>OY776111.1:173595463-174964630 GCA_963675035.1 Allygus modestus | reverse complement strand
ACTGTGACGGTAGAACGGTTGTTTCTAGAAAATAAAGTTCCATTATATTTCCTAATTTGATGTAGCTCTAAGCAATACATTTGGAACAAAAGTAGTATGATAATTTTATCATCGTAAGACTACATAATTAATATCTGCTTGTATTAGATTAATTAAAGCTTTTTATAAAAATCTTTCATGATGTAAGTTCGATGATGGCAAAGAACTGTGATTAGAAACTGATAACTAGTTGTACAATTAACTAAGGACGCAGGACTGTTATCAGTAACTGCTATTTGGAACGGTGCAAATAACCTAGTACCACGGTGCAAGTAACTTGCGCGATCGTTGTTGACTGGCTCTGGCGCTTTTTGGACAACCAGCTACTTGGCACGGGGAATAGCTACTGACCTGTACAACTATCGAATAACAGAACAGTAACTCGCGTTTCCCTTTGGTGCGCAGTTATGAACTGCCACCAACGTAGTCGATTACAAAGGTTAAAAATAGTATCTTGCCTTGAAAGCACTAGCGATCCTAGTGGTAGGAAGCTAAATTAATCTTTAAACAAACTTGAGTGTACTAGCGAACCTGGTGGCTGGCGTTGATGTAAGTTTCATATCGTTCCCTCCAGTCGTATTGCTCCATTTAAATAAGTATGCATTGTCTATCGCTATCGCAGACATTTCGCGAACTCGCCAACCCGGTTGCCGGATGAAAGTGAGAACGTTTTACCTAGGTTAATTTGCCTTCTCGTTTAATTGTCTAGTTTTGTTTAAGACAAAGTATAAGTTTAGTATAAGACTGAAACGAAATAACCCAGGAATGATATTGTGTTTTTGTTTTGCTTTTCAGTATTAATCGTTTTAGTAGTTAACTGCAGTACGGTACTTATGGTTTAATTATTTGGTGTAGGCTTGTGTTTAAGTGTTTTACCTTTAACTAAATCTCATTCTTGAAACTAAAGTTTAAAGTAATAACCTGCCAAGATTTTTCTATTGTTTACTGACCGATGCTAAAATGCCGGGAAAGTGCAAGTTTCAAATGCCTTAGCCTGCCATATGAAAGGCAAAAAACATGTCAATTTAGAAAACTTGTTGAAAAGTGGAAAGCAACTAGGCCCTAACTTTATTCTCATTTAGGCCTATTTTATTGCATGGTAAATGGTGAAATGGTGTTTTATGTTTAATTGCAGTACTTATATAGCCTATATAAGAGTTTTATGGTAAGTTAACAGTAAATTATGGCTACATTGAGCTATGTTGTGGTACATTTTCATCTCATTAATGGCATACACTAGCTAACTAATTTCATAACAATCTGATGATACGGTTTTGTTCAGGTTTGGGCTTGTATTGTACCCTATCATTATTCTATGACTCGCTTTTCTGTAGCCTAGGCTCTAAAGTTGTTTTGCGAATGGGTCACTGATTTTTTCCAAATGTCCCCTAAAAGTCCCCGAAAAGTCCCTGATTTTTGTTTGAATGACTGAGTAGACACCCTGCACAGGGTTCTGTTCTGGGACCTGTACTTTTCTTAATTATGATAAATGATCTCAGCTGTAATCTTTCCACATTTTCAACTATATATGCTGATGATACCACATTACTCAGTGCGCACAAAGATATTACTCAACTTAAAACTTTGACTAAAATTTCTTTAGATGAAGCTACAGATTGGTTTCTTGCTAATGGACTGTACTTAAATGAAAATAAAACTCAGAATCTCCTTGTTACTTTAACTTCCACAAAAAATAATGTAAATTCTGATGTTTCTGATAGTGTTAAAATACTTGGTATTACTCTTGGTTCTCAGCTCTCTTGGAGTTGCCATATAGATGAAGTATGTAAAAGACTCTCTAGAGTAATATATTTACTAAGTAATTTGAAAAGACATGTAACTTTAGATTATCTAAGAGTTGCTTATTTTGCTTTTTTCCAAAGTATAATTCGATATGGCCTTATTGTATGGGGTAATGGTACAGGTATTAATAATCTTATTACTGCAGAAAAGGGCACTGAGGATAATGACTAATTCACATAAACTGGAACATTGTAGACCTCTATTTAAAGAAACAGGTATCATGACCATAGTAAATCTGTATATATTTGATGTCTTGTTATTAATTAAGTCTAATTTTAACCACTATTTACAAGTGAACCACTTTCATTCTTACTCTACACGGGGAAATGATAAGTTAGCTGTGAGCAGATGTAGACTGACTAAGACTATGAATTATCATACAAATTTAGCTGTAAAATTATATAACAGGTTACCTTCACACTTTTCTCCTTTACCTTTAAATGTTTTTAAAAACAAACTTCATGACTGGCTAATAAAACATCCCTTTTATGATATTAGAGAATTTTTTGAAATAAATCTAAATAAGGAGAAATTTTAAAATCTGTATCTGTTATGACGTGTCTAATCTGTCTGTGCATTTTGTTGTTGTATAAATATTTTATCACCTACATGTCATATATTATATGGTTAATTTTATTGTAGTAATAAGTACTGTGATGAGGTCTATTGTAATTGTTGTAAATTACTGAATGACTAATAAATATTGTCTATTGTCTATTGCCTATAGGGGAAATTCGCTAAAACTACCTTAACAACTAAAATTCCAGCTGTGAACTGCTAGAATGTTTTCTGAAATGAAACTGCTAGAATGTTTACCTGCTCTAATATTTTCTGAGACCCAGGATTTATCAAAGGTCAATAATCTACTTCTTGTAATATAGTCTGTGATAAAACACAATTATGCCGCTAGAGTAAAAGTAAAACAAACCTGAAATATAAATATAAAATATGGAATATGTAAATCTGAATAGAACTTTACAGTCACTTTAATACAGTATTATAAACTCTATTCCCATTTAGCATCAAATTTTTGTTCCTTACTGCTTGTAAATTTCAATCCAAAAACCTAAATTTAATTAAGAATAGTTGTCTGCTTTGTTTACAAAAATAAACCTTAACTCTACTCAGCTGTTGTGTTGAATTTGGATGCAAAGTAGGAAATACATGGATCTCGGTAAAGAAAATGATCATAAATGGTCATAAAGCTGTGTTTTTTGCCAATTACAAACTTCTAACTAAATAAATGTAGGATATCGTATTTTTTCATCATCCTGGGCCTAAGAGAAATCTATTGACACCAACCTGGCTGTTCTACGTTCAGTCATTAACTCTAAATTGGTGGTTACACATTGCCACTACTAGCTATTATTATATATAATAATTAAAGTGATATTGAACATAAAATAAATGTTTCTGTTTCAGGTTATTGAAGTCTGCCTAGAAAAAGTGTTCCTAAGAAGAGTGTATTTCAAATTTGATGATAGTTATCAGTAGTTTGACGGGAAACCCCATTCTAGAGTTCAGTTTGCTAAGTTAAAATTTTGTGTTTACATTTTTGTTATGTGGATTTTTTTATTCAAATGTGTCAAAAGTTATGATTATATATCATTCATAAAGATTTGAAGAATAATTGCTTTTATAAAGTCAATATACATTTATAAATGAATTTATAGGTAGGCATGATATAAATACTTATGTGTATATTGTTGTGAATATATTATTCTAATGTACATTTGAATTAGTGCTTCTTTTATATATAATTATACTTGGATTACTTCTTTTGGTTCAAAGAACAATTAAATTTAATGATCTTTTGTTAATTTTGTAAGTCTCTCTATAGAACTCATCTGGGTGTAGGGTATCTTGCAACTCTGTTTTTGAGTAGTTAAATTTATTTAGTTGTTATGTAAACCACTACATCTAATGTTATTATTTTATTAATTTGTGATACACCGTCCTGATTACTGTAAAGTCAATGTTTTTTACGATTATGAATAATATTTGCATGCATAACGATTAAAGTAATGACAAAACAGTACAGATATTTGTGAAAATTTATTTCTATGGTAGAATCATGATCATCTAGAGTTCATCAGGTTCTCACACATATTCCGTAACTGCTAATTTGTAACCCATTATCGGAATAGAATTCTGTTAAATTTCTAAACATAATGATTGTAGAGTTCCCCCAAGAACAAAAGTTAATTTTTTACAAAGATATAAATTTGGTAGGTTAGAGATATAAATGTTATAATTACTAAATTTAGTTTATGCAAAAACTGCTGGTTTTGTAAAAAATGGCACAAGTGAACTTCAAGCGAAAAAATTGTTTTTATGTCATATTCTTCATGTTGAATACCATCATAAGAAGAAAGTCAGTGATACATAATTTTTTCTTTACCAAAACATTTTAAATGTGGCCTTTGGATGGACATGATTCTACTGTTTTTATGAATCATCATTGATTTGAAGAACAAAGTTTTAATTTATTAACTTTTTTCTTAAGGTGAGTTAGCTGTGCATCCCGCCTTTTTTCAATGAAACTCCCAAGCCAAGTGCTTTTTCTTTGCAAACCTAAACATATAATTTATAACTTACTATGAGACCAAATATCTGCTTATTGAGAAACAGATGTTTTGTGACCTTACTTTGTTGGTAAAACTAGACTTTGATTATCATATATGTGAGAAACAATAATATTGTAAAGGTTTTTTTTGTTGATGAAGATTTATTCTAAAATATTTTAGAATAAATAATGATATTTTTGTTGTTATTTATTGGAATAAATATTTTTTTATTTCTAAATAATGTAAAAGTTAATCATTTCCTTGGAACCATTTAAAAAAAAAAATTTACTAGCCACTTAGAATTCTACTATTCATGTGACAAAATAATCTACAAAAACTAAAATATTAAGCCAGCTGTGCGCAATATTACGAAAAAACCTCCAATAAAGCATCTAAAGACATTGTGGGAAAGTTTGAAAACTGTCGTTTACAGAAATACAAAACTCAATCCGTTAAATACTCTCAGAATACATTCATATTCATGACTCCCAAATGAGTTTGTTGTAGATATTTAATTATTAATTGGTAAATTGGAAAATGTGCGTATTAGTGGCAGTGACCTCAGTTGGGTTTCCTCTTATTTGTTAGGACGTATGTAGAAAATGTTTATCTGTAAAAATTATAGAAAGATTTATTCTCATTGTAAATGCACATTAACACGTCCACTGTCGCAGTTATATGGAATTTGTCATTCACATAGACTAGCGACGCAGCTGTGCGTCGAGTGGTTTCTCCCGATAGACCACCGACGCATATTTGCGTCGGCTGGTCACATTGAAATAGACGTTTATTTCTTCGCAACGGTCTATTTTAAAGCCCTAATCTCTTTGTATCAGTCTGTAGGGGTATCTAACGCACATGCACGTTGCTAAATGTATGACGATTGGTGACGTCACATCGCAATTGACAGAACTGTTGTTTACATTGTCATTTTTGCTGCATCACTGTACAACTGTCCACGTGGCTAACCTTACAGTTTTTGGACGCGCTATATTAGTGTTTGTTTGATTATTGTGCAGAACATTAACAATGACACGGAATAGGCCTACAAATGATCAAATTTACCACAACGCAAATGTGCATCGCTCGGTCTATTGAACAAAAATACAATCTTTTTTACTATTTTCTATTGTATAGACTGACCGACACAAATATGCAACGTTTTAAAATTGCTCAAACTAAAATAAAAACAATTGTTATTGTCTAGGTTATTATGAAGTGAATTAGTCCATTTAAACCCAATTCCTCTCGTGGTCTGTTGTTAATGTTACTCCTGTACCTTCCGGTCTGTTTGCAATGTTCAGATTATTTCTTTTGGTCTGTGGTAGTGACTGGACTGACGCAAATATGCGCCGTTCTGTAGCGAACGTGTTAAGCAGTGTTCCGCGAGGTTCAATATTAGGCCCGGTACTTTTTTTGTTGCTTGTATTAATGAATTGCTACAAGTCAATTTATATTTTGTGCTTTTTGCTAATGACACCACTGATTTTATTAAGACTTAACATTCGTGAATTGTTATATGAATTTGTTAAATTTGTAACTATAATACAAAGAGAGGAAAACTGTATTTTAACACCAATAAATTATCATAAAGCCATCATTAATTCCTTCGTATAAAATTTCTATCATAAAAACATGACACATGATTATTTTCTGAGGGCCCATCGCCTAGTTAATAAATATTAACTAGTGTATACAGTATTATACGAAATAACAAGAGTTGCTCTTGATTGTTCCAAACAAGTTGCAGCTAAATATTTATCTGCCTTTAAAGTTCGTCCTTTCTGATGCACTAATTAACCTGAAAGCTTGGTTCTCACACAATTAGTTTTAAATAATTCAAAAATTAAATATTTACATTTTAAATTGAATGAGCACAATATCATCGAACAGCATAATTTTCTAGGTGTTGTTATTGACAGTCAAATTAACTGGAAAGACCCACATTGATTTTATCTAAAAAAATAAACGGTATCAGGAAACTGACACATACTTTCTCCCTTTTAGCCCAACTTTAGTGATTAAATTACTCTTTATTTACTTAATATAGAATACAAAGCACCGTAGAATGTACAGAAAATCTTGTAAACAAGTTGTTTTCAAATCCCTGTTTTGGAGGCACTACAGAATCCATTGCCACACACGTGGTTTTAAAAGAGGAAACGCCCCCTATCCCCCCCAGGGTTGTTAAGGGGCAACATATTTCGGATTTCCTCTGTTGGTCAGTAACTTGGCAAGTATATCAAGTTTGAACGAAATTGATTAGTAAATAAGAGAGAAATAGTAACTGTTGTATTCCCCATAAGAATAACATTGGACAACGAACTGCGTTTACCGCAAAATGACAATTTAAATTTCCTCCGCAACCAGCAATCGTAGAATAGTAATTCAAAATATTAAATTATTTAGTTTTTCAAGCTTTTTTTAATGGTGAGTAGTAATATTTTTTTAAATTATGTTTTTTATATAAAATTAAAAAAAAAACTGATCTATGTTTTAACCCTAGGAGTGCTGTTCCGCCGGTTTCCGGCGGGATTTTGTGTCGCCTACTGTGCTGACCGCCGGTTTCCGGCGGAATGTGACCGAAAATTTTGCAACGTAAATAAACCTCTATTAATCAACTCAAAAGTGAATAATATATATATCATGCGAAAGATAATATTCTGAACTTTCATTTTATTACATAAACAAACCCTGTAGCAGGTATATAACAATGTCACCGCGATTAGAAATCAAATGAATTTTGGGCGCGACACGATACTTGCAGCCGACACTTGGGAAATGTCAAAACATGACTTTTTTGAAATTACCCACCTCGGGTAATTTTCGTCGCACGATGTTGCGGGTAGTACCAATGCACAGCCAAGGAGTTATATTTCATTTTGGTATGGAGTTTTAGATCGATATATTGATTTGACAGATAATATGATTTTATAAACACAGATGATTTTTGTTCTTCTGTAAAATGCTGAACCGCCGTAAACCGGCGGAATGCAAAATCGAATATATATCCAGTGTAATGTTATATTTGCATGACATATAATATCTTATTTGAAAGAAGAAAGAATGGCGAATAATTTGGTGTTGCGCGATGGCAGCACTGAATGTAGCCGCACTCGATAGAGTAAACGTTCCATTGTGTTATATTTGTTCTGTCAACAGCTTGTATCAGCCATTTTGAGTTTCGTTTTATGTGCGTTGTGATATTTCTATCCGTGAGTTATTACTAAATAATTTAGTATTTCGGAGTTTTAGTGTTAGTGAAGTGTTTGTGTGTATATAACAGAAATCTTTATGCATTATATTATGCATAAATATTACTGAAGTTTGACAAATAGTGTTTATAAAGTGTTGTGTTTACTCCTACATAGGCCTAGTGAAATTTGCCAAATCCGCGACTGTTTAGTGCTACATAACACATATAAAAACAATAATTTACCCTAAGTGTTATACATTTTTATGTAGGTAATTGAATGTACTACAGCATGGTTATATTGGTTTGGGGGTAAAATATTTGGTAAAAAATTTATATACTAAAAACTGTGAAATTTTTTTTTCCAAATACGCAAAAATTCCAAAACATTATTTTATTTACATGTATTTATAAGTGACAATAATTTTTTACCATAAACCTATGACTTTTTTGGATTCCTTACTTCATTAGCTATACAAATATATATATATCATTATTAGTATACATATATATTACATTACTTATTTACATCACAAACTAACACTCTACAGTTTACGCATTTTTCGGGTTTCCGTTTATTATTACATTATGCCCCAAAAAACTTATAAAAAAATTCTTTCCCCAACATGTTATATATTTCTATGTAGGGAATTAGATTGTCTACAAAATGTATATAATGAATTTTCCATAAAAAATCTGTGGAAAACATTTTACCCTGGCTGCTTTTGAAATTTCAAAAAAAAAATCAAAATTTTCTTATTCTTTTCACTTTACCGGAAAAAAAAATGTCTAGATCTTTATTATTTTAATATCTCTAGAATCTCCTGTTCTTTCTGAACAGAATGAATATAAAATTAACTTGTTTACTCTAACTGTTGAATTTATATGGATTTTTAAAAAAAGGTCTGCAAAATCGCCAAATTTAGCTCGCCACACTACGCGTTAACATGGCGCCACTCCTAGGGTTAAGCCCTATAATTTCTGAGCCTGAATTTTTACAGAAATGCAGGTGGTGTAATTTTGTTGAAAAACTAAAGTTCTACAAATGGCTAAAGTTTAATTAAAATCGTTAGAGCCGTTTTTGAGAAAATGTTATTTTTTATGTTTCTTGGCGGTTTTTGGGGGATAATTACCCTTCAAAATCAAAAATTCAAAAAAATGAAAAAACGCCTGGAGATATCGTGGATTAGTACCTACATACCAAACTTAATCAAAATCGGACCATTTGTTTGGGGGTTCAGGGAACACCAAAACGAATATTTCCACTAACAACTCAAATTCAAAAATTTTGACGAAAACAATACTTTCTCCATATACTATGTATAAGGGGAGAAAGTAGTTAGACTAACATATGCTATGTCTGTACTTTCAACCTGGACATCACTGCAGACTTGCAAAACTGTTTATTTTGCATATGTTGGGTCGGTCTTAGGATAGTCTTATGAGGTAATAATTCATTTAATAAGAAAATCTTTCTCAAACAACAAATATTTTTTAGAATCATATTACGTTCACCATTTACAAGCCTCTTTTCGAAGATATTAATATTTTAAGCCTACTTTTAAAGTTTTAACTTGTAGTTACGTAAATATTACTTTTCAAGATATTCTTCTCTTCATAACTAGTACTAGAAGGAACAGCTAACAAAATAATACCCCCGTCGCAGATCCCAGGACTACCTCAAAACTGGTCTCTAACAGTTTTGAGGCTGACATTGGGTACAGCAAATGACGTTGTCATTACATATGGTAAGCCTTTTGGCTTTCCATTATGACAAACTTCCCTTTCGCCTTTGGGCCCTCCATTTGCAGCTGCTAGGGACAGAATCTCCGGGTTTGATCCCCAACTTAAGAATGAATGCTAACTATGGCACTGTACATGGATACCCTGTCAGTTGAGTTGATCAGTTGGAGGGCAGAATGGGGGTCCCTTGTTTGAGAGCCTCATCCCAGCTCTCACAGGGGCACGGGAGTTGGCCCTCTGAAGGGTCGATTTGGCTGCCGTCCCATCCCACCCTTTCCTTTCCTGGTATATCCTATCTTTCCGGTAACCTGCGCAATATTCCCGCTTGTGGAAGATGTGACTAGTAGCTTTGCTGGGGTTTCCTAATCCGCAACAATGATGATGATGACCCCCGTCTCAGCAAACCTGCGTACTCAGCAAATTTCCAATGCATAATATATGTCTTAATACCACATAATGCCGCATACCAAGTTTCATAAAAATATATTCACATATAAGCGATATATACAGTTTTAATTATTCTCCTTAAGAATAACATTGGTGATGAGTACGTAGGTTTGCTGAAACAAGGAGCACAAACAATTGGTTTTAAGCAAATATAAATAGAATGTAACTAGGCGAAGCCAGATACCAAGTTTAATCAATATTCAATCATTAAAAAGCGCTATATAACATTTTAATTATTCTCCATAAGAATAACATGGGTGCTGAGTAAGCAGGGTTGCTGCAACAAGGAACAACAAAAATGGGTTTTTATGCAAATATAAATATAACTCAACAAGGTGAAGCCACATACCAAGTTTTATTAATTTATGTTCATAATTAAGAGAGTCATTAAATTTTACTTATTCTCCAAAAGAATAACATGGGGACTGAGTACCGCAGGTTTGCTGCTACGGGGATAATCAACAAAAAATAAATTTGCTGTGCAAATATCAATATACCAGTACTAAGTGAAGCCACATACCAAGTTTCATCAATATACAATCATACATAATCAAGATATCAAATTTTATGTATTCTCCATAAATGGATAATATTGGACAACATACTGTGTTTAGCACTTTGAATATCTCTGCAACGGTTGGGTGTAGAATCACAATTTAAACACCAAAATGATTGTTTTGTGAAGCTGAACTGATTGGTAAAAGCAAATGTGAAGTTTACATTAAAATAAACTGAGGAAAAGCCAAAAACCTTTTTCCCATAAGATTAACATGGGAGATTTTATGAGTAGGTTTTTTGGATTTTCTCCGCGATCACTTAACCGAGGTTAACAATTAAAAAAAACTATATTATTGGTTTTTTAAGCTCTATAACATGGTCAAAACAAAAATTAAGTTTTTTTAGCGAATTTCCCCTATAGGGAAGAAGCTATTACCGTAGGTCTCATGGTAAGACTTAAGCCCGAGACCATGATAACTTTTTGTTTTGATGTCCCCAGATGTCCAAAACACTATTCGTTCAAATTTATATATATCTATATTTATTTATATATATATATATGTATCTATATATATATATGTGTATCTATATATGTGTCCGTGAATGCGATAACTTGAGTAAAAATCGTCCGATTTCGATGAAATTTGGCTCAAATGTGTAAACTGACATTTATGACTTTAAGTTCGAAAACCAGAAAAATCGGACCATGGGAAGGGGGGTTTATGGGGGTTTTAAATTTTCCAAAAATCAGTTTTTTGCATTTTTTACCCTAAAATTTTTAAAACACTTAATTTTGGTTTAGACCATGTTATAGAGCTTAAAAAAACAAATAATATGGTATTTTGAATTATTAACCTAGGTTAAGTGGTTGCGGAAAAAATCCAAAAAACATGCTCATAAAATCTCCCATGTTAATCTTATGGGAAAAAGGTTTTTGGCTTTTCCTCAGTTAATTTTACTTTAAACTTCACATTTTCTTTTACCAATCACTTCAGCTCCACAAAACAATCATTTTGGTGTTTAAATTGTGATTCTACGTCAAACCGTTGCAGAGATATTCAAAGTGCTAAACACAGTACGTTGTCCAATGTTATCCTTATGGAGAATAAATAAAATTTGATATCTTGATTATTTATAAATGTATATTGATGAAATTTGGTATGTGGCTTCATGTTGTACTGGTATATTGATAATTGCACAAAAAATAAATGTTTTGTTGATTGTCCCCGTAGCAGCTAACCTGCATACTCAGCCCTAATGTTATTCTTATGGAGAATAAGTAAAGTTTTATATCTCCCTTAATTATGAACATAAATTAATAAAACATGGTAAGTAGCTTCACCTGGTTCAGTTATATTGATAATTGCATAAAAACTCATTTCTTATCTTCCTCGTTGCAGCAAACCTGCATACTCAGTCCTAATGTTATTCTTATGGGGAATAAATAAAATGTAATAAATCACTTATTTATGAATGTATTTTTGTCAAAATTGGTGAGTGGCTTTATGTACTAGTGAGAAACATATCAATGCATTGGAAATTCGCTGAGTACGCAGGTTTGCTGCGACGGGGGGTATTTAAATGTTAGGGTTAAAAATGCAAAAAACTGATTTTTGGAAAATTTAAAACCCTCATAAACACCCCCCTTTCCAATGATCTGATTCTTCTGGTTTTCGAACTTAAAGTCATGAATGTTACTTTACACATTTGAGCCAAATTTCATCGAAATCGGACATTTTTTACTCAAGTTACCACATTCACGGACACATATATATAGATAGATCACGGATATATTGTAAGCGAATAAAGTCCCTGTTATGACATTTAAAATTGGCGCCGGTCGTGTCACAGAGGTTATTGCTTGCCGGGGGATCGACCTTGACCGGTAGAGGGGAATGACTGATAATCGGAGTGATTTAGGCAGTCGTGGTTGTTTGGTGAAGGTGAGCGGGTGGACCACTGCCTTCGGCCTGGTTTGGAGTAAGTCTGTATCGTGCCGTTACCTTAGTATTTATCTGTTAACTTTAGTAATTGTTAGTACTGTTCTCAGCATCTCAATTAAAATTAGAACATTTGATTTGTTTGAGTTGTATTGATGGCCGCTCGTCCTAGGCTCGTAGTAGTAATGCCTTGTCGCGGCCGGAATTCGCCGCTGACAGGTGCATGAAGTCAGTATAACCATCATTCCCAATTAATATCATATTGTCACACAGCGCTCGCGCTATTTGGGGTGAGCGTGTGAATAAGGATTAGTTTTGAGCGCAATTAAATACAGTTTGTGTAGTCGCCCTCGCGCCATCACGGGAGGGGCTGAGTGACGACTTTAAATAGTCCCTTTTGTTCTTATCGTGAATACATTAATCTGGTAAAAACGCTCTCGCGCCGTATATGGTGTGCTGAGAAGCGTTAACCTATGTTTTTGGTATCTTAGTTGTAGGGACAAATACAAATATTCCCTAAACACGTGGCCATCCCTGTCCGAAGTTTGCTCGTGACTCTAAGAGTGAGGCTGGGACGGGTTTCCGACGATGTTATTATCACAGGCCCACATGTTTATTAAGTCATAATGTCTCATAAAGGCAAACTTTGAATCCTCCTCTGTCCACCACATAAGCTTAATTACTAGGATCTCTTTCCCAGTTATTGAATGATAGCGGTTAATGTCGCCCCTGATTCATGACTGTAGCTGTGTAGCCATGAGGCAAAAACATTATTTTATTGGTAACCGTGGTTGTTACCGTGCGATTACCAGTAAGACATTTTTCTTTCAATCACTGTGCAATATTATCTTATTTAATCCATTATTGCATAGCTGCGCAGTTTTCCAGCGCCTTGCGCTATTTTGATTGTGTAAACGCTGAGACAGAATTTAATTTGATTGCAAATAACAAATAGTAAAAATAAGTTTTGTGACCGATACTGTTTCCCCTTATTTGCAATAAACCTGCTCTCCCTCAATAACGTGAATCGAATCTTTGACATACTCTTATAAAAATATTATAGGTGGACCCAACTCCGAATTTGTGTGGGACATAATTTAAATGTGTATGCAAGTCATACTCAATGAATTTACCGTTACAATATATACATATATATAAATTTGAACGAATAGTGTTTTTGGCATCTGGGGACCTCAAAACAAAAAGTTATCATGGTCTTGGGCTTAAGTCTTACCATGAGACCTCCGGTAGTAGCTTCTTCCCTATTAGACCAGGCAAATTAGCTTGAGGAATGGAAAAAACTCCGAACAAGCTGATTTTTGGTATACACGTTACTATGACCCTTGTAAACAAAACTACAAAATGTCCAGGCCTGGCAACGGCCGCCATCTTGAAAATAGCATTTCTGGTCCATGTTTTTCTTCACATTTCCTTAATTTACGGCTAAACCATGCAAGATACGAAAAAGGTGCACAGGACCTTTTTATGTAGAAGATAAAATTTCAAATAAAATAAGTATAAATGCAATAACAGTGTAATAGAACCAACCAGCGTTATTTAGTTTTTTCCGAATTTATACGTTTTGCAGTTTTGTTAATTTTGCAATGTTATCTTTGGTTTTGCCAAGTCTCTTACTCTAATTTCTGCGATCTCATGAGCTATTTTGATTAATCTAATAATTTACGATTCGTAGTGCAAGTTTAGACACTTTTAGGTTTTAAAATAAAAGAGTTCCAGACTTGTAAAAGATAGTCTCTGTAGAATGGGAAATCATTGTCTTTTAGCCTCGCCCAAACAAGTCAACTTCAGCCTGCACGTTGCATTGCGCAAGCCTTCATTTAGGCGGCAGGAACAGCTCTTCCTATTGATCCTTTGGCGTATTTAGTTGTAATGTGAACTATATAACTATGTAAAGAATAAAAACTATATACATAGTCATTCAGATCAACCATCGAGCACGTATAACCGGAGAACGGTTTAGTCTAAAATCACTCGGTAGAATTCCTTTCCCCAAAATCGCACACTGGAGATAAATTTAAAATATTCTTATCATAATCTATGTTCATGGGGTCATGGGGTCAAATTTTAAAATGTTCTTATTTGAACCCAAGGAAAAATCGTATATAATTTTAAAGTCCAAACAAAAACAAAGTCGTAAACAAAAAAATTGTCAAAATCTGAATCCTTATATTCTAATACGAGCATTATTTTATCTGTATTATTTTTTGTCTACAAAACTTATCTCAGAATCCAGCTGAATGATTTGGTTAAAACTTTGCAATTAGATGCTTTGGGACCAAAAATATTATTGGTAAAATCCTTAACCCCAGAAAAATTCATATTTTGTTGAAAATCTCATTTGAAAATTGGAAATTTTAACTTTGGGTTTTATGGAGTTTCAAAACAAAAGATTCATAACAGATGTGAATACATTAACCAGTAAACTGTAGTGATGGGCAGTTAGATTCTTCTTAGCGAACCGATTCATTTTAATCACTCGATTCAAAAGAATCAAAATTTGAACCGATTCATTTAGTTCGTTTTGATTCATTATCTGTCCCGCCGTATAATGTAAACGAAGCGGTTGTTATAAATTATTTGGCCGTCCTGTTATGTTACACTCCAATATGCGATTTGCGAACCGATAGTCCAAGTGAATCAATGAAATTTGACTATCGAACATCGCAAATTATTATTGCGCAGCCGCAAACTCCTCAAAGAACCAATAAGCGAGCGTTTAGATGGATCAGCTGATACTCAAAGCTAGCTGAGTGACATAACAACAATCGGTTCGCGAACCGATAGTCCAATTGAATCAGCACCAGCAGATATGATATTGTAAAGAAATACCGCCTTCGCAGCAAACCTGCATACTCAGCGAATTTCCAATGCATATATATATGGGTATCACTATTACCTAGAGCCACTTACGAAGTTTCACAAAAATACATTCATTAATAAGTGATATATAGCATTTTATTTATTCTCTATAAGAATAACATTAGCATTGAGTACGCAGGTTTGCTGCAACAAGGAAGATAAGAAATATGTTTTTTTTGCAATTATCAATATAGCTCAACCAGGTGGAGCTACATACCAAGTTTTATTAATTTAGGTTCATAACTAAGGGAGATATAAAACTTTATTTATTATCCATATGAATAACATGGGGCCCAAGTATGCAGGTTTGCTGCTACCGGTAAAAATCAACAAAAACCATTTTTGTTTGTGCTACTATCAATATACCACAACTAGTTGAAGCCACATACCAAGTTTCATCAATAATCGAAACATCAATACATAAATAATCGAAATATAACACTTTATTTATTCTCCATAAGGATAACATTGGACAACGTACTGTGTTTAGCACTTTGAATATCACTGCAACGGTTGGGCGTAAAACAAAAATTATAATGCCAAACTGATTATTTTGTAGAGCTAAACTGATTGGTAGAAAAAATGGGGATTTAATGAAATTATCTGAGGAAAGTCCAAAAACCGTATTCCCATAAGATTACAAACATGAGAAATTTTATGGACACATTTTTTGACTTTTCTCCACAACCACTAAACCTAGCTTAATGATTCAAAATACTAAATTGTTTGTTTTTTTAAGATCTATAAAATGGCTATAACCAAAATCTAGTGTTTTTAAAATTTTAGGGTAAAAAGTTCAAAAAACTGATTTTTGGAACATTTTAAACCCCCATAAAACCCCCTTCCCATAGACCAATCGATCTGGTTTTCGAACTTAAAGTCATAAATGTTACTCTCCACATTTGTGCCAAATTTCATCAAAATCGGGCGCTTCTTTCAAAAGTTATCGCGGTAACGGACACACATATATATATATATATATATATATGTGTAAATTTCAACGAATAGTGTTTTTTAGGATCTGGGGACCTCAAAACAAAAAGTTATCATAGTCTCGGGCTTAAGTCTTACCATGCCAGCTCCGGTAATAGCTTCTTCCCTATAGGGGAAATTCGCTTAAAGAGGTCAAAACAAAATAGGTTTGCATGAAATTGTGGCATTTCACAAAACGTTTGCTGCGCATACGCAAACCAATGAGATTGCGTTTAGCGATCTCTCCTCTTGTCCGTCTCCCTCCCCTTCTTTCCGCTACAACTTCCCCCCCAATCATTTACGATCAGTCATTTCTCAGTGGAAACGCAATTGAATCGCGAACAACGATTGCCTACACCGATTCGCGAACGAAGTGAACGAAACCGAGCAACATAACGTTTGGCATATTTACCAGAGTTGATTCGCACCACGAATCGGTTCTTTTAAAAGTTGAATCATGATTCATTTGATCATTCGTTCGCGAATCGCCCATCACTAGTAAACTGTCAAAGTAGCACTTACTTAACCCTAGCCGTGGCCATCCGACCAATTTGTTCGGATTTTTATATCGCCTAGAGTGGCCATCGTCCAAATTGGTCGGATATGACTGAAAATTTTGTAATGTTAAAAAACCAATAATACAAATTTTGGGTTTCCGTCTATTATTATATTATGCTCCTAAAGCTTACAAAAAAATTCTTTCTACAACGTGTTATATATTTCTATGTAGGGAATTAGATTGTTTACAAAATGAATATAATGAATTTTCTATAAAAAAAATTAACCGAGGCTGTTTTTGAAATTAAAAAAAAACCTTTTTTCACTTTACCGAAAAAACATTTGTCTAAATATTTTTTATTTTAGTATTTCTAGATTCTCCTGTTCTTTCCGATCAAAATGAATATGAGGTTGGCTAGGTTTACTTCTACGGTTGAATTTATACGAATTTTCAAAAAAAGGTCTGCAAAATCGCCAAATTTGCTTGGCCATTTCCCGCTTCAACATTAGGCCACCACTGCTAGGGAAGAGGGCTCTAAACCTTCGTCAAACGGCTGAAAAACACACCTCCGTATTACTCAAATTCTGAGGTTATTAAAGCACCTAGCGACCTCCAGTGAACGATAAAATGTTTCTCATGAAATTAACTAGGTTGACAAAGTTATTTTAAGGTTTTAAGTTATTGTTATACATATTTTATTCGGGGTTAAACTCAGTGAAAATTGACCATTTTCTACTACGTAAATGTCAAACAGTTAAGATCAAATTAGAAAGTTTTTCTGTTTTAAAACCCTTATTAGTTATTCAAGATCATTTCCCGCTAGGCAGGATTTCATAAAAACCAATATTTATCTCGAGTAATATAAATCGAGTAATTTGTGAGGGTTGTTTCTGAAAAGCGCTACGCAAAACACCCCCGTACAGAGGACGCTCTGGCGAGCGGCGATGGAACTACCACCGCCAATGAGACATTCGTCAGTGTCGCCAACCTCTGTTTCTCTACCTATTGGGACATCGGACGGACGTAATTCCCCAGAAAGGTCCTCTGTGTCCTTGCTTCAAACTACTCTAAAGGCACAATATTTGTCCGTCGTACCATACCGTCATTCTTGATGATATAGCTAAATAAAATTTCAAATGACATTATCTGGGCTTTTTACCGTTCATGAATGTGATCAATATCATTCAATATGATTAAATTATTAAACCTAATATACTGTAATACACCAAAAATTTGAATAAAATTAAACCTTCCTTAAACAATATTTTTTTACAAAAATTAAGATTGTTCAAGTTATTAATGTTTACAGTTGATATACATAGTAACAATTATATTTAACGTTACCAAGTGCAATCCGTTTTATATTGGTTTTCGTTAACCGTATAGTAAGAAGTTTCTCATTGACAATCATAACTGTAACTCGGCGTAGGTACAACGTGGCTTTAGCTAACTTCATCACAATCTGTTTCTTGTCATTTTCAAAGTGTGTGTGGTTGTATAATACTTGTATAACGCGGCGCGGCGGCCGCGCCGATTTCCAAGAGCACTGAGCCGAGAGGAGGCGACCCTCGACCAAGGGTGGGAGTGCATCACCTCACTTCCTGGAAGATCATCCCCTACAGCAGAAATATTGCCATTTCGTCATGTGGACACCTCAAGGAATGAGGATGGAAGCGTTTGGATCATGATTATTATAACAGATTATAATAATAAACCATAGTCTGTTATCATACTCAAGATGTTTCATTTCTGTTTACTAGTGATAACAATGCGGAAGCGGATTGCAGACGATGATATAAATCATATTGTCATACTTTATCCCTTTAATCATATTATCTATGTTTTACTTTCTCCCCTCGCATGTATAGACATAGTGTAATATGAAAATACCCCCATCGCAGCAAACCTGCGTACTCAGCGAATTTCCAAAGCATATATATGGGTATCACTAGTACCTAGAGCCACTTACCAAGTTTCACAAAAATACATTCATTAATAAGTGATATATAGCATTTTATTTATTCTCCATAAGAATAACATTAGAAATGAGTGCGCAGGTTTGCTGCAACAAGGAAGATAAGATATATGTTTTTTTACAATTATCAATATAACTCAACCAGGTGAAGCTACATACCAAGTTTTATTAATTTAGGTTCATAACTAAGGGAGATATAAAACTTCACTTATTCTCCACATGAATAACATAGGGGCCGAGTATGCAGGTTTGCTGCTACCGGGAAAATCAACAAATTTGTTTGTGCTATTATCAATATACCACAACTAGTTGAAGCCACATACCAAGTTTCATCAATATACATACATAAATAATCGAAATATAACATTTTATTTATTCTCCATAAGGATAACATTGGACAACGTACTGTGTTTAGCACTTTGAATATCACTGCAACGGTTGGACGTAAAACAACAATTAAAACGCCAAAATGATTTTTTTGTAGAGCTAAACTGATTGGTAGAAAGAAATGTGGAGTTTTTAGTGAAATTATCTGAGGAAAATCTAAAAACCGTATTCCCATAAGATTAACATGGGAAATTTTATGGACACATTTTTTTACTTTTCTCCACAACCACTAAACCTAGCTTAATGATTAAAAATACTAAATTGTTTGTTTTTTTTAAGCTCTACAAAATGGATATAACCAAAATCTAGTGTTTTTTGTAAAGTTTAGGATAAAAAGTTCAAAAAACTGATTTTTGGACAATTTTAAACCCCCATAAAACCACCTTCCCATAGACCGATCGATTTGGTTGTCGAACTTAAAGTCATAAATGTTACTCTCCACATTTGTGCCAAATTTCATAAAAATCGGGCGCTTCTTTCAAAAGTTATCGCGGTAACGGACACATATATAATATAGTCTGTTATCATACTCAAGATGTTTCATTTCTGTTTACTAGTGATAATAATGCGGAAGCGGATTGCAGACGAGGGTTGACTTCCTTTTATTTAGTATTGGCATGTTTATATAATCGAATTATATATATAATATATATATATACATATATATAAATTTGAACGAATAGTGTTTTTGGCATCTGGGGACCTCAAAACAAAAAGTTATCATGGTCTCGGGCTTAAGTCTTACCATGCCACCTACGGTAATAGTTTCTTCCCTATAGGAGAAATTCGCTAAGAGAGTCCCTGGACCAAAAATACTAAATAATTTTGTCTGGTCAAAAGAATGTTTTTTTATTCTCGCAAAACCGTAGACCTAACAAGTAACGATCGAAAGGGGCGCCAAAATCGGATGGGGGCGCATCATATTTTCTCCCTTATTACATATAATAGCAATATTAAACTCGAATCATTACAACTTCAATTAAAGATGAAACCCCAGTTGAATACTCTCCAATCTCCAAACCATATTTTTCCTCATCTAGGAAGTACGTTAAAATAATCGAAGAGAGCCGGTTATAACAATTAGTTGCATCATGTAACTTGATATTTTAACATTGTAATTTTCTTTCAAAGTATTGCAAGTTTTATCCAGCACACTCTCAATACGGTAGTCTACCAATCAGAATACCCTGAAGTTGTCACAAATCGATAAAGGTCAAAACAACTTCTCAATTTGGAATTGAGGGGAGCGGAGGATTTGTTATCTGATATGTAAATTTAATGTTTAAATAAACTGAAGGTGCAACATGGTGAATACACAACTTTCTTCCCAATAATGCCTTTCAACAACTTAAAAATACTAATATACAAAAAATTAACGAAATTAGCCGGGTTAATATTACATATTTACAATTTATTTATTTTACAACTACGGATTACGCACTCCACCCGCACCCCGCGACCCGTCATGAGCGCCTAGCGTTTCCCCTCACCCCCCCACGTGCTGGAGCACGGCTCGCAGTGCCCTAAAGCCGGTACTGATTATTACCATTTTATTTTAATTGATATAATTTTCCTTTTTATTACTGAAATGTCTTTAATTCCAAACAAAGTATTTTGTATCTTAGTGCCGATTTTTATCTTTAAAACCATAAACTATAACCAATTCAGTGTTTATTAGTGATTGTTACATCGGGCTACTTTTCATGTTTTTTATTAACAGTTAAAATGTTGCAGTCTAACCTAATCCCAGAAATTCTGTAGCATATTACAGTACACTGTATACAAAACCTATGTGAAATACAGTCGGGTTTTTACTTTACAACTTGTTTTTCTTCATCCCTTATACAACGTGATTGATAACTATTTATCTGAGTAATGATTCCATAATATTACATAATTGCAACGTTTAAATATTGTGTACTATTCCGAAATTAAGTTATATAATATCTTAAGTTTTTACAACTATTACTTATATAATCGAATTTCACAATTATTATTTGTTCTTGGATCTATTCTTAATCTTTAAATAATCACACATGTTTTATCATAGAGGGCACATTTTATATCCTACGGACATTTTTATTGACAACTACATAAGAACTACATGAATTTTCTATGCATTCATACATTTTAATGTTTATACATTTGTTATCCATTCAAAATGGTCGTGACAAACATTTTGAGTTCGAGGCTAAATCCAAAGTGAGATTCCCAAAGAGAATTTTAAAGGAATATAGAAGCAGTGAGGTGACAGCCAAGACAGCCTGCCTCCTGCCACTGGCGGCATCGGGAGTTACCGTTGTTCGTTCAACTTCCCCACGAATCCATGGATTCCCTTTCGGTTGGCAGTAATGCGAAAAACCGGTTTAGAGGGTGGCTCGCCTAGCGCGGCCACTTGTGAAAATTGAAACTACGTGGAGCTTTGAGGGACACAGATCGTTGTACTCCACTGTGGCCACGGACCTTTAGAGCCTCAGTCTCAACACATGATTTCTTGAAAACAGTAACTATAGCCCTTGAATAAAGATCTCATATAGATATAGGTTTACCCACGAAACTAATCAAATGTCAACGAGCATGGCTCAGTCTCCCCGATACTTTAGTTTAATCCGTTTAAAAATAATGGCCGTTTATGTTGAAAATATTTACATTTACGAAATACCCTATATTTTATAAACGGATAGTTGTACATCTTCAGGATGTGTACCAACCGGGAAAACCGGTAAAAAACCTGGAATTTGAACAGACCAGGAAAAAACCAGGATTTTCGTGGCCGTTCCGGAATTTTTATTTAAGTAGTTTGGTTAATTATTTAAAACATAGTCAATGTTCATTTTTTGCAATAAAGCTAAGTATTAACATTACAAATTTGCGAGTGCTCGAAATTTCGAGTTCGGCACTGAAACTCGAGATTTTACTGAAACTCGAAATTTCGAGCGAGTTTACTCCCGCCGTGTACCCGCGCTACCAAGGGTCGTCTGCGGCCGCGCGTCGTCTGTAAATTCAAATTGAGTGTGAACGCATTTAAGGTGTTAAGAGTTGCGATGTGGATTTTAGTGTTTTATTAATAAATAAATAAATTGTGGCTTGGTTGTGTAAATTTGTGTTATTCCTTACACCAAAATGGAGGATTTATCAGGATCTTCAGATTGAGTTATATGAACACTGTTAGTATAGTCCACTTTTAGGTTAACCTAACCTTATCATTTTTTAAAGTAAAATATCAAAAACATATCAATAATGAAATCTAATAGGTAAGCAAAAGAAGTTTATGCTTGTATTTTGTTCCATAATAATCGAAATTGAGTCAATCCATTAATTTTAGACTCAACTGTCCTTTGGCATAGAGTTGTTTTTAAAGACAAGTGATTTGTTTTGGCCTTGTTTAAGTTTCATTAATGATTTTTTAAATAATTTGTAATATTTTAAAACTCTAAGACATGGCTTCAATTTCATCAACTGATTTACCGGGGACTTTCAAACATAGCTTCATGTTGTTACTAACTGATTGTTCTTATTAGGACTATTAGTGTTGAAACTAGTGGCTTGAAGGGGCCAAAAGCCCCTAACTTTGCTTCAATATCTGCCTCATCTGACCTGGAAACATGCCATTTCATAAACAAAGTATACTTTTAATCACATGTTTTAACATAACATGTTGGCTGCTGTGAATCCCTGTCGGGGGTTTTTTCTTAACATATAAACTTATGCAAATTTCATGTTTAAACATGTTTGCAGCAGCAAAACTGTTAATGTAAACAAAGCAGACGTTTTTAAATCCCCAAGCTTTTCTTATGGGTGTTGTTTTATGTTATTTCTCGTTTGCTGGTAACTTTTAGCGAATTTCCCCAATCGGGAAGAAGCTATTACCGTAGTCGGCATGGTAAGGCCTAGGGCCCGGGACCATGATAACTTTTTGTTTTGAGGTCCCCAGAGGCCAAAAACACCATTCGTTGAAAACTATATATATCTATATATGTGTGTGTGTGTCCGTGAGCACGATAACTCCCATAAAAATTGTCTGATTTAGACAAAATTTGGTATAAACGTGTAAAGCAGCATTTATGACTAAGATCAAAACCCAGACAGATCGACCTATCCAAAGGCGTATTTTGGAGGGGTTTTGTTTCCCAAAAATGTTTTTTTTTGAGTTTTTTACATAACATTTTTGAAAATGTCAAATTGTAGTTTTTTTCATTGGAATCAGCTTAAAAATACGCACAATTTTTTGTTTTGATCATTGCTCTACGTCAAATTGTTACAGAGATATTGAAAATCCTAAACACAGTACGTTGTCCAATATTATTCTTATTGGGGAATAAGAAAAATTGTATATCTCGCTTATTTATCAACTTATCCTGATGAAACTTGGTATATTGCTTCATATCATTGTGGTCTATTGATATTTACCCTAAAAAACATTTTTTGGCCGATAGTTCCTGTAGCAGCAAACCTGCGTACTCAGCTCCCATGTTATTCTTATGGAGAATAAGTAAAGTGTTATCTACCTTAATTATGAACATAGATTAATAAAATTTGGTATGTGGCTTTACCTTCTTGAGTTACATTGATATTTGTATAAAACCCCATTTTTGTGTTCATTGCTTCAGCAACACTGCATACTCAGCCGCCATGTCGTTCTTATGGAGAATAATTAAAATGTCATAAATCGTTTATTTATGAATGTATATTGATGAAACTTGGTATGTGGCTTTATGTGGTATTAAGATACATATATATGCATTGGAAATTCGCTGAGTACGCAGGTTTGCTGCTATGTGGGTATTTGGAAATACTGCTATTTTTCCCAAGTCCCTGGGACTGAGAGCCAGATTTAATGAGCCGTCTCCCATCATCCTGCGATTTACCAAACTCCTGCAATTTTGACTTAAAAAATTTTGCTTACAGAATTATATATAAAGATTAATGCTAAGATATGTTAGTAAAACATGTTGTGTGGTAAGTAAGTAGGTTAATTTTTTACCATGTAATAGGCCTTTTAAATATTAAAATAAAGATTTATTTAACTAATAGGTCTAAATGTAATTTTATTTTCTAAATTTGTAGAAAGATGTAGCTTAGGCCTAAACATAATATACAACACATAGGATAAATAAAAAGGAGGAAATGAAATAAAAAACTGAGATTATTTTTTAATGAAACTGTTAATACCATATAGGCTATAGCAACCTTAATACCAAAAGATTGGCAAAATGTTATGCAATTACTTTGGTGTGATTTATTTTCAGATAAATGTATTTACCTTTTTCCAATGAAGCAGGAATCCATTTATTTTACTTACTATTGTTATTTTCTGGTCATAGCGACTAGAAAAGTATATTTTAATAACAACATTTATAAATGTAACCCTACACACTGTTTTGATCCAATTAAACTCGACCTATGTGTATTTTTTTAATTTGTATACTCGACTCAACTTAAAAAACCTGTACTCGCACATCTATAATTAACATACATATCGTTAGAATATGTTATAAATTTGTAAAACTAATACAGGGATTTTGATTGCCATGCAATGATATGTCGTCAGAGTTTGTTCGTCTAAAGGAGAAGAATGACAATGAGTGTCGTCTGCAGTCTGGAGTCAACAGTAGTACGGAGTAAGGAAGAAGAAATATTTTATCACTTGAAAGCATATTGTTGTGTTTTATTTACCCCTTGTTTCCTATTCATTTTAAGTTAAGCTTAACTAATTAAAACTATAATTAAGTTAGCTCTCTAATTTTTTATAAAAAATATTAAGTTTTCTGATACGAAGAACAAAGAAAATGAAAGAGAATAATTACAAAATAAAGTTTTGCCAGATTTATATGTTATCGTCATCATGGTATGGCGACCAAATTATCGTGTTTTAAAACAATAATATTGTGTCTAACTTAAACTGATTTGTCTTAAATTATAGAATAATTATTTTTGCCGCGGGAAGATATTGTACAAAGAAATAATGTTTGTCCACAATTAAATCGTTATTTGTTTAGCAAAGAAAGATTAAAAAGGGTTTTAATTTTTTTTCCATTTGAAAACTATGAATAATGTCTAATGAATCTCAGTAAAAAAATACAACGGAGAGTGAGGATTATCGTAATTTTTGGCAACACTGGCGCTGGAAAAATTAAGACCATTAAATCTTTTGACTTAAGTAAATTAAATATTTATTTTAAAAGGTTTTTACATACCGGTATTATGAGTTTTTCAGTTAAAATCTAAAAATTATAAATTTGTTAATTTTGTTAATAATTAAGCCTAGGACTGCTTTCACAGCCCTTATCATTGGTGTTTTGCATCATCAGCTTACTAAACTTGACAATTTAAAAATTAATTATATAAATGATACGATGAAAACTGCAGAAGTGCCTAGAAGTTGAAATAGTGAAGAATGTTAAAAATAAACGAAAACCTGGAAAATTTCTGAAAAACCTGGAATTTCATTCTAGAAAAATAGTATACACCCTGATCTTCTCAGATTACAATTTCTTACTACTAATAAATTCAGCTTTAATATAATATGATACTTTACAGCTTTTATTACAAAAAAGGTGTTTTAGCGAATTTCCCCTATAGGGAAGAAGCTATTACCGTAGTCGGCATGGTAAGACCTAGGCCCGGGACCATGATAACTTTTCGTTTTGAGGTCCCCAGACCCCAAAAACACCATTCGTTCGAAACTGTATATATATATATATATATATGTCCGTGAGCACGATAACTCTCGTAAAAATTATCCGATTTTGATGAAATTTGGTATAAACGTGTAAAGCAACATTTATGACTTTAAGTTCGAAAACCAGCCAGATCGCTCTATCCGAAGGGGTATTTTGGGGGGGTTTTGTACCCCAAAAATGGGTTTTTCGAATTTTTTACATATAATTTTGGAAATAGTCAAATTTTAGTTTTTCCCATTCGATTTAGCTAAAATAAAACACACAATTTGGTATTTTGATCATTTCTCTACGTCAATTGGTTACCGAGATATTGAAAGTGCTAAACACAGTACGTTGTCTAATGTTATTCTTATGGAGGAAAATAAAAATTTTATATCTCGCTTATTTATGAACGTATACTGACGAAACTTGGTATACGACTTCATCTGGTTGTGGACCATTGATATTTGCTCAAAAAAACAATTTTTTACCAATGGCTCCCGTAGCAGCAAACCTGCGTACTCATGCCCATGTTATTCTTATGGAGAATAAGTAACGTGTTATCTTCCTTCATTATGAAAATAAATTAATGAAATTTGGTATGTGGCTTTACCTACATGAGTTATATTGATATTTGTATAAACCCCATTTTTTGTGCTCCTTGCTTCAGCAAACCTGCATACTCAGCCGCCATGTTATTCTTATGGAGAATAATTAAAATGTCATAAATTGTTTATTTATGATGAAACTTGGTATGTGGCTTTATGTGGTATTAAGATACATATATATGCATTGGAAATTCGCTGAGTACGCAGGTTTGCTGCTACGGGGGTATTTTTTAATTCTTATATGCTTTAAATTTAAAAAAGTCAAATTGTAGTATTGTAACATACCATTGTAAACTACTTGCTTAATACATTTATATGCCACATATGTATGTTAATCTCCAAGAAAAAGGGAAGCCGACGTGGTGTCGCCATTTTCTCCTCTGCCTCACCGTTCTCATGGTATCACAACTAACCATGAGCCATAAAATGAAATAATCAATGCAACTGTTTTCCATACAGAAAACAATAAGTTTCCTGAACACCATATATTTGTTAATTTTAATCCGTAATAGTGAATATATAACACAAAAAATAAAAATATTTTTTTTCTAAATACAACTTTTATGTCAAACATATGTGCGATTATATGATTTCTGGAATCATTGTTCTTTGTGGTTTATTAAAATATATCCAGTGGAGGCTTCACATTTTGCCTTAGACGAGAGCTCGAGATGTATTCAACTCGTTGATTGTAAAGGTTGTGTAAATCCTAGGAACTTTCTTATTTACACCAACCTTGCACTGTATCTCTTATAAACATTTTCCATCAGTAAAAATGACACTTTTCCATATGAAATTCATGCTACTTGTGCATAAAACCTCCTTGTATTATTTGACCTCAATTAAATGCACTTTATTTGGGAAAATTAGTTTTTTTGCTCACTGCAAACAACGAAGAAAGATACTTAGTTGGTGTAAATAAAGATGTTTCTAGGATTTACAAGACCTTTCCGATCTTATGCTTTTTGACATATACTACTATTTGAGTTTTGAAATTTAGTCTTATGAAAATTAAATAACATTGAGCTGTATATTATCATTATTGTTATCATCATCATCATCAATAATATTATTATTTGTATCATTACATTATCATTAGTATAGTATTATTATTGCTATTATTATAAATGACTAACAGGCCCGACAGACGTCTGTCCTAATGTCATTGAATTTGTTTTATGTCAAATACTCGTTCATTTTCAAGATGAGTTCATTCGCTTTGCTCACTCGCATCCCGGAAGAGCTCGATCGCTAAGCTCATTATTCGCCTATTTTTATATAGTTCTAACTTCAGCAACAAAAAAATAGTTTGAGTTGCCATTCAAGTAGATTTTCTATTTACGTAATGAACATATGTTTATGCCTTTCAAATAGGTATAGGTATAATCCTTGTTAAAAGCTGTTTGGTGTAACTAATTGAACTTTGATCAAATCAATGGGACATTCCGCAAATGTTAATAGTGTGAGCAAAACATGCCATTATTTTTAAACGGATAAAAAAATACAAATCGACAACATGTTTCTTTTTCTTGACGAGGACTTTAAAATTACATATAATTTTTCCATGGATTAAAATAAGAAAATTTTGAAATTTGACCCAATGACCTTTAGTTTTAGAACAGCCTGAACATAGATTATGATAAGAATATTTTAAATGTGTCTCCAATGTGCGATTTCGGGGAAAGGAATTTTACCCTGGTGATTTTAGACTAAACCGTTCTCCTGTTATGCTTGCTCGATGTTTGATCTGACTGACTATGGATATAATTTGTATTCTTTACATACCAACAGAAATAAAGAGTGTATACACCCTAAAAAACAAACAGCAATATACATAACCAACTCATTATGCCATGGGTATCAATCTGTTATCCATGTACTTATTTTCTGCACTAAGTTTGTTGTAGGGTATGTTTAGTTTAAGTTTTATTGAAGTGCAAGTGAGATGTTTTCGTTACAGTCTTTACTTTTCAGGCTGTTATTAGTTTTGGTTTTTGTAAATGTTGGCCGGTCCGGTATTTGTTTTAATATAGTTCACATTATAAAAAATTAGGCCAAAGCATAATTAGGAAGAGCTGTTCCTGCCGCCTCAATGAAGTCTTGCGCAATGCAACATGCAGGCTGAGGTTGACTTGTTTGGGCGAGGCTAAAAGCCAGGGTTGTGCGAGTACTCGAAACCTCGAGTTTTCGGCCGAGTATTTTAACACTCGAACTGGACTCGAAGTTTTAAAAAATACTCGAAAGTTCGATCGAGTATTTCCCGCTGATTTCCGGACGATCGCTAACGATTGTAGTATGGGCCGCAAAAAGCGATCTCATAACGTGAAATCGGCCGAAAATGACGATCGCTAACGATTGCGATCGGCCAAAACGCGTAGAAACGGCCGCAAAAGGCGAACGCATCACGTAAAATCGGCCGAAAATGACGATCGGACCGCGTAATTTCGGCCATAAATGACGACGGAAAACATAATATCGGCAAAAGTGACGACTGGGCCACTTAGTATCGGCCGTAACTAACGATTTCTTCATCTAATATTGATTATAGGAGATGTATTGATCAGGAGATATTGGCCAAATGACAAGCGGACCGTGTTTTATCTAACGATTTCTTCATCTAATATTGATTATAGGAGATGTATTGATCAGGAGATATTGGCCAAATGACAACCGGACAGTGTTTTATCTAACGATTTCTTCATCTAATATTGATTATAGGAGATGTATGGATCAGGAGATATTGGCCAAATGACAACCGGACAGTGTTTTATCGGCTAGAAATGAATGTCAAACCGCGTTTTGTTTTGTCAATACGTAATCCAGTTTGATTGTACTGGCTAAAACTTTGTATTGCTACTCATGTATTAGTTAGAAACCATTTACATTATCAAATCTAGGGTGGTATTCAAATCCCATTACTCTATTTTAATGTACCAGCTGATGGCAAATACTCGCTCGAAAATACTCAAAACTCGAAAATAATTGGCACTACTCGACTCGATTAAAAAAATCACTACTTGCACACCCTTACTAAAAGCCAATGATATCCCATTCTACAGAGACTGTCTTTTACAAGTATAGAACTCTTATTTCAAAACCTTAAAGTTTCTAAACTTGCACTATGAATAGTAAATTATTACATTAATCAAAATAGCTCTTGAGATCGCAGAAATTAGAGTAAGAGACTTGGCAAAACCAAAGATAACATTGCAAAATAGAATAAATTTGGGAAAACCAAATAACGTTTGTTGGTTATAATATACTGTTATTGTATTTATACTTATTTTATTTAAAATTTTATCCTATACAAAAAAGGTCCTGTGCACTTTTTTCGTATCTTGCATGGTTTTGCTGTAAATTAAGTAAATGTGAAGAAAAACATGGGCTGGAAATGCTATTTTAAAAATGGCGGCCGTTGCCAGGCTTGGACTTTTTGTAGTTTTGTTTACAAGGGTCATACTAATGTGTATACAAAAAATCAGCTTGTTCGGAATTTTTTCCATTGCTCACCCTATATTCTGACTCTAATTTGCCTGGTCAGGAAATTCGCTAAAAAACACAATAGTAAGTAAAATATATATGTAATATGAATATATGTATATAATCACAAGTAATTAGTGACAGTTATTTCAGAGTTGGCAACACTAATCATACTGTTGTTCAAATTCAAACTTACTTATTTTAAACAAACTTATTTTAACATCTCTCCTTATTCTTTATCTGAAAAAGTCTCTAATAGACACAAACTATTATTTAATGTGAGTGTTATTAAATGTGCAAGTGCTCATCTGAACCAGTTGCTCAAGGTGAGTTAGCTATGAATCCCACCTTTTTCAATGAAACTCATAAGCCAAGTGCATTTCCTGTGTATATCAGTAATATGAAAAAAATATCACCACAATTATCCAGTCCACAACGCAACAGCTCTGAAAAAGTCCTCTGTATATGACCTTAAACTATAAACACTGTCAGATACCTTTAGGAAACCTAATATAAATTATTTCGAAATTATAATAAAATAAGTACTGCTAAATTAATCATATTGCTCTATTGCGAAGTTTCTTAGAGGCGGATCTGGACTTTTAGCAGTGACAAACCATTTTTTGTTGGTGTTGAATGGTTTTCAAATAATTGTGACCAGCATCAGCTACTACTCAAGTTTGCTTATGTAGGGTATTTTCTAATAAAGAATTTTAATCTGTAGATTGTTTAGTAAAATTCTTACACAATGTGTAATACTCAAAAATAGCCTCTATAGTTCTTGTATTTAACTGTAACACTGTCCCATGGAAGAAGAAATTCTGGAAGATAAATAACCATTCTGCATCAAACCCTTTTTGCAGTAGATTTCTAGTTTATGGTTTGCCTGTTTATTACTCTTTTCCCTCTTGAAACCACGTGTTTACTATTTCCTGCCACAAATCGTATGTTGTATCTGTTCCCGCCAGATAAAATATTGTTAATTTCTAACCCTAAAAATGTATGATTATCTTATAATACAATACCCCCGTAGCAGCAAACCTGCATACTCAGCGAATTTCAAATGCATACATATGTATCTTAATACCACTTAAAGCCACATACCAAGTTTCATCAATATACATTCATAAATAAATGATTTATGACATTTGAGTTATTCTCCATAAGAATAACATGGTGTATGAGGATGCAGGTTTGCTGAAACAAGGTACACAAAAATAGGTTTTTATACAAATTTTTGTATAACTCAAATAGATGAAGCTCCTTACCCGATGTTATTAATTTATGTTCATAATTAAGGAAGATAACATTTGACTTATTCCCCATACGAATAACATGGGGGCTGAGTACGCAGGTTTGCTGCTACTGGAACTATCAGCAAAAAATTGTTTTTCGTGCAAATATCAATAGACCACAATGGTATGAAGCAATATACCAAGTTTTGTCAGGATAAGTTGATAAATAAGTAAGATATACAATTTTTCTTATTCTCCATAAGGATAACATTGCACAACGTACTGTGTTTAGCACTTTCAATATCTCTGTAACCAATTGACGTAGAGCAATGATCAAAACACCAAATTGTTTGTTTTTTTAAGCTGAATTTAATGGTGAAAACTAAAATTGGATTTACTAAAACATTATATGTAAAAAACTAAAAAAAATTTTGGGGTACAAAACCCCCATAAAATACCCCTTGGGATAGATCGATCTGGCTGGTTTTCGAACTTAAATGTTGCTTTACATGTTTGTACAAAATTTAATCAAAATCGAACCAATTTTACGAGAGTTATCGCACCCACGGTCTCACACACACACACACACACACACACACACACACACACACACACACACACACACACACACACACACACACACACACACACACACACACACACACACACACATATATATATATAATTTTGAACGAATGGTGTTTTTGGCATCTGGGGTCCTCAAAACTAAAAGTTATCATGGTCCCGGGCCTATGTCTTACCATGCCGACTACAGTAATAGCTTCTTCCCTATAAGAGAAATTCGCTAAAAAACATACAAGTAAAGGAACATGATTAGATATTACTATATTTACATTCCCGAAATAAATGAAATTCCACTGAATTATATTTTTTACTACAGCCAACAATCTAGAAATGAAATAAGAATCGTGTTACAAGTTGTCATGTTGGGAGCTGCATTGTAGAAATGCGAGTCATTATTGGCATAGCCACCAAGGCTGTGCCTCGTTGCGCTGTCCATACTGCACTCTGCACCAGGGTGTTGCCCATGCTCAGGGCTTTGCAAATATATACTTTCAATTACAGTAAAACCCGGCAGAGCATTCCAGTTAACCCATTTTTCCGGATAGTCAACTGTTGGTACTTTAAGAAAAATACACATACATATTGGAGTTTTCCCAACGTAAGTTTAAAAACATGAAATATTTAAAATGTACATTAAAATTAAAAGGCTATTTCTTGAAGTAATCAATAATCTTTCTGCACTTTTTCTTTAAAGCGGTTGCGGGCAGCCTTGTTGTTGTTACTGGCGGATTAGGAAACCCCAGCTTTGCTGCTAGTCACCTCTTCCATAAGCGGGAATATTGCAAAGGTTACCGGAAAGATAGGATATAGCAGGAAAGGAAAGGGTGGGAAGGGACGGCAGCCAAATCGACCCCTCAGAGGGCCAATTCCCGTGCCCCTGTGACAGCTGGGATGAGGCTCTCAACAGGGGACCCTCATTTTGCCCTCCAACAACAGGTCAACTCAACTGACAGGGTATCCATGTACAACAGCCAGGGACCATTCATTCTCAGGTTGGCAGGAGGGACCAAACCCGGAGACTCTGTCCCTAGCCGCTGCAAATGGAGGGACCAAAGGTGAAAGGGAAGTTAGTCATAATGGACAGCCAAAACACTTACCATGTGTAATGACAACTTCATTTGCTGTACTTGGGTGACATTGTGTGTACTTGGGTGATTTGCTGACATTGGTGTCAGCCTCAAAACTGGTAAAGACCAGTCTTAAGGTAGTCCTGGGACTGCGGGTAGCCTTGTTTCACCACCTTTTTATGAGTAGCAAATCAGTGAGTGTTTCTATACGTCTGATAGCTTTCAACTTATCACCAAGTTCACTTCTACTAGTTTTCACTTCGTAGAAATTGTTGTCCGAATATCTACTGGACAAAATTATAACTTTGGCAAATGACACAACATAACCACAACAGTAACTGTGTTGTCACCACATGCAGGTGTGAGTCACAATACACTGATCCTTTAGTGCAATAGTGGAATGTAGAAAATTCAGTATGGGTCCCCCCTCGCAGGCGGATCAGGTACGTGGCAAAACCCGTCAAAACAACCCCAAAGTTCAGTAACTGCTGCGGCAGGCGGTCTCTCAGCGCGCCGCGAGTCATACACCGGATTTATTCTATATTATTGATTATCCATTTCTTGTAGAACGTTTCGGATAGTGGTTTAGCGAGGTCGGAGCTAATAAAAACGTGTTAATTAATTAATTACGATCAATATATTAGCTTTTCGACAAATTAATATCTGTTTAGGCTATCTGGCCAAATGAATTCAATATGTATAAGAACAACAGGAACTTTGTCAACCCTTACTGTACATCTTCGGCAAAAGATGAACCACCATGCCAAATTTCAGGTTTGGGATAGAGTGATTAAGTCAGGGTGCTCACGTTTTTCTCCACTAAAACAAACATGCAATTTTTTAGTGAACCAATTATACTTGAATTATATTATTATTAGGAGTGTGTGAGAAGTGATTTTTTGAATCGAGTCGAGTAGTGCCAATTATTTTTGGGTTTTGAGTATTTTCTTTTTTGAATCGAGTCGAGTATTTGCCATCAGTTGGTAGTTTAAAATAGTGTAATTGGATTTGGATACCACCCTAGATTTGATAATCTAAACAAGGATTTTACACACTTGAAGAGTATTTAAAATTTAATATGAATGACTTTAACCCTAGCAGTGGCCAGCCAAAAACTGTAGAATGGCCAACCAATTTTGGCGATTTTGCAGACCTTTTTTTGAAAATTCGTATAAAATTGAAATGAGAACTAAACATAGCCAACCACATATTCTTTTTGTTCAGAAAGAACAGGGGTATCTGAAAATAGTTAAATAGAAAAAATCTAAGAGCAGGGTGTCTAGTAATATTTGATCTCAAAATTCAAGACTTTTTCCAGACTTTTTCCAAAATTTTCCAGACTTTCGCAAGATAGCAAAACTATACTAAAAACGTCATAAGAGTAAAAATATCATGTTTTTACCACTTTTTGGATTTTTACTTTCACCCCCTTATACATAAGGAGCTCAAATAAGTCAAAAAACTAAATAATTTGGTATCTTGAATTACTATTCTACGATTACTGGTTGCGGAGAAAATTTAAATTTCCATTTTTCATAAACACAGTACGATGTCCAATGTTATTCTTATGGGGAATACAAAAATTACTATTTCTCTCTTATTTGTCGATCAATTTCGTTCAAACTTGATATGCTTGTCAAGTTAGCATTGACCAACAGAAGAAATTTGAAATATGTTGCCCCTTAATAACTCTGAGGGGGGATAATAGGGGGCATTTCCCCTCTTAAAACCACATGTGTAGCGATGGATTCTGTAGTGTGCCTCCTCAACAGGGATTTTGGTGGATATTTTTGAAAACAACTTGTTTACATTATTTTCTGTACATTCAACCGTGCTTTGTATTTTATATTTAGTAAAGAAAAAGTAATTTATTCATTAAAGATGGGCTAAAAGGGAGAAAGTATGTGTCAGTTTTCTGATACCGTTTATTTAAACTATGGTAAACAAATTTAAATAGTGAAAAAGAATGACACTTGGAAGAAAAATCACTACCGGTAACAAAACCAAAACTCAATATAATATTTTTTATTAAAAACTCAAATACTGCATAATATATGAACATAAATATTTATATATAAATATATATTTTTTCAATTTAACTTAAGAGGGGGCCAGACCTAGCTCCACCAGCCGCCGGCTACGGTCGCCTTTTAACATGGGGCGCTACTATAAATGTTTTATTTTACTGTCTGCGTGCCTTTAAATGCAAAAATGATCGCAGGCCAAACAATCTTATAGTTGTTAGCCGTATGATCTTATAATCAAAATGTAGTATTTTTCAAAAATAGCACCTAAAATATGAAAATCAACTTCCTTTTTTCCCATAAGAAGTTGTGTACTTTTGAAACAATTTATAAAATGATACGTTTTATATAAATTAAATTTGAAAACGTCATAATAACAGTTATCTTATTGTTAATGTTTGGCCTGAGTGTTTTTTTGTTTTAAAATGTGAAACTGTTCCAAAATAAGCCTTTTTTTGAAGTCTTACAAAACGAGTAGGCCCACAAGCTGCAACTGGTTCGCTGTCGCACCGATAGATGGCAGCAACGTCGCTTACCGACCAAAGATCCCGCTTCCGCAACCGATTTCGCGCGGCAGATTTGATTCTCCTTTTGAAACCATTATCACTAGTAGGAACTACCGCTCGAAATCGAGTAAATTTTCTCCTCATATTTTTGAATTTACATGGCCCAACATGACAATTTTTAGTCATTAATCATTTAATGTCCGTAACATCTGTCCTTGCTGCTATGCTGTGTTTTTTTACAAATTTTTTACGATAATAGCACCTTGTATATGGTGTTCGTTTTGCTATGTTGGTACTGTAAAGGGGAGATATTGTGCTTCCAGCTACTTTTCAAACACGGCACGGGTTTTTGTCATAACTGCAAGGCAATAGTCTGTAACGTTCCAATAATAATTTCGGTCCTTTAACGGTCTGGGTCTGATCAACCCGGTTCTTAACTAACCAGCTGCATGGCGCGCGTGCGGCCTGCCGTTATCACAGTATTTATTGGAAGAATACGTTATGTAATGTGGAATTACGGTGGCCTTTGCCAAAGAAAAAAATAACAATCCTTTATGGTTTTGACAATAATATTGGATCCCTGCCATTTGGTCAAGCCGTTTTTCGACCCCCCACCTTTCCTGGAGAAGGAATGACCGACTGGAAAAACTCTGGGTTTTTGCACTGATGGTTGCCGAATGAAGACTACATCGCCCTCAACTTCCATTACTTGGTGGATCAGAGCAGAAAATTGAGGAACCTTGTACCTGTCACCTGGGGACCTGGCTCGGCCTCATCGCAGACCAACCAAACCTAACCGCTGCAGACTTCTGGATGGGACGGCTGTGCTACCGGACCATACCTACCTGAGGTTACTCAAAAGGACCAACTCCACCGCTGCACCGTGGAACGAGCCTAGATGTCAGGAGTGGAGGCTCATTACTAAGGGTTGCACCGCCTCGACAAATCGATAAGTCGTAGTTATTTCCCTTACCTTAATTTGAAAAGACATTCACCGCAGTCATGACGCTGCTTGGTGGAGAGTGACTGGACTCCGTGTACCAATGGATTGCTTCCGAGCTGTTTAGACTTAAGTTAGTTATAGATTTTGTATTTTCATATGTATATGTCTTATGTAATCGGGTATTAGTTTAAGTCATGTGTGATTCAGGATTGTTTTCAAGGTGGCCACCTTCGGATTTGTTTTGTCAAAATTAGGCTAGGGCCTAGCCCAGATACATTGATTTGTCTGATTTAAAAAATAAATAAATAGATAAAATAAATAAAGTAAAATCTCGAGGAAGTTTGTTTTATGAAAGTAAATATGGGTTGTGACAAAACTGGTGTAATTATTTGACCATGTAGTTTTAGGCCTATTCTCCGTGGAGATATTAGACATTTTTCTATTAGCCAGTGAACTTGCCTGTTGAATTTAACCTTAGCTATTTTGGTATATCTCCATTATTTCCAATACTGATTTACCATTAACCAAATTAATTAAGTAATAATTTAGTCGTTTCTTTTTTTAAATTCATAGCTTGTCTTATATCAAATATCTTGTCCTGATTTCACAATTTGCAAAGTTAGGGATCACTCAAACCTAATTGTATTGTAAAGCATAACCATTTTGTGGCACATTAGTTTTTTTGTTTGTCTGTTAAATTAAATTCTTAAATAATGGATGTTACTCCTCACCATTGACTCTGGAAAACAAATAGAAATAAGGACCTGCTGGATTCTCTTTGATTCCTCATTATCATTTGAATAAGTTAACCAGCCAATGAGGTGGCGCCCTTCCAGTTTTGAGAAATCGGCCTACGACCCACTACGACTGAGCTGGTCAACCTTGCGTCTACCTTGGTAGGTGACAAGTCTCTCCAGATTATATACAGCTTACTGACCAACGCGCGCCGGAAACTGCTATTGTTCATAAAATATAAACAAATTTCAATCATAAATGTCTGTCAATCATTTAGCCAGTCCAAACTTGGATAAAGTGTGATGGAAACCAGTATGTCTGAGCAAGTTTTGCCCTCTCAGGCGCAGTTAAAATTCCGTGATGGTCGCTTTGAGGAGCAATGTTCGCAGCAAAGATGTCTTACGAGGTCGCCCAGCTGATTCATAAATCAACAACATACCATAAAGTGTGGCCAACCTTAAGGGTATAATAATGGTACAGCTATTTTTAAATTGTCACTGGACATGCAGAAAGAACATTTAAACCCTTAATCGATTAATCTAATAATACAAATAAATCAAAACAATATATTAGTTTCATAAAATAACAGCTGATCATATAATGTAAGCAGTTAAACAATGTTAATTATAATTAAACTGATGAGGAAAATATGGTTCTCCTACGATAAATATCGTGTTTCAAGCAACACTGCAGATTGGATTGGTGATCACGTGACCTTCCAGCTTTTTTTACGAGGTCTCTTCCGGCAAAGTAGAAAACCTTAAATAGATCGACTCAGCACACCTTGTCTGAAAGCTCTTCGAACCTTGCATTGAACTGAGGGAGATACAAGTTATTCCATGACTTCTACAGAGAAATCCCTTTAATTTGACACCTCAATCATTAAAATCTGTTCATAAATAAAAGAGTTTTGCTGTGCACAAGATATGTTTATGTTGTTTATATTTAAATTATTATTCTAAATATATCTTATTTCAGTTTGCGAGTTCGTCTGACGACGCCAGCGTTGCTGGCGAAAGGCCTCATGAAATATTACAAATTTTAAAACAACTTTTTTACTAGCATATTACGTGTTGTTATTACTTACGGGATGTAATAAATCGATCGATTTCGACCAGTCACACCAGCCATCATTGGCCTGATGATGACTGGTGTGACTGGTCGAAATCGATAGCCTAGTACCATTTTTTATATATGTTTACCGTCCGTATGTGAATCAGTTTAAGTGTAAATATATCTTAAGTGTTGTAAGACGTCTTTTATTACATCCCGTCAATTTTAAAAATATTAATGAAGGTTTTAGTTTAAAATTAGTTTATAACCAATATTACGGCTCCTTATTAGAGAATATTTCTTTAGTTTTTTAATAAATTGTAACAACAACTTCAATATCTTCGCTGCGTCCGATGCATAACATATTTCAACGCTCAAAGCGATGTAGAAACTAAACTTATATTACTGATTTATGTAGATAGATGAATTAATTGCTTTGATCAGAAAATTTGATCAGAAATAACAGAGGAATTGTCTGAACTAAAATAAGCTTAGCGTAGTATTTTAAAGATCTAATGAACAGTCAAAGACAAAATTTAACTGACATGTTAAATAACGTTTATTGGAAGGTTATGTTTCCACGAGGTTATGAAATAGCATGTTCGGTTGCCGCGCGACCGCTCTGCCAGTCACTTTCTTTCGATAATCGTAGAGCTTATGAGCAATAACTTAACTCGGTTTGTATCAAAAGGAGTCATTATTTAAGTAATTTTCCAGTTAACCGTCGATAAAATGCAGGCTAAACAGAAGGTTAGAAGTTATCCTCTATAAGCCACTAGTGTTTTTTATATCCTAACTAGCAACAAAGTTCGTTGAACAGTTCGGTTCACGGTGCTTGGCACTTGGGAAAGGCGAGAAACTACTAACATTTCTCATAAATAAAAGTATATATTAACAAAAACAACCAATACAAATGTTTTAAAATTAAATAAGTGATTTTTGCTTTCAGTTGACAATATTAGACTGTAACACTAATAACCGTACTAAGCCAAATGAAACTACTAACATTTCTCATAAATAAAAGTATATATTAACAAAAACAACCAAAACAAATGTTTTAAAATTAAATAAGTGATTTTCGCTTTCAGTTGACAATATTATACTGTAACACTAATAACCGTACTAAGCCAAATAGAGGCGAAAATTTATTCTAGAGCATACGCTAACCAGATGCCAAGCACTGTGACCTGAACTATAAAAATCTCTAGAAAATATATCACATACTGTATTATGTTAATGAAAATTGCTAAACTCGACTATAACAGTGAAAAGTGATATTCTTAAAGCTTATGAAATTTTCATTAAATCGATATAAGGCGGCAGCTACAAAACTGATAATGCAAAGATAAATGTTGACCGGAGAAATTAATAAATGTCTAATGTATTTCTTATAGCATAATATTTTTGCAAGTAAATATTACCAGACATAAGATTTAGACGAAGTTGCAACATATTTGATCAGCCTTTACACCAAACAGTCTTGACAAGAATTTTGGGTTTAGTCCCGTGTGTGCGGGACGTTCGAGAAGCCGCGCCAGTGACAGTGAACCCGTCATTCTAGGTGTTGTAAATCACACTAGACAATACCGATCCGTTGACTGAAAGCCGAGCCTACGCACGCTGCCGATCGGTAAGGAAGAATTATTTGAAAAACTACTAGCGCTCTAGTGGTCAAACCCCAAATCAAAAGGCGGAATTCTATCTGACTCCTGCCCCCTCTTAAAATACAAATTAAATAAACTTTACCGGTTAGCTATATACAAAATAATTTAATTAAAGAAACAAAACTAAAAACGTCAACAAATTTAAAAGGGCATAAAATATCAGCATGTTAAAAGAACATAAAAGGATATTTTCCAGAGTTTTTCACCCTAATTCTAAATAAGCATTCACATAGAGATGGTTGGTGATGTGCTCGGAACGTATTCCTAACAAAGTTTGCTATCTGGACAAATTTCAAGACGATAAGTATCTTCCAACTTTTTAGACCGAACGTAACTGTAACCTAAATAATCCGTATGAACAATTACTTTTGGTTTTTTACATCGTTCCGTTTATGAAAGTGTACCCTCTTTATACATTGGAAAGCAATGAGGATTAAAATAAAATACAGTACCGGTAAGTTAGTAGCCTGTTCATGTACAGCAACAAATACAAAATTTCGAATAGGTTGGCATATGAAAATAAAAGGCTAAAGTAAAACTAATTTTTACTCATAACTTTGAAAACATATTTAGGCATAAATCTAGGCCTGTCGATCTCATCACTGGCCAAAAAAATATTTAAGAAGTCATCTAACTTATATATTTTTTTATATCAGTACCTAAATTAATTTTAATCGAGTTCAGTTTTAAAAAACTAGGCCTGAATTAAATTTTTACAATTTCTCCCATGTTGACATAATTTGGCGATTAAATCAAAGTTTAAAATTACGCAGATGATAGTAAGCTTTGGCCTAGTTAAAATGTTTTCAAAGGTAAGTTAAAACATTACAGTGACTAGGCTTATTTGATATTTAGGCCTATATAGCCTATGTGTATAGAGAACCACTTTATTAAATGTTATAAACAGTTAATTAGTAAACATGTTCAGACCACAGTTTAATATTTCCAAGGGTAAAAGTAAAGTAACTTCATTAGTTTAGTGAGTAGGCTATATTATTTACGACATTGTTCAAATGTCACTAAGCCACTGTTTAATGGTGTTCTGGTGATCTGAGAAATAGTTGACAACTGTAATTAAAACTAGGCTTATAAAATTGTATAACTTAATACTACTGAACAACTGTCGGGCGAGTTACTTCGCCCCGTTCCGTGGAAACCAGGCCACAGTGCAAGCGGTGCAGACGACGAAATTCGGCCGTGTTCGAAGTAAATTGCAACGTAAACTTAAAAGTTTTAACACGCAAAATATTAACTTAAGTGTGTATTGCTCACGCTCACCGTTGAACGAAATTTGAAGCATTGTTGGAATGCAAAGGGAAATAAGAATAGATCATAGTTAAGTTGTTAACCTGTACCGCCAATAATTTGCAGGCATTATTCAATATTTACGGATAAATCCCGGTTTTAACTCACTTCACTCGTCAATGTAATCTTTAACCTACAGGTTTAAATGCTTCACTATGCGTCCGTCAATGCGCGCAAATGCGCAGGTACTACGACGACGCGACGTGTGCGTGTGAGAATCAGAGTCGGAGTATAGATAGGGACGTTCCGATACGATACTACTCACTACTGGCTACTGGCTTGGACCCGATATTTGGTATCGCTACGAATCGAAACTAAAGTATTGATACCCATTACAGTACTCTAAGAGGAACGCGGGAGATAGCTTGGAGTCGATTCTCTCTATCATAAGTTACAAGAACTATATTTGAAGTTATTATTTGTGTTTATTTTGCTAAAAAGTATATTAAACAAAAAATAATCTATGTTTTAACGACGTAAAAATGTACTATTTTTCCGATACCGATACTCAACTTTTCTTTCGATACCACGATAATATCGGTTAACCGATGCCCAGAGTTCCGAAAACAAAGTTTCGATACCTACTCGGGTTGGAAGTATCGGAACTTGTCTATCTCTATCAGAGTCCACTAGCCGAGGGATGGCGAACAACGCGGGCTAGAGTGTAGAGGTACCTTCAAGGTCACCGCTCTCCACCCCTCCCCCCTCGTGACTCATCTTCCTTTTCGCGTTGCCATAGTAACGGCATGTACTTGACTGGCTTTCTTAATTTCTCCGAAAAACTATGGGCCTTGCTTCGGTTGTTCCACAACGTACATCTTGTTTCAATTGCCATTGATTATAAATACTAGTACCTTGATATCACTGTTTATAAGTTTTATCCAATTTCCCGACTTAATAACAATTTTATATATTAATTCCCGCCTTTCCCGACATTTTATTAATTTCTATACAAATTCCCGACTTCCCCGACTTTCCCGACTGCTAGACACCCTGTAAGAGGTAGTTTTTTCAGCAAAGTAAAAAAAATAAAAAAATATTGAAATTTTTTTTGAAATTTCAAAAGCAGCCTCGGTAAAACTTTTTTGTCAGATTTTTTATGGAAAATTCATTATATTCATTTTGTAGACAATTTAATTCCCTACATAGAAATGTATAATATGTTGGGGAAAAAATTTTATTTGTAAGTATTATGTAAGTATATACGGAAAACCGCAAAATGTGAAAATTGTACAGTGTTAGTTAGTACTGTAAATAGGTAATGTAAATATGTATATGCTAATAATAATATGTATATATTTGTAAAGATAATGAAATAAGAAATGTAAAAAAGTCATAAAGTTGATGGTAAAAAATTTGTATCACTTATGATTAGATGAATTTTGGAAATTTTAGGGTATTCGGAAAAAACAAAATTCTACGGTATTTAGTATATAACTTTTTTTAGAAATTTATTTCTCCAAATACTATATATACATTTAGTAGGACATTCAATTCCCTACATAGAAATGTATAATATGTTGGGGAAAGAATTTTATTTGTAAGTATTATGTAAGTATATACGGAAAACCGCAAAATTTGAAAATTGTACAGTGTTAGTACTGTAAAAAGGTAATATAAATATGTATATGCTAATAATAATATGTAGGTATATGTTTGTAAAGATAATGAAATAAGAAATGTAAAAAAGTCATAAAGTTGAAGGTAAAAAATTGTTATCACTTATGATTAGATGAATTTTGGAAATTTTAGGGTATTCGGAAAAAAAATTCTACGGTATTTAGTATATAACTTTTTTTACAAATTTATTCCTCCAAATACTATATATACATTTAGTATATTATATCTATATATTATTCCTGCAGGTATTTAGAAACAATAAAATATATAAATATACATATACACAGGGTAGTGGCATATTATATAAGAGATAACGTGTGATTGTAGGTCCGGTCACCATATAGGAAAAATTACAAAATTGTTATTTTTTATATTAGGCCTACTCAATAATGAAATACATCCTACCTTACAATTGTAAAAGTAATAAAAATAAATATAATTACTCACCCCCGTCACATTATTATGTTATCCTGTTGGTTTATATCGCACTCGTATATTCGTGACATTGTACGAAAAACAATGTTTTTTTACAAACAATATTTCACACACTTCAGTAATATTTATGCATAATAAAATGCATAAAGATTACTGTTATATACACACACACACTTCACTAACACTAACACTCCGAAATAATACAGGATTTAGCAATAATTCGCGGATAACAAGCGAGCGCGAACTCACATAGCACGGCGACAAAATCATGTGATGGCGACTTCTACGCATTAGATGTCAGAAGAGTGACGCATTTCCTTCGTCTTCCACAGCGCAGGCGGAAAAGATGATGTGCAAGGCTGCCAATGTCAAAAGCTAAATTTCTTCCTCTTCAAAATGAAATATTATATGACTAGTATTTATAACTTGCACTGGATGTAATTCGTATTTTCCAAACTACCGTATTACATCTGTTGGCCAACTGTTAAAAAGTCAGAAAACAGCTGTGTTCATAAAATCGTAACTGTTGTGCAATCAATATTTCGTTCTAAAAATCAATACCACAGTGAAACTAAACTCTTTGGCTATGCAGTGGTACCACCCGCAACATCCTAAGACAAAAATTACCCGAGCAGGGTAATTCCAAAGTAGTCGTGTTTTTACATTTTCCGAGCGTCGACTGCAGGAATGGCGTAGCGGCAAAATTTCATTGTAATTATAATCGTCGTGACATTGTTATACAACTTGTAAACGGTTCATTTATGTAATAAAATGAAAGTTCAGAATGTGATCTTTCGAATGGTATAAATATTGTTCACTTCTGAGTTGACTATTAATGTTTTTTTTACCGTTAAAAAAATTTCGACCCGTACTATCGTATTGCGATAGTGGCCATTTTAAGGCATCACGTGAATCTATCGCATTGCGACCTATGGCCACGGCTAGGGTTAACTAGAGTAAGGAATGCTTGTAATATCTGTTTTTTATTGTATTAGATAAGTTTGTTTATGCTCTTTTGCTATTGTTAGGTTTATTGATTTTAAATGTACTCTGACGATGCCTATTGTAAAGATGTTTTATTTAATGGCAAATAAAATTCTTGATTCTAGATTCTTGATGGTTTCTAACTAATACATGAGTAGCAATACAAAGTTTTGGGCAGTACAATCAAACTGGATTACATATTCAAAAACAAAATGTGGTTTGACATTCGTTTCCAGCCGATCAAACACGGTCCTGTAGTCATTTGCCCAATATCACCTGGTCCAGATCTCGCTTATAATTAATATTTGATGACGAAATCGTCTGTTACGGCCCAGTCTGATATTATCTGATATTAATCGTCTGACATTAAGTGGCCCGGTCACCACTTGCCTATATTATGTTTTCCGTCGTCATTTACTGCCGAAATTACGCAGTCTGATCGTCATTTTCGGCCGATTTTACGTGATGCGCTAGCCTTTTGTTACTATGCATTTTGGCTGGTCGCAATCGTTGGCGATTGTCATTTTCAGCCAATTTTACATGATGCGATCGTCTTTTGCGGCCGTTACACCGCGTTTTGGCCGGTCGCAATCGTTAGCAGTCGTCCGGGAATTGGCGGGAAATACTTGCTCGAACTTTCGAAAATTTTTCACAACTTCGAGTCAAGTTCAAGTATTAAAAAACTTGGCCACAAACTCAAAGTTTCGAGTACTCGCACACCCCTAATTATTATACTCTTTGGCATTGATTTAGGACTTTTAGGATAAAGAAGAAAATTTAAATATTATAAATTTATTACCTTAGCTTTACTTAACTCAATAAAAAAAAAAAAATAAATTATCAAGTAGGGACAGGTTTCTTCCTGAGTATGACGAACCCCTCCATGACAGGAGTGAGGGGGTTGTAGTCATCAGTGGCCAGTTCCGCCCTCTCTCCTACAGCCAGCAGGACAGGGGTTGTGTGGGTGTGCACCCCCGCAATGGTCTTGGGCGTCCCTGCCTTGCCAATCACATCCACAGCCTGCCACATGCGACATCACAGTTACTAAATCTTAACATGTCACTTACATGGCAAACATACTGTTTATTCTAAAACAATGTTGAATCTATTACCTTGAGTTGAGTTATTTTTGGATAGGTTAAGTGCACTTATAGATTATTTGGAAAAAAATATAAATAACTTGGACTAAAATGGTTTGGACAGGAGACAAAAATATAAATGTGCTAAAAAATCGTAGCATGAAATATTTTGTTGATTTTCCGACTAGAGTGAGTTTTGAGACAGATCAGCAACAAATAATGGGCAAGTAAAGAAAACACCTGAAAAAGATCTATCGGTCACTGGTGTTGTTACTACTCCTTTCTGACTATGATGGTCAGATGTTGGAATTTGCGTGCTTTGTTAAATTTCCTAAATCCAATAAAAACACTTTAAGGATGTTGTAATTTTTCACAAGCAAACTTTTCAACATTTATCAATCTTATTGAACAGGAACTTGGTGGGATGTTTATCTTGCCCAAATTCAGGATAAATATACTATTTTCTTATTTAAAAATTGTATTTTGACCAGGCATTTCCAAAAAGAGTGATTAAATAAATAAAACTACGTAATTAGGTAACAACAAAATTAAAAGAACAAATATTTTGATAAGGAAAAATATATCAAAATTTTAAAAACAAAACAAGTTATAATCTGTTAATGTAGGTTATAATGTAGGTTAATGTCTGAGTCAGTTAGCTTGGTCCAAACTGACTCAGTCAATGATTACATAAGTGAGCAGTAAAAAAAGGCGCAGCGAGCGATGACAAATTTTGCTCGCTAAACAGAGCACAGCTGTTTAACAACGTGTTTATGGATGTAAAGAAATACTTTAGGTGCAGCTGTAGGATAAATATATTCACGCTTAAATGTAAAATATATTTTAAAATGTATGACATATTTGACTGCACGTTCCTTAGTAACAAGGAACATCAAAAAGTGGTTCAAATGTTATGAATTATTTACAGAATGCTAATAAAAAGCAAACAAAAAATTGGATTTAATGATAAGAAGACTTTAGATAGCATCGCTGCTTGACAATTACCTGTCCCACTCTGACAGGCACCGGCAACGGCTCCCCCTCCTCGTCCAGTGTGACCAGCCAGCGAGGGTACATGGCAGTGGCTAGAGTGTACAGCAGGTAGTGTGACTTGCCCAGGATTACTGGAACATTACAGTCACTGGTTACAACCACATGCAGGTCGGATTTACAATTGTGCTACCTCTAGACACACAATGTTGCTTCTGCCGCTCTGCACGGGTGCCCAAAGTGGAGGATTACTATCCTATCATCACACTATTAGAATATTTTTAATTTATGTAGGGAAATTTTTAGTTTTGGAGGGAAATAAAAACAGTTGTCCTTTCATAAATTTTGTTTAGATACAATTTTGAAACAGTAAATGATAGCATTAAGTAATGAATGAGTAAGGTAATAATATGATAAACAAAACAACAAATTTAAAACAAAAAATAAACAAAAACAAAAAATATATCAACCAATTGAAATTTCAAAAACCATACAATGCCAGTTAACAACTACAATGCATACTTGTAGAAGAGACTGTGTGTTTTATCAGAAAGTAGAACATATCAATATTAGTATCTCAACGGCCCATCAGAATTACTCAATTGCATTCATTACATAAAACTAGAGCTAAAAGGCCTAAGCATAGAAAAATGTAAACATACTGTTCTTGGTATCGAGGAAAGCAGTTAGTGTGATGAGCAGGCCAGCAACTGCGACGGGGTTCATGATCTGCCTGTCAGTGTGGAAGGGCGACAGAGACAGAGTTCCCTTGCCAAGATGGGTCAGTCCCTGTGCGATCCTCACCATGAACAGGTGGCCTGTGTTCTTGGCATGGTACTGTGCCAGCTGTCTCAGCATTGTTGCCAACCTACACACACAATCATATCATATTCAACATTCATTCATGAATTTTCAATCAATGAGTGCCACATACCTGCTCGATTGTTTTAATTGTGTTCTTGAAATAGTTGTAACACTGTGTTCTTTTTTCAATAGAGAGACAATTTATTTCTGCTGAAGCAGCACTTAACTACCAGAAATAATTTATCTTTTAAAATAAGCCGTAATTTACTTGGCAGGGCTAGTGAGATAACGTGATAATTAGGCCACAGAGAATGGATTCACATGGCAGTAGAAGACAAACTTTGCCTTTAAACTTGCACGAACCGTGGCAGCGCATCTGGTGGACACTGCTGAAGAAGTGCATGAAAAGTACCTCTGTTTATGACTCATGAGTGAACTCTAGCAAATCATCAGTTGGGCTCAGATTGGCAAATAAATATATTTGTTTCATTATTGAGTACATACAGTAACTAGAGAGTTATCGCCCATGTTAGACTGTGTGAACAAAAGTTTAAAGATTCAAGATATATTAATTTCTAAAATAATATATAGTTTTTACATTAAATTCAACATGGAAAATATTCCTCACAATACTATACGTCTGTGCGTGAGGAAGAGCATAACAGTTACTGTTGGTCCACAGAAATCGTCTTATTTTGTAAATGTAAATTAAAATACATGTTAAAACAAAAATTAAATTAAACAAACAATTCACCTTCTAACAGATTTAAAGTACAGATGAAATTAGTTTTTAAGGTGGTACTTCTTTCATAGATGTATATGACAAAATAAATTAGCATACCGGTATAAAAAAAAATCCCTGATCAGCACGAGTCAAAAAACAAAAAAATATAAATATAAACAAATCCAAACATAGTTAGGATGTAAAAATACAAAATATCCAAAGAAAAAAAGAAAGACATGTTATTTAAGTGTGGGGCGAATGAGTAAGAGCTTTGGAAGCTAATAAACCAATGCGGAGCAGCCACTCATCAACCTTCCATTTATAAACTGCTATACTGCCACCCCCTGCATTCACGGTCTCGTTTGGGATATTGTGGTAAAGTTGATGAGCTGTGTGAACGATTTAAATAAATCAACTCTATAGTTTAATTTTGGAATTGCGTAGCCAAAGTTAAGCTTGCTTCTGGATCGGTATTGATGGGCAGTGGCAGAAAAAGGATAATTTGTATTGTCTTTAATATAAACTAAATATAATATCAATAATTAATATAAATTAACCATGTTTTAAAATAAAGCTGCCTTATACTATGGACCGGGAAATCTTTGCACAAAAAATTAGAATGATACCTTTGTCCCTTTTTGAGAATTTTTTCATACTAGATCTTTGTGTGATTAATACGAGTTCCAACACTGAGGCGGAGGTACCGCCTCAAGCTAGTATGTCCCACAATGCAACACGGGCTGAATGGAGGCATAATAGACAGACCTGCAGTGATCCACAGTCAGCATCTGACACAGCTGCCTGAATGCCGATTTCATTCTCCTAACTTTTTGTTTGATGTATTGCACATTTGGCTCCCACGACATCTTGTCCATTACCTCTAAATACTTATACTGATACACCTGTTCAATCAAGCCACACCGAGGGGCGAATTTTTCCGCACCCAATGTGTTAAGCAGCACCTGTATAAATCCATCTCAATTAGGAGGGGTGGTTACATATTTTTTATGTGAAAGATTTAACGCCATACCAGTTGAGAGCGGAGATGGAGGGTTAAAACTCCTATTTTGATGCTCGGCAATTTATAAACAACCGCAAAATCCTCAACTAAGTATACTATGAAATACTCGATAAGCCACAAGAGATGTAACACAACAATGCCTACTACTGCACCTGGCGTTGTTGGTGCCGGCGCCCACGAGGCCCATGGCGAAGATGGCGTTGTGCGCGACCTCCTCGTCAGCGTCGTGCGAGTACTTGTTGAGCACGTCGATGATGCTCAGCTGCGGGTTGGAGATGTACGTGAGCGCGATGCCCAGCGGAACTGCCCGTCGCACTGCGGGCTCCCCGTACCTGCCCTACAGGATAGTCAGCAGGTTGGTTCTCAGTCATATTTTAAAAGTATTAATTATTTTATAGCTATATAAGGACAAACTTTTACAGAAATCTACTTCTGAAAAATCAAGACCACGCATTGCTAAATATTATTGTCAATGAGAAACATTAAATTCAATTCATGATCTTGTGGTAAAACTCATTTGTTAAGTTTCACTAAAACTAGCTCCTTGTGGCCTTATCTACCAAAAGATTAGAGAGCAGAGTTATGATTAAAGAGTATATTGACAATGTTTCAGAATGGAGTAATGTATAGTGGAATTTAACCGTTTAATTGTTTTGTTACAAAGAACCAAAACATGCTTGTTTTTAACTATGTTTGGAAATGGTTAAAATCGCCAACTCGGTAGCTGAGGCACTGTCTGCCTTTTTTAATATGTTAATTTAAAGTTTCTATTTTAAAAATAAAGTGTTTAAATAAAACTCTCCATGTATTAACAAGCTATTTTGCTTTATTATTAACAAAGTCAAATTAGTGTTTGTTAAAACAAACTATATCAGTAGACTGGCACCATGCTTTTCTACACACCCTTTAAAACCCAACTAAGCAGTATATAAATCACAAAAGTCACTGTAAAATTTATCTCACAGGTTAAAAACCATCCATGTTTTTTAAATCATGCCAAGCTTTGGAGAAAACTAAGGTATATACACTTCATCAATAAGCTAGCAATGCACATTGTTACTTACCAGCTGTGCAAATATTCTAGTGGACATTTCCGAGCCAATCTCCTCTCCCATTGCAATGACTGCCACGGACAAAGCTGCCACTGCTTGCATTGATGTTAAGTCTTTGGCTTTCTCCTTCTCCTTATCTTTCTTATCTTCCTTCTTATCTTTGTCATCTTTCTTGCTGTCCTCTTTCTAAAAACAAAAAGTTAAGTAATTAGGCTACTAAAATATGTCCGTTGCCTATAGTAAAATATTTAAATAAAATTTGTAATGTGAAGAGAATTGATAATTTCTGAATCACATTAGAAAAACATCAAAGAAAATTTAACAAATGTGGGCAGAACTAAATTTATTAACCTGGTTGTAACTAAACAGAAATAACAATAACCATTACCTGTCTAAGATATATGTCAGACAACTGATAACATACTTTCTCCCATTTAAGCACCCCGTAGTTAGTAGTCTATATCTATAAATACGAAAGGCCAAACCTCTACACCTACAACTACGAAATTTAGCACATATACTCTTTCCTATAGCCGTAATTTGGGAGTGGCAAAGGGGGCAGTTGCCCCCCCCCCCAATAATTTGGACGAAATATTACTGTAGAGGTCGTGCGGATCTTTGTGAAGCCTGGGTGGTGATAGTGAAACTGGTTAAAACCGTTTTTTTTTAGGGTGGGGGGTGAGCGATTGACTGCTGCTCTACGTTTGTTGACAATAAATCGCTTGAGAGAATCATCTGTTACGTGCCAAATGAAAAACATTGCAACCGCGAAGTGATTGTTATGCAAAAAACTTAGGTTATTGATTAACACAATATATTTTCATTAGTATTTGCTGGTGAATTAATATTTATCAAATTGTTTGGTTTAAATAAGTCTAGTATCCATTTAATTTTGTTGTGTATTTTGAAACTTGTCTGCGTGTGAACAAAACCATAAGAGTGAACATGATTTGGTACCGTATCGGGATTGTTTAGTTTGTCTAGCCTAAATTATTGATATTTATGTCAAATGTTTATATTGTTTATATTTTTTTATATTTTTAATTTGTATTGGGTTATCATCCACAAAATAATGGACGGCAATGGTGTAAGGTGTAAGGGAAGTCGGGGGAAAGATTTTAAAAAGCCGTAGTAGAGAAATTATTTTTAATTTGTACAATTTCATGAAAAGAGAGTCAGATGAAGGGCCGATTTTGTTAAAACAGGTACAAAAACGAGTTTCGGAAGCAACGGGTGTCTCAAGAAGTACCATTCAGAGAATTTTAAAAGAAGGTAAAACTCCTGAACCGCCCGGACAGCCTATTTTCTCATCACCAAAAAGGAAATGGACCAAAACCAAAAAGAAAACTTCCATAAATGACTTTGATAAAGCTGTTATAAGAAGAACAATCTACGAATTTCATAATAACAAAGGACAGCGACCCACTCTGAGAACATTACTTCCCATACTACGAGAAAAGATAGGCTTGACAGGAAATATTTGGTGCCTCCGACAAGTTTTAAAAGACTTAAAATATAGATGGTGAAAAACCCAAGACAACAGGAAAGTCCTTATTGAAAAACATGAAATTCGTGATCAGAGGGTTCATTTCATAAGAAACATACGTCATTACAGAAGAGAAGGACGCCCTATCATATATACGGACAAAACCTACGTACATGCATCAAACTCCAAGCCGCATTCATGGTCAGACGACAGCAACCGTGGTCTATTAACACCAATTTCAAAGGGACAGTATGCTATAATAGTGCATGGGGGCAGTGAGAATGGTTTCGTGGATGGTGCCTTATTAATATATAAGTCCGGCCAAAAATCTGGTGACTACCACGAAGCAATGAACTTCGACAACTACAAAAAGTGGCTCGAGGAAAAACTGATCCCAAACCCACCCCCTAGAAGTGTAGTGGTAATAGATAATGTGTCGTACCACAGTAAACAAGTAAACCCAGCACCAAACAGTAATTCAAGAAAAGGAGATATGACCAACTGGCTCATTGAACACAACATTCCCTTTAATGATAACATGTTAAAACCAGAACTCTACCAAATTATAAAATTACATAAGAGCACCCAAAAAATGTACTCCATAGACACCATTTTAGCAAAACACAATTACTCTGTTCTCCGTCTCCCACCACAACAAAAGACAACAACAATGCCTACTCCAGATCTGAACCCCACAGAAATGATTTGGTCAGTTGTAAAAAACTACGTTGCCTCCAAAAACGCAACTTTTAAACTGAATGACTGCATTCAACTTGTGAATGAAAAAATGTCCCAGATAACACCGGAAGAATGGAAGAAGAGGTGCGAACACGCCCGCAACGTCGAGGACAAATACATGATAAACGAGGCAGCAATTGATCAACTAACGGAATCATTTGTGATCAATGTAGGAGATAGTGACAGTGATCTCAGTGACGATGTCGATGATCCAGACCTTAGTAATAACGAAAGTGATGACACAATCAGTGATGTCGAATTTTCATAGCGTCTTTATTAAGTTAGTTATACTAATTAGTAGTTTATGTGCTTTTTAATTATAATAAATTATTTTCTTTAAACTTTTTCATGAGCTATCTTTTTAATAGTTTTTATTGCATTTAAATAATGTTAAATAGGAGTACACTCCCCATCAGGGTCTCCAAAACTGAATTTGTTGCTTCAAATCCCACCAATTCTATTTCAATATTAAATCAAATTTCTGAATATGAAAGTAGAATCCGCTGCGCCCATTTGTTTAAACACTAGTTTTATTTGAAACAATACAATTTTTTAAGTGTTAAGCTCTAGACATGCGTTATTCGCCGAGCACCGATTATTTGCCGAGTGGCAAGGTACTTATGTTGGTATTCGCCAATTATCGAGCAGTCATCTACAGACAAGAGTGTTTTCCAAGCATCCCGTTCATTGCAGGAATAGCGAATAATCAGAAACATGGATGACGAAGACGATGCTGTTTGCTTTTGCCGCTTTTATCATTTTAGGTGGGGGATTTTTACTGTAGCGTATTTAATTCGGCGTTCATACATTCATTTAACAATAGTAATTACAGTAATTACGTGTGCTTCGATGTGCGCAAAAGGCCGACACCGTACGCGAAAAGACGAGCAATAATGCTAGCTGCTTGCCAAGTAGGCGAATACCCATCCACACTACTCGTGATTCGGCGAGTCACTGCTCGGTGCTCAGCGAATGACGCATGTCTGGAGCTGGCTTGGAAAACAGCTGATCGTACAAGAACAAATATTACAACTTGTGCTGCCAGCTGCCATCACTGAAACAGTTCAACAGCTTGTGTTGACGACTTCATTTGATTCTTATATTTTGAAAAGAAACTCAAGAAGCTAAACGTAAACATTTAGTATTTATTAAGACATAATTTAAAATAAAATATTTACACTCATAAATAGTATAGTGTTAATTACAATTTAAATATCATCCTCGTGTTTATAAATAATTTAATAAAAACGTAATTACTATACGTTCACACGGTAAAATATATTTAATAAACAGGGTAGCCAAATGTTTTCTGCTGGACTAGTATTATGACATATGGTAGCGTGAACTTCCCCTCCTTCCCTTATCCCCCCCACTGCTGGCATCCCCTACTCAGGCTTCACGAAGATCCGCACGAGGTCTAATATATGACAAGTCACAATAATCAAGATCACGACCAATTTTGCCCCTTCAATCAATATTCAGAAATTACGCTTATGCTATTTCCATAATGCAGGTATCCATTAAGAAAAGATTTTAAGAAATTCCCATAGGGCTCCGCCCCGCGGGGAGTCAATGTTACAATCCAGTGTTATTCTTATGGACATTCACTTTGGTTTGAGCTGATGAGAATTCAACCAGCTGATCATAATTCATAGTAGTTCCACGGGTTAACCACAGAATGCAGCATACACTACAGGGTTTTTTTCCCCGAGTGAAACCAGGTACGATGGCAGCTAGTCCTATATACAGCCGAGAGTTTATTGCATAATACTGTATTTTTGATTCGTAGGACAACTTTGCAACTTCATATTTTGTTCCAACTCATCTAAGAGGACTACTTGCCGTCGGTTTTCAAAAGTGGTATCACCCCAGGAGTTAGGTGACAATGTCTCTTCTGATTATGGCAAGCACATCATAGGAGTATTTACAAACTCTTGTTAAAAATGTGGTTAATAAGAGTTGTGTAAATTTATTATTTTCTAAAAAATAGCATTAAACAATGTAGGTTTAATCTGAACTGTGAGTCTAGGATGCGCGGTGGACTATAGAGGCATAGACTGGTTGGGGAAGTGACTGGCTCAGTGTGGTCCATAGTCCATGGTGTCCCCCTTTACTGCTGTCTGTCCACTACTTCCTAGACCATATAATGTCGGCCGTAAATAATAAATCCGTAACGTAATATTGATTATAAGCGATGACCGGACAAAATGATATTGGCCATTTGGACCGAAATGGCCCAAACCATGTTTGGCCCAAACCATGATAATGTCATGGATCAAACCATGTTTTATCTGTCACTACATAAACCAGTTTGATTTTAATGGCAATTAATGTGTATTGCTGGTCATAAGTAAGAAACCATGATTAGACTATCAAATTATATCTGGCAAATACTCACTCGAAAATACTAGTGAGTGATTCAGTACACTACTCAATTGATAAAAAATCACTACGGCCTACTTACACATCGCTAATGGTCGGTTATTCTGGGGTTCTACTGTACAACAAACAGATTGGGAATGCATACCACTGGAGTGTAGTGTTCGCTGCAGATCTGCAGCTGCTGCTGCACCACCAACACGTTGCCCGTGCCTGCGTACGCACACATTTTGAGCATCTGCTGGGCCATGGAGCGGAACGGGTCCGGCAGCACTTCCAGGGCCGCCTTCGTCGCTTCTGTGGCTTCCTTCTGACCTGATGAGCAAGACAAGATTCAGACAATAACTACTCTGACTGGAAGTTACTCTCATATTTGTATTAATGGGTTTCAACACGTTCTCTACCGGTACGGTACTAAAAGACCGCTGTACCATGGTGTGTGTGACGCAGGTAGTCTAAGGTATTAAAAGCATTTCCACAATTTTAAATCACAAAAATCAAATTTTTATCATAACAGGTCTATATTTGAAACATCTTTTGTTTCTCACACAACCGAAAGGTCTTGTTTGGAGCTAAGAAGGGAGATAAGGGTAAAAAATACCACAAGATTGACAGTGCTCATAAAACCACTTTTGTGATAATAACGTAAAAGAAATCATTCAGGTGGTCAATGATGTTCATAGAAAACTAGCACTTTGTGGTTATTCATCCGTAAATGGATGATTAACTTATTTGCATGATTTTGGTTTATCTGTAACTCGTTTACTTCAAACATACTACAATTTCCAACTAGAAGGCTTTGTAATAAAACCAATGGACAGAAATAAAATGAACTATCAGATAGGGCCTACTGCTCAAAAATTAATATTTAAAAAAATACTTTACTGAGCAGTGGCTATACAAGCTAGAGTTGCTTGATTACAAAAGTATGCTAGACACTTTAAAATTCTGCTTACTTACCCTGGACTAACACTTCAACAGTATTTCTCTATTTTAAAACAATTAACAACTCAAATATTTACTCCATAATGTATGTATGGCCATATATCTTTATTAAGAGCAGAGCTTATCAGGAACTGATTTCTTCAGGTGATTGAGCTGTATTTCAGGTAGTACGTACCGAGGTAGCAGAGCCCGATGGCCAGGGGCAGGAACCTGGAGTACTGGCCCTCCTGCAGCTCGGACACGGGCAGGTCCAGCAGAGTCTGCAGCACAGTGGACAACACCTCCGGATCCGCCGCACCCACGGTGATGAGGCCGCAGCTCAGGGCTGCCAACGCGACCACCTCGGGGGACGACTTCTTGTCTGACATGACCGGCAGCAGCAGTGACACCACGTCTTGGCGGCGAGTGCCCGCGTACGCTAGTCCCAGACCTTAGACGAGCACACAAGTCGGCTTATACAGATTTCAAGCACAATTTTTACGTGCACTGGTTTAAATTACCTTATCGGCAAGTGATTCTATTTTCCTCAAAAGGCTTAATTGAATTGAATAAGGTGAAAGGATTAATTGACGATTTTTACTGTGGGCGAGTAGTGTTTTTTTTTAATCGAGTCGACTCTAGTACTGAACCAAACTACTAGGGCACTTAAACACTCAAAACAAATCAAAGACTTTGAAGTTTTATAAATTTATTTGTGTTTTTTGGGTATATTTTTTATTTAGCGCTCGGCCAAGTGTAGAAACCCTTATAAATAATGCTATATTTGTTTCAGAAAGCTTGTAGTTGACCAAATTCGTAGCAATTAGGTTGTTCACTTTTCCCCCTTATAAGGTTAAAATGATGTCCTATAAAGGCTATATAAAAAAAATCCAGGGTAGGGTTTTAATTTTATTCCAAGCACTTAGGTAGTAAATGGAGGCTTACAATTTAACATACAATATACGTCTCCATGCCAAGTAGTATTCAACAACATTCATATGACCAGATTTCACAGGTTAACACATTCAGTGCGGCGGGTCCGCCGGCAGACCCCAGATGCCGCCGCGATAGTGCTAGGGGGCCGCCGGCAGGGCCCCGCGCCATGTCATGTTTATGGATTCAGTGTGGTTTAGCAGTTAGCAGAAGAACCTTGATACGATACCGCATTGGCTCTAGGGTGTGTGTGCATACTCCAGTTCCATTGGTTCTCGTTTTGGCGGTGCGGCCGGTCCGCCACGGTCGCCACCAGGATGCGTTGGTGCGCCGGCGGAACGCGAACCATTAGGCGGTTATCTGCTGTTTATCAGTGTGGTTCAGTCACTCTTAGAGGAACCTTTGTTTTGTTTATCGTCCTTGTACAGTGTCGTTCGGTCGCGAATCACGTCTCGGGTGTTGTTCGTTCGCATCTCGGCGGGTGTTGTGCGGTCGTCTGACAGACCCAAAGTTTGTTTCTTTTTGTTAGTGGAGTTATGCCTGGAGTGGATATACTTTGTTTTGGCCATATATTTAGTGTTTTACGTACTGTGTGAAAATGGATCCCGCTGTACCTGGGACTTCACGTGACTTACCTGATAATATCGATCCAATTTTTCTCGAACATGTGGACGATTTAGATGAAGATGACCCTGTTCATCGAGTAATGGATGGGAATGACGACGAGGAGGACGGTGATAATTATGTTGACAATAGCGACAGTGGGGAGAAGACGACCCGGATATTTACACCACAGCTCCACAATGGTCAATTACAACCTCAGGTATGCGACCCATTACATTTACTAGGACAGATACATTGCTGGTGCCAATTCCAATTGATTGGTTCAACCTGTTGTTAGATGATATTTTGTTACATAATATTTGTAAAACTACCAACAAGTACGCCTGGACAGTATTTAGTAAGCACAATCTATCCCCTAAATCCAGAATAAATCGCTGGAGGGACTTGACAGTACCCGAACTAAAAACTTTTATCGGTTTAGTGCTACATATGGGTACATTGAGATTGAACAGGATCCAGGATTACTGGAAAACAGATACACTTTTTGATCTAAACATATTTAGAAAAAGTATGGCAAGGGATAGGTTCTTGAATATCATGCGTGTTATTCACTTCAGTGATGAGACAAGGCCAGACAATCAGACGGATTCCATTGGGAAAATCACACCACTCGTTCATTATTTCAACGATAAAATGCGTCAGATATACTATCCGCAACGGGAACTGTCCATAGATGAGGCTATGGTGTTGTGGCGGGGTAGATTATACTTCCGTCAATATATCAAAGGCAAGCGACACAAGTACGGGATAAAGTTGTACAGCCTTTGTGAGCACCAAGGCTTGATTTTAAAATTTATAGTTTACACCGGCTCTTCAGACCAAGTAGTAGGTGGGACAGGTCATACCGAAAAGGTTGTAATGCATTTGATGAAAGAGAAGCTAGGAAACGGTCATGCTGTCTATATGGACAATTTTTACAATTCATATAGTTTGGCTTCCAGACTGTTAGCGAATAAGACATATTGCACTGGAACCTTGAGGCAAAATCGCAGGATTATACCCGGCCAAGTAAAGGAAGCTACATTGAAAAAAGGAGACACGATTGCTCGGTATGGAAATAGTGTGATGATAGGTAAATGGAAGGACAAGCGCACAGTACTGTATATCTCAACCGAACATGAGAATGACATGATCGAATTTGAGAACAAAAGAAAGATTACTAAATTGAAACCCCTTCCCATTGTGAAATATAACACAGTTATGAGTGGTGTTGACAGAGCCGACCAAATGTTGAGCTACTACCCCTGCCAGCATAAGACAATAAGATGGTATAAGAAATTGTTTATACATGTAGTACAGATGCTGCTGTTGAATTCACATTGTTTATAAAATATGTACGGCCAAAAGATGACATTCTATGACTTCAGACTGCATGTCATAAGGGCTCTCTTGCCAACACAACCACAAATCGTTGAGAGTCCTAAACAAAAGCGCGCAAGGGAGACTGCTCACAAGATTGCAAAGAGCAATGAACGTGATGAAAGAAACAGAGCAAAAAGGAAAACCTGTCGAACATGCTATAAAACTACAGGGAAAAAAATTTAAACAATGTATTATTGTTCAACCTGCCCTGACAACGCTGGCCTATGCCCTGGCAAGTGTTTTGAGTCTTACCATGACTCTCTCCCTGTACCTGTAGTCGACTAAGAGGAAAGAAGATTGTATATAGTGTAAATAGTTATTTTTTTCAATATGTTATAAGGAAATCTAAACTGTGTAATTTGGACATCGCGGGACTGCGGTGCAGCGAACGTGTGTGATAGTGTGGCAGACACCAATTCCCGACTTTTCAACATAAAAGGTAAGATTTTATATATGTATTTTGTATATGTATTTTATATATTTTGTATATGCGGAGTGTATATATTTTGTTTTGGCCATATATTTCGTAGTTTACGTGCCGGTACTGAGTGAAAATGGATCTGGTCGCGTCTCGCACCTCGGCGCGCGGCCGTGACGTTCGTTCGCACCTCGGCGGGTGGGGTGCGGTATGTATATGTATATGCGGAGTGTATATATTTTGTTTTGGCCATATATTTAGTAGTTTACGTGCCGGTGCTGTGTGAAAATGGATGCGGTCGCGTCTCGCACCTCGGCGGGTGGGGTGCGTTATGTATGTGTATATGTACATGCGGAGTGTATATATTTTGTTTTGGCCATATATTTAGTAGTTTACGTACCGGTACTGTGTGAAAATGGATCCGGTCGCGTCTCGCGCCTCGGCGGGTGGGGTGCGGTATGTATTATGTAAAATTACATGTAAATTTCGGTGTCAAGTGCGGAGGGTCCGCCGGCGACCTCTGAATTTTTTTGCCAAAAAAACATTGATCGGAGTCTGCAATTTCGATTTTGACACCTATTCCCGACTTTTCAACATGAAAGGTAAAATTGTATGAAAAAAAAATTGTTTAGCACATAGGTAAATTATTAAATTAATTTGCCGGAGCGAATGTGTTAAATCCCTAAAAATGACCAAAGCCTTGCGATATGTGTAGAATTTAGGTCTTAAATAGAATTTGGACCAATTTACGTTAAACTGTGGCCAAAATGCGACCTGGGGACAAAGCCCCCACAGGGGTCTGGGGGCGGAGCCCCCAGCGATCAAAGCGAGTCTAATATATATACAACCGCATGTGTAACTCACTCACCCAATCATTCACTCACTGATTGATTCACTGAGGTATACAAATTCTAGACCTCTTCTAGACAAGCTAGAAACCTGCAATTTTGCATGCAAGGTAGCTTATAGCTTGTAACCCCCAGGAAAATAGCAAAAACTGCCAATTTTTTATTTTAAACCCCCTAAAAAAATGTTTTAAAATCCCCCCCAAAAAGAGTTATTTTAGAATTCCAGTTTTTGAGCTCTAGCAGCCGAACGGTTAGTCCTATCGAGAAACGGAGACCACCACGACCTGCTGATTTTAGAAGATCTACAACTTTGTTCCTATGGCTTTTTGACGTATCTCGTCTCCTTCACCCTTAGATAGTGCTAGATTTTTCAAATTTCAGACAATTTCAACGGTTTTTTTCTAGAATTTTAGTTTCCTATCACTTTAATTTTGTATTTAGAGACTTGATATTTAGCACACAATATGTTTACACATCTCTCTTCATGAAGCAGTGGTTAAACTAACATATTTTCCAATTTAAACCCCTCAAAAAAATGTAAAACTTGATTGTTTTATAATTAACAAACTGCTTTGCCGACCTACTCAGGTAATGTCTTTTAAAATAGCTCTATCGGCCAAACGAATGATCCTATAAAAAAATCTGAGACCACCATGTACCACGGAATTTAGACAATCTACAACTTTGGTCCTAAGACTTTTTGTAGTATCTCGTCTCCTTCACCCTAAAGTAGAGATACATTTTTCAAATTTAGTCACATTTTCGAGATTTTGTGGCGGTTTTTAATTTTTTATTATGCTAATCTACTTGACGGAGGCCTATTATCGGGCACGCAGTATGTCTACATCACTCTTCGTAAATAGCAGCAGTCATATGACTAGTTTTTATTACTTAAACGTGTCGGCAAATGGAAAACTCTAAATATCATTAGGTATGACTATTTTCTTAGTATAAGAAGTAATGAAATGAGGGTTCTGTGCCAATTGATATTATTGGACATGGACATGCACGTGACACCATTTATACTTGAGCTAGGAACGTGAGATTTGGCATGCATGTGCTTTGCACCTTTTAACCCCAGAGAAAATTCCCGAGCATTATTTTACTTAGTTTTAACTACCTCAAAAAATGCACATGGCGGATAAAAACAATCAAAATGTAGTGTTGTTTAAACAGTTCTAGCGGCCAAACGGATGGTCTTATACTTAAATATCTGCTGATTTGTCTGTTTTCTTAGTATATGTAAATAAGTAAGTAGTGGGGTTCTGGGCCACTTGATATAACACCACTTCAACATGAGGCCAAACAGTGACCTGGGGGCGGAGCCCCCAGCGAACGAAGCGAGTTAATACCACATAAAGCCAAATACCAAGTTTCATCATTATACATTCATAAACAAGCGTTTGGTCACATTTTAATTACTATCCATAAGAATAACATGGGGGCTGGGTACGCAGCTATAGGAACCATCGGAAAATAAATTGTTTTACCTGCAATTATCAATAGACCACAACGATATGAAGCAATATACCAAGTTTTGCCTGGATAAGTTCATAAATAAGCGAGATAAATTTGTTCTTATCCTCCATAAGAATAACAAAGGACAACGTACTGTGTTTAGCACTTTCAACATCTCTGTAACCAATTGACGTAGAGTAATGATCAAAACACCAAATTGTTTTTTATTTAAACTGAAAATCAAAATTCTATTTCTTAAAGAAGTTTATATGGATAAAAAACTAAAAAGACATTTTTGGGGTACAAACCCCCCTCCACCCCACCAAAATACCCCTTTGGATGGAGCGACCTGCATGGTTTTCAAACTATAAATTTGGCTTTACTAGATTGTACCAAATTTCATCAAAATTGGACCATTTTTACACATATAATATGTAGTACCAATATTTAGTTTTTAATAAATAAATGGTGATTTTGGCATCTGGGAACCTCAAAACAAAAAGTTATCAAAGTCCCGGGCCTACATCTTAACATGTTGACTACGGTAATAGCTTCTTCCCCATACGGGAAATTCACTAAAAATCTGAATGAAGACTTCTGTTATTAATTTTTCCCCATCCATTTCTTTCAATTCAGTACACAAAACAAAAACTAAACAAATCAACCAACACAAACAACGTCACGTACACAGAGAATACATAGTGAAAGACCCCTGTGGAACATGCGAACCCGAGAACACGTGGATGTAAAGTGCCACTGCGCATGCGCGAGTCAGGCCATCCCCGCTTACAGCGATGTAACCAATCGACTTGGCAATTCTGGCCGCTTGCAGCTTAGCTCACTGCTACCATTCCGGCTACCTGCTAGGCGCGACTGTGCACATGCCCGTAACGACGCACGCGTTAATTCTACATCGCAGTAAGCGAGTAAGCGACCGGCTATCAGCTACCAGCTACCTGCCCTGCTCCACTGTGTTTTTACCCTTACTTATCTTAACTCACAGGTATCCATAATAACCCACCTGTCATTGTCTCCTTTCATATGAGCTAAAAATACATTTTAAGCTTATTTTTCTTTATTTCAGTCACTTATTTTGTTAAACATTGGTTAGCGGCGTAAACGTGGGTAAACGGCGGGAGATGTCAACTACTCATCTCAAATTTTCGAGTAGTCTCTAATACTCACTTGGCCTTCGAGTATTAGAAAATACTCGAAAACTCGAGTACTCACCCACTCCTACAATCAACCCAATATCATGAAGAAATATCAGGATTTCAATGAGATCCACTTTTAGAGAATTTACCCTATAGAGAAGAAGTTATTACTGTAGTCGGCATGGTAAGACCTAGGCCCGGGACCATGATAACTTTTCATTTTGAGGTCCCCAGATGCCAAAAACATCATCTGTTCAAAATTGTATGTTTATATATATATATATATATATATATATATATATATATATGTGTGTGTATATATATACATCATGGGTGCGATAACTCTCGTAAAAATGGTCCGATTTTGATGAAATTTGGTACAAACATGTAAAGCAACATTTATGATTTTAAGTTCGAAAACCAGCAAGATCGCTCCATCCAAAGGGGGGGGGGGGTTTGTACTGCAAAAATGGGTTGAGTTTTTTACATATATATGATTTTAGTAAATCAAATTTTATTTTTCATCATTGAATTCAGCTTAAAAAAACAAAATAATTTGGTGTTTTGATCATTGATCTACATCAAATAATTACAGAGATATTGAAAGTGCTAAACACACTATGTTGTTCAATTTTAATCTTATCGAGATTAAGACAAATTGTATATCTCGCTTATTTATCAACTTATCCTAATGAAACTTGGTATATTGCTTCATTTTGTTGTGGTCTATTGAGATTTGCACAAAAAAACGATTTTGTTGCCGATAGTTCCCGTAGCCCCAAACCTGCGTACTTAGCCCCCATTTTATTCTTATGGAGAATAAATAATGTTATCTCCATTAACTATGAACATAACTTAATAAAATTTGGTATGTGGCTTTACCTAGTTGAGTTATATTGATATTTATATAAAAATCCATTTTTTGTGTTCCTTGTTTCAGGCAAACCTGCATACTCAGCCGTCATGTTATTCTTATGGAGAACAATTAAAATGTAATAAATTGTTTATTAATGAATGTAGCCTATATTGATGAAACTTGCCATGTGGCTTTATGTGGTATTAAGATACATATATATGCATTGAAAATTCGCTGATTACGCAGGTTTGCTGCTACGGGGGTATTATCACTTTTACCACGTGACACTGAGGCAAAGTCAACACATTCTAGGATATCACCCTGGCTTTGTTTTATTTTTATAAATTGGCTTTTAAAACATAACTGATGGATGTTCTAGCAGAATAAGCTTCCCATTTCATTATGATTATGCCAATTTTAACTATACTGTTATTTTTAATCTTATTTACACAAGAGATGTTTCACAGCGCAGTTGAAATCATTGTGCAAATTGAAAACACAATGCAGTTTCCTGTACATTCAACACAAATCCCATTTTATTAATTTATGTTTAACTTAATTCCACCACAATACTAAAGTCAGTGGACACCACTCTGTTCTTTAGTGAATACACTTGGTCTGAGGTTGGTCAAACTGAAGCTAGTTTTAGAGTTCTAATGACATTTATGTTAAAATCGCAATGTATATTTAGGCTTTTCTAAACATGTTTTATATATATATATATATATATATATATATATATATATATATACATATATATATTATTAGGTTGAATAAACTATTAATAGCCTTTTCTTGTATCGATTGATGAGAGTATACATTTTTATGAGGATTAAATCACAGGTCGAGAGAACCACTAAGACGCTAACCTAGAACAGCTCCGGTCCTGAGAGTGACACTGTCATGCAGCACATAGTCAGACAGAAGAGCCAGGGCTGGGTCACATTCGTTGCGAACACCACAGTTGACTATGCCCAACGCCAGCAGAGCTCCTGCCTGCAAACATCCAACAATAAACATAATGGGCTAGCGATCATTAGGTCAAAGTTTATTTGCTCGTACTTTATGATATTGCAAAGACTGTCCACATATTGCAACATGACTTTACCCCGGACGCAACAAACCTGTGTACTCAGAAAATTTCCAATACATAATTTAGAAGCAAGATGTAACTTTAGATGTAGTATAGCATTGCCGAAGTACCTGGGAAGTATGAGCTCACATAATCACTTCCGCAGGCCCATTTCTCCGTAATTTTCTCTGACCCAGTGTGGTCGGAGCGGCCATTTTTAACACGTTCGCTACCTAGCGACGCATATTTGCGTCGGTCCAGTCACTCCCACGGACCAAAATAAATAATCTGAACTTTGCAAACAGACCGGAAGGTACAGGAGAAATATTAACAACAGACCACGAGAGAAACTGGGTTTAAATGGACTAATTCACTTCATAATAACCTAAAATGCATTTGTAAACAATAACAACTGTTTTTTATTTTACTTTGAGCAATTTTAAAAACGTTGCAGATGTGCGTCGGTCAGTCTCTACAATGGAAAATAGTAAAAAAGATTGTATTTTTTTTCAATAGACCGAGTGACGCACATTTGCGTTGTTGTAAATTTGATCATTTGTAGACCTATTCCATTTCATTGTTAAAGTTCTGCACAGTAATCAAACAAACGCCACTAACGCATGTCCAAAAACTGTAAGGTTAGCCACGTGGACAGTTGTACATTGATGCATCAAAATGACAATGTAAACAACAGTTCTGCCAATTGCAATGTGACGTCACCAATCGTCATACCCACAGACCAAGCAACGTGCATGTGCGTCAAATATCCTTACAGACTGATACAGAGATCAGGGCTTTATAGACCGTTGCTAAGAAATTCACGTTTGAATAACACTGACGCAAATTCATGTCATCAGTCTATTTCAATGTGACCAGCCGACGCAAATATGCATCGGTGGTCTATCGGGAGAAACCACTTGACGCACAGCTGTGTCGCTGGTCTATGTGAATAACAAATTCCATATAATTACGGTAGCAAACGTGTTATTAGAAAAATTTGAAAACTGAAAAACTGTAGTAACTATGTTACCGTATATTAAAATTAAAATCATACTTTCAATTTGATATTCGTTGTCAGAGAATCAAGGCATCAGACAGCAGCCTGTTATCTGAAGTCAAGTCTGTGATGATGTTATCCAAGCAAGCCAAACATCTGGTGGGTTTACTTTTAGCATAATTAGCAATCTACGTTTTTATCGTTTTTTGGAACTCTAACTTTGCAGTATCGTAGAATATAGCCAACACAAGTGTATGTAGGCTTAGGGTATCTGGAGCATACCAATTTTCGCAAACACAAATGGTGTGGTAATTTTAAAAGAAAATACTAAACAAATCTGCTGTTGAGGAAAAAAATAAGTAACTGTAACCACATATTAGACTGGATTATATTGCAACCTTATCCAACCAAGAGATCCAACAAATTATATCTAACAACACCACAAATAAATAAGCATTCATACACTTATTCTGCACTTACATACAAGCCGGTAAAATGTACTTTTTAGTGTTAAAAGCCAATTAATATTTAACTTGTTTAATTGCAAAAACACATATCAAGCTGATGAACAGGCACAGTATTATCCGCTGACTGACCTTGATATTTTCCTCAGATGTGTAGAGGTACTTGTCGATGGGAGTGAGGCCTCCGTCCACATCCCACAGGTGTATCAGACCGAGCGATGCCGCAGCACTCAGCATGCCTGAAAACCACCCACTCGTTCAGCAGTAATAATCAGCTGACAATCAAAAACGTAGGGTTGTTTAAAACAATCAAATTATGTAGTTGTCGACTGCAAATGTTAAATAATAACCCAAATATGACTTTAAATGAATCAGGGCAAGGAAATCTGTTACTAAAACCAAATAAATCAAAGTCAAGTCTAAAGATGTCAAACAAGGACTACTCATTATTTTTTCACAACTGGGCGTTTGGTCTCTATTGTCCTTGGCATTGGAACCTTGGGATCATAACCTCGGTTTTTTAAATATAAAATGAACTAATGATCAGCTGTGATTATTTGTAATGTGATTTAAGCTGCTGCTTTCTTTCACGAATTATTAACACGTGTTCACATTTTCATAGTAAACAGTAAACAGAATATGCGCATACGGTGCTCAAAAACCAAATATTAGGGGCTATAGCCCACAAGCCCCTATATTCATCAATAAGAAGCAAGACATAAAATTTATATTATCCTCCATAAGAATAACATTAGAGATAAGTAGGCAAATTTGCTGCCATAAGGACTAAAATAATGGGGGTTTAATGCAAATAAATATAAATAGACCACAACCATTCATCACATTCATAAATAAGTTAGATACAACATTTGAATTAATCTCCATAAGATTAACATTGGACAACGTACTATGTTGGACATTTGCATTACCTCTGTTACCAATTGAAGTAGATCAATAATTCAAAATACGAAATTGTTTTGTTTTTTCTTTAAGCTGAAATTAATAGTACAAACCAAAATTGTATTCTTTTAAAATATCTATGTATACAAATAAAAAATCCCAATTTTAGGGTGAAGAAAATCCCCAACCCCCCTCCACCCCCCACTGGATGGTGTAATCTGCTTGGTTTTTTAACTCATGAAAATAGATGCTGCTACTTTTCAAAACCAATAATTCCACTGATAACTCAAGTTCATTGACAAAAACATATTTTCATACTGTTGTACATTCTTAGCACAAGACAAATATTCTATCTCATAATGATAACTGACCGTGTTGCTTGTTCTTGTACATCCACTTGTTGCCGTCTTCGACAGAGACAAGTTTGTCACGGGAGAAACCGGCGTTGACAAAGGCATTGACGAACGTGGACGCTAGGTTGTGTCGAGCTGAGTCGACGGGAACGTCCAGGTTGTATGTTGGCCGTAACACCAGCCCCTCTAGCCACGTCTTGTACACCTCCTCTGGTGTCTTGGGCTCCATGATATCCAACTGTGCAATACAATAGTTGCTGGTAAATTGGATGTCTATATTGTTTTCGATTGTTAATAAGAATAAGAACTTTATTCAGCCAGAAAATATTTCATACAAATACATTGGCACGTCACACTCACATTGGTAAACAGTATTAACAAAAGTCATTCACAGTCCACATTCTTGTTGTATATTCATCTACAGAATAAAATGATTCTTTATACAGGAAATAGTTTAGCTTAGTTTTAAAATGCTTATCACTAAGCAATCTTATATCCAATGGTAACTTGTACAACTTGATAGCCATCATCAAAGGGCTTTTATCTGTCTTAACTAATCACACCTTTGGCGTATTTAAATTATTACAAAAACGAGTATTGTAACTATGCACATTTCTTCTACAGTTTAGTTGAACAATATTTTTCCTAAGATAAATCAGACATTGTAGCATGTATAAAGAAAACAAAGTTAATATTTTTAACTCTTTGAAAAGATCTCTAAACTATGATACTTTTTTACACCTGCAATTACTCTAATAGCCTTTTTTTGCATGATAAACACTTCCTTTGCATGAGGAGAAGATCCCCAAGCAATTAAAAAGCAATTATTAATATACTCATACCATCCAGTCCAGGACTATGTTTGTTTTTCCTATCAAAGCACATCAATAACTGTAGGGCGGCGTTCCACCTACAGTTATGACAAAAGTGGACCTGGACTGCAGTATAGCTGAGAAACAAATCTGAAGGTATAAGTCATGTTCACAGTCCAGAAGCAAGAGTATAGCTACTGATTCTTAAACAGAAGAAAGCAAGAACGGTCTTTTGCAAATTATATTTATGCTCACGGAAACCAAGGGGGACAGAATAAGACTTGAACGGGATATGAACAAGGCTTTTGACCATGCCCATGAAACTATTGAGGAACAGAAAGAACAGTTACAGGAACAAAATAAACTTTCCTAGTATGTTTCTCTAGTACATTATGTTCAGCATCACTGGCCTTGTGTGAACTCGATAAATTCTAGATGGATCACTTTTAAGATTTAGAGGACGAAAATGAGTAGTGAAACCAAGCTAACGTAGTTAAACAATGCTTACCTCTCTCGCTAACCCGTGGAAGTGGTCATTGACATGAGAGTTGGACATGATGGTTGTCAGATCACTCTTGTCCACCAGGTCGTCACTGAGCTCCAAGCACAGCTGTTGGCGCCCAACCATGTAGGCCAGCTGCTTCCTTACTGACCTGCAACCAACCACCAATAAATCTGGGGCACGTTCAGTATGTTAAATCATCCTAGTTCTTTATTCAAAATCTAGATCTCTTTGAGTGAAACGTTTTAATTAACTAAAACTCATGCAACAATGTTTAAACTTATTCAATAGTCTCCAGTCTAGATGTAGTTTATTCTGACACACTAGTTAAAAAAGCTAGTTAAGAAGTTTGTGTGCAAGTGAAATGTAGAAATTCTGATCAAACAATGGAATGATGTATCATGTTGTATAAGATTGTTGTACCAGTACAACATTTTACAGCAGAAAACCTACAGCCACTGTGAGTGCAGTTCACTTGCCTACATAAATCTAACAAAAAGAATATATATAGCCTATATAAAACAATCTTTACGATACAACAAATTTACCCTGAATATTTTTAAATGCTAACTCTATACTGTAAGGCTCGTTCGTATTATACTAGGACACTTTTTTTGGGGCACTGTGTCAGTCAAGTGTCCCGCTGTGTCTCTGGAGATTGTTGTGCCGAGATACCACTCCACAGTACCTATAAAATTAGCCCTCACAATGCTACCAAGTAACAAGGAGGAGTTTCGTTTATTTCAGAGTGGGCAGACCTGGGCCCTAGGCACCATCAGCTGTTTGGGCTTTTTGCACTTCCTGTTGAAGTGGTTTCAGAATGTCGATAGGCGTCCTACTGACAGATAGCACACTAACACTACAAAACACACAAAAGAATATTTCAAGGCCACTGGCCTCTTTGTAAACTTGGAGAAGAATGGCACTTCATAATGACACTCCAAGGTAAGCCTTCTTGTTCTATCCGTATTTTCCTTATAATTTGGCAAAAAGCCCTATCCAAAACTAACCTTTAACTAAGCTTTAGATATTCACTACTGCATACTTCCACTGTACATCAAACTCTTGTTAGTTTATTTTTACTTTCTCCCCCTATACATAGTATATGGAGAAAGTATTGTTTTCGTAAAAATTTTTGAATTTGAGTTGTTACCGTAGTGTAAATATTCGTTTTGGTGCTCTCTGAACCCAAAAAAGTGATTTTTATGTGATGTCAGTCTAGTACAGACTGTGTGTGTGTGTGTGTGTGTGTGTGTGTGTGTGTGTGTGTGTGTGTGTGTGCGTGTGTGTGTGTGTCCGTGTGTGTGTGTGTCCGTGTGTGTGTGTTGTGTGTCCGTGTGTGTGTGTGTGTGTCCGTGTGCGCGTGTGTGCGTGTGTGTGTGTGTGTGTGTGTGTGTGTGTGTGTGTGTGTGTGTGTGTGTGTGTGTACAGAGCTAGAGCCCACACCAATGGGCCGATTTTGATGAAATTTAGTATGTAGGAACCAAACTACTATATATCTCCAGGCGTTTATTTATTTTTTTGAATTTTTGATTTTTAAAGGTTATTATCCCCCAAAAACCGTTAAAAACATATGAAAAATCCAAATTTATCTAATTTGGCTGTAAAAATTTTTTATTAAACTTTACTGGTTTGAAGAGATTTAGGTTTCCAACAAAATGACACCACCCGCATCCCTGGAAAAATTGGGGTTCCCAAATTACAGGACTTAAAACATACAAAATTAAGTTTTTTTTATTTTTCATAAAAAGCATAATTTTATAAACATTACTTATCACCATTAAAAAGAGCTCCTAAAACTAAAATCATTTAGTATTTTGAATTATTATTCTACAATTGCTGGTAGGAAAAAATAGTTAATAAAACTCACGGGTCAGCACACTCTTTGAAGATACGCTGCATAGCTTCTGTATCGTTCAGCTCCATTGCGATGCACAAGGCACGAGGGTACTCCTTGAAACGTAGATAGTGTTCAATGACAGAACGGAGGATTCCTTCTCGCTCTGCGTCTTCCACGTATCCAGCAGAACTAAAACATGCAACATTTTTGTCATAAAGCTTACCACATCTGCATGATTAAAAGCTATTATACTCCAGTAAGAAATGTCCAATAGAAGTATTAAATATCTTGTGCTAAGCATATGATATGATAAGTATGTGTGCTATAGGTACATGGTTTAGATGTTTTACTTAGTGGTGCACTTTCATGCAAACATTAAACGGACAATTTTCAGTTGTTACTTAGGCCTAGTTATTTATTTGAGGTTGGATTTCCGGCATTATATTGTTCTAAAAGAGACCTTTAATATTATGAAAATAATTACACGATGCTTTATTTAAGATTTTTTCCTGGCTCTAAGCGGGCTTCCCTGAAGTATGGAAAATGAATAGTTGCTTTAAAAAGTACATTTTAGGTACGGTGATGGTGAGCCATGGTTCCTCCATCGACTACAAAAAATGAAATATTAGGCTATCCCGGGCCTCTATATAAGTTTTATATCAGTGTGTATTCCAAAATACCCCCGTAGCAGCAAACCTGCGTACTCAGCGAATTTCCAATGCATATATATGTATCTTAATACCACGTAAAGCCACATACCAAGTTTCATCAATATACATTCATAAACAAACGATTTATGACATTTTAATTATTCTCCATAAGAATAACATGGCGGCTGAGTATGCAGGTTTGCTGAAGCAAGGAACACAAAAAATGGTGTTTTATACAAATATCAATATAACTCATGTAGGTAAAGCCACATACCAAATTTCATTAATTTATTTTCATAATTAAGGGAGATAACACGTTACTTATTCTCCATAAGAATAACATGGGGCTGAGTACGCAGGTTTGCTGCTACGGGAGCCTTTGGAAAAAAATTGTTTTTTGAGCAAATATCAATGGTCCACAACCAGATGAAGCCGTATACCAAGTTTCGTTAGTATACGTTCATAAATAAGCGAGATATAAAATTTTTCTTTTCCTCCATAAGAATAACATTAGACAACGTACTGTGTTTAGCACTTTCAATATCTCGGTAACCAATTGACGTAGAGAAATGATCAAAATACCAAATTGTGTGTTTTTTTTAAGCTGAATCCAATGGAAAAACTAAAATTTGACTATTTCCAAAATTATATGTACAAAATTCGAAAAACCCATTTTTGGGGTACAAAACCCCCCCAAAATACCCCTTTGGATGGAGCGATCTGGCTGGTTTTCGAACTTAAAGTCATAAATGTTGCTTTACACGTTTATACCAAATTTCATCAAAATCGGATAATTTTTAAGAGAGTTATCGTGCTCACGGACACACACACACACACATATATATATATATATATATATATATATATATATACAGTTTCGAACCAATGGTGTTTTTGGGGTCTGGGGACCTCAAAACGAAAAGTTATCATGGTCCCGGGCCTAGGTCTTACCATGCCGACTACGGTAATAACTTCTTCCCTATATGGGAAATTCGCTAAAAATAAGTTACATAGATCTTAGCGCCTCAAAAAAAATTTCATAGTCTCAGGCACCTTACCATGGCATCTACAGTACCGTGCCTTCTTTCTATTTGGGGAAATCGAAAAAAATAATTTACTAACTAAAATCATTGGTTTATTATGAAGTTGCGGAGGACAAAACACTATAAACACAGAACGTTTTCCAATATTATTCTATAAGGTAACTTATTAAATTATAAGCATAAAAACCATATATAAACTCACAATAATAGTCAAATCAGCATTTTAGCTACAATTTCCTGATTATCACTATGTTATTGCTAAATTCCCTGGGAACTTGGATTATCTCATATTTTACCAATGTTTTACAACTCAATAACCGAACACTGTAAGGTGTGAGCGTACCTTGAGATGTAAAGACAGACCCGCAGGTAGTTGGAAGTGTCCATATGTCGGTCGATGATGTCCAACCGGTCAATCTCCATAAGCAGGTCGCAGGCTTGTATCTCAGCATTGTGCTTCATGTCGAACTTGACTATACTCTCAATGAGCGGCAGCAACTTGGCCTTCACTTCCTCCACATCTGCTGCTTGGCCACACTCTTCAGCAATTTCCCCCTCTAGTTGTCTAGAAAATCACAATGCTTAAGAGGTTGTGCAATTTACTTTAAAATTACACATAATATCTCCAGAAGTAAAATTTGAAAATACTTTGTTGTTTTTGGAATGTTAAAATTTCAACTTAAAATATGTGGAATGATGTAACAGTTGGCTTATTTAGTTCATAGCAAACCTTTATATGTAAGTAAAACTATGTTTAAGTTTTAAGGACCGGCTGCCCAGTCACTGCCTCATAATTGTTAATGTCTTGATGCAGGACAGATAGGCTACCGTACTCCAAATTGGTTTATTTTACAGCCTACATTAAAATGCCAAGATATAAATTACGCTGAACGTACCTGACATATTCATGCCCCCAGTCTCCTACGTCATGTTTGGAGCTCAGCAGACAGTATTTGAGACACTCACGGGCCCCCGGCAGATCCTGACTCATAGCCAACACAGATACTATGCTTGCGCACAATTCCTTTGCATCCTTCTGGTTCATGCGTTCGTATGCTTCCTTTAGCGCTCCATAGTGTGAGCGCAAGAACTTCAGAGGCATCGGCACACTTGTCATTGATGTTGTTGAGCTCCTGATAAGATCTCGCATGCTTTCCAATGCAGGTCTGAATAGGTTCTGTTCTGGGCCCTGTACAAACATTCCAATTTAATGTTATGAACCAATGGTAATTTGCTATAAAACTATAGAGAGTTTCAAACTACGTAGGAACTCTTGCTCAAATGAAAGAAATATAGCTAAATCAAGTTTAGGGAGGTGGTAATATGCCAATCTGAATTCCCGTTTCCACCTTCCTGAAAAGAAAAACATGGCTAAACATTAATGACAATATTAATTGGTAGGATTCAGTTAGCCTGCTATATTCTACATTTGTATTTCATTAAATTTCCATAGCATCTCACAATTCAATCTTATCTTTAGTTACACATTTATAAATTTGTTAATAAAAAATGCAATTATACTACTTACAGTTATTTTTTCAACCAACATGTTCAGCTCTTCCTGTAAACGCTTATCATCCTCTGACTGAAACAAAATAAATAGTAAAAATATCAGTCAAAATGTAAACAAATTAGAGAAGATTAAAGAAAGTGTTTGAACATGGGATTATAGGCCTAATCAAACACTTAAAATACTCACTGCCAGTCTTAGGGGCTGTTACAGAAGGGCTTGTTGACTCATTAAATGCTAGAGATATGCTCAAATATTCACGAAAACGGATGAGCAAACTCAGAAATTACAGATTAATGCTACTGATGTTAATAGAAGTTTTAATAGAAATGATGTCACAAAATATCAATAAAATAAACTGCTCATGTCTAAACTTTTAACATTAGAACTGACTTTCTTAGTGTTTGCATATGTATTGCAATGTTTAGTTACCTAATAAAAATCGGAAAGGTAGCTTATAATACTCAAAACATTTTACGGATCACACAAGTGTGCTGCTGTGAGGCTATGCTAACACCAATTATAGAAAAAAAATCACATTAAAAGAAGTGATAGGGCCTACTCCACATCTAAATCAAGTCAAGTGTGTTTGTAAAAATCTACCATAGAGAAACAAAAGCTCTGAAAAAGTTTAAGCTACATGAGAAATAGGGAATTAATATTGTGTTAGTTCTTGTATGGATGTAATATTTTCCACAACTTCAAAACCTAAATCCGAGCTTCCTAGGTCTCTCTGGGCCTGTGGGCCCTAAGAAAGGGTACCTATCACTCTATATTTTAACATTTATTTTTGTTAAATCCACATAAATAAACAGTGATCTAGTAGGCACAAACTCTTTTGCCACCTATGCGAAAGGTCACACTTGTCACCCCCTCCCCTCCTACCATACACAACCAATATATCACCAAGTCACCAAGCATTGTAGCCACTGAGAATTTAGCTATCGTAATTTAATTTTAATATGATTTTGGAAAGCATGTTTTCCGTGCATGCATATACCGTAAATAAGATTAGGATTAAGTTGGGATTATAGAACACTTTGTATGAAAAGTGTTACCGGGACGCAGAACCTTCATTTTCAATAACAACCTGGTTATCAGCCTAAAGTAACTCACCTTAACACGTTTGACTCTAATTGGTTGAGTATTTTTAAATTATCGCATGGAAACACAGAATTGCAAAAGTAATCTCAATGTAGAATGTCATCATCACATTACAGAGATCACGTCAATAGCTCATCAAATATATATTATACAAAAAGAGGACCTTTAACAGAATTAAAATGTTGGTATTATGTTAAAATCATGATTTTTAAATAATATTTATTGTCTCATCATTCACGGTATTATCTGTTGAAGGAATAGAGAATCCTATTACTTAGGCGATGCAGATTGAAAGTTGTGAGTAAGTAGGTAAAAGAGTGTGTAATTTAACAGTGACAAAAAGGCTGCATTGATTATCTTCAAATTTGGTATCCAGATTCTATGCAGCACAATACAAATTATTAATTTGAACATGACACAATCTGATTAGCAGTATAGGCTATATGTACAGTTCTTATAGCAAAATAATCTATATAATATAAATTCCCTCGTCGCAGCAAACCTGCGTAATCAGCGAATTTCCAATGCATATATATGTTTCTCACTACCATATAAAGACACTCGCCAATTTTCATAAAACTACATGAATAAATAAGTTAGTGGAATATACAATTTTATTTATTCCCCATAAGAATAACAATGAAGGCTGAGTACGCAGGTTTGCTGCAACAAGAAACATAAGAAATGTGTTTTGATACAATTATCAACATAACTTAACCAGGTGAATCTACATACTAAGTTTTATTAATTTATGTTCGTAACTAAGGGAGATAAAACATTACTTATTCTCCCCAAGAATAAAATTAGGGCTGAGTATGCGGGTTTGCTGCTACAGGGACAATCAACAAAAAATTACTTTTTTGGCAAATATCAATATACCAGTACTAGGTGAAGCCACATGCCAAGTTTCATAACTATACATTCATAAATAATCAAGATATAAAATTTTAATTATTCTCCATAAGGATAACATTGGACAACGTACTGTGTTTAGTACTTTGAATATCTCTGCAAGGGTTGGACGTAGAATCACAATTTAAACACTAAAATGATTGTTTTGAAGAGCTGAACTGATTGATGAAAGCAAATATGAATTTTACAGTAAAATTAACTGAGGAAAAGGTAAAATAATTTTTCCCACAAGATTAACGTGGGAGATTTTATGAACATGTTTTTTGGATTTTCTCTGCAACCACTTAAACTAGGTTAATGATTCAAAGTACCATATTAACTTATTTGTTTTTTTAAGCTCTATAAAATGGTGAAAACTAATATTGAGTGTTTTAAAAATTGTAGGGTGAAATAAAAAAAAAAACTGATTTTAAAAAAATGTTGAAACCCCATAAAACCCCCTTCTCATGGTCCGATCTTTCTGGTTTTCGAACTTAAAGTCATAAATGTTTCTTTACACGTTTGTGCCAAATTTCATCGAAATCGGATATTTTTTTCACAAGTTATCGGGTTAACGGACACACACACACACACATATATATATATATATATATATATGTATATATATACATACACACATGTATAAATTTCAATGAATAGTGTTTTTGGCATCTGGGGGCCTCAAAACCAAAAGTTATCATGATCTCGGGCTTAAGTCTTACCATGAGACCTACGGTAATAGCTTCTTCCCTATAGGGGGAAATTCGCCAGGAATAATAAAATCCATAAAAATCAAAATAAAACTAAATAATCATAAGTTTCGATCTAGCCTATTGAGTTTTTGTTTTAAATTAAAATTAGTAATTGAAACCGTGTATGTTTCAAGACAGTAAACAATATTTATATTTACATTCAACTTAATTTCATTCAGATTCTTAAGTAGGCTGGGCCTACATATAATTATAACAACTATCGAAAGAGCATTTGCTTACATAAGAATGTGAAAAAAATCAAGGTTGGTTAAACTGTTAACACTACATATCACGGAATATCTGCAGCAGAAAGGAGTGGTAATTCTATTTCTATGTAGGGTGATCGAAACTTTAAAATGTCAGGAAACAGTAAATTATCGTGAAAAACTTATATATCAACAATTTACTAAATCTTATTTATGAATTTCACCTACATAATCTTTGAAATATATCAAACATTAAAAACGTTACCATGATTTCTATAAAAAGCAAAAATGGATGTTTATAAATTTAAAAAAAATTAAGGTACCTATATGATTACATTTGACAAGGTTTTAAATTTTAAACTGCAGTTAAATGTACCATTACAAGCGTCCTGGTTTTAGAATAAGATAAGAATTTTAACATAAAAATCCTACCCTCTAACCAGAAACATGACATTGCACTTTTTTATAAGAGGAAACAAATTTAGGGGAAGTTGTAAACTACTTATGTGTGTGTTCATAAAATAAACAGTATAGATAATATGTTTTTTTACTATCTTTTAAATTCATCTGATGTTTAAATTAGATGTTTAATTCATATTTAAGAAGCAAACGGTAACATAACCTAAAATGCATAGAAAATGTTAGTGGAAATTTAAAATTATTACCAGCTCTTCTTGTTGGTTTTCAACCGGTTTCTTTTCCTTTTCGGTAGACATTTTAGTACTGCGTTATACTATGTATTATCCCTAAAATCTATATTTATTTAATGCAAATCGTTCCAAACTTCACGAAACGGTACAACAATTTCAGCAATGTAATGAAATACAAAGACAGAGGGTAGGGGACTGAGGACCAGTGTTGCCACACTGGGTTTGCTATTTTACCCGCAAACTACCTATAAAATCCCCGCTTTTACCCGGTCATCCTGTAGTAATCCCCACAAAATCCCCGCACGAGCTTCAAATACCCGAAAACCGGGTTTTTTCTTGGAAATTGCCAGATGATTACCCGAAAATTAACTAGTGTACCTGAAATATGCCAGTTTTAGTAATCTTAGTGCTTAGTCAAGGCCAGATTTAGGAGCCATGGGCCCCAAGGCTCAAACTATGGTGCGGGCCCATGTTGTGTCAGGTCCAAGTTGGTGACCTTTTTTTCTTGCTTGTATCAGGGTTTTGAAAAGGGTTCTGTGTGGTGCGGGCCTCTAGGTGCACGCCTAAGTAGCCTATGCTTAATTCCAGTCCTGCGCTTAGTTATAACCGAGGCCAATTGGTTTTCGGGGCCGCGCATATATTACGTCACGTCTACCTGGGGTGTAGGGGGTTCAGCACATAGTGACAAACCGTGACATATGTGAGGGGGGATTGCGTGACGTATCACGATTAATGGAGTTAAGCCTGCGAAATCGTCAGTTACAGAGTGATAAAAAACTGTACCTACAATCAAATACTTAATAATTAATTAGTGTGACGTGACATGGTGAGGGGGAGGTATGAGCAGTGTGACTGAGCGTGAAAAAGGGAGGGGGAGGGGTCAAAAAGTGCTAAATATAGCACGGCGTAATTTATGCACAGCCCCTTACTGGAGACGACTCTCTTCAAACATAATGCGCTAGATTTCCTACAAGTTCAAAAGTTGGTACACTGGTCAGAGGATGACAAACCGAACGATGAGTAAAAAAATCGTACGGTCATATTGTAGTTAGTTTGTGGTATGATTAAACGATGTTGTTGCAGTTAAATCTGGCATTAAATGATTCGTTTATAATCACAGATTGATCATTTGTTATCGGGTTATTTTCACCATATAAGTATGTTTGAAAATACATACCCGAACAAATAGTACATGAACAAATGTTAACCGGATCAAAATAGTTGTATAGATTCAACGAGTTTAATGTACCTAGAGGTCTTGTATGGGTATAAAGGTGAACCCTTCTTGTTGACAGTCATTTTCTTCAGGTACACTAGCTAGGCCGCCTTCCCACTAGCTCGCAGGCAATGCGTTGCAGCTACCCGTCGGCCACTGAATTGACCTTGTTGAAATTTAATTTAGCCTTATGGAACTCTTCACACTAGTGGGTTGCAGCTACCTACCTCGGTAGCAATCAAATCGTCTATTTCTAGTCAGCTAATAAATTTGTAACTTGTGATGAGGGAATTTGATTGGTTTACATGGGAGCAGAGTTTACAGAGGGGCAAAATGGCGGTTAACCATGAAGGCTACACTATTTTACACGAAACGATACTTCTAGATATATTAACCATTAACCTTCTTGGGTCATCAAATATGTCCTCCTAACCGCATAGACTAAATTCCCTAACACCTCCCTCGTCCAGCAATGTTCCCATTAAAAGAGCCTTTTATTTATCTATACACAACGATCGTAATATAGAGCGTATGCAACACATTTAATTTCCTAAGACAAAGTGAAGCATGTAAGGGGGCCACCATTTTATCGAATATTCACAAACAATACCCTATACCTCAATGCAGGGCCGGATTTAAGAATATGCTACATAGGCGAACACCTAAGGTCAAGATTTGTAAAAGAATATCATAATCTCACTTAAGTGCAATCATAATAACATTACAATTATTTATTTATCAATGAACAAGTAATGTGCTAAAATAATACATATCCTTTGACAACAACAAATTCAACGTAACATTCATGTCAAAGATACTGTTGACTATATTTTTATTATGATCCAGTTTTGTGTGAAATTGCTTGACCACTGTCGTTTATATCAACTGTCACACGAAAATCTTAAACACCCGGTATTTCGGGTAAATCCCCGCAACTCGAGTCCAAAATCCCCGGTTTTACCCGGTTTTTTCTTAATCCCCGCAAAATCCCCGCACGGCCATCAAAATACCCGAAAACCGGGTAATTACCCGGTTTCTGGCAACACAGCTGAGGACTGAGGACCAGTGTTGCCAGTCCCATTTTTGGAAATTACCACCAGCTCCTGCAAACATTACCACCTTTTACCACCCTTCTTCAAAAGTACTAGAAAAGAGCGCGGCAATTTTCAAATCGGGCTATAAATAGATGTTATACTGTTGTTATTGACACATAATTATTACATTATTAATGTTAGTGAAGTTAGTATAAAATGTACAACAGTTAATGATAATATATGAATAACCACGGAAGTTATTTCCATCCTCGGAAGTTCCATGTTTAATATAGTTGTAAATATTCGTTTTTTTCCAAGTATTTTAGAAAAGTGACGCAGCTAATCCATAAATCCTCTGGTTTCAAGCGAAGGAGGAGGTAATACGTAACAAGGTATGAAGTATAATCAATTTGAAAAAAGTATCTGCAAAATATGCATTTCGTCATCCTGTAAACTAAAGCAGAAAGTAAAATAATATATATGGATTAGTGAAGCAAACCTCAGGTGTATTTTTTTATGTTAGAGTTTCAGAAAAAAAGGATTTTAAGCCTATGTAATAAATTGTATTGAAGTTAAATGCTAGTTAAAAATTTACTTAAGAAAATATACTTATTTATAGAAGAAAACAGTAATACCCCCGTCGCAGCAAACATGCGTACTCAGCGAATTTCCAATGCATAATATATGTCTTAATACCACATAAAGCCGCAAACCAAGTTGCATAAGAATATATTCACATATAAGCAATTTTAATTATTCTCCATAAGAATAACATTGGTAATGAGTACGTATGTTTGCTGAAACAAGGAACATAAACAATTGTTTTTATGAAAATATAAATATAATTTAACTAGGTGAAGCCACATACTAAGTTTAATCAATATTCAATCATAAATAAGCACTATGTAACATTTTAATTAATCATGAATAAGCGCTATATAACATTCTAGTTATTCTCCATAAGAATAACATGGGGGCTGAGAAAGCGGGTTTGCTGCAACAAGGAACAGAAAAATGGGTTTTTAATATAATTATCAATATAACTCAACCAAGTGAAGCTACATACCAAGTTTTATTAATTTATGTTCATAATTAAGGGAGTCATTACATTTGACTTATTCTCCATAAGAATAACATGGGGGATAAGAACGCAGGTTTGCTTCTACGGGAGTAATCGACAAAAAATCAATTTTTTGTGCAAATATCAATATACCAGTACTACGTGAAGCCACATACCAAGTTTCATCAACATACATTCATAAATAATCGAGATATCAAATTTTATTTATTCTCCATAAGGATTACATTGGACAACGTTCTGTGTTACCACTTTGAATATCTCTGCAATGGTGGGCGTAGAATCACAATTTAAACACCAAAATGATTGTTTTGTGGAACTGAACAGATTGGTAAAAGCAAATATGAAGTTTACATTAAAATAAACTGAGGAAAAGCCAAAAACCTTTTTCCCATAAGATTAACATAGGAGATTTTATGAGCAGTTTTTTTTTTTATTTTCTCCACAACCACTTAACCTAGGTTAATAATTAGAAATACAAAATTATTTGTTTTTTTAAACTCTATAATATGGTTAAAACCAAAATTAAGTTTTTAAAAAATTTTAGGGTAAAAAATGAAAAAACTGATTTTTGGAAAATTTAAAACCCCCATAGACCCCCATTCCCATGGTCCTATTTTTCTGGTTTTCGAACTTAAAGTCATGAATGTTATTTTACACATTTGAGCCAAATGTAATCAAAATCTGACGTTTTTTATTCAAGTTATCGTGTTAACGGACACACACACACACACACACACACACATATATATATATATACATATATATAAATTTGAACGAATAGTGTTTTTGGCATCTGGGGACCTCAAAAAAAAAGTTATCATGGTCTCGGGCTTAAGTCTTACCATGAGACCTACGGTAATAGCTTCTTCCCTGTAGGGGAAATTCGCTAAAAATACTGTTATTGTAATCAATTTAATAGATTACCACCAAATTACCAGCAAAAATACCACCAGGGCCTAGAATTACCACCAAATGGGGTAATTACCATCAGATTGGCAGCGCTGCTGAGGACTGAGGGAGGAGACAGGACAACGGTGCGGCACACGGGAGACATTTCAGGAGCCGTATGACGTCACCGATAACACAAAAACAGAAGCCCTATGACATCACACGTACTGTAGCTAGAGTCTGCTGCTCATCTGTCAGTTGAAGAGTCGTCCGCTCTGTTATGTTAACAACTTTACGCGTCTATAAATCGACTGAAAGGATGAAAGGAATCCCAGTAACTGGTCTTACATACGAATTTACATACTAATGATAATTTTGTCCGTCAAATAAATGAGAACAAAAAGTGTTTGTTTCTTTGGGCTTTGAAAACAAATTAATATAGGCCTACCTATATTTAAAAGATGTAAGCTACTGCACATATACATAATGTTTCAACCTACTCGGAAACAGTTATTTTTCTCCTACTTACAATTAATTGGAAACATTATAATTATATTTTTACTCAGTGTGTGTTGTGTAGGTTCACACATTTTATTTGTTGTGTGTAATTACACAAATTGTAAAGTATTTTAAGTAGATATGCCAAACATAGTATAGCCTATGTGAATAAAGCATGTTCCTCTTCAGTTTGGCGTAATGAGTCAAAACATTTGGTTATTCTCTTAACAAGTTAATTGTTTGTTTGTAGCTGTAAATAAGAGATATCAATTTGGAAATTTTAAATTTTGCTACTAAGAAGATTCGATAAACTTTCTCCTTAATTGGATGGACACCAAAGTTGTCCTCGATTGGTTGACATAATGATAAAAGACGAATAAATAGTGAAACATATCACGCAATATATGTTAATATCTATGGAAAACCTGCCGAACATAATTTTACTAGGGCTATATTAATAAGTTGTTTATGGTTGCTGGCCAGGTTGGATTATTGCCCATTAGATTGGATAGCGATGAGGATGAAAGTAACGTGTTAAACTATGGAAACAGCAAAAGTGTTCCCAAGTTAATCTGTTAATGATAAAGGGTTGATTTCAGTAATGAGTAGCTGTTGTTTTGATTGAAATCAGTGAAAAGACAGTATCTAACTGCTGCCCGCAGAGCGCTGACAATCGGGTGAGGGAATACTTAGGACAGCAATAATAAGAATGTGGTTACAAGTACAAATATTGAACATATTATGGGATGATGATGATGATCCTGGATCTTGATTAACTTAGATGTCGGCAAAAACTGTTCTGGCGCTAGCGGCGGGCGATGAGGGAACCTCACCGATGACGCGTTTTAGTGACGTCACACGGCTCCTGAAATGTCTCCCGTGTGCCGCACCGGACAGGACAACAGGACTGTTAGTCCAGTACCTCCAACCACAGATTATGAGATTTCCCTGCACAGGACAATATATGCACCTTAGTTATAGGTATTTCCTAAAAAATACAATTCAAATTAAACTTTGAAATGGACAAAACTACTTTATATTTATAATAAACCCGTCGCAGCAAACCTGCATACTCAGCGAATTTCCAGTGCATAATATATGTCTTAATACTATATAAAGCCGCAAACCAAGTTTCATAAAAATATATTCACATATAAGCGATTTTAATTATTCTCTATTAGAATAACATTGGTAACGAGTACTTATAGGTTTCCTGAAATAAGGAACACAAATTATTTTTTTTCATGCAAATATAAATAGAATTTAACTAGGCGAAGCCACATACCAAGTTTCATTAATATTCAATCATAAATAAGCGCTATATAACATTTTAGTGATTCTCCATAAGAATAACATGGGGGCTGAGTAAGCAGGGTTGCTGTAACAAGGAACAAAAAAATGGGCTTTTATGTAATTATCAATATAACTCAACCAAGTGAAGCTATATACCAAGTTTTAGGGAATTTCCCCTATAGGGAAGAAGCTATTACCGTGGTCGGCATGGTAAGACCTAGGCCCGGGACCATGATAACTTTTCGTTTTGAGGTCCCCAGACCCCAAAAACACCATTCGTTCGAAACTGTATATATGGGCCCAATAGTTATTACTACTAGGTACATTTATATATATGTGTGTGTCCGTGAGCACGATAACTCTCGTAAAAATTTCCGATTTTGATGAAATTTGGTATAAACGCGTAAAGCAGCATTTATGACTTTAAGTTCGAAAACCAGACAGATCGACCTATCCAAAAGGGTACTTTGGGGGGGTTTTGTACCCCAAAAATGGGTTTTTTGAATTTTTCACATATAATTTTTGAAATAGTCCAATTTTAGATTGTACCATTGGATTCAGCTTAAAAAAACACACAATTTGGTATTTTGATCATTTCTCTACGTCAATTGGTTACCGAGTTATTGAATGTGCTAAACACAGTACGTTGTCTAATGTTATTCTTATGGAGGAAAAGAAAAAAATTTATATCTCGCTTATTTATGAACGTATACTGACGAAACATGGTATACAGCTTCATATCGTGGTGGTCTATTGATATTTGCTCAAACAAATATTTTTTGCCAAAGTCTTCCGTAGCAGCAAACCTGCGTACTCAGCCCCCATGTTATTCTTATGGAGAATAATGAAATGCTCTGTCTCCCTTAATTATGAACATAAATGAATAAAAACTGGTATACGACTTCACCTAGTTGATTTCTATTGATATTATCATAAAAACCCATTTTTTTTGTTCCTTGTTGCAGCAAACCTGCGTACTCAGCCCTAATGTTATTCTTATGGAGAATAATTAAAATTGTATTTATCGCTTATTTCTGAATATATTTTTATGAAACTTGGTAAGTGGATTTATGTAGTATTAAGACATTTATATCTCCATTTGAAATTCGCTGAGTATGCAGGTTTGCTGCGACGGGGGTATTTAGCTTTTCCTTCATTAATTTTACTGTAAACTTCACTTTTGCTTTTACAAATCAGTTTAGCTCTACAAAACAATCAGTTTGGTGTTTAAATTGTGATTCTACGTCCAACCGTTGCCGAGAAATTGAAAGTGCTAAACACAGTACGTTGTCCAATGTTATCCTTATGGAGAATATTTAAAATTTGATATCTCGATTATTTATGAACGTATATTGATGAAACTTGGTATGTGGCTTCACTTAGTACTGGTATATAGATATTTACACAAACAATTTTTTTTGTTGATTTCCTCTTAGCAGCAAACCTGCATACTCATCCCTAATGTTATTCTTATGGAGAATACGTAAAGCTTTATATCTCCCTTAGTTATGAACATAAATCATTAAAACTTGGTATGTAGCTTCACCTCGTTGAGTTATATTGATAATTGCAAAAAACCATATTTTTATCTTCCTCGTTGCAGCAAACCTGCGTTCTCAGCCCTGATGTTATTCTTATTGAGAATAAATAAAATGCAATTTATCAGTTATTTATTTAAGTATTTTTATGAAAATTGGTAAGTGGCTTTATGTGCTAGTAAAAAATAAATTCTTGCATAGGAAATTCGCTGAGTACGCAGGTTTGCTGCGACGGGGGTATTATTAATTTATGTTCATAATTAAGGGAGTCAATACATTTGAATTATTCTCCATAAGAATAACATGGGGGCTGAGTACGCAGGTTTGCTGCTAAGGGAATAATCACAAAAAACTCAATTTTTTGTGCAAATATCAATTTACCAGTACTACGTGAAGCCACATACCAAGTTTCATCAACATACATTCATAAATAATCGAGATATCAAATTCTATTTATTCTCCATAAGGATATAATTGGACAACGTACTGTGTTTAGCACTTTGAATATCTCTGCAACGGTTGGGCGTAGAATCAAAATTTAAACACCAAAATGATTGTTTTGTGGAACTGAACAAATTCGTAAAAGCAAATGTGAAGTTTACATTAAAATAAACTGAGGAAAAGCCAAAAACTGTTTTTCCATAAGATTAACATGGGAGATTTTATGATAAGGTTTTTTGGATTTTCTCCGCAACCACTTAACCTAGGTTAATAATTCAAAAGACTATATTATTTGTTTCTTTAAGCCCTAAAACATGGTTAAAACCAAAATTAACTTTTTTTTAATTTTAGGGTAAAAATGCAAAAAAACTGATTTTTGGACAGTTTAAAAACCCCATAAACCCCCCTTATTCCCATGGTCCGATTTTTCTGGTTTTCGAACTTAAAGTCATCATGAATGTCATTTACACTTTTGAGCCAAATTTAATCGAAATCAGACGTTTTTTACTCAAGTTATAGCATTCACGGACACACACACACACACACACACACACACACACACACACACACACACACACACACACACACACACACACACATATATATATATATATATATGTATGTATGTACGTATGTACGTATATATTTTATGTATGTATGTACGAATAATGTTTTTGGCATCTGGGGACCTCAAAAAAAAAGTTACCATGGTCTGGAGCTTAAGTCTTACCATGAGACCTATGGTAATAGCTTCTTCCCATATAGGGGAAATTCACTAAAATGACTCTGGGTTGGAATAAATAAATAAATTATATATCAAATTCTAACATATACATAGTTTAAAGTAACAACAACTATAAATCGATTGGAATTTAATGTCTTTAATTTACATTTCAGAATTGAATTTTCTTTGAATAACACGTAGCCCCTTTACACTGCAGATTTTGGATCTGTTTATAGTACACAGCACAATAGGAACAATATCTTGGCGCACTCGTAGCATATATACTAATTCACAAACCAATAGTTATTACTACTAGTTGCTCCCATTGGGTTTATATCTACTAGAAGGGACACGCAATGAAAATTAAGAGGGTTCCACCCGTCGGCTTAGTGCCGTGAAAACGTGTTCCTACATTACAAGCTCTCACGGCGTTATTTGATCGTATATTGAGTTGAAATAAACTATAACATGGTCACAAAAACTCACAGAATGGAATGGCTGAACTGTATATTTTTCCCAATTTCAAAATTATTATAATTAACAAGGTTTTACGCAGTTAGATACACGTACTGAACATCTCTAGGCTTAGCAGCTGGTAGTACGACGACGCGACGGCGGGAGATAACAGAGTCTCAGATTCTGACAGAAGAGGCAGTTATAGTTTTACCTCGCAAGCGGTTGGCAACGCCAGCGTAACTAGCGCGCCTGACGGCCACGCTTACAACCACTTGAGCTCGAACTGGCGCGAGACCATCCAATACGCCATCTTGAATTGGCTTCCGGCTGCCGGTTAGAACCCACTTAATGTGAGAGATTTGTCCACGTAGTTCCTTACTTACGCCGCCAGAGATCGTCGCGGTTTTGTTTATAATTTGTTATGTATGAATGTTTTCGTTGGATTTTAAAATGTTTAAATAAACCTTTTTTTTAAGGTCATCAAAGTGATATTTTGTTTACACAGGTCGGGTAAGGCGGACGAGTTACTCGGCCTAACGACGCCGAATATAATGCCAGTTATCTTAATATGACGCTAGATCGCAGCCACACCAATGGCATATGTATATTTGGTTGAAACGGTCAATAAAGTTCTTGACTCTTCATTCCTGAATAAATTACAATACTGTATTGTAATTAAACTAGTTGACTACTGTAGTTAGTCTATAGTATGACATTTCCTGATCAGCCTCTGGAAGAGAAGATATACTCCTTTGAGAAGATATACACTACCTTTCCATCCTAAAATATCCATTTTACAATAGACCTTAGACATTCCTGTCATTAAACTGACTAACCAAAACGCAATAGGAGATGAAGCTTACGTTACGTAGGCACGCGTCTAGGAGCCCGCTCCACAAGGTGCCCAACACCGCACAAAACCATGTACTAAAACCTAAAACTACAAACTAAAAAAAAAAACTGCAGAAAGGTTGGTGGGAAGGGGTCCCACACCACAAGTTAGCCTAGTGGCACATATCCTAAATCCGGCCCTGCTTCCATACACCAAACCCAATTTAAAACCTACCACAACGGACAATCACATGATCAATTACCACAAGATAAAAAATAAAATACAAACCCAACCAATATCCTAACTAAACCGAGAAAAATCTGCAAATTTTCAGGGGGTCAGACTGGGCGAGGGTTTGGACTGGAGCAAGCAGCTGGCAAAGATCAAAGACAAAATGGTTAAAGATGTGTGTTGTACTTAGGAGCCTCAGAGGCCTCCAAAACATTAGCATAGGCCACTGAAAAGTGTCTACCACTGCATGCTCGAGTCACATATTTCCTACTCCATTTCTCTATGGGGTGCATCAGAGACAATAAGTCTCAAGGAAATGTTTGTTTGGCAAAAGCGGGCACTTCGCACAATCTTTGTACTTCAGCGCAGAGCACACTGCAAAGAGCACTTTGTGAACCTGAATCTTAACAGCCTCTTCATTTTTGAACCTGCCTCTTCATTTTTGCAATTTCTGTTTACGTCAAAACCTTTTTACCTGAATATAAAAATACTGTGCATAGTCATAATACTAGTTTTAAGAACCAATTTTCAGAACAACATAGGCTAAAATTGTATGAAAAAAACTCAGAATATATAGGCAGGAAAGTCTTACAGTTTTTACCAGATAGAATCCAACAGATAAATAATGTAAACAAATTCAAGAGTGAGCTCAAATATTTGTTCGTCCAAAATTGATTTTATATTTTGGATGAATTTGTTGAAACCAAATTAGCTTGATTTCCAAAAAAACCCACCAAGCCAAACAAATTTAAAATTTAAAAAAACAACCAACCTATCCTAACCAAACCAACCTTCAAAGAGAGGTTGAGAATGTAACGCTCCCAAAACTCGACTAGAGTCAACGGAAAAGAAGAAAAAGTACAAGTAAAAGTAAGTAACATCATAGACTAACTACAGTACTACTGTACTACTGTAGTTAGTCTATGCTTCTAGGTCTCATCAATGAGCTCTATGTATATTCTGGAGTTACTATACTTTTGGTTTAAAAGTGTGCCTTTTTAAAAGCTGATTTTTGCCAGTAAATCTGGTGGAATGGGGTCAGAACTCCCATCTAATTCAATGACAAAATTGTGATATTCAGTCTTTAAATAATAGTATATCTTGTAGCATTATAGGTGAAACTTGGTGTTCGACCTAACTCTATAATCTTGAGACATATTTTAGATGGGATTTGATTGTTTATTTGAAGTAAATTATATTTGCTTCAAAAGTATGGGTATTATGTGAGTTAAATGAAACACCTTTAAATATGGCTTTGGAAACAGTGTTGTAAACAAACCGCCTTGTCCGTCAAATGACAGCGTCCCAGCAACAAGTTGACACCACAACAGAACAAAATACGAAACATGACTTTTTGAAAGTTTTTTGTCAGAGTCACGTGACTCCTGTTGGGTCACCTGACTGGTGAGCACTTTTTCGTCTACAAAATTTAGAGGTTGTTTGGTCGATATCGAACAATTTTACCAACCGGTTGTTTTATCGATTGGGAAGGCGATAATGACGTCACGACAATATGATACGGAACGACCAGAACCACCGAATGATCAACCGATTGTTTGTTTGTTTTAGGCAGTGGCTACGTACACGTCCGACGTGAGCCGCTACTGCTCACGTCCGTTCCAAATTATGCACCGTACGTTACTTTTCCTGTGATTTTTAAAACAAATTGAGAGCCAGAAAACCTCTAACATAACCTAACGTAACCTAACCTATCCTAACCTAACGTAACGTAGCATAACGTAACGTAACCCAACCTAACCTAAGCGGTAAGGAAGTGAATTTGCCCTTACATTGGACGTGTACGCAGTCACTTCGTTTGTTTTATCGAATGAATCGTTGCTCACTGCCTGATGTATTGTAACTTTCGGCTTAAGCGGCAGGCCTCGGTAGCCCAGCGGATACGGCGTCAGATCCACGATCGTGCGGTCCCGTGTTCATATCTCACTTTTGATGTTTACTTTTAGAAATCTGAAATGTTTTTTAAAGATTACTTTAATTTGTTCGGGGTTAAATCTCACTTTTTTTGTTAACTTTTTTAGGTTTGACTTTTATTTACTTATACTAATCCCTTTAATTGTAATTATGTTGCACAACGAACAGCCACCATACAGCGCTCTGCGGAGTTAGGTTATGTTAGGTTACTATAATTTTGTCCATTTTTATATCCAATTTAACACCATCCACAACTTTTGATTTAACTTATATCTGCTTGAATTTTAATCGAATCACCATTTATGCTTTTCCACCACAAAACAATAACAATCGTTAGTGAAAGTTCATTCGATAAAACAACAAAAAATCGGTGGTTCTGGTCGTTCCGTTTCATATTGTCGTGACGTCATTATCGCCTTCCCAATCGATAAAACAACCGGTTGGTAAAATTGTTCGATATCGACCAAACAACCTCTAAATTTTGTAGGCGAAAAAGTGCTCACCCACATGACTCATGGGTGAGGGTGGAAACCAGCGAGCACAGAATAAACTAGAGTGGCCACGCGTACTCGGATAGCATCAGGCAAGTGAAGCTATATCTGCCATCTTGCTGTAGGGGCTACATCGGAAAACAAGACGCGGCCAGCGTTAGAATTTAATAGTTAGCACTTCACTCCAACGAAGTTTTCACCCCGTTAAAGTTGTACAATTTTTTTGAAATTTTCCTACTTAATAGCTTGTAGTATGCAGACCATATTGGTGAAATAATTATAATGTTATAGTATGTTTATCATATTTTAAATTACCATTAAATTATTACATTTCTAAATGAAATTGCAAAATGACTTAAAATTGTTAGTCGACTAGGGTTTTTCGTATTTCTTGGTCAGGTGAAAAGTGTCTGTGGCAAAGTTGGGGATGAGATTCCAAATTTAATATTGGTGAAGAGAACGTTTCTCTACGACATCTGGTTTGGTTAGGACGTTAAGGTATTTGAACGGAAAAATTAATTTCATTGACGGACAGCGCGGACCGTTCGTTCTACGCGATGCGAGTTTATCGACAAATACGGTAAGGACACATATGGGAAACAACTTTGCCTTTTTTAACCCCTTCTTTTAAAAGGTTCGGTACATATTTTTATATCTACAATATTTATTGGAGGAACACTTTAAACACTTTCACGTGACATTGAATGTAACGTTGAAAAATAACATCTGAGTGTTGAAAAAAATTAAACAACAGTTTTTTGAGGAAGAAACTCCCATTTTATTAGTACAATACACAATAAAATACCCCCGTTGCAGCAAACCTGCGTACTCAGCGAATTTCCAATGCAAAATATAAGTCTTAATACCACATAAAGCCGCATACCAAGTTTCATAAAAATATATTAAAAAATAAGCGATATATCAAATTTGAATTATTCTCTATAACAATAACATTGGGGATGAGTACGCAGGTTTGCTGCTACAAAAACAACAAATATAGGGTTTCTTGTAAATATCAATATTACTCAATTATGTGAAGCCACATACCAAGTTTCATCAATATAAGTTCATAAATAAGCGATATATGCCATTTTGATTATTCTCCATAAGAATAACATGGGAGATGAGTACGCAGGTTTGCTGCAATAAGGAACACAAAAAATGGGTTTATATGCAAATATCAATAGAACTCAACTAGGTGAACCAACATTCCAAGTTTTATTAATTTGTGTTCATAATTAAGGGATACATTACATTTTACTTATTCTCCATAAGAATAACATGGGAGCTGAGCACGCAGGTTTGCTGCTACGGGAATTATTGGTAAAAATCGGGTTTTTTGTGAAAATAACAATAGACAACAACCAGATGAAACCATATACCAAGTTTTGTTAGAATACGTTCATAAATAAGCGAGCTGTAATTTTTTTCTTATTCTCCATAAGAATAGCATGGACAACGTACTGTGTTTAGCACTTTCAATATCTCTGTAACCATTTGACGTAGAGCAATGGTCAAAACACCAAATTGTGCGTCTTTTTAAGCTGATTCCAATGGAGGAAACTAAAATTTGACTTTTTCAAAAATTATATGTATAAAACTCAAAAAACCCATTTTTGGGGTACAAACCCCCCCCAAAATACCCATTCGGATAGTCCGATCTGTCTGGTTTTCGAACTTAAAGTCATAAATGCTGCTTTACACGCTTATACTAAATTTCGTCAAAATCGGATTATTATTACGAGAGTTATCGTACCCACGGACACACATATATATATAAAAGAACTCATAGATAAAATGGTCAAAAACATAAAAAGAGAAAGAAGAGGAAGACCTAATAGAAGTGAACAAAGAAATGAAGAAAGATTTATTAGTATGCCTTTTAATACAATCCTAAACAAGGCAATAAGAAAAACATTTATAAACTCAAAGTACCAGATTGGTTACAAAACAAATAATAATGCCTTTGATCTAATAAATAAAATGACAACTGAGAATAAAAACCAAACTGACATATATGACAAATCTGGCATATATAGAATTAATTGCTCAGATTGTGAAAAGTTTTATATTGGCCAAACAGGACGTACTTTTAAATCTAGATTCAGGGAACATATACAAGCTTTAAAAAGCAATAACCGTACATCCATGAAGTCCAACTTTGCTGAACATTTAATATGTACAGGTCATAATTACAAAAACATGACTGAAAATATGCAAGTTTTAGAGATAATGGATAAAGGTCACTTAATGGATTCAAAAGAAGAATACCTTATATATATGGGCAACAAAAAAGAACCAAACAATATATTAAATACTATTATTGCCACAAACAACGCCATATATGAAAAGTTAATTAAATTGGATTTGTAAAAAAAGAAAACCAAAAACCTTTCCTCAAAATTAAAAAACATATGATATTTTAGAAATAATTTAGCATGTTTTTATTTGATCAGATTTACGAAAATTAATAAATTATGTTAGGTTAAGTCTAGCTTGAAAATGGCCTTAAAAGTGCCGAAACATGTAGCTTCATTAAAAGATTTTAAAAAGGGTGCTCAGTTGAATTTTTATTTTTTAATATTTATATATATATATATATATATATATATATATATACAGTTTCGAACGAATGGTGTTTTTGGGGTCTGGGGACCTCAAAACGAAAAGTTATCATGGTCCCGGGCCTAGGTCTTACCATGCCGACTACGGTAATAGCTTCTTCCCTATAGGGGAAATTCGCTATAAATAGATAAATAACGCATATTGGCTGAATTGTTAGATGTAAAGTTAATATAATTATTGACAAATTAAATTAAATAAGTATCGTATGTAAAAAGAAGAAATATAACATAGAAAATGTATTTACATTGTTAAAGAAACTAACTGTGTACTTATTGTACAAATACCAAGTCCAAAATCATGTACTAACCCAAATTGCTATTATTGATCTAAAATATATTGACCTATTATTGGCCGATCCGGAAATATCTTGGGTATAGCACCAGCTCTGATTCGTAAACATGAAAGCGACGTCCTGTCGATATCTGCTTCTTGGACGTGAGTAGAACATAATCTAGAAGACGGGCTAGGCGTCCAGTTGTCTCTGTTTACAGCTGTAATCCATTGATGCCGCAAGTCTTAGTTTTTGAAAAGCTAAAAAAATAGTTTAATTTTACTATTTAAAAAAACAAACAAAACAAACAAAGGGTTTAATATAAGCAGTTTAAAAATTTAACAAATTTATCTTCCTTAAGCTTTGCAAATAGCTAAAAAATTTGAATGTTATTTATTTACTTATTTTTTAAATGTGTGCACTAAACAGCTTCCATCCAGAAAATATAAAAAAAGTATTCTACTACTACCCAATATTGTAGTTTTGTTTATTTTAAATTATACAAAAAGACTTCTTTTATTCCTCGCCGAGTATACTGAATAAATTAAGTATATTTATGTAAGTGCCTATCATTTTTGGTAAATATATTTACACCTTTATGGTAATAATAGCCTACAAATAGCCTGCACATAGGCTTACTAACAGTCTACAAATAGACCTACTCATAGCATACGAGTAACCCTAATACTAGCCGAATATCGTTATAGTTAATCAGATTTAACTTACATATGAAGAGTTATTCCAGGAGCCTTTCCTGTATTGGAACATCCCAGGATACAACAAGAAGTTGGCATGGTAAAACACTGAAGAAGTGTAGACCACACAGCGAATAAACACCCACATCTAACAAGCACTCAACTACTGACATGAGCGCAGCGCTGCCGTCTGACGCTCGCTACTAGGCAGATTTCGCAATCGTCGCCGCCATTTTACTGTAGGTTGCCGCGCAAACCTGGCTTCATGCGCCGGGTCCCCATGACCACTCTAGTTTATTCTGTGCTCGCTGGTGGAAACTCCAGCCTACCAAATCGGTAACAAAAAGAAAAAAAACGTCAGCTGAGTAGATTAAATGTCATTTTGTAATTTCGTGAATTTCGTCTATTTTTCATGATTCATAATAATAATTATTGTTAAAACTAAAAGTTAACGTTGTGCTGAGGTTAGGAGTAGGAACACAGTGCTGGTTATATATTGGCAAATTAAATATTCATATCCCGTTGAAATGAATGTGCAAATCTCTGTAATTTAGTTAGGATAAATACATAGTTTATTCATTTAAGTAACCGATTCTACATTCCAAAAGCTTTTATGACAAGGTAATACAAACAATTTAATTAATACTGTACCCACACAGTTTAAAAAACGAATAGTTACCCAGTTTTTGGTTTAAATCAAATTTAATGTATTAAGAATATGTTTTCTTAATGATTTTAGATTGTTAACTCCATGGCCTTTAAATAAGCAACGCATTTGGATTTGATAGCTCCTCTCTAGTAAGGCCTACCTCTAAATTCACGAGTGGCTTATCTCTAATGGCAAATCTTGAATCTTTTCACTTTTCCTTTGTTTAAAGCTATTGAAGGCTTCTGACAGTTCTTGATCTTTTTTGTGTTTTTGCTGGTAGGCCTATAAATTTTCCAGGAACAGGAGGATTTGTAGGCCTAGTTATATCTAAAAATATCCACATTGTGTAGTTGATTGAACATCCATGTTAATTTGGTTCAAATAGAAAATAAGGTACTGTTCTTGAAGTTATATACCTATGTTTTACTTTTTCTTTATGGGGATGCGATACGTATCAACATCTAAATTCATACTGCCATTGTCTATCAAGAGATTCGTATTAGCAAGTATACTTAAACAGGCATGGTTAGTTGGTGAGGTTGACATGGGTGGGTTGCACTTCCGCAGACGCACGGTGGAACAATCGAATGAAAATAATCGATGTACCCTACGTAAATGTTTTGATATTTCGATTTAAAAATATCGGATCAAATCGATAAAACTGACATATTATAACCGTAATAATATATGTTTACAACACCAAAACAACACTTGATTTCTCCCTTGATTTTCATTTCATATCGTTACAAACTCTGCATTTCAATGATTGTTTAATTGAACGACGATTTTTCAAAAACTCGAAGCAGATCATTTAATTTATCAGGACCTCTAAAAAAGAGAAGTGAGAATGTCAGGGAAAGATTCATTTATAAATTTGTTAGAAGCAGCTAAAAGCTTATACGGTAGCCTATCCGGGAAATTAAAATTGTAGATGTTTCATAGTTATGTTAGACCTACCGGTAAGTTAGTTTAATTTTTTTTTAGTTTTAAGTTTAAAAGTGTATGATAAATGTACTTGTGATTATTGCGAAACCTTAATAAGCTTAATCAAATTAAAATAATCTATTATGTACATCAATATTTTATATAGATTATTTTCATTCGATTTTTCCACCGGGCGTCTGCGGAAGTGCAACCCATGGGTGCTTATTAGGTTAAGTATCTTGGGTTAGGTAAGGTTTATAAGACGTGATCCGGTGGATTGATTTTAGTTTGTTTGTCCATTCCAATTAGAGTGTGCCGAGGCCCCAATTGTTATGGCCCATATTGCAGCAAACCTGTGTTCTCAGTCCTAATTAATTCTGTGAAAGCCAGGGAAGTAGGATGTTAAAACTTGGGATTGTCTTTTAAATTAGCCTTTTAATAGGCTAGGTTAAATCAAGTTTTTGGGCTTTAAAATGGTTTTCTGATTAGTTTTTGAGGATAACCTCTCTGGACAAAAGTAATAAACTTCTGTTTGGATATAATTGAAGTCTTTCGAATCAGTGCGTAATGATATAGCCTACCTTTAATTGTGAGGCTTGTGGGGATAGACTTTTGTAAATGATGAGCACAGTGACAACTGTTGTAATGAAGGTACACCTACCATTTGAATTTTGACAGTTTCTTTGATATTAATTTTGGTTTTAAAAATGTATTTAGGCTATCTAAAGAATGTCCCGATTCAAATACATAATTGATTTAGAGAAACATTTCCACATACAGTTTAAACATAAAAGTATTTTAGATCAGCCAGAAATTTGTTAAGCGTTTGAATACAGTAGGTACCATACTGCCAAGTCATAAAAATGTCATCAATAAAATGCTGTACCGGTAGTATATACATAATAAAAATTGAATTATTTTAAAATTTGAGCGAATTGTGCTTTATGCACCTGGGGACCTTAAAATCTTATCATGCCATTTATGGTATAACAGATTTAGGAGATATTCACTAAAATAACAAGACAAAATTGTACACCTGAAATGTTCTATGTAACATTGCATTATACCATCGAAAGGAAAATTTAAATCATCCGTGTTTTGAAAGAACAACTAAGTCAGCCGATCGGCATACCAGCCTACCAATTTGAATCCACATAATTTAAAGTTTCCACATCTAATGATTGTCCCTAGTGTTTTTTTAGTTAGGCCTAGCTAAGTATTGTTCTATAGGACTGTTTGTATGAAACACACACTATGATATAGAATATAGGTAGCCTATACCTATTTGTAGCGTTCAAAACCAGGTTAACATTGTTGACGACTGTGTTAGGAGTTAGCGTTATTTGATGATTAGTGATATTAATTTAGCTAACTTTTCATGGAGATAAATGCGATGTAATCTTTGATTTTACTATGATAATCATTGTGGTTGATAGTGAAAGGTACCTGTCAATCTTATTAGCGAATTTCCCCTATAGGGAAGAAGCTATTACCTTAGGTCTCATGGTAAGACTTAAGACCGAGACTGTGACAAATTTTTTTTGAGGTCTCCAGATGACTAAAACACTATTCGTTCAAATTTATAGGTATATAAATATAGGTATATATATATATATATATATATATAAATATAGGTATTTATATATTACCTATATAAATATAGGTATTTATAGGTATATAGGCTATAGGTATATATATATATATATATATATATATATTTGTGTCCGTGAATGCGATAACTTGAGTAAAAAAAGTCCGATTTTGATGAAATTTAACTCAAATGTGTAAAGTGACATTTATGACTTAAAGTTCGAAAACCAGAAAAATCGGACTATGGGAAGGGGGGTTCATGGGGGTTTTTAAATTTTCCAAAAATCAGTTTATTGCATTTTTTACCTTAAAATGTTTAAACACTTAATTTTGGTTTAAACCATGTTATAGAGCTTAAAAAAACAAATAATATAGTTTTTGAATTATTAACCTAGGTCAAGTGGTTGCGGAGAAAATAAAAAAAAACCGTCTCATAAAATCTTCCATGTTAATCTTATGGGAAAAAGGTTTTTTGCTTTTCCTCAGTTCATTTTAATGCAAACTTCACATTTGCTTTTACCAATCAACTCAGCTCCACAAAACAATTGTTTTGGTGTTTAAATTGTGTTTCTACGTCCAACCGTTGCAGAGATATTCAAAGAGCTAAACGCAGTACGCTGTCCAATGTTATCCTTATGGAATAAATACAATTTGATATCTCCATTATTAATGAATGTGTTTTGATGAAACTTGGCATGTGGCGTCACGTAACTTAGTACCGTACTGGTATATTGATATTTGCAGAAAAAATTTTTTTTGTTGATTATCCCCGTAGCAGCCAACCTGCATACTCAGCCCCTATGTTATTCTTATGGAGAATAAGTAAAATGTACTGACTCCCTTAATTATGAACATAAATTAATAAAACTTGTTATGTGGCTTCATATTGTTGAGTTATATTGATATTTGCATAGAAACCCATTTTTTTGTTCCTTGTTGCAGCAAACCTGCTTACTCAGCTCCCATGTTATTCTTATGGAGAATAATTAAAATGTTACATAGTGCTTATTTATGATTGAATATTGATTAAACTTGGTATGTGGCTTCACCTAGTTAAATTATATTTATATTTCATAAAAACCAATTGTTTGTGTTCCTTGTTTCAGCAAACCTATGTACTCATCACCAATGCTATTCTTATGGAGAATAATTAAAATTGTATATATCGCTTGTATATGAATATATTTTTATGAAACTTGGTATTAAGTATTAAACTTGGCTTTATATGGTATTAAGACATATATTATGCATTGGAAATTCGCTGAATACACAGGTTTGCTGCGACGGGGGTATTCTATAATTGTACTAATGAGACATCAAATTAAATGTAGGCTGCTTTGAACATTTTCTAGGTACAATCTCTGAATCGCATTATTCACAGCATTGTGCAATTCAGAAATGGAGTCAAGTAAAGCTGAAATTCCATCTAATGAAGAGCTCATTGATTCATTAGTGTCTGGGGTAGAGAACTGCATTTTAAAGGAAGAAAACAGCTCACCAGATAAGGCAAATAAAATAGAAGAAACTAGTTATAAAAGGACCAACACAATAGATGGTTGTAGTGATTTAAGCAGTTCAAGTAATCATGAGAACCCTGACCCGTTAGTAGTTGATGATAAATGTAATGACAAACCAAATACTCAAGAAGAAATACCTACACCTGAAGATGATCTAGTGGATGAGTTAGCAATGAAAGACCTTGAATTAACATATACTGAAGAAGACATAGAGGTATGACAGTTTATATACGTACTATCTATTCTTGTTTAGCTTAACCACTTGTAGGCCTATCGTGAATACAGAAATGTCCTACTCTTGGGACATTTCAAAAACATTCTTGGCTGAAGTCTCAGCTATTGGTATTGCCTGTCATCTTATATAACTTATATCTCAACATAATGAATGGAAAAAGTTTGTTTTGTCCTTGTTTGTTATTCATTGATATGGTCAAAATGTTTATAATGAGAGAAACAGTGCACATCACTCTCATGAACCTAATTAAAACATCTGCACTCTAAACAACTGAACCACAGCACAAACTTTAGAGAAAAATAGAATGAAATGTACTTGTAAAGAATATTTAAGGGACATAATATTGTATTTCTGTACAAAACCTAACTATGGGGCAGGGGCGCAGAATATGTCCGATCCAGCAAGTCAGGCTCGGGGGAAATTTTGGGCTAACAAACAATATAAATTTGTCACAAATTAATTTCTAAGAAAATTAAAATATCGTAATTAGATAACACAACAACAAACAACTGCGTTGTATAAGCGATTTAAAATAAAGTACGAGTATAATTATAACTGTGTTTGTTTGTTTACCTCAAAAGTAAGTGAAGCAATCTTATATATTTTTCTTATTCCTCATGGCTGGTCTATTGTTTGGCATCCGGTCACGGGACATGGTAATTTTAGTATGAATTTTATTCCAAAATTCTATTCTACAGCTCATGGGCCCATCTAGTTAATAGGCATATCTTAGTCTTTTAACTTATTGTCAATAAACTGATGCAATTTGCACTGGTGCAAATTATATTAAGTTGTGATAGTGACACAATTGATTACTGGTACAGAAAAAGAATAGATTTTATATAATGGTTTGGTAGATGGATTGTGCTGTTTAGTTTTGTGATGGTGCCTGTATTGGCCGGACCTTGAACTTGCTCTATTGTGCTGTTTGGTAGTATGACCTCATCGTTTTATTTTATAATTAATGTTATATATGATCAAGTAAAATGTTCCTTATCCTCAATTTACACTTCCTATCATATTACGTTTTTCTTTCAGAGACTGCACAAGGAAGCAGATGTTTTTAAACAAAATGGCAATGATTTGTTTAAGTCAGGACAGTACAAGGAATCTGCACTCGTGTACACTCAGGCCTTGCGAACTTGTCCTCTTTCGTTTCAGAATGACCGAGCTATATTCTACTCAAACAGAGCTGCGGCTAAAATGAAACTGGTAAGTTAGACAATGGTTTATTTTTACTAGGTGTGTGCGAGTAGTAAGCTTTTGGATCAAGTCGAGTAGTGCCAATGATTTTTGAGTTTTGAGTATTTTCGAGCGAGTATTTGCCAACAGAAATATATTGTTGTTAGTTAAAAATAGTATAGGCCTAGTGGGATTTGGATAACAGAATAATATTCCAGATTTTAGTCTATACTTGGTTTCTAACTAATATATGAGGAGCAATATACATTTTTAAGCCAGTAAAATCAATCTGGGTTATGTACAGTGTGTTGCACGAGTGAAAAACCAGGCTGTCCACAAGCCCAATGTTAAAATTAACACTAGTCTTATGGACGGTCTGGGTTTTCACTTGTGCAACGGACTGTACTGTATTGACAAACTAATCATGGTTTGACCGTTGTTTTCAGCCGATAAAACATGGTGAGGTTGCCATTTGCAAAACATCAGTTGGTTTGAACACTGATTATAATCAATATCAATCATTATTTATCGTCGATATTACGCGGTAAAGTCGTCATCTCTGGCCGATATGTGTCGCAACGACAATTCCAGCTGATATTAAGCGTCGGGGATGCCATTTTTTGCCGATATTATGTTTTCTGTCATCTTTTATAGCCTACATTATGCGGGAAGGTCATATATTTCCACTCGTTAGCTTGTTTTATGACCAATTCATATTCCATGTAACCATTTTCGGCCCTTTTACCAAAAACAAAAGATCCCAACTTGCACACCCCTAATTCTAACATATATTAGTAGTTTACAAAAATACTTAGTGCTCAGATATTTGAGTGAGATACTATTGTAGGTAAATATTCACAATATTAATACTTTTTGACGTGGACCATTAAACAAATTTTTGTTACTAAAATTCAGTTACTGAGTCCTCAGTCATGAAACTGAACAACATTTATTAGTTGTTACGAACATTCCACAGCTAGAATAAGATGTGGAAGTGGAGGGAGCCTTTTTTGAGTGCTCAGTACTGCCCTTATTTAAACTGCAGTAATTTGTGGCCTTGTGACCTTGTGTGGCCTTGTGACCAACGCCAGAGAAATGTCATCTTCCAAATGACCTGAGAAAGGTTTTGGCTTAATTTGTTTACACATATTATTAAATATTTATTTTCTGTCATAAAGGAACTCAACGAGTCGGCAATTGAAGACTGTACCAAAGCTCTAGAACTGAATGAAAGATACCTCAAGGCCTTATTCAGACGAGCCCAGCTGTACGAAACCACAGAGAAGCTTGATGAAGCTCTGGTTGACTATAAAAAGATCCTAGAAATTGATCCTTTACACAGAGATGCTTTGTATGCTTCTAAGGTAAGTTAATTGTGATGGTTTTGTTATAAATAATTGAGGAAATAGCAAATCCCTTGAAATGGCTATGTTTACCAAACATATAACTATTTATTCACTATTCCTTGCAATTTTTTCATTTTGCCAATATAAGTATAACTTTAACTTTCTTATACTAACTAACCAATAAACAGGATGTCTTACAACCACTTGAACAAACTTTACGTTGTAATTACAGGTTAAAACTAACAAGTACCGTAATCAATGTAACATGTACGGGATGTAATAAAAGACATCTTACAACACTTAAGATATATTTACACTTATACTGATTCACATACAGACGGTAAACATATATAAAAGATGGTACTAGGCTATCGATTTCGACCAGTCACCATCAGGCCAATGAGAGAACTGTTCAAAACTGACAAAAACCAAATAAAACTCTCCTCCATATGAATAACATGGGAACTTTGAAGGCCCGTAGGGCAGAATCCAACCCTGGGGCCTAAATAAAAATCTGGCTTCACAGTGACTTAGAACTTGAAATTTTCTTTTAAATAAAAAAAGAATCATCAAAATCGGTTAAGTATTAACTTCAGGAAGTGAGTGAACAAAAAGCAGGAATTTGTTTAAATATGTAGATTTTACATTACCAAAAATGAATCAAATGTTTGTTCTTTTAAACATAATATAAATAAAGAATACATATAGGCCTAATCATAAATGCTCAAAGCTCGAAAACTTTGAAAAAATTCTGCCTGACTTGGCTAGAGTCAGCAAATCACTACTGGTATATTGCACACCCCTAGAGAAAATTTCTATCAAAAAGCTCGGCTCGAGAAAGCTCGAAGCTCGAGAACTTAGAAAAAAGCTCAACTCAGCTCGAGCCAGAAATCACTATTCGCACACCCCTAATAAATTACTTTTTATTTACTGAATATAAAATACAAAGTATGGTTGAATGTACAGAAAATCTTCTAAATAAGTTGTTTTTTACAAATAATCCATTTTATGGAGGCACTACTTTATCCTTTGATATGCACAGTGGTTATAAGAGGGGAAGTGCCCCCTCCCCCCACAGGGTTAAATGGCAACATATCTTGAACATCCTCTGTTGGTCAATGCTAACTTGCCCTGCATATAAATTTTTAATGAAATTGATCAGTAAATAAGAGAGAAATAGTAATTTTTGTATTCCCCATAAGAATAACATTGGACAACGTATTGTGTTTACCGCTAAATGAAAAATACCATTTTCTCTGCAACCAGCAATCGTAAAATAGCAATTCAAAATACTAAATTATTTAGTTATTTAAGCTCTTTTTAACCTGTTGAGTCCTGTCGCCGCACAGTTGCGTCCGAGACATGTGCAGCAGTGGCTCGTTTCCAAAGTGTTGCAGCAGCGTGCAAACGTTTTTATTTCATGTTTGCCAGGGCAAATATCTTCAACCTAAATTATGCTGTGCAGGATGCCGCTTAGAATACCTTTCATGTGGTACCGGTAGTCTAGATTTAGTTTTGTGCAACGAACAACGAGAACAAAAGCTCCTCAACAGACAAAACAAAGACTCAAACAAAGCCGCTGTTGTATTATGGGCTTTAATTTCCAATCATAAGTTACGGGATTGAATTTTGGGGAATCTCAAGTCACTCAAAATTAGTTTTTAAAATGCAAAAAAAATACATCAGAATTATGACATTCTCATCAAAAAAGAAATCTTGTAAACCTTTTTTTAAAGAATTCAGCATTATGACAGTACCCTCATTATATATTTACAGGTGTCTAATTTTTGTTAAAAATAATCTGCAGAACTTAAAAGAAACACAACATGAACATAATTATAATACTAGATTTTGCAATGATTTCCAGTACCCAAGACACCGTTTGAAACTATTTCAAAAAACTCCTCAGTACATGGGGAGGAAGTTGTTTAATAAATTACCAGGCAACTTAAAGAGTATAGTAAATGAAAATAGATTTAGAACTGAATTAAAAAAATTGCTTCTACAAAACATATACTACTCAGTGGATGAATTTTTGGGGGTGTGAATGAATTTTATTTGCTAGAGTTCATTATCATTGTTTGGAAAATGTTGTAATAATTTACTTATTGTTAGATCAGTTTATTATTAGAAATTTGACAATGTTATATGTTCTGTGCTGGCCTTGCTAGCTGTAAAAGAATGTACTTATAACAATAAAGATATTCTTATTCTTGTGTTGTGGCTCTTGACAGCCGAAATATTATTATCCCAGCGGTTGTTATTTGTAAATTTCTGGGAAAAAGCAGCCTTTCTGCAACTACTTTAACAACATACAGTAGGGAAAAGGTACTATGTACAATTTAAGAAGTAGGATGTTTTATTTTAGGTTGTACGTAAACATCTCGACTACCTAATAATCACTGAAGTAGGCCTAAGCTATATGAGCAGGCTAAAAAACCCAGGTTACTGTAAGTTAGAGGGATCATGGGAAGCCAAACTCGGGATCCAACAGGTTAATGGTGAATAGTAATATGTTTTAACATTTATGAAAAATTAAAAAACTGAATTTTTTATTTTTAAGTCTTAATTTCTGAACCCAAATTTTTCTAGAAATGTGGGTGGTGTAATTTTGTTTGAAACCTAAAGTTCTACAAACTACTAAATATTTATGAAAATCGTTTGAGCTGTTTTTGTGAAATTTGGATTTTTCATGTTTTGGCGGTTTTTGGGGAATGAGATATCGGGGTTTGGTTTCTGGAGATATCGTCGATTAGTACCTAGATACCAAATTTCATAAAAATCGGTCTATTGTTTAGGGCTCTAGCTCTGTACACAGACAGACGGACAGACAGACACACACGCAAGCGCACGCACGCACGCACACACACACACACACACACACGGCATACACACGGCACACCCACGCACCACCGCACACGCACCACACACACCCACACACACACACACACACACACACATACACGTTTGACGGTCGGGGTGAGATCCACGTTGTGAAACAGCAAGATGAGATCCGGCTGAAGGAGAGCTTTTTAAGGAAATCTGGAATTAACTTTTTGAAAGAAATACTTACAGATTACACAAGTAACATTGTCTATGCAATTTTCTTAAATCTCACAATAAGATATTTACTATCTCAGTGAGATCCGGTATGTAAGGCTTAGTGAGATCCTACTGACCTTGAACGAAATGGGGGGGATACACACATTAAGTAGCCCAGGCCTTTGGTGAGATCCGGTGGTAACAGTGTTGCCAGATGTAATATGGAACAACACAACATTGTATTTGCTCGATAAATGTTCGCGGCTAGTTCCCAAACGCACTACGCACTCGTTCCACCTTTGTGTGGTCGGGCTCAGATCCATCCCTTAAACTTGTCTCTCTGGCATGAACTGTACTATTTGGTCCATTCAAATAGTGATTTTACCAGACAAGTTTTTGGGGGTTATGTTTTCTTCGATTCATTGTTGTTTTGGGGTGCTGGATTCAAATAAAAGATTGTTATCTTATGAAGTTTCTTGACGGAACATTGTAAAAATCTCATTTCCGGAGGATTTTTGCTTATAACTCGAAAACGGTTTATTTCGCGTAAGTATATATTTTTCTAAATTGAAGTATTTAAAAAAAATATACTTTAAAAAATACGGTTATAATTAGAAACAAAATTTATACGTATATGTTTAGCTTCCAGTCCAAGTTAAAATATTATGGAGATTCTTAAATAAATCCACCAGCAAAATCTACGGATTTGAATCTTTTTCTGGTATAAAATAGATGGTTTTGGCCTAGTAGTTATGTCATCAAATATTTTCCTTTGGTTGAATGTGTTTTTATCAATGCTGAAGGGACCTTGAATTGTTTAGCTTCCAGGGAAGCTAAAACGTAAGCTCCAGCTAAGGGAACCTTCCAGGGATGTAAGCTCTTTGTCGATCAGCCAATTTCCAACCACTACTCGAGGCTAGTCTTAAAATATGAAATGTGTACAAAATTGGCTTCATTCTGACAAATTAAAATTTTTGGCCGCCATCTTGGATCCACCAATTTGGAATAATATATTTTTTTCTTATGTAAAGGTAGGGTTGTGACACATCATTTCCAACTGTTTTCCGACGCTGAAATCAATGCCACAATGTTTTTTAAATATCACCTTTCGTTTTCATGATACTGTCAATTTTTGAAATGTTAAACAGAAATCTTTTAATTTCATGAAAACTAAAGAAATAATAATTCTTGTTTACAGTAAGTCTGAGCAAATTATAGATTGGTGATTAACAGAATGCAAGGAATTATAAAAGGTCTATTTGGAAATTGGTTGTAGTTGTAAAAGCTGTGAAAGTAATAAATATATATATGTTAACTTTGATCTTATTTATTTAATCCTGTAAATCCTGTGGTATGGTGTTCGCTGGGAGCGGTTGTTAGTGTCATGGCGTTGGCTGGAGGTCATAGTTAGTGTCATGACTAGTTAATGTCAGGGGTAGTAGATGTCATAGGGTTGGCCGGGGGCAGTTCTTAGTGTCATGGCGTCGGTTGGCGGGTAGTATATGTCATAGGGTTGGCCGGCAGTTCTTAGTGTCATGACGTTGGGTGGAGGCGGAAGTTAGTGTCATGTTGTTGGATAGGGGCGGTAATTAGTGTCTTGTGGTTGGCCGTGGGCGATCGTTAGTGCCATATGGCGTTGGCTGGGGATGGTAGTTAGTGTCGTGTGGTTGGCCGTGGGCGATCGTTAGTGTCATGGCGTTGGCTGGGGGCGGTTGTTAGTGGCATGGGGTTGGCTGTGGGTGGTAGTTAGTGTCATAACGTTAGCTGGAGGCGGTTATATATATCATGGGTTTGGCTGGGGGCGGTTGTTAGTGTCATGGTGTCGGCTGGCGGGTAGTATATGTCATAGGGTTGGCCGGCAGTTCTTAGTGTCATGACGTTGGGTGGAGGCGGAAGTTAGTGTCATGTGATTGGATAGGGGCGGTAGTTAGTGTCTTGTGGTTGGCCGTAGGCGATCGTTAGTGCCATATGGCGTTGGCTGGGGATGGTAGTTAGTGTCGTGTAGTTGGCCGTGGGCGATCGTTAATGCCATGGCGTTGGCTGGGGGTGGTTGTTAGTGGCATGGGGTTGGCTGTGGGTGGTAGTTAATGTCATAACGTTAGCTGGAGGCGGTTATATATATTATGGGTTTGGCTGGGGGTGGTTGTTAGTGTCATGGTGTCGGCTGGCGGGTAGTATATGTCATAGGGTTGGCCGGCAGTTCTTAGTGTCATGACGTTGGGTGGAGGGCGGAAGTTAGTGTCATGTGGTTGGATAGGGGCGGTAGTTAGTGTCTTGTGGTTGGCCTTAGGCGATCGTTAGTGCCATATGGCGTTGGCTGGGGATGGTAGTTAGTGTCGTGTGGTTGGCCGTGGGCGATCGTTAGTGCCATGGCGTTAGCTGGGGGTGGTTGTTAGTGGCATGGGGTTGGCTGTGGGTGGTAGTTAGTGTCATAACGTTAGCTGGAGGCGGTTATATATATCATGGGTTTGGCTGGGGGCGGTTGTTAGTGTCATGGTGTCGGCTGGCGGGTAGTATATGTCATAGGGTTGGCCGACAGTTCTTAGTGTCATGACGTTGGGTGGAGGCGGTAGTTAGTGTCATGTGGTTGTCCGGGGGCGATCGTTAGTGCCTTGGCGTTGGCTGGGGGTGGTTGTTAGTGTCATGGCGTTGGCTTGGGGGTAGTTAGTGTCATGTGGTTGGCCCGGGGAGATTGTTAATGCCATGGCGTTGGCTGGGGGGGGGGTGGTAGTTAGTGCCATGACGTTGGCTGTTTGGCTGGAGGCGGTTGTAGATGTCATGGGTTTGGCTGGGGGCGGTTGTTAGTGTCATGGGGTTGGCTGTGGGTGGTTTTAGGTGTCACATTGTTCCCGGGAACTTATTTTATTTCTTCAAATTTAATTTTTCTTCTGTAATGCATGTTGAACTCTCGTGGAGAATACTGAGCAAAATTGTTGTTATTAATACTATTTTTAAATGAACTTACCTTCGACAAACCTAACTCTTAAAAGAGGTTTTTGTCCTAAAAACTATGTAAAACTTTTTAGTTGAGCGACAGCGCCCATGTTAAAACAGGTATTATTTAAAACTCTGCCCAGAATTTATTTTAAAATTTGGCATACTCGTGGGTTTTATCATTATCTAGCAATTTCAGTGATTAGACTTTTCATTTAGGTCCTTAAATTAATTTATTTTTAAAAGGTAAAATTCACATTTTTATGATTCTTTAGAAAAAATTAAACATAAAATCAAAATTCTACTCACTGAAGTCGTTTAATTATTTTTTAGCGAATTTCCCTTATAGGGAAGAAGCTATTACCGTAGGTCTCATAGTAAGACTTAAGCCCGAGACCATAATAATTTTTTGTTTTGAGGTCCCCAGATGACAAAAACACTATTCGTTCAAATTTATATATATATATGTGTGTGTGTGTGTGTGTGTGTGTCCGTGAATGCGATAACTTGAGTAAAAAACGTCCGATTTCGATGAAATTTGGCTCAAATGTGTAAAATGACATTCGTGACTTTAAGTTCGAAAACCAGAAAAATCGGGCCATGGGAAGGGGGGTTTATGGGGGTTTTAAATTGTTCAAAAATCATTTTTTTGCATTTTTCACCCTAAAATTTTTGAACAACTTAATTTTGGTATTGACCATGTTATAGTGCTTAAAAAACATTAATATCGTATTTTGAATTACTAACCTAGGTTAAGTGGTTGCGGGGAAAATAAAAAAAACCTACTTATAAAATCTCCAATGTTAATCTTATGGGAAAAAGGTTTTTGGCTTTTCCTCAGTTTATTTTAATGTAAACTTCACATTTGCTTTTACCAATCTGTTCAGTTCCACAAAACAATAATTTTGGTGTTTAAATTGTGATTCTACGCTCAACCGTTGCTGATATATTCAAAGTGCTAAACACAGTACGTTGTCCAATGTTATCCTTATGGAGAACTAGCTGTGTACCCGTCCTTCGTACGGGTTGTATATAAATGGTAGATTATCTAAAAAAAATAACAACCCATATAATTTTACAATATTAAAATTACATTTAACACTTTTAAAGTAGAATTAAATTAAAGTTAACGAAATATACTATGGCAGATAGTTCGGGTACTGTTGCCAAGTCGAGGAACTCTGTCGGGTAGTGAACGGTGTGGTTTTTGCAACTCCAAATCGGTACACGTAACACTTTGGATTCGATTTTAGAAATAAAAGAACTCAAGTACAACAAAATATTAACCCTGTTTAATTTAACATTTTAAATACTTTGACACATTAATCTTTACATTCAAATAAATTAATAGTAATTTAACGAAACATTAAACTTTAAATACATTGACAAACCACTTTTAAAATCACCATTCTTGCCAGGTTTTAAAAACATATGACTACTTGATTTGATTTAAATAAATGTAAATCAATATACGAACTGTTCTAACAGTGGTCATGGTTAAATGAACGGTATTAAATAATGTATATGTTCGTTCCTCCCTTTGGAATAGACCTACATTTGTGTTGATCTCCGTTGCTTGTTCATTGGTGGACGTGAGGATGGCACAATCACAGAGCCAGGCACTTTCCAGATTAAACTGTTTATGAACCTCGGTGTAACAAACTGTCAGTCAATAAATCCTGTGATTCATCGATAGTGCCGAGTGAAGGATAGATGTTTCTGAGACTTAATTTGTTTTTCAATGTCCCAATCTCAACTTTTAAAAGCGCGTAAGAAAACTGCTCAACCCCTTAATCTTTTCAAAAATACATTTTCATATTTACTGTTAAGTTCAGACGCTCAGTGGTCGGCTACATAAAATATATTTTTAGAGAGGCGTAGACTCGTCCACTCATGTCTCACTTACGACAAAGGGTCTGTGTGAAATCTCCAGAGAACAACACCGTGACTCCACATGATGTTGTTTCTTATTTCCTTTAAGGCATCAAATTTCAGCTCTACTGGTTGAGTAGTTGGTGTGTTATGACAAACACACTTATATTAAAGGTCATTGGGCCAGAGTCCTTGAGTATATTTGTGTCTGGAGTAGGTAATGTCTGCACTGAGCTATCAGCTACATTCCTACCGAATTTCAGATCCATCAGTCCAAGAGTATGTGCAAGATTGTTAAAATATTGTATTTTGAAATTCCGGGGGGCGAAGCCCTTAAACAACTTCGTAACAGGAATAGGCTTGCGTTTTTTTCTGATGAATTAGTTAAGTTCCTACCGAAATGTAACTTACAAAGGTCCAGTAAATACTAATACTCATAAAATTGCCATAAAAGTAAATTAGCGAAGAACCCTATAGGACTTTTTTAAACGTATTCTTATTGTGAATCTGCAGCATAAGGCGAACCACCATCCAAAATTGTATCTTCAATAGACATTGTCGTTTCTTAGATAAAGTGATCACTATGTCAGTGAGTGCATGAGTCTGACAAATATAGATTTAGATAATGTATCCACTTATGTTATTTATTACCAATCTTCACTCAACGTTTTAAAAAATAACTAAAAAAACAATTTTTAGAATAACTATTCCATCATCTGGTTCAATATAAATAAATGCTTTGTCCATAAGAATAGCATAGGACCTTTAAACCCTTATAGAGCAGTGTCCTAAGGTAATTTAAAACAATCAAATTAGTCTAAAACCTTCTAACGTACATATAGAACATAGAAAAAAGTTGCATAATAATCGGTGCACCCGTTTTCCTGTGAAAAGCGAACAAAAAATGACCAAAACCGCACAAAATCATGTTTTTGAGCGGCCGCCATTATTAGTGAATTTCCTTTGGAAAGTGAACTATTAGCATGACCCGCACGGTGAAACTTAAGCCCGGGAACACCATAGAAGTTCCTAACGTGACCCCCTGAACACGTTTTGGGGGGTCGTTCAAAATTTTATATATATATATGTATGTATATATATATATATATATATATATATATATATATATATATATATATATATATATATAGAGACATATATATATATATACATATATATATATATATATATATATGTGTGTTTGCACTCTAGCGGTCACATTTTTTGTCCGATTTACTTCAAATTTGGTAGGGACGTTCCTTTCTGTAATCAGTTGGACAAGTTCGTTGGGCAAAACAATCGGAAAACTCTAAACCCCTTTTTTGGGGATTAATTTTTCAAATTTTGAGTTTTTGGGCCCAAAAAGGGTCAGAAAAGCCCCGTATGTAAAATTAATTCATGTAAAAAGATGGGAATTAGTAAGGCAAAAGCTTTAAGCCCTCTCTCGTCATTCTAGCATAAATATTTATCGAGTTATTAAAGAAAATGTGTTTCGACTAAACACAGTACGTTGTCTTATGGGGGTTTTACACTATAAAAGCCTGTTATTCCTTTGTTAGAGTACTTTCATCATCCCCAGCAACCTCACGCCTACTTTCAAGCCTGCCTGGACCTTCTCCTAACATTATAATGCGCAAAATTGTATTCCCAGCTTTGCAGGTAAATGAAACCAGGAGCATCAGAACAGCCAAAAAATCACTGTTTTCAGATTTTAATACAAATTTGAATAAATGTATATTTTTACACTGATTTTGAGTTTTAAAAGTTTTTAAGTGGAAATTCACTTCCCTCACGTCAGCGTGCTGCGTGCGAACTCGTTTTTTTTAAAGGCGTATGCCAGTTTATAGTGCCCTAAAACCTTCTCACGCATATATAGAACAAAGAAACAAAGTTTCATTAATGTCAGTGCACCCGTTTTTTCAGTGAAAAGCGAACAAAACCCGTCCTTGAGCGTTACCGGCAGACAGACGGACAGACATAAATTGAGATAAGATTTGTTTTGGTTTCCCTAGGGTGTAAAACGTGGAAATATGCAACAGTTTCATAATTCCAAGCAATGTCCAGACAAAACTCTAATTTTATTTATATAGATTAACTATACGGTATATTGAAATAAATATATTTTATATATATATACTTTGATGTACACGTTCTTCGCACAGGGGTTTTCCTTACCCGTTCTATAGTCAATGCAAACTGCATTTTAGTTAGCTTGAAACAGCTGTTGTTCTTGCTTCTGCTCTTTAAGCTGTCAAATGTAAGTGCCCTCAGCTGTTCGCATTACAGTTTCTGAATGTTTACTTTCTTATGAAATGTAAACATTGAAACTTAGAACGTTCACGGGGCGTAGCCCGAGGGGATTTTAAGGAAGTGAATAGGCCTATGTGTTGCATGGGTTCAAGATCTACCTTTGTGTAAAGTTTCAGCCCAGTCGGTTAAGTAGTTTTTGCGTTCACCCGGAACATAGACAGACAGACAGACAGACAGACAGACAGAAACTACCTCTTCTTTATAATATTATAGATAGATAAATAAAATTTGATATCTCGATTATTTATGAATGTATGTTGATGAAACTTGGTATGTGGCTTCACGTAGTACTGGTGCACAATATTTGCACAACAAATTGATTTTTAGCGAATTTCCCCTATAGGGAAGAAGCTATTACCGTAGGTCTCATGGTAAGACCAAAGCCCGAGACCATGATAACTTTTCATTTTGAGGTCCCCAGATGCCAAAAACACCATTCGTTCAAATTTATATATATATATATATATATATATATATATATTATATGAAAAACCCCCCTTCGGATGGTGCGATTCATCTGGTTTTCGAACTTGTTCAAATAAATGGTACTTTACACATTTTTACCAAATTTCATTAAGATCGGACCTTTTTTACGAGAGTTATCGTGCTTACGGACACATATATATATAAATATATATATAAATATATATATAAATATATATATATATATATATTTATTTATATATATATATATATATATATTTATATATATATGTGTCCGTAAGCACGATAACTCTCGTAAAAAAGGTCCGATCTTAATGAAATTTGGTAAAAATGTGTAAAGTACCATTTATTTGAACAAGTTCGAAAACCAGATGAATCGCACCATCCGAAGGGGGGTTTTTGGGGGGTTTTGTACCCCAAAAATGTGTTTTTTGGGGTTTTCACATGTAATTTTAATTTAAATCAAATTTTAATTTATACCATTGAATTTAGCTTAAAAAAACAAACAATTTGGTATTTTGATCATTGCTCTACGTCAATTGGTTACCGAGATATTGAAAGTGCTAAACACAGTACGTTGTCTAATGTTATTCTTATGGAGAAAAAGAAAAATTGTATATCTCGCTTATTTATGAACATAAACTGGCAAAATTTGGTATATGGCTTGATCTGGTTATGGTTTATTGTTGTTTGCACAAAAAAACAATTTTTCGCCTATGGTTCCTGTAGCAGCAAACCTAGGTACTTGGTCCCCATGTTATTCTTATGGAAAATACTTAAAATGTTATATATCGCTTATTTATGAATGTATATGGATGAAACTTGGTATGTGACTTCACTAAGATGAGTTCTATTGATATTTGCATAAAAACCCATTATTTTGCATGCCTTGTTGCAGCAAACCTGCGTACTCATCCCCAATGTTATTCTTATGGAGAATAATTAATATTTTAAATATCGCTTGTTTGTGAATACATTTCTTATGAATCCTGTTAAGTGTTATGTTATATATTCATTGGAAATTCGCTGAGTATGCAGGTTTGCTGCGACGGGTGTATTTGTTGATTATTCCAGTAGCAGCAAACCTGCATACACAGCCCCCATATTATTCTTATGGAGAATAACTAAAATGTTATATGGCACTTATTTATGATTGAATATTGATGAAACTTGGTATGTGGCTTCGCCTAGTTAAATTATATTTATATTTGCATAAAAACCAATTGTTTATGTTCCTTGTTTCAGCAAACCTACGTACTCATTACAATGCTATTCTTATGGATAATAATTAAAATCGCTTATATGTGTATATATTTTTATGAAACTTGGTATGCGGCTTTATGGGGTATTAAGACAAATATTTTGCACTGGAAATTCGCTGAGGATGCAGGTTTGCTGCGACTGGGGTATTCTCTTTCAAATAAGTCATATACCAAAAAATCTTATTATCCGTTGAATTTGAAATTTAACATTGCTCTTTTGCTCTTAAAAAATAAAATATATAACATCTTATACATTAAATTATTAACGGAGAGTAGAAACAAATGTTTATCATTATTAAATATAGACGAACATACTTATACTTTTAATGCTCAAAGAATTAGTGAACGTTTTAGGCAGCAGTAATTCTGCTCCTTTCCCACGCTTTACACTATACTTTCATTTCAACATTTTTTATTACTTAGAAAATTGTCAATGAAATAATGTTTTTAGATTTATTATGTAGAGATAAAATATAAGACGTTGCCAAAATTATAACACACGATTAAAAATCAAATAAAAACAAATTTTTGAACGAATCCTTAATTGATTTAAACTTAATAATAATTAACTTAATTTGTTTACACACGATATAGGATATAAGGGAAACATTTGCCTATTGAAATTGAACTCCCAATAAAGCCAGTATCAAGAGCCTATATTTTACAACATTTAAATACTTTTTTGTTAGTTTAATCCTATATAGAGTTTAATATTATTATACATATAAACAAATATGAGACAAAAATTAAAAATTGAGCCAAAAGGACACAGCAGCTGTTTAATAAATTAAAACTATTATTCAAAATTAATCCATTTAATTTTTATTTTTTTATGTACATTTGTGAGGCCTGAAAACACATAGTCAATATGTGTTTATATTGTCGCGGGGTAAAATAATAATGGAATATCTAAAAACAACTAAATTACGGGTGGCTTATTTGCAAAAAATGTTTTTAGTGCCTGATTAAAATGCGATCCACATCTATAACGGGGTTATCCTCTCACCACGCGCCGGCAGCAGACGACTTTGCAACGAATGCAACAATCGAGAGAAAACATCTCGATTGTACAAACCTCTCGCTAAGCACTCGAAACAATCGATAAGCGGAACCTCTCCAGAAGGAACATTTTGATTGTTTTAACCTCTCGCAATCGCGCATCACTATGTCGTCAGTCCATGTCCACGAAGAAGGATTTCCCGCCATCAACAGTATAGTGTGCATAACCGACGCTAGCGCGACGTGGTGGCGTTTTACGAAAGCTCATGCACACGCACACTTTGGAAACATCCAGCTCTGTGAGATCCACTTGATTTCGGGTGGTTTCGGGCATTTCCGTGATCCTCTCGTCATCATGAGGACGAATCACAGGCTTTCGCGTTCTGAGATCCAGGGGGTGGATCTCACGGCGCAAAACGGATCTCGCGGTGTGCGTGTGTTAACATACAACGGATCTCACCCCGACCCCTTTACAAACCCACACACACACACACACACACACACACACACACACACACACACACACACGCACACACGCACATGCGTCATCACGTTAAAACCACTATTTTGGGTTCAGGGAGCACCAAAACAAATATTTCCACTAACAACTCAAATTCGAAAATTTGGACCAAAACAATACTTTCTATGTATAGGGGGAGAAAGTGAAATGGAACACATTTGTTAAACAGTTTTTTATTAATTAACATTTAAAAGTTGTAAAATTTCCATAAGATAAAGCATTGGATAAAAATAACTACCTGTAAAGTATGAGATACTAATCAAATATTGTTTCGTAATTATAAGAAACTACTGTACTAAAACATAGTGCTATTTATATGTTTTATGATTAAATAAATAAAATACTGTCCGTTTAACATGAGTGTATTCAATTTATCAAAGGTTTTTGAAATGTTTAGATTAAAAAGCTCGTATCAGTTTTTATAAATAAAGATAACGTTCTCCTATGGCGTGAATAATGTGAGTAAGTTAATATTTTATCCGCTAGATTGCAGCAGCTAGATTGATCAATTTTAACAGTTTGTGGGTTGTTGTGTTTCCCTTGTTTCTTTACTGACAACATAATTTTTACAGATTATTTATCACAAAACTTTGCAGATTCTAAGAGTAAATACCCCCGTCGCAGCAAACCTGCGGACTCAGCGAATTTCCAATGCATAATATTTGTCTGAATTCCACATAAAGCCGCAAACCAAGTTTCATAAAAATATATTCACATATAAGCGATTTTAATTATTCTCCATAAGAATAACATTGGTAATGAGTATGTAGGTTTGCTGAAACAAGGAACAGAAACAATTGGTTTTTATGCAAATATAAATAGAATTTAACTAGGCAAAGCCACATACTAAGTTTCATCGATATTCAATTATAAATAAGCGATATATGACATTCTAGTTATTCTCCATAAGAATAACATGGGGGCTGAGAAAGCAGGTTTGCTGCAACAAGGAACAGAAAAATGGGTTTTTTTATAATTATCAATATAACTCAACCAAGTGAAGCTACATACCAAGTTGTATTAATTTATGTTCATAATTAAGGGAGTCAGTACATTTTACTTATTCTCCATAAGAATAAGATGGGGGCTGAGTACGGAGGGTTGCTGCTACGGGAATAATCAACAAAAAATCAATTTTTTGTGCAAATATCAATATACCAGTACTAGTTGAAGCCACATACCAAGTTTCATCAACATACATTAATAAATAATCGAGATATCAAATTTTATTTATTCTCCATAAGGATAACATTGGACAACGTAGGTACTGTGTTTAGCACTTCGAATATCTCTGCAACGGTTGGGCGTAGAATCACAATTTAAACACCAAAATGATTGTTTTGTGGAACTGAACAGATTGGTAAAAGCAAATGTGAAGTTTACATTAAAATAAACTGAGGAAAAGCCAAAAACCTTTTTCCCATAAGATTAACATGGGAGATTTTATGAGCAGGTTTTTTTGGATTTTCTCCGCAACCACTTAACCTAGGTTAATAATTCAAAATACTAAATTATTTGTTTTTTTAAGCTCTATAACATGGTCAAAACCAAAATTAAGTTTTTTAAAAATTTTAGGGTGAAAAATGCAAAAAACTAATTTTTGGAAAAATTTTTTTAAAACCTCCATAAACCCCCCTTCCCATGGTCCGATTTTTCTGGTTTTCGAACTTAAAGTCATGAATGTCATTTTACACATTTGAGCCAAATTTCATCAAAATCGGACGTTTTTTACTCAAGTTATCGTGTTAACGGACACATATATAGATATATATATATATATAGATATATATATATATATATATATATATATATATATATATATACACATATATATAAATTTGAATGAATAGTGTTTTTGGCATCTTGGGACCTCAAAACAAAAAGTTATCATGGTCTCGGGCTTAAGTCTTACCATGAGACCTACGGTAATAGCTTCTTCCCTATAGAGAAATTCGCTAAAAAGTACTAATAGTACAGATTTGTAGGATTGCTGAATGTGTATCATTAGTAAAAGTAGCATTTCATTTTTAAACCTTTCAACTAAAAATATTTTCCCCAGACCCTCTTGCATACTTGGGGTGGAACACTGCGCCTCCCTTCTAGGGGACACTAAGCACATGCTGTCCTCTTGAAGTGCATAATACAGTTGAGAACCACTGTTTTTAATATTTCAATCATAGGTTGGATGTGATGTAGGCAAATAAATGAAAACTTAGCAGTTATGACATATAGGACTAGTATGACGATGCAACTGTTACTGCAACTTCCGTTAGATGTTGATTAATGAAAGGATCGTCAATTCTTGTGGAACTTCAAATGTAAGTGGGGCTTTTTTAAATTTTATAAAATCAGTCCGCAATTTTTAATCTGAAAAACAGAATCATAAACTACTTCTCAGTAGCTAATATTATAAAATATCTAAATATATTTGTTAGCTAAATGTCTTGTCTTTCTTGATTAATTTTTATTTGATTACTTGTGTAATTTTTTTCTGAACTTTCAGAGGCTGCCTGACCAAATCCAAGAACGGAATGAAAAATTAAAAACTGAAATGTTAGGTGAGTTTTAAATACTTGAACCAATACTTTTTTAGCTGACAAATTTTATATTTGAATGTTGTGTACAAGATGTTAAAATATTTTTAAACGAACAATCCTGAGGAACATTCATTCCTGGCAAAGCGTTAAGAAAGAGCTCCAGTCTCAACAGATTTTAGATCCAGCATTAGACCCATATTCATAATCAGAATCATATTTATTTTATTATAAAAATGACAAATAGTGCCAATATATTCCTCAACAAAAAATCTAAATCAGTGAGTTGGATATTTCTTGTTCATTAAATAAGCCTAAGCATAATTAGGCACTACGAAGTAGAATTTTAATAGTTGAATCAAATTTCAAAATTATTCCATCCATCCACATTTTTAAGGAATAACTATTTTTCGGGACTTATGCATTATACTGACCACCTCGTGTAACAGAACGCTGTAGTGGTTATGGTAATAGGTGAGGTTACTGTAATTGTGTAGAGTACTCTTTTTTGATATCATTTGTTGCGTTTCGAAACCTCTCCTCCCCCTCACTCAGTTAAGATGATTTGAAAGGTCATTCATCGGCCGGCCGGTGTGCGGCGCGGCGACAGTGTCTCAACTAGTCTAGTCGCGTATATGGGGCTCAGCTAAATTGCGTAAAAAGAAACACAGGGATACAAGTCGCCTTAATTTAGATTCCTCGCAGAATACATGTGGCAATCAATAATAGCTGATGGCGGAAATCCATTTCGATCCCCCCTCGACGATGTTGCCGTCTCTGGGAGTCTCAGAAATGTTACAAGTCATTCAAAATGCTTGTAAGTTGGTGGCTAAATAAGAGGACGACTCTACTTTTTTCAATAAAGTTTGTTTCGTTTTTCCGCTAGGCTACAAAATTCTCTCAAAAAGTTGGTGGTCGGTATAATGCATAAGTGCCTATTTTTGTAGTACAAATTCTATGCTCATTTTAAAATTTTTGAATTAACGCTTTTAATACAAATTTCTTAAATTATGTGTGACCCTTTCCAATGTTATTTTTACCCTAGAAACCATTAAAAACAAAGCATTCTTCAAAATCATTGCCTAGTTAATTAAGAAAACACACTCTACCATATTTACTATGCTAAGGTTTGTTTTGTGACTCCTACAGTTTTAAAATGATTGATGTTTTTTGTGGCAATGGATGGAGTTCAGCCTGAAGTTGTTTCTGCCCTGATTTTAAGAAGACTATAACTTAGCCGACCAAAGAGAAGTGCCTTAGCCGACCTCTTGAGTTTGTTCTTTGTACATAAGATTAATATTGGGTTTAAATTGGATTTCATACTAAACAGTGATGTAGGGCCTAATAGAAAGATATTTAATGGTAACGCAATTTGTATGTTATGTTATGAGGGCGAACAGGTGGTTTTAGAGCCCAACGATGTTACTGAGGAAAGTGGCTTTGCCTATTGTAAACAGAATACAATACACAATTCTGTATATCAAAAAATATAACTCAACCAAGTGAAGCTACATACCAAGTTGTATTAATTTATGTTCATAATTAAGGGAGTCAGTACATTTTACTTATTCTCCATAAGAATAAGATGGGGGCTGAGTACGGAGGTACTGAGAATACATTACAATGAAATGTAATGTGACTATTATTTTGTGATTTCAAAATTCATGCATATTTCATTGTATATTTATTTATGAATTTGTTCAATGTAAGGGATACTATTATTAATATAGGTAGTAAATAAGTAACTGAGTAGGCCCTACCCTTTTTTTAAAGAATCGATTAGCTTTGGAAAGGTAGCTAGGTCATTGTATACCTTATCTGTTATAATTTTTGACTTATATCCCGTCATTCATTTGTTTAATTGTTTTTTTTTTTACTGAAGCTGAAGGTCAAGATTTTTTCAAGACCATAGGTCTTGGAGTCTCTAGATAGACATGTATAAGGGCTGCTATATGACACCTAAGATGTTACAGATGCACAGACTATTAATTTTGACATCAAACTTTGCTTCATTTTGAGTAACCGTTTCCTAATATTATTTTATTGATGCATCACTGTGAATAATTTACGAGTAATTGTTCTAATATGACAGTTAATCCCATATATTAATTGTTATTGAATAGTTGCTTTGATTATTTAGTCCAAATTAAAACAAATAGCTAAATCTCTTATATTTTTATATAAATGGGTATTAAATACTTTAATTTAAATATTTAATTTACTCTGAGAAAATAGTCTGTCAGTTTTTATGACAAACCCTGCTTGGCTATTTTTTGCCAGGATAAAAATCAATTAAAATTCTGCTCACTTAAGAATAAAGAATATTTAAGTCCAAAACCAGACATTGACCAGATTGAAGATTAAAGACTTGTGTACCGTTATTCAACTTATGTATTTATTTGGGTTGTAGATAGTTACAGATGCTGACAATCCTGGCCATCAAGACTAGATCGTTAATCTTTATGACTTTTCTTTTAGGAAAATTAAAAGACCTCGGAAACATGATTCTGAAACCTTTTGGGTTGTCTACTGAAAACTTCCAGCTGAACCAAGATTCTAACAGCGGTGGATATTCAGTTAACTTCAAAAATTAACTCAATTTGTTACAAAATCTTTAAATATTCCATATTTGTATATATACTATCAATAAAACATATTTATGCAATTTTTTTGTAATTAAATAACCACAATTCCTCTGAATTTAAAGGTTTCAGCAGACACCATAAATATTAGGGGACTAGCCTTTTCTTGTCTAAAGCTGGAGTCTTCAAAGTTAAATCATTTAGAAAAGCTAAATATATATCTATTATATAACCATTTGGAAAATGCATATGTATAAATAATATAATTTATATATATATATATAATCATAATAAGAACGTATTATTATTATTATTATTATTATTATAATAATTGTAACATTTATATTAGTAGCTCTATTTAGTGAACTTCATACCAATATTATATATATATATATATATATATATATTTATTTATGAATTTGTTCAATGTAAGGGATACTATTATTAATATAGGTAGTAAATAAGTAACTGAGTAGGCCCTACCCTTTTTTTAAAGAATCGATTAGCGACATGTTTCAACCTAAGGCCATTGTCAAGCTGAATATACCTTATCTAATATAAACAAAACAACATATAACATTTTTGTCATATAATTAAAATAAATCCTAAATTAATTTTGTTTGTTTTCTTCATTTGAAGCCAGTTGGTGGTAGAATCAATATATTTTTTGCTGTAGTCCAATTCATCTAATGGTTTGGTTTAATTTGCATTACTATTTTGTACCATTTTTGGATTTTTTAAATTAATTTTCCAATCATTTATTAAATATTAAAGTAAGAAGTGTACAAAACCACGAAAGGCCATTAAATAATTTCATGATAGTTGAAACAAGTAGATTATCAAAATCAAGCAAAGAAAATCAGGAAATGCAGAAAGGTAGAATAAGTAGCTAGGTGGGGGTTAACAGCCGATCGCCATTCGTTTGGCAGCTTCGAGGACCCCTGGTCGTGTCCGAGATCTTCCCACGAGTCCTGATCAGCATGCTACTTCCCTTCACCTGAAGGTACCGTCAACACCATATTTTGTATTAAATGTCAATTTAAGAAAATCAGCAAAAAACTCATGTTTACAGTAACAAAGATTTATTCATTGTATATTTCAGCAAATTAAGAACTAGAATCCCGGTCACCAAATCGGGTGAGTAATTTTGCGATGTAGCCAGATTTACAGAGACAGCTGATCGGTGTATACATCGCTGCTTGCCGTTCTTGAAGTTATCACTAGCCATGATATACATATTTCAATCATAGTCACTGGCATGATCATCCTTCTCCAAGAATTAAATTTGTTTAAACTATTAACACAAAAAAATATAAATATGCATAGTGTTAGGAAAATGCGTACACTATGTATTTTTGGATTGTGAACCTGCATGAAATAAATAGGCCTTATGTGTAACTTTCAAAATGTTACTTTCCTTAGCTCATTTTTGATCGTTTTGTATACAAAATTCATTAGCCTATTTTTTCAAAACACATTAAAATGAAGGTGTTTACTTAAAACTTGGATAAAGTAATATATTCAGGGTTCCCACGCGTCCTGGAAAACCTGGAATTTTAAGATTGTCCTGGAAAACCTGGAATTGTGAATTTTGCTTTCTGTCCTGGAATTTTTCTATTTCTATGTTGTTTTTCATATTTCTCTTTTTTTTTAGTTTTTGTCGGAATGTTTCCAGATTGAATTTGTTTGTAGGTATTAGTTTTACTCATATCTATATCTCAATCTCAAAGGAATAAGTATTTTATTGATTATAGGTTAAATGAATGTAGGTAGTTCATATGTAAAGAAGGGAGGGTTTTTGGGTGATAGAATTAAAGAAGTGTGTTTGTCAAATTATATCTTGTTTTGGATCTGAGGCTAAAATCTCAAAAATTGTTTTCCAAACACAAGCTTAGTATAGTTCTATAGTTTTGGTGATATAGATTTTGTAATGTTTGAGTTAGCTATTATTGGAACATTAGTTCACTTAAACATCACAAATTCTGTAATAAGTGCCCCATTAAAAATATTAACAATTGATGATTTCAAATTTAAAAAAATTTTCCAATATGACAACCATTTTAGTTTTTCTTATGAAATTTCACAAATTGTATTAATTAATGGCGTAGAAAATGTAGTTTTATTCTTGGGGTTTCTTTCCTAAACTTAACTGTTTAGCCTCCAGAGCAACACTTAAGGTTGCTAAAAAGAATAAAAATCACTTGATTGAGTAGCTCAGGAAGGTAAACGGTTTAAGTTTAGAAAAGATAAAAAATAATAAAAACAATTTAAAATTAAATTTTCTACCTGGTTAACTATAACTGGGCATTTCACAAGAAAAATTAAATTTGGCTGCCATATTGGAAAAATGGCGGATAAAATCAAAATTTCAATATCACAAAATTCTACAGAACCAAAAATCCAGGGTTGCTTTTTAACTTTTTTAAATAAAATTTTTCAAGAAAAACAGATGGCACACTTATATCAATCACCCTGTGTAGAAACAAAACACTCATCAGGACAATAAACCTATTCCAGGTTCTTATCTAGATCTCATAGCCTCTCATGGTTGGGGAACATTTATAATATATCTGATTTATCAATATGTGTACAAATAAACTCGAAGCAAAATTAATAAACCTTCGATTATGTTTTTGAACGTCGCGATTGACCTGGATAACCGTGATTTTGTCCTGGAATTTATTTTTGAATAACTTGTGGGAACCCTGAATATTGGTCTTTTATTTTGGTGTTGGTCTAAGTTCCTTAGAGTTTATAATACCCCCGTCGCAGCAAACCTGCATACTCAGCGAATTTCCAATGGATATATAAATGTCTTAATACTATATAAAGCCACTTACCAATTTTCATAAAAATATATTCACAAATAAGCGATATATACAATTTTAATTATTCTCCATAAGAATAACATTGGGGCTGAGTACGCAGGTTTGCTGCAACAAGGAACACAAAAAATGGGTTTTTATGCTAATATCAATTTAACTAAACTAGGTGAAGTCGTATACCTGTTTTTATTCATTTATGATCATAATTAAGGGAGACATAGCATTTAATTATTCTCCATAAGAATAACATGGGAGTTGAGTATGCAGGTTTGCCGCTGCGGGAGCCTTTGGCAAAAAATATTTTTTTGAGCAAATATCAATAGACCACAAGGAGATGAAGCTGTATACCAAGTTTCGTCAGTATACGTTCATAAATAAGAGAGATATAAAATTTTCTTTTCCTCCATAAGAATAACATTAGACAACGTACTGTGTTTAGCACTTTCAATATCTCGGTAACCAAGTGACGTAGAGGAATGATCAAAATACCAAATTGTGTGGTTTTTTAAGCTGAATCCAATGGTGAAAACTAAAATTTGACTATTTCAAAAATTATATGTAAAAAGTTAAAAAAAAAAACATTTTTGGGGGACAAACCCCCCCAAAATACCCCTTTGGATAGAGCGACCTGGCTGGTTTTCGAACTTAAAGTCATAAATGTTGCTTTACACGTTTATACCAAGTTTCATCAAAATTGGATCATTTTTACGAGAGTTATCGTGCTCACGGACACACACATATATATATATATATAATTATATATATATACAGTTTTGAACGAATGGTGTTTTTGGGGTCTGGGGACCTCAAAACAAAAAGTTATCATGGTCCCGGGCCTAGGTCTTACCATGCCGACTACGGTAATAGTTTCTTCCCTATCGGGGAAATTCGCTAAAATGGTGGCTATTAAATAATTTGTTGAGCAGAAAACTTGGAAATTAAACCAACAAGATTCAGAGATAAAAATTAAAACAATATACTGACGTGGAACTACTTTTTAATATTAATAATAATTTATAGAATTTATCGATAAATGTAAGGTTAGAAAAAATCAATAATGTTTTATTTTACTTAACATTTTGTAGGCAGTTCTAATTTACATATAACACAATAAGTTTGAAGTATAATATATGACAAATTAAGTTATATTAAATATGCAATGAAGAAATACTAACAATAATACTACTTGAGAATGTTTACATTAGATTGAATAGTTTGCACCAACAATCATTTTGAGCAAAACACCAAACTTAATTCAAACCTTTGTAGTAAGACAGTAAAAACATTAAATACAAGAAGCACCAAACATGAGGATTCAAGAAATGAATTATCAATAAGCATTGCAGGCCATACAAATATAACGACAATAGCAAGAATATAATTAATTATTTTTGAATAGCAATGCTGGATATACATAAATATTTTTTCAACACTACGGAAGTGTAAAAATCTTTCTATTTTTATTGATTCTCCTCGATGAAAAGGTGTTAGCACTGTTCGCCCAGCAACATCACACAGATCACAACATTAAAGTTATTCAACATGCTTAAAGTTTGATTCTTTTCATATTTTTTCCTAGGTGACTCGAATTTTAACTTGTCAGGCGGGGACAATTATTTTGCTTTGTGGTTAGGCCTACCTCTTTGCACCGAACGTAAGCTCACATCGCATATTTTAGCCATTGACTTGTTTTAAAAGTCTATATTTTCTTTTGAACTCCGGATAGGCCAAATTAACAGACGATACTCAAAACATTTGCCGCACAATCACTGATTTCATTTGACTGTCCAGGTAATTTTTATACACTCCCTTGAATCTTCGATTTACTGGGGTTATGTTTATTGGCTGCTGGATTAAATACATCTCCGGGCAATTACGTGAAACACCAGGTTGATCATGCTCATTTTCCATTTTTAATTAAACCCTGCCATTCCAAAAAAATATGTCAGAAACTTTGAATAAGTACAGAAATACTAAATTACGTAAACCACGATTTGTTTACTATTTTCAATAAAATAGTAAAAAAGTTTTAAGTTGCTGCTGATTACAATGAACTAGCAACGTTGCCTGCTCAAAGTTTCCAATTTGTGCGTTGAGGTAAGCGATTATTTCTTTCTTTATTGGTAAATATCTTAATTGCCATAATTAAATTATTGGTTAAGACTAAATTAAATTGACAGAGAATGTATTGCTAATAATAACTGATAGAATTTTGATTATTTAAATCCTTGAATCTTACAAAATAATCTTCATCCAATCTTGAAACCACAACATTTTGATTTTAAATTTATATTTTCATTGTTGTTTTCATTTAAAAAATCTTCAGTTTTGTATGGACATTTAACGATAAGGTATTGCTTTAATTTATTTTTGAATTGTCTTGTTATTTAAAGATTTTATTTCTGAAGGAATTTTGTTGTAAATTTTGATTGATATGTAGTCTGAGCATCTTTGTCGGAATGTTAAATTTGGATGTGGCAAGTCTATATGGTTGAGATTTCTCGTGTTATAATTATGAATTTGTCTTCTGAAGTAAAATTTATCAAGGTTCAAATGTACAAAACTTGCTGCTTGCAATATAAAAATTGACGATAAGGTTAGAATATTTAATTGTTTGCACGATGTTCTTCTTGAGACTTCACAAAGTGTTCTTATAGCTTTTTTCTGCATTTTAAATACAATTTTGGCATTTGGGCTTGAACCCCATATAATTAGTCCATATGATGTAAATGTGAATGGATATAAGCATAATATACCATTTTATTTATGTCTAGAGTGCAGCATTTAGAAAAACATTTTATCAAAAAGATTCCTGAACTGATTTTTTTTGCAAATTTTATCAATGTGAGATAACCATGAAAGATTTGGTTGTAATGTTAATCCAAGAAATTTATTCTCAGTAGCCAGTGGTATTGTAGAGTTGGCAAGTTGAACAAGTTAATTGTTTCATTATTAAATTTTGTATTATATTATCCACCTTAATCCTCTTAAAACCGTGTGTGGCAACGTAACAAAATCACTCACCCGCCCAATATGGTGGCCGGGACTCTAGGGCATTCGTTGGTATTAAAATATTGTATGAAAGTATTAAAATAATTTTTGCTGGGGAAAAGTTAAGTTGTTAGGTTTACGTAAAGTCAAATTTTAAATATAACTCTACAGTGAAGACCGTTATTTTGTTAATAGGGCTAACGAGATACTGACGAGTCTGACGAAAATGTTAATCAACAGACTACGAAATCCTTTAAATCTTAATTCCTAAATAAATAAAAATATTAAAATCATGGGGAAATTTAAATTGCAAAAAGCTCAGTCAAAGTCATGTTTTGTATATTAGTTTTTAAAGGTCTGAAGAATGTTAAGGAGAAGTTATGAGTTTAGTTTTAAATTTAGTTTAATAAACCACGTTTGTATCAAAACATACAGGTGTATTTATTTTAAGCTAAATCCCAAACGATCAGTTTGTACTGTGCCAGTGTTGTAAAATTCTAATTAAAATGATCAAAGCTATCAGAGAACTGGATTTTTCCTAATTAAGGGCAAGGTTGGTTAAATTCATAAATAATAATTAGGGAACAATGACGGTACAAAAGTTGCGCCACTCTGCTATTTGTTTTTAAAATGCTAATTAAGTTTGTTTTGGTTGATTTTATGTCAGGGTAATGTATGTTTAAAAATTGTTGAGTTCATGTAAATATAGTAAATTGAGTAACCTTTGCAAACATGACGATTAAAGTTGACTTATTGTTAAAAGATGAATTAAGTGAAACGAGTAATGTTGTTGTTTTAAGAAAAATGTTAAGACAAGCTGAATCCCAAAAGGTTCCCATAAATTAATTATGATTTAATTAAAACGAAAATCGTAGCAGATGATGAGGTAGATGTAATTGGCAAGAAAATTGTTTTAAAGGAAAATAAATGTACAGAATTAACAAAAGACAGCAGGTTGATAGAATTAGCTAGGCAAGAAACTCGAATCAAACATTGTAAACCAAGATTAAATGCCCTAAGCGTATGTGATTTGACAGAAACACAAAAAAGTATATGTAAAGAGTTGTTGGACAAATGTAAACTAATTGAAGATAGATAAGTATGACGCACTAGAATTTGATAAAAATGCCGTGAAAATCTCTGTTCATAAGTTAAGCGAATCCAATGTGGAAGGGGGAATCAGAGAATGTGTTTTTAGAAAATGTAACAGTACAATCTAAAGCGCTGTCTAGCAGGCTATAATATTTTCTTGAGGTTAAGAAGTGGTCTTTATAAAATAAAAAGAATTAAATAAATTGTCTTGGTTTTATTTAAAAAAACTAAATATTTTATCTTGCAAATAAAATAATTAAAACTTTCAAAATAAAATAAAAACTTGGTTTTGCTTGGCTATCTTCAAAGTTTCAAAATAAAAGTGACTTCTTTGATTTTTGAGAATTTACTCAACTTTATTATACAAAAGCTTTATTAAGTACTTAATCAGTCTGCTGTTAGATTATCTTCAACCCAATAATAGAAACGCTTCGAACCCTGAAAAAGAAATAATTGTTTTACAGACTGATCCCCCTTTTGAAAAACAAAATTAGAAATGGAGCAATGATTTGAGTAAAGACTCTAAATTAAAAAAAACACAATTTGTATCTTCCAATTTGAAGAAATTCACGTCTTGGAGGGTAGCCTCTTGACACACCTTCAGCACAAGATTTGTACGGTAAATGCCGCAGGCTCCCGGCGAGCGTGAATTTATAAGCTTTGGACAAAAACTTCCAGAAACCACCCACGTGCGGCCGTCACATGACCCGGCTCCTGTCCCCTCAGCCCAAGCAAACAATTCAAACCATTGTCTCCAACTTCTTTCGGACATCCCGGGACATGAAAATCGCGAGTCTGCCCAGACTTGCAAAACCAAGTAGCTCCAGCAATTCTTATTATTTTCCTGTTTCTAATTTCACTTAAACTTTTTTTCTAATTTACAATCTCTTTTTTATAAATAATTTCTTTACAAGTTAATAGAATTCAAACGATTAAAATAAATTATATAGTGTTTTTAATGTCAATTAAAACACTATAAATCCGTCACATCCCCTCCCAGTCCGGAAACTCAAACTGGACTGAGTAGGTTTGAGAATCCACACCTAGCATCTCACACCTGGGCATCGACCACTTCCGCCCCATTTGATCCACAATTGTACAGAAAGTTACCAAACCCACTAGAGTCTTATCTTAGAAATGTAAAAATATGTGATGGTTTAGTTTCTAGTGAATTGATTCAGTTTGTTATGATTTGGTTTAAAGTAGAAAAAGAAACAAAGTTATCAGATAAGCAAATCTTGGGAAATTTTTGTTACAAAATCACAATCTCCACTTTTAGATGTTATATTAAATAACATAGAAAATAGCCTTGAAATAGTTAAGCAGGAAATACTCAAGTCATTTGCACCCATAAGGGGCGCCTTCACACTAGGTCGCTGCGACCGGGTGGCAGCCACTTGACTTGTAGAAGTCGCAGCCACGCCTGACCCTTCAAATATGGTGGCTGCGACCAAGTTGTGAGGATGCGCGGGTGCCACCTGTATCTGCCATTCGCTGTAGCAGTCTCGCTAAACTATATTTTTAATTAATTCGTCAAGATGGATTCAGGTGATTAGGATATAAGGGGACCTCCTGCTTGTGCTTTTGCTATGCAAAAGAAGAAGGCGGGCAAGAATACAAAGAATGGACCCACAATACAATTTTTGTAATGTATGAATTTTATGAAATTATTATTATAATGAATTATTATTTATAAATAATTATATTATAATGATATTATATAGTAATAATATAATATATCAACTGGGTGTATACAAACTGGTTACATACTTTCTTGTTTGTATACACCCTGTATAATATGAATATATTATAGCTAAATAATACATATTATAAATATATTATATATAATAAATACACTATTATAATATAACATAATTATTATTTTATTTATGAATGATTTATTTATACATTTATTTAAATTTGGGGTATGAAGTACAATTAAATTTAAATAGGCACAATAAACTATAAACGCTAAACAACACAAGACACAGACGATAGTTTCACAACAGTGGGATCAGCGAAACGAGTCGACAGCAAATGAAAGACATATAGGAAGGAGGCAGGCAGATTACCAAAACAAGCTGCGCGCGCATCCCGAAAACTTGGTCGCAGTCACCGAGTGTGAAGGGCTCCGTATGTTTCAATGCCCCGCTAGCGGGTTGAGTCGCCAGAAAGCAGGGTCGCTGCCACCGCCCGGTGTCGCAGTTCCGTGGCCACCAAGTCGCTGCCACCGAGTGGGTCGTTGCGACCTACTAGTGTGAAGGGCTCCATAAGGCTAAATGAAATTTCGACGTGTCAAGTGGCCGACCCGGTCGCAGCAACCTAGTGTGAGGGCGCTCTAAGTGTTAGGAACGACCTGATAAGACAACTTGTCACACGTCATCAGGAAACAAATAAAATCCCTGCTGCTTTATTTAAATAGAGTTAATGATAATGCTAACGTACTAATTTGTTTGTATACAGAAGGCGAGCTGGTAGAGTTGATTATAATTGGTCTCAATCCAAAATGTAGAGTAAATCTGTAATTAGTAAAAAATCTCAACACCATTGCAGATCTAGAGAAAGCTTGCATCCATGATTTAAGTATTGATGTAAAAAAAAACAACTTACGATTCTGGGAAGGAGAAATTCCACTTTTTTAAACTTTTCCATTTTGAGCGTGTTTTGTACGGAAACGGTAAGCGATGGCAAAAAATGTTAAATAGAAAAGTTGAAGAAAATTTAATTTCCAACTAATGATTTTTCGTCAGGTTAATGATCCAATCATCAGTTTAGCCGCTTTTCAACGGAGGAGTCATTTTGAGTATTTTGGCCCATTTAAATGTGTACGTACAGTTTTAGAAAGCTTTTTAACAAAAGCACACTATGTTTGGCTAATACCACATGTTTGTATCAGCTGATTTAAATAAACCTCCCGTGTAGGCGATACTAATTTGTTCACATGACGTTTATATAAATCAGCTGTTACAAAACAAGGTGAGCACATTACCGCCTACACGGGAGGTTCAATATCGTGAATACCATTTGTTATGATATTAGAAAATGTAATAAACTGATTGTTTGTTCTATTGAATTAATTTAGCCCAGTGGATATGTTGTCAGATGATTCAAGATTATGTGGTCACAGGTTTTAATCCTACTTTAGATGCTTACTTTTTGAGGTCTACAATTTCTGTTTAATTTGACTTTATTTTGTTTTTACAAATTCATTTATTTGTAATAATGTTGCACAATGAACAGCCACCATACAGCGCTCTGTGGAGTTAGGTTAGGTTACAATAATTTTGTCATGAACTGAAGTCTAATTTGTTGTTATTTTTTTACACGTAAATCCGTTTGTAGAACTCCAATTGAACATTGTAACCACAAATTTTTATTTAACTTATATCTGATTAGATCCGTATCCGGCCATAAGATTCACATCACATTTTAAAACAACTGAGGAAGCCGGTAGGAATAAATTTTGATAATTTGAAGTGGCAGCCAATAACATATTTTTGATAGGTGTATGACAAAATTTAGTTTGCCATTCTACCACATGGAACGCTGCTGCTTTTAAAAAATACACCAGGAGTATGTTTCTATAAATAATTGCCGTGGACTCGGCGGCCTAAAAGTGGCAACACTGTTAAGTTGAATGTGCATTCTGACTATAAATTTTTGCCACGCAAGTGGCAGCCAAAACACATCTGGCCTGACACACATTCAGCTGTTTAAATATTGTTATCTTCTACCATAATTTCCTGTACTCACTCGGGGCCAACAATATTTCCGAGGCTAAATACTTTCCTCCCGCTTCACTGTGACATCACTCTGAGAGGTAGGTTAGACCACTCGACGCTTTTGGAATAAATAATACATTTGCATGTTCTTATTGCTCACATAATGGGACTTAAAACAAATCGAGCAGTTTGATTATTTTCCTTGACTACTATTATCCGATAAACCATTAATTTTCTGACAAATCTATAACAGATTTTGATATTTACACCATTCTCAGACAAATTATACAGTTAAACTATAAAATTGTATATATAAAACTATAACAACATATCCTTTAACTATTCACTTTAATTAATGAGAAAGCATCAATGAATGGCCGAAAGCATTCAAACAATTTACTTAATGCACCCAGCATCCAAGCCTTGATGGCTGAGCATGAGATTTTGCAGCTTTGTGCGATACGTCTGCCCTTCTCCCAAATCCATCAATAGTTTTACTTTCGTTCCTAGCCATCTTCACAACAAGTTAACATAAAGCTGTTATAGTTCCTGTGGAATCGCACCTCGTAGCGGTCCTCAGGACTCTAAACCTGTGCTACGAGCTGGTCAGCACTGTCAGCAGCGCTCAAGTGCAGTCGACAGTCTTCAAAATATAAATATAAAAGCCTTTTAAAGTTTAAATGGTTTTTAGCAAACTATTTTATAAAGTTATCAATTTAAATATACAATTTTCTGTATTTTTGAAACTCATAATAGCGATGGATTTGAATTTATTTCTTGATTTATTTTGACTTTACCTATCGCTTCTAGTGTTTAAAACTACACTACGTTTCGGGAGGTAAGGAAACTCCTCCCGTTATCAAGTGAACCCTACTTACATCTAAATATCAAGTTCTTACATCTAACTAACCTATATTTTTTTGGATTTTCTTAATTTTTTTTCTTTTACATTTTAATTACACTAACACAAAAATAACAAATGCATATACAAAAAGTAAAAACAATACACTAACACCACATTTACATACTCTAACAAATGGAAAACTGACTATACATTACCTGTTCTGCATCGTTGCCTCAAAGCTGACAGCTAACACGGGCAACCTCACTCTCACGTCCGCTCACCATCAGATAGCGCACTCGACTAGTGGCTGGCGGTAGTGGAGGGGAGAGAGCCGTTACCCCCACCTACCGCCAGGGGCACGTGACGACACAGCTGTGGCTACCCACCCATCTGTGTCGACGGGAACATGACACGGAAACCAAAAACTGCACGATTCCTCCTACAATCCTTAAGAAAATCCAAAAAGTGTAGGTTAGTTAGGAGTAAGAACTTGATATTTAGATGTAAGTAGGGTTCACTTGATGACGGGAGGAGTTTCCTTACCTCCCGAAACATGGTGTAGTTTTAAGCACTAGAAGCGATAGGTAAAGTCCAAATAATTCAAGAAATAAATACAATTTTCTGTTCATAAACACATACACAGGGATTATTTTAGCTTTCCTCCCCCCTTATAGCAAATTTCCCCAATAGGGAAGAAGCTATTACCGAAGTCGGCATGGTAAGACCCAGGGACCATGGGACCATGATAACTTTTCATTTTCAGGTCCCCAGACCCCGAAAACACCATTCGTTCGAAACTGTGATACACACACACATATATATATATACAATATGTGTGTGTGTCCGTGGGCAAGATAACTCTCGTAAAAATTATCCGATTTTGATGAAATTTGGTATAAACGTGTAAAGCAATATTTATGAGCTCGAAAACCTGCAAGATCGCTCTATCCGAAGGGGTATTTTGGGGGGGTTTGGACCCCAAAAATGGGTTTTTTGAATTTTTTACATATAATTTTTGAAATAGTCATATTAGTTTTTGCCATTGGATTCAGCTTAAAAAAAACACCAAATTTGGTATTTTGATCATTCCTCTACGTCAAATGGTTACCGAGATATTGAAAGTGCTAAACAAAGTACGTTGTCTAATGTTATTCTTATGGAGGAAAAGACAAATTTTATATCTTGCTTTTTTATGAACGTATATTGACGAAACTTGGTATACGACTTCATCTGGTTGTGATCTATTGATAATTGCTCTAAAAAACAATTTTTTGCTAAAGGCTCCCGTAGCAGCGAACCTGCGTACTCAGCCCCCATGTTATTCTTATGGAGAATAATTAAATGCTATGTCTCCCTTAATTATGAACGTAAATGAATAAAAACTGGCATACGTCTTCACCTTACTGAATTATATTGATATTAGCATAAAAACACATTTTTTGCGTTCCTTGTTGCAGCTAACCTGCGTACTCAGCCCCAATTCACTAAATTTTTAGTGAATTTCCCCTATAGGGAAGAAGCTATTACCGTAGGTCTCATGGTAAGACTTAAGCCCGAGACCATGATAACTTTTCATTTTGAGGTCCCCAGATGCCAAAAACACCATTTGTTCAAATTTGTATATATGTATATATATATATGTGTGTGTGTGTGTGTGTGTGTGTGTGTGTGTCCGAAAGCATGATAACTCTCGTAAAAAAGGTCCGATCTTAATGAAATTTGGTACAAATGTCTTAAGTACCATTTATTTGAACGACTTCGAAAACCAGTTGAATCACACCATCCGAAGGGGGGTTTTGTACCCCTAAAATGTTTTTTTTGGGGTTTCCACATGTAGTTTTTATTTAAATCAAATTTTAATTTTTCCCATTGAATTAAGCATAAAAAACAAACAATTTGGTATTTTGATCATTGCTCTAAATCAATTGGTTACTGAGATATTGAAAGTCCTAAATACAGTACGTTGTCTAATGTTATTCTTATGGAGAAAAAGAAAAATTGTATACCTCGCTTTTTTATAAACATAAACTGATGAAATTAGGTATATGGCTTTATCTGGTTGAGGTTTATTGTTGTTTGCACAACAAAACAATTTTTCACCTAGTATATGGTTCCCGTAGCAGCAAACCTAGGTACTTGGTCCCCATGTTGTTCTTATGGAAAATAATTCAAATGTTATATATCCCTTATTTATGAATGTATATGGATGAAACTTGGTAAGTGGCTTCACTAAGATGAGTTCTATTGATATTTGCATAAAAACCCATTATTTTGTGTACATTGCTGCAGCAAACCTGCGTACTCATCCCCAATGTTATTCTTATAGACAATAATTAATCTATATATTTAAAGTCATAAGGAAAAACCTTTGGACAGTTCATCTGAGACTTCTACTAGGCCGATTTACATGCGGGTTGTACCAAAACAAAGGTTTTCGGTCCTATATTAGCAGGTTTTATTTGCATTTTGAAATATTTATGTTAAATGGGTCAAAAATTAAAAATAAACTTTTCTTATGGAGATTTAACATGGGGTAAAAGTCAACTTTTTCAATCCTTTGGACAGTTTGTCTGACACTTCCACTGGACCGATTTACATGCAGTTTGTACCACATAAAAGCTAAACTTTTCTATATTAGCAGGTTTTATTTACTTTAACGTTTTCTTACTTTCTTAAATTTAAAAAAATCAACATTTCCAAACCTTTGCAATGATTTTATTTTACAGTCTTTCAATCAGCTGATTGTAAAGGTATTTTGTCTAACAGAAGAAATGCTCAAGAAGCATTTGGTTTATCATGGCCAGTACCTAAAAACGTATACAGTTATAATGTATTATCCTTTAAATGGAAAGAACAAATAATACAGTTTTCTATTATTTAAAAACTATACAGTTTTATAGTTGGTGAATTAAAAAATAAATAAGTTTAGATTGTTAAATTGTTTAGTACTACACCTAGAGTTACTTAATTATGTAAAACAGCTGATTGCAATAATATTAATGGTATAAATGATTACTACAATGGAAAATGGTAAAGGGTCAGTTTAAATAAATGGTTTACATTCATATTAAATACCATTTTTGAGCATATTAAGGAACTAATGCACCGGTTTTAATTTAACGTGTGCTCCCAGCCCCCATGTGCGTGTAAAGAAATAATTAAAATAAATAGATTTATTCCACTCAGTAAGTACTGTCAATTGTTCTGATGTCACGTCGTAATGCTTTACTTTGCCGCTTCAAATGTCAGCTTTCATAGATCAGTCGAAAGCACGCCGGTCTACAAAACAGATGAGCCGGGTCAGGGGCTAGAGATGGGCGTTATTTAACATAACAGGATGAATAACAGTGTTGCGGCCGTGGCAACGTTATCGCGGCAACACGTTGTGGAGAACTCCCTGTTATTCTAATAACGTTTCTACACCCGTTGCAGAAAAGCCGCACGGACAACGGGACAACGTACAATGCCGTTTCCGTAACGTTACCAGAGCAACGATAACTTCGGCAATGAACTGAATAATTATTACTGTTATAAGTTTCAAAACGGGCTTTAAATTGAAATTTTTGTTCGATAATTCTCAGTGGCTGCTACTGAGAATTCCTCGATATTGTAATCAAGTTTTGGTTTGAAGTGTTATAGATCTTTACTATGATTAAAAAATATGCTACAAATTATTTACACTAATAACCAGTTAGTTGTTATTCATTCTTTAGCACTAGTTAAATTGATTTATGGGTAATTAATTAGAGATGGTTCTAAGCAGATGGTGTCGAAATAGTTTTTAAATAATTAATTTAAGTATTGTATCAGGTAAAAGGTAACACCAACACCATGGAGTGAATCATGCTGCAATAACCTAGCACAGTAATGTAACGTTTAAATAACGTCCTGTCTGTATAACGCCCTACTTACAATTTTGAACAACCGACAACGACAACGTCGACAACTGAACGCTGCAACGCCGGCCGACGGACAACGGTTTTTTAGCGGCAACGAGTTGGCAATCGTTATTCAAATAACAGGTTGCCGCAACACGTTATTGGATAGCTGCGTTATCGTTACAACCGTTGCCGGGAAACAACGATAATTCCCATCTCTATCAGGGGCGGATCCAAGGGGGGGGGTAGGGGCAGTCGCCCCCCCAAACCTAAGAATTTTTGTGTTTTATTTCATTATTCAGGCAAACGATGAAAGTTTGAATAAATCCGAATGAAAATGTAAGCCTCAAAAGCCTCTCGAAACCCCGTTTGTTGGTTCCGAGAGTCAATTTTGCCGCTCCCATCTACAAGGTTATATTAAAATTCAAACTAACGAACCTAAACGTTTCTTTAAATGAAATAAAATGCACACCTTTAGACAGGTGAAATTTTAAACTTCCATTTTAGTATATAACACATTATTAGATCCATGTATTTAACCTAAAAGCGTCTTACAAAGACATGGATATTCCCGAGTATTGCGAAGTTGTTGCAGTTTTGCCAGATGACAGACCGAAAATGCAGTGTTTTCAACATGGTCTTGAAGGTACATTTTAGCAGCAAAGGTTGCTACAACTGTATTCGCTAATTATTTTTTACTGGATTTCGCCCGCCTACCGTCGTTTGCTAACAGCGGTGTTTTGTTTACAGGTTAGGTTTGTTTTTTGTTTAAAACCGCCTAATCCATTGCTAGGCAATAAATATCCAGTGGCTAGGCTAGAAGCAAAAAGTGCCTCAAATTATATGTCATGAAATAAGAGGAAACAAAGATTAAATTGCGTGCAAACAGAAGCTCATACACCAAGTATTTTATTTTGTAAAAATGTGGTACATTTTCTTTTTCGAGTGTTTGACCTTGGCTGTCAGCCTCATTCCTAATTGTATCTTCACGTAGTATAGTTCAGTATTGCAGATTTCAAATATGTTTTGTAAATAGTTTTTTGCGTGGGTAAATACTAAAATAAACTGTTTATTTAGACATCTTACTTGTTCTTAGACACCTACAGATGACGTAGGAAAAAGTGTAATGCATAAATATTTTATTTTTATTTATGGTTGGGCGCAGTAGAACTAAAGTTAATTTTTGTTTAGCTTGTTTATAAAGTTAAGATTACTTTTTTCTTGAGTACAAGGTTATTGATATATTATGTTAACTTACTTTAATTCGTTGTATAATTTCATATAGTTAAAAACAATAATGGGGTGCCAGGGACCATCCACAGGGAAGGGAGAGGGGTAACTTTCGGTGACCCCCCCCCCAAGCATGATCTCTGGATCCGCCCCTGAGCCGGGTAAAAATCCAACCGGCGCCGTCAAACTTTTTGTAACGTGGTTATAAACGGTGCCACTAAGCTTGGTTTTACTAATAATACCGATATTTATTTTAGGTCAACTATAGGGATTACAATATCTATAGGCCTTTACAAATTCTCGAAAGACTCGTCTTGAACATTTTAAAACCATTTATCCAATACAAATCAATAGTTTTAGGCCTACTTATTTCTGATGTTTTTGATCCTAGTAGAAGCTTTCATTAGGTTACTAAGGTTTAGGCGGTTGTCGTTTATTGTTGTTTGCACACAAAAATTTCGCCTATGGTTCCCGTAACAGCAAACCTAGGTACATGTGATTCTTATGGAAAATAGTTAAAATGTTATATATTCCTTATTTATGAATGTATATGGATGAAACTTGGTATGTGACTTCACTAAGATGAGTTGACATTTGCATAAAAACCCATTTTTTGTTTTCCTTGTTGCAGCAAACCTGCATACTCATCCCCAATGTTATTCTTATGGACTAATAAATCATTAATATTTTAAATATTGCTTGTTTGTGAATATATTTCTTATGCATCCTGTTAAGTTTTAATGTGTTTTGTTAAATATTCATTGGAAATTTGCTGAGTATGCAGATTTGCTGCGACGGGGGTATTTTTTTATTGCTACAAACATGGACGTAGGAGATTTGGTGCAGTTATAAGGTTATTTATTTTATTTTACTCTAAAGTTGGACATTCATACTGAATATCAGGATAAAAACACAAATGGGGGTCTTACCTATGTACAATAATTTTGTGTTGAAGGGTTAAGGTTTATCTAATAACACTTGAATGAAAAATACAACCGGCTGCAATTTCTGCCTCAGAGGTCGGCTTGAGGGGAAATTTATGACATAGGTCTCCAAGACCTTTAATTTGAACATTCAAGATTTTTTCTGACTCTTTGTTTTTGATTTTTAAATCTTGAGTAGAATACTCTGAAAAATAGCTTGCGGAGTGGATTTGCAGAGTTTAACTTTGTTACTTATTCCATGCAAAAAATGGGGATTAAGAAACTGCCCCTTTATGTCTTCTGTATTAGTTTTTTTCATATCCTAATAAGTTAATTCCTGCTGAATGTTGATGGAGTCAGTCTAGTTCATATAAATTCACTAACAAGTAGTTTTAACATTTTGCCATAGTTATTCCATGTTGAAGATTGAATTGATGAACTCTACTATATTGACTATTGACACATCAATATTGATAAAACTGTTTTGTTGGTACATGGGTGATTTAACCCATTGGTTTAAAATGATGTGCTGGTGCTGTCATTAACTATTCATTTTTAAACCTATGAATTGGAATGGACAAAATGATGTTTTTAAATGGATTAATGGGGTATTTTTAATTAAAATATTGTTTTCTTTCAGTTTAAAAAGTCACATTGGCACACCCACAGTAGACATAAGTAAAAAGTATCAAAATCAGTGTTGACCATGTGCAACTCACAAAGAATTAACCGATCCCGTCTTCCAAGTAAGCCTTCCACCGTTTATTTTACTTGGGCCCTCCCACCAACTTTACCACAGACCGGTTAACTCATTGAGAGTTGCACGACTGGTCAGTTTTGGTCGTGTGCGGGAATCGAACCCACGAACATCGTATCACCAATTGGCCAAGGTGTTTCCACGACGTAGCCAACTCAGGTAACACGACCAAAGGCCTGGCGGCATTGGGTTTATATCTACTAGAGGGGATACGCAATGCAAATTAATGTGAGAGATTTGTCAACGTGGTTCCCTACTTCCAGGGATCGTCGCATTTTTGTTTATCATATTTGTTAGGAATGTTTTCATAGAGATTTTAAAATTTTTAAATAAACCTTGTTACTTACAGTCTATTGTGAATAGAATAAAATTAATACCTTAATTGGTTAAACTGAATATCCAAAATCTAGATTTTGTATACACAAATACTTTGTACATCTTATTTACTTTGAGGCTGGAAAAATTTGATTCAAGTTTGATGAGGCAAAAATACATTCAACAAACAAAAATCAAATAGCTCTTCACTAGAAATACAAAAAATCCTTTATAGTTTAAACAATTTATTTTAAATTTGTTTAGCAACATAGATTTCTAGTGACAAATTTATATTTTATCCTGGTGCACTTAAATACATGGTATCTGTTTATCCGATCATTTTATTTAGATAGGACACAATAATTTATTTAGTGTTCCACAAACCTTTTTATAAATAGAGGATATATTAGAAAATTGAAAATATCCCTATAACCAATAAAAATGTATAGCTTTTATTACAATAATAAAAACAAAGCATTATAAAATCCACATTTCAAAACAGTAAGGTTTTAACAGATCGATACTAAAACAATTTTATACAACCATTAGGCACAACAAGTTATCAGTTAAAATATGAACATTTCAAAATGTATTGTTGATTTACAGTAAAGTATGTACAGGTTTACTCCTGATGGAAGTACACGAAGGTTTCGAGTGTGCGTGGTATCTGGCCCCGGTACGGAATCCCGTACTTGCACACAGCCGTTGCAGCTAGGCACCGCAGGCTCATGTATTGCAGCAAGTTGATGTTGTTGTGCGGGTTGATGGATATTAGCATCCCGGGGCAGTCTCCCGCTCTGTTGGGCTGGTCCAGATGAGCCCCCGCATCCAGTAACAGTTGCACCAACTGGGGAAAACCACCACTAGTATGTTAGAAGCGATACAGTTATACAAATTGCATTGGGGTTTTGAGTATCTGATAATCCTCGAAGGCCAAGCGAGTATTTGAGACAACTCGAAAATTCGAGTCGAGTAGTTGAAAAGAATTCAAAATTCCGTTAACTACATGAAAAGCAAATGGATATAACCAATGTTTAACAAAATAAGTGAAATAAGTGACTGAAATAAGGAAAAATAAGTTTCAAAACTATTTTCAACGCAAATTAAAGGAGACTTTGTCAGGCAAGTTAAATATGGCTCCCCGCAATGAAGATAAGGAAACTGGATGCGCGGGGAGGAATTGGGTTGGCAGCAGAAAATCTGCCCTTGAGATAAGAAAGGTAGACTAGGTGGGCGGGAGGTGGAGGGGTCCAGTTGAAAGCAATAAATCAGTTGTCTGTCCAATATTATTTCCTTGAGTGGGAAAAGTAATCTTATATATTAATTAGCTAAGGAATTTCGTTTTCGGCCAACTATGTCGTTATTTTTTAACCGATTGGACAATCCATGTGTCATTTAAAAGCTTTTACACTGCAGATTAACAAACAAATGTAAAACTAAAAAATACCACTTTAGTTTTTACAATATTGACATTTAAAAAATCGCTCCATGTTATTTAAATGGGAAAATATTTTTGAAGGAACTCGGCCTCAGTTTGAGAGTACCAGGCAGCGTGTGGTCATGGAATCTGTACCAAATTGAAGCTTAACCCTCCGAGCGGTAGCAAATTTGTTGTCAGTGTTTTCTATTGTGGCAGGGTAATTTTGGCGATTTTGCAGACTAGTTTTTAGAAAATTGTATAAAATTAAATTTTGAAGTAAACATATGAACATTCATATTCGTTTTGTTTACAAATAACAGGGTAATCATAAAAATGGTAAAATAAGTCATATTTAGAGGGGTGGTTTGAAAAAAAAATGAAAAGATTGAAAGAAATTGGAAGTTTTGGTTATAAATTTCAAAAGTAAAACTTTACAGTAAGTAAACCAATTTTTGTATGTAAAAATAAAAATGTACCAAACGTTACTTATCTAATTCCCTAAGTAGAAATATAGATAATTCATACAATAAAAATTTGTATTTATGAATTATATCGAATAATTGGAGACAAGTGCAAAACGGATATTTGTGTGCCACCAATTTGGTATGCCAAAAAGAAACCTCTAACAATACATAAATATAATAAAAACTTATTTTATTTGAAGGTTATAAAATTCTAAAAACAATCATTTAAGAATGAATAGTATAAGAAATGTTTTTTAAAATATTATTATAGATGAAATTATAAAATTTATTTTTTGAAAACAAAATTTTTGTTATTCAATGTAAGATAATTTGTTTATAACACCTAATGCTCCTAAATGAGCTATGTAATATGATTTAGTAGTTATTTCCCTACTAGAAAATATATAGTTACCTATACTAATATATAATAAACGGGAACGGTATCAGGAAACTGACACATACTTTCTCCCTTTTAGCCCAATTTTAATGAATAAATTACTTTTTATTTACTAAATATAGAATACAAAGCACGGTCGAATGTACAGATAATCTTGTAAACAAGTTGTTTTAAAAAACATCCACCCAAATCCCTGCTTTGGAGGCACTACAGAATCCATTGCTACACTCGTGGTTTTAAGAGGGGAAATGCTCCCTATTCCCCCCCCAGGGTTATTAAGGGGCATCATATTTCGAATTTCCTCTGTTGGTCAATGCTAAATTGACAAGAATATCAAGTTTGAATGAAATTGATCAGTAAATAAGAGATAAATAGTAATTTTTTTATTCCCCATAAGAATAACATTGGACAACGTACTGCGTTAACCGCAAAATGAAAATTTCATTTTTCTCCGAAACCAGCAATCGTAGAGTAGTAATTAAAAATACTAAATTATTTAGTTTTTTGAGCTCTTTAGTTTTTTGAGCTCTTTTTAATGGTGAATAAGTAATATTTTTTATATTTATGACTTTTTATGAAAAATCAAAAAAACTGAATTTTTGATGTTTTAAGTCCTGTAATTTCTGAACCCGAATTTTTACAGGAATGCGGGTGGAGTCATTTTGTTGGAAAACTAAAGTTATACAAACGCCTAAAGTTTAATCAAAATCGTTATAGCGTTTTTTGAGAAATTTTTATTTTTCATATTTTTTGGTGGTTTTTGGAGGATAATTACCCTTAAAAATCAAAAATTCAAAAAAATGAAAAAAAAACGCCTGGAGATATCGTGGATTAGTACCTACATACCAAATTGCATAAAAATCGGCCCATTGGTTAAGGCTCTAGCTCTGTACACATCCACACAGACACACACATGCACACACACACACACACACACACACACACACACACACACACGAACACACACACACACACACACACACACACACACACAGACACAGACACAGACAAACATCACGTAAAAACCACTTTTTTGGGTTCAGGGAGCACCAAAACGAATAATTCCACTAACAACTCAAATTCGAAAATTTTGACGAAAACAATACTTTCTCCATATACTATGTATAGAGGGAGAAAGTAAAAATAACGTTGTTATCATGTACTTTATGATAATGGAACATACTGTTTTTTCAAACGAAAGATCAAACACAATACCGGGCCAAAACAAAACACCGAATGGTCTAAATGACGCAATTTCCTGTCTGACAACCTTGGTAATACGGGCTCCTAACCAGGGTTTAAGCTGCGGTCGCATTTGTCGCAAAATGCGACATGCACCACGAAAATGCGACAATATTTGAGTGGGCTGTCGCTTGTTTGCTACAAAGAAAAGTAATGTTTAATTTTATTGCAGAAAATCTGGTTTTAAGAATACAAATTGTATTAAAAGTCAGTGATCACGATCCACAACCAAAAAAGATTAGAAGAGTAGTTGGGATGTTGAAGAGGCTTAACGTTGCGTTGGTTGCACTACATCAATTTACCGATCGCCTCTGAGCGAATGGTAGAGGAGACGAGCCCTCATTACGAAAACAGTTGCTGTCGATTTCAACTGCGTACCGTGTAAACGGAACGGGCGAGTTACTGATATGACAGTTGTAGTGACAGTAGCTAACCCCCTAGCAGACGTCATGCGCTGTGACTCAGTTTGGCGCACACTCCGAAGTAGCCGAACGAATCGGCGAATGCGAGAATGTTGAGGGCTAGTTTGCCACCGAAGGGATGACTGCACTCGCCTCGCCATCGCACCGATTCTTGAGACCGAGTCAAAGGAGACGAGCGCCAGGTCCTCCATACTTCGCTGCAGAATGTGGACGGTTACACAAGCACGAGTGTTCGAAATCGCAACTATTGGGCGAAAGTGTAGAGGTACCTTAGCGAAAACAGACAACCCAAAATCGGTGATGCGCAAATGAGATCGCGATATGCTTTGAGGTTGTGTTTCAGAGTGTGTAATGTTTGGGGTGTGTGAGTTTTAGTTGTTCTGGCGCTATATTAGGCCTATTCTATTATAATGTTTAGTATATTTCCATTACAGACTTTAATGGTTAAAATGGACAAGTTACCGAGAAAAGTAGATACTGCTGAGTTATATATTATTTAAATGTTAAACCTTAAAAACAAATACAAGCAAAAAACAACTTAAGACCAAAAAATAGCATAATGACACGCGATAAAAATGTGAAAATACAAATATTTTTGCTACAAGTCTTTATGAGCTTGTAGCATTTTTGCTCAAAGAATTTTTTCCCAGCTGAATCCCTGCTGCCAACCTCATAGATAAATATTCTGCATTCTTTCCTCTACAAAATGATATAAGAACATTCATGTAATATGAATAAAAACTACTTATAACAAGTATTTTGCTATTCGTTCTAATAGAACGATTGAAGACATAAAATATGACGATTTTCTTATTTTGCCAAATGCCTGTCTGATTATATCTGTCTGCGTTACTCCGGATACCAGCAAAACAGGAATTTTTCCCTGATTGCAGTGGTACCACTTGTTTCTGGTTAAGAACAAAATTTACCTTGCCATGATTTTTTGAAACATACTGTGTTTAGCCATTTCCTGACACAAACATGGCATAGTCGACCTCATGCCAAATTTTCATTCAAATGTAACTTTGGATTACATTGTTCTACTGCTGCTATAAGGTTCATTCATGTAATAAAATGAATGTTTGGAATGTTATCTCTAGAATGGTATAAAGATTATCCGATTTCAAGCACATTTTCAATGCTATTTATGCAAATGAAAAAAATGACAGCATTCGTTCCAATAGAACTAATGCCGTTTCACAGAACACCTGACATTCATTCTATTAGAACGAATGCCGCTCGGAGGGTTAAACACATTACGATACTCCCAAAAATTGTCATAATATATATCATTTTCTCTCTTTAAGTTTGTTAAATGATACAAAGCATAATGTCCTAAAATTTCTCCATGTTAATCATATGGGAGAATTTGTATCTAGGATTTTGAGGAACTCGGCCTTAGTCTGAGAAAACCAGGTGGTAGTCATGGAATTTGTTCCAATTTGAAGCTTAACATTCTGATACTCCATAAAATTGTAAGATTTTAATTTTCTCCCTTTTTGTTGATTAATGGTATAAAGTATAAAGTCCTCAAATTTCCCCATGTTATTCATTTGGGCATTTTTTGACCAGGAACTCGGCCTTAGTTTAAGAAAACCGGGCAACGTGCGGTCATGTAATTTGTACCAATTTGTAGCTTAAACACTACGATACTCCCCAAAATTAACAGATTTATAATTTTCTCCCTTTAAGTTTGTTTAATGATATAAATTATGAAGTCCTCAAATTTCGACATGTTATTCATATGGGAGAATTTTCTACCAGGAACTCGGCCTTAGTTTGAGAAAACCAGGAAACGTGTCGGCATGGGATTTATACCAATTTGAAGCTAAAACTTTCCGATACTCCCCAAAATATTCAGATTTATAATTTTCTCCTTTTAAGTTTGTTAAACTATACAAAATGTAAAAGTCTACAACCGTTTTGGTGGGATTTATAGTATGATTTTTTTACAACAAACAGCTGATTATAATCCCAACTTGGTGAGTTTAATAAGACAGCTGATCATCAAGCTTCTGATTTATTTTTGTCTGTATTAAACATCAAATGTAACCTGTAAAATGTAACTTATTTTTTAAGGGTTAAATTTTAGTTTTGTAATTTTGTGACTTTTTAACTGTATCGTGCCATATGTAAATGAGCATTTTCATAACTTATAATATTTTCAGAATGTAGGCATATATATTAAAAACTGCAGGTATTCCATTGTTTGTGACAGGGTACCTTGAGGTTACTCAAACTTAATATTGTAGCCGTTGAATTTCGACGGGCAGCCACTAGTATTATCTTATAGACCTAACCACGTGTTTTCCCCATTATGACTTTAAACTAAACAGCTTTTGCTTTTCTATATTACTGTAGTATACTAGTGAGATTAACATTAAATTATAAACAAATTTCAGTCAAAAACTAGTTTTAAAATATCTAAAAAAATTGCTACCAAATAATTTTAAATAGTAACATAATTTCTAACTGTTTTATTGCATTGTATAAGTTGTACAATTTAATTATCTCGTGTAGTTTTAATAAGGTAAAACGGCCAAACACCGTGAGCACACCAAATACCGTGATTCGTCACTTTAGAGCAAAACACTAACATACTCTATGGTAAAAAGTACTCAAAATCGTAAATGCTTTTGTATCTTATCTGGTTCGATATATCAATTTCGCAGTAAAATTGGAGTGAAGAAGAAATGTTAAGAGAGTGCTAGTTGAGTGCTACACGTCCAGTTGTTTACATCGTTCGTCAGCTGTGCTCAATGCTTAGAAAACGGGTAAGTTCAATAAGCTTCTGTTTAATTACTACAATATAATAAACCTAAGGATGTAATTTTAGATTAATATTAGTGGATACTTTCGAAAAAATGTGTTTAACATACGTTTTTGGGTAAAACAATTAAAAAATAGCGTCACAGAATTAGGTATTGGGATCGCGCACTTCGGCCTAAGTCCGTGATTTGGATCACGGAGTTCGAGGAAAGCAGCTATTTTGAAATAAGGTTGGTACTCGTTTGTTTCCAAATATATTTTCGACTGAAATAGAGAAACTGTTTGGCCATATAAGCTAATATCACCCGCTGATATCCGTAGAGAGTTTCAGTGGTTGGAATGAAGTCTAAAACATTGTAAAAATGAGCGAAACTCCGTGAATTGTCACAAAACTTTTATTCTCGTTTAATATGCAGATATTTATTTTACATTTCATTATATTTAAACCCAGTATGTGTTATTATATCAATATTAGTGTATACTTTAAGGAAAAATATGTGCAACATAAATTTTTGAGTGAAATCAATTAAAAAATTGCATCACGGAATTAGGTTTTGGGATCGCGCTCCTAAAATGGACCTATTTTATTAATATTTGTTTGTTTACAAATATATTTTCAACTTAAATGTAGAAATTGTTTGGCCATATAAGCTAATATCACCCGCCAATATCCGTGGAGAGTTTCGGTGGTTGGAATGAAGTCTAAAATTTAGTGAAACTCCGTGAATCATCACGAATCTTCTATCCTAATTTAATTTGCGTATTTTTATTTTATATTTCATAATAATTAACCACAGTTTGTGATATTGTATTTATATTAGTGTATACTTTAAGGAAATATATGTGTAACATACGGTTTTGGGTGAAAACAATTAACAAATTGCATCTCGGAATTTAGTATTGGGGACAGGCACCTCAGCTTAAGTCCGTGATTTTAATCACGGATTTCGGAGAGTTTCGGCGATTGTAATGAAGTCTAAAACATTGTAAAAATGAGTGAAACTCCATGAATCGACACACATTTTTTATGTTGTGTTTTACACGTTTATTTTAAGTATGTTTAACTTACTTATAATTTTTTATTAGGTGATTATTGCTTTTTAAGACAGAGGTTTTTTTCAGAATATCAACAACACCAAAGGCGCCGAAAGCTGCAAGGAGGAGCTACTCCCAAGAAGTCATCCTAGAAGCGATCCAGGCTGTGAAGGGAGGTGTGACTGTTACAGCTGCTGCGAAGAACTTCGGAATCCCACGGTAGATGTTAAAAGACAAGCTCAGTGGCAAATATGCTCTGGGATGTGCAATGGGACGTCCTTCTGTATTCAGTCCAGACGAATAACAAATCCACCTGGACTGGATCGTGTCAGCAGGCAGAGCTGGGTTTCCAGTGACTAAAGATCCACTTCTTATGATTGTTAAGAAACTTGCACAAAATCTCCAACGGCAAATGCCACTTTCTAATTCTGTACCAGGGGAAAAATGGTATAACCTTTTTCTGAATCGCCATCCAGAAATCGCACATCGAATGAGCCAGGCGCTCACGACATCGAAGGCAAACGTAAGCCAGATTCCTAAGCATGATTAGTAATTGCAAATGATTAGGAATTGGTTTGTGCAAGTGAACAAATATGTGAAGTCAAGATTGTTTTTAAAAATCTGTCTCAGATTTTTAACTGTAACGAAACGGCATTTTTCTTGTGCCCAAAAGATAGAAAAGCGTTCGTAAAATGAAATGAACATCATGTGTAATACATAACGGGCAATGACGGAAAAGAGTGCTTGTCGGCCCTCATCATGGCCAGTGCCAATGGAACAGTTGCTCCTCCCATGGTGGTTTTCTCTTATGAGAGGATACCATACAATGTTGTGATGAAATTTCCTGAAGGTTGGGGGATCGGGAAAACGGAAAATGGCTGGATGACTTCAGAGCCATTTTTTGAATACATCTCCAATGTCTTTGATCCTTGGCTTGAGAAGAACAAAATTCAGCGACCCGTTGTTTTCTTTGTTGATGGCCAACTCTTCCCACATCACTTACCATCTGAATCAGTTTCGCACATCAAAACAGATACAGCTAATTGCTCTGTATCCAAACTTGACCCACATTCTCCAGCCATTAGATGTTGCGCTGTTTCATCCACTCAAAGCGTGTTGGAGGAAAATCGTCCAAAAGTGGAGATTCAAAAACGGTGCAACGAGGATAAAAAAAGAGGACTTTGCGCCTCTTTTAAGGCAAGTGTTGGACCTCAGCGTCAAAGAAAAGACGTAAGAAAATGGGTTTTTAACCACAGGACTTAGCAATCTCAATCCTGACAATGTCGATTTTGCTAAGGTAATTAAATGTAAGTCACGCAGTGAGGAAAGAAGGCCATTCTCGCACAATCGATGGCTAGCCTTGCATAGCCATTTAGACTACATCAAAGCCAAGATGGGAAAATGGCAATGCTAAAAAAAATGAAGATCAAAGACGGAATGAAAGTTTGTTTGAGCTCTGGCTACTAACAAAAACCGAAGTGGCAAAGTATCGGGAAGCTCTTGAAGAGATGGATAGTAAAACAAAGAAGACTGACAAAGACGAGGACAAAACAAATGACGAGGAACCAACAGCGTCAACCTCACAGTCGTCAACAAACGCCACAGAACCTAATCTCGGTGGTGTCCAAGTCGTGGCCATTTCTGATGACTTGTCATTGCCAGAAGAAATTGAAGAAAATGCAGCTGCTGATCTATTAAATCTGTCGGGTTTGAGTTTGAGTGAATTCCCCATTGAACTGGAATTACCCGTAACTGACCTGGCCATTGATTTCCAGTCCCCTGACACGACCCCTTCAAAATTTAATTAATCAGTAAATCACGACCCCTCAAATGAATCGCTACAAGATCAACGGCCTGCAACTCCACCAACATCAACAAATTACCTAGATCAAATGCCTCCAGCTACTCCATCAACTTCAAGACACGATCATGATTCCTCATCTTCAAACAACAATATCAAGCCCAGTTACAGTTTGACACCCACTGAGTTAAAATTAAAAGTCCCGTCACCTTTTAAAAATGCTCTTTTCTGCCCTGGAGAAAACAAAAACCCCAAAAAATTAAACTGCCGAATGTAATAACATCAAATGAATGGAAGTAGTACTGTATATTTGAAAAAAGAGGAAGAAAAGAAAGCTGCTGAAGTTGAAAAGGAAAGAGAAAAAAAACAACTGAGAGAGGCCAAAGCAAAAGTAAAGAAGGAAAAGATCAAGAAAACAACGATTCCGAAGAGGAATAAGAAAAAGAAGATGATGACAGACACATCAACGACGACTTTGGGGTAGCACCACTTTCACTTGAACCTTTACAACTTGACATTGGTCATCTTGTGCCAAGTCACAGGGGCCTAATTCCATATTGTGTAGGGAGTGAGAAGAAAAAGTTTGTTGGCCAGATCATGAGTGCTGACCACGAGAAAAAAATAGTAAACAAAGTTTCTGTCCAAAAAATTAGAGTCAGAGAAGTTTGTTTGGCCAAAAAAGGACGACATCGACGATGAGCCGTTTTCAGAACTATTACAAATCCTTAGAGAGCTGTCGTTCGATAGGTGGGACTATCTTTCTTTTGAGGCCCTCCAGTTATAGAAAAAAACATAGTTTTTGTATGGGAAATCTTACCTTTGTTTTTTCTTTGCCATCTTTGTTGTAAATTTGTAAATAGTTTATGTTTAAGTCCTTCAATTCTGTCATTTCATTCGGTGTATGTTTTCTTTTAAATCGTTTGTATATGTTGTAAATTTATAAATAGTTTAAGTCCTTCTATTCTGTCATTTCATTTGGTGTACGTTTTCTTGAAAATTGTTTTGTATATTTGTAAATAGTTTAAGTCCTTCAATTCTGTCTTAATTACGTCATTTCATTTGGTGTATGTTTTCTTGTAAGTCGTTTCTTTATGTTGTAAATAGTTTAGTTTAAGTCACTGTTATGTCCCAATTCTATCATTTCATATAGTGCATGTTTCCTTGTAAATAGTTTGCATTTAAGTCTTTTAATTCTAAGTAGTTTTATGTTTCTATATATCTGTGGACATTTCATTGAATGTACACATTTCCTTTGGATTCTGTCATAGGATACGTTTTGTTCTTCAGAAGTTTTATTTTCTTATACATGGACATTTCATATTAGCTATGTATATTTTTGAAGTCTTTGTTTTCAAGTAGCATTGAGTTTGTTTTCGTAGGTCGTTGCAGCAGAAATGTTCAGATAAAATACAGCCTTGAATTCGTACCCGTATTATCGTTTTTTCATCATTTTTTTTAGGCGGAAACTCAAACTACTGCTTGGGTAAGTTGTTAATTCTCCATGTTGCCAATTATAATGGATTAATTCATTATTACGTGGTTGTACTATTAATTTATTTTGTGGCCTATCCTTAAAAATAGGCTGGTTTCCATTTAATTTCATTATTTTGTCCAAAGGTAGTTCGAACTGAGCTCGTTTTACACGTCACGGACTTTGGACAACAAAATTACGGAGTTTTGGTCAACTGTCACGGAATTAGGAAATCAGCTGTAGCATATGATGACACTTTATTTATGAAGTTTTTTATTATTTATAATGATATCGTCATGATATAACCTATACTAATACCTTCACAATGATCGGACAAAACAGTATAGGTATCCCATAACCTAAAAATTAGAGATGTGTGAGTACTCGAAATGTCGAGTTCGAGCCGAGTTCGGCACTGAAACTCGAGGTTTTACTGAAACTCAAAAGTTTTGAGCGAGTTTACTCCCGCCGTTTACCCGCGCTACCAAGGGTAGCCAAGGGTACCAAGGGGTCGTCGCGGCCGCGCGTCGTCTGTAAATTCAAATTGAGTGTGAACGCATTTGAAGTGTCACGAGCTGTGATGTGGATTTTAGTGTTTTATTACAATATAAGGAAGTTGAGGCTTATAAATTTATGTTACTCTTTACACCAAAATGGAGCATTAACCAGGACCTTCGGATTGAGTTGTATGAACACTGTCAATCATTGCAAAAATTGCCCTTTCAAAATGCAAAATATTTAAAAAAAGAGCAAGGCCTTTGACAGTGTCTGCCTCTCAACGCTTATTCAATAATTATCACAATATGGAATTAAGGATACAGCACTGAACTGGCTAAGCTCTTATTTGGTTGGGCGTCGACAGTATGTGTCCATAACATACACAAATGATAAAACAAAGTTTATAGAAACTGCAAAATCTTCCTTTAGAACAGTTAAATTCTCTGTTCCACAAGGTTCAGTTTTGGGCCCTTTCCTTTTTATTTGCTATCTGGGAGGACTGCCTGAGCCTCAAAATAACATCCATTATAGATCAAATTTTTGTACTTATGCTGATGACATAAGTTTTTCAGTTTCCAGCAAAGGCCAAAATGTAATTACACAACCAACAAATTTAACAATATAAAATATCAAAAAAGGTGTGGCTGAGAATGATCTTTTGCTTAATTGTTCCAAAACAGTAATTATGGAGTTTTATAACCCACAGAATCGTCCAAAGTTTAATAGTATTAATATTATGGATGAGGAACTTGAAACATCAAGTGAAACCAAATTTTTAGGATTGCATCTTGATAACCATTTAAATTGGAATTTACATGTTAACAAAGTTTGTAACAAAATTTCTTCTGACATTTTTTCCCTGAGAAAATTGGAACATTTTTTAGACATGGATGCAATGAAAATGATTTACTATTCAAACATCCATTCTCATTTAGCTTATGGAATTGCCATTTATGGTTAAACCACAAAAATAACTTAGATAAAATATTGAAACTACCGAAATCACATTATGTTAAATTTAAGTCCTGATACTTCTTGCAAAGAGCAAAGAGCATTTTGCTACTCTGGAAATAATTACGGTTTATGGTTTATATATACTTGAAATGGTTTCACATGTAAAGAAAAACTTGGAAATATTTTTTAAACATATCAAATCCATAATTATAATACAAGGAACAAAAATGATTTATTGACAATGGCACACACGACAAAACTTTTCACAAAAACTCCAACCTACAATGAAATAAAATTTTTTAATGCACTACCTCAACAAATAAAAAACATAAATAAGTTTGAAATTTTTCGAAACAAAGTGAAACAGTTAGTCACTGCTACAGTTTTATAATCCCTTGATGAATTCTGATTATTTAGGAATTTCAAAATTGAAAGGGTTTTGAGGCTGGGAGATAAATGTTATTTTGAAGGGGTTATTCTAACAAGGAGGGGAGGGGTTATTATTTTGAGGGGGAGTATTTTAACATTACTGAGTAATTAAGATTAATTTGTTTTGTACCTTTGACACCATTCTTTGTACTAAATGTACTGGTTGAATAAAGAGTTGTTTGATTTGATTTGATTTGTCTGTATGGTCCACTTTTAGGTTAACCTAACCTTGCCATTTTTTAAAGTATCTATCAATCAATCAGTCAATCAATCAAATCTTCTTTATTCAATAAGTAACACATTACATGTTTTAAATACGGTCACAAAATATGATTATAAAATAAACTTATAAATTAAATTAAATCAAACAATGTCAACAAGTTCTTACAATGTCCAAAATAGTAAATTTTCAATTTATAGATCTTAACCCATTGAGGTAGTAATTTTATTCTATTTGTAGTAGCCTATAACGGGAATTGATTGGTGCTGCACTCTAGTAGCAAAATATGTAACTAATGACCGCGGGCGTCTACGATTCTATCCGCTAGGGGCGCGGACTGACTGAAAACACTTAATATCGCCGCCAGGCCTTTGGTCGTGTTAGCTGAGTTGGCTACGTCGTGGAAACACCTTGGCCAGGTGGCGATACGATGTTCGTGGGTTCGATTCCCGCACACGACCAAAACTGACCAGTTGTGCAACTCTCAATGAGTTAACCAGTCTGTGGCAACGTTGGTGGGAGGGCCCAAGTAAAATAAACGGTGGCAGGCTTGCTTGGAAGTTGACGGGATCGGTTAATTCTTTGAGACTTGCACATGGTCAACACTGATTTTGCTAATTTTTACTTATGTCTACTGTGTGTGCGCCAATGCGACTCTCTAAACTGAAAGAAAACAATATTTTAATTAAAATATGCCATTAATCCATTTAAAAACACCAATTTTATACTCCAATTCACATGTTAATAAAATTACAAGTAAGGAACGAGACCTGCTCGTATGTCTACGCCAATGGGTTAAGTCTGAAAAATGTACAACTGAGAAAATATTAACATTTAAATTATAAATTAAACATATTGAAAATTATTAAATTAATAAGAAAATGAATTTCCAGTACAAAGGTCAATTCTCAGACATTTTTCTAACTGTCACTTGTTGGGATGATTATGAAAAGGTTACGTCAGGATGGAATTCAAAATATCAGCGTTTGGTATTTATAAATTCTTGAATTGAATAGGAGGGGTTATTTATTAATAAATCTTTTAGGAGCCGTTTAAATCTATTTAAATTGCTTTCTAGCCTTAAGGGAACTGGTAGATGCAGAAGGAATTTAAGTCGTGCATAAGAGGTTTTTTTGTATAAATTTTAAATTACGTCTAGGTAGGTTAATTTTGAAACGTGTGTTATATTCGCCAGAAGTGGATGACAACTGAAGCAGTTTTACATAAATAATTGTTTCATAAATATACAAATTGTAAACTGTTAATATCCCCAGTTTGCAAACCAAGTTTTTAACTGAATCCATTCTTTTTAGTTTCATCATTACACGAATAGCTCTTTTTTGTTGGATAAGTATTTTATCTAAGTTTTTTGTTGTTGTTGCTCCATAAATAGCAATACCATAAGATATGTGGCAGTGGATTAATGAATAATAGACTGTCTTTAGAGTTTCCAAATTGCAAATCTTAGACATCTTTCGCAGTGCATAAATACCAGAAGATAATCTTTTGACCACATGTTTGATGTGATCATTCCAGGAAAATTTTTCATCAAAAGTAAAATATCAAAAGCATATTTTTAATGAAATCTAATAGGTAAGCATAAGAAGTTTGTGCTTGTTTTTTGTTCCATAATAATTGGTATTGAGTCAATCCATTAATTTTAGGCTCAACTGTCCTTTGGCATTGAGCTGTTTTTAAAGACAAGTGATTTGTTTTGGCCTTGTTTAAGTTTCATTACTGATTTTTTAAATAATTTGTAATAATTTAAAACTCTATTTAAGACACGGCTTCAATTTCATCAGTTGATTTGTCAGGCACTTTCAAACATATCTTCATGTTGTTACTAACTGATTGTTCTTATTAGGTGTTAAAATTAATGCTAAGATATGTTGTGTGGCAATAAGACATTTTGTGTGGTAAATAAGTAGGCAAATATTTTACCATGTAATAGGCCTTTTTAATATTAAAATACTGTTTATTTTAACTTATATGTCTAAATGTAATGTAATGTAATTTTCTCCATTAGTAGAAAGATGTAGCTTAGGCCTAACATAATATACAAAACGTAGGATAAATAAATACCCCCGTCGCAGCAAACCTGTGTACTCAGCGAATTTCCAATGCAAATATGTGGGTATCACTACTACCTAGAGCCACTTACCAAGTTTCACAAAAATACATTCATTAATAAGTGATATATAGCACTTTATTTATTCTCCATAACAATAACATTATAAATGAGTACGCAGGTTTGCTGCAACAAGGAAGATGTGTTTTTTTTTGCAATTATCAATATAACTCAACCAGGTGAAGCTACATACCAAGTTTTATTAATTTAGGTTCATAACTAAGGGAGATATTAAACTTTACTTATTCTCCATATGAATAACATGGGGGCCGAGTATGCAGGTTTGCTGCTACCGGGAAAAATCAACAAAAAACCTTTTTTGTGCTATTATCAATATACCACAACTAGATGAAGCCACATACTAAGTTTCATCAATATACATACATAAATAATCAAAATATCTTTAATAAATAACTTATATAAATAACTTTATAAGTTTTTATTTATTCTCCATAAGGATAACATTGGACAACGTACTGTGTTTAGCACTCTGAATATCACTGCAACGGTTGGACGTAAAACAACAATTAAAACGCCAAAATGATTGTTTTGTAGAGCTAAACTGATTGGTAGAAAGAAATGTGGAGTTTTTTGTGAAATTATCTGAGGAAAATCTAAAAACCGTATTCCCATAAGATTAACATGGGAAATTTTATGGACACATTTTTTGACTTTTCTCCACGACCACTAAACCTAGCTTAATGATTCAAAATACTAAATTGTTTGTTTTAAGCTCTACAAAATGGCTATAACCAAAATCTAGTGGTTTTAAAATTTTAGGGTAATAAGTTCAAAAACTGATTTTTGGAAAATTTTAAACCCCCATAAAACCCCCTTCCCATAAACCGATCGATCTGGTTTTCGAACTTAAGTCATAAATGTTACTCTCCACATTTGTGCCAAATTTCATAAAAATCGGTCGCTTCTTTCAAAAGTTATCGCGGTAACGAACACATATATATATATATATATATATATATATATATATATATATATATATATATATATATATATACACACATATATATACATATATATAAATTTGAACGAATAGTGTTTTTGGCATCTGGGGACCTCAAAACAAAAAGTTATCATGGTCTCGGGCTTAAGCCTATAGGGAAGAAGCTATTACCGTAGGTGGCATGGTAAGATGCCACCTATGGTAATAGCTTCTTCCCTATAGGGGAAATTCGCTAAAAGGAGGAAATAAAATAAAAACTGAGATTGTTTTTTAATGAAACTGTTAATTAATACCATATAGGCCATAACAACCTTAATACCAAAAGATTAAAAGTATTTTATCTTCATGGCAAAATGTTATGCAATAACTTTGGCATGAATTATTTTCAGATAATGTACTTACCTTTTTCATGAAGCAGGAATCCATTTATTTTACTTACTATTGTTATTTTCAGGTCATAGTGACTAGAAAAGTATATTTTAAAAACAACATTTTTAAATGGAACCCTATACACTGTTTTGATCCAATTCAACTTGACATATGTGTTTTTTTTTATTATTTGTATACTCGACTCGAACTCGAGATTCAAATCTTTTGCCATTTACTCGACTCGAACTCGACTCGACTTAAAAAACCTGTACTTGCACATCTCTACCAAAAAAATATTAATATTTGTCAAATAACAGCAGAACCTACTGTTAAGGTCACGGTATTTGGCTGTTTTACCTTAATAATAATAATAACTAGTGGCTTGAAGGGTATATAGCTTAACCTTACTTCAATACTCTGCCTCGTCTGATTTTTTTTGTCTTCAATACTCTGCCTCGTCTGATTTTGTTGTCTTTCTTTATCTTTATATTCCATAGATTTTGAAGTTATCTTACTGCACTTTATACTATTGATATTGTATCTACTCAGTAGAACAAAAAATGGTATATGTAAAATTGTAGTTTATTTTGCTTGTATGTTAAGTTTTCTGTACTACAAGCAATATAATTTATCAGCTAAGCAACTAATGAAATGTAATTAATTAATTTTTAATGTTTAGGCTATTTTGAATTCCTTTGGTATATTTATTATGAATATTTCAAAACTTGTTCTTTTTTAATATTGTTTTTTTTTAATGCGATAGATGTCAAGTGATTTATTACCCTTTCTTCACAAGGTGAGCAAAAAATGGTCTTGAGCTCGATCTCCCAAGAAGATTTATGTTTATCTGTCTAGACGTTTAAAATTTGTGATCACTTCCTTGTTAAAATGTTCTGATTTTAATCTTCCGAACCAAATTTTGGTATATACATACATTTGTAACATATGTATTCAGTTTATTATGGTTGTTTAAATAGTACATTTTTTATATTTCAATTATTATTCATTCATGGTCAAATAAGGGTAAGGTAAAATAAATAATAACGTTAGTAATTCAATTCCATAATTACTCAACTTTATTAAAATTAAATCTGATGATATTTTTACGTTCTAATTAAATCTGATAATATTTTTACTTTCTAGATAACTACTCAACTCGATACTCGAGTAGTTGGCTCAATACTTGACAAGACACAATTTTAAAAATCGCTACTCGCCCACCCCTACAACTGCGGCAAGTTGACGGCGTGGGGGTTGATGCATGTAAGCATCCTGGGGATGTCTTCCACTGCATTGGGTTGGTCCAGGTGAGCTCCAACCCCCACCAATAGTTGAACCAACTGTGCAAAAGCATCACTAGTATTTTAGAAGTGATACAACTATATGAATTGTAGCAGTGGCAGTCATAGCTGAGTGGTCAAGTACTGGCCTACCACCCAAAAGGCTCAGGTTCAATTTCCGGTGTAATCCATATGATTTCTGAAACTCAGATTGCCACCGTGTTTCGGAAGGCACGATAAGCTGTTGGTCCCAGCTAAGGAAGTATGAAATATAATGTTGTCACAATGAATCAGTTCATAACCCAAAAATAGACCCATAAAAACTAAGCACAAAAAACTACCTTAAGATAAAAAATTAAACTATTAAAGTTTGACCCTAAAAAACGTTGATCCATAAATGGAATCTGCTATTGTAAATGGTGCTTTGTAATATTCAACAGGTCATGTCAAGAGGCACCTGACAACTCTGACAACAGACCTTGGCCAAAAGGTTACATGAACTTTGCTTAACACATTGACTACCGATCGTCACGTATATGTGACGCAATGTTAATAAAAAACTCTTAAAATAGACCAGTGTTGCATATACGTGTCGCTCAGGCTGATTCCAGTGGACCGACGACACGTATACAGGACGCGCAGGTCAAATCCAGTGGACCAACGACACGTATACGGGACGCAGTCACCGTTCAGTTAAATGACTTGCCACGTCCATAGGGTACACTATATCGATCTGAAGCCTGTATATCGGTCTATAGGAATGTGTGACACGTATGCACATTGCTCGGTCTCGGGGTACGACCTCAAATTTTTTTTACAGACTTTCAAAGTTGGCCATCCTGTCTGCCCAGTGATAATTTAATTTTGAAACCGATTTCAGTTTGTTCTCATTAAAAGAAATGTAAAAATTCGGTTTTTTATTTTATTTCCCAGTCATCCAAAGTTTGAAAACTCACGTCACGTATGTGAGACAGTCATCAGTCTATCGCAAAAATATCATATCAAATTTTACTATAGACTGACGTGACACATACGTGACGCGATAAAAATGCTAAAATAGCACTGAAATAATATTTGATTGCTACTTTTATGAGTAAATATATATATTCCAATTCAAAACATATAAAAATACGGGAAAAAAATTTCGGTATCTGGGTTACGATTGGTCACAATGACTTGGTCTATGGTTTATTGGTGTATTAGGTTTGGTCTGCCGGGAACTCCCGGCGACCCGAATTCCGGACCGTCGGTAGCCAATGTGTTAAATTGTATTATTACTATTACAATTACTTTAAAAAGTCTTGGCCTAAGTAAGTGAGGTGTGCTAGCAGCTAGCACAGGCCAATGCCAGACAAAAGTTGGGAGTGACGTCATCTTGGCGCAGAATGCCTCTCATGGACATCTAACAGTTTGACACAACATGAGACAACTTATGATTTAGGTAACTTTGACAAAACAAATATTTCTGAAATTTTATATGGTTGTTAAGACGTTTGCTGCGCATGTTCCGCTATCGGACCATCCTTGCATAATTTCGCACGCTCGTGTGCACATATCGGGACATGCCTCTTTTGAAACCAAACCAGTCAGTCTGAGCTGAGCACCTGGTCGATTCACGTGATATGCTGTGAGCGTGTAGGGGGGGTCTCGTAGTGTTGCCGGGCGGCGTGTCTCGATTGGCCTTGGCTGCGCGCGCACGCCGTACGGCCCCAAACAGTATCCCGCTCTTTATTGTAACTAAACCAGTTTGTGTTCGAGGCAGGTGATTTACTGTCTGTGTGTAGTGCGGGTCACGTTGTATTGTCGCGCGGCGTTACTTTTCGTATCGGCCGCGTATTTTGTGCGTTTTTTGGCGCATTGTTCTGCGTATTTCGAGTTGTGTTCCTGTGGCGTTATATATTGTTTTATAATGGTTTTATAATGTAAATATTGTATATAAGTTATAGTGATAAGAATATCTATCAGTATAGTACGTTTTTACCAAATAATAACATTGTGACTGTCATTTCATGTGATTGTAACTATGTGTGTATACGCAACGGGTGCTTCGGTCTCGAAATCGACCGGACCTTTATGACGTCATTAGCGGCTAAACTAAAGTTCTGGAATGCTTTTAAACCACATGGTCGGTCTTTTATTCGTCATAGGAAAGTAAATCAACAATAAAAATTTTTCAGCATCCACGAAAAATTAAAGATTTTTCGTGCGCAGCGAACGTGTTAACCTCGGAAAAAGGAAGGATATGAATAAATAATTCAGTGTTAATGAAAGTTTCATTTCATTATCCAAGCATGAACAAGTTGGTTGGCTATAAATCATTAATTTTTTGGTCACCGATTTTAGACCTATGAGAAAGTTATAATGTATATCATTATCATAAAATATGTAATGATATAAATATGTAAAAAATTATAAATTTAAAACTGTTCCATTTAAGAATTGTTGATCTCCCTCAGTAAATAAGCACTGTAAACATTACAACTTAAAAATATCAAAAGAAAATGAGTGCATTACGTGTACCCCCGATGAAGCAGAACATTTTTCTTCTTTTTAAATCTTGATCATTCAACACAACGTTTTATTTATACAGTCAACTCCAAATTATCCGAGAGCAGGTTAATCGGGTTGTGGTTTAACCGAGGTCACGAAAGGTTGATTTTTATTATTTTTATTTATCCCCTTCTAAACATAAATAGAGCAATAATAACAATTTATTTTGCTAAATTATCTCCAGAATCGTATTTAATTTACTTTGTTTATCAGAATAAATACTATACAAACAATTTAGTAAACACAACTTAATCTGAGAGTCTGTCATCTCGCTAATGAGCAGTGGGCGCGTGATGGGGAGCGATGTACTTGACACTGCACATGACTAGGCAGTGCGACGTACGGTCGGACGTGGATGTCTAAAAATAGAAACATCTCAAAACAATCACCCTTCCCACCGTTGTTCACCCTCATGGGGTTTTTCCCCCAGTGCGGAATTAATTAGCACACTGTTCGGTGTAGTTTAGAGAGTTCGGTGTTAAGAGATTTGTAACCTATTAAATATCATTTGGTGTTTTGGATAGTATTTACTATCAACCATTGCTAGTATTAAGATTAACAATTATTATCTTGATTGTTTGTAGATTTTATCACAATTTAAAGATTTCCAAAGGTATTTTATATACATAAATATATCTTAAATGACTTTAAACACAATATTGTAGTATAAAAATATTGATAAACCTTTATTATATTCGTAATATTCAATTTATCGAATCCGTTTGTTTTAACTGTGGTTTTGGGTTATCCGTGACCCTCCAACCAGTCATTACCCCGGATAATCGGGAGTTGACTATAATTGTTTTTAACTATTAAATGATACTGTAAAATAAAACAACTTGTTATTGGAATAACATTTGAAAAATAGTGAAATGAAGTACAGTATTCCAGTAACATTTTTCTCCAACCCTTGCGTGGAGAAATCTAATTGGAAATTGTTTAAACTCTGACGGCAATAATTTAAAATTTTTATGCAAATATTACTCACAGGTCCATAAAAGTTGTATGGGTTGGCTGCCACATGCAAAGGGGATGACTTTGACTCGTTTCTGGCATTCACAGGCGCCCCACACTCCAGCAGCAACTTGATTACTTTCATGTTGGGGAAAATTAACTGAAACAATTTCAACACGATTACCACAATATTTTGGTACATAGATCGCTATGCTACAAATTGTATTTTATGGCTCCTGCATCTCAATGGATATTGAAACCTCTTTAAACAAGGAGCGCACAAGTTATGGCGTAAGTAAATAAACTGCTTATAACTCTACCAACATGTGGTCTAGGTACCAAAATCGTCAGCTATGGCATAAATAATCTGGGCAACCACTTGTTAAAAGGCTGCTAACGGACTCCAGCAGTGGCGTCGATACGGGGGGGGGGGGGGAATCAGGGGAATATATCTTCCCTATTACAACTTGAACAAATTAAAATTTATATCCTCCTAAAACCAAGCTTATGACTTTTGATTAAAAAGAAATGCTATTACTGAAAACAAAAAAGTGTCAGCACGCGGCACGATATTTGCGCGCCTCACGTGAGACGTGAACTGGACGTGAGTCACCGAACAGTCTACCCTCACCCCCTAGCAGCCAGTTCATCAACTAGCGCATGTGACCTTGACCTTGATGTCTAAGACGGTCTTAGTGATGTGCTTAACTTACGATTGCCATGTTAGATTTGTACTTTAATAAAGTGCTGGGAGCCATAAATCTTCATACTGATTTTTAGCGTTCTATGACGGCAAATATATGTAAAAGTCAACGATATTTCCCGACAAAATAAAGCCAAAGAGTAACAAATAATAGAGTTTAGAGTGAACAGAGAAATGAGGGTTTAGCTTATTTGGCAATCGTTGCATGACGACGAAGTTGCAAACGTAAATACATTTTCGTTCACAAATAGGATTTTAACACAAATTTGAGAAAAATTTCAAAAAGGGGAGATTTTGTGTTTTTCACGGAAATTCTCTGGAGCTATATTTTTATCTTAAAACTCCGGTAATCTCCGGGAAAATCTGGTGACTTGGCAACCCTAGCGTAACGATTACTTTCCAGTACTGATTACAACTGATACAAGTACTTTTTAGACCTGGTTACAAACACTGATTAATTTGTATCAATGGTTTATGTCTTGGATGTGTAGGCCTATCAATAATTATGGATATAAGGGACACGCCGATGATGTCTTTAATTCTGTATACTGGTATCCGCGTTAGTCACGAACACAGTTTTTTGTTTTGTATTCTCTAATGAGATATCCCCCCCTTGACAAAGGTCTATCTACGCCACAGGACACCAGTTCTCATTTCTCTACTGGTTAGTTACTGGAAGTTGGGCAGAGGTCGGGTTAAGGAAACGGCCATTTCAGGAAACATCTTTACACTCATGGAATTACAAACGAGTGAGACAGAACTGTAAACTTTGTGATCAGTCTGAGGAGACCGCTCAGCATATCATATTGGACTGCGGACTCTTGGGGCAAGGATATAGGCTCTGTTTGCAAGAAATCAGGTGTTGTTTGCAAGAAAACCACATCAGTTAAATGCCTGTGAACCAAACTGTTTTCAATTGGAATAAAGTCTCTCCCGAACAGATAGTTTTTATTGTTTCCAAATTCCAAAAGTATGGACTGCTATTGGCTATCAAACTAAATCACTGAGAAACCCATTCATCTTATTTGTGAGTCTCTCTCATTAATTTTCAGTAAATACTTAGAGCGTGTTTATTTTCCTGATGTTTTACAAATATCAAGAGTAATTCCTGTTTTCAAAATACCCCCGTCGCATCAAACCTGCATACTCAGCGAATTTCCAATGAATAACACATAACATAACATAACACATTAAAACACTTAACAGGATTCATAAGAAATGTATTCACAAACAAGCGATATTTAAAATATTAATTATTCTCTATAAGAATAACATTAGGGATGAGTACGCAGGTTTGCTGCAACAAGGCACACAAAATAATGGGTTTTTATGCAAATATCAATAGAACTCATCTTAGTGAAGTCACATACCAAGTTTCATCCATATACCTTCATAAATAAGCGATATATAACATTTTAAGTATTTCCATAAGAATAACATGGGGACCAAGTACCTAGGTTTGCTGCTACAGGAACCATAGGCGAAAAAATTTTTTGTGCAAACAACAATAAACCACAACCAGATTAAGCCATATACCAAATTTCGCCAGTTTATGTTCATAAATAAGCGAGATCTACAATTTTTCATTTTCTCCATAAGAATAACATTAGACAACGTACTGTGTTTAGCACTTTCAATATCTCGGCAACCAATTGACGTAGAGCAATGATGAAAATACCAAATTGTTTGTTTTTTAAGCTGAATTCAATGGTATGAATTAAAATTTGATTTCAATTAAAATTACATGTGAAAACCCCAAAAAACACATTTTTGGGGTACAAAACCCCCCAAAAACCCCCCTTCGGATGGTGCGATTCATCTGGTTTTCGAACTCGTTCAAATAAATGGTACTTTACACATTTGTACCAAATTTCATTAAGATCGGACCTTTTTTACGAGAGTTATCGTGCTTACGGACACACACACACACACATATATATATATATATATATATATATATATATATACATATATAAAAATTTGAACGAATGGTGTTTTTGGCATCTGGGGACCTCAAAATGAAGTTATCATCGTCTCGGGCTTAAGTCTTACCATGAGACCTACGGTAATAATCAAATCAAATCAAAAAAATCTTTATTCATAAAATACATGTTATGTACATTGAATAGTGTCATCAATGCTTAAGAATAGAACTTAAGACTAAAAACAAATAATGAAAAACAAAATCAATTGTAAATACATGAGGGGGTGGAAAAGTACTCCTCCAGAGAATATAAAGCTTTGTCAATCAAATAACTTTTTACTTTGTTTTTAAATTTCTTAAGGTTTTCCTCATTTTTTATATTGCTGGGTAGATGTTTCAAAAACCTTAATCCCACATAGGATGGTTTTTTTTCATAATACTTTAATTTATGTTGTGAAGTGATAATAAATTTTTTATTCCTAGTATTATATGGATGACAGATAACTTCTGTGCTTTTTATATTATTTTTTGCAATGATAATAGTATCAAAAATATATTGCCCATATACTGTTAAAATCTTTAATTCTTTAAATTTATCTTTTGTTGTTTCATTGTAATCTAGCTTCATTATGATTCTAATTGCTCTCTTTTGCTGTTTAAGAATACCATCCATATTTGCCTTTGTTGTTGAACCATAAAGGCTTATACCATAAGATAAATGAGAGTGGATATTCGCAAAATATATATTTTTCAATGTTTTTTGGTTACAAAAAAATGACATTCTATAAAGTGAATAAATTCCTGAACTTAATGTTGATAGTAATTTATCTACATGTTTATTCCAGTTTAAATTTTGGTCTATTGTTAGGCCTAGAAACTGTGTACTACTTTTATTTTCTATTTCTTGTGAGTTGTACATAATAATTGGTTCAGTTATCTGCTTGTTTTGATGGGTTTTAAATATTATAAAATTAGTTTTTTGAGCATTCAGCTTTAATTTTTGCTGCTGCAAGAAACTTCCAATGTTTTCTAGTTCAATAAAACTTAGGATTTCAACTTGTTGAACAGTATTAGCTGATACTTTAAGATTTGTATCGTCTGCATAAAAACAAAGATTATTTTGTGGTAAACACGCAAGTGAGTTTCCTGCATCATTAATGTAGCAGAGAAACAAAAGAGGACCTAAAATCGATCCCTGTGGGACACCACATTTCACATTTTCAGTTTCTGAGAAAAACTTTAAAACTCTGTTGTCATGTGTTTTGTGCGAAATTTCTACAAATTGACATCGATTGTGGAGGTATGACTGAAACCATTTTATTGATCTCTTGGATATGCCTAACATTAGCAATTTATTTATCAGTTGAGAGTGGTTGACACTATCAAATGCCTTTGATAGGTCCATGAAAATTCCAGTTGTGTATTCTCCTTTGTCTACTGATTCAATTATAGATTCTATGAATGATACTGCTGCAGTAATTGCAGATTTCCCAGGTCTAAAACCATGCTGATAATCATTTAATAATTTTGACTCTTCTAAGTACCTTAATAACTGATTGCTAACAATTTTCTCATAAATTTTTGATATTACTGGAAGGAGGGAAATGGGGCGGTAGTTGACACAGTTTCTAGATCATCTTTCTTATGGATTGGTATAATTTTAGATTTTTTCAACTGATTAGGAAAAATTCCCGAAACAAAAGATGAATTTATTAAGTGGCTTAAAATTTGACTTACATATTCTTTGACATATTTTATAAATTTTATAGGAATGTCATCATATCCTGAAGAGTTTTTGTTTTTTATTGAGCTAATTATCTTTTCCACCTCCCTTGCATCAACAAATTCAAAATTAAAACCTTTTTTAATACCTTGCTCACTTTTATTATTAATACTATCATTTTTATCTTTGCAGTTAAACTTACTAATATCCTCAGCTACATTGACAAAATATTCATTAAATACATTTGATATAGTTCTAGGGTTAGTTATGCTACGGTTTCCCTTTTGCAAGCAGATATTTTTAGTTTTATTTTCATTCCTTTTACCTACTTCCGAGTTTATAATCCTCCAGACTGTTTTTTGTATATTTTCAGATTTCTGTATCATATTTTCAAAATAATTTGTTTTAGCTTGAGCTACTTTTATCTTATAATTTAGTTTTTTTTGTTTCATAGCTTGAGTCAAAATACGGTTTTTGTTTCCCCGAATTTGTAATGTCAATTGCAGTAATTCTTTTTTTTTCATTTTTCAGATCATCTGAAATCCAATTTTGTTTACATTTTTTTCCAGTTACTGTTGTCTTAGGGAATGATATATCAAAATAAAATTTAAATGTGTTGTAAAACTCATCATATTTTTTATTAACAGGGGCCATATAAACATTTTCCCAAATTTCATATTTTAAAAGCCTTTTAAATAAATTCAGGTTTTGATCTGAAAACTTACGAGTTGTACGTTTTACTGGTTTTTGATTTTCATTTTTGAGTTTTTTGTTTTTAATGTGAAGCAGTTGTCCATCATGATCTGATAGGCAAGTTATTATCCCCTCAACAGTCAGTGTGGAATCATTACAATTTTTTACAGTATAATTATCAATTGCTGATTTCGAATTTTCTGTCACTCTAGTTGGGAAGTTTACAAGATACCTCATGTCATGATTTTTTAATGTCCGTTTTAATAGTTTATGATCGTTGTCATTTTTTAGAACATTAATGTTTAAATCTCCTCCTAGAACTATGTTTAAATTTTTTGGAAAAATAATCAACTAATACACTTAACCTATCTAAAAATACTTCACAATCTGAATTAGGTGACCTATACACTCCTATAGCTAACATTTTAAATTCATCAATTACATAGCTACAAGCACAAAACTCAAATTGTTTTTCCTCAAGCAACATATCAGACAAAGATTTAGGTACGTTCACCCGCTTCCAATTTAAACCTTGTTGGCAAAATATTATGACTCCTCCTTTTGAAGTAGTTTCTCTGCAGTAAAAACTGTTTATTTCATACTGTTGTATGTTAAGCCTATTAATTTCATGAGTTTTCATATCATGTTCTGTCAGTATGACAATTTGAGGTCTTAACTCATCTAAAATGATTACTAATGGCTCAATTCTTGAAGCTAGATGTTGTATGTTTTGATGGAAAATTTTCAGTAAATTAGTTTCTTTTGATACTTTTTTATTTGATTCAGTGCCGCCATTTTGTTTAAATTGGAAACGGGAGTCATGCTGCTGTGATGTGTTGTTGTGTGCTGTGGCATGTTCAGTGGTACAATATGTAGTGGTGTTATGTGTGGAGTGTTGAGTTGAGTGTTCTGTGGTGGCATGGACACTGCTTTTAGAATACACTGGACATTTTTCTAAGACTACATTTGTAACACTTGTATTGGGGCTTCCATTAAAAAATGAGGCACTACATGATTCAAACTTTGACTACACACAGCACTATCATCAACTTTTCTCTCCAAGCTTGTAGATTTTCTTCTCCAGTTGTGGTTTGGGGTTGACCACGTTGAGCATAGGGGTGGAAACTCACTCATGGACGAGAAGCAAGGTGACTGTTGGGGAGGACCCGCTGATGTCGGACTCATGGACTGGAAGCTAGATGACTGTTGGGCAGGGCTAGCTGATGTCTTCTGCTGGCACTCCCGAGAGATAGCATGGTGTAAGGTTTCAACAAAGCTCGTATAAGAGATATCTTTTCTTAGTTGTTGGTTATAATGTTCATTGGATGTGATTATATAAATATTAGCTCCAGTGTTTTGTTGGAAGTCAACTATGTTTGCAGCAAAAACACTTGGCGAGATATTATCTCTGCAACAACCCATGGGAGAACATATTAGATGTTTGAGGCTTCTTTTGTTAAAATCTTCTTTAAAATGTTGAAAAGCAAGGTTATAAGCTGGTACCTTTGGTTTATCGTAATAATTAGCTTTAGTAACCAAACCATATACTGTGGCACCGTTGGGTAGTTTTTGGTTTGTTAAATAGTTAGTGAGGAGACTTTTGGGCTTTCCAAAATACTCCCTGAAGACTGTCGCCACGCCAGCGCTCATATTTTTTTTCCTCTTGAAGGTCTGCTGAGATGCTGTGTGCAAAAGCAACTTGTTCGTTGTCTCTAAAATAGATAATAAAATCTTCAACACTTGCCTCAATAATTTGTATTTTCCCGTGCAGAAATTCCTGAGTGTGCTTATTCTTGCTTGTATTATCTTGGGCTTGGCGTACGGCATACTTCTTTTTATCCATTTGTACTAAGCTTTTATCTGAGTTTATTGCTCTGAAGCAATGGACATCAGGTTTCGTACAGTGTGTTTTAGATAAGCTTGGCGAGAAAGGGATACTTGAGTCTAATACTTCGTTGGTTTTTTTAATATACCTTAAACTTTCAATGATAATGTAAGATAGCCTTTTTTTCCCACGGTAGTTAAGATGCAACCCATGAGACGTAAAGTGGTATCTTTTTAATATGTCCAAATCAATTAGATAAACATTATTTAACCTTATTGCAAGTTCTCTTAAATAATTATTTACTATAGCTACCTCCTCATGTATGGGGTTATTTCTTTGCACATCGTATCGCTGAGGAATTGTTGTGATGCACACAGCCCTGTGTTTACTAATGGTATTCAGTTTACCTTCCAATTTATTATAGAATACTTCAGTTGTTCTCTTTAAAGTATCGTTAGTTCCTGCTATAATCACAAGGGGAACGGTGTGAGATTTGGCAGTGTTATTTAGTACTGTCAGAATAGATGCACCTGGACTGACTGTCCCGCTAAGTTTCACTTTGCCACTACTTAAAGTTTCAATTATTTCTGGTATTCCTCGTCCTTGGCTGTCAGTAGAGAACTCAACTTTTACTGTCATTGGGTCTTCATATTTATTTCTGTTGTTGTGCTGGGACTTATGAGATGTAGTCATCTTTGATTTTTCACTTTGTGTTGTTTTTTCACATGTTTAGTATACTTCTCACTCCAAGTGTATTTTTGTTTTTTGTCAAACTGTCCCAACACTTGGTATTTATTTAAAGTGCTGAAATTTTGGTAGTTTCCTTCATTTGTACATTGACTTTTGGTTTTGTATTTATTATATTTAGGTTTAACTGAAGTCCACTCTTGCATGTTAGTGTTTTGTTTGATTTCTTCATGCTGTGCGTTTTTCTCTCTAGCTTGTGACTTTGTCTCAATCAAAGGAAATTCCTTTAACATTGATTTTACAACAAGAGAATCAATTTTTGTGTACTGATCATTATAGCTGAGATAAGCCAAAAATGCGCGTTTAGTAATAATGTCTTTTTCACTAATATTTAGGTTAGCAAAACAGCTTTCAATGCATAGGGGTTCTGTTCTGATTCCTATAGCTCTGGTCAGTAAGTCAACCATCAGCAGAAGATAAACCCCACAGTCACTCCCATTATCTTGCTGAGGAATGTTTATTATTTTAAAGTTTGCTGGTTCTTGACAGGCAGTAAGCTTGGCTAGTTTGTATGACATTTTTTTTGCATGCTGCAGATTTCTTTGCTTGAGGGAATCAAAATAATAAAATGTGTTATCACACCTTTCATAAAATAAAAGGCTCCAGTGCTGGCCCGCAACTTCCAAAACTGCCCCTGCATCATTTATTGGAGCAATTATGAAAGACTTACTTTCCAAATTTAATGGTTCAGAAAAAGAGTGATAGTCATCCGAACATTTAATAGCCTGGGAAACAACAGGACTAATTAGGCAGGTGTCTGAGTCAATTACACCCTTGTTCACGAGTGCTTTAAAATAAACTTCTATAGCATCATCTGTTAGCCAATCATGGCTCAAGCAGGAATGGATTATACCACCATTGGAGTCAGTTTGCGCATATCCGTCATGCACTACTTTTGATTTGTGTATCTTTTGATTTTTTTTAATAATCTCAATTTCTTTTAAAAAATTTTCTCTTTCCTGGTCAGCTTGTAGGGAAATAGCTTCGTTAACTTTTGTTCTATAAACTAATTTTTCTTCCAATGATTTTATTTTTAAAGTTAGTTCTTCTTCTTTTTTTTCGGACTTAATTCTAATCTCATTGAGCTGCTCTTCTTTCAGCCATAGTCTGTCCTCAAGTTCATGTTCCAGGATGGATTTGTTGAACCTTGATCCATGCAGTTCTTGTCTCAATTCCTCATTTTCCAATAAAAGTGATTTGTTCATTTCTACATTCAGTGAAACAGAAGTTTCAAAATCAGGGTCGGATAAATATTCATGCTGAGAAATTTGTAATGTGTGGTTATCTGTAGTTTGATTAAGCACACAACTTGGGCACTTCCACACATTCAGTTCTTCATTTGAAAGTTTATTAACATTAGAATACAATAAATGGATGCATTTCAGATGAAGCCAACTTTTGCATACTCCATTGCAGTATATTGCTCCAGTTCTTACCCCTTTACCACATTTACCACAAATGTGCTTTATTTTTTTACTGTCACTCATATTGCTATACAAAATAATAGGTACGTTAATTTATTATTTATTTAATCCAAAAATGTAAACAACCCTTCAACTTTATCAATCAAAACAATGGATTACCCTAGTAGACTAGTATTTTGGTGTGACTGAAATGTGAACAAATATGTGTTATACAGAACAATCTTCCCTACAAATAGCTTCTTCCCTACAGGGGAAATTCGCTAAAAGGCGAAAAAAACCTGCTGCAAAATTACCGGCCCATTTCTATTGTACCAATTTTTTCAAAAATCTTTGAATTCCTGATGTATAGCCAGTTGAGTTGTTATTTTGGAATCCACAATCTTTTAACAAATAGTCAGTTTGGTTCCCGTAAAGGTAAAAACACAAACATGCTATATTTCAAATTATAAATGAAACCTTAGATGCTTTTGAAGGTAAAAAATCAGATCTCCTATCATTGTGTGATTTAAGCAAGGCATTTGATTGCATCTCATATGAAATTTTATGTAATAATAAAAAATGATTCATTAAAGGTAATTGAATCCAATTTGAGTAACAGAAAACAGTGTGTCTCAATCAGTAACAATACCTCATCACTAAAGGATGTTAGGCTGGGTGTTCTGCAGGGCACAATACTTGGCCCATTTTCTTCATCATTGGGCCTAATGTTATTAATAATTCTTTAATTTTTTTATGCGGATGACACAACTTTACTTTATAAACGTAAAGATGTATTTGTTTAGTGCTGTTGATTGCTTCTCAACCAATAAACCTTTTTGCAATGAAGAAAAACTCAATCGATTCTCTTAAGCATATGTAATATACAAAAATTAAACAGTCAAACTTTTAGGAGTTATCATTGACTCAAAATTAAATTGGGGAGCACACATTGATCATGTCTGTAAGAAAATATCTAGGGTAAGTTATCTTATTTGGAAATTAAGGGATATAATGACAAGTGAATACCTGAGAATTGTGTATTTTGGGCTTTTTGAGTCACATCTAACTTACAGCTTGCTTTTGTAGGGTCATTCTCCTCTTGTCAATGTTTTGCTGATTCAAAAGAAAGAAATTCGCTACATGTGTAGGGCTGAACCCTGTGGAGCACTGTCGACCCTTGTTCATCAAACTTAAAATTCAATCTGAGGTAAATTGATATAGTCGATGTTCAATATTGCTCATTAAACAAAACTTTGATACATTTTTATCTTAGAATTCTTAGAATTAGAGAAAATGTTTACAACCAAAACGCAAGAGGTAGAATGAGACTTGATATCTCACAACACAGATTAATAAAAACGGGTAAACTGTATACACTTTTTAATAAGTTACCGCTATCTGCTAGAACTGTACCTTTAAATATTTTAAAAACACATTTCAATTCAGACGTTACTGTAGATTTTACAAAGGTTCATTGTTCTACTGTAAAGATGTTTACATACATAAATATACCTTGTCTGATTGTGATGAAATGTTATTAGTGTAAACTTTGACGAAACCTATTTCATGTGATACCTGGTTGTCGTCGCTGAAGTAGCTGCTCTTGATAGTGTTGAGCCTGGAGACGCAGAGGTGCAGCAGTGTGTCGCCTGTAGTGGCTGACCGAGGGTTGGCCCGCACCAGCGCCTGCACACACTCGTAGACCTGGGCCTGCTGCACCTCACTGCGGCCCGTCTCCACCAGCAAGTAGATCAGGTGGGTGATGCACTTCAGGATGCGGTCAAAGCTTTCCTGCTGTCTCTTGTACACCGGCCGGACCTGCAACAGTATCACACAAAGTGCTGAAACTCCGATCAAACGGAACTAATGGATCACTAATGAACGAGATGGTCCGTTGCTGATTCGGCTAGAAACAGGACAAATCATGCATTCTCTACAAAGAACCAAATTGGAAAATATAATTTGACAGAAACACTTTCTATGGCGATGGAAGTGGCACCATTATCCAGGCCTTCTACTGAAATAAACTTGTCATACTTAAAATTTGTTGAAAAGGAAATTAAGGAGGCTACTGAGAAGGGTCAGGTTGTGCCATTATCTATGGAAATAAATTAAAACAATTCACCCCCGCCCCTGCCTTCACCCTCGAGCCCTGCCTTCACCCTCGAGTGATGAGTCAGCAAAGTCAACATTTACAGTCGGGGTTAGACGTTCGAGCTGAATCCGCGACCTACCATCTCGTCGCGGTAAACGCACTCACAAGACGTATTTGTTGTCATGCGAAATGTCTGTGGTGTTAATGTAACTTTTTGTGTGTTTTAAAACGACTTCATTTTGAGTCACAACAATGGTGAGTGGTGCCCAATAGAAGATATTACTCGGGGTGTACAAGTACTCAAAACTTTGAGTTTTCGGCCGAGTATTTATGAAGTTATGAAAAATAACTTCATAACTTTCATACTCGACTCGAAGTTATGAAAAATACTTGAAAGTTCGACATTTCCGGATGATTGTTAACGATTGCGACCGGCCAAAACGCGTAGTAACGGCTGCAAAAGACGATCGTATCATGTAAAATTGGCCGAAAATGACGATCGCTAACGATTGCGACCGGTTAAAACGCCTAGTAACGGCCGCAAAATGCAATCGCATCACGTAAAATCAGCCGAAAATGACGATCGGATTGCGTAATTTCGGCCGTAAAGTACGATGGATAACATAATATCGGCAAAAGTGGAGACCGGGCCACTTAATATCGGCCGTAACTAACGATTTCGACATCTAATATTGATTATTAGCGATGTCTGGACCAGGTGATATTGGCCAAATGACAACCGGACCGTGTTTTATTGGCCAGAAACGATTGTCAAACCCCTTTTTGTTTGTCAATACATAATCCAGTTTGATTGTGCTGGGCAAAACTAAGTATTGCTATTCATGTATTAGTTATAAACCATGTTTAGATGATCAAATCTAGGGTGGTATCCAAATCCCATTACCCTATTTTAAACTACCAACTGATGGCAAATACTAGAACGAAAATGCTCAAAACTCAAAAATAATTGGCACTACTCGATTCGACTCGACTCGATTACAAAAATCACTACTCGCACACCCCTAAATATTACATTATGAATTTGAACAAATTTAGTTTTCGGCACCTGCGTGCCTAAAAAAAAGTTATCATGGTCTTGGGCTTAGGTTTTACCATGCCACCTACAATAATGATTCTTCCCTAAAAGGGAAATTAAAAAATAATTGTTTTTGTCACTTAACTCCTATCTTTCTAGAGCTTATAAATATTATAATGATGTATATCGTAGGCCCTTAAATACTTAGCACAATTATGTTAATGGGCTTTACACTCATATTAAGTGTTATTACAATGTGAAATCAAAACAAACAGAAGATTTTAACAGTTACAAGATTTTGGTTGGTTTTTAAGGTCCATATATTTATGATATTTATGAGTGAACCTCAAATTGTGGGACGGATTGAGTCCCACCAATATTTCAACAATTTTTCATTTCATAATAATAAAAAAAATGTTGTCATACATAACTTATCATAAAAGATACCATAAAAATGCATAAACTATAAACAATATGAAAAAAATTGCTAAACGGTGTTATAAACAGATCGCTAACAGTCCCGAACTGCGTAAATGTACATTACCGTACATTTTGGTGCCTTTTCGGTCCAACACTATTTCGGTTTCAAATATTTAGGCTAAGAGAGGTTTTACTGTAAACATTGTGTAATATCGTCAAAACGTAAACTTACTGAAATTACACATCATACTTTTAAAAATTAAACAGCTCGTTAACGATAGTAGACAGCTCGCTAACGTCAGCAGACAGCTCGTTAACATCAGCGGATAGCTCAGTAACGTCAGCAGACAGATTGCTAACGTAAGCAACACATTAAATAGATCGAAAACGTTGCCGAGCAGTACGTTAGCGACCTGTGAAATTTAGTTGTCTTTGGAATTGGTTCCTCATGGTGAGGAAACTAACTTTGAGGTTATGTTACTGACTACTTAGTCTTACATAACAGAGTTTTTATTAATGTTCATCTGAAAAGTTAAAAGTTATGCACGTTAGCGAGCTGTTGCTCAATTAACATACTGTGTAGAAGTTACCTTGATATTCGATAATTATTTCCAAACAAGAAGTTTAACTTCAAGAATAGTAGACGATTTCACTTGTCAAACAAACTGCAAGGTCACTGGTGAAGAGCAGGCTTATCGTGAGACGCCGAATGTACCATGGCGGCAAATTAAAACTGCCACCAATTCAGAGCGAGATCGCGGGACATTCAAATGTAAAGAAAAATGCGGTTTCGTTTTGTTATTTGCTTTAAAAAAACTTCGTAAATTAAAAGATCTATATTCGACGATTATTCTAAAGTTGTCAATACATTTTAGCGAATTTCCCCTATAGAGAAGAAGCTATTACCGTAGGTCTCTTGGTGAGACTTAAGCCCGAGACCATGATAACTTTTTGTTTTGAGGTCCCCAGAAGCCAAAAACACTATTCGTTCAAATTTATATATATGTATATATATATATATATATATATATATATATTTATATCTATATATATATATATATCTATATATATAATATATATGTATCTATATATGTGTCCGTGAATGCGATAACTTGAGTAAATACCCCCGTCGCAGCAAACCTGCGTACTCAGCGAATTTCCTATGCATGAATTTATTTCTTACTACCACATAAAGCCACTTACTAAGTTTCATAAAAATACTTAAATAAATAACTGATATATAGCATTTTATTTATTCTCCATAAGAATAACATTAGGATTGAGAACGCAGGTTTGCTGCAACAAGGACGATAAAAATATGTTTTTTTTGCAATTATCAATATAACTCAACCAGGTGAAGCTACATACAGTAGACGCTCTTTTATCCGGCATTCTATGAACCGGCACATTCTATTAACCGGCACCAGGCGACCCGGGTTTTTCCAGGTATTTTCGGTCGTTTCCGTTTCGTACTGCGACTGCGCTGGACTGTTCCCGCCTTTTTCTTAGTCACCTGTTGTTTGTTTACGTCTCAAGCAGTTTGGTTTCTATTTTTAGACGCCAACTTCCGCCCGGCTATCTGTCCGCCAGTCTGTCTGTCTATCTGTCTGCCTGTCCATCCACAAATGCAGGTGTTCCGGAGCAGTGTCAAGGTCAACCAACGTACGCGACCACAGCTCATTACTGACAGACTCTCAGATTACTGTATTCCCATTAATAACTAAAAAGTTCTATTATCCGGAAAAATCTATTTACCGGCATGGGCGTGGTCCCGAACATGCCGGATAAAAGAGCGTCTACTGTACCAAGTTTTAATGATTTATGTTCATAATTAAGGGAGATATAAAGCTTTACGTATTCTCAATAAGAATAACATTAGGGATGAGTATGCAGGTTTGCTGCTAAGAAGGTAATCAACAAAAAATCAATTTTTTGTGCAAATATCAATATACCAGTACTAGGTGAAGCCACATACCAAGTTTCATTAATATACATTCATAAATAATCGAGATATCAGATTTTATTTATTCTCCATAAGGATAACATTGGACAACGTACTGTGTTTAGCACTTTGAATATCTCGGCAACGGTTGGACGTAGAATCATAATTTAAACACTAAAATGATTGTTTTGTAGAGCTAAACTGATTGGTAAAAGCAAATGTGAAGTTTACATTTAAATGAACTGAGGAAAAGCCAAAAACCTTTTTCCCATAAGATTAACATGGGGGATTTTATGAGCAGGTTTTTTTGGATTTTCTCCGCAACCACTTAACCTAGGTTAATAATTCAAAATACCATATTATTTGTTTTTTTAAGCTCTATAACATGGTCAAAACCAAAATTAAGTTTTTTAAAAATTTTAGGGTGAAAAATGCAAAAAACTGATTTTTGGAAAATTTAAAACCCCCATAAACCCCCCTTCCCGTGGTCCGATATTTCTGGTTTTCGAACTTGAAGTCATGAATGTCACTTTACACATTTGAGAAAAATTTCATCGAAATCGGACGTTTTTTACTCAAGTTATCGCATTCACGGACACACATATATATATATATATATATATATATATATAAATTTGAACAAGCACTATCACTTCATGGGAATTCAAGACAACGTGCCCAAGTCTTGCACTTCCAAGAAAAGAGCAGCTTTATGTACTTCCATATCCAAAAATACAAAATTTGAAAACGTTTATTCAAATGAGGAGTGGTAACCGGAGGTGAAGAAAGAGAAGAGCCGGGCTTCATCTTCTACTTCAAAGAAGATATTAACAGTTGAAGAGGTTTTCTCTTGCTCAGACCAAGAGGACTTGAAACCCAAAACTCCTAAAGACAATGACTTGGTAAAATGTGAAGCTGTACACTGTGTCCTCATTAGGAAAAGGCTGTTTAGTTGTTTCTGTAGAAAATCAAAAGACAAATAAAAAACTGATAAATTTTGTTGGAGTGGTTTTCAGTGAGGATGAACTGAAAGTGATGTTCATGAAGAACTTCTCTAGTGATAAGTCAGTGTACGTAATGGATGAAAAGGAAGTGTCATATGTATGTTATGATATAATACCAATTAAAACAATAGAAGCGATTGGTAAAGTCCAAATAAATCACAAAATAAAATGATAAAATAGTTGGAGTTCTGCCAAGTCCTTCAGTTGTAGCAAGGGGGGGCAGAATTTTGCATAAATTCAAAAACCGGGTACAACTGTAAAGTTGTTTAGTTGTAAAACTGTTTTTAAAATGTTAACTGTAATTTTCATTTCTTAAATTGTAATAATCTTGTGTTTGTAATCTACCAAGTGTCATTTGCATTTCTTTATTTTTTTAATTATTGTTTTGATTTACGACATACTTTCAATTGTATTTACTTTAGATCGCTAACACCGTTACAGATCGCTAACGCTAATGAAAACTCTTAAAATCCTGTATAAAAATCTTATTTTGATACTAAAGGTTAATATGAAAAAAAAATAATTTGTCCTTACATAAAACTTAAAAATAAAATCAATACAAAATAAATAAACGGTATCAGGAAACTGACACATACTTTCTCCCTTTTAGCCAAACTTTAATGACAAAAATATTTGTTATTTACTAAATATAGAATATGAAGTATAGATAAATGTACAGAAAATTGTCTAAAATAGTTGTTTTCAGAAATATCCACCCAAATCCCTTTTTGGGAGGCACTATAGAGTCCGTTGCTACACACAGTGGTTTTGAGAGGGGAAATGCCCCCTTGCCCCCCCAGGGTTAAATAGCAACACATTTTGAACATCATCTGTTGGTCAATGCTAACTTGACCTGCATATCAAATTGTAATGAAATTGATCAGTAAATAAGAGAGAAATAGTTATATTTGTATTCCCCATAAGAATAACATTGGACAACGTACTGTGTTTACCGCTAAATGAAAATTTCAATTTTCTCCGTAACTAGCAATTGTAGAATAGTAATTTAAAATACTAATTTATTTAATTTTTTTAGCTCTTTTTAATGGTGAATCTTTTTTAACATTTATGATTTTTTATAAAAAATCAAAAAAAATTGAATTTTGGATGTTTTAAGTCCTGTAATTTCTGAACCCGAATTTTTCAAGAAATGCGGGTGGTGTCATTTTGTTGCAAACCTAAAGTTCTACAAACCACGAAAGTTTAATCAAAATCGTTAGAGCTGTTTTTGAGAAATTTGGATTTTTCATGTTTTTGGCGGTTTTTGGGGGATAATTACCCTTAAAAATCAAAAATCCAAAAAAATGAAAAAAACGCCTGGAGATATCGTGGATTAGTACCTACATACCAAATTTCATAAAAATCGGCCCATAGGTTAGGGCTCTAGCTCTGTAAACATCCACACACACACACACACACACACACACACACACACACAGACAGACATCACGTAAAAACCACTTTTTTGGGTTCAGGGAGCACCAAAACGAATATTTCCACTAACAACTCAAATTCGAAAATTTTTACGAAAACAATACTTTCTCCATATACTATGTATAGGGGGAGAAAGTAAAATGGATTATAAATTGAGATTTTATGGTATTCACCATGTCAATTGGTTTAATATTCATCTGTTTACACCGATTATATATACATAATACGTAATAAATATTATAATAATATGTAGATTGTTGTAGGTATGTTCTATTCTAAAACTACGTTTTTTGTGCTCTGATTTTAAATAAACTATTTTTATACACTTGAGTCCCGCTAGTCCGAACATGGGTAATCCGAACGTCCGCTTAATCCGAACAGGTTCTGGATTTTTTTGTAAATACTGTGCACTAATAATAAAAATATATCTTACGTAATTAATACGTAATTAAAAGACAAAAGATAATGGGAAAGGTAAATAATGTTGTAACAAAATGAAAACAAAGTAATATTTTGAAGAATACAAATGTTTTGTTTAATGTGAAAAGACAAAATTTATAAACAGTACAAACAATAGCAGACTACGTCAAGGTTTTGTTATGATTTTGGCGCTTGAGCTAGTAGTAGTGGGGAGGCAGATGTACAGTCTCGGTTGGCAGTGCGTACAGTCCGTGTGCAGTATCGTCATGCGTACAGTCCGTCATGCGTACAGTCCGCTTGCCCGCTCACATCACATCACAAAACTACACACAGTGGGCCAGTGTGCTGTCAGCAATGCACTGCGTATTGTTGATTCTGCGTTTGAAAGAGTAAACGGTCTATTGATACTTGTTTTTGTGTATCATTCGTTCATATTACAACACTACAGACCCGTTCAGTTGCTTCGTTCTCTATTATTTAAATTATTTCGGCTAGTCCGAACAATTAGGTAATCCGAACAGTGTTCGGTCCCAATTAGTTCGGATTAGCCGGACTCATGTGTAGTTATTTTTGAAATGTTAGCGATCTGACAAAATTCTGTAGGTTCAGCCAGTAAAAATAACAAAACAAATAGTAAAAATTGAGATTATGCTATACTAAGGTTAATATTGCATTTATAAGGTTATTTTGTAACTATTAACAACAAAATACATTCACTTTATATACAAAATTATTTAATTTTTTCTCCATTTTGTCCCACAATTAGAGAATCACCCTTATGATTATTAAATACACCATTTTTTGTCCAATAAAATTTGAATTGCGATCAAATGTACAGGAACAGAGATATAGTCAAACAACTGAAAAAATACCAATTTTTGTTTCCTTTTCTAAGATGTTGAGTGACAAAACTGGGTTTTTCACATCACTACCAACTTAATAAAAGAGCCAGCAACATTTGTTAGGGTAACACACCTCTTGTGGCTACTATTTACTGGGTTACTGCTTCCAACTTTCTGCTTGTATAATGATGAAGGATGCTTAACAATTATCTATGTTTATATTTATTATTGACTACCGAAGAAACAGGACATTTTCCGATACCGACGAGACACCCTCAAAGGTCTTTAATAATCACTAAATCATTGTCTAAGATGCCGACGCAACTAGGGCGTATTTTAAGGTGAATATGAATGAATGACGAGTGTAGAATGAGTGAGATGCCTTGTTACTGACTAAGACCGACTGATTCTTTAGCCAGGATCATTAATTAATAGCCCAATGACCAATGGCAGCTGGATCTGGAACTGGATGATGCGAGCACGCTAACCACTGTGCTACCCATTCAAAAGGGGGCATATGGCCATCCAAACTACACAATCTTTTTGGTCGTTACTACTCTCTTCCCCTATACAGGGCCTGTGGAGTTTTTATTTTTTATTTTGAGTTATCTGTAAAAAATATTTGTTATGTTGACTCCTGAATCCAAAAAAGGGTTTTTGCAGTGATGTCTGATGTGTACATGTATCTACTACGCCCACATCACTATCGGTAACTCACCTGAAGAAGCTGTCGACAGTCTGAGAGTTTGTCAGCGAGCAGAGTGAAGGTTGCCAGCACATCATCAAATCGAGGGTCTTCTTCAACTCTCATATTGGCATTCCAGACCACTTCAAGACTCCTCTCATTGAGATCCACAAAGAGACGAACCAGTGCTTGGGCAGTGAAACATGTATCGCTGAACAATACCTAAACAAATTAACAATGTGCTACCCACAAAAATGTGAATCCTTAAACTCAATAAAAAAAAATATTTTAGTAAAAATACACAGATTTTCTACTCAAATTAATATAAAAATTAACAAGTAAGGCAAGGGACCAGCTCGTATGTCTATGCCAATGGGTTGTTAAGGTTAGGAATTTTACACTACCCGAGACCATTATTAGTGAATTTCCTTTGGAAAGTGAACTATTAGCATGACCCGCACGGTGAAACTTAAGCCCGGGACCACCATAAAAGTTCCTAACATGACCCCCTGAACACGTTTTGGGGGGTCGTTCAAAATGTTATATATATATGTGTTTGCACTCTAGCGGTCGCAATTATTGTCCAATTAACTTCAAATTTGGTAGGGACGTTCCTTTCTGTAATCAGTTGGGACAAGTTCGCTGGGCAAAACAATCGGAATACTCTAAACCCCTTTTTTGGGGATTAATCTTTCAAATTTCGAGTTTTAGGGCCCAAAGAGGGTCAGAAAAGTCCCATATGTAAAATTAATGCATGTTAAAAGATAGGAATTATTGAGGCGAAAGTTTTAAGCCCTCTCTTGTCTTTCTAGCATAAATATTTACCGAGTTATTAAAGAAAATGTGTTTCAACTAAGCACAGTACGTTGTCTTATGGTGGTTTTGCATTAGAAAAGCCTATTATTCCTTTGTTAGAGTACTTTTATCATCCCCAGCAACTCACGCCTACTTTCAAGCCTGCCTGGACCTTCTCCTAACATTATAATGCGCAAAATTGTATTCCCAGCTTTGCAGGTAAATGAAACCAGCAGCATCAGAACAGCCAAAAAATCAATGTTTTCAGATTTCAATAAAAATTGGAACACATGTATGTTTTTACACAGATTTTGAGTTTTATACGTTTTTATTTAGAAATTCACTTCCCTCACGTCAACGTGCTGTGTGCAAACTCGTTTTTCATTTTGGGGTCACCATATGTCAAAAATACCCCAGTCGCAGCAAACCTGCGTACTCAGCAAATTTCCAATGCATTATATATGTCTTAATACCACATAAAGCCGCATAATCTATATCTATGTATAATATTATAAAGGAGAGGTGGTTTCTGTCTGCTGATGTTCCGGGTAAACGCAACAACTTTTGAACTGACTGGGCTGAAACTTTACACAAAGGTAGATCTTGAACCCATGCAACACATGGGCCTATTCACTTCCTTAAAATCCCCTTGGGCTACGCCCCGTGAACGTCCTAAGTTTAAATGTTCAGAAGAAAGTAAACATTCAGAAACTGTAATGCGAACAGCTGAGGATAGTTCCATTTGACAGCTTAAAGAGCAGAAGCAAGAACAGCTGTTTCAAGCTAACTAAAATGCAACTTGCTATCAATATTGCTCAACTAGGTGAAGCCGCATAAGTTTCATCAATATGCATTCATAAATAAGCGCTATATATAATTTTGATTATTCTCTATAAGAATAACATAAAGTATGAGTACGCAGGTTTGCTGCAACAAGAAAACAAAAAATGGGTTTTTATGCAAATATCAATATAACTCAACAAGGTGAAGCTACAAACCAAGTTTTATTAATTAACGTTCATAATTAAGGGAGACATTATACTTTACTTACTCTCCATAAGAATAACATGGAGGCTGCGTATACAGGTTTGCTGCTACGGGAATTATCGGTAAAAATTGCTTTTTTTGTGCAAATAACAATAGAAAATTGTAGATGTTGTTTTGTTTGTATTAGGTTAGGTATATTTAGCTTGACAATGGCCTTAGGGGCCATACAAATATTACGTAACACACTTAAGGGGGGGAAGGGGTATGGCGTAGCGTTATGCTGCGTTATGTGGGGGAGGGGGAAGGGTTATGTAACACACACATATTAACCCTAAGTGCTGGTGCACTCCCGTATCTTTTGATACTGATACAAATCGTTTAAAATCTAAAAAAATTATCAAATTGATATCTAAATTAAGGTTACAGTTTGTTATATAAAAATACTTCTGTGAATACTATTTTAATAACAGTTAAACTGAAAATAACTTTAAATATAACGTGTTTTGAGTACGTTCTTTATTGCTATACACCTATGTTTTGTGTTGTTTTAGAGTGTAAAATCATGACTGGATATACAGCAAAGCCGTCCACATCTTAAGTTTTTTAAGGTGTTTTGTATTTATATTAGTTATAAATTAAATTTATAACATTTTAGCTGAGATAGTTTATTTTGTTGCTTATATTATTAGTAACAGTCTTGTTTGTTTGTATACATTTTGCTTTGAAATAAGTTATAAAAAATATTGTTAAAAGAAAATAATTTAAAGTTTAATGATTCATTGAAATCCATTCTCCAAATTGATAAGATAACGATGTTTAAAAGGTTTAAGCTGTTTTAAAGCCTATTACGATTGAGTTACGCAACACATAGGGGGGTGGGGGGAGTATGCTCAAGCGTTATGGTGCGTTCATAAGTGAGGTAGGGGTCTGAAATGACGAAACAATGTGTTACGTAATATGTGTATGGCCCCTTAGGTTGAAAAATGTCGCTTATAAAATCTTTGGAAAAAGGGTACTTAGTTACTTATTTACTACCTATATTTTTACATATATATAAACAGTTTCGAACTAATGGTATTTTTGGAGTCTGGGGACCTCAAAACTAAAAGTTATCATGGTCCCGGGCCTAGGTCTTACCATGCCAACTACGGTAATAGCATCTTCCCTATAGGGGAAATTCGCTAAAACTGTTTATTTGAATTTATATATATTTGTATTATGACCATGAACACAATTTACTACTTAAATGTTCAGTTTTTATCGAATTAGGACAAAGAGACCAATAAAAGATAAATTACCAGTTTTTTAGGAGTTCACAATCGAAGTTCAGATCATGGTAAAGGATTTATACAAGTTTTGAGTAAAAAAAAATGTTTAGCTAGTGAATTTCCCCTGTAAGGAAAGAAGCTATTACTGTAGGTACCACGGTAACGGTAAGACTTTGGCCCAAGACCATGAAAACGTTTTGGCTTTGAGCCCCCCAGGTGCCCAAAACATCATTCACTGAAATTTATATGTACCTACATAAATTCTTTAGTTCACTGCATAGAGCTACTATAATTATTATTTTTACAGTAGAACTACCAGAGTGCACTTGAAAAATTTTATTTAATGAAGCGTATTTTGAGGTTTAGGGTTTACGAGGCGAGTGTATATCTGTTAATATGATACCTTTTAATGAAAGAAATCTCCAATTATTATGCAATTTGGCACAAATGTGTAAATGACAATTATGACTTTAAGTTTGAAAACCAGAAAGATCGGCCTTGGTCAGAAAATTGGCCAGAAACATGGTAGGGGTTTTTATGATGGTTTAAAATAGCCTATATCAAGATTAAGTTTTTCAGTATTTTTACCAACAGATTTTAAAACCACACAATTTTGGATTTTGCTTTTTTATAAAAAAATAAACAATTTAAGTTAGTGTTTTGAACTGCTGACCTAGGTTACTTGGTTGCGGAAACTTCAATCCGCTGTCAAGATTTTTAAAGAGCTAAACACAGTAGTTTGTCCATTGTTATTTTTATAGAGACTAAGTAAAATATAACATCCTGTTTAGCTATGAATATCAACTTATGAGAAAAATCTACAAATTTATCCATGTAACACTGTAGGCTTAGTGTAGACCATGGGACTGATGCATGGTTAATTATAGATATAAACTTATTACATTTAAATTTGCTTGTGAAATATTAAAAATTGTTAATCTTAAATGTGTTGGTATTTGACATTTGTTTTTAATACCAACACAATATATAGGCCTTTTTAAAATGCTAATTAAAAAAATTATATCAAATAGGAGCTATGCCTAGTTTAAAGGTGTTATCGTGACTAAAACCTATTATACACAATTTTATAACACAGTTTTCAAATTGGCTCTGTACAAATATTCAAATTGATCCCTAAATATATTATCCTAAAATGATAAAAATTTTAATTTTAAAATAAAACTAATTTCATCGGTTTTTAATATTGTTTTGATTATTTATAGGATAAAAGTTAAAGGTTTGAATTGAATAAGTACCAACCTACAAAATGGTACGTAATTTAATGTTTTATAGTTCATAATAAATTTTGACCTGGCCAAATTAAGCCAGTAAAAAAGACATAAAGATAATATTTTGTAGGGGTGTGCGAATAGTGATTTCTGGCTCGAGTCGAGCTTTTTTCTAAGTTCTCGAGCCGAGCTTTTTTGATGGAGATTTCCTCTAGAGGTGTGCAATATACCAGTAGTAATTTTCTAACTCGAGCCAAGCCAAGCTGAAGTTCTTGAGCTTTGAGCATTTTTGATTACGCCTATATGTATTCTTTATTTAAATTATGTTTAAAAGAACACAAATTTTATCCATTATGGTAATGTAAAATAATTTATAACTTTCAATTTTTGTCACCTTTCATTCGCTTCTTCTATATTCATTAGGCCTACGTTCAATAAATAAAGGCCTACAGTGGGAAAATAAGAACTAAAAACAAAAATGTATTGAGACCACTCGTTTACAGTAACCAACAATTTTTCTTTCAATATAAAATAGGTACATAGGAAATTAATAATAACGTAAAGGAAGAAAACTACACAATTTTAACTAGACTGATAAGCCTACATGGTTAACTACTGCCGTTATTACCGTATTTATTATTAACCACAATAAACAGACTATTTGTCAATATGTACTCTCCATGTAACTTGTAACTTTTAGTAACCTTATGTAACCTTTAGTGATAAGCCATCTTGGAATCAATGTATTTAATTGTAATAAACGGTATCAGGAAACTGACACATACTTTCTCCCTTTTAGCCCAACTTTAATGAATAAATTACTTTTTATTTACTAAATATAGAATACAAAGCACGGTCGAATGTACAGAAAATCTTGTGAACAAGTTGTTTTAAAAAACATCCACCCAAATCCCTGCTTTGGAGGCACTACAGAATTAATTGCTACACTTTAAAGAGGGGAAATGCCCCCTATTCCCCCCCAGGGTTATTAAGGGGCAACATATTTCGAATTAACTCTGTTGGTCAATGCTAAATTGACAAGCATATCAAGTTTGAATTAAATTGATCAGTAAATAAGAGAGAAATAGTAATTTTTGTATTCCCCATAAGAATAACATTGGACAACGTACTGCGTTTACCGCTAAATGAAAATTTCAATTTTCTCCGAAACCAGCAATCGTAGAATAGTAATTCAAAATACCAAATTATTTAGTTTTTTGAGCTCTTTTTAATGGTGAATAGTATTATTTTTTATATTTATGTATTTTTATGAAAAATCCAAAAAATTGAATTTTTGATGTTTTAAGTCCTGTAATTTCTGAACCCGAATTTTTACAGCAATGCGGGTGGTGTCATTTGGTTGGAAAACTAAAGTTCTACAAACGACTAAAATTTTATCAAAATCGTTAGAGCCGTTTTTGAGAAATTTGGATTTTTCATGTTTTTTGGCAGTTTTTGGGGGATAATTACCCTTAAAAATCAAAAATTCAAAAAAATGAAAAAAACGCCTGGAGATATCATGGATTAGTACCTACATACCAAATTTCATCAAAATCGGCCCATTGGTTAGGGCTCTAGCTCTGTACACATCCTCACAGACACACACACACACACACGGACACACACACACACACACAGACAGACATCACGTAAAAACCACTTTTTTGGGTTCAGGGAGCACCAAAACGAATATTTCCACTAACAACTCAAATTCGAAAATTTTGACGAAAACAATACTTTCTCCATATACTATGTATAGGGGGAGAAAGTAAAAATGGTGTAACTGTTGGAATAAATAAATAAACGTAACCAAACACTTCGGCCCTAACCAGTCTTAATATCTTATTGTACTCACAAAAATAAGTTATCCAATAATCATAGGCCTAGCTTATGTCGTATCGAACCTAATAGACCTAACCTATCATATCTGCTTCTGAAACAGAAGGTTTCAGAAGCAGAAGGTGGAAGAGGGTCGTCAATGCATTTTTCTTCCATAACTGCTTTAACAATTTGATAGCATACAATTACAAAATTATATGCTTTCTACTGACGTTTTTTTCATAATTTCAAACAATCCCGCGGAGCCGGAGTTAACAATATGGTTTTAATCGCACAGCTGTTTGCTAGCTGTAGCGTAACAAAACACTGCGCCATTTTAATCGCATCTTGGTTAGGCGTTCATAGAATAAGAATATAATCATTCTTTAAATAATATGACCAACGGTATTATAAACATGCGTGACGTAATTATTCAGAATTTTTATAAAATCCTTTGATTTTGTGAGCCTCGCAATTAGTAATTTTGAAGTGTAAATTATTACACCAGCGATGTGACACTAATTGTTAACTTTAACAGCTACATTATGATTACAGTTTTATTTCTATTCGCTTTATCTTAAAGTAGTTTAAATTCTACCGTAAACTGAAGATTTGTTAACAATCCAATTTTTGGAGAGTACTATTTCGTCTGCATACTAAAATTCCGTCATGATTATTTATAACACCTACAACCTCGTCCCTAGCTATTGGTCATACTAAATCATTATTACCATCTTCATTATAACCATCTTCACTCAACATCTTAAGGCAGTTAGTACGCAAAGTGGGTACGCCAACAGGGTTGCCAGATGTAATTTCAGACTCCAGGGAAAATAATAATGAGTAATGTTCGAAGTTGTAAGTTGATTGAGACTGTACCGCTGCAACAGTTAGAAAAAGTGTTTTCATGGATTTTAGTTTTTTGCTGGGGTACTTTTTGTGGAGCAGTACGATTGTTGTATTAGTAATTATAAACCATGAAATATTGCACAGCTCAATTGGGTAACGGCAACACTGTACTGCAAAACTAATAGGGTGATAATATCACCAATATGTCCATTTGATGTGATTGAGCATAGAGAAAGTAGATCCATTTCGTCTGTTGATCAGGTCGGCAGTTAAAAAAATATTACAGTACTTTAATATTTGGTTATTTTTTCAAACGAAGGACCGAAAGTATTAGCATTGTTGAATTATATTTGTTGTGGAGCTCTACCGGCGAAAACTAGGAGAATCTTTCCATTGATTCTGGAAAGTTTTTGGTTTAAATTTACTTTTGTATACGGCTCATTTCACTAGTTGGCGTTTAAAATATTCGGCTCGAACTTCAAACTTTTTTGCAAATTTCGAGCTGAGCCGAATACTGCAATATTTGGCTCGAAAAAGCTCGAAGTTCGAATACTCGCATTCCCCTAATATTTTGAAAAAATATTCAGTGATTTACATTGAACAATATAAAAACGTGATCGCACGCAGCACGCTGACGTGAGGATAGTGAATTTCCACATTAAAACCTTTAAAAAAAATATAATAAAGGGTTTAAAATACCTGCAACACTAGTAACTTTTTATGGAAAATTTAAAAATTTTATTTTTTTGACTGGTCTGATGTCCTGGTTATATTTAAATTGACTATTACGATGGCAATGTTGTACATTATAAGGTTAGCAGGAGGTTTAGTCAGGATAAAAAGTTGGTATAGGGGTATTGGGGGTGATAAAACTACATCAAGATATGAAAAACAGCCTTTTCCAGTATAAAATCCCCATAAGACAACGTACTGTGTTAATACAATTAACATTTTCTTTAATAACTCAGTAAATACTTGTGCTAGAAAGGTGAGGGTGGGCTTAACATTTTTGGCATTTTACTTAGAATAATTTAATATGCAATAATGTTACATTCGGGGCTTTTCTGACCCTTATTGGGCCCAAAAACTCTAATTTCAATAATTAAAATCCCCAAAGGGGGTTAGGGTTGTCCGATTGTTTTGCCCAATGAACCAACGAACTTGTCCAACAGTTAACAGAAGGGAAGGTTCCTTCCAAATTTCAAGTAAATTGGATAAAAATTGTGACCGCTAGAGTGTGAACACACACACACATATATATATATATAAAGTTTTTAGTGACCCCCCAAAACGTGTTCAGGGGGTCACGTTAGAAACTTCTATGGTGGTCCCGGGCTTAAGTTTGACCGTGCGGGTCATGCTAATAGTTAGTTCACTTTTCTATAAGAAATTCACCAACAATAAAATTACACTGAACAACAAAAGACAACAGTAAACAGGTTGAGCAACTAGGCTAGTGAAGTCAAGATGCAACTGGCGTACACCCCCCCACCCCACCGCCCTACCCCTTTGCTAGTAAGCAACTACAACACAACTACTGGTTATCAACCTGATGTGTCTCAAGATGCGCCGTGTGGTGTGTCTCACCCGATTACATTGACCGGGGGAGACAATTCGGATTCTCAACTTGTTTGCAACTACAGTTGGGTTTCAGCCTTCTTGTATACAAAGCACCCCACAGAATGCTGCACAAACATATGTTTTTCGCTATGTTTTTCTTGGAGTAACTGGGATCATAATATTTCCTGACCAAGGAAATATTCCCAGAAACATTCTCATTTTTTAAGTTCCTTTCTACTGGCAAAATTTCCAGCCCAAATCACTAGTCTCGGGAATTTAAATTATAAAGTCTTACCATTCTAGTAATATATTTCTCCTTAGGAGAAATTTGTTAAAAATAAAATACTACGGTAATTGTTTACTAACTACTAACTACAGTAACTACAGTGAATCAATAAACCCTGTGTAGCAGGTTAGATTACTTACTGAATCCTTTTCTACTCTTATTTCTAAGGCTCTTCTCCATAGATCGATACAACGTTGGTACATGAGATCATCGGCATAAGCAGCTCCCCGATACATCAATCTGAACAAAGTGTCTTTGTGCGTTGATCCAAGCACTCGCTCACATACCAGCAAACTTTGTATTCTCATTGCATCTAAATCCAAAGCTATATTCTGAAGGTCTTCTGCAGTTCTGAACTCTCTTGCATATCCAAATGCAGCCCTCGGAGGCAATTCGGGCCTCTTAGGAAGTGGCTCACTATTGGTCCCATGTTGTCTTCTCAAACTTGTAGCCATCTGCCAGTGCAACAGTGCCACCTATAATAAATAATTCTTTGTTTTTATTTCCTACATTTATCAGTCTTATCACATAATTAAACAATATAACTGAAAGTGATTAAGAAAATCATAACAAAATAAAAAATGTTCCTTTAATTCTATCCTAAGATATAAAATCTTCATTAACTACTTAATACAGTACTTATTTTATAAAAAATTAGTACTTTATAAACTTTGAATACCGGTATGACAAGCTAAAAGTCACTTCTTGAGCCATCACTCTACAGTTAGGCCTAATCACTAGAACCAGATGTTCAGTATTAAAATGATATTAGATTATCTAGTTGTGGTTTATTGATATTTGCACAAATAAATTTTTTTGTTGATTTTCCCCCTAGCAGCAAACCTGCATAATCGGTCCCCATGTTATTCATATGGAGAATACGTAAAGTTTTATATCTCCCTTAGTTATGAACCTAAACTAGGAGTACACTCAAATATTCTAATCATGGGATGACCGAACTCAGAAATGGGAGATGAAAGTTACTGCTGTTAACATAAGTTCTAACCGAAATTTCATCACAAAATATTAAATAAATAGGCTTGATCCTGGGGACTCAGTAGGTAAATATCTATTTTTATTTTGTTTAATCTTAGCTAATAGGATAAATCATTCTTAATTATATTAGAGGTAAAATTCTTCAACAAAATATAACACAGTAAGTTGCCTATGCAGTGAGGTAGATAGTCTATTTTTAAATTGTAAATTAGCTGAATACGCAGGTTTGCTATGACGGGGGTATTTACTGATAAAAGAACACAGCAGGCAGAAGTAAATACAAAATAAATGGCTGCTGCAATCTAGAGGATAAACTATTAACTCACTCACATTACTCACGTTATAGGAGAACGTTATCTTTTTTTGTTTTAAAAACTGGTATTAGTTTTTTTAATCAACAAATTTCAAAACCCTTTCATAAATTGAATTAACTCATGTTAAACGGAGAGTACTTTATTTATTTAATCATAAAACATGTAAATAGGACCATTTTTTAGTAGTTTATTGTAATTACGAAACAACATTTAATAAGTATCTCGTACTTTACGAACAGTAATTTTTGCCCAATGCTTTACCTTATGGAAATTGTACAACTTTTAAATGTTAATTAACAAAAAATGTTAAATGAATGTGTTCCATTTTTGAACTGGATGCGTGAAGTCTACTGGGAAACAGTTGTGTAAAATCTGAAAACGATCCAAGCAGCCGTTTTTACTATATTGCATTATGAACACACACACCCACACACTGACGGACAACGAGTCATTGTCTCTGCTAATACATAGATTCCTTCACTTTGTTCCATCATCAATTAATAAAACTTGGTACGTAGCTTCACCTGGTTGAGCTATTTTAATAATTCCAAAATACCCCCGTCGCAGCAAACCTGCGTACTCAGCGAATTTCCAATGCATAATATTTGTCTTAATACCACATAAAGCCGCATACCAAGTTTCATAAAAATATATTCACATATAAGTGATTTTAATTATTATCCATAAGAATAACATTGGTAATGAGTACGTAGGTTTGCTGAAACAAGGAACATAAACAATTGGTTTTTATGCAAATATAAATATAATTTAACTAGGGGAAGCCACATACCAAGTTTCATCAATATTCAATCATAAATAAGCGCTTGATAACATTCTAGTTATTCTCCATAAGAATAACATAGGGGCTGAGTAAGCAGGTTTGCTGCAAAAAGGATAAAAAAATGGGTTTTTATGCAATTATCAATATAACTCAACCAAGTGAAGCTACATACCAAGTTTTATTAATTTATGTTCATAATTAAGGGAGTCATTACATTTTACTTATTCTCCATAAGAATAACATGGGGGCTGTGTATGCAGGTTTGCTGCTACAGGAATAATAAATACCCCCGTCGCAGCAAACCTGCATACTCAGCGAATTTCCAATGCATAATATATGTCTTAATACCATATAAAGCCGCATACCAAGTTTCATAAAAATATATACATATATAAGCGATATATACAATTTTATTCTCCATAAAAATAGCATTGGTGATGAGTACATAGGTTTGCTGAAACAAGGAACAAACAATCGGTTTTTATGCAAATATAAATATAATTTAACTAGGTGAAGCCACATACCAAGTTTAATCAATATTCAATCATAAGTAAGCACTATATAACATTTTAATTATTCCCCATAAGAATAACATGGGAGATGAGTAAGCAGGTTTGCTGCAACAAGGAACTAAAAAAATGGGTTTTTATGCAAATATAAATATAACTCAACAATGTGAAGCCACATACCAAGTTTTATTCATTTATGTTCATAATTAAGGGAGTCGTTACATTTTACTTACTCTCCATAAGAATAACATGGGGCTGAGCACGCAGGTTCGCTGCTACGGGGATAATCAACAAAAAATCAATTTTTTGTGCAAATATCAATATACCAGTACTACGTGACCCCACGTGCCAAGTTTCATCAATATACATTCATTAATAATGGAGATTTCAATTTTTATTTATTCTCCATAAGGATAACATTGGACAACGTACTGTGTTTAGCACTTTGAATATCTCAGCAACGGTTGGGCGTAGAATCACAATTTAAACACCAAAATGATCGTTTTGTGGAACTGAACAGATTGGTAAAAGCAAATGTGAAGTTTATATTAAAATAAACTGAGGAAAAGCCAAAATCCTTTTTCCCATAAGATTAACATGGGAGATATTATGAGTAGGTTTTTTGGATTTTCTCCGCAACCACTTAACCTAGGTTAATAATTCAAAATACTATATTATTTGTTTTTTTAAGCTCCATAACATGGTCAAAACCAAAATTAAGTTGTTCAAAAATTTTAGGGTGAAAAATGCAAAAAACTGATTTTTGAAAAATTTAAAACCCCCATAAACCCCCCTTCCCATGGTCCGATTTTTCTGGTTTTCGAACTTAAAGTCATGAATGTCATTTTACACATTTGAGCCAAATTTCATCGAAATCGGACGTTTTTTACTCAAGTTATCGCATTCACGGACACATATATATATATATATATATATATATATATATATATATATATAAGTATAAAAACATGAAAATAACCATGAGTACCCTGTTAAAAACATTTTTTAATTATATTTTCACTAACATGTTTCGACTTAAAGTCATGATCACAGTGCTAATATTTATTTGGTTAACCTAACTCTGGTGTTATCAACAAATCATAAATATACAGGTTTTTGATAATAAACAGCTGATCTATTTTTCTTTTTGGTGCAATCGTTTTGAGTTTGTTCTTATATTTATAATTGTATTGAAGATTGGGTTGCTAGATTGAATTTGCATTGTATTTAATATATTATCTTTGTCATTCTTTTGGCTATGGTATATATGAAATTCTTCTTTTATGTTCATTTTTTGCCCCTTGTTAATAATCTCTAGAATTGACATGTTTTCATTGCAGTTCCTGTAACTATGGTCTGTTTTTAAGATGTGGTCAGCGAAGGCAGATTTTTGGGTTGTTTTATTATTTGACTTTATTGCCTGTATGTGTTCACTGAACCGACGTTTGAAGTTTCTCCCAGTTTGGCCAATATAGTATTTTGGGCAGTCACTGCAGATGATTTTATATATGCCACTTTTTTCATACTGATCTGATATATTTTGATTATTTGTATTAGAGAGCTTATTAATAACGTGAAATGAATTATTTCTGGTTCTGTAAGCCAATTTGTAGTTTGATTTTTCAAACGTTTTTCTAATGGCCTTGTTCATAGTAACACTGTATGGTAAGCATAAATATTCGTCTTTGGACTTTCGTACTTGTTTGTTTTCTTTTCTTTTCTTTATTTGCTTCCTTATCATGTTTTCTATTAACTTGGCATTGTATCCATTTATCTTGGCAGTTGATTTGATTCTTTCTTTTTCTTCCTTGTAGTCTTGTTCATTCATAGGTATTCTTAACAGTCTATTAATCAACGTATGGAATGTTGCCATCTTGTGTTGCCACGGATGATTAGAACTTGCTGGAATAATGAGATTTGTTTGGGTGGGTTTTCTGAAAATTTTAAAAGCATGATTATTGTTTTCTTTCTTAATTGAAATGTCTAGAAAGTTTATTTCAGACTTCTGAATTTCCATTGTGAACTTAATAGATGCAGAGATAGTGTTCAAATAGGTTAACAATTCATCAGGTGTATATTCATCATTCTTGAACAAGCAAATAATGTCATCTACGTATCTGTGCCAGTAAATTATTTTACTTTTGAGTGGGTTAGAGTTATTCATTATTTTTGTTGTTTCCAGATGTTGCATGTACAAATTAGCTAAGAAACCCGATAAAGGTGAGCCCATGGCTAATCCCTCTTTCTGTTTAAAAAATTTTGATTCATATTGAAAGTAATTTTGATCTATTGCTGTTTTAGTAAGAGATATAATATCTTTAACATCAACTTGAGATAAATTTACGTTCTTTGATATATTTTCTTTGAGGATGTCAAGTGTTTCTTTTACTGGAATATTGGAATACATATTTGAAACATCAAATGAAACAAATATTGCATTTTCAGGTATCTCTATATCTTTGATATTGTCAATTAACTCATATGTGTTAGTGAGGCTATAATTTTGTTCTACGTATACATAGCTTTTCAATTTATCGTTCAAGTATTTTGTTAAATTATAACATGGTGCATTACGGTAGTCAACCACAGGTCTTATAGGTATATTTATTTTGTGAGTCTTTGGTTGTCCCTTTAGTTTGGGAGCTTGTGGTTTGATGACTTTTAATTTAATTTTCTCTTTGTCTGATATCAATTTACTCTTTGAGATGACGCTGTTTGTCTGTTTACTAAATTCTTGAGTAGGATCATGATTGAGTTGATGGAAAGGGTTATTATTTAGGAAGTCCTCTACTTTTTCTTTGTAGCATTCTCTTTTTAATATCACTGTAGTGTTGCTTTTATCGGCTTTCGTAATCATAGCTTTGTTGTATTCAAGTTTATTTGCTATATTTCTTATTATATTCATGTCATTTTTTGCTTTCTTAATATTTTTGTTTTGTTTAGTACAGGTGCCAGCTTTGTCTAGTTCATGGATGAAGTTATGCCTTATGGGTTCTTGATCATCTTTATTTTTATTCCTGATAGCTGCCTCGAAGTCAATTAGTTGATCTTCTAAGGTGTTAGGGTGAAAATCTAAATTAATGTTATATTTGATGGATTTTCCCAGCATTTCAGTTTCTTCTTGAGTAAATTCAATATCTGTTAGGTTCTCAATATTGGACTGGAAACTATTTATGTTTTCTGTGTTATCGATAGGTTTTTGCTTTAAAATAAGTTTCTGAATTTTCTTGAGGTGAACTGATTTTTTCTTATTTAATATTGGTTGGCACCAACGATCAATATATTCTGCAAATTCATCTATAGAGTCAGGGTGGAAAGTATTGTTTATTTCAGCTTGCGTTGATATTAAATTTTCATTGAGAGAGTTTAGTTTAGCGTATAGGAAATTAATTTCTTCTTTTATCCATATTTTCTTGCCTGTTTCTATAGCTTTGATTGCTGCTGGTGTTCTACACTTCGTGTTTAATTGTACGTAATTTGGTACAATTTTTTCTTGTAGACATCTTTTGTTGAACTTGATATCTTCTTTTACTGTTTCTTGTTTAAGAGTTAGGTATTTCAACTTGTGAATTATACTAGGGTGGTTAGCCATTGGTATTAGATAATCAAATTCACAGAATAGGGCTACATTTTTTAAACAGAAAGAGGGATTAGCCATGGGCTCACCTTTATCGGGTTTCTTAGCTAATTTGTACATGCAACATCTGGAAACAACAAAAATAATGAATAACTCTAACCCACTCAAAAGTAAAATAATTTACTGGCACAGATACGTAGATGACATTATTTGCTTGTTCAAGAATGATGAATATACACCTGATGAATTGTTAACCTATTTGAACACTATCTCTGCATCTATTAAGTTCACAATGGAAATTCAGAAGTCTGAAATAAACTTTCTAGACATTTCAATTAAGAAAGAAAACAATAATCATGCTTTTAAAATTTTCAGAAAACCCACCCAAACAAATCTCATTATTCCAGCAAGTTCTAATCATCCGTGGCAACACAAGATGGCAACATTCCATACGTTGATTAATAGACTGTTAAGAATACCTATGAATGAACAAGACTACAAGGAAGAAAAAGAAAGAATCAAATCAACTGCCAAGATAAATGGATACAATGCCAAGTTAATAGAAAACATGATAAGGAAGCAAATAAAGAAAAGAAAAGAAAACAAACAAGTACGAAAGTCCAAAGACGAATATTTATGCTTACCATACAGTGTTACTATGAACAAGGCCATTAGAAAAACGTTTGAAAAATCAAACTACAAATTGGCTTACAGAACCAGAAATAATTCATTTCACCTTATTAATAAGCTCTCTAATACAAATAATCAAAATATATCAGATCAGTATGAAAAAAGTGGCATATATAAAATCATCTGCAGTGACTGCCCAAAATACTATATTGGCCAAACTGGGAGAAACTTCAAACGTCGGTTCAGTGAACACATACAGGCAATAAAGTCAAATAATAAAACAACCCAAAAATCTGCCTTCGCTGACCACATCTTAAAAACAGACCATAGTTACAGGAACTGCAATGAAAACATGTCAATTCTAGAGATTATTAACAAGGGGCAAAAAATGAACATAAAAGAAGAATTTCATATATACCATAGCCAAAAGAATGACAAAGATAATATATTAAATACAATGCAAATTCAATCTAGCAACCCAATCTTCAATACAATTATAAATATAAGAACAAACTCAAAACGATTGCACCAAAAAGAAAAATAGATCAGCTGTTTATTATCAAAAACCTGTATATTTATGATTTGTTGATAACACCAGAGTTAGGTTAACCAAATAAATATTAGCACTGTGATCATGACTTTAAGTCGAAACATGTTAGTGAAAATATAATTAAAAAATGTTTTTAACAGGGTACTCATGGTTATTTTCATGTTTTTATACTTATCTTATAGTAGCCCTATTCTGTGAATTTGATTATCTAATATATATATATATATATATATATATATATATATATATATATATATACAGTGTATATACATATATATAAATTTGAACGAATAGTGTTTTTGTCATCTGGGGACCTCAAAACAAAAAATTATCATGGTCTCGGGCTTAAGTCTTACTATGAGACCTACAGTAATAGCTTCTTCCCTATAGGGGAAATTCGCTAAAACACATTTCTAATCTTCCTCGTTGCAGCAAACCTGCGTACTCAGCCCTAATGTTATTCTTATGGAGAATAACACTGGAGAACAAATAAACAATGGAGTAACAATGGAGAACACACTGTCTTAGGCCCTCTATTATTTATCTGCTAAACAAGCAATCTCCCAAAACTGACCAACAATAGCCAACTATATCTTTATTATATCTTTATTGGCAGATGATGCCAATCTTAAAATATCAGCTTCTTCTGAGAATGATGTAGAATTGGTATCAAAAGCTTATTTAACCCTTTTATCAAAATATTTTAATGATAAGCAACTGTTACTTAATCCTGATAAAACCAATTTTGTTACATTTAGAACCCACCAAACAAAATTCCCAATCAAACCATCAATTGGAATTCATAACAGTTCCATCAATGAAGTAGATTGTGTAATATTCTTAGGATTAGAAATAGACAAAAATCTTTCATGGAATTCACATGCTGGAAAAGTAGCTTCTAGAATCTCTTCTGGATTTGCTTTATCAAGATTGAAAAAATTTTGTGACTGAGTCTTTAAAAGCAGTGTATCATTCTTACATTCATTCAATTATCTCTTTTGGCATATCTCTATATGAAGCAACATCTACAAATAATTTAAATTATATTCTAAAGTTACAGAAAAAAGCAATAAGAATGATTCTTAATCTTAAACCAATGACATCAGTAAAAGAACACTTTGTTTCATTAAAAATAATGACAGTTTATGGGCTCCATGTCTATGAAACTATTCTGTCAGTAAATACCCCCGTAGCAGCAAACCTGCGTACTCAGCGAATTTCCAATGCATATATATGTATCTTAATACCACATAAAGCCACATACCAAGTTTCATCAATATACATTCATAAATAAACTATTTATGACATTTTAATTATTCCCCATAAGAATAACATGGCGGCTGAGTATGCAGGTTTGCTGAAGCAAGGAATATAAAAAATGGGTTTTATACAAATATCAATGTAACTCAAATAGGTAAAGCCACATACCAAGTTTTAGCGAATTTCCCCTATAGGGAAGAAGCTATTACCGTAGGTGGCATGGTAAGACTTAAGCCCGAGACCATGATAACTTTTTGTTTTGAGGTCCTTAGATGCCAAAAACACTATTCGTTCAAATTTATATATATATATATATATATATTATGTTATAATGATAGATTAGGGCTACTAATATTATAAGATGTACGAGGGTCATCCAGAAAGTAAAGAACGTTTGCTTGCTGCGTCTAGCACAGCTCCCCCATCACCGCCATTGCGTGTGCGGCAGTCCACTCACCTCTCCACCAAAGTCTGAGCTGAGTCTCGTTGCTGTGCGGTCACACGTCTTATTTCTACAGCGATTCAAAATGGCGGCAGCAATCGAAAATCCCGCCAAATATGGGATAAGCTGTTTTATTCGGTTTCTGAGTTAAAAAATGTCTAGACCATAACATTTTTTAGAAAAACACCAAATAGAATTGGTGGTGAAAGTTCAAACAAGTCTTCAAGCCGAGTTTTCAGAGGAAAAAATGGTGCAACAGGTTTTATGAAATAAAATCCATTATGCACGACGAGGATCGGAGTGGCAGGTCATTGCTCGCAAAAGACGATTTGAAAGAAAGACTTGAGGGAAGATTGGAGGAAAACAGCTGCTAAAATCTTAGCACATTACATCAATTTTAAGATTTGTTTTTTTGCACTTTCATCATTAACTTTCTTTGGTGTTTTTCTAAAAATTTCTTTGGTATGGACATTTTTTTACTCAGAGACCGATTGACACTGCTTATCTTAAATTTGGCGAGATTTTCGATTGCTGCCGCCATTTTGAATCGCTGTAGAAATAAGACGTGTGACCGCACAGCAACGAGACTCGGCTCAGACTTTGATGGAGAGGTGAGTGGACTGCCGCACACGCAATGGCGGTGATGGGGGAGCTGTGCTAGACGCAGCAAGCAAACGTTCTTTACTTTCTGGATGACCCTCGTATATTCATATTTTAACAAAGTACCCTTTTTTTTATAAAAAACATTTTTATTTTAGACTATTTAGTCTAAAATAAAAATTTTTTTTATAAAAAAGGGGACTTTGTTAAAATATGAATATACATCTTATATATATATATATATATATATATATATATATATATATATGTGTGTGTGTGTGTGTGTCCGTTACCGCGATAACTTTTGAAAGAAGCGCCCGATTTTGATGAAATTCGGCACAAATGTGGAGAGTAACATTTATGACTTTAAGTTCAAAAACCAGATCGATCGGTTTATGGGAAGGGGGTTTTATGGGGGTTTCAAATTTTCCAAAAATCAGTTTTTTGAACTTTTTACCCTGAAATTTTAAAAACACTAGATTTTGGTTATACCCATTTTGTAGAGCTTAAAAAACAAACAATTTAGTATTTTGAATCATTAAGCTAGGTTTAGGGGTTGTAGAGAAAAGTCAAAAAATGTGTCCAAAAAATTTCCCATGTTAATCTTATGGGAATACGGTTTTCGGATTTTCCTCAGTTAATTTCACTAAAAATTCCACATTTCTTTCTACCAATCAGTTTAGCTCTACAAAACAATCATTTTGGCGTTTTAATTGTTGTTTTACGTCCAACCGTTGCAGTGATATTCTAAGTGCTAAACACAGTACGTTGTCCAATGTTATCCTTATGGAGAATAAATAAAATGTTATATTTTGATTATTTATGTATGTATATTGATGAAACTTGGTATGTGGCTTCAACTAGTTGTGGTATATTGATAATAGCACAAAAAAAGTTTTTTGTTGATTTTTCCCGGTAGCAGCAAACCTGCATACTCGGCCCCCATGTTATTCATGTGGAGAATAAGTAAAGTTTTATATCTCCCTTAGTTATGAACCTAAATTAATAAAACTTGGTATGTAGCTTCACCTGGTCGAGTTATATTGATAATTGCAAAAAAAAAACACATATCTTATCTTCCTTGTTGCAGCAAACCTGCGTACTCATTTATAATGTTATTCTTATGGAGAATAAATAAAATGCTATACAGTAGAACCTCCCATATCCGACCATGACGGGACCGGGCCCTGGTCGGAACGGCCAAAAGGTCGGATATCGGGAGGAGCGTAAAATGCCGTTCCCAGGTACAAAAAATGAACAAAACAATATTGACATAAACGCACAAACTGACATTCCACATCAACAACCACGTCTAAACTGACAGTTTTTTACCCAAAAGTAAAGCATAGTATCGATGAGTCACTTTTTCAAGGCTCGCGAACGGAAACGGACCGTGAGAGCGCGAGTAAACAATAGACAGACGGACGGTCAGATATCGGGAGGAGTCGGATATGGGAAGGTCGGATATGGGAGGTTCCACTGTATATCACTTATTAATGAATGTATTCTTGTGAAACTTGGTAAGTGGCTCTAGGTAGTAGTGATACCCACATATTTGCATTGGAAATTCGCTGAGTACGCAGGTTTGCTGCGACGGGGGTATTATTAATTTATGTTCATAATTAAGGGAGATAACACGTTACTTATTCCCTATAAGAATAGCATGGGGGCTGAGTTCGCAGGTTTGCTGCTACTGGAACTATCGAAAAAAAATTTTTTTGTGCAAATATCAATAGACCACAACGGTATAAAGCAATATACCAAGTTTCATCAGGATAAGTTGATAAATAAGCGAGATACACAATTTTTCTTATTCTCCATAAGAATAACATTGGACAACGTACTTTGTTTAGCACTTTCAATACCTCTGTAACCAATTGACGTAGAGCAATGATCAAAACACCAAATTATGCGTCTTTTTAAGCTGATTCCAGTGAAAAATAATTAAATTTGACTTTTTCTAAAATTATATGTAAACAACTCAAAAAAAAACATTTTTGGGGTACAAACCCCCCCAAAATACCCCTTCAGATAGGTCGATCTGCGATCTGTCTGGTTTTCGAACTTAAAGTCATAAATGCTGCTTTACACGTTTATACCAAATTTTATCAAATTGGATTATTTTAACGAGAGTTATCGTGCTCACGGACACAAACATAAATATATATGTTTTTGACATCTGGGGACCTCAAAACGAAAAGTTATCATGGTTCCGGGCCTAGGTCTTACCATGCCGACTACGGTAATAGCTTCTTCCCTATAAAGGAAATTCGCTAAAAGAAACTCATTTTTAAATGTTCTTTTTTAGTATTTTGACTTTTTAGCTGTATTGTGCCCCATTTACGAGTGCATTTTCATAATTTGTGATATTTTAAGTCAAGTATTTCATTGTTAGTGATTGTTCCTACAGGGTGTCGGCCTTAATTTTTTATCCGTCAAATTTTGACAGGCACCTACTAGTAACTCTTTATTATTTAAATTAAATGCAGCAATACAAATATATACACAAAAAAAGTCCCAACATGGGTCACAAGGACCTGTGCGTGTGATGAGTTCTGATCAGATGGCTGCGTCTGGAAACTGATTAGGCTACTCTTTATAATCATTCATAAACAACTATATATATATATATATATATATATATATATATATATATATATATATATATATATATATATATATATATATATATATATAAAATTAAAATCATTAAAAAAACATGGATAATAAAAACCTTTGATTATAAATTTAGAGGAAAACCATTTCTAATAGGCCCTAACTATATTTCTGATCATAGATTGAGGTAATTTAGGTAATCAATTGTTCAACATATTAGTTATAATTTAAAAAAATGGAAACAAAAAATGCTAATCCTAATGCTTGTGAGTGTGCGGCCTGCGTTTGTGTGAGTGAACCTACCTGGCCTCCATCGGTGCTCCCGCTTTGCTATTACTATAATAACAATTTCACGTGAACAGCACTCAAACTCCTTTTCTGTTAAGAGTGACTGAATTGCAGGCATTCTATGGCTTTACATTTTTTAATATAATATTTTAATAAGATTTACACACCCCTATCGCCACTTACAATTCTTGCATAGAGAGACACAAGTTTAACCAACACAATTCTTCATTTGACACTGCATGTTCAGTAAGTGCTATTACTTCTGGCTGCACATCATCAAGTAAAATATTTAGCATATCAATGCGTGATGGAAGGTGTTGAACATTTTTATGTAAAATAGATATTTTTTATTCTGACTTATTACTTCTACTAAAAGTAATGAAATTACTTCTATGGGTGACTGAGGGTTTGGGATTTAAGGTTGGTTGAGGATGAAGAAATAGGTTAGCTTTACTATCGCCTCATTATTCCAATAGATTAGCCTTGGGACTCAGCCCTCATATGCCTCCCTAAAGATCCTGTGCATTTGGCTAAGACATGCTCCGTATGTTTGTTCCAGGTCCAACCTTTGGTCCAGAATTACACATAGAAACTTTGTTGTTTTGCTGGGTTTACCCCTCCTTCCCAATCGCTGGGTGAAAAATCATCTTGATTTTGTAAAACTTATGCTTAACTCCTGACATTCCCGGTCTGTGGACACCCTGTAAAAACTTCTTATCTGCATAACTACTTATTATTGCCACATTTAGAAATTACTGAGCTTGACATAACTTAAAGCAGTAATTCCCAAACTTTTTTTATCCTGCGGCACACTATAAAATGCCAATAGCCACGGCACACATATTACTGTATACAATTACACACCCCCAAATAAATCCCCAATTCCAGTGCACCCCAATCCCCAATCCCCAATTACAGCGGCCAAATAAATCGCCAGTTGAGGGTGTGGTTTACCGGGCTATCAACCGAGATCAGCCAATAATAGACGTGCATTGCACTCCACACCAGCTGATCGGAATAGCATTCTAGAGTAATATTTTTCTATGGCAAAATGGCAACAGTGACGGCATACAGCCATGCTATTGGCTACAGCCCAACTGTCAATTTATTTGGCCGCTATTATAAGTGTGTTTTTTAACTGACAAAAACGTACTTCCACAATAAGTAATATAATTTCCTAGGTATGGTAAAAGAAAAACATTACTTTAAAAAAACTGTGAAATAAAAGCATCAAAATTTCAATAATAATAAATTTTAATTGACTAGGCCTTTCGATATCAAAGATACCATCAAGTACAGAATTCTATTACTTTTTTCTGTAAGTTTTGGGTCTGGTTTTATATGGTAAGTAAATTTAGTTGATTCCGGCCAAATCAACAACATTTTGAATCTGTTATTGATTTGACCTAACAGTGGTATCATTGATATCGAAAGGCCTAGTAAATTAAAATGTATTATTATTATTGGAATTTTGATGCTTTCATTTCACAGTTTTAAATTTAAATTGATTTCCAATAACTAGCTCCTAGTACATTATGGAAAAACATTACGTTCATACTAAAGAAAATTTGGTTTATTCTTACTTATTTAGAAAAACAGTCAAGCACACAGTAGGTCCAAAATAAATATCAATCAAAATACCGTACTTCTTGCTTCCCGTAACAAACAAACTTCTTGCTTAATGCGACACATCGGCTTGATGTTTTTTTTCAGTGCCTCTATTTTTTTGAGGTTATACAACTGTCAAGGCCAATCTCATGTCGTGCTCTACTGTTTGAAGCTGTGTCTGTTCTTTGTTTTTATTTGGTTCATAGCCGAAAATCTGCCTCACAAATGTAGGACAAAACGGCAACAATACTTTCATTGTCTTTTTACTTATTGCAAGATACTAGCTTATTAAAGGCACCCAAAAATCTGCTAAGTCAGGATTTTATCTTCTTTTCTGACTTTTTGGATTTCGACTTTTTCTCTTCTTCTTGAACCATTCTTGTAAACTCCATTTTTAGGCCACGGTCATTTGTTATATCACTTAATTCCTCTTTTTCTGTTGTACTTAAGATACATAGTCACCCACATCAATGAAAGGATTCCTCACCCAATCAAATGCAGATGTTTCAAGAGAAGAATAATATTTTTCATGTTTTCACTTAACAGTTCCAAACATTTCACAATATAGTTATTTTCACTTACCGGTAGTTTATGTTTTTTTATCACAAACTTATCCAATTTATAAAAGAGCGACGATTCAGGGTGATTCCATGTCAAATCAACACAATCATTTTACCTGACCTTCTCAGATTTTAATGAAATTTGGTATACTGGTACACCCCATAAAGACTAAGAAAAATACCAAATTTCAACTTGATATCTGTATTAGTTTCAAAGTTATGCCTCGTTAAAGTTGTCAAAAAACGCTGAAAATCGACCCGTTTCGTAAACTTAAAACTGCCATAACATCTCTCAGAATCAAGCTAGAAAGATGGGAGAGGTGCCATTTTGCAGCATTTTTCAAGCCCTTTCCAAATATATATAATACTACAGGGGTCTTAATAAAAATGTTTTTAACAATTTCAAAATCAAAAATTAAATTTCAAATTTTTCAAAATGCGACGCTTTAAAAATTTTGAGAAAATTCTCAAATAGTCCTTGTATAGTGGTTAATTGATGGTATAAATTTCATTATGGGATCATAATGGGTTCTTACAGAAAAGTGCATTTGAAAAAACGCTTACATTAAATTTTATCACAGAATGCTGGTGACAGTGAACTAATAATTCTTAATAACATAGGCGTAAAGCTTTTAAGGTAATTGGACTGCTATATTTGAATATTTTGCTGAGCAATTATCTTATATTTGTTGGTAACACACCAAGATAATTTAATCAATTTATATACAATACATAGTTATTTAATGGTTGTACAATACAATATTATTATTGATTTTATAAATAAAAAAGAAATAGTTTTGGCAGAAATCTGTCTTGTTTTATTGGAAATATATTGCTTATAAGGAGGTATTGGTTGATAAGGATAAATTCAAATAAGAGATAGAATAAGTCAGTACAACAAGTTGGCTCAGGTGCTCTGTAGTACTTGTCTTAACCTGCAGCAGTCCGCAAGACAGAGCCTGCAGCCTCTGCTGTTCACTTGTCAGAGGCTGTTCAGAGATTAGTCTCCAGTCAGAGTTTGGTGGTGTAACAAGTATATGTCATGCAAGTGTCAAGTATATGTTTGATATGTGAATAAAGCATAAGTGTTTGAGAGTAAAGTGTTAGTATTTGTGATTATAGTGAATGAGTGCTTGTGTAAGTGCTAGTTTTTAAAATACAGACAATATTTCTACATTTATAAAGACTTGGTGCAATAGGTAGATGAACAGTGAGTAAAATCTTTGATTGGGAAGCAATATTCTTTTTTTAATAAATATAATTTAACTCAAAATAATTTTTTAATTAAATGATTAAGGATAAGAGTTTTATTGATTTTTCTCAGAGACTATTTAATAGGCACCTAAAGAATTGAGATGGAACCCACAAGGCATAAAACAGTTCAATGTTTCAATCCTTTTAAAAAAAATGATCATAGAGTAAGAAAAACTCTTAGAACAGTAACACAATGGATGCTTGAACAATTTCAACATTTAAACATGCCTAAAGATGCCAAAGTATGTGACTCTTGCAGAAAAGAGTTATCAAGTCTAAAGAACAACAAAGAAACAAATCAAGCCAGTGCTAGACTAAGCCTTGAGCCAGAAATTTTAGATGATTCTGATTCTGAAAATGACCCTGATTTTCACTCTACGTCGGATGTTGTCCAAACACTTAATGCGTCTCTTCATGAACTAGGTGAATCACCCCTTGATTCAAAAAAAGTAAAATCAAAAAGTTATGCATCACAAAAAATTGTCAAAATTAATTCAGCCATGAAGCGTCAACTTTTTACTTCTATTCAAGACTCTTCCTCTGATGAAGCTCATGAAACGCTTGACGATTCAATTTTGAAAAATCTAAAAGACCACTTCTCACACTGTACTTCAAGAGACAAAAAGATAATGATATTAACATGTTTGCCTGATTCATGGAGTGTAAGAAAGATTATGCGAGAGTTCAATGCGCCAAATTACATGGTGAGGCAATCGAAGAAAATACTTAAAGATAAAGGTATATTAGAGGGCCCAAATCAAAAACCTGGCAAGAGTCTGCCACTAGAAGTAGTAACAGCAGTGCGTTCATTCTACGAGAGTGATGAAATCAGCCGAGTTTTACCTGGTAAAAAAGACTGTGTTTCGGTTAAGACCGATACAGGAGATAAAGTCACAGTACCGAAACGACTAGTGTTATGTAATTTAATGGAGGCCTATCGAACTTTCAAAGACAAAAATCCTACATTAAAAATTGGATTTTCAAAGTTCGCAGAACTAAGGCCAAAAAGCTGTGTGCTGGCAGGTGCTAGCGGTACACACTCTGTGTGTGTATGCACAACCCATCAAAATTTTAAATTGATGTTAGAGAATGGAAAAATTAGCTCAATAACTAATTGCGAGCTGCTGACATACAAACACTGTATTGCCAAAGCACTTTGCAACCCTGCCTCCGTTAATTGTTTCTTTGGAGAATGTTCAACCTGCCCAGGTACAGAGTCCATAAAAAATTTGTTGGAAGAAAGTTTTGAAGCAAAAGGCATCGAAAAAATAACTTTTCGTCAATGGGTCTCTGTTGATAGATGTAATTTGGAAACAATTGAAAAATCAACTTCAGATTTTATCGACTTATTCATAAAAAAATTGTCTACATTAATAAGACATGACTTTATTGCCAAACAACAAAGTTCCTTCTTAAATCACCTCAAAGAAAGTCTCGAAAGCTCTGAATACCTAGTCATGTGTGACTTCTCCGAAAACTACAGCTTTGTTCTTCAAGATGAAGCACAAAGCTATCATTGGAACAGTGGACAAGCGACAGTACATCCATTTGTGATCTACTATAAAAGCGAGGGAAAAACAAAACACGTAAGCTTTGTTGTAATTTCCGAGGTCCTAGAACACAATACAATAGCAGTGTATTATTTTCAAAATAAACTGATAGAGTTTATGAAAGAGAGATTCGGAGACAATATAACCAAAATATATTACTTCTCTGATGGGTCCGCCGCCCAGTATAAGAACCGTAAGAACTTCACCAACCTAAGCTTTCATTCAGAAGACTTTAAAATTGATGCTGAGTGGCATTTCTCAGCCACTGCCCATGGCAAAAGTGCCTGTGATGGTGTTGGGGGAGTTGTGAAGAGATTAGCGGCTAGAACCAGCTTGCAAAGGCCCTATCAAGACCAGATTCAAACTCCATTTCAGCTGTACGAATGGGCAATGCAAAATATTTTTGTTGCAAATTTTGTTTATGTTACTCAACAGGAGTACATCGAAACTGAGAGGCACTTAGAAAAGCGGCTGAAAAAATCAGTGACCATTGAAGGCACTCAGAGACTCCATGCATTCATTCCGATCCCCTCTAGTAACAGCAAAATTAAAGTAAAAGTTTTCTCGGAATCCACTGACTTCAGAATTGAAACTGTAACAACGATACAGGATCGTTTGAGCTTAGCAGAAGTCAGTGGATACGTTACTATCGTCTACGACAACAACTGGTGGCTGGCTTATGTGCTTGACAAAGATGAAGTAAATGAAGAAGTAAAGATTTCATTTTTAAGTCCAGCTGGTCCGTCACCTAGCTTCTCTTTCCCCAGAAGGCAAGATATTCTTTGGCTTCCTGTTACTAATGTTCTGAGCAAAGTTGATCCACTAACTCCAACTGGCCGAACTTACCAATTGTCAAATGAAGAACAAAACAAAACCAACCAAGCTTTCACCGACTTTGACAAAACCTTCTGAAGAAAAATGCAGCAAGTTAATCATAAGCCTTCACCGACTTTGACAAAACCTTCAGAATAAAAATGCAGCAAGTCAATCATTACCTATGTAAGTTTGTTTTCTGCCTTTAGAAATCTTTCAAATAAATAAATTTAGCTTTAAAAATGAGGTTGTAAAAATTAAATATCATTGATCAAATTTCTCTATATGTTATTTCTTAGTCTCCCATGCAAATTTCACATAATCTTTGTTTACAATAAAAAATACTCTTAGCCTTTACAATAGCAATGAGGCGTTATAGTGGAAATTGTTGTGTAAGCGTTTTTTCAAATGCATTTTTCTGTAAGAACCCATTATGATCCCATAATGAAATTTATACCATCAATTAACCACTATACAAGGACTATTTGAGAATTTTTTCAAAATTTTTAAAGCGTCGCATTTTGAAAAATTTGAAATTTAATTTTTGATTTTGAAATTGTTAAAAACTTTTTTATTAAGACCCCTGTAGTATTATATATATTTAGAAAGGGCTTGAAAAATGCTGCAAAATGGCACCTCTCCCATCTTTCTAGCTTGATTCTGAGAGATGTTATGGCAGTCTAAAGTTTACAAAACGGGTCGATTTTCAGCGTTTTTTGAAAACTTTAACAAGGCGTAACTTTGAAACTAACACATATATCAAGTTGAAATTTGGTATTTTTCTTAGTCTATATGGGGTGTACCAGTATACCAAATTTCATGGAAATCTGAGATGGTCAAGTAAAATTGTAATTTAAACTGTGTTGAGTTGATACGGAATGACCCTTCAGCTGTATGTGCACGGTTGATTGTGTCACTTACATGTATAGGCCTACAGTCAGTCGCATAAACAAAATCCACCTCGGGTTAAGCGACCGTCTTAGGCTTCTGTTAGGGTCGTAGGCATTACTTTTTTCACAACTGTTTTGATTTGTATTTGATTTCCCAATTTTTCAATTATTTTTATATTTATTTTCTCTCCATCCCACAGCACACCTGGCTGGCCGGCCGGCCGGGGCACACAGTTTGGGAATCTCTGACTTAAGGTAATTTTCAGGTCTTAACTTAGGTTATTTAACTTTTAATTATTTAATTTTTGATGGCAACTCTTCTTGGAAGGTCACTATCACTATGTCCGTCATCTGTCATACACCCACCACAAAAAAACTATATCAAAACCATTAGGGACAAAGTGCTTAAGTTACTGCAGGCCCAAGCAAACGGAAACAAAACAAGAAAAACACTACACCTGATTTGGCCTACTTAAGGTCCTCTAGATCAGTTTTAGCATTCATGAAATTGTTGGGAGATCAATGATAAGCCTAATTAATTAGGCTCTATAGGACTGTCTTAATTCATTAAAATAATGTAGGAACTCAGGTTCTTTTAAACATATGTTATAAATCTCAACCAATGTGTCTTCTTATAACTAGGCTCATTGAAAAGATTAGACTTACCTGTGAATCTGAATGTTCATCTAGAAAAGTAGAACCCATTAGTTCGTGTGCATCAGCTAACCGTTCTGGATCATAAGGAATTCTGTCAATTAAGTAATTGAAGATTTGTGCTGCACCCTTCAAACAGGCTGTCTGCAAAGCATCATCATTATATCGGCTTCGAGCATGAGGATCAGCTCCATGATCTAGCAACAGTTTGGTTGTTTCATAACGATGCTCTTGAATCGCATAGTGCAGCGCTGTCTTGTTCTGAATATCCCGAGCATTGACATGAGCACCATTTTGTAATAGGTATTGGCATAACTGTACACTTTGAACAGAGTTAATAAGGCAAGTTCCACCATTATAGTTTGCTTTTAAAATGTCTGCACCACACTCTACCAAATATGACACAATGTTCATGTGAGTCATGAAGCATGCACTTCTGACAGGTGTTGATCCTGTATCCGAGACAGCATTTACATCCGCTCCATGCTCAACCAAACATCTGATAACAGGAAGCTTCCCAGAGACAGCAGCACACCAAAGTGGTGTTACACTATGGACCGATCTATCATCAGGAACTTCATACAAACCTCGTTGTTCAATGTCAGCATCACATGTGTTGATAAGGTATTCAACTATTTCTAAATGTCCTCTTTTACAAGCTATAAACAAAGGAGCACAACCATCTTTCAGCCGACACACCATCTCTTTTCTGTGTTCTTTTGAAAATCTTTCTAATCTTGTCCTTATTGAATATGATAGTCTTGCTCCTGGGGCAGCATGTTTACACTCTTGTATAAGATCATTAAAAATTAAATCTTTTTGGTTACTCAAATCAATCTTACTGTTACTAGAAAACCACATGTCTAACTTTATAATAATTTCGTTTCTAATTCCACTATAAAAAGAATTCAGGTTGACAAAATACAGTATGTTATCATAAATGAGAAAGAGCAGTGACTTCAAAGTAACTCTGATATAATTAGACAATTTATGAACAACTAAAGCACTGGTAATTATTACCATAACTGGACAAACTCTAACATGATGAAAGATAGTAGATTCACTTATTTACACGAAAACAAATATAATCCTCCACTGAAAGACAAAGACATTTTCACTTCTATCATTAATAATATCGTATCGAATTGTGTAAAGTGTAAAGCTTGTAGCCTTTTAGTGACACAGAAAACAGAATCCGGAGTACATCATAACATGAACTATGAACATGAACAACCAATAGAAAAACGAGCATTTAACAGCTGATTCTTGTTGTCCCTGAAGTCCTAATGTAGGTAGTCTATGGTAATATTGCCGGTATGAAGTTTTTTTGTGTTTAGATACTAATACTGTATGAAATACTAGTAACTGTTAAACAACAGCTCATGTTAGTTTGATCATAGTTTGACCATAGCTTGATCATCATCTATGGTTTGAAATAATCATGACATCATGTGATATAATATTGTTTAACGCCTATTGTTTGCTGTCTATTTCACTTATTAATCAATGTTAATAGAGTTTATTATTTCTTATGTGCACAGCGCCAGATTTAGGAGCCACGGGCCCTTAGGCTCGACCTGTGGTGAGGGCCATTGTTGACTCCAGATCCAAGTTTGTGGCCCTTTTTTGCTTGTATGAGGCTTTTATGTGTGCTTCTGTGTGGTGCAGGCCCCAAAGTTTGCGCCTATGTAGCCTATGAAATCAGAAATATTTTAATTGTCATTTTGGCACTATGTACATGCATTTGACAAAGTCAAATAAATCAGAAAGAATCTGACACAATAATATGATATTGATATAACAGAACGGATAACTAAACTTAAAACATACTTATGGCCTAATTTAAAAGGATGAAAAGTGTTATCACAGAAATTAACCTATACAATAACAGCTGTAAATATCTCATACATTTTTAAAAATTAACAAATAGGCTACATGCAGGTTTGTACGGCGAAAATTACATATAGGCCTACTAAATTTAGACTATAAACATGAGTCTAGATCTCTCTAACATCACAGTGTAAAATGAAGGGTGTGATGTAAGCTCTTCAAGTCTACCTGCTGCAAGTTTGGATGAAAATTCATTTACACAAGTAAGCAAGACAGAAGACATCTTAAAAATAGTTTCAGAAGATGTGTTGTGTAGTGAGATGTCAAAGCAGAGCAATTGTGTCAGTGATCTAGTGGTTAGTAATATCATAGAAAAATAAATCAGGTACAGAAGTGTCACGAAGTAGGGATAAAGCGTACACGGGTATCATGGAAATACAGGCGCTGTCGCGTCGTTCAAGTCTGAGTTAGCGGTGCCTTGTTGCCAAGTCGGGCAGTGCGGGATTCCCAAATTCCCGCAGGGAGCAATCTCGGTCGCTTCCGCCACAGCCACGGCATCGGTAGGCGGTAAGGCTGATCTGATAAATGTGCGGCTGTGTGGCAGTGGAGATCACTCTCCCGTTGTATGCACAGGAAGTGGAGGATGTGCACAAATCTCGTTTCGAACTGATCTGGTATTTATTAAATTTCTGGAATGTTATTATTACAGAAGGATAAAACATGAACTGCATTAGACAAATTCAACCTTTTAAATTCCATAAATTGCAATGATGATTAACAATAAAATACCCCCGTTGCATCAAACCTGCATACTCAGAGAATTTCAAATGGTACTTCACTACGTCATGAACCACTTACCAACTTTCATCAAAGCATATTCATAAATAAGTGCAATATGAAATTTTATTTATTATTCATAAGAACAAAATTAGGACTGAGTGCAGGTTTGCTGCATCAAGAACAACTAAAATCTGTTTTTTTACAAATAAAATAGATCACCATAACATAAAGCAACATTTCAAGTTTTACTAATTTATATTCATAAACAAGCAAGATATCACGTGTTTCTTATCCTCCATGAGAATAACATTATAGCTACTGAGTACGCAAGTTTGCAGACTTGGGGACCACAAAAAATTGGTTTTAAATGCAAATATCAGTACGAAAAAAAAAGTTGTTTAAATATCAGTAAAACCTAAACAAATGAAGCCACATTACAAGTTTCGTCAATATATGTTCATTAATAAGCGAGATATAACATTTTACTCTCTCCATAAGATTAACATTGGACAACGTATTATGTTTAGCACTTTCAATATCTTGGTAACCAATTGACGTAGAGTGATGATAAAAATACCAAATTGTTTGTTTTTGTAAGCTGAATTCAATGGTACAAACTAAAATTTGGGTTTATAAAAAATTAAATGTAAAAAGAAGTTAAAACAAATTTTGGGGTACAAAACCTGCTTTAAAATAGAGCTACCTGTCTGGTTTTCCAACTCATGAAAATAGACGCTGCCTTACACGTTTATACAAAAGGCATTTTTACGAAAGTTATCATGCCTACGGACACACACACACACACACACACACACACACACACACACACACACACACACACACACACACACGCATACATGGTGTTTTTGGCACCTGGGAGCCTCAAAACAAATGTTATCATGGTCCCGGGCTAGGTCTTACCATGCCGACTACGATAATAGCTTCTTCCCTATTGGGGAAATTCGCTAAAACTATTAAAATTATTAAAAATATATGCATCTTTCATCTAAATAATGTGTACCGTAAGAATAATTATAAATTAATATCTCAATTATTTATGAATGTATATTGATGAAACTTGGCCTGTGGCTTCACCTAGTACTGGTATAAACTGATATTTGCATAAACAATTTTTGTTATTGTCCCCGTAGCAGCAAACCTGCATACTCAGCCCTAATATTATTCTTATGGAGAATAAATGAAGTTTTATCTCTCCCTTAGTTATGAACATAAATAAAAAATAAAACTTGGTATGTAGCTTCACCTGGTTAAGGTAAATTGATAATTGCACAAAAACATATTGTTTATATTTCTTGATGCAGCAAATCTGCGTACTCAGCCTTTAATGTTGTTCTTTAGGAGAATACTGTACATAAAATGCAGAGGGTATATAACATGTTGAAATGTTAGCAGCCGATGCCATACAAATTTACTATAAATTCACTGAAGAAATTAGCTCTTCACGTAGGAACAAGTTACTGTAAAATATTAAATTCAGTAATAAAATGCATTACAATTTAATCGTGAAACATAGTTTACTTTTAAAATTATGATTTTACCTATTTTCTGTAACCCTTTATTTATAAATCAGGGTATGTTTATACAGAGAGAGCTTAAGCTTTTAATCTTATTATTGACGCGAACCCATACACGAAAACTATCCTCGAACTAAAAAATGTTTAAAGAAATCGTCAGTCAACATTAAACGTACCGGTATCTCAGAAGATTTTAAATGTATTTTTAAAGTTGGTAAATCGATAAATTAACATTGAGGCAAAATCTTTAGCATCATTGAATAGAAAACTAACCAGAGAAGTAGATAATGCGAAGAGCGCGTAAACACTCAATACGACAAGCGCCAAGCAGGGCGAGGGAATTTTTCCCTACCGGCTGGGCCGGCCGGCCAGCCGGCTGGAGTGCACAGACAGGCAACGTCGCTTGGCCGGTTTTGCTCGTATGATCTGGCCGGTTGAATTAACAATTTTGTGTTAGCAAATTTTAGCATTACGTGACACTTCTATACCTGTTTTATTTTTCTATGGTAATATTTGTTTGAGTCCAACTGTCTGTGACTGTGACAGTTTAAACTAAATTTAAATGACAATGAAAAATGTTCTGCTTTTATATATAATGGTTTAGATATTGACAAAATTTATAACCAAAACGGTTTTACAAAATTTATGGTTTGAAAACTGATAACTGTTTTAAAGAAATAGACATAGTAAACCATCAAAATTTGAAATATGAAAGAAATGTAAAATATAAAAATGATATTTGTACATCAAACTTCAGTAAAACTAATAGTATAGAGCGACCCAAAAAATATTATAATATAGAGGAAAAATATAAAAAAATGTCTATAATGCACCAAAACATACAACATTTACCATCAAGAATAGGACATTTTGTCTTTATTATTGGAAGAAATTCAAACTGATATATTGGTACTAACGGAGCACAAGATGAAAGAAGAAGAAATAGACCGTCTAAACTTAAAAAATATGCAAGTAAAATCCTTCTATGCCCGTAAATCATCACGTGGGGGAGGAGTAATAATTTTAGCAAATTCAAAATTTAATGTTAAATTGTTATTATTGCCGGATATTATTGAATTATTATCTGATAAAGAGTTTGAATGCTATACAGCAAAAATTACATCTGGAAAATTTTCGTTTGTACTGGCTGGAGTCAATCGAACCCCAAAAGCATGTTATGATAACAATTTTTTGGACAAATTTGATGCCGTATTAGAAATATTAAACAGTAAATTTAAAAACATTGTAATTGTTGGTGATGTGAATATTGATGTTCTTGAGAAATCTAAAAATACTTGCAGGTTAATGAATATATTGGCCTCGCATAAGGTTAAAGCGCTAGTCGATTTTCCAACTAGAGTCTGTAAGACAAAGGAGAGTGGAATCGATAATGTTTTTACCAATATCTCTAAATGCAAAACAAAAATCTATGGCATAATCGCACTGAATTATCAGATCATGATGCTCAATTACTTGGGATATATGATCGCAATATTGAGGCCTTACTTCAGAAAGAAAATGTTGTTTCTCACACCAGGAAATTTACAGATAATAATAATAATAATAATTGTAAAATGTTATCAAGTGAAAATTGGTTTGAGGTTATGAATGCACCTGTAACAAACACATTTGATGTTTTCTTTAATATTTTTATGTATTATTTTAATACAGGTTTTCCCAAAATTAAAAGTAGAGTGAAAAAAGAAAAAAATGGGTCAAAAATAGTATTTTAAAGAAAAGAAGTGATGAGTTATATCTAAGCAAAACTGTTAGGGAAACTAAAAATCAAGTTGTTAAGATCCTTTTGAGTGAGAAAAAGAAAGAATTGAAAGAAGAAGTTGCAGGCTCTAAATACAAATTCTATGATGGTTTACTTAAAAATCAAAAAATGTCAGTAAGACAACATGGAACATAATTAATAAGGAAATTGGCTCTAAAGCTAAGAGTGATTGTGGAAATAAAAATTTGCCATATATCGAGGGTTTAAGTTGTGATATTAGAAACGTATGCCAGTCTTTTAATGACTACTACACATGTATGGTAGACAACAATATTTTGCCTGAATCTAACTTTGTTACTGATTTGGGAAAACCTCTAGAAGCATCTGGAAAAAATAAGGCAAAGTTTCACCCCAAAACAATTTGTTATGAAGATCTGGAAAAAAATATTATGTCCTTTGATAGCAAATTTTCTACTGGATGGGAAGAGGTACCTATGCCAGTTATTAAACATGCTCAGGAGTATCTGATGCTACCACTGCAGCATATAATTAACTCATCTCTTATTACCGGAATTTTCCCAGAAAAATTAAAAATATCCAAAATTAAACCCTGTTACAAGGGCGGTGAATCAAAAACTTTGTTCTAATTACAGACCAATATCCTTACTGTCCTCATTCTCTAAAATTTATGAAAAAGTAATGCATATACAGTTGTCAAAATTTCTTGAGGAAAATAATTTATTAGATAAACAGCAATTTGGTTTCAGGGAAGGAAAATCTGTCATTAATGCTGGGGTCGATTTCTGTGAATCAATTATTGATGCTATAGACAACAAAGAACGGGTAGTTGGAATTTTTATGGATCTTACAAAAGCCTTTGACAGTGTTTCTCATGAATTGCTGCTTCAAAAATTGCATTGTATTGCAGTGGCGGATCCAGCTTTAGAGTCAGGGGGGCGAACTTAGTGGCGGAATACCCCCCCCCCCCCCGTTTTAGCGAATTTCCCCTATAGGGAAGAAGCTATTACCGTAGTCGGCATGGTAAGACCTAGGCCCGGGACCATGATAACTTTTCGTTTTGAGGTCCCCAGACCCCAAAAACACCATTCGTTCGATACTGTATATATAGGTCCCCAGATGTCAAAAACATATATATATATGTGTGTCCGTGAGCACGATAACTCTCGTAAAAATGATCCGATTTTGATGAAATTTGGTATAAACGTGTAAAGCAACATTTATGACTTTAAGTTCGAAAACCAGCCAGATCGCTCTACCCGAAGGGGTATTTTGGGGGGGGTTTTGTACCCCAAAAATGGGTTTTTCGAATTTTTCACATATAATTTTTGAAATATTCAAATTTTAGTTTTCACTATTGGATTCAGCTTAAAAAAACACACAATTTGGTATTTTGATCATTTCTCTACGTCAATTGGTTACCGAGATATTGAAAGTGCTAAACACAGTACGTTGTCTAATGTTATTCTTATGGAGGAAAAAGAAAAATTTTATATCTCGCCTATTTATCAACGTATACTGACGAAACTTGGTATACGGCTTCATCTGGTTGTGGACCATTGATATTTGCTCAAAAAGACAATTTTTTACCCAAGGCTCCCGTAGCAGCAAACCTGCGTACTCAGCCCCATGTTATTCTTATGGAGAATAAGTAACGTGTTATCTGCCTTCATTATGAAAATAAATTAATGAAATTTGGTATGTGGCTTGACCTACATGAGTTGTATTGATATTTGTATAAAACCCCATTTTTTGTGTTCCTTGCTTCAGCAAACCTGCATACTCAGCTGTCATGTTATTCTTATGGAGAATAATTAAAATGTCATCAATCGTTTATTTATGAATGTATATTGATGAAACTTGGTATGTGGCTTTATGTGGTATTAATATACATATATATGCATTGGAAATTCACTGAGTACGCAGGTTTGCTGCTACGGGGGTATTTTATTGTTACGGATAATAATTGTAATAGTAATCTAAAATACCAAAAATGACAGTTATCCCAACATACACTAAAGTGAACTGAACTAAGACGAAAAGGCAGAACAGCGTTCATGCGCAGTGTAAGGGTGTGATGACTATAAATCACTTGGACACAGCAGTTGCGTGGTCATACTCCCGTTGCCATGGTAACGTGACGTAGCCTACGCACCATACGCACCACTCTGCCTGCATCTCGCCGCCACGCTCACTCGAGCTACCGCTGTTGCAGGGATCTGAGATCTTCTGATAACTACTACACAACGTTAATCTTGACGTTTGTCGGAACTAGGGGTGTGCGAGTACTCGAAACTTCGAGTTTTCGGCCGAGTATTTTAATACTCGAAGTTTTGAAAACTACTCGAAAGTTCGAGCGAGTATTTCCCGCCGATTTACGGACGATCGCTAACGATTGCGACCGGTCAAAACGCGTAGTAACGGCCGCAAAAGGCAATCGTGTCACGTAAAATCGGCCGAAAATGACGATCGGACCGCGTAATTTCGGCCGTAGCTAACATCTTTTGTTTGACAATACGAAATCCAGTTTGATTGTACTAGCCAAAACTTTGTATTGCTACTCATGTATTAGAAACCATGTTTTGATTATCAAATCTATGGTGGTATCCAAATCCCATTACACTATTTTAAACTACCAACTTATGGCAAATACTCGCTCGAAAATACTCGAAACTCGAAAATAATTGGCACTACTCGACTCGATTAAAAAATCACTACTCACACACCCCTAGCCGGAACCCACACCCACGTATGCGAGGGTGGTTTTGCGGGTAAAAAAGGAGGCAGGGTGTAAGGGCAGTCGAGTTGTTGGTTCGTTGCGTCAGTGTAGCCAACTGTCAGGCGTCATCAGAACGAAATTATCACTTCCACTGACTGTTCATATTAGTAGTTCCACAACTTTAGTATGCATGCAGACCATTTAGAAAAATAACCTATGGTAGACAATGCATAAATTGGATTGTCAATAAAGAATTAATCGCAACACATTGAACCAGATGCAAATTACAAAACTGAACTGTTTGTATACAATATATAACAACATTTCTGAGTTTGAGGGGGGGGGGGCGGTCGCCCCCCCTTGGATCCGCCACTGTTGTATTGGGCTGGAAGAAGAGCCCTATGTTGGTTTCGATCATACCTCTAGGCAGAAAACAGTATGTTGCAATTGATAATATAACCAATTTTAATCAATTGACTACTTATACTTCATCAACAAATATTGTCAGGTACGGAGTACCACAAGGGTCTATATTGGGGCCATTACTATTTCTAGTATACATTACAGGGTTTCCAACCATAATAAAAGAACCAAATAATATTCGTTTATTTGCTGATGATATAAGTTTAAAAATATCAGGGATTTCTGAACCTGATGTCGAAATTTCTGCTTTTGTGAATCTTTCTAATACTATGCAGTATTTACATGAGTTAAATTTATTGCCAAACCCAATTAAAACCAAATACATTGAGTTCTCTGCTTCAAAATTAAAAAAATGGTAAAAGCACAAATATTTTCATGGATGAATATTTTTTAAATGAAGTAGACACTATTAAATTTTTGGGATTAAACATAGATAGCCACTTTACCTGGGACAATCATGTAGATTCAGTTTGTAAAAAGATATCTTCAGGCCTCTATGCATTGAGACAGATGTCCAAATTCAGTAGTTTTGAAACTTTAAAAATTATCTATTATGCTCTAATTGAATCGCATATAGCTTTTGGTTTATGCCTTTATGGTTCTACCTCAAACAATAATCTAAACAGAATACTATTACTTAAAAAAAAACCTTCGTATTATGTTAAAATTGAAACCGGGGGACTCTGTAAAAGAACATTTCAAAAATACAGAAATTTTGACAGTTTATGGTTTATTTATTTTTCAGTTAGTAGTTCATTTAGATCAAACTTTCAAAAATTACCCCAATTAAATTCTTTTCATCAGTATGAAACAAGGAAAGGTAATCAACTGGCATATAGAAAGCATAATTCTTCATTTTTCACAAAAAAACCCTCATATATTGGAATAAGATTTTTTAATTCTTTGCCAGAATATCTTAAACGAATAACAGATCTTAAAAAGTTTAAAAATCAAGTAAAGCTATATATTATCAATAAGCCACTGTATAGTATCATAGATTAAGCATACTCCTTAGTAGATCACCCATCATAATGGGGCAAGCGTACACGGTCTGCTTGTACGTCCAAGGCGACGGCGGAGCTAGTTCGGAACGTCTACGTTGCCGCGCTGCTGTCGCTGCCCTTCCCCTCTCCCCCTTCGGCCGCGCGCCCATCCTAACAGCCCCTCCGCTAAACCCTCTTAAATCTCCCATCTCCCAACACACACACTGCGCTGAGGGCACCGACCGAAGCCCGTTACCACGTCCCGCCACCGCCAACGGCCGAGGCGCCTCGCCGAGGTGGTGTACTGCCTGAAACTGCCGCAAGCGTCTTTCGATTGCATAGGAATGTCATGACCCATTCACATTACAATGTTATATTATTATACGCTAGTTAGCAGGTGAAGACTGAGAAAGAATATGTTCGACCTTGCCTTATAAATCTGATTAATGATTATATTAATTGTTTTTGAGTTTTCCCAATAAATTTATTTAGTTATTTTTATTTTTTTATTTTTTGAGAACCATAAATTTAAACATTGGTATTTGCAACATATTTTAATAATGGATGCTGTTTTTTTTTCAAAGCAAGTACCGAGTCCAAAGTGGTTGTGAAATCACTGTGATTTATGAAAGTCCAAAATTTATGAAATCTTAATAATCTCAGATGATAATAAATTCACTGTTCCTTAATTATGTCCGCATTGTTGTTCACTGTGTCCTGCTTCATTCCTCATAAGCAATAGGCATAATTAGTCAATTAGGCATAATTTTAATCAATTGATTACTTATACTTCATCAACAAATATTGTCAGGTACGGAGTACCACAAGGGTCTATATTGGGGCCATTACTATTTCTAGTATACATTACAGGGTTTCCAACCATAATAAAAGAACCAAATAATATTCGTTTATTTGCTGATGATATAAGTTTAAAAATATCAGGGATTTCTGAACCTGATGTCGAAATTTCTGCTTTTGTGAATCTTTCTAATACTATGCAGTATTTACATGAGTTAAATTTATTGCCAAACCCAATTAAAACCAAATACATTGAGTTCTCTGCTTCAAAATTAAAAAAATGGTAAAAGCACAAATATTTTCATGGATGAATATTTTTTAAATGAAGTAGACACTATTAAATTTTTGGGATTAAACATAGATAGCCACTTTACCTGGGACAATCATGTAGATTCAGTTTGTAAAAAGATATCTTCAGGCCTCTATGCATTGAGACAGATGTCCAAATTCAGTAGTTTTGAAACTTTAAAAATTATCTATTATGCTCTAATTGAATCGCATATAGCTTTTGGTTTATGCCTTTATGGTTCTACCTCAAACAATAATCTAAACAGAATACTATTACTTAAAAAAAAAACCTTCGTATTATGTTAAAATTGAAACCGGGGGACTCTGTAAAAGAACATTTCAAAAATACAGAAATTTTGACAGTTTATGGTTTATTTATTTTTCAGTTAGTAGTTCATTTAGATCAAACTTTCAAAAATTACCCCAATTAAATTCTTTTCATCAGTATGAAACAAGGAAAGGTAATCAACTGGCATATAGAAAGCATAATTCTTCATTTTTCACAAAAAAACCCTCATATATTGGAATAAGATTTTTTAATTCTTTGCCAGAATATCTTAAACGAATAACAGATCTTAAAAAGTTTAAAAATCAAGTAAAGCTATATATTATCAATAAGCCACTGTATAGTATCATAGATTAAGCATACTCCTTAGTAGACCACCCATCATAATGGGGCAAGCGTACACGGTCTGCTTGTACGTCCAAGGCGACGGCGGAGCTAGTTCGGAACGTCTACGTTGCCACGCTGCTGTCGCTGCCCTTCCCCTCTCCCCCTTCGGCCGCGCGCCCATCCTAACAGCCCCTCCGCTAACCCCTCTTAAATCTCCCATCTCCCAACACACACACTGCGCTGAGGGCACCGACCGAAGCCCGTTACCACGTCCCGCCACCGCCAACGGCCGAGGCGCCTTGCCGAGGTGGTGTACTGCCTGAAACTGCCGCAAGCGTCTTTTGATTGCATAGGAATGTCATGACCCATTCACATTACAATGTTATATTATTATACGCTAGTTAGCAGGTGAAGACTGAGAAAGAATATGTTCGACCTTGCCTTATAAATCTGATTAATGATTATATTAATTGTTTTTGAGTTTTCCCAATAAATTTATTTAGTTATTTTTATTTTTTTATTTTTTGAGAACCATAAATTTAAACATTGGTATTTGCAACATATTTTAATAATGGATGCTGTTTTTTTTTCAAAGCAAGTACCGAGTCCAAAGTGGTTGTGAAATCACTGTGATTTATGAAAGTCCAAAATTTATGAAATCTTAATAATCTCAGATGATAATAAATTCACTGTTCCTTAATTATGTCCGAATTGTTGTCCACTGTGTCCTGCTTCATTCCTCATAAGCAATAGGCATAATTAGTTGTGGTCCGGAAATGTCAAGAAGTCTTTACCATTTATGAGGAATAAAATACATGAAACACTGAACTGCAATAAGGAAAAAATGAGGAACAGTACAATTTTAACAGGTGATAAAATCCAGGTCAGCTATTGACATAAAAATAATAAACGGTATCAGGAAACTGACACATACTTTCTCCCTTTTAGCCCAAATTTAATGAATAAATTACTTTTTATTTACTAAATATAGAATACAAAGCACGGTCGAATGTACAGAAAATCTTGTAAACAAGTTGTTTAAAAAAAAACGTCGCAGCAAACCTGCGTACTCAGCAAATTTCCAATGCATATATATGGGTATCACTACTACCTAGAGCCACTCACCAAGTTTCACAAAAATACATTAATTAATAAGTGATATATAGCATTTTATTTATTCTCCATAAGAATAACATTATAATTGAGTATGCAGGTTTGCTGCAACAAGGAAGATAAGAAATGTATTTTTTTGCAATTATCAATATAACTCAACCAGTTGAAGCTACGTACCAAGTTTTATTAATTTGGGTTCATAACTAAGGGAGTTATACAACTTTACTTAATATCCATATGAATAACATGGGGCGCGAGTATGCAGGTTTTCTGCTACTGGGAAAAATCAAGAAAACCCTTTTTTGTGCTAATATCAATATACCACAACTAGTTGAAGCCACATACCAAGTTTCATCAATATACATACATAAATAATCAAAATATAACATTTTATTTATTCTCCATAAGGATAACATTGGACAACGTACTGTGTTTAGCACTTTGAATATCACTGCAACGGTTGGACGTAAAACAACAATTAAAACGCCAAAATGATTGTTTTGTGGAGCTAAACTGATTGGTAGAAAGAAATGTGGAGTTTTTAGTGAAATTATCTGAGGAAAATCTAAAAACCGAATTCCCATAAGATTAACATGGACAATTTTATGGACACATTTTTTGACTTTTCTCCACAACCACTAAACCTAGCTTAATGATTCAAAATACTAATTTTTTTAAGCTCTATAAAATGGCTATAACCAAAATCTAGTGTTTTTAAAATTTTAGGGTAAAAAGTTCAGTAAAATTATTTTTGGAAAATTTGAAATCCCCATAAAACCCCCTTTCCATAAACCTATCGAGCTGGTTTTCGAACTTAAAGTCGTAAATGTTACTCTCCACATTTGTGCTAAATTTAATCAAAATTGGGCGCTTCTTTCAAAAGTTATCGCGGTAACGGACACACACACACACACACACACACACACACACACACACACACATATATATATATATATATATATATATATATATATATATATATATATATACATATGTATAAATTTGAACGAATATTGTTTTTGACATCTGGGGACCTCAAAACAAAAAGTTGTCATGGTCTCAGGCTTAAGTCTTACCATGCCACCTACGGTAATAGCTTCTTCCCTATAGAGGAAATTCGCTAAAAATCCACCCAAATCCCTGCTTTGGAGGCACTACAGAATCCATTGCTACACTCGTGGTTTTAAGAGGGGAAATGCCACCTATTCCCCCCCAGGGTTATTAAGGGGCAACATATTTTGAATTTCCTCTGTTGGTCAATGCTAACTTGATAAGCATATCAAGTTTGAATTAAATTTATCAGTAAATATGGGAGAAATAGTAATTTTTGTATTCCCCATAAGAATAACATTGGACAACGTACTGTGTTTACCGCAAAAAATTCCAATTTTCTCCGCAACCAGCAATCGTAGAATAGGAATTCAAGATACTAAAAGATTTAGATTTTTGAGCTTTTTTTAACAGTGAATAGTAATTTTAGCGAATTTCCCCTATAGGGAAGAAGCTATTACCGTAGGTCTCATGGTAAGACTTAAGCCCGAGACCATGATAACTTTTTGTTTTGATGTCCCCAGATGTCCAAAACACTATTCGTTCAAATTTATATATATGTATATATATATATATATATATATATATATATATATATATATCTATATATGTGTCCGTGAATGCGATAACTTGAGTAAAAAACGTCCGATTTCGATGAAATTTGGCTCAAATGTGTGAACTGACATTTATGACTTTAAGTTCGAAAACCAGAAAAATCGGACCATGGGAAGGGGGGTTTATGGGGGTTTTAAATTTTCCAAAAATCAGTTTTTTGCATTTTTTACCCTAAAATTTTTAAAACACTTAATTTTGGTTTAGACCATGTTATAGAGCTTAAAAAAACAAATAATATGGTATTTTGAATTATTAACCTAGGTTAAGTGGTTGCGGAAAAAATCCAAAAAACATGCTCATAAAATCTCCCATGTTAATCTTATGGGAAAACAGTTTTTGGCTTTTCCTCAGTTAATTTTACTTTAAACCTCACATTTTCTTTTACCAATCACTTCAGCTCCACAAAACAATCATTTTGGTGTTTAAATTGTGATTCTACGTCAAACCGTTGCAGAGATATTCAAAGTGCTAAACACAGTACGTTGTCCAATGTTATCCTTATGGAGAATAAATAAAATTTGATATCTTGATTATTTATGAATGTATATTGATGAAATTTGGTATGTGGCTTCATGTTGTACTGGTATATTGATAATTGCACAAAAAATAAATGTTTTGTTGATTGTCCCCGTAGCAGCTAACCTGCATACTCAGCCCTAATGTTATTCTTATGGAGAATAAGTAAAGTTTTATATCTCCCTTAATTATGAACATAAATTAATAAAACATGGTAAGTAGCTTCACCTGGTTCAGTTATATTGATAATTGCATAAAAACTCATTTCTTATCTTCCTCGTTGCAGCAAACCTGCGTACTCAGTCCTAATGTTATTCTTATGGGGAATAAATAAAATGTAATAAATCACTAATTTATGAATGTATTTTTGTCAAAATTGGTGAGTGGCTTTATGTACTAGTGAGAAACATATCAATGCATTGGAAATTCGCTGAGTACGCAGGTTTGCTGCGACGGGGGGTATTTTATGTTTATGATTTTTGATGTAAAATCCAAAAAATTGAATTTTTGATGTTTTAAGTCCTGTAATTTCTGAACCCGAATTTTTACAGACATGCGGATGGTGTCATTTTGTTGGAAAACTAATGTTCTACAAACGATCAAAGTTTAATTAAAATCGTTAGAGCCATTTTTGAGAAATTTTGATTTTTCATGTTTTTTTGGCGGTTTTTGGGGATAATTACCCTTAAAAATCAAAAATTCAAAAACATGAAAAAATACCTGGAGATATCGTGGATTAGTACCTACATACCAAATTTCATAAAAATCGGCCCATTGGTTAGGGCTCTAGCTCTGTACACATCCACACAGACACACACACACAGACACACACAGACACACAGTCACACACACACACACACACACACACACACACACACACACACACACACACACACACACACACACACACACACACACACACACACACACACACAGACATCACGTAAAAAACACTTTTTTGGGTTCAGGGAGCACCAAAAGGAATATTTCCACTAACAACTCCAATTCGAAAATTTTGACGAAAACAATACTTTCTCCATATACTATGTATAGGTGGAGAAAGTAAAAATGGATTGTAACCATCTTTATGAGATTTAGCGTATTAAAACTACAGTAATATTATCGATTTCAAAATTAAAATATTAAAACTATTTTTTCATAACATTTAATTGTTATTCATTAACCTGTTCACATTTATTTGTAATGGTTTATATTTATTAAAAGCTTAAGGATTGTTAAGCATAATTCTGAGTTCAATTTTAATCTTTAAAATCAGCACAACTTCTTCTATTGTGGACTGATTAATAAATGAGGTGTCGTTGGATTTGTATTAAGAATTACTCAATATTTTGTTTCTTGCAACATTTCATTCCAGTAACTGGTTTTCATGAAATTTGACTTTACAATTTTCAAATGACTGCCATTTTTTAATTTGATAAGTTTAGAGAAAAATATGTTTGGAAATTTTAGGTATCAACGGTTTAAATACAATGTTTCATAAAAATATCTAGTAGGGTTCTTAAAATAATAATTATTTTAAAGAAAATACAAAATGGCGGATTACGGCTAAACTTCGCTGAAATTGAAACAATTGTATTAGATAATTTTGACTTATTTTCATATGTGGAATCAATTTCTGCGAAGCACACCACGCTTTTTTGTGACCCCCTGTATATATATTTTGAATTACACATATTTGCCTGATTACAATTAAGTTTATTTTTATTATATACGTAGTCATGAATTCCTTTCATGAAACGTGACAAAAGTGTTTTTAAAAAAACCCTTATATACGCCATAACAATTTTAAGCAGAAACGTTTACTTTAGATTTTGTAATAATCGTTTAAATTTGAGATTTACTCACACATTGAAAAAACACCGATATTTTGCACTTTTTTCCTTATATAAATTTAAAAAAAGCGATGTAAAGATTTTAAACTCTGTAATATAAAATTTGACAATATTTCCGTTCATTTTATAGGTCTCTCGTTAAAATCGGACTGGCCGTTTCGTAGGTGTGATACCGTAAACTCGAGTATCCATAATTTCTGCGCGAACAGTTGTCACTTTTACGCTAGGGTTGTAGTGGTGACCAGAGCGACTCAGGGGAGAAACGATGGACGACTATGAAGTCACTGCTCACAAGCATGACGTCGTAGTTTTCAAGTGGATTCACTTGTTTGCACAACTTATTCACTGACTCACTTGTTTGCAATTGCATTGCATTTGCGATCTGGCGTTTGTTTGGCGTTAATTAGGGAGATTTATTTATTTGAGAGTTAGTACAAATGGTTGTGAAGTATCCTACATTAAAATCTATCAGTCAGCAAGGCTAATTTAATTTATTAAAAACTCCTTCCCTAACAGATTTTTTACATAGGCCCAGAAAATAAAAAAGCCTATTATAAATTTTTGTTCGACCCACACATGTTGCTGTAATGTTTACCTTACATTGATTTCTAAATGCACTTCTAGATCTGAATGCTTATGTTAACTGCACAACAGTTTTACTGTTGATGACCAACAGTTAAGCTTGGTCAATTTAACATAATAGGCTAATAAGTTACACATTATTGTGATGTTTATTTATGTATGTTATCCACAATGTCGGAAGTTTGACTATTTGGTATCTAAAAATTATATATAGTACCATTATTTACAGCACGCAACAGCAGTTAGGCTACCGGTAGGTTAGTTTATCATAAATATATCAACCACATTTTTGTTCATGAGTTCCGCTTGTCCCGACACCATCAATTATTATTTTTTTATTAAGATAAACTAACCCAGAGTCCTAACCGTCACAGCAGACATGAAAAAGTGGTACCCTGTACTATCCGTTAAGTACCAATGAATATATTTATGATAGACTGGCAGAGCCTAGAATAAGTGTCACACTGCACCATACAAATTATCTTCAAAACATATTAATTTATCTGGTCACTCGATCATATAATGAAGAATAATTATAATTGAAGGTACCTATGTAATAAAATACATGTATGGACAAAACTGAGCGACTCATGTATATAGTCAATGCCTAAAGCCTATTCTGACAGTCAGAGACTGTGATCTGTGATGTCAGTTCAAACAGAGGTGGGAAAATTATGGTATTCTCGGGAATGCGATAATGACGTAACGACAAGATGAAACGGAACGACCAGAACCACCCAATCATCAACCGATTGTTTGTTTTTCGAATGAACTTTCAATTAAGATTGTTTTTGTTTTGTGGTGGAAAAGCATAAATGGTGGTTCGATTAAAATTCAAGCAGATATAAGTTAAAACAAACAACTAGGTTGCAGTTCACGACAAAATTATAGTAACCTAACCTAACCTAACTCCGCAGAGCGCTGTATGGTGGCTGTTCGTTGTGCAAAATAATTACAAATAAAGGGATTAGTATAAATAAATAAAAGTCAAACCTAAAAAAGTTAACAACAAAAGTGAGATTTAACCCCGAACAAATTACAGTAATCTTTAAAAAACATTTCAGATATCAAAAAGTAAACATCAAAAGTGAGATATGAACACGGGACCGCACGATTGTGAATCTGACGCCGTATCCACTGGACTACCGACTACCAAGGCCTGCTTTATTAGCCGAAAGTTACAATACATAAGGCAGTGAGCAAGGATTCATTCGATAAAACAAACAAACAATCGGTTGATGATTCGGTGGTTCTGGTCGTTCCGTTTCATCTAGTCGTGACGCCATTATCGCCTTCCCGAGAAGACTATATTTCGCTCACCGTTCAAACAGCAGCAGACGGCACATGCCTAAAAGAAGAAAACTACGACGTCATGCTTGTGAGCAGTGACGTCATAGTCGTCCATCGTTTCTCCCCTGAGTCGCTCCGTAGTGGTGACCTTGGCGAAGATGAGTCACTCACAATGTTGGCGGGAAATGCGCGGTCTGAATTTGGCTAAAAATAGCCTTAGACAGCCTGACACCCCTTTCCCAAGGAATACCCCTCCTTCCCCAATTTGATTCCTCACCTACACCACCTTCTCGATTCGTCATTTACATTTACAATGTGCCGACTGCAGGAGGGAACTTCTGAAGCTGCCATCTGGTCATGCAGCAGACAATCCTGAAGAGGCCCTCATCAGAAACAAGGAGTACCGGGATGAAACAAGCAGTCTCGTATATCCAACAGATGAAACAACAGAGGTAGTGGACATCGTGCTAACCGTTTTGGATCACACATTAAAAGACCAAAATTCACGTTGTTTGGTTTAAGAAAAATGTCATTCTGAAATCAAAACAACGCATTTTCAAGACCCACCCAGACTGGATGAGAGGTGGCACTGAGTGTTATAAGCACAGGGAGTTCATCATGAACAAGATTGTCTCTGCCAAAGTCAAAAGAGCTCTACAAGCCATGTCCAAAGAACTGCGCCAGCCCGGTGGAAAATATGGTGGCCATTGGGAAAAAGTAATGAAACTGCAAAACAAGTAGGCTATTGTTTTCTTTCAATGCCCAGATCATTTGTTTAAAATTTTTAAAGTAATAAAACTTAACCAAAGCTAGTAATTATACAAAATTATTAACAATGTACAAGTCCTTTCAAAATCAGATGGATGTCTTAAAATCAGCCACAAAATCAATGTGATACGCTATATCGTAAATAAATATTAGATAACAACCTTGCTTTGAATTGATGAGTAAATCACGTTTCATAATAATTACTGATATTCTTTAATTTCAAACCTGTATAATTTCTTAATGTTTCTCAATTTTTTTTCAAAAAGAACATAAATTTTATTTGAACTTAATAAAGGTTTTCAAAGTTAATTACTCAAATCACAGAAATTACTTTATTTTAATAATTTTAAATTTTTCGCGGAGTTTTTTTAGCCGGTAAAAGACTGGCACTACTCTCGAATACGGATTTTTGTGTGTCCATGAGGATTTCCTCTCCGCCCGACGAAATTAAAAGGAAAAAGAATAAATTGTGAAAAAGAATTAAGTGGGATTTTAATAAGAAAATATTGTATGTTATGAATTCACTGAATCATTGGTAATGAAATATCGGTTATACATACTATACACCTATTACACTAATTTGTAATTATAACAGTAAGAGTATTTTCACAAGCGAACGTAGAACATTTATTTATCAAGGGAGAAGCCGCTTTACGATTTGACGAAAGGAAGGCACGAAGGCACCGGGGCTGGTGGCTGGCGGACGCCCTGCGAGCGAGCCACGGCACTACGGCAGTGTCGCGTCGGCGGCGCCTATCTTTCTCACTCCCTCATCTCTCTTTATCACACAGGTACTCCCGCGCTCTCTCGCACACGGATGTCGTATCCCCTCCTAGCCCGCGGATCGTTGGTTCCTCACGTGGCCACGAGCTGCGCCACTGCGCTGATGCCGTCGGCACTAATTCTATGCTAGTACTAGAAAATCCCGCAGGAGCACGCCACTGTTCACCCGTCTTCGTCTGATAACTTGCCGATGCAATATATCCTAAGGAGTATGCTTAATCTATGATAGTATTGATGACTTTTTTTCATGATTATTGTAGTGAACCTGGCAAGTTAGAGTTAGAATTAGAACCATGATTTTATTTAATTTGAACTATTGTTTGTTAAGAATTGTTGTATTTTATTATTTGTTTTCAGCATACGCCTAAACAATGTATGTATTGACACCATTCTGTACATTTTATGTGCTAATGAATAAAGTATTATTGATTGATTGATTGATTGATTGAGTAGAGAAAAATGCATAATGAAAATGCTTTAATTTATGAACATAAAATTAGGCTTTATGCTTAAATCCGGTCCTGTGTCTGCATTGAGTGTATAACATTGTTACAACATTTAGGTTAAATTTGTTTGTTAGTTGGTACGTGATGGTGAACGTAAGAAATGTACATGCCAGCGGACTCCACTGAGGAGCGGAGCGGGATCTACATCGGAGGCCCCGAGCGGAGCCGTAAAAAGATTTGTGGAACACGCGAGTAGGCTGACTACTGGTGAATTATTCCTAAAAAAAATCGATTCAAGTGGTCCAATATGTTATTCTTATGGAGAATAAATAAAACTAGTGGCTTGAAGGCCAACCTTGCTAACCTTGCTCCAATTCTGATATTGTTACTCTTTACATACTGAGGAAAATAAAACAATGTAAGAAAGAGCACATGTCAGTCCGTTAACAAAGTATACACTTTTAATCACGTTTTGATGTAAACAAAGGAGATATTTTTAAACCCATGCTTTTCTTAAGGGGGATGTTTTACATTATTTCTCGTTTTCTGGTAACTTTTTAGAAATACTGCTATTTTTCCCGAGTCCCTGGGATCAAGACCCTTAATTTGAGCCATCTCCCATTATCCTGCGATTTTCCAAACTCCCACAATTTTGACTTAACAATTTCGCTTACAGAATTATATATAAAGACTATAGTGGCTTGAAAGGGCCATGCCCCTAACCTTGCTCCAATACACATGCCAGATTGTTAACATCGGAGACAATTATAATCACATGTTTTAATGTAAACAATACAGACTTTTTTAAATAACCATGCTTTTCTTATGGGGGTCGATTAACGTTATTTCTCGTTTGCTGGAAACATTTTGGAAATACTGCTTTTTCTCGAGTCCCTGGGATCGAGACCTTTAATTTGAGGAGTCTCCCATTATTCTGCGTTTCCAAACTGTCACAGTTTTGACTTAAAGATTTCTCTTACAGAATTATATATAAAGATAGTATATCCTGATTACTGATTATTTATGAATGGGTACATTAATGAAACTTCCTATGGCTTCGTAACTAACTACATTAGTTATTCTATGCTCTCAGCAGTAACCGCTTACTAAGAATTGGTATACCCTCTAACCCTATAATGTTGTACCCTGTCAAGATTAAACAGTACCCTGTCAAGCCCCATCAAGGCCACGTGGGAATACCGAAGACCACGTGGCCTTGGGATATTTCCAAACAAACTCTTTAATATGGTATTACAAAAACGAGCAATACGAACCATATTTAAAATTCTTCAAGATTATTATCGTGTAAGCAATTTTTCAGGACAAAAAAATATTCACTTTTCCTAGCATTTATATTATGGACAAAATTATTATTAATGAAAAGATGCAAAAATCAATTCATCAATTTAAAAAAATCAAAAAGTCTTCGTTATTATTGTTTACCACAGCCCACTCCACACGTACACTAGACAAGAAAGGGTAGGGACCACAGACATATACTAATGACGTTTTTGGGATCGAATGTAAACAAGCTTCCTTGACATATGGTTGAGTTTATATATTTGTACTAATTATCGTCTGCAGGTATTAGCCTACATGTAACAAACCTAACACAATACGCGTTATGATATATCCATGTGTAAAGAAAAACAAACTTGTTTACATTCGATCCACTGACGTCATTTGTTTATGTTGTAGCATATAGTGGCTATGGTTATGGCCCTTACCGTTTTAGAGAATTTCACCTATAGGGAAGAAGCTATTGTGCGTTTTCACACTAGACGACACGACACCAGCACGACAACGACACGGTGCCGTCCCGATGTCGTGGGAGTTAAGATTCAATGCTAACCAATGGAACCATTTACACACACACCGACACGACGATGCTGTGCCGTTGCTGGCACCGACTTGTCGTGGGCAGCATCACTCCCGCCGGTGACGTTGATGTGTCGTCGCGTTTATTTGTGTTTGTAGTGCTCAAGTTTCCAACATATAGCCAAAGGTGTCTTTTCTCATACGAAAAAAATTGTCACAGCTCATATGAGAAATGTAGTTGGGTTTGTCACTATGTCAGTGTCATAACATTGCAAGCTTGGTTTTTACGCCCATGTTGCCAATTTGTTTACTTATTTGAGAAGCAAATCCCGTAAACAAATATTTTAATACATACAGCAGGAATACACTCAACGGCAACACCGCAAGGCAAGGGGGTTAGAGGGGAGCGGAAGGAACTTGGCGTTGAAACTTGCAATGTTGTGACACTGACTTATAAGTTTATCAGATAATGTAGGTATAATACAAGACATTCAAATAGCAAACTTTTATTATTTGATCAATCCAAACTTGTCTATATACCGACTGCGTCTCTTATGAATTGAACTATATAAAGACTCTTATGTCGTAGATAAAATAAATACAGCCTGCTCCTGTTGTAATCAGCTATCATGTACTACTGAAAACATGAGGCGAGTTCTCCACCGACTAACAATCGTGTCGTTGCCGTGACGGTAAGTGTGAAATGCCTTAACGATTTATCGTGTCGTTGTCGTGCCGGTGTCGTGTTGCCTAGTGTGAAAACGCCCATTACCTTTAAGCATGATAGGGTTAAGTCCGAGACCATGATATCTTTTTGTTTTGAGGTTCCCAGATGCCAAAAACACCATTATTCGTTAAAATTTAAAAATATATACACCAATTTTTAGTACAATACAAATAATTTTAAGTTTTTATATACAAATAATTTAGTATTTTCAATCATTATCCTGGTGGTTGCGGAGAAAATCCAAAAAACGAGGTAAAAAATAACCCATTTTAATTAATCTATAATGGTAAAAACGGTTTTTGATTTTCCTCAGTTCATTTTAATGTAAACCTCACATTTTCTTTTATACCAATCAGTTCAGCGCTACAAAAAAATAATTTTGGTGTTTAAATTGTGATTCTACGTCCAACCGTTGCAGATATATTCAAAGTGCTAAACATTCTTAATTAATCTATGGCTAAACACAGTACGTTGTCCAATGTTATCCTTATGGAGATTAAGTAAAATTTGATATCTCGATTATTTATGTATTCTCGATTTGTATATCGATGAAACTTGGCATGTGGCTTCACCTAGCTAGTACTAGTATGTTGATATTTGCACAGAACAATAATTTTATGTCGATTTTTCCCGTAGCAGCAAACGTGCATACTCAACTCTAATATGTTATTCTTATGGAGAATAAGTGATGTTTTATCAAGGTTATGGACCTTTGATGTTTTATATCTCCCTTAATTATGGACATATATAAATGAATAAAAATTGCAGCTTTGACTGGGTAAGTTATATCATAGACTAACAGCAGTAGTTAGGCTATGGTTATATTGATCATTGGATAAAAACAAAAAATTTGTATTCCTTTGTTGCAGTAAACCTGCGTACTCAGCTTTCAATGTTATTCTTGTGGAGAATAAATAAAGTGCTATATATATCACTTATTTATTCGTGTTTTTTATAAAACTTGGTGAGTGGCTATGTGGTAGTGGAGAAACATATACATGCATTGACAATTCGTTTAGTACTCAAGTTTGCTGCGACGGGGGTTATTTCTAGTTACCGTCCCACATCAATCACAGCATAACTCAACTTTATACAAAAATAGCTAGTTTAATATTGAACTCTTGCACAAGTTTAATATTGAATACGGTAATAAATTATTGCCGAACTATATTTAAAAGGAGAACAATTAAAGACAAATTAGAAAAACAATAAGATTTATTTTGCTACACAGAGTTTACTACAGACTTTTTGAATACAGAATTTTCAGTGTTTTATAGCAAAGTTAAAGTTTTTATGCAACCTAATGTAGAAATATTGTTTATTTTAATTCTAGATTATTCAAAAATTAATGTTAATTGCCATGCAATATTTATTGTTGTTAGGCAAATAAAGATGATGATTATTTAAGGTACGAGTTGAGTGCATTATTATAATACTGTTAGTAAACATCTTTAAAATAAGTCCGTTTTCTAATTTATAATAAATAATCCATAAATACGTCGATTAAATAATTCGAAAATGTTTGTTGGTCTATATTATTAGAGATGTTCCAGCAATGGTTGTCCATGTCTGGTTTTAGCGAATTTCCCCTATAGGGAAGAAGCTATTACCGTAGGTCTCATGGTAAGACTTAAGCCCGAGACCATGATAACTTTTCATTTTGAGGTCCCCAGGTGCCAAAAACATATATATATATAATGTTATAATGATTGAGTAGGGCTACTAATATTATAAGATGTATCTTCATATTTTAACAAATGTTTTTATAAAAAAAAGGGTACTTTGTTAAAATATGAAGATACATCTTATATATATATATATATATGTGTGTGTGTGTGTGTGTGTGTGTGTGTGTGTGTGTGTGTGTGTGTGTGTGTCCGTAAGCACGATAACTCTCGTAAAAAAGGTCCGATCTTAATGATATTTGGTACAAATGTGTAAAGTACAATTTATGTGAACGAGTTCGAAAACCAGATGAATCGCACCATCCGAAGGGGGGTTTTGTACCCCAAAAATGTGTTTTTTGGGGTTTTCATGTCATTTTAATTTAAATCAAATTTTAATTTATACCATTGAATTCAGCTTAAAAACACAAACAATTCGGTATTTTGATCATTGCTCTACGTCAATTGGTTACCGAGATGTTGAAAGTCCTAAACACAGTACGTTGTCTAATGTTATTCTTATGGAGAAAAAGAAAAATTGTATATCTCGTTTATTTATGAACATAAACTGGCGAAATTTGGTATATGGTTTGATCTGGTTGTGGTTTATTGTTGTTTGCACAAAAAAAATTTTTCGCCTATGGTTCCTGTAGCAGCAAACCTAGGTACTTGGTCCCCATGTTATTCTTATGGAAAATACTTAAAATGTTATAAATCGCTTATTTATGAATGTACATGGATGAAACTTGGTATGTGACTTCACTAAGATGAGTTCTATTGATATTTGCATAAAAACCCATTATTTTGCGTGCCTTGTTGCAGCAAACCTGCGTACTCATCCCCAATGTTATTCTTAGGGAGAATAATTAATATTTTAAAAATCGCTTGTTTGTGAATACATTTCTTATGAATCCTGGTAAGTGTGTTAATGTGTTATGTTATATATTCATTGTAAATTCGCTGAGTATGCAGCTTTGCTGCGACGGGGGTATTTACATTATGGTTCATAACATGGTTTGTTATATTTTTATTTTTGTATATTGTTTACACAAACCTTTCTGGAGGCCTGTCATTTGCACAGCTTTTTAACACAAAATGAAAGGGAGAACAAGAAGTTAGAATTAGATGTAAAAAACGAGTAACACAAGTGACTGATAAATGGTGGACAAGTTTCCTTAGTTTAGTGTTGTGTGTATGTGAATTTTAGTCGATTTATTTTTATCATGTCTGTAAATTTTCTGTTCTTGCTCATATTTTCCACAGTTTCTTAGCAGTTGATCTGACGTGTTAAATCAAGCAATGGATTCTTTACGAAAGTGGTTTTATAAGCCCAGAGTAAGTAGAACTGTCATGTTAGATATGACCTATTTATCTGACATTTCTAAATCGCTTTTCTTTTCAATTATTTTACTTCTTTACCGTTAAATAATTAGACTATTTAAATACAATTCAATATCATTGTAAAATTTATTTGTTTCCAAGCAACTTGTTACAAGTATTTTTATAAACAAATCATTTGACCATGAATGAATCATGACATAACCTAAATTTACAAATTATTGAAGATGAAAAGTAGCGTTTTTGATTGATTGCAAGTTTGGTAATAAGCTATACATTTAATGATTTGTTCATATTAAAAGGAAAAGTTGTGCATCAAAATACAGAATAAAGCTTTTGAAAACAATTGATTGAGGGTACCTAAAATTAAAATTTGACCCTCTACAGCTGAAACATCCTACTTAGGCTAATGAAACAGATCTTACCTTAGTTCCTTAATAGCTATGTCCACACTCATGCGCTTTCAATTTCAACGTGTCTTTCAACTTTCAATTCAACATGCATCAACGCATGCGCTTTGAGGCATGCCTTTCAGCTGTCCACACTCATGCTTCACTTGCCTCACTTTTTAACTGCTTTTCCAAGATGGATGAAGATGACGCTATTCTGTTAGGAGGAATTAGTGCGGCATATTTAGTGTTAAGAAAAGTTCAAAAACGTAAGAAATCAAGGCGTACAATGTGGATGAAGGAGTACCATAAAACTCGTAATTTTCTTATTTTAAAAGATTTAGAAGGTGACAATGTGTTGTTTAAGAACTTTACTAGGATGTCAAAGAACAATTTTAACACACTTTTGGAGCTGGTCAGGCCACAAATTGAAAAATGTGATACTCACTTTAGAGAATCAATACCAGCAGATATAAGGTTGGTCATAACTTTGCGATTCTTAGCAACTGGTGATAGCTTTGCGTCGCTATTCTACCTGTTCAGGGTGTCCAAACAACTACAACACGGACGACTTGTCAAAAATTCAAGACTACAGAAAACAATAAACCCAAGTATGGTTCACCAAAAGACTCATGATGGCTCAGATCTGCAACAATGCAAGTTACACGGATGCCAATTGTGCTCAACAATGCAACTTTATTGGTGCCAACCTCAGCGGGGGATTAATTGCATTATTAATGTAAAATTAAGGCTGAGTTTATTTGTTGTAGTTGTAGGCTGTTCCTATAGTTGTTAATGTATAGATGTTTATTGGTTGTCTATTTGTGCCTGTATTCATGCAAAAACATATTCAAAAATGGTAAAACTATAGTATAAGGTTCTCACTTTCAATCTTTTTACTATTTTAATATGATGTTCCTAAGACTTAACTAGTTCTAAAAACTGCAAAATCAACTGTCGGAAAACGATATAAATACGCTAAAATTGAAAATAAAATACTTACGTTCATTCGGTGATTCGTTGGTTTCCAATCCAGTCTATTTACAAGACAATCGAGTTTATTTACATCGAGTTTATTTACATCATATTTACAGGACAGGTGGGATTTTTGGTTTATTGGAAGGAGAAATCTGGAGACAAAGGTGAAAAGATTAATACAAATTGATAACAAAACTTCAATGTGATAATTAATTGAAATTTGTACCGAAAATGACGAATGCAGTGTTTCACCTTACCCGATACATATGAGTACTGCAACCTTTCAAAGTAGAAGTGTTGCCAACCACAAAATAATTTGTTTTATGAGATGTTACATTAGTACACACCCCCGCTCCTGCTGGGGTGTTCGCACACCCCCGCTCCTGCAGGGGTAGTATGGGATGTTCAAGTGTAGACTCCCTAGTGCGTCAACATGTGGTGTTAACTTTTCTACGGCACAATACCGATACAATATTAAAATAAACAAAGTGTCATAAAGTGTATTGCTAGAATTATTCTCTGTATTTTTTATTTAGAATTGAAATAAAATAACTCCTATAAAATAATCTAGGAAAATGTCACAAACAGCGCTCTGCGGAGTTAGGTTAGGTTAGGTTGTATATTTATCATAACCTAACCTAACCTAACTCCGCAGAGCGCTGTATGGGATATTTTCCCTTTTTAGGGAAATGTCCCATACAGCGCTCTGCGGAGTTAGGTTAGGTTAGGTTATGATAAAAATACAACCTAACCTAACACCGCAGAGCGCTGTATGGGACATTTTCCCTTTTTAGGGAAATTTCTCCTTTTAGGGAAATTTCCCATACAGCGCTCTGCGGAGTTAGGTTAGGTTAGGTTATGATAAATATACAACCTAACCTAACCTAACTCCGCAGAGCGCTGTATGGGACATTTTCCCTTTCTAGGGAAATTTCCCCTTTTAGGGAAATGTCCCATACAGCGCTCTGCGGAGTTAGGTAAGGTTAGGTTATGATAAAAATACAACCTAACCTAACTCCGCAGAGCGCTGTATGGGACATTTCCCTAAAAGGGGAAATTTCCCTAAAAAGGGAAAATGTCCCATACAGCGCTCTGCGGAGTTAGGTTAGGTTATGATAAATATACAACCTAACCTAACCTAACTTCGCAGAGCGCTGTATGGGACATTTCCCTAAAAGGGGAAATTTCCCATACAGCGCTCTGCGGAGTTAGGTTAGGTTGTATTTTTATCATAACCTAACCTAACCTAACTCCGCAGAGCGCTGTATGGGACATTTCCCTAAAAGGGGAAATTTCCCTAGAAAGGGAAAATGTCCCATACAGCGCTCTGCGGAGTTAGGTTAGGTTAGGTTGTATATTTATCATAACCTAACCTAACCTAACTCCGCAGAGCGCTGTATGGGAAATTTCCCTTAAAGGAGAAATTTCCCTAAAAAGGGAAAATGTCCCACACAGCGCTCTGCGGAGTTAGGTTATGATAAATATACAACCTAACCTAACCTAACTCCGCAGAGTGCTGTATGGGATATTTTCCCTTTTTAGGGAATTTTTCCCCTTTTTCCCCGATATGTTAGGTTGCCTTACCTTAGTCTTCTGACTCAGTCTCCTCACTGGATGACTGGTCTTCTGGTTCATTGAAATTGTCATGGTTGTACAACTGAGCAATGAGGCACCACAGGTGATGGAGACGGGTTTTGTATTCGGACAATTTCCTTTTAAACAGGAATTCTGCGATATGGCCATGAAAATGATGTTTTGTATTACCATATCTAGGAACTTTTGATCTCACATCCCTCCACATCCGCTCAATATTTTGGGTGTGGGCACCAGTATCAGGGTCGATAAAATTATAACTATGATTTACTGTGAGGTGTTGAAAACCTTCGGTTTGCAGACAGTTGTACGTGCGCCAACAGTCGCTGATTACGGTAGTTCCTGGTAATATATATTCTTTAATAATTGGAAGAAGGGTTGCATGGCCTCTAGTTGCTACCGGTACTATAAAAATTTTTTGGTTTCCCTTTCGATCCCGCCAAAAATCCAATTTCCATCAATTCTCCTACCCCTATTGTATTTTCTCTTTCCTATTTTGGCTTCGTCAATCTCTGCAGATTTTCCAGGTCCCCCAATTGCTTGATTGTTTCTACAAAAAAAATGAAAACAGACTTCTCTTAAATAGTTTGACCAATCCACGATAGTATTTGCCGAAACTTCAAGTTCATTTTCCAGGACAGTTTGACGTGGGGGAGGTAAAAAACACCAATATGCGGTCAGCAAAAAGATTTTCTCAATACTTAATTTTGATTTGGAAAACCACGTTCCTTGAAACTGTGAAATCTTTTTTTTACATTGTACAGATATTTTTTCCGGTGTGCATTAACAATTGTTTTTCTCTTATGGCAGTTGAATTGATTGGTATCCTCATTCAACACCATATCATTTCCACATTCTGGGCACACTTTCCTTTTTGGAATCACATCGTGGTCGTAAAGAAATTTCAAGATATTACCTCTTTTAGTAGATTGGATGATCGTACTTTGTAGAGTATTCTCACAATTTTCGCAAATTCGCCAAGGATTCGCACCTTCACACTCAGCCATTTTTGAATCACTAATAGCAGTTAATTATTAACAATGAAAAAGTATGTTTCTGGTTACTATTTAATAGCCAATTAATTAAGCAATTTTGTGTTTTTATTACTTTAACTATGTTAAAGAGATAATATACGGGAATATACTTCATTGATGTAATATATTATTTTAATTTACTTATGAACGTGGGATTTTACAAGTTAGTTTAAATAAACAAATTATAACATTCCTGTTTATTTATATTTGGTATCGATTATTTGCATATCAGTTTTTACTTTCCTTATGTTGGTACAACTGATTGTAGTCATTTCGTTTTGGCTGCGTACACGTCCGACGTGAGCCGCTACTGTTCACGCCCGTTCCAAATTATGCACCGTACGTTACTTTTCCTGTGATTTTTAAAACAGATTGAGAGCCAGAAAACCTCCTAACCTAACCTAATGTAACGTAACGTAACCTAACATAACCTAAAGTAACGTAACGTAACCTAAGCGGTAGCGATGTGAATTTGCCTTTACATTGGACGTGTACGTGGTCACTTCGTTTCGTTTTATGTTGTCTGCCATAGTCCATTTCGTCATCGTTGTTTAAACATGTTTTTCTTAAAAAATACAACTAAAAGTGTGTCGTTAATTTTCTCTTAATAATATTTAGAAAAGGTTTAGTTCGATAGTATTAACAAGTAAAATTATGGCGAGTAAGTTCATTTCTGTAAATAGTTCTTTATTCAAATTAGTTGGTTTTAATTTACATTAAGTTCACAGGGTTCCCACACCGGTTCCACAGTTGGATTGTGCTATTTTATTTTCAATTTTAGCGTATTTATATCGTTTTCCGACAGTTGATTTTGCTGTTTTTAGAACTAGTTAAGTCTTAAGAACATCATATTAAAATAGTAAAAAGATTGAGAGTGAGAACCTTATACTATAGTTTTACCCTCTATAAGAATAACATGGCGGCTGAGTAAGCAGGTTTGCTGAAATAAGGAACACTAAAAATGGGTTTTTATACAAATATCAATATAACTCAACTAGGTAAAGCCACATACCAAGTTCTATTAATTTATGTTCATACTTAAAGGTGATAACACGTTACTAATTCTCCATAAGAATAACATGGGGCTGAGTATGCAGGTTTGCTGCTACGGGAACTATCGGCGAAAAAAATGGGTTTTTTTGCAAATATCAATAGACCACAATGAAATGAAGCAATATACCAAGTTTCGTTAGGATAAGTTGATAAATAAGCGAGATATACAATTTTTCTTATCCTCCATAAGAATAGCATTGGACAACGTACTGTGTTTAGCACTTTCAATATCTCAGTAACCAATTAACGTAGAGCATTGTGCGTCTTTTTAAGCTGATTCCAATGGAAAGAAATAAAATTTAAATTTAAAAAAAATATGTGTAAAAAACTCAAAAAAACCATTTTTGGGGTACAAAACCCCCCAAAATACCCCTTCGGATAGGTCGATCTGGCTGGTTTTCGAACTTTAAGTCATAAATGCTGCTTTACACGTTTGTACCAAATTTCATCAAAATCGGACCTTTTTTACGAGAGTTATCGCACCCACGGACACACAGATATAGATATCTATATATATACAGATATATATATATACAGTTTCAAACGAATGGTGTTTTTGGGGTCTGGGGACCTCGAAATGAAAAGTTATCATGGTCCCGGGCCTAGGTCTTACCATGCCGACTACGGTAATAGCTTCTTCCCTATAGGGGAAATTCGCTAAAAGGTGTTTTTAATTGTATAGTGTATCACAAATTTAATCTAATTTAATACAAAAATAAAACCCCTAACTACAATTAACTTAATTTTAACGTAAAAAGTTGAATGTTGAAGCGCAAAGAAATCCAAGGCTGTTGGAACCTCTTGCGATGTGCTGTGTGCTATGGAATACTGCAACTTTTGACTCCTTTCGGGCATGCGTTAACGCACGCGTCCCTTGTGTCAAGGCATGCGCTGCGGCATGAGGTAAGGCATGCGTTTAGGGCACGAGTGTGGACATAGCTAATGGTTTATGTTGTTCTGACCCTGAAGGGCATCCATGACATGTCCAACACTACTTGGTTGTTAATTGGACACCGAGAGATGTAAGATGTAATGACATATTAACTTAGAATGACCATGACCGTATCCTGTTATGAGTTCTGAAACCAGTGGCCAATGGTGAATTGGTCAATGGTTAGGGCAATTCCGCTAATTTTCATTTCTGTCTTTGAAAATTTGTATAGCCTAGGGTGAAGTGGGGTAAGTGCAACCACGGGGCTAGGCCTAGTGTAACCTCAGCTTATAACTTTTAAAATAAGCTTTATTTGTATTTCAGACCTAGGTATCACATATGTTTATTTACACCTTTTTTTGATAAATTTGATGTTAAATAACCTAATCTGACATAAAGTGGTAATACATTTTTAAGGGTGAAAATTATGTTACATTTTCACTCTACAAGTGAGTGACATCCTCAAAGTTCAGTGGTCTGTCATTCTCGTATTTTTAAAGATAAATATGTAATTTTTGGTAGAGAAACAAATTTTTGCATGAAGATTTTAAATATATGATTCATTTTACAGTAGACTTTCATAAGCGGAACGATACATAAAACCAAATTAAATTGTTCGATACGGTAAGTTATATCGATTAGGTAGATATTTTTATCGATTGCAACATATTTTCTCGTTTGTATATTAGTTATTATGTCATGTTTGTTTTGTTTAGTTTTTTTAAATTCAAACTAAAAAATAAATAAACATGACAATGACACGACATGATACTTAATGTTGTTTCTGGCAATACAGGTTTGTTTACTTAATAGTGGAATCAACGTTTATTATCTGGACAAATTTTAACACACCTTAACTGAAACATAACTTACCCGAAACCATAACCGAATAAACTAAATTATCGTTATATACCTTATCGAACAATTTCATTCGGTTTTTTATATTGTAACTTACCCGAAACCATAACCGAATAACCTAAATAATCTATATACCTTATGGACAACTTCATTCGGTTTTTTATATTGTTCCGCATATGAAAGGCTACCCTTATTATTATTGTTAAAGCTTTGGATATGGCAGCCATGGTAACACTTACCCCAACTTTTCTCACGTGGGGCAATTGTAGGCCTACCCTGGATTGTAAATAAGTTTAGTGTGTTTTGTTGGGTCCATTTTGGTTTTGTTAGTATATGTTATTATTTTAAATTTGTTTCATGTTTTATCCCTTGTTAATTTTTTAAATATAGTTTCGTTTTTTAAGTTAAATCCGTTCTCATTTAATTAGTATACAATCGATTACAAATATTGTATTTCAACCGAATTCCAGATCGATATTTATAATCAATCGATATTTATAATCAATCGATATTTTCATTCAAAATTATATATCAATATTTTGATGTGATAATATATCATAAGTATGTCTGCGGAACTGTACCCATTTAACCTGTTTTTTCCTATAATTTCTGTATATTTTGTTTTAAAATATAATTTTAATAAACATAAAGAGGCCCAATCTAAACCTAACCTCATATAACCTCAATTTTCCTACTTTGGGCCGAAGAGGAGAACTAACATTCAGTGTGCTCTTTGACTCGTATAATATTCAGTAAAATATGCCCAATAAGACCTATTCACTTAATTTTAGGTTAATTTTTGACTAAATGTCGTTTTAAATAGGCTAAATGTCGTTTTCAAGTTTGTAAGTGAACGATTATATATATAATGCTTAAGTATAACGTTCAAGTATAACATCATTTAATTTTTATTAGTATAACAAATAAAATTTTTTTAAAATTTAGTCTACATATTGTTACGTAGTCAATAAATCAATTAAGTACTATTTTGGGTTGATTTTTTATGTTTTAACACCTATTTTTTAGTTAGAATGTTTTGTGAATTTCACCGAGGGCGGCCGGAGATGCACGAACAAATTTGTTTCTTTGGTAAAATTAAAGATATTTTAATAATCAAAAAGTTCCAAACTCAGTAAAAATTGGAGAATGTGAACTCTTGCCCAATTTCTCTTTTAATATGCTTTATTTGGGTATGACAGACTAGGGTTACAATTACCCCGAATCCTGGGGCAAGTGTAACCTTGGAACATACAATTTAAAAACAAATGTTGGACCATAATTTGTTTTTTTTTTATATAAAAAATGCATGTGGTTAAAAAGCCAATAAGTCCCAAGTTTATGTATAGCAAATTCCAGAACTATTCATTCAATAACAAAGTGGCAATTCGTGTTCAAAGGTGAACTACGCCAAAACAGGGTTACACTTACCTCACTTCACCCTGGTCTAAATCGTAAAAGTGAAGGACATAAGTTAACCCTCTAACTGCCAGATGTCTCGATCGCGACCCAATTAAGCTACTTGGAAACTGCTAAAGTCGCGAGATCGCGACCCTATTTGTCAATCGTACATTGATGTCAATACATTGATGCGTAACTTAAATCATTTAGTTTAGTTTAGTCTTTTTTGCAATTTTTGTTTAAATAATAATATAACTTAGGCCTTACCAATTTTATATTTTTGAGCGCAAATTGATAGTAAAATTGTGACTGGTAAACCAGAAAAAAATGACTTTCTTTCCGGCTTGCAGGAATATATACACTTGTTTGGCGGGCGCTTTTAATGAATCAAAATAGCCTAAAAATAGGTATTAAGTAGCAGGCGCTGATCCACGGGGGGGGAAATGGGATAAATTTCCTCCCACCAAGGCAAAAGGTTAGAGTTGCGCGCGCAACCCTGCACCAGCGCTACGTCTGCCCGGCAGCGTCGTCCACAGACCGGAAATTCCAGAAGTATATGGGAATTTTCTCGAAAATTTATTAATTTAGCTTAAAAAGCCTTTTTGTCAGTAATTTGTTTCTGTTAAACACAGTCTGGCGGTCTTCTTCGGCAGGTAAAATGCGGCCCTTAATTTTATTGTGGTTGATGTTTTTACCCTACAAATCGCAGTCGGTCAATTGCCTTTTTCGGACGCCAAAACGAGGTTATATTGCTATTTACAAGGATAATATGCGGCTCGCTTGCCGCTTCAGGCCAATATAAAGTGGTCCAGTCCATTGTACTTAAACAAAATTCAGTAATTTTGGTGTCCGTGACCACTAAGTTGCGGCAAAATATATGTTTTTGCTGATAAAACACAGCCAAATCTATGATTTTTCCGGATAAAATGCGTTCTGGATATCGTTTTTGGTATATAAAACACGACCCGGCTATATATATTGCCGAGAAAATGCGGTAAGATTGCTGTTTTTGAGCGATTAAGTACATTTCCGGCATAAAATACGGTTTGTACTCAATTATCGGCCGATAACAAACTTTGCGATCGTAGTTTTTGGCTAGTAATATGCTATCAAATTGCCGGTAAAATTACCGATTTTGGCTGATAACACACGCCCGGTCGGTAAATTTTTCTAAAAACACAACTTGACTGTTTTCAGCCTAAACATGCGGCCCGATTGACATTTTAGACGGAAAAATGAGAATATATTGCTATTTTAGACCGATTATATGTAACTCGGGTTTCTTTTAAAATTGTTTAAAATTGTCGAATCTCGGGCGACAAAATTTGTTTCTATCTTAGTTTCGGTAAAATCTTTGATTTCGACGATAACATACTTTGATACTTTCGTTGGCGTGTTGGCCTTTAAATTGCGGTTTGGGTATAAACTAAACTTATAGCATTTTTTTGGCCAATAAACTACGTTCACTTGTCGTTTACGGTCTAAAAGTTACGGCAACCATGAAATGTGGTCATATTGCCATTTTTTATCCGAAAAAAAAAACAGGTCAAATTGCTGATTTTGGTCCATGAATTCAATACAGTCGTCTTTTTAGGTCTAGTAGCCTAACTAGGTTAAGTAGCCTACTATCAATTACAATGCATTATTCTATCAATTATGCCGTCAATCACGGTGACAACTCTTATGGGGTGTCATTTTATTTAGGATGAAAATCAAAGCCCAACCAAAATTTAAATTGTTTAGATTGGTCCTACTACTTTATTAGGGTACAGTTCCGCAGACATACCTACGATATATTATCAAATGAAAGTATCGATTGATGATAAATATATATTATCGAATGAAAATATCGATCAATTATAAATATCGATTGGAATTCGGTTGAAATACAATATTTTTAATCGATTGTATACTAATTAAATGAGAACGAAGTTAACTTCAATAACCAAATATATTTAACAAATTAACAAGGGATAAACCATGGAACAAATCTAAAATAATAATACATACTAACAAAACCAAAATGTACCCAACAAAACAGACTAAACTTATTTACAAACCAGGATACAATTTTTGTACCGGTACTGTTTTTAAGAAGTGTTGAAATGGATCTTCATTAGAAAACAAGACTTCCCTACGGTAAAGGTACTCGCATAAATGATTAGCCAAATCGTTAGATTTTACACCACTTTTTATAGACCTTTTTAAGCTCCCCCATGAAGATTCAATTGTCTGTGTGTTGGCAGTAGTGGTCAAATCTACAAAGTTTTTGCTGTGGTTCACTGTGAAATGTTCATAAGCATTTGATTGATGTTAGACCAAAGTAGACCTTTTTAAGCTCCCCCATGAAGACTCAATTGTCTGTGTGTTGGCAGTAGTGGTCAAATCTACAAAGTTTTTGCTGTGGTTCACTGTGAAATGTTCATAAGCATTTGATTGATGTTAGACCAAAGTAGACCTTTGTAAGCTCCCCCATGAAGACTCAATTGTCTGTGTGTTGGCAGTAGTGGTCAAATCTACAAAGTTTTTGTTGTGGTTCATTGTGTTTTTGCTGTGTGTTCATAACCATTTGATTGATGTTAGACCAAAGTAAGATGTGCATAGATCGGTGGGAATTATAGTACCTAGTTTAACGTGGTTGACAATCAATGGAATAAGCATTGCAGCATCACGTTTGATATTTGGGCATATCTCCAAACGGTACCTTCCCCCTCGCCTTTCTCTTTTGCTGATATCTACATCCGTTATAATTTAAATCAAACCTAGAACCCACACACCTTCTACTAATCAACCTTTTTTATATTTCCTTTTGCCTATTTTACATTCGTCGACTTCGACAACTACTCCTTCACCACCCAACATAAGCATACCTCTCTACAATATGATAACCAATTTGCTATCGTTACCCTGCTTGGTTGTTTTTTAATTTGTGCTACATTCACGGATGAGAAAGTCGTAATTAGTAATATTTATGCTAAAAAATAAATGAATGTTATAATTATGATGAGTCCAAATTTTGTATTTAAAAAAAAAGTATTTTTGAGGGCACTTACTGTTACTTTGTTTGTTTGCTTTGTTAGATTTCTGATAAAAATAATACTTGATTATCTCCTAAGATTTTGGTTTTCATTTCATCTCAGAATTTTTCACAATTAGGATTTTTGGGTATTAATGATTTCTCTTGTAACCAAGAAAAGGCTGATTCATTATTTTGAAGTACATTTATACTTAAACTACGAAAATTATCACTTGTAGAGTTCATTGTAGTTCATTAACCAAGGAAATGAAATAACATAAACAAATAAAGTAGCTAAATAAATTATATTTTAAAACAGATGATTTAATACGGTATAAATATTGTTGAAAATATCGAAAATAACAATTAATTCGGTCGCTAATAAATACCAAATTCCAATCAATATTTATAATTGATCGATATTTTCATTCGATAATATATCATAGGTATGTCTGCAGAACTGTACCCCTTTAATAATACAATAGTCTGTAACATCTTCGGCGGCCCTAAACAAGTTATTATAGCCTGTTTGATTTGTTTCAAGTTTTACCTCAACTTATGCCTGACCAGCCCCTGTGACTCCATTGTCTTTTTAAGAAAATTTATTTCTATAAATAGCTGTTGCAGTGCTTACTTACATGTAGTGAAGAATGGTAATAAATAACAGAAGCCTATAGATTGGCATCTATGTCTATATTTATTACCAGATACCACTCACTCATTGACTGACTTAGTGATCACTGTATCTCAAAAACGACAATTTCTATGAAGCTAAAATTTTTCAAGGTGGTTTCCCTTATGCTGTGATGTACAATAAAGGGGTGTCCCCACTGTAGTGGTAGGGCGGAGCGGTGGCGGTATGATTAGTAGTACAATGAAAGAAAGAGTGAGCGTGAATTTTTCCTATGGAAATGTGAACTATTAGCTTGATCTGCACGGTGAAACTTAAGCCAGGGACCATCACAGAAGTTCCTAATCTTGTTACCTTTGTGACCTGCTCCCTGCTCGATCCGATGTCTTGATCGATGTCTTATTCGGGCAAAATTCTGGTAGTGTGTGGCCGTCTTAAATGTATCCGCTTGCTTACATTGCTGAATCCATGGTTTACACGTTGCTTTGTCTTTCGGAAACCGGTGATAAACTATTCTATTACTTTGCAACTCACGTTTTTAACTCGGCTATTATTACAGCATCTGCACATCTCTCCCCAGGTATTATATTAAAAACCAGTGGCAATTATACTCAGTAAACTTATGATATAACTATAAAGAAATATAAAATATGAGATATTATAATAAACTATGTTTGTACGTAAACAGTACAAACATTGTTTGTTAAAATGACACAGATGACGGAGCGGGTGGCCCGGGTCGGCCGATGACGCGTGCGCGAACATGAATACATGATGCACACTCGTGTTAAATACTGGTAACCTCTTTTTTACTAGCCTTGGGGTAAAAATGGTCATTTTCCCTAGAAATCAACCGTTTGAATAAGTTTTTTTCTCAAATATGACCACGTCAAGGAAATTTTCTATTGAGACCCATTTTTAGGATGGTAGTGAGGGGTGGGAAGTTCAATGGAATATAAACTTCCAGAGTCCCCAGTTAAGTGATCCATCAACAAATGACAGCATAATGCATGTTTTTTAGCTCAATTGTAGAATTTTTAGCTTGTGATCGACAAATTATGAATGTAATTAATCATATAGCCTTTACCAAATTCACACTGGCAATTTTGTTATTGTCATGTGGTAACAAATATAATTTTTGCCGACGAGATCCAAGATAAGTTGACCTCTGATAACTGCGCACATCCAGCACTCACTTCACAAAAAAAAATTAATCTAGTTCTTAGTCTTGCAGAAATATAAACTGCCCCTTGAAATATGTATTATAAAATTTACTGAATACAAAATACCACTCGCTCCATGGTTTTGCTGTGTATTGCTTTAAGTTCCGGTTTGTTAGTTTTAACTGTTATGATATAGCTTAAATTTAATTTGCACACATACAACCACTAGATATTGATCTCTAAACGGGTTGATATCAAATTTGACATAAATGTGATGTGCATTGACGATGGTTTTTGTGCTACGACATACATCAATAAATAGAATGTTCTTTTATTTAGATCGTGAACATCACATGGTTTTCAAAACAACTTGAGTCACATCAAATTCTCCGCACAATGCTATTTACAACAAAAATAATCTAAAAATCTACTACAATGTTAAACGACTTAAAACTAACAAAATTGACCTGACCAAAAACAAAATCTTTTAAATCCGTCCACTTAATAACGCATTGTGCAATCTATTTTAAAAGTCTTTTGACTGACCAATTCATGGCCGATACTGGACGACAGAGAGTTATGGAAGCTTTGGGGCAAAATAAGAAAACCCCTGACGAGCAGACTCACAGCGCACGAGGCATCTCAAGCATTTTGTCCTGCCTGGTACACCGGGAACGCATTTCGGAACGGGTTCTGAGCCTCTCTCTCAAATATTGCGGTCTCTTCTCAGTCAGGACTCTACGAACGAGACAAGAAGTGCGGAGAAAGCAGAAGTCAGCCATCGGCAATAAGCCAAGGGTTTTCTGCTCAAGTGAAATATGGTTGAATTTCCTCTGTCCACAAACGTACCTGACACTCATGTTCTGCACTCTCTGCAACCGGTCCATTTTACCTAGAGATACAACGTTGCCATATACCGGAAGACAATACTCAAATATAGAGAGCACCAAAGCCTGCACAAGCCGAAGCTTAGCAAGTGCGGGGAACATGTGCCGATGCCTGTACAACATTCTCAAACGGGCCTCAGTTCTCTGATATACAATGCTTACATGTCCAGAGAAGGAAAGTCTGGCATCAAACTTAAGTCCAAGAAGTTTGGGAGAGTTACACTCGTTCAGTAGAACACCACTGAGGTACACGCCAGACAAGGGCGGGGATTGCAGAATCTTGCCAGCTGGGATCGTCAACAAAGAGCACTTGTTCTTGTTCATTCGGATACCATGGCTGAAAGACCAACCATAAATGGCATCCAGATCAGAGTTGAGATTGGAAACAGCCCGGCCAACTTGGTCATTGTCGTACTGAAGAGCTGGGTATCATCAGCGTACGAGCACAGCTGGCAATGATGCAAATCCTTCCCCATGGTGGCAGAAAATAAGTTAAACGAGTTTGCACGCAGCACGCTGATGTGAGGGAAGTGAATTTTCGCATTAAAACCTTTATAAAAATCTAATAAAGGGTTTAAATAACACTGGTAACATTTTTTTTAATTGACAAATGTTATTTTTTGGCTTTTCTGATGTTCCTGGTTATATTTAAATTCACTATTACGATGGCAATGGTGTACATTATAAGGTTAGGAGGAGGTCAGGATAAAAAGTTGGTATAGGGGTATTGGGAGTGATAAAACTACATCAAGATATGAAAAACAGCATTTTCTGGTGTAAAATCCCCATAAGACAATTAACATTTTCTTTAAGAGGGGGCCGGACCTAGCTCCGCCAGCCGCCGGCTCCGGTCGTCTTTTAACATGGGGCGCTACTATAAATGTTTTATTTTATTGAATGCCCACCTTTAAATGCAAAAATGATCGCAGGCCAAACAATCTGATAGTTGTTAGCCGTATGACCTTAGAATCAAAATGTATTATTTAAAAAAAATAACACCTAAAACATGTAAACTAACTTTCTTTTTTCCCATAAGGAGTTGTGTACTTTTGAAACAATTTGTAAAATGACTCGTTTTATATAAATTAAATTTGAAAACGTCATAATAGCAGTCATGTTATTGTTAATGTTTGGCCTGAGTATTTTTTCGGTTTTAAAATGTGAAACTGTTCCAAAATAAGACTTTTTTGAAGTCTTACAAAACGAGTAGGCCCACAGACTGCAACTGGTTCACGGTCACCCCGATAGATGGCAGCAACGTCGCTTACCGACCAAAGATCCCGTTTCCGCAACCGATTTCGCGCGGCAGATTTGATTCTCCTTTTGAAACCATTATCACCTACTGCTCGAAATCCAGTACATTTTTCCTCATATTTTTTAATTTACATGGCTCCTCATGACATACTGTCTGTCATTTCAGTAATCATTTATTATTTAATGTCTGTAACATCTGTTCTTACTGCTATGCTGTGTTTTGTTTTACAAAACGATAATGACACCTTAGTACATGGTGTTCGTTTTGCTATGTTGGTACTGTTGAGGGGAGATGTTGTGCTTCCAGCTGCTTTTCAATCACGGCACGGTTTTTGTCATAAACTGCAAGGCAATAGTCTCTCCAGATTGTATACAGCTCACTGAGCAACGCGCCGAAAACCCCTAGTATTACTATTCATAAAACATAAAAAAATATTTCAATTAGAAATGTCTATCAGTCACTTAGCCAGTCCAAACCTGGTAAAAGTGTGGGAAATCAGTATGTCACAGGAAGTGTTGCCCTCTTTGGTGCAGGTAAAATTCCATAATGGTCGCTTATTTCGCTGGTCACTAACTTCACTGAAGTGTTGACCTCACAGGTCGCTTATTTCGCTGGCCGCTTTTTCCCCGACACCAGACTTCACCAGAAGAGAGTAATATATAATTTTGAGTCCGTGTAAATGTTCCAGAACAATACACTGACCGATTCTAAGACGTGAAATGACTTGGAATTTTTGATCTTGATGTCTTGAATTTTGAAAACCAAGTCGGAGTCGTGATTTGAGGTTTCAGTCCAAAAACTCTGCTGACTCAAACTTGGGCTTTGTAGGCCTAACTGATGCAGCCTCCCAGTCCTCTTCCCATTGTACATTAGCTTTCTTGGTGACGAACAAATTTGTGTAATTGAAACAAGGTAGAAACGAGTTATTAATATTGTTTAAATGTAAAGCATCTTTATCAAAAGAATCCGGTAACTCGTTCCCTTTTATGCCAATGCGAGAAGGTATCCTAAACAAAATTACTTCGTACTTCAAATTTAATAATTTTGTAAACTGTAGTCTGATTTCATATTCGATGTGTGCAGATTTAGCATGAATAATACTTTTGGAATCAGATATAATTATTATTATTTTACTTGGTGGTAACGTTTCTACGTACTTCATGGCAGTAAAAATAGCTAGAGCTTCAACATAATAACTCGAATAGTGTTAATTTAATCTGAATGATATAAGCTTATAGATGGTTTTATCATACACACAACAACTTGCAAGTCTTCATTCGTCAGCTTTAGAGCCGTCAGTGTAGAGTTGCATGTAAGAAAACCATTGTGATCGGATTTCAGACTCGATGCAATTTTTAAATAACCATAAAAAGATCTGTCATGTTTAGAAGACTTAGAAAATACGAAAGATATACTGGGAAAGTTGTAAATAAACTATTAAAACGTATGTAACAAAATGGACATAAATATAAATATTTAATATCAATTTCCATTTACACGTGTTGAGTGTATAACTGGAAATTAGCAATTGAGTTTTATTTTTTGTCCAATAAAGACTTAATTCATTAACATTGTACACATTTCCAAGGCTTGTTTTTGTTCATGTTTCAACAGCTGTTAAATCGTACACTCTAAATATGAGTAAGATTTACTTGTTAAGTTTGTTGGTTGCTTGCTTGCAACTTTGATCTCAAGAACGGATGCAACAGTTACCTTCAAAAGTTGTATTTTTAGGCCTGAGCGCACCATTGTGTACAGGGCTTACAGCAGTAACATATGTTATGAGATAAATACAGATACACAAACCACTGAAATGATAACAAGATTACTGTCTGATTATCAAAAGAAAGTGACTGGCGGAGCGACCGCGCGGCGACCGAACATTCTATTTCATAACCTCGTGGAAAGTAAAACACATGGGTAAAAATCTCAGATAAACGTTATTAAAATAGTCAGTTAAACATGTTTAGAGAAATTTTTTCAAATATTTGTTATTTCATTCCGATGAGTTTATATGGATAGTTATATTTTAAAAAGCATGAATTTAAATTTAAAATTTCTCAATTAGGGTTAAAAAAAAAAACTCAATATAAACTCATCGGAATAAGGTGCGAAATCTTTGGCAAATTTACTATAAAGGCGTTTGACTGGCTATTTAAATAACGTTTATTGGAATGTTATCTTTTCTCGAGGTTATGAGGTTGCCGCACGGCCGCTCTGCCAGTCACTTTCTTTCGATAATCGTAGAGCTTATTAGCAATAACTTAGCTCGGTTTGTAGCTAAAGTAGTCATTATTAATTAATTTTCCAGTAAACCGTAGATAAAATGTAGGCTAAACAGAAGGTTAGAAGTTATAACCTCTACAAGTTACTAGTGTTTTATATCCTGACTATAGCAACAAAGTCCGTTGGAACAAAAAATACAACGGTCTATAGAAAATATATCACAAATTGTGTTAATGAAAATTGCCAAATTCGGCTATAAAAGTGAAAAGTGATATTCTTAAAGCTTATGCAATTTTCTTACGGGATATAATAAAAGACGTCTTTCAACACTTAAGCATATATTTACACTTTCTTTAAAAAATTTTCTTTAAATCGATATAAGGCGGTGACTACACAACTGATACTACAAAAACAAATTTTGACCAGAGAAATTAACAAACAAATGTCTAATGTATTTCTTATAACTTAATACTGTTGCTAGTAATTATTATCAGACATAAGATTTAGACGAAGTCGATGAAGTTGCAACATATTTGATCAGACTTCACACCAAACAGTCTTGACAAGAATTTTGGGTTTAGTCCCTTGTATGCGGGGCGTGCGAGAAGCCGCCAGTGACAGTGAACCCGTCATTCTAGGTGTTGTAAATCACACTAGACAATACCGATCCTTTGACTGAAGGCCGAGCCTTCGCACGCTGCCGGTCGGTAAGGAAGAATTATTTGAAAAACTGCTAGCGCTCTAGTGGCCAAACTCCAAACGAAAAGGCGGAATTCTATCTGACTCCTGCCCCCTCTTAATAACTCAGTAAATACTTGTGCTAGAATGAAGAGAGATGGCTTAAAAGTTTTGCCTCATTAGTGTCCATCTTTTCTCATGCATTAGTTTTACATCCGGGGCTTTTCTGACTCTTTTTGGGCCCGAAAACTCAAAATTAGAAAACTTAAAATCACCAAAAAGGGGGTTAGAGTTTTCCGATTGTTTTGCCCAATGAACTTGTCCAACTGATTGTAGAAAGGAATGTCCCTACCAAATTTGAAGTAAATCGGACAAAAATTGGGACCGCTAGAGTGGGAACACATATATTGTGTAGCCATATGTAGAATGTTTTTAGCGACCCCTCAAAACGTGTTCAGGGGGTCACGTTAGGAACTTCTAAGGTTGTCCCGGGCTTAAGTCTCACCGTGCGGGTCATGCTAATAGTTCACTTTTCTAAAGGAAATTCACTAACAAGACAGGCCCAAGACAGCTACCCTGTGGCACTCCTAATGATTTTTTCAGAGAGGCAGAAACATCAAAGCCAACTTTGGTCTTTTGGCTCCTTCCATCAAAATAAATGAAACCATGAAACTACCCGATGATCAGATCTGTAAAAATTCATCATGGCTAACAGCAAGCTGTGATCAATGGAGTCAAAAGCCTGAGAATTATCCAGCATTGCAACGGTAGAGTACCCTCCAACGTCACTAGCTTTAAAGGCCTTTTCACACCGACATCTGTCATATAACGTCCGTCAACGTAACGTAACACGTGGCCAATTCACCCTTAAGAGACGTTCGCGAGGTACTGAACTAAGTTTACCAGTTGTCTCCCCCAACTAGTTTATCAGTTACGTTTGTATTCAGTGCTGATATAGGCTAGATGTTTAAAATGGGAGGATGTCTTGTAAACCATGTTGTTTTAGTTTTCAAGAATATTGCGTTGACTCTATTTTACAAAATAATGCTAAATGCAGGCTTAAAATCTAATATAGGACCTAGACATTCAAAACAACTAATTTTGCTGCAGTATACTGTGCTACAGGTAAAGTCACATTGATAAGGGTATTTTTAATTTATTTTTGGATTTTTGGCCAAAGTTAATCAACATTGTTAAAGATAACGGGTATACAAAAAAAAACTGTTAGCAAATTAGTACACCAAAGAAATTTGACCTCGTATAAGAATACTTAGACCAAGTATTCTTTTAAATTAAATTACTTAGGCCTACTTTAAAAAGCGTTATATACTTATTATTTAGAATATCATATAGGCTACAGTACTTCATATCAGAAAATTTACAGGAAAGTTAAATTTTTTTCTAAACAACAAAGTAGATAATAAAACAATAATGACAAATAAACTGACTGTCTTTTCCGAGTACACCATAAATTTATTCCCAGGCAAATACTTGAAATTGGTGTCCCTACAACTCTCCAAATTACTATCCCACAACAGTTGTCATCACGTACTTCATCAATAAAATGATCCATGCTTGTAATAACCAAACAAACAAACCATAATAGAAATATAGTATATGTTGAAACCCTTCAGAAGCAACCTGACAGCCCCGGAGCACATGGGGCGAGAGGACAAGTGGCTCAGTGCGCATGCGCGAGGTCACCAATGCCCCGTACATTTTTTCGGCAGTGTGAATTGCCCCATTTGAAACAACGCGCGAGCGATATTTTAAAAAGTCTGTCACGTCCTGTTACTTAACGTAACGTTACGCCGGTGTGAAATGGCCTTAAGGAGGTCATCGCAGATTAGCAGCAGAGCTGTTCTGATGCTGAACCCCTTCCGAAAACCAGACTGTGTAGCTGGAGTTATTGACTGCAACTCCAAGAATTCCACCAGTTCAGAGACTACAATTGTCTCTAAGACCTTAGAGAGGGCAGGTAACACAGAGATAGGCCGGAGATCAGCCACCGATAAGGGAGTTTTGACCTTAGGACAAGGGATAACAATTGCTTCCTTCCAAGCATTAGAAAACACTACATTTGACCATCCCTGTGACGTGAGTAACGATGATAACAACTGTGACATGCGTTGATGATGGTCGTTCTACCATGATGATTATAGTTGTTGTAAATATCTATGAAAATGTTCCGTTGTTTTGGGTCCATATTCTAAGCAGGTAGCAGAACCATATATAGAATAATCTGTATGATAAATATTCATGATTCCCAAACATTATGAAAAATACAAGAGCCCAAATCACTGCCTCAGAATTAAAAAGCCCTATCTCTTAAAAAAAATCAAGAGGCCGAACATTTAAAAAAATGTAAGAGCTCTGACAGAACCCAAAATTTTATATGGCAAACCTTTGGGAGATCAATAAATAGGAATTTTGTACTTGCGATTTAACCCTAGCAGTGGCCAACCATCGGATTCCGATGGTTTGCACTGTTGTCTTGTTGCCTTAGAGTGGCAGCCGTCGGAATCCGATGGTTTTGGACCGAAAATTTTGTAACGGTAAAAACCACTAACAATCAACTCAAAAATGAAGATAAATATGTCTGAACTTTCATTTTATTGCATAAATGATCCATGTAGCAGATGCATATAATATTGTCACGACGATTAGAAATCAAATGAATTTTTGGTACTACGCGATTCCTGCAGGCGACGCTCCGAAAATGTCAAAACACGACTTTTTTGAAATTACCCAGCTCGGGTAATTTTTGTCGCAGGAAGTTGCGGTTGGTACCAATGCACTTCTAAACAGTTGTGCTTCATTTTGGTATTGATTTTTAGAACCAACAAAATATTGATTGGACAAATAGTATGATTTTATGAAAACAGGTGTTTTTTGTTTCTTTATATGCAGTGTAAGTTATAGTTACTAGTCAAATAATATATAATTTTGAAGAGGAAGAAATATAGAGGAATTTAGTTTTGCTGTTGGCAGCTCTGGTTATATCCGCCTGAACCGATGAAAACTGAGGTATTACGTCACCACTGAACCTTCAATTGCCTGCGGTTAGCCATTGTGTGTAGCTGGGTACATGCACGCTATCTCTTTATCCGTGAATTATTACTAAATCCTTTATTATTTCGGAGTTTTAGTGTCAGTGAAGTGTTTGTGTGTATATAACAGTAATCTTTATGCATTATACCATGCATAAATATTGAGAAACAGTGTTTATAAATAGCTCTCAATTAAAAAAAAAAAAAATTTTCAAAAAATTACCAAAAAGGCCTAAGCGACTCCTTTACATATTGTTGCATAACACACATAAAAAATAATAATTTACCCGAGGTATTATACATTTTTTGTACGTAATTTAATATACTACAACATGTTTCTATTGTTTTGGGGGAAACAAATTTGGTGAAAAAGTTATATACTAAATACTTTGAAATTTATTTTGCAAAAGTTTAAAAACATTCTTCTATTTATAATTATTTATAAGTGATATTTTTTTACCATCAACGTTATGACTTTTTTAGATTCCTTACTTCATTAGATTTACAAATATATATCAATAATATATATAATATCAATGATAATATATATATATATATATATAATATATATATATATATTATATATATGATAATATATATAATACTAATAATATATATCATTATTAGTAGGATAACATAAACTTACAGTGTATAGTTTACTCATTTTTCGGTTTTTTTTTTTTATAAGCCTCTAACACTTATAAAAATAAATTCTTTCCCTAACGTGTTATATATTTCTATTTAGGGAATTGAATTGTCTACAAAATTTATATACCAATAATGAATTTTCCATAAAAAATCTATAGAAAAAATTTTAATGTGGCTGCTTTTGAAATTTCAAAAAAAGATTATAATCTTTTTTATTATTTTTACTTTACCAAAAAAACTACCTTTCTATAGCTTACTATTTTACTATTTCTAGATTTTCCTGTTCTTTCTAATCAAAATTAATATCGTATGAAGTTTACTTCTAGGTTTACTTCTACGGTTGAATTTATATGAATTTTCAAAAAAAGGTCTGCGATTTCGCCAAATCTGCTTGACCATTTTCCACTTACACCATTGGCCACTGCTAGGGTTAAAGTAGCCAGAATGTAGAGGAGTGGGTTTCTTACCTGTACGAGGATGAGAATGATGGCAGTGACGTTTCGAGCGATGATGTTGATAATGAGTGTTAGAAAAGAAATAGCCTACTTATTTGAAGAGGTATATTTATGCGAGGTAGTCAATCAGATTAAGAGATGACTTTTTTTGCAAGTGAATATCAAACCGGGTGCAAGTAGTTAATTAAGTTTATCAAGGACTGAGGAGGTGATCCAATTGTTACCTTGGATCTTGAAAGGATATTAGTTAAGTTATTACCATATGAACAAAATTTCAGCGAGAATTAGGAATATGATTTTATAACTAGAGACCACCCAATGGTCAAAATTTGACCAAAAATTTGAAAAAGTTTAATAATGGGTTCTGTTGTGCTCATCTCTCTCTCTCTCCCTCCCCTCCCCCTCCCCCTCCCTCTCCCCCTCTCTCCCCCTCTCTCCCCCTCCCTCCCTCTCTCCCCCTCCCCCTCTCTCCCCTCCCTCCCTCCCTCTCCCCCCTCCCTCCCTCCCTCTCCCCCCTCCCTCCCTCCCTCCCTCACCCTCCCCTCCTCACAAACAGGTTTAATTTTTTGCATTTGGAGTTTAAACGGATAAGAGAAGGGTGTTACCATTCCAGTAGTCAGTGAAATGTTTTATTTATGAATCATCTGTTCTTGCTGTTATGCTATACATTTGTTTGAATAATGCAGCTGTTTATTAATGAAATAAAAAGTAAACACAAATACGAAAAGCAGAACCCATGTTCCCATAAGAATAACATGTAAACTTTGAAAGCCAAAAGGGCATAGCCCTACACGTCCAAACAAAATACTATTTACATTTGACACATCTCCTAATACTACTGAATAAGTGTGCCAAGTTTCATAATTCTACAATTCCGCATATCCGAGAAATCGGTACCACAAAAATTCCCTTAGCCGATTAATAGATAGATTTATAATTAGTGTTATACTTGACGATCACATAATAAAAATGCTGCAAATGAGTTAAAATTGTGTATTATACTGTCATTTGTTGATGGGTCGTGTGACTGGTATCCTGGGAATCCATTGAAATTTGCACCCCTCATTGCCACCCTAAAAAAATTAAACTCAAAAACTGTAAATTGCCTTAAAAGGGTAATATTTTAGAAAAATGTGATAAAATTGTTGACGTTTAGGATAAAGTTGGCTTTTTCCCTTGCATCCATCACACCCCTCTCTATTGGTGAACACAGGTAGTATTATAACTACTCTTTGTGTATAATATGTCCAAAAATATAATGCTATTTAAAGCCCATGATACACATTTTATATTCAAGTGTTCCAGATTAGACTGAGGTATTGGAGTAATATGGTAGAATAATGATAATTAATAGCTGAACCTATATTTTGCAATTTCTGACTACAACTAGATAAATTCATTGTTCATATTTTTTAACATCGTATAGTAATTTTGTGATAAAATAATACAGGCCTACTGTTATACCATTTTTATAATATAAAATTGTATAGCTTTTATTTTTAATCTATGGTTGACTTGTCAATGTGATAAGATTTACAAGGAACTAGTATCCAGTAAGAGAAATCTCGGGTAGTAGATTCTTTTGAAGTGGTATAACATGCACCACTAACTGTCCTTGTGATGCAACAGCTTGCAGTAGTAGGGGCAGCAGTGTCGGCAGTGGCGGCGGTGACAATGAGGGAAAGCAGGCAAGCGTGACAACTACCAGGCTGTGAAAGTGGGCTGGCCGTAACATCAAACAGATTCTGAGCAGTCTGATAATTGTTAATGAGAGATTCATTGGCTGGTGGAGAGTTATTTTGTTACTTATTGGTGAGATTTATTGCAATACAATGAATTTCTGCGATTGATTGAAGTGGCAAGTTCCTTAGCATGGATGTGTCCCCACATCACTGAATATCCCAGATTCCAATCCCTTAAGTAAATCTGATGATTTAGATGATTTCCCTGGGAAAAATAACAAAATAAATAATAAAAGTGTTGCAGGTATAAAAAATTAAAAAAAATATAAGCTTTTGATGACTAATAAAATGTGTTATTTACTTGTCTTCAGTTGTATATTTTTACGAGTCATCAATTTTTATTTATACAATTATGACCACGTTATGGCTTTTAACTAGTATTTTATTTTAAGAAACCAAAAAACCTATTGATGCATTTTATTCTTTATTGATGTACCTATTGTGAAAAATAGACGGAGATAGTGGCAAGATTTCCTACTCCCTCGAGGCTTTCCCCCTCCAGCATTTCTCGAAGGGGAAGTCAACCAATTACATTCCTTACATTCCTTTGTCATTGGCTAGAGCAGTTTTCTTTAATATCACTGTTTTTTCATAGCTGTTAATTTGTTAATTACATTCATCATTATATACTAATGGGTTAAAAGTGCTGTAATGAAAGCAAGTTAATGAAATGAAGAAAAGCAGACAGACACTGATGGGAGTCTCCTGGCCTTTCACCTCAGAGAAGCTTGATTTGGCTACCAACTCTGCCAACTGGGAAAGCATCCAGCTTGGACACAATTTTTCCAGAGTTCCTCAAGCTCACAGGTGTCAATGTATGACCCCTGACAGTTTTAAATTGCATATTGGCCAGTTGAAACCTACCTGTAGCCTTCAAACGATCCAAAATCATTGCAATCTTAAAACCTGGAAAGAATCAGAGAGTGTGGACATTTACCACCCATTAGCTCTTCTGAGTGTTAGTTATAAACTGTCAGAGAAGCTAATAAATTACTGACTCCCTATTCTCAATACCAGCATTCCTTTGGAATAAACTGGTTTCAGAGACCTGGTCGAAGCTGTTGCGCCCAGATCATTGCTCTCACATCATTCATTGAGAAAGGATTGATAAAAACTAAACACTTTTTCAGCTATGACACAGTTTAGAGAAAAGGCCTCTACTTAAGTTCTGTCGTCTACTTCCTTGCCCTACCATTTTAAATCTGTTAGACAATATGCTTAGTGATAGGCTAAACATAGTCTACTTGGGTCACAAGGGAAGTTCTTTGTAGATATCTAAAGTATGGTCTCCCAAAGGGTTGATTCTGGATACTCTCTTCTTTAAATGGATGCCTGTTTTACCTGTTTATACAGTCGACATTCCATTAACTGAGTCAAGAAAGTTGATTTATGCCCACGATATTGCCTTAGCCACTCAACACAAAGACTTTCTACAAACAGAAACAATTTTCACAAACAACATTGCAATTCATCAAGACTAGTTTGGATCCTGGAATGTCGGGAGGCTATTTCCATGAAGGTGTAAGAAGCTCTGACTGTAGCACCACTTCTGTGTCTCCCAGTACTGTGTAACACTGTGCCTCCGGAGATCAACTTAAAAAGTGCTTCTCAGAGAGATAAGCAGATTGTGTCAGCCCCTAATTTAAATATCTTTCCCTGGAGAGAAATCGCTTGAAGTCATTTAATCCACCAAAAACGTTTCGAAATAATAAGATTTTTTGATGGGAACGTTTAAGTAACCTAGCCATTTATTTTTTAGTGAGTGAAAAAGTGTGGCTCCATTCCCCAAAATAGGGGTTTTTGGGGTTAAGTCAAACATGTTAAATAGCAATTCTTACTGAGTGATACCTCTCAAAAACCAGCTCTTCAGTTACCCTCCTCCTTGGTATGGAATGTTTTCGTGCCAAACAGCTTGGGCTGCTACTTGGGGAGGGGTTGAAGGGCAAAACTAAAATCTTGGTCACTAATCCAACTGCACCAGGTTGTTGGTATGCATCCTACTATGAAAGAATGGACTGTACTGAGCAGATTTCATCCGATGTGGGATGTGGGATTCAACTTTTGGAATCAAGTGAGAACAGGTCTTCGACCAGTCCTGTGATTGTGGGGCTGACTACCTAACTATGAGTCACATAGTTAATGATTACTCTGTGCGTCCCTTCTCGAGAGGCTTGGAGGGTCTCTAGAGTGTCAGAGGCTTTTGGGACTGGACTTAGCTTCCGTAAAGGGTAATTTTTGTATTGTATATATTTTGTAACCTCTGACAAAATAAATTTACTTATCATTTTCATACTGTGTGTCCAATGCATGATATATGTCTTAATACAACATAAAGCCGCCTACCAAGTTTCATAAAAATATATTCACATATAAGCGACATATACAATTTTAATTATTCTCCATAAGAATAACATTGGTGATGAGTACGTAGGTTTGCTGAAACAAGGAACACAAACAATTGGTTTTTATGCAAATATAAATAGAAATTAACTAGGCGAAGCCACATAACAAGTTCCATCAATATTCAATCATAAATAAACACAATATAACATTTTAATTATTCTCCATAAGAAAACATGGGGCTGAGTAAGTAGGTTTGCTGCAACAAGGAACAAAAAATGGGGTTTTATGCACATATCAATATAACTAAACAAGGTGAAGCCACATACCAAGTTTTATTAATTTATGTTCATAATTAAGGGAGTGATTACATTTTACTTATTCTCCATAAGAATAACATGGGGGCTGAGTACGTTGGTTTGCTACTACGGGGATAATCAACAGAAAATTATATTTTGTGCAAATATCAATATACCAGAACTACGTGAAGCCACATACCAAGTTTGATAAATATACATTCATAAATAATTGAGATATAAAATTGTATTTATTCTCCATAAGGATAACATTGGACAACACACTGCGTTAAGCACTTTGAATATCTCTGCAACGGTTGGATGTAGAATCACAATTTAAACACCAAAATGTTTGTTTTGTGGAGCTGAACTGATTGGTGAAAGCAAATGTGAAGTTTACATTGAAATGAACTGAGGATTAACCAAAAACCTTTTTCCCATAAGATTAACATGGGAGATTTTACGAGTAGGTTTTTTTTATTTTCTCCGCAACCACTTAACTTAGGTTAATAATTCAAGCTAAGGATATTATTTGTTTTTTCAAGATCTATAACATAGTCAAAACCAAAATTAATTTGTTTGAAAATTTTAGGGTGAAAAATGCAGAAAACTGATTTTTGGAAAATTTAAAACCCCCATAAACCCCCCTTCCCATGGTCCGATTTTTCTGGTTTTCGAACTTAGTCATGAATGTCACTTTACACATTTGAGCCAAATTTCATCAAAATCGGACGTTTTTTACTCAAGTTATCGCATTCACGGACACACACACACACACACACACACACACACACATATATATATATATATATATATATACATGTATATAAATTTGAACGAATAGTGTTTTTGACATCTGGGGAACTCAAAACAAAAAGTTATCATCGCCTCGGGCTTATGTCTTACTATGAGACCTACGGTAATAGCTTCTTCCTATCGGGGAAATTCGCTAAAAACTTAAATGGTAACCCCCCTTGAGTGATGTATCATTCTAAAGTGCGTACAAAAAGAAGAAGAATGGCACAAATTATGGGTTTCTAACTTTGTTCTATCAAACACAGCGTTCAATTGTATTTTTGAATTTTAAAATGTCATTTTGCATTATTTTTGCATAGCAGTAATTTAAATTCACCAAAAACGTTTCAAAATTATACAATTTTTGATGGGAACATTTAAGTAACCTGGCCATTTATCTTTTAGTGAGTGAAAAAGTTTGGCCCCATTCCCCAAAGTTGGGGTTTTTGAGGTTAAGTCAAAAATGTTAAATAACAACCCTTACTGAGTGATACCTCTTTTTAAAAGTCTTAATAAAAGAAGATGAATGGTGCAAATTAGAGATCTCTACGATGATCCTCAAAATCATAACAGCTTATTAAATATCATTGTAAAATTTGACATTTAATAAGCTGCCATGTTTTAGGGGAGGATCATCGTAGAGACCTCTAATTTGCACCATTCATCTTCTTTTATTAAGACCTTTAATAAGGGGTATCACTCAGTAAGGGTTGCTATTTAACATTTTTGACTTAGCCTCAAAAACCCCTATTTCGGGGAATGGGGCCAAACTTTTTCACTCACTAAAAGATAAATGGCTTGGTTACTTAAATGTTCCCATCAAAAAATCGTATATTTAGAAATGTTTTTGGTGAATTTAAATGACTGCTATGCAAAATAAAGCAGAATGGCGTTTTAAAATTCTAAAATTCAATTGAATGCTGTGTTTGATAGAACAAAGCTAGAAACCCCTAATTTGTGCCATTCTTCTTCTTTTTGTACGCTCTTTAAATCAGTACGGCTTTTAAATGATACATCACTCAAGGGGGTTTACCATGTAAGTTTTTTGACTTACCCCCAAAACCCCCTATTTTGGGGGAAGGGGTTGAAAATTTGGACTCATCAAAAGTTTCTTTTTTGGGTCACTAAGACTTACCCGGATGATAATCTCGATATATGCAGTCATTAAAAAATAATGGGGGGGGGGGACTTTTGGGACACACAGTATATAGTACTGTAATACATACAGTTAACACATTTACAGTAAGTGGTGGTGAAAAGCCAAGAAAGTAGGACACCACTTGTAGTTAAAAAAAAATATAGTTCTTAATATTTCCTCTGGTTTTACCTTGAAAGGTTTGACGTTAATGAAGACCATTAACAGAAATAATTGTTATAAATTGGGTATTGGGTTGCAACATCTCATTTTATTTACCCTGATAATTTTCATGCTAATTTCCCTTTTTTCATTTAAAATATATTTTTCTCTGTTACAAGTTATATTAAAGTTTAGGTAGGAAAATTACATCATATTTCCCCACCAGAAACAGTTAAAAGGCCTATCATATTGTGTAAATTATCATATAAAAATGTTAATTAGTCTAGTAAATAATTTTAAGATAATTCATAATGTAACAAAATTGCTTCAAAACCTTATATTGGTTTATTCCAAATTATTAAGTTTTCTTTAAAATTCAAATTTAAGCTCCATAACGTTAATATAGGGCAACCAGTGAAGTGAGCTACAAGAGCTGAAGAATGATTAAGTATGCCATGCCAGATGTTAATTATTGTAACAATGCACCAGACTCTCTCTCTGAAAATAGCTGGGCCTAGTGGTAGCTGCCCCTCAAATTTGATCTATTTTTAAAATGTGATTTTACCCCATAAATTAGTATTTTGGGTACCAAAATCCCAAATTTGTATTAGAAGAAGAGCTACAGGCATTATTTTAACCCTTTGGTTACGGCTGTGAAGAAATATAAGCCTGTGGTGGAGATAAAATAATAGGCTGGTAAGACCAACCCATATTCTCCCTTGTGTAGCCAGATGTGAACTTTCATTAACCCATTGGCGTAGACATACGAGCTGGTCTCGTTCCTTACTTGTAATTTTATTAACCTGTGAATTGGAACCTATAAAATTGGTGGTTTTAAATGGATTAATGGCGTATTTTAATTAAAATATTGTTTTCTTTCAGTTTAGAGAGTCACATTGGCACACACACAGTAGACATAAGTATAAATTAGCAAAATCAGTGTTGACCATGTGCAAGTCTCAAAGAATTAACCGATCCCGTCAACTTCCAAGCAAGCCTGCCACCGTTTGTTTTACTTGGGCCCTCCTACCAACGTTGCCACAGAACGGTTAACTCATTGAGAGTTGCACAACTGGTCATGTGCGGGAATCGAACCCACGAACATCGTATCACCACCTGGCCAAGGTGTTTCCACGACGTAGCCAACTCAGCTAACACGACCAAAGGCCTGGCGGCGATATTAAGGTTTTTCAGTCAGTCCGCGCCCCTAGCGGATACAACTGTAGACGCCCGCGGTCATTAGTTAAGTATTTTGCTACTAGAGTGTGCAGCACCAATCAATTCCCTTTATAGGCTACTGCAAATAGAATAATAAAATTACTACCTCAATGGGTTAATCACCTAATTGTATTAAAATATCAGTCTACCAAACTTTGAACAATCAATAAATCAATAAAGAGAACCTTTTCAATCTTCTAAATTACATATTCAAGAACCAGTTTAAAGATTTAAATTCATCTGAACAGTTTTAAAATCAGTTAACAATAGCCTAAAAATCACGTTGTCAAGCAGCATTGTTGGAGGACTTTCGAAGTGAATATTACTTACCTTCCAACTGTTATTGAGCAAACCTTTAATATTTTACCACTTTTCCGAGACTTAACAAAATTATCTTACAGTATATTATTAGCATATGAGTATAATTGATGATTTCAATCGTAAGAATATATTCGACGCCAGCACAATCACCACTTGTCTGAGAAAGAATTTTGTGACCCTCAGCCTAGAGACTATTATTAGAAACAATCAAATACAGTACCGGCTCTAGGGCAGGGCGAGCCGTGCTCCAGCACGGGGCGCGGCGCTTTTGGGGGGGCGGCGCTCGGCGCTCTCAACGGGTCGTGGGATGCGGGCAGTAGCGTACTGTCGTAGTTGAGGGCCTGGGCAGCAGATATATTTTTAGGGGCCCTACATATACATTAGGGGTTGAAGAAGAAGGCCTATTCATATATGTGTATACGATGTATTAGGGGCGTGCGAGTACTCAAAATTTGAGTACTGTATTTAAATAGTCAAATGAATTCAAAGTTTTGAAAAACACTCCAAAGTTCGAGCGAGTATTTCCCACCAATCTTTGGACGATCGCGACCTGCCAAATCACGTAGCAAACGGCCGCCAAAGACGATCGCACCACGTAAAATCGGCTGAAAATTACGAGACATAACATTATGTATTCGCACCACGTAAAATCGGCCGAAAATTACGAGACATAACATTATGTATTACACATGAATCGGACATAAAAAACAACCTAACTGTGTAAATGGCGACCGAACTACGTATTATCGGCCGTAATTGAAGACGTTACAGATGATATAATCTGGAATTAACGTTCTTGCCGCGTAATATCAGCTATAAACGTCGACAGAAAACAAAATACTGTCCAAAAACCACCACTTTACTACGTAATAACGACCGAAAATACGACAGAAGATCGGTAGCGATTCTCCGGAGATCGGCGGGAAATACTACCTCAGATTTTTTACCATTTTTCAAAATTTGGGGGCCTGGGCGGACCGCCCCCCCCCCCCCCCCCGTCGGTACGCCATCTGGTGAGGGGTGGGGGGCATAGGCCATAGCGCTAACATAAGTATTTGTATAAAAACCAAACTGATATTGTAAATTGTTGTATATCAGTATTATAAATTGTTGAAAGGCATTATTTGAAAGAATATTCACCATGTTGCACCTTCATCATACTTAAACATTAAATTTACATATCAGATAATACAACTTCGGCTCCCCTCTATTTCAAAACGTGAAGTTGTTATGACGTCTATCGGTTTGTGACAACTTCAGGGCATTCTGGTTGGTATTGAGAGTTTGAATAAAACTCGCAATACGATGCAAGAAATTTGCAGTGTTAAAATATAAAGTAACACAGTGCTACTAATTGTTTTAATCCGCCCACGTCGATTGTTTTAAACTAGTTCCTATAGATGAGGAAAGATATGGTTTGGAGGCAGAAGAGTATTGAACAGGGATTTGATCTATTTGAGTTTAGTATTATATGAAATAAGGAGGAAATATGATGCACCCTCCTCAGAATTTGGCGCCCCCTTACATAGTTTCTTGTAAGGTACACTCGTTTAGCTTACTTTTTAAAATATAGTTTATCGTTCCGTCTGTTTAGTAAACATTTCAATCAAGTTCTTATTTATTAACTTTTTTCATTTCAGAGTATTGGAGATGGAGTGGTAAATGTTAAGAATTAAACATATACTTCTGCTCATTACAGATTAAGATTATTTGAGCTCTGGACAGTATATCACAGTATAGTACTAACGAAAAAAACATGTTTGCACCCATCTTGAGTTTTTAGAGTCATTGGTATTAAACTTAATTTATCCAACAACTTTTAGAATATAAGATTTAATATATCACAAAATACAAAAAAAATTAAAATAGCCTTTATAGCTACACAAAACCTTAAAGATTAATACTCGAAGATAGAGTCCGTATAACTGAAAAACTTGTTATACATTAGAATCAGTAAACAGATATTATATTCAGAAAACATTAGTTTTTTTTTTCAGAAACAAAAATAACTCTAACAACAAACTTTGCTGTATCCATCGCAAACTTCAGCCTCAAAGATTCCAGGAACCGTCAGAATCACGGTCGGTTTTGATCAGCGTTTTGATTATTGTTTTGGTTCCGCAGGACAAAATCTTTCCCACGCTCAGAACAGATGTACTGTTATCAGTAGCCTACTTCACCGTTCCTACTCAGTTTTAAGGGTTTGTTTTCATTATTACTTTTCTTAAAGAAACACTTAATTGTTTTATGATAAACAGTGTATTGTAATACGTTGGCTACAAGTGTGCACATTTGTTGTTTTTAAAAATTTAGAGTACCTGGGGGGCCGAGCTTTGCTCGGGGGAAGGCCAGTCAGTTTGTTTAGATGACTCGGAGTAATATTTCAACCCTTCCCCCTACTGATAATCAGATTTGTATTATTCATTTGCCTCTTTTCTACATTTTTAAGGTTCCTCCAGTTGTTATTTATAGCTCAATGTCCCTTTGATTTATTTTACTACTCTATATATGTAATCTTGACTCAAATCTTTTAATCTCTGCTCTCAGGAAACCACATGTTAATAATCATAAACAATATGAGTATTACTTTGACAGTTCTCTGGTTGATTATGAACAGCTGTTACAATTCTTTTGTTTTGATTTGAAACTCCATAAGCCCAATATTAATTTTTTTAACTTTTCATTTTATTTTTTTACATTATTTGATTTTTCCTAGGGATGAGGCCTGTCTAGAACTTATTTTTATCCCAGAAATTAGTTATTTTGAACATTTGAAGGAAATCGTTAAAGCCGTTTTTGAGATCCGTGTCACAAGCAAGCAAGCAAGCACGCAAGCAAGCAAACCTTACTCATATTAGAGTATAGGATATTTTAATTATTTGAGGTTTTGAGATTTGCTATGGCAAAAAGTTTAGTGGCGCGGAACATCGGAAACGGGATACATTTCCAGGACAATAATATATGAAATCAAGATTCTGAATGTGTCTCATAACTTGTTATTTCAGGTGATCAGCATAGCACCGAACCAGAAACATTGTAAACGCAACAACAAGCGAGGGAGTGAGGCGCGCATGTTTCAGTCTATCTTAGAACTATGGGGTAGGGAGGTTTTGGTTGATGGTGGGGGGGGTGGGGGGCGCAAATTTGGTCTTTGCACGGGCGCTGAAAAACTGACGGGCCGCCCGTGATCAAATAACTCTTAAGTAATAAAACATCTCCCCCTCTTTGTAAACATTTATTGTAAATCCCTTTTTCTCATTTCAAGATTATCATTTTGTATTTTAACGCAATAAAGCTAGGTCTACCTTTGTACATTGTGTTTGCTTCATTCATAGGTAATGACGATACGAGTTAGTAACATATTGCAGTCAATCAGCAGATAGGTACCCATAGTGAGCAGACAGTTGCCGGAGCAAAACAATAGAAAGAGATTTATTTATTTATTTATTGTGTATTCGTTTAAGTAAGAAGGAAAGATTTTAGATAGAGACATAAAAATATATATTAGGGAGAGCGTATTTACAGGGTATTGTTAGGTATACCAAAATTGATCAGTGAGAACTTAATTTTTAACCAAGAGAGTTCATTGTAATCACCTCAAATTGTTGCCACTGCATATGGTTTCGTACCATGTTGCAGAGGGATGACCAGTCACTGTTGGCTCAGTTCTTCTATGCAGACGAGGCACTCAACCTCGTGGCTGCAGAGTTGGACAGTTTCGACGGCCGCAAGGACCCAGAGAGATGCAGCTCATTGGTCAACCACCTGCGTCAATGTCAGGATAAGGTTAGATATCTGCAGTGATGTCTTCGTACCAAATATCAATCAGCCAATACATTTTCCTTTGCATGGTGACCTTTACTTAATGAACCTTACCTTCCACTTATATTTTAACCACCTGGAAGAAGTGCCATTAGGCTTCCACATGTAGTAGACGCACAGAAATCTGGATTGATCTAGTCCGGACTCCGGGTAGTCGGGCTTGAATTAAAAAAAATTGTTTTGTGTTAAATAAAAAAATTTCACGTTTAGCGCATTTAGTTTTTACGTTTGAAGCCTGCATTACACAAATGTCATATAATTTCATCGTTGGGCACTCTATGTTTCAGCAAATTGTTGTTGATGATTTACGAGACAGTGGAAGTTGTCACATGTTGGGAGGAAGGTCTTAGTTCACTGGTACATGCTTTGTTAATGTAGATGTCACTTTGCCTTGTTTTTGTGTTGTGGGACTCATGCCCTCCTACGGGAAACTCTGGACTGGCTGTCCATCCAGGGCCGCCACGAGGGGGGGTGACAACCATTCACTTTGCCCCAGGCCCCAGAATTTCAGGGGGCTCCCGGCTAAAAGGACCTTTATAGCATGAGTTCAATCTTCCCTGTGCATAGTTCCCACGGGCATTGACTCATCAGAACGGATATTTTGAATGAAACAATTCCTTGGGCTCAGGAACATGAAAACCCCGCTCTTCCACCGTTCCTGATCAGATCTTCATCAATAATCTGTGACAGGTTAGTCACACGCCGGCTGTCAAACCGGTTCGGTAATCTGTGTCCAATTACTTTTATTACCATAATATACAAATATATATAAACAGAACGTGTTAGTGAGAGTTGATCCAAAATGCACTTGTGATAAAGGGGTTCTGGAGAAACTAGCAATCTTGATAGCATGACTTTTAGTCTACACGGCCTTGATAACACAAACCTCAACTAGAAGAGTACCTCGATAACAAGACCGTGTCCTTAATCCCCTTCATAGTCTTTCAATAAAACCACGTGTTTCATTGTTATTATTGTTTACAGTGTGATGAAAAATATCGTTCATAACTCATCCCCAAAGTATTTTTCTGGTACTTGATAGAAATTTCCCGCTCGGCAATCGCCTCGCACGGAAAACACGATCACGTGCCGGAAAAGATCACTTTCAGCACTATTAATGAATTATATTATTAAAATGTAGTTCTTAAGGTTGTTCGTTCAAAAAATAAATTTCAGATTTTTATGTATGAATGTTGTTACAATGTACTAAACACGAGAATGAGGTTTAAAAAAATTTAAAAAAATTCAGGGGTATATTACAAGGGACTAAAGGGGCGATTTTTGGGTGTTTTGTTACCAATAAGCAAAGCAACCCGTTGATATTTTTTAAAATAAAAATACATTTTTTGCTTTCTGATTGATTCCTTTATGCGTTATAATAAAAATAATAAAAATCTGAAAAACAATTTTTAATTTTTTTTGTTTTACACCATATTTTAAAATTAAGATTTAAACAATAAAAAAGGAGTTTTGTTTTAATAGATGTGGGTTTTATCTGATATTGTATAGGCGTTTTTAAATCTTTTCTATGTATAACAGTTCTGCTTCCTTATTGGTAAAAGTAGCACCATATAGGGTCGGCACGCTGCACTGCAAGTGTAGTGGTGATCACCTACAGTGCCCGCACGCGTCGAGGGGCGAGGTGCGTCGCCGCTCAAGGTCATATCGTACTCCGCGCGCTTTCTGTGTTTCTCTCTCTCTTTCTGTCTCTCTCCTCTGCACTCCCACCACTTCTTCAGTTTCGCGCGTAAAATTCCGGCAAAATGGATTCTGCGGCCCTGCGGCAAATTGACAGATTCACCTGTTTTAGCGAATTTCCCCTCTAGGGAAGAAGCTATTACCGTAGTCGGCATGGTAAGACCTAGGCCCGGGACCATGATAACTTTTTGTTTTGAGGTCCCCGGACCCCAAAAACACCATTCGTTCGAAACTGTATATATATATATATATACATATATATATATATTATATATATATATATATATATATATATATATATATATATATATATATATATATATATATATTGTATTATATATGTGACCTTGGGTGCGATAACTCTCGTAAAAAAGGTCCGATTTTCATGAAATTTGATATAAACGTGTAAAGCAACATTTATGACTTTAAGTTCGAAAACCAGCCATATCCCTTTATCCAAAGGGTTATTTTGGAGGGGTTTTGTACCCCAAAAATGGGTTTTTTGAACTTTTAACATATGATTTTTTTTAAGTCAAATTTTAATGTTTACCATTAGATTCAGCTTAAAAAAACACACAATTTGGTATTTTGATCATTCCTCTACGTCAATCAGTTATCGAGATATTGAAAGTGCTAAACACAGTACGTTGTCTAATGTTATTCTTATGGAAAATTATAACAAAAAATATATCTCGCTTCTTTATGAACGTATACTGACGAAACTTGGTATACGGCTTTATCTGGTTGTGGTCTATTGATATTAGCTCAAACAAAATTTCTTGCTAAAGGTTCCCATAGCAGCAAACCTGCGGACTCAGCCCCCATGTTATTGTTATTGAGAAAGATTTAAATGCTATGTCTCCCTTAAATATGAACATAAATTAATTAAACCTTAGACATGACTTCACCTAGTTGAGTTATATTGATATTTGCCTAAACACCCATTTTTTCGTTCCTTGTTGCAGCAAACCTGCGTACTCATCCCCCATGTTATTCTTATGGAAATTAATCGAAATGGGATATATTGCTTATTTATGAATGTATATTGATGTAACTAGGTATGTGGCTTCACCTAGTTGAGATATATTGATGTTTGATTAAAAACCAATTGTTTATGATCCTAGTTTCAGCAAACCTACGTACTGATCCCCAATGTTATTGTTATGGAAAATAATTAAAATTGTATATTTGTGAATATATTTTTATGAAATTTGGTATGCGGCTTTATGTGGTATTAAGACATATATTATGCATTGGAAATTTGCTGAGTACGCAGGTTTGCTGTGACGGGGGCATTTGATATTAATTAAATGTAACCTCAGTAATATACCTCTAGGATTGAGTTTATTATGCCTTCAGACGGTCTCGGTGGCGCGGTTTTCGCTCATTTAGAGCGCGGTCCATTTATAATTAAAGAAAAATTATAGGTTCAAGAAAATATTACGTTTTTAAAATTTTAAATATTGGTTTAGTTTCAATTTTATTATTGAACGTTATTTAACATTTATGTTAGCCGCTTTATAACCTCCTTATTTATTATAAAAGGGGGCTGTTACGTATAAAATCGGGACTAGAAAAAGTAATAAAGCGTAAACTTTTTTTATTTTTAGGGTAGAAAGAAACTTCCAGCGGCAAATTAGTAGCAAATTAGTTGATCTACATGTTTTATTTCAAACATTTTTCAGTCAGACGTTCGGTTTGTTCAAAAATGTCTTTCAAACAAACGCAACAGTAGGTGCTACGCTTGAACACAGTCGCACCGCGTAGCTCTGTATGTTCGTCATTCAAACTAAACAAGAACTGTGACAGCAATGTATTTATTTATTACAGAGTAGTAATTTCCTACAGAGTAGGTTTGAATAAGAGAATCAGAATTATTTACCGTGTGGTTAATAAATTTCACTATTCTAATTACATCTGATGACACCCTTACTAATTTGTGGTCTTTCCGGTGACGAATGCGTTGTGCGTCCGGTGGGACCGTGGGCGCGACGCGACGTACCTGATAATATTTGCTGCGCTTATTTGCAAGCGATTTGTGGACAAACCAAACATCTGACTGAAAAATGTTTGAAATAAAATATGTAGATCAACTAATGTTCTACAACTTTGCCGCTGGAAGTTTCTTTCTACCCTAAAAATAAAAAAGGTTTACGCTTTACTACTTTTTCTTGTCCCGATTTAAAAAATCGAAGTATTTGTTATTGTATAAATTCCGAACATTTACCAAACTGGAAGATATTTATACTGTTAGTTGCAACATATTACGCAGATTACAAATATATAAAATTTGTCCTATTTAAATAATCCTAGTACTGTGCAGAAGCTTGTAATTGAAAGCGCGTCCAATGCTAAAAATTGCTCGGCGGCCCTCTATACGAATATGTGGAGGGGGAAACGGACCGAAAATCACTCACCTACTGTAAATTGCTGTTTGGGTATAAACTGATGCGGTTATTTTTGGCCGATAAACTACGTTCACTTGTCGTTTTCGGTCTAAAAATTACGGCGACCATGGAATGCGGTCAAATTGCCAAGGTCAAAATGTCAAGCATTTTTCGTATCAACGGTTTTTATCTACTTTAAAATTAGATTCAACAAAAAATTAAAACAATTGTAAAAACACAAATCTGATTATACAAGTATTTAACAAATTGTATACCATAAATGTTTATAACAAGTTTAATATAAAATTGAATCATCAGTATTATTTGTAAGAATATTCTTATTTATTCTAATTAATAATATTTGTATATATAAAACGATTAGTCAAAAAACTTTTTACATTTGGAAATTATTTAGATGAGAATCACATAAATAAGTTTGTATAGCAAACTCTTTATTTATTTTTAAAGTAGTTCACACATACCGTTTATCAATCATTATGTTTGGTGTTGGTAATACAATTGGTAACAATGAAAGGGCTTTATAATAATAGCACCAATATTAGTAACCGTTAGTAAAATATTTAAATCAAAGGCGAAAAGCTTGCAATGAGCGAGTCAGCCCAGCCCAGCCCCAGCCGGCCGCCCGGCCAACTCAAGGTAAAAGGTATGCCTCGATGACAAACACGGTGAGAGGGGGAGAGAGAGAGAGAGAGAGAAGGAGCAGAAGGAGCCAGTGCCTCTCTCCCTACCCCCAGCCAACCCACACAAGCACACTCATGCCCGCATCAGCCGAATTGACGTCCTAGCGGTGTGCGTGGCAATATACGGAACTACTGCTCCTCGACGCCAGACTAGCCTGGCGGATGCACAACCTTAAAACAAAGTAAAAGCAAAACCTGCATACATAGAAAAATGTATTTTTCATTTATTATTTAGTAAATCAGTCTCAAAGAAGGCTTAGACAAACTGGTTTAGTAAACCCCAGTAGGGCGAAACCCTAAAGTATAATTAAGTTGTAGGAGGCCTATGTCTACCAGCTTTATACCGAAATTCAGCTCCCATCAGTCTAGTATTAAGTGTGAGATTGTTGGGATAAATATTTGGATAATATTTGAAAAGGTTTGGAAGGTTAGGGGGCAGAGTCCTAAAAGATTTGAGAAACGAAAATAGATTTATGTTTTACTATAGTATTTTAGCTACGTTTCTACCGTACCGAAATCCAGCTCAAAATGTCTATAAACACTTTCACTGCGGCTGACATGATTAAACATGAAAATCACATATTTTTCAATGTTATTCCATGGTAACAATTGGTACCACCAGCAACCAACGTGTTAATTACTAATGCCCACAAGATTGCCATAAAAAGAGTGGGGTGGAGCCCTAAAGTTTAGGATTTTGATTAATGTGTAGAAACCTTTCTAGGATTAACCTGGATTACCATGCAAAGTTTTATCACATTTGAATGTGAGGTATAAGATCACATAAAAGACAAAGTAAAAAACATTGATTTTTATTTATAGAGATGGGTATCTTTAATTAAGAAATATACCAAGCAAATTATATAGTCTTTATATATAATTCTGTAAGCAACATATTTAAGTCAAAATTGTGAGAGTTTGACAAATTGCAGGATAGTGGGAGGGGGCTCAAATTAAAGATCTTGATCCCAGGGACTTGGGAAAAATAGCAGTATTTGCAAAAAAATACAAGCAAATGATAAATAACGTAAAACATTCCCTATAAGAAAAGCACGGGAATTTAAAAACGTCTGCTTTTTACGGTAAAACATATGTGATTAAGTGTCTACTTTGTTTACGAACTGACTTGTGTTCCTATTTATTTTCCTCAGCGTGTAAAGAATAAACAAAATCACTTGAGACAGACTATTGGAGCAAGGTTAGAGGCTATGGCCCCTTCAAGCCACTAGTTATATAATAGTTTACTTTTGAGATTTTTATTTAAAAAATGATTGTTATTCAGCTCCGTTTTGTAGCTTGACTTAAATTCTTATGTTAAACTATTAAAATACTCCTTATCATGAAATCTTGTAAGAAAACGCTGGTGTTTTATACTAGGCTATAAATAATCTTTGAGTGATAAAAAAAATTATAATTGTTTTTGTGTATTGGTTTCACTCCTGGATTTAAAAAGTTATATTTTAACTGACTTTAGTTGAAATGAAAATTGCTAACAACATGGTTGAAGGCCATCTGCTGACTAATGGTTATGAATCTGCTGTAAACACAAATCTCAGTGATAAGTCAGTGCTAGCTCATGATAACAGCACCATTGCTTTTCTGGGTTGAGAGTATGAAGAATGTCAAGAAATTATACAAATACTTTAATAATGTTATTAAATAATAAATAATAATAAATAACCCTTTAATAATAAAAAACACTGGCCCAGCTTCCTTGTAACGTATTGTCCAATAAAAAAACCCTTTCCTTTTTTAAAGCTCAACAACAGAAATACTAAAAGAGATATCAAGAGAATATTTCGTATATTATCAGGTGTATTAGTAGTCATAAAGTTAAACAACATATAATAACTTCTTAATAGACAAAATAAAACTAAACTAATGATTTAAAAAAATTTCCTTGCAAAAACTCACAAAACCTACTACATATTGTCTCAAAGCTTGTACAAACTTTCTATATTCTAAAACTTTCATTATCTCTTCTGTAAATAGTCTGTTACACTTGGTAATATGGTAAGCTAGAAATAAACGAGTTTGTACGCAGCATGTTGACTTGAGAAGCAAATTTCCGCATACAAAACTTGAAAAATTAAAAAATTGTCTTAAAACATTGTCTTATTCCAATTATTGTTATAGAAATCTGAAAACATTGAATTTTTTGACTGGCCTGACGTTTCTGGTTCTATTTACCTGCAATGCTGGGATAACAATATTGCACATTTTAAGGTTAGGAGAAGGTCCAGTCCGGACTGAAAGTAGGCATGGGGATACTGGGGATGATAAAACTATACCATCATATGAATACCAGCCTTTTCTATTGAAAAATCCGTATAAGACAATGTACTGTGTTTAGTCAATATATATTTCCTTTAATAACTCGGTAAATATTTGTGTTAGAATGATGAGAGAGGGCTTACATTTTTGGCGTTGTACGCTCTATTGTTTGTATGCACATCTAGGTTTTTTTTTAGCCTTTTTGGACCCAAAAACCTAACATTTTAGTATTCAAAACCTCAAAAAAGGGGCTAAGTTTTCTGATTGTTTTGTTCAAGAATGAAACGTCTCCACCAAATTTGAATTATATTCGGACAACAACAAAAAACTACCGCTAGAGTGCAAACTCACACATAGTTTATATGTACAATTTTTAGTGACCCCCCAAAATGTGTTCATGGGTACACGTTAGGAACTTCTAAGGTCGTTCAGAGCTTAAGTTTTACCATGAGGGTCATGTTAATATCCCACGTTTCCATTGGAAATTCACTAAAATTGAAGATCCTAATGTTGTAAAGCTTTTATATTTGACAGGACCAGCAATTTTCATTCTTTTAGCGAATTTCTCCTATAGGGAAGAAGCTATTACCGTAGGTGGAATGGTAAGACCTAGGCTCAGTCAGGACCATGATAACTTTTTGTTTTGAGGCCCCCAGATGCCAAAAACACCATTAGTTCAAATTCATATATATTAACAATAAATCAAAGTTAATAAAATTATGCTTAAAACTGATATATATATATATATATATATATATATATATATATATATATATATATACAATAACTTTCGTAAAAATGGTCTGATCTTGATGAAATTTGGTATAACTGTGTAAGGCAGCATCTATTTTCATGAGTTCAAGGACCAGACAGGTCGCTTTAAGGGGGTTTTGTACCCCAAAAATGTTTTTTTTTTGAACTTTTTATATATAACTTCTTAAACCCAAATTTTGGTTTACACCATTAAATTCAGCTTAAAAAAACAAACAATTTGGTATTTTGATCATCGCTCTACGTCATTTGGTTTCTGAGATACAGTAGAAATCCAATTATCCGAACCCCAATTATCCGAATATCCAATTATCCGAATCGATTTTGAGTGAAATAATAGAAATATAAAAATCAAGAAAATAACAGCGGGAGCGCGTGTAGCGATAATGCGCCGTGAGCGCTAAAATAAAAGCCTGCGCTGTTACCTTCCGGACGATATTTTCGCAGGGAACAATGAGTAATACCCCCTTCCCGCCCTGCTCATCATCAGTCGCTACTGTTCTTTCACCGAGATTATCGTTCGAAATGAGTACAAAACGTAAACGTGTTGTCCTTTCGCTAAGTGATAAACTCACTTTGCTCGAGATGTTCAAGTGAAATAACCAACATTGAACAGTGAAATACTTACAGTATGTAGGCCTATTGAAAAGAGCAACTTTATATACTGTATTCAATTTAACTTCTGTAATTTAATTTTTATGACGTATATTCTTGATACAGTTCGCTCACTTTCTGTTCACTACATTTATAATAACTTTGTCGATAAAATTCTGATTTTTTATATATGGTGATGTTTTTTGCTTAATTCCCGAGGTATACCTGATTATCTGAATTTCTGCATATCCGAATTGGCCCGATCCCCAATTAATTCGGATAATTGGAGTTCTATTGTATTGAGAGTGCTTAACACAGTACGTTGTCCAATCTTATAGAGAATAAGTAAAATTTTATATCTCGCTTATTAATGAACATATATTAATGAAACTTGGTATGTGGCTTTATTTGGTTGGGTTTTAATGCTGTTTGCATACAAAACTCATTTTTGTGGTCCCCATGGCAGCAAACCTGCGTACTCAGCAGCTATAGTGTTATTCTTATGGAGAATTATAAACATGTGATATCTTGCTTGTTTACGAACATAAATTGATAAAACTTTGTATGTTGCTTCATCTGGAGGTGATCCATGGGTATTTGCATAAAAACCAGATTTTTGGTCCTTGATGCAGCAAACCTGCATACTCAGTCCTAATGTTTTTCTTATGGGGAATAAATGAAATGTCATATCTCACTTATTTATTAATATGCTTTGATTAAAGTTGGTAAGTGGCTCCATGACTTAGTGAAGTACCATTTGAAATTCGCTGAGTGAAGTACCATTTGAAATTCGCTGAGTATGCAGGTTTGCTGCAACGGGGGTATTTAAATATCTTAAGACAATCCTTGCAAAATAATAATTTACTAAACGAGGTGAAACTGTAACTATTCATCTTAATTATTTACTCCTTAATGGATACAGTCACGTAAAATGTATGGGATATTTAAAGCTATAGTAAAAAATGTTTGTTGGCCTTCCAGAAAAATATATGCTGCCTGTAAGGTTTGTTGGAAATCGTTCCAAGAAGGATGATCTGGTTTTGTATGATTGTTTGTATTGCTGTTACTCAGTGAATGAGTCCGAAGTAAGGTAATTGTTTACTGGCTCCTCTCTTTCCTAAATAACTTGTATGAGATTTTGATCGTCCATCCTTCCTCACCAAGTGGGTGAATGTCAAGCCATTCGATTTGTGGACTAGACCAATAAAAATTACAAAATTGAGTTTCGGTTGTTTTGCTTGGAATCCTATGTATTAAGGGTTTTTGGCCGCTAGGCTAGTCTGGCGGTGAGGAGCAATAGTTCTAAAAGTTGCCACCGCGCGCCGCTAGGAAGACAACTCGGGCAGTGCTGTGAGTGTGTGTGATCTGAGTGGGAGGAGAGAGGAGCGCGTTCTCCTCATTTCTCCCCCTCCTCCCACGCAGCACTGTCTTTCCGTCTACTCGTTCTTCTTCAGTCTGGGGCGCACGGCCGCGGCCCGCGGCTCGACTGGTTGAGTAGGGTTGGGTTGCTTACTATTTTCCACTGATGTGCCTTTCAATGTCGCCGACAACTAATCGTAAATATATTTTTATTTTGAGCGGTCACTTTATAGTTATGATGAGTACATTTATTGTAGCCTATACAGATTTTATCATTAAAAATGTTCGACACAGTTGTGAGCACATTTAAATACAGTGGAACTCGGATAGTTCGAATCTCAAGGGACCGCGAAAATAAAATTCAAACTATCCAAAAAATTGAATTTTAACTATAGAGGTTCGAATTATCTAGGCCTAAATAAGCTAGGATAGCTTTACTGTATTAAAAACAAATAAAATTAACTTATTTATTATATAAACATGAATTACAAATATAAAATGTTTTTTAATTTTAAGAATTACAATTTAACAAATATATTTAATCATAATACATTGATCTTATTAATTTCTTAAAATACTGTATTAAATAAATGTGCAGGGTGTCCCCGAACTATTCCATAACAATTTTCCATAAATATACAATTGTGGGATATTTTACTCCAATCACCAACATACTAACCTTTGTTAGATGTAAGTTTTCGCTATTGTTGGAATTTAGTATCCGTTTGTTGTTAAAGCTAAAGAAGAATTTGTTACTTACTATTACAAAGTAAAATTCAGGCACGATCAGGGGCGGATCCAGGGCATTTCATTGGGTGGGGGGAAATGCCCAGGTTTTTTTTTGGGGGGGGGGGTGTATAGAATACCCCTCAGGGGTGGGGGGTCCGGGAGTCCTCCCCCGGAAATTTGATAAAAATTCCATATCAATAATAATTTTATCGGACGTAAAGAATAGCCGAACGCGTTTTATTGACCAACATGTGTGTTATCGGCCTAAAAAGACGACTGTCTTGAATTCATGGACAAAAATCAGCAATTTGACCGGTTATTTTTTATACAAAATTGCAATTTGACCGCAATTCATGGTCGCCGTAACTTTTAAACTGAAAACGACAAGTAGGCCTGAACGTAGTTTATCGGCCAAGGAAAAACACAATAGTTTATTCCCAAACCGTAATTTAAAGGCGGCCAAACATTACCGGACCTTTGCTCGAACAAGACATCGGATCGAGCAGGGAGCAGGGCACGAAGGTAGCTAAATTCACTCCGAATGTCTTTCCGATCAAGACCCCGAGCAAGACTCCGGATCGGACAGATTGAGCGCGAAAACCACCGAGGGGGGAAAAACGGTGGGGACGACTTTTAGTTGCCGTTGTGAAGGCGGCAGTGTACTTGTCTGTAGATTTCACCCACTTCACCCATGTCACCCACCTCCCCACGATTTCACCCACTTCTCTCCAAGTGTCATTCCTCTTCACTTTGTGGTAGTGAAGGATGGGACAAGTACCACAAAACTGGCCGATTGTTGTACTCGGAAATAAACATCAAAGTGTTTTCCTCAGACCACTCCATCGTGCAGACTACTTTACATAAACTAGTGAACTGGAAACTAAAATGACAACAGTCAAGACCAGCTGTATTATGTGCTCGCTGGTCAAGACCGCAACCTTCACCATCGACGTATCGCTAGCGGCGGGGCTCGTGACGGCGCTCGAAGCAGCATATGGAGGTAGACACACTACCGAACTCCGAACCAGAACCCGAACAAGACATCGGACCGATCTTTCCTCAAAAAGCCGTCTCGAGAGCGTTCGGTCTGAAGTCTTGTTCGATGTCTGGTTCGGAGGGCCCACTAACTACAAGATTTTCTCCCTTCGACCCCAAATCCTGCTCGGTCCGATGTTTTGTTCGGGAAAAAGTCCGGTAGTGTGTGGCCGTCTTAAAGGCTAACACGCCGGCGGAAGAATCAAAGTATGTAATCTTCAAAATCGAAGATTTTACCAAAACTAAGATCGAAACACATTTTATCGGCCTAAAATAGCAATATATTCTCATTTTGCCATCTAAAACGGTCATTCGAGCCGCATTTTAGCCTGAAACGGTCAAACTGGGTTTTTAGAGAAATTTACCGACCGGGCGTGTGTAGTTATCAGCCAAAATCTGTAATTTGTTGCGATCATTTTACAGCATATTACCATAAAACAGCCATATACATGAGTCATAAATACGACCACAATTTTTGTTATCGGCCAAAAATTGAGTACAAACCGTATTTTATGGCGGAAATTTACTTAATCGCTCTAAAACGGCAATCAGACCGCATATTCTTGGTAATATATAAAGCCGGGTCGTGTTTAATTTACCAAAAACAACGTCTGAAATGCATTTTAGGCCGTGTTTTTTCCGTAAAAACATAAATTTTGCCGCAACATGGTGTTCAAAAACACCAAAACGACCAAATTTTTTTGGTATAGTAGACCGCGTTTTATTGGCCTGAAGCGGCAAGTGAACCGCATATTATCCACGGAAATAGCAAAAAAAAATAGGCAATTTCACAGCATTTTATTTACCGAAAACAACCGTTCCTCGCATTCTAAAGTCCGAAATCGACGGCCACAACATGGTGTTTATTAACAGAAAATGATGACAGAGCCACAATATGTGCCAAAATTCACAATCTAACCGTGATTAATCATAACAATTGGCAATCGGACCACATTTTTCCAGTGAAAAATGAAGCCGGATCCCGTTTTATAGGCCCGAACGACTACCAGAACGTATATTTCACGAATACAATCGGCGATTCGACCCCGTTCTATCACCAATGAGTGCCTAGTTTTACTATTTACGTTTTTAAAAACATATATACTCAAATCAAAAATATACAAACAATAAATGGAAAATAAATGGATTTTATGGTTCTCTTTATTTATTTATAAAAAATATCAAAAAGTTATCGGTAAGGCTTCAGGAAATTAATTAGATTGAATTTAAAATTGAATTAAATCGTAAATTTTTACTTTCCTATCACTTAGTTCAATACATCTTCAGAAGAAGCTGAATCTTCAGTAGTTACATGACAGGTAGGCCCTAGCCTATAACTTGTTTCACACAACAATATTTTACTCGCAATTGCTTTTCTATTTATTGAATGAATATATTTCTTACAAAGCATTAATAGCTACGGTTGCAGTAATACCATAATTCTCTGAAAACTTAAAAACGCGGACAAACGAGTTGAGTGAGTGGTGGGATTCGTGGAGGGTGTGGCTGGAGGGAGTGTAAGGGGCGGCGCGACCTTGGACTACGCGCTCGTGCGTGGGGTGCACGGGTAGTGGCGCTGTGCGTGTGAGTTGGTGTTAGTGAGGCGTAGTGCGGCTGGCCTACTCTGCCCCGGAAGGCAATTTCCAAGAACCAAAGGAGCAGGTCACAGACCAAACGAAAAAAGATATAAACTTCAAACAAATTTTAACATGTATATCATACTGACCCACACCACTACATCTATTATTTATACCATAAAATTGTATAAATATATTTTAACAATTTTTTAAAGTAAAAAATATATTTCTGATTTGTTATTTTGAAATCAAATGGTATTAGTAATAGTAACCTGAATTTATCCCACACAACTGCAAATTTTCATTGAAATCGGATCAACGGTTTTCTTACTGACCTTCTCCCAACAGTTGACAAAATCTCTACTTTTAAGACCCATAACTCCCTTAATAGTAATGCGAATCATTTAATATATATATATTTTGTTTCCTAATTTTCATCCTGATGTGAAAAAACTAATATATTACTTACTAATAATATATTAATTTTTTGACCAAACACCCTTAAAGGAAACTGGTGTTTTTTTATCCAGAGGTTCTGAGCTAACCACTCGACAAATTTTCATGATTCTTTTTTTTAGGTAAAGGCAATTTTGGGTAGAAGGGAATGTCGAAGCCATCATTTCTGTTTACAGTTTAATTATTTAAATACTCTCGTTGCAGCAAACCTGACTCAGCGAATTTCTAATGCATAATATCACTTAATATCACCTCTGAGCCACATACCAGGTTTCATAAAAATAAAAAAGCGGTATATACATTTGTAATTATTCTCTATAAGAATAACATTGGGAGTGAGTACGTAGGTTTTCTGAAAAAAGGAACACAACAGATTGGTTTTATGAAATATAAATAGAATTAAACTAGATGAAGCCACATACCAAGTTTCATCAATATTCATTAATAAATAAGCAACATATAATATTTTAATTATTCTCCATAGGAATTACATGGGGGCTGAGTAAGCAGGTTTGCTGCAACAAGGAACACAAAATATGGGTTTTCATGGAAATATCAATAAAACTCAACTAGGTGGAGACACATACCAAGTTTCATCAATATACATTCATAAATAAGCAATATATACTCTTTTGAATATATAAGAATGAACGTCTCTACCCCATGAATGAATTGTATATATACCCCATGTCTCTATAAGAATAACATGGGGGATGAGTATGCAGGTGGTTTGCTGCTACAAGGAACAGAAAAAATTAGTTTTTATGCAAATATCAATATAACTCAACAAGGTGAAGCCTCATACCATGTTTTATTAATTTATGTTCATAATTAAGGGAGACATTACATTTGACTTATTCTCCATCAGAATAACATGGGGGCTGAGTACATAGGTTTGCTGCTACGGGAATTATCGGTAAAAATTGCTTTTTTTTGTGCAAATCACAATAGACCACAACCAGATGAAGCCGTAAACCAAGTTTCATTAGTATACGTTCATAAATAAGCGAGATATAGATTTTTTCTTATTCTCCATAAGAATAGCATTGGACAACGTACTGTGTTTAGCATTTTCAATATCTCTGTAACCAATTGACGTAGAGAAATGATAAAAGCACCAAATTGTGTGTTTTTTAAAGTTGAATCCAATGGTCCAATGGTGATAACTCAAATTTGAATTTTTTAAATATTACGTGTAAAAACTTCAAAAAACACATTTTTGGGGTACAAAACCCCCCTAAAATACCCCTTTGGATAGAGTGACCTGGCTGGTTTTCGAACTTAAAGTCATAAATGTTGCTTAATACGTTTGTACCAAATTTCATCAAAATCGGACCATTTTTATGAGAGTTATCGCACCCACGGACACATACATATATATATATATATATATATATATATATATATATATATATATATATCAGTTTTGAACGAATGGTGTTTTTGGGGTCTGGGGACCTCAAAACGAAAAGTTATCATGGTCCTGGGCCTAGGTCTTACCATGCCGACTACGGTATAGCTTCTTCCCTATAGGGGAAATTCGCTAAAATTGATTTTAGTTTTTAAAAAGTTAAGCAGATAAACATTTAAGTTTGTTTCCAAGACTTAAGTACTCTTCTATGAAATAGAAGTTGCAAAGTAAGGATGATTTGTAAACATGTTACAGAGTAAACATCGTATGTTAATAATCCTATGTTTTATATATATGGGCAAGCCGTGACAAGCGCTAATTGAATCTTAGTTATGTCAATGTGCTTCTCTCCTTTTTTCTTGTGAAAGTTCGCTCCACCACTTTCTGTAGAATTTTGGTTTTAATGCAACTTATTAAAACGCCTCTCATTGCCTTATAATGATTTTTTTAAATGACAAAAATAACTTTATTATTAGTATTTGTTATGAAAAGCAGTGAATTTTGAACTGTCCCACCTTATCAAATGCAAATTTACATAGGTAAACAAACAAGTTAAACACACTATTTGTAGGCACTTAGTGTTTAAAGTATCTAAAAATGATTTTTTGAACAGGTATTGAACATCTGCAATCGCATCATGGATGAACTGATCCCAAATGAGAGAGCTGACCGAGACTTCAGGGTGAAATTCCCTGACGATGTGATGCAAGATAATCTTGCTGGCCAGTTGTGGTTCGGAGCCGAGGTCAGTGTAGTTATCAGTGAGACTGTCAATGTTAGCTTTGATAACCATGACTCGACATCTGTTTGAACTTCTTTGGAATTAGAGAAGGATATGTAAACATGTAAATATCGTGCATGCTAACTGCAATGAACAAGTAAACAAAAAAAGGGCAGTATTTAACAATTTATTTATTGTAGTTGACCTAGTCTTCAGGCATATTTGAACTGAATTGGTCAAAAGTCTATTAAAATACTGATGTTTACTGAATCTGAGGATGTATGTTTCAAGATTTTCAACCATTATTTTGTAACTGGTTGGACAATCATAGTTCCAAAAATAATGCCTGAAAGTTAAAATAATATACCTATAGCTAATCAAAACGTTAGGTTTTACCTTAACCCTGGAAAATATTTTTGTCTGTAGTCAAAAAATTATCTGCTGGGTTTGATGCAATTCCTATGCCTTTGATTAAATATGCTAAAGATGATTTAATTAATCACGAGCTTCTTAACAAACTACCCAGCGTTTCCATCTTATTAAGCTTAAGTTTTAATTCTCAACCCTTATTCACCTTTTTTTACTGGTATCCTAATGAATTTACCTTAGAGACAGGCAAAATAACTTTGCTCGTTTTCCTCTGTCTAATATTATTTAGGTTTATGTTGTATCATATTTATTTCTTATGTGCTGTGTGTATATGCTGCGACGGTGGTATTTTTGAATTAGCTTGGTTGAAAACATGTGTTAAGGTCATTGTCCGATCCTATAAAACTTACGTTCATAACTTAGTTAATGTGGCTGAAGTTTAACCCATTGAATACTTAGTTTTTTAATGACTGCATGGCCCCAGAACATTAATTAAATTTCAATATTTTGCAGTGTTTTAGTAAATAAACTGTACAAAATTTACTTTTGCTGCTAATTGGGCAAACATAGTGTTTTTCTTGAAGCTGTATACATTTTATTTTTAGTATGTTAATAGAAAACAACAAATAAAAAATCATATTTAAAATATTTTGTTATAAAAATAAAAATAATTTTGTTTAACCCTCCAAGTGTCTTTAATAATGAATGGTCTTAATGTTTGCCTATTTTTGGTGATTTTGCAGTATTCAAATAAATGTAAAAAACTCAAAAACACTCCAGACTGCATTATTGTATAGTTTTTCTTGTTCAGAAAATCATGGGCTTCAATATTATGTATATAACATCTCAAAAAAATTATAATAGAAAAATTATGTAATGTTAACCCTTTTAGTGCCACAATTTTGTTTGATATTTGTTACCTCAGGTAACTGAAAACTTTTGAGAAGTTGCTCACCAAATGTTACCTAGTTTTATATTGGGGCGCACTGGAAATGCCATACATTTTATTGTGTTTTTGTAAGCGTTCAGATAAAAAATTGTAAAACTGTTGTTTTTTTAGATATTTTAACCATATTTGTTTTATTTGAAACATAAATCCACAGACATTTAGATAAACAATAGGTTACACATGCAATTAACATCTACATAAATAATAAAACTATGTTAAAACCAACTTACATTGAAATACAAAATATTTGTTGTCTTCCTTATCTTCTTACATGTGTTTAAAAATTTTATATGATCATGATTATAGTGTTATATTGATCACAGCTAATATATTTATACACATAAAAAGTTTCATCACTGTCGGATAAAAAATAACTGAGCAGTAAGGGTTTTTGTGAAACGCGACACAAACATTTTCTACAATAACATGCCATGCAGTGATACGATGCAGTGATAAGTTTGTTAATTTTTTACAGGGGCACACCAACCAGTTCATGCATCCATTTCATAACTATTTATCATGCAAGTAAACAAAATACAAACACAAAACAATAAAACTACTTATTTACAGTCTGGACGAACGATAAGATTATTAGAAGGCCTAAATTTGTTTAGCAGTGATGGAACGGAAAACATTTGGCATGAATCCCTTTCTTGCAGTTTCTGCACATGTATGTTGATTTTTTTCTTTTGCCTCCTGCTTGGGTGCTTTTAGCACTGCAAACACAACAATTTTTTTCTCTTCTGTCAGGGATTTTTTCAAAAAATGTATCAGGAGAATCACCTGATGGTCCAGCTCGAGGACGGCGCGGCGGAGGGGTTATGTTACTTATGTCTGCAACATTAGGCCTACCACTTTGTTGAAGCAGCCAATCTTTCGAAAGTTCCTCGACAATACAAATTGTAAACTGATATCTGGTGACAGGCTTATCAGTATTCAATTTATAAAGTAGGTAGCAGTTTAGCATCATCCGTGAAAAAATATTAAAAGTCACCTTTTTCCAAAATCGCAAAGTGCGCCTATCATCCAAATACTCATACAACATTTGATCCCCTCCATCCACACCTCCCATAAAATCATTGTAATTTCTTATTACTTTAGGTTTATTAGTGACGTTTACTGATGCTCCTCTTCGTCGGCTACGCCGTTCAGTTTCGGCTTTACCATCTGTTGTCAGGAGCAGCACTTGTTTTTTCTGAGATTTTTTTGCCGATAGCCAACAATCATCATTTTGTTTTTTCTCAGATATTTTGTTTCCCCTACATCAAACTTGACTTTCATATTTTGTGGGATTCCCTTTCTTGACTTTTTCAGGGTACCAGTAATGAAGGTAAGTTTTGAGTACAAAAACTTTGCAAGTTTAAATGAGGTGAAAAAATTATCTACAAATACATGGTATCCCTTATTTAACAAATTTGTCATTTCTAGCAATTTCTCAACCACATAAAAACCTAAACCTTTACTTTTGATTTCCCTCTTATCTGATCCCTTGGAACCTCTGTAAACAAAAAATGATGCAATAGTGTGTGACAGCATCGCATAGTGACCAAAGCTTAACTCCCCAGCGATGTCGCTTTTTGGGCATGTATTGCAGCAGTTGAGAATCTGCTTTAGTACTGACCATGCTCTCATCTATTGATATATTTTTATTTGGTGTAAAATAAAATTTGGAAACTCTGTTAAAATGATCAACTAAGGGGCTAAATCGAGCACAAGGATCATAGCCAGGTTCTGATGGTTTGGCGATTTGTGACGTGTCAACCATATGAAAAAATTGTAATATTGCTTGAAACCGATTTCGGTTGAACATTCTAGGGAACCATGGTGTAAACTGGCTGCTTGAAGTATTCCAGTAACTGAAAATTGTGGGTTTCTTATTAAGCCCCATATTTAAAACCATGGCTATAAAAGCATGCATTTCAGCCATTGTCACCGGTTTCCACTGCAGACATCTACTGTATCTTCCAATCCGATCTCGATTTTCATCTATAAACTTTTGAGCATATTTATTTGTGTTATCAACAAACATCTGAAACAACTGAAGAGTGAAAAACAGCTTAAAATATTCAAAAGGAGGAGAGTTCCTAGAAGGGCAGTGCTTTACACCAGTAACTTCATGAAAACTAAAGCTATGGTGAATACCTTGGTCAGTTTCATCCGTTACCTCCGTCCATCCCGTTCCATCTTCTTCAACTTCCTCAGTGACATCATCTAGGCCTACATCATCATTTCGAGGTCTTCCTCTAGGCCTAGGCACTAAATTAGGTGTAGGCCTAGGCCTAGTAGGTGAGACATGGCCCACTTGAGGGGCTGGAATGAAGGGCCTAGGAAGGGGTGCTGGATCATCCTCATCTGAACTGCATTGTCGGGAATAACTTAACCTACCTACACCTATATTTGATAGCCTAAACAACCTCCTTTGGTTTAAATCACAATTAGGATGATAGTCTGGATCACTGTCTGTGTCGTCAACAACACTACTAGTACTACTTGAACTAACTTCAGATTCATTGTCACTTTCTGGAATTTCTGTGATGAAACTATCATCAATAAACTCCTCGCCAAGCAATCTGTCTATAGAACTATCACTTACTGGTAATCTTGAACGTTCCATAATCACTTTACATCAAACTAAATTATTAATAAACACCTAACCTCACCAGGTAAACAATCAACAATGACCACAAACGTAAACAATTCGGCGTCGTGAACAGCCGGTCAGCAGTCGACAGCTGACATAGAGTTTCACTGATTTAAACTTCAGCCACTGTTAACGAAATATTATAAACTATACTATATTTAGTTTTCCGTAAAAGCGTGTTAATTTCTGATTACGGCAAATATAATTCCTAATGGATTCGGTTATTTTAATTTTGGGTATTAGCGCACTTTTTGAACGTCCGTATAACCGGACGTTGGCATTTTCGGACCGGACCTTACGACGTCCGCTTATACGGACGTTGGCATTTTTAGACCGTATGACGAAACGTCCGTTTTACCGGACGTTGGCACTTTATCAATCAACTTGTTCACGTCCGATTTACCGGACGTTGGCACTAAAAGGGTTAAAATAAATATACATAAAAACCTTTCTAGAATATACAATTTTCAAAATAGCCAATTTGTTTTAAATTTTATAAGGATACTAAATATATAAACAAATAATTAGGTAAAGCAGCAAATAAAAAAGTTTTAGATAATAATCTGTTGTTGCGTGCTATGGCAAGTGAGCAAAATGGCCTTGGCGACGTTACAGTCGGAAGGATAATTTACCTCGATATCACTGCCGCCTATTTCTCCAGGAACATCAACCTACCATTCATCATCACTAAACTTTTCTTCTAAAGCCCCAAGTATGTCAATACTGTCCATTTTTACATATAAAAACAATGAAAAACATCGCAAAACAACACTATTTCCGAAGTTAGGTTAACGACGCACAACAAACCTTCACACTTCAGCTGTCTGCTGAAGTACGATTGGCACGAATGTAAAAAGCGTCTGCAGACAGACATCGGGAGAAAGCTTAGAATCTGCCGTAAACGGCTATCCCAATTTTGATCCGGTTCATTAAGATTCAATGCGCCCCAGAGCCTATTCCGTAAACGCTGTTTGACTGTCGACGCAGCGACAGTAAACACCCCAGCGGATGTGTTTTGTGCCGCTATAGCGACACAACACTTTTGGAGTGTTAATATTAAAAAAAAAGAATATGGTAAAAAATAACAAATACCCCCGTCGCAGCAAACCTGCGTACTCAGCGAATTTCCAATGCATAATATATGTCTTAATACCATATAAAGCCGCATACCAAGTTTCATAAAAATATATTCATGTATAAGCGATATATACAATTTTAATTATTCTCCATAAGAATAGCATTGGTGATGAGTATATAGGTTTGCTGAAACAAGGAACACAAACAATTGGTTTTTATGCAAATATAATTTAACTAGGTAAAGCCACATACCAAATTTAATCAATATTCAATCATAAGTAAGCACTATATCACATTTTAATTATTCTCCATAAGAATAACATGGGGGCTGAGTACGCAGGTTCGCTGCTACGGGGATAATCAATAAAAATTCAATTTTTTGTGTAAATATCAATATACCAGTACTACGTGACCCCACATGTCAAGTTTCATCTATATACATTCATTAATAATGGAGATATCAAATTTTATTTATTCTCCATAAGGATAACATTGGACAACGTACTGTGTTTAGCACTTTGAATATCTCTGCAATGGTTGGACGTAGAATCACAATTTAAACACCAAAATGATGTTTTGTTGAGCTGAGTTGATTGGTAAAAGCAAATGTGATGTTTACATTAAAATTAACTTAGGAAAAGCCAAAAACCTTTTTCCCATAAGATTAACATAGGAGATTTTATGAGCAGGTTTATTTGGATTTTCTCCGCAGCCACTTAACCTAGCTTAATAATTCAAAATACCATATTATTTGCTTTTTTAAGCTCTATAACGTGGTCTAAACCAAAATTAAGTGTTTTAAAAATTTTAGGGTAAAAAATGCAAAAAACTGATTTTTTGAAAATTTAAAACCCCCATAAACCCCCCTTCCCATGGCCCGATTTTTCTGTTTTTCGAACTTAAAGTCATAAATGTCACTTTACACATTTGAGCCAAATTTCATCGAAATCAGACGTTTTTTACTCAAGTTATCGCATTCACGGACACATATATAGATATATATGTATATACACATATATATAAATTTGAACGAGTAGTGTTTTAGTCATCTGGGGACCTAAAAAAAAATTGTCATGGTCTTGGGCTTAAGTCTTACCATGAGACCTACGGTAATAGCTTCTTCCCTATAGGGGAAATTCGCTAAAATAAAATAAATGTCTAATCAGTGCAATGAAATAAATGTCTAGTAAAGTGCAAAAACTATTTCTTTACATAAAACCTTTTAGTTTTTTACTTTATCTAAAAAAACAATTTTTTTATGATTTTTGTGCAAAACCACTTTTTTCTTGAATAATTTATAGTTTTACCCGTTTGCCAAAAATGGACCACAATGCAATATTTTACCTAAAAAAGACATTCATGGATATAAGCTTAAAGTTAAAACAATTACAACAAAAAATAAAAAAATTTAAACAAATTAAAAATTTTAGAAAAAAAACATGGTGTTGCATCATCACTGAACCACTCCGTGATAGAGATTTTGGACCAAAACGGCCATCACGGAACCGTTCCGTGAAAAGTATTCAATGGGTTAAAGCTAAGGGTGGAGCTTTAAATGTTTGAAACAGGAACAGTCGAATGGTCAGTTTTGATCCATTTTTATATAAATCTTTATATCAAATTTGAGCTCAGTCGGTCCTCAGTAATAATGAAGTGACAAACATTCAGCCGTTCTCGTTTATAATATTACTGTATTTGAATTGGGTAAGCCTCTTAGGATTTATTATGCTGACAAAATTTGTGTAATGTAAATGAAATGTGGGTGTATACATTGTGATTTGTACATAATTTGATCCCCATCTGTTTTCTGGACCAACATGTTGAGGATTGTGTTGCAGTGCCTAGCAGCAGGGTCGAGCATAATGAATCGGGAGACAGAAAGTGGAGCGATGCGGCCCCTGGCCAAGGCGTTGACCAAGTCGCTAGAGAACGTGCGTAATCTGTTGCGCGAGGCGAGCCTGCGCACACACGCACCGTCAGAGCTGGCGCACGATCGGCTGGTCGAGTCGCTCAAGATGTTCGACCGTCTGCTGGCGGAGTTTGAGCTGTGCTACGTGTCTGCCATGGTCCCGGTCAAGACTGTCCAAGAGTACCAGCTACAGCAGGACGTGGTGGTGCTCTTCTCTGAGACCCTGCAGAGGTGCGTCAAGGGCCTAACAACAAACCTCTTACAGTTTTAGCTTATTTAATTTAAAATCAATCTGAATGGTTTGGTGCATTAACTATTTGTGAGGTAGTGTAAATGACAAACTAAAAAACTTCCAACAAAATTATAAATGACTAGCAAAATTAAACTTTTAATGAAATTCTAAAATTGTTTGTTCTCAGAGCATATTTAGTCCTCTACAAATCAGACTTCAATAAATCACATTGTTGGTGACACCACACGATGCGGTCTTTATCTACAGCTATGTCGTCTAGGCAACTATAAAGAAAAACAATTCAATTTGTCCATGATTATTGATTATTAATTCATGACTTGACAGAAATTCTCAGAAATTAATATGTAATTGTTTGCTATGCATTAGTGACTCGGTTGCAGTCACTAAAAGTTTGCAACACAATCTAAATGGGAATCGGTAAAGCTATTGTATATGGTTTAAGCAGTCTATGGTCATTGGCACCGACACAAATCAAATGTGATCGTCAGCAATTGATGCAAACAGTTACAATCGTCATTGATAAAACTTCAAGCTACTATATAAATTACTGAGAGAGCGATCATTGTACTGTCTCCATTCCTGTGTAGTTTTAATTGGCTCTTGGTATTTTGTCAATAATTCCACAGTGATACATAATACGGGTTAAGTATTTTGGTTGAGAGATAGTGTGGTGAAATTTGGAGATATTTTATATAAGCTCAGTCAGATTCAGGAAATATATGTTTTACTTAGGATTAGAGATGTGCGAGTACAGGTTTTTTAAGTTGAGCCGAGTAGATGGCAAAAGATCTGAATCTTGAGTTCGAGTCGAGTATACAAATTAAAAAAACACATTGGTCGAGTTTAATTGGATCAAAACAGTGTATAGGGTTCCATTTATAAATGTTGTTATTAAAATATACTTTTCTAGTCACTATGCCCTGAAAATAACAATAGTAAGTCAAATAAATGGATTCCTGCTTCATTGGAAAGAGATAAGTACATTTATCTGAAAATAAATCATACCAAAGTTATTGCATAACATTTTGCCATGAAGGTCAAATACTTTTAATCTTTTGGTATTAAGGTTGTTATAACCTATATGGTGTTGATTAACAGTTCATTAAAAAATAATCTCAGTTTTATATTTTATTTCCTCTTTTTTATTCATCCTATGTTTTGTATATTATGTTTAGGCCTAAGCTACATCTCTTACGAATGGAGAAAATGAAATTACATTTAGGCCTAGAAGTCAAAATAAACTTTATTTTAATATTTAAAAGGCCTATTATATGGTAAAACAATAACCTACTTACTTACCACACAAAATATATTTACTAACACATCTTAGCATTAATTTTAATACTAATAGTCCTAATAAGAACAATCAGTTAGTAAAAACATGAAGATACTATGTTTGAAAGTGCCTGGCAAATCAATTGATAAAATTGAAGCCATGTCTTAAATAGAGTTTTAAAATATTACAAATTATTTAAAAAAGTCATTGATGAAACATGAACAAGGCCAAACAAATCACTTGCCTTTAAAAACAGCTCAATGCCAAAGGACAATAGTTGAGCCTAAAATTAATGGATTGACTCAATTTCAATTATGGGACAAAGAACAAGCACAAACTTTGTATGCTTACCTATTAGATTTCATTACAGATTTGTTTTTGATATTTTACTTTAAAAAATTACAAAGTTAGGTTAACCTAAAAGTGGACTATACAGGCAGTGTTCATACAAATCAATCTGAAGGTCCTGGTAAATCCTCCATTTTGGTGTAAAGAGTAGGCTAACACAAATTTATAAGCCACAACTTGCTTATTTATTAATAAATCACTAAAATCCACATCACAACTGTTAACACCTCAAATGCGTTGACACTCAATTTGAATTTACTGACGACGCGCGGCAGCAGACGACCCGTGGTAGCGGAGTAAACTCGCTTGAAACCTTCAAGTTTCAGTAAAACCTTGAGTTTCAGAGCCGAACTCGGCTCGAACTCGAAATTTTGAGTACTCGCACTAATCTACTTAGGATAGTTTTGCTCAGTAAAACCTAGTTTCGTTTTATAAATGTTTATTACAGTTGTAGTGACTCACTAGGTCAGCCTATCAGTGCAGTGTCGAGTGGTTGTTTTGTTGCAGAGCTCTGAAGCTGGGACTGCTGAGCCAAGAGACGGTGGACCAGTGTGACCCGGCCCTCATGTTCACCATCCCGCGGCTGGCTATCGTCACAGGTCTGCTCGTCTACCCAGAGGGTCCTCTTAGCCTCGACACCAGTCCGCACCACATGTCCGAGATGTTCAGGCCATTCAGGGTAAGCAACCTGACTACCTCATAATAGTGTTTTATAATAGCAACGACTTTATAGTTACAAAATTGAATAGTAAATTTAAAAATACAAAGAATACATTGTGATTGGAAAACCATACTGACAGACATTTTAATATCAAATAAAACTCATCAGTTATACAGTCAGTTAAAGAATGTATTACACTCCAACCCCGCTAATCCGAACCCTGATAATCAGAAAATTTTCTTTATACGAACACAATTTTTGGAATAAACAAATTGATATGTTTAAGTTAATGGGTAAAAGGAACTAATTAATGTATGCACGTTACATAAACAATGTTTTATTAACAGTTTAAGATAGTGTACAGTACTGTAATATAGTGTAAACAAGATTTTCAATGTTTTACTCACTCCAAACTTCGCAGACACTTTAGTAGCACTTTCACATTTATGAGCGACTTTAGTATCTCATGTCTTTTTTTAAGCGTGCAAGTTTTATTCTGACGCTTTTTTGACGCGATGAACTACTGTAACTCACTTATCGCTCTCATGGGAAAAACGGTGGCACAGGGTACGATTGTCTCATCTGATACGACGCAATCTAAGGGGCTTTGATTTTTAGCGCAGTTGAACAATAGATGGGCAGACGTACATTGAGGGATTGGGAAACCCTGGCTACTTAAAAGCTTTGTTTCACTAACAGAGTGCAACAAAGTGCTTTACTTGAATGTACCATACAAACATCATTATTTAGTGATCAGTGAAATATACTGTAAATGAATTATTGAACTGTATAATCCGCCTATACACTTATTTAAATTATTTAATTGGATTTTCACGGATAAACCTTTGGTTTTCGGATAATTCTGATGTAATAAATCTTATCGATTTTACTTATTTTAAATTTAATTTTTTACTCTCAACTGATAATAAACTTTTACCTGTTAGTAATCTTCTTTTTACCTAACCTAATTCAAATGTTTACAAAGCAAACGCAGGTGTTCTGGCTCTTCTGCTAGCTCATACAAGAAAGTGTGTTTATGGGTAAAGTTACACTAGTGGTCTCTGGTTCTTCCTCACTTTCTACAACTAAACTAAAATAAATGGCATCTTAGCCTAACAATAAAAACTCAGGGGTACAGTAACAAACGTACATTTATTTTTAAACTTACAATTATGGTATTCTTGAAAATGAGAAAAAAGGGGCTATCAAAATAGTGTACAAATTTGGGGAAACTCTATTATTTACTTTGATATTCAATTAATATGCAATTGACTTTAAATGTCTCAGGGTTCACAAGAGCTCTTATTTATCTCAGGTGGGGATTTTGTGCGGCTGATAGAATGTATTCTTATGATATTTGTTATATAATAACAAACTCTTGATAATCAAACATAGTATGAAATAAAGTTATTAATAAATTACGATTTGGAATATGAATAATTAAATATTGCTCAATAGCAGGTGAAAAGTTACTGTTCACTGGAAAACTTCTAAAGTCCAGATGTCAGATGGCGCTCTCAATAAATAGCTAGTAAGCTATTATTTTAACTTGATATTTGATATTAAATGCTTCAAAATTAAACTTGAAGGTATAAAATTAATTTAATTTTGATATATTTGGTTTTTGACTTTAATTACTTTAATAGTTCTTTAAAAGTTTATGGCCTAAAACTGAAATTCAAATGGCTTCCTTTGACAAGAAAAGGATTGATCTCACTACAACTTAAAATTCGTAGCTACAGGTTTTAAAAACTCTTCTCGGCCTTTACTAAGGGTAAAATAAGGCCTGCAGCTCTTCTTTCTATTTGAAATATGGGCTTTTAGTGCCCAAATACTAGGGGTCTGCGGTACCAGAAATTTAAGGTCGGTACGGTTCGGTACGGTAAATATTTTTGTACCTCGGTTCTTGGTACAAAATCGGTACGGTACGCGGTAATAAAGTAGCTGTAATTTATCATAGCCTAAGTGTGTATTTGAAAACCAAACAGAACAAATTCAGAAACAATCTTTTTAAAGAAAAACATTCTAGCAGACATAAAAATATATTTAGGCAAGCTTTTGATTATAATTTGTAATAGTTCACAAATATTTATATAGGCCTAATAACAATAATAGGTTTTAAACACTAGAAGCGATAGGTAAAGCACAAATAAATCAAAAAATAAATTCAAATCCATCGCTATTATGAGTTTCAAAAATAATTATATTAATTTAGTTATGCAGGTTTATTTCATCTATAAGATAAGATTTTGTTATTTGTATTTGTAATAATTACCTAGGATCCCATTTATTCAATTTTCCCTATATTCAATAGTTATGTTAGGTAATTTCCCAGTTAATTTAAATTGTAAAGCTATCTCAAATACATTTCATATATATATATATATATATATATATAATGATATATATTATATGATATATGATATATATATGATATATTATATATGATATATGATATATTATATATCATATATATTATATGTATATTATATTATTATGATATACGCCATAAAATTATGAACCAATGTAGACTAACCTTTTTTATTTGTTACAACAGTAGTGTGTGTAAAACTTATTTTTTTTGTTAATAGACGTTTTAGCGATGAAAGTAATATTTAACCTAAACACTCTTCTAAACCAACATTACAGCATATGTAATGTTGAATTCAAACAGTTTCTTTCGGTTGGTTTAATTTCCATCCATAAAACATTAGGAAGTTTCATAATGCCTATTAGGAAAATGTTATGACAAGCCCGATTTGTATTTTTGAATTGATGTTCATGATATTACGTTTGCATATCAAAATAAGTGTCAACTTTCTGCATGTTACTACTCTCTATAACACACGATCGTAGATCTGAATGTGTTTGGCAAATGTTTGGCGATTTTAAGTAGTATCAAGTACTCATTTTAGGTTAAGGAGCTGTTATATAATCGGCAATGTACAACACAAAACGGTTTTATAAGTTCGTTGATTTAAAATACCCCCGTCGCAGCAAACCTGCGTCCTCAGCAAATTTCCAATGCATTCATATGTTTATCACCACCACATAAAGCCACTTACCAAGTTTCATAAAAATATATAAATAAATAAGTGATCTATAGCATTTTATTTATTCTACATAAGAATAACATTAAGGCAGAGTACACAGGTTTGCTGCAACAAGGAACACAAAATATGTGTTTTTATGCAATTATCAATATAGGCTAACTCAACTAGGTGAAGCTCCATACTAAGTTTTATTAATTTATGTTCATAATTAAGGGAGATATAAAACTTTACTTATTCTGCATAAGAATAACATTAGGGCTGAGTATGCAGGTTTGCTGCTCCTGGGATAATCAACAAAAAATCAATTGTTTGTGCAATATACCAGTACTATGTGAAGCCCACATACCAAGTTTCATCAATATACATACATAAATAATCGAGATATAAAATTTTATTTATTCTCCATAAGGATAACATTGGACAACGTACTGTGTTTAGCACATTGAATATCTCTTCAACGGTTGGACGTAGAATCACAATTTAAACACCAAAATGATTGTTTTGTAGACCTGAATCGATTTGTAAAAGCAAATGTGAAGTTTACATTAAAATGAACTGAGGAAAAGCCAAAAACCTTTTTCCCATAAGATTAACATGGGAGATTTTATGAGCAGGTTTTTTGGATTTTCTCCGCAACCACAAATACTATATTATTTGTTTGTTAAGCTCTATAAAATGCTCAAAACCAAAATTGAGTGTTTTAAAAATTTTAGGGTGAAAAGTGCAAAAAACTGATTTTTGGAAAATTTAAAACCCCCATAAACCCCCCTTCCCATGGTCCGATTTTTCTGGTTTTCAAACTTAAAGTCATGAATGTCACTTTACACATTTGAGCCAAATTTCATCGAAATCGGACTTTTTTACTCAAGTTATCGTGTTAACAGACATACATATATATACATATATATAAATTTGAACGAATAGTGTTTTTGACATCTGGGGACCTCAAAACAAAAAGTTATCATGGTCTCAGGCTTAAGTCTTAGCATGAGACCTACGGTAATAGCTTCTTCCGTATAGGGGAAATTCGCTAAAACAAACAGATATTCATGTGTTTATCCCTCAGGTTGATTTAAAAATGATTAAATGTCATACAAATTCGGTTGTAGATTTTTGTTTACATTTACACCGCCTCTAGGCAAGCAAAGACGAGCTGAAAATTGTAAAGCGTAGTAGTTTGTTGTTATTAATCTCTGTTACTCTCGATGTTTATATACATTTATTACATTACTCGCCGAGTCGTACGTAACTCAACGAAACATTCGGCCAGTCTGTGGAGGCGGCTTTATCAATGCTGTAAAGGCATCTCGTCATCATTCATGATCTGATCGTGAAACTGTAAACTCGCGAATGAATGTCGGTCAAAGTTGAAAGTTGCTGTCGTGTGCAAAGGCGTGTCTATAGAATGTCAACGGACGAAAAAGATGTTATGAATAAAACTGAAGGAAAAATGTGGTTGATAAATAGTGAATACTGATTTTTTGTAGTTCTAGGCTGTACCGTACCGACTTATTACCGGCGCCGATAATGGTACCGAACCGAATTCGGTAATTCGTTTTGTACCGAACCAGTACCGAATTTTCGGTGCACTGCAGACCCCTACCAAATACTGAATTAAGGGGAATTATTATATTGGGAAAATGTACCACTTATTTAGTACATCTTAACACTAGGCCATTGTTCATGAGAAGGGCAGATGCTGGTATTGTTGCAAGAATTCACACATGTCATGGTTCACTGAATCACTTTTGGCTCTTGATGTCCACTGTCACGTATACACTATATAATACCCCCGTAGCAGCAAACCTGCGTACTCAGCAAATTTCCAATGCATATATATGTATCTTAATACCACATCAAGCCACATACTAAGTTTCATCAATAAACATTCATAAATAAACAATTTATGACATTTTAATTATTCTCCATAAGAATAACATGGCGGCTGAGTATGCAGGGTTGCTGAAACAAGGAATACAAAAAATGGGATTTTATAGAAATATCAATATAACTCAAGAAGGTAAAGCAACATACCAAATTGTATTAATTTATGTTCATAATTAAGGGAAATAACACGTTTCTTAATCTCCATAAGAATAACATGGGAGCTGAGTACGCAGGTTTTCTGATACAAGAACTATCGGCCAAAAAATGTTTTTTAGTGAAAATATCAATAGACCACAACAATATGAAGCAATATACCAAGTTTCATCAGGATAAGTTGATAAATAAGCGAGATATACAATTTTTCTTATTCTCCATAAGAATACCATTGGACAACGTACTGTGCTTAGCACTTTCAATACCTCTGTAACCATTTGACGTAGAGCAATGATCAAAACACCAAATTGTGCGTCTTTTTAAGCTGAATCCAATGAAAAAAACTAAAATTTGACTTTTTCAAGAATTATATGTAAAAAACTCAAAAACCCTTAGTCATAAGTGCTGCTTTACACGTTTATACACAATTTTTTCAAAATCGGACTATTTTTACGAGAGTTATCGTGCTCACGGACATATATATATACAGTTTTGAACGAATGGTGTTTTTGGTATCTGGGGACCTCAAAACGCAAAGTTATCATAGTCCCGGGCCTAGATCTTACCATGCCGACTACGGTAATAGCTTCTTCCCTTTAGGGGAAATTCGCTAAAAATTGCTAAAGAGCTAAAATTTGGGATTTGGATAAATTATTAAAATAGATTGATATTAATTATCAAGCAATTTTGTTACATGGTATTATAGGCTATTATATATTTATTTACTAGGCTATTTGATATTTTTCCTCGCCTAAAATAATAACTAAATTAACTAATAGGCCTATCTACATTATTCCTAATATGGGATTTTCAGTTGTTGCTGGTATTTAAAATTACATATAATTTATGGGGAACATGAAATTAAAATTATTAGTTTTGGGGGAAAAATTGTCAGGGTAAATATAAGAATTGTTGGACTGAAAATGTAGCTATCCGAACAGGGTCCGGTCCCAATTAGTTTGGATTAGTGGGGTTCTAGTGTATAATCAAGCCACAGACATTCAGATGTGAAATATGAAATACAGTAAAAACTGGCTGATATGTTTACAGTGGCGGATCCAGCCAGGAGGGTCCCTCCCCCCTTGGACTCAGAAAATGTTTAATTAATGGCTAATAGCATTGACTATACACCGGTACTAGACTGAAAACCTTATGGTACACGTCTGATAACAAAAGAGGCAGGATTCTCCACTTAGTTCTGACAGCACTGGATATAAATCGCCTCCATTGCACGCAATGGCGGTCGTAACTCTTTCTCATGCTGACCATTTGTAAAATCTCATTTTGCTAATAAAACGACTGTCTCGCGTTCCTTGCAACTCGGGAAGTTTTAATATACGATTTAACAAAGACTGAAAGGCTGTAATAACAAAGGCTGTGTGAAATAAAATTAATATTGAAATAAATGTTACAAACTTGTGATAAAATTGGTGTCGAGGTCATAACCGTCTTTCACCAGCGTCAATCAAGCGAGCTCTGTCTGTTCGTCTACCTATGCGATTCCATTAGTTCGCGTAATGTCTACTAGGAGGAAGGACATTTGATAGCCCCTGTTACCGTCCGCATTCAATAGATTGTGCTGTTTCTTGGTTAACCGTTTTTAGCATTGCATTTGCCGTCTAATACAGGTGTATAGTCAATGGTAATAGTGTGATGCTGTCTGTCGCTGTACTCGTTTTTGTTTTCAATATTTACAAATACATTATTTGTACCAACACGTCTTACCTACTGGGCAATGCTCTACAAAACGGAGCTTCCGCTATAACACGTCGCTAAGAATAGTTTTAACAGTACAATTATCATGGAATGTTTAGGCCAAGATAGTGAGCCCCGCTGGTTGGACGGTAAGGAAGCAAGTCGCCCTAGAACGATACGTCCTTTATGTGTGTTAAGTAACTTACTGCATCCATATTGTTGTAAGATAAACAGTTGCCGATCGATACATAAAATTATGGAGTCACTGAGCTCCTTAAATCCGTCAAACTCATCTTACTATCTGTAAGGTAAAGGCACCAGCCAGAGCTGAGCATTCCCTAAGGTAATACACCACAGGACCGACCTATTGCTTTAGTCCCCCCTAGGGAATACAGCGCAGCACCGACCTATGGACTTGGGCTGATCATCCCTAAGGTAACTCACCACAGCACCGGCCTGTTGCCTTTGGCCGCCCTAGGAGCACACACCGCAGCACCGGCCTAAGGGCTTGGGCCGAGCATTCCTAGGGTAATGCACCACAGCACCGGACTATTGCCTTTGGCTGCCCTAGGGAAACACACCGCAGCACCGGCCTAGGGGCTTGGGCCGAGCATCCCTAAGGTAACGCACCACAGGACCGGCCTATTGCCTTAGGCCGCCCGAGGGAATACGGCTCAGCACCACAGCACCGGCCTATTGCCCTTGGCTGCCCTAGGAGCACACACTGCAGCACCGGCCTAGGGGCTAGGGCCGAGTATCCCTTAGGTACGCACCACAGCACCGGCCTATTGCCCTTGGCTGCCCTAGTGGCACACATCACACACAGCACCGGCCCAGCAGTCTTCCTCAATCTTCTTCCTTTCTGAAACCTTTGCGTTCTACCTTAGCCATTTTGTTCGCGTCGGTTTAGCCTTGAGTAGTGTGTGTAATTAAATAATTCGGTATAACACTTTTTTTCTATGTAGTAGTTGTATAAAATGTGTATGTTTATGTGCCTACTGTTTATTGTATCAGTGGAATACATAAATATTACGCATTTCATTATAAAATAAGTGTTGCAATGTGGTGTTTTATTTGTTAGCATCATGATTGAATTAAATTTATCAAGTACTAACAACTGTCTCCCGTTGCTGCGGTACATTATCGTTTAGTGAGCAAAAAAAAATCTCAAGTGCGCCCCTCTCAACAAATTCCTAGATCTGCCCCTGTATGTGTATCCAAATCAATAACAGGATAGTACAGAATCAAAGTCTTATTATATTCCGTATTAGTGACAGGACAAAAATGCATCTTAAATTTGACAAAGGGTTCACTATTATTGAAAAATAATATACTTGACTAGGAATAATAGATCCTATTCCCAACAGTTGAATAAAATGTCTAAATGAAAATATTCAAATTACTAAATAATATTGGTTAACTAGTATTTGGCTTTCAAAAGTTTAAATTGAGAGAAAAACCAGCGGCTTTTCACAGCATTTTTCAGGAGAACAACCCTGACGATCTTTGGAACTATGTGGTTCAAAGAGGTGTTAAGTTACCTGCAGTTTTGTTGAGTGTTCATGGGTAAAATTGTCAGAAACAAATATTGATATAGTAGTAAAACACATTTTATATTTCTTACAGACTCTGCTAGTCAAGATTAGAGAACTCCTGTGGACACTGACAGAAGCTGAGCTGTTGACTCTGGAGAAAATGCTGTGCTCTTCTGAAGACCCTGGATCATTGTCCCTCTTGCCCTCTTCCAATGGGTAGGTGATTGGGAAAGGAGGCTGGAAGTGGTCACAGGAAATGTGTGAATTAAATAATTACAAAGGGATCTTGCGTTAGAATTGTTAGTTCAAGCATTATATTTTTAATTCAAGGTTTCCTAGTTTGATGATTTTTGATATTTAATATTATTTAGGAAAATTAAAAACCTAACGGTATTTAAACAAAATGTAAGGTTTTTTTAAATATCTTTTGCATGAAACTAAAGTTTGAAACAACCAGTTAACTTTCAGGAAAGGTTAAACTTGGAATGAAAAAAGATTCTTTTTCAACTAAGGAAGTCTATTCATGAGATAAAATATGAATAAATTAGATTACAGCTAAACACTGTAGGCTACTAAACTTCAGCACTTGTTTATAACGTTTGTTTGCAGTGAGGCTGACCTGAGTGAGGAGGAGAGTTCCGGGTGGGGAGGAGAGGGAGAGGTATCAGAGTGTGAGACAGTGATGGAGCAACTGCCTGCCACTATAGTGCCTAACACGCTGTCTTCCCAAACCGACGACTCGGGAGTGGTGACCCTGCAGAGTGCCCCGGACAGTCCCGAGAGCATGGACGAACCGTTAGAGCAGACCAACGCCGAGGCGGAGGATCCCCCCACTCCAGACGAGTCTGAGAAACCCGTGGACACAGAGATGAGGGAGGATGAGGAGAGTGACGAGGGGAGCTCATCAAACTCCGGCCAGGCCGACTTCATCAACCTCAATGGCCAGTGGACACTGCCCATTATACCGTGCGCATGTTCAGTGGATATTTCAGAAGACGCTACGATGACAAAGCAAGGTCTGTTGAACCGGAGTCTGCAACAGGATAGAGAATTCGGGACTGACACAACAGAAAGTGCTTGTGAGGAATGTTTTTTAAGGCAGATGAATGATTCAAAAACAGAAGTGCCTTCAGAAAATGTACTGGGAGCTGAAAATAACGAGGATGTGAGATGGGTCTGTGATACAGATGTGCCTAGCACTTCTGAGGGAGAACAGAGAGGAGAGACTGATTGTGAGGCAGGGAAACAGTGTGGTGAAAGTGTTTCTGTAAATAGTGTGCAGTCTGATTCCAATAGGGACATTATAAACAGTGATGAATATGTTAACTATAAACAAAGTGTAAATGTAAATGATACTAAAGTGAAATGTTTACGAACTATTGAAGAATGGAAACACAAAAGTGATGGTGGAGAATCTTCAGAAGATCTTCATGTACGTTATGCTGAAAATTGGGAAGCCCTCTGTTCATCCGGACAGCTGCCGAAAGACTGTGATAAAAGGTAAATAATTTTAATTCTAATATAAATTATGTTATGTTGCGTCTATTCTGTTTTATCTTATTTATTTTTAGGTTGGTAAAGGACAACAGGCGTACCTTAAAGTAGGAACATCCACTTTGAGTCCACTTTGAATAGTTATACCTTAACCCTTTGCACTCCGGACAAAAATTTTTGGTCACTGCCAAAAACTCCAGATACTGTTCTGAAAGTACTAGCCAAAAACTCTGGGCCTTTTTAATCAATTTTGCATGGGTTTGGGGAAAAATCTGTAAATTTTATGTTTTAGCAGATAGAGTTATAATTCTTTTTTTGTTTTATTCCTTATGAGTTTTTGAATAGTAACAAAATATTTGTAACTAAAAGAAAAGATATTTTTTTAAATTTTTAATAAAAAATAAAAAACATTTTATGTAAAAGTTAACTTTGAGGTGTAATAGCTAAATAATAAACCATTGGCCCCTCACATTATATTGATATTTTCAGATTCCCCATTTAGTTATAAACATGCACACAAAATTTCATGCATTTATCTCGAAAAACAAGCAAGTAAAAGGAAAATACCCCCGTCGCAGCAAACCTGCATACTCAGTGAATTTCCAATGAAGATATAAATGTCTTAATCCTACATAAAGCCACTTACCAAGTTTCATAAAAAGATATTCACAAATAAGCGATATATACAATTTTAATTATTCACCATATGAATAACATTGGGGCTGAGTATGCAGGTTTGCTGCATCAACAAACACAATAAAAGGGTTTTTTTGCTAATATCAGTATAACTCAACTAGGTGAAGTCATATACCAGTTTTGATTCATTTATGTTCATAATTAAGGGAGACATAGCATTTAATTATTATCCATAAGAATAACATGGGGCTGAGAACGCAGGTTTGCTGCTACGGGAGCCTTTGGCAAGAAATTATTTTTTCGAGCAAATATCAATAGACCATAACCAGATGAAGCCATATACCAAGTTTCGTCAGTATACTTTCATAAATAAGCGAGATATAAAATTGTTCTTTTCCTCCATAAGAATAACATTAGCAACGTACTGTGTTTAGCACTTTCAATTTGTCGGTAACCAATTGACGTAGAGAAATTATCAAAATACCAAAATTGTGTGTTTTTTTAAGCTGAATCCAATGGTAAAAACTAAAATTTTATTTTTTCAAAAATTATTTGTAAAAAATTCAAAAAACCCATTTTTGAGGTACAAAACCCCCCCAAAATACCCCTTCGGATGGAGCGATCTGGCTGGTTTTTGAACTTAAAAGTCATAAATGGTGCTTTACACGTTTATCAAATTTCATCAAAATCAGATCATTTTTACGAGAGTTATCGTGCTCACGGACACATAAATATATATATATATATATATATACAGTTTCAAACGAATGTTTTTGGGGTCTGGGGACCTCAAAACGAAAAGTTATCATGGTCCCGGGCCTAGGTCTTACCATGCCGACTACGGTAATAGCTTCTTCCCTATAGGGGAAATTCGCTAAAAAAGGAAAATTGTATTAGGCTCATTTACAAGCGGTCCTCCAAATTTTAGCTTTTTTGTAACACAAAAAATAAATATAACTGTTTTTGCCCAGAAAATATACTGAAACTTTGTTGTACAACTCTAACTATAACATAAAATGTCATCAAACTTCCAAAAGTAAACAAATATAAAAATAACTATGCCTTAGGTTTAGCCTAGTCTAGGCCTAGCCTAGGCCTACGTCAGCTAGGCTAGGTAAACATCAAGTCGGCGATTTTAAAGTCCTACTTCAGAAGAAATATCATTGTAATTTATTTTAGACTAAATATAAACTGAATATAGCATATAAAAATAATCTTCAACTTGAAATAACAACAAAATTTATCAGTGTAAACAACAAACATCTGATTGTCAATGAAACCAAAACATATGGTGGGCATAACATCATCAAAACAACTCATCACATAAAAAACAGCATAGAGTAAATCAATACTGACTTCACAGTGATACTCCACAACTATCTGGTTTCCATTTATCGCAAAGGTAGCGCATTTGGATATTTTATAAAGCCAGTAAAATTGGTTTTGCGGACATCCGAAAAATCGGACGTCGGAGTTTTTCGCACATTTTGCGAACGGCCGATATATTGGACTGCGGAGTTTTTGGCCGAAACAGCGAACCCCGATATATTGGACGTCGGAGTGCAAAGGGTTAACACACTAAGATCACATTTTAAAAGGAGATATTTTTTGCTCGCTGAATATAAAGAGAAAGTCACTGAGGGTTTTGAGACATAGTATACCTAACACATCAATTTGAAATACAGTTTTTGTACTGTCAGTTATAATATTATATGAAAATTTATTTACTCAAGTCTGCTGTTTTGGATAGGTAGAAGCTTGGTGGGTTAGGGAGTGTTGGGTTGATATTATATTGAGATTTCAGGGTTCTCTGGATTTAGTAACTGCGTAGGAAAGTTCCAATATTCTTAGCTGGGACTGATTGCATTCTTTGGGAAGTAATCTGATTACTTTTCAAATCACTAGTTGACATGACTGGTTTGCTCTAACTTAACACGTTCAGCCCGATGTGTACCACCGGTGGTACATGTCGGAATTTTTGAAATGATTAAAAATATGATCCAGCAAACAGTCATCTAAACAAAAAGACGAAGTATTATTTTCCAAGAACATAATTCTGACAACAAAATTACACGTGCACCACCGGTGGCCACGGTGTGACTATATAAACCTAAACCACGAATACATAGTTTAAAGAACTCAGCAAAGCTCCGAATGCACTTTAAAAAAGCATAAAATCAAATGGAAACAGTGCGCCACGAGTAATACATGTCAGAGTTTGCCGTACACATCGTGGCGCACATCGGGAAATTTAGGAATTTCAAAAACTGACTATCATTTTCCATTGGGCTGAACGTGTTAATAGTTTCAAATAAAACTGAGAATGAAGTAGAGATTGCTGCTAACAACGATCTCGTGTTGATTAATAGGTAAATCTCATATGTTTTCACACAAAACAACAAAGAAACAAACCCAGGCCAGATGTAACAATAGATAGTCCTAAAATCTCGCAATAAAAAGAAACAATTTCTAGGGTTATTATTAGTTTGAAACTTGACTTGGAACAATCCACAATATAACTTTGCAAAATAGATTTCTTCGGTGTTATCCTCTTAAATATGTCTAGATGTTGCTCAATAGAAACAAAAACCATTTATTATGCTCATATAAATTCCCACATATCCTTTGGGTTTATGATGTAGTAACAGAAATTCGCCAAGCATTTTAAGAATAAAAAAACAGTACGAATAATCATGAATTTAAATAACTTGGATTCAGTAAATTAAGTTTTCTCTAGATTAGAAATATTAACAATAGGTATACCGGTATATATTCTTGAAACAGTCATGTTTGTAAGGTACAATACAATGGTGGCATGTTACCGAGATCAGAGTCAAGCAATAATTATGGAACAAGAAACAAAAATCAGTTGGCCTTTCAAACAAATTACACTATAACCAAGTTCTGCGGGAGTAAAATTGATAAATCATATCCCAAAGTGAGAATTTAATATTCAAGAAACGTTTTAAAAGGTTTTTAACAGGAAAATCGTCTGTATTCATTTTAAGATTTTACTGAAAATACTTATTAAGGTGACTTTGTAATTAGTTATACACTTTTTTTAATGAGTGTATAACTAATTTTTCCCCCTATTTTTCCTCCATTTCTTAGTATATTGACTCCAGACCACTGCCGATCATTGTTGGTCTTTAATATTTTCGGCCGCCATCTTGGATTCAAATTTTTTCCAAATGTAATGGTGGGTTTTTGAGCCATCTTATTCTTTTTTATAGTGAACACAATGTGGCACGCGTTTGTGAAGATCATTATTCTTTGTCAAGATATTGATAATTTGATGAATGAATTTTAACCCTTTTACCGCCACGGGCCGATTAGATCGGCCTTACGATATGTTCTGAAGACCGCCACGGGTCGATCTCATCGGCCTACACATTTTACTCGAAGTCCGCCACGGGCCGATCTCATCGGATCTGCAATGTCGAGCGAAAACCGCCACGGGCCGATCAGATCGGCTTGGCGTATTTGTGTTATTGCGCTGTTATTTTACAATAATATACTCGTAAACTTCATATTACTATAAAGCCTAAGAACCACTCTAGTTGGTTCCGCTGCGTGAAATTATCTAAAAATGTTATTATAGTATCCCAACAACAAAAATAATATCGATCAGGTAGGCCGTGCCAAGAGCAGACAGGTGATTGGCGCCACGCAGTCTGCCGCGGCATTTATTGGCGCCAAGCAGTCTGCATCGAGGTTTTGTTTACAATTGCATCTCGTGAGTTTAGTTTACATTAATTAGTGCGGTAAACATTGTTTTGAGTGCAGTTTTTTGCGCGTATTTGTGTAAAAATGAGTAAGAGACCGTGTCCGTCACCACTAAGTGAAAATACTATCGTGAATGAAATTCTTGCAAGTGGTTACGACGTCGCTAGCGATGACGGGGGGGACAACTCATTAGATGATGACGTGTCCTCTTCCTCAGAAGATGTTGTTGACGATAACAGACGAGGACCCAACCTACGATCCAAGTCCAACACCGAATCATTTTCGATTTTTGTCAGTAAGGAATAGGCCTAGATTTTTAGATTTCGATATAAATGCTCCCGGGCCTTCAAACAGAGTAACGGATGAACAACCTGATGTCAACCAAACTGTTGTACATCAGCCTACTGTGGGTTATAATAGTTCTGACGAGAGTGAATCCGATGATCCCCCTATGCCCGATGATCCCCCTATGCCCGATGATCCCCCCATGCCCGATGATCCCCCTATGCCCGTACCTAGTAATACGCCACAAATGCCTAACGGAAACGGAAATCGGGAACCCAGGGGCAGACGTAGGCAAGGGAGGGGTGGTGTTCGAAGGCCCCGGACTGTAGGCCAAAGGAATAATCACGATTCCGACAGTAGTGAATGGGAGGAGGTAGAAGATGGGCATGATCCTGGATTTCCCGCCACATTCAACTTTTCTGAATTGTCTGGGCCAAAACACTGTCCGCCCCGGAACTCACGTCCTTTGTCATATTTTTACTTGTTTTTTACAAATGTATTATTGAACACTTTTGTTTTAGAAACCAACAAATATGCCAACGAGTTTTTAAGGTCTCAGCAAGGTAACCTGTCCCCTAAAAGTCGCATAAGGTCCTGGGTAAATGTAACTCTGGAGGAAATGAAAGGATTCATAGCTGTAATCCTAAACATGGGTGTAATTCGAAAACCGACAATAGAATCTTACTGGTTTACCGCATCATCAATGAGTACCCCATGGTTCAGTAAGATGTTTAGCCGGAACAGGTTTGAAATTTTACTTAAGTTTTTTCACATTGTTGATAAAAACACCTTGCCAAAGCTTGGGGACCCTAACTATGACCCATGTGGTCGATTTCAGTGTCTAATTGACCATTGCAACAGAGTTTTTCGAACGTATTTCACGCCTTACGAAAAACTCTCAATAGATGAATCTTTGGTGGGAACCAAAAAGAGAATCGCTTTAACGCAGTACATCCCCAAAAAAAAACATCATAAATGGGGAATCAAACTTTGGGTACTTTGTGACGCCGACACGAAGTACTGTTATCAGTTTTACTGCTACAAAGGGGCCAGATATGAAACTGAACGGCCTAGGATTGACCAGTTTGGTTTAGGATACACCGTCGTTGTAAAACTTCTAGAAATGGCCAACCTGTTGAATAAAGGCTTCCACATGTTTTTGGACAATTTTTTTGTAACGAAAAAACTCGCAAGGTACCTTTTCTCAAACTCGACAAATGTAACTGGCACGGTGAGAATTGACCGGAAAGGAATCCCCAATCAATTGCGCGGGAAATACCCAGTTGGGAAAAAGGTATATGTTCGTAAAGGACCCCTTTTGCTAATGGCCTACAGGGAAAAGGCCACAAACAAAACACAGTTTATTGTACTCTCAACCAAATCAGTTGCAAGAAATGTGCGTTACACCATCCGTAGAAGTGGGAGAATGGAAATAAAAAACAAACCCCAAATTGTATACGAATACAATCATGGCATGGGGGGCATCGACGGGACGGACCAGATGCTTTATACTTACCTTGACGAAAGAAGGTGTATGAAGCACTGGAAAAAGGTAATTTTTAACATTTTCGGCCGAATGATGTTAAATGCATACGTCCTGTATAAATTGAATACTGACAGACCAATGGACCGCCTTCACTTCCAAGTTGCAGTAATCGATGAATTAGCTGAAGAGTGGCTCTCTGTGAAAAATGCTGGGGTAAATTTAGGCGGGGGTGGTGATGGACCTATAAATAAGAAAGGATTTGGGGTAGAAAGGCTGGATGGTGCAAAAGAAAAGATATGTTCGGTCTGTAGCGGGAAGAACGATCCGGAAGGGAAGAGAAGGCGGAGCAAAACGGTTTGTGTGAACTGCAAGGCCGGATGTCACTTATCTTGCCTCCCACGTCATAAGTGTAAACCGTAAACAAAAACAAAAAACCGTGTTGTAAATATGTGTAAATAGAATTTAAAAGTGTTTTTTTTACTTTAGTATATTTTTAGTTTTGTGACTGAGTAACCTACAACTAGTTGTCTGTGCACATTGGATGGATCATTGGGACAGCTGCAATAAAGGTACAATTTATTTTTAATTTTTTATGTTTTTCCAGGGTTGCAGTTACAAGTAGGCCTAATTGTTATAAACACTGTTTTTTTAATTGAAAATGTAATTTTGAACTCTAAAAGTTACACTGTAAGAACCTAAATGGTGTTATTGTGACCAAACAATAAGAAACTACCTATGTTTTACAAAAAGTAAGTTTTGTCAAAAATACACATGTTGTTCTTTTTCACTTATATTTCTTTATTTGTAAATATTTTGGCTTAAAATTTTAACTGTACTCTCATACGATAATAAGGTTTAAGAAAAAATATAGTTATTGTGAGGAAAACAATTACAAATGTACTTTTTAAAATTTTAAAATCAAAATTTTAAATAATTTTTTTTTTTTATTTTAATTTTTCTTACAGTAATAATATTAAAACGCTGTTTATGCTATACAAACTACACATCGACATTTAGAACAATTAAAGACGAACAAAACAAAAAAAAGATTATAGCTCTAGCTATTGTCTAAGCTGAGTTATGATCGTTTCAACAAATGTCATCAAATTAGTGGATTTTACCGCGGCGGTTTTCAGTCGTGGCGCCAGCTGACGGGCCGGCGACCTTCGTCCGGTCAGCTGACTTAGCGCTCGGCGGCCTTTGCGCGCAAAGTTGCATTCGTCCGTGGCAGTAAAAGGGTTAAAGAGAGTTTTAAATTCCCCAACCTTAAAACATGCTTGTATTTTCGTCATTACATTGTATATTGGATGCTCATCATTCTTACAGCCTTTTTTTGAAGAATCAAAATTATTTTTAAATTATCAATTGAGCCACTACTGTATAAAACCGTTTAAGACTTTATGAGTATGGATAAGAGAAAAATAAACTAATTTCATAGTATCTACATTACAGATCTTGGATAGCTCCTTCAAAGTAAAGAGCCCTTTGGCAATTTTCCCACAGAAACAATCTGTGTGAGAGTTCCAATTAAGATTGTTATGTTATGTTATAGGCCCAAAATTTTGTTTCATCAGCTTCATCTAAAACGTGGTCATTTAACAGAATGTTTGATGCTTGGGAACCATTTTCCTCTTTCTGGTAGAAAATTGTATAAAGTTTGCTTTTGTTTGATTTAGTACAACATTTTTACCAGCTAAGTTTTCCTGGATGGTTCTAAGTTTATCAAAAGCTAATCTTTAAATATCTTCAAAACTATCACCAGACACTTTTAAACTTATATCATCAGCAAATAAGTTTTTTTTTTATCTGACAAGTTGGAAAAACTATGTAGGTGGCACAAAAATAACAAAGGGTCTAGAGTGGTACCCTGAGTGGACTCCATATGTAATATAGGTAAGAGGAAAATTTATCCTTGTTAATTGACTTTAATTATTCAGATGGCTTATTAAAAAAAATCCATTTTATTCAATATGATTCAAACCAAGCAAAACTTTGATTTTTAATTCCTAAATTTTTAAGGACGTTCAAAAGATTACCGTGTTGAACACCTTACTCAAATCTATAAATACGCCAATTACCTTTTCTCCTTTTCAATGGAGTCGATTATTGATTCAATGAAATCATCACTGACACTGATAGTTGACTTTCCGCAACTAAAACCGTGTTGTTTAAAGTCCAACAGACTATTGGTTTCCAGAAAGTCAATTTTTTGGTTAGCCATCACACGTTCCAGGAAATTATGGAATCAGGGATAGGTCTGTAATTCATTCCACTAAAACCGCAGTTCTGGCAAATGCGCAAAAACATTTAATCCAAACATGGTAAAAATCTGTCCACTGAGTTGTTGCAGAATCTCTGCTAGCAATAAATATAAACTCATAAATTTGACTATTACCCGACTGTTTCGGTGGCCAGACAGAGGAGTGAGCCGGCAGCGGACAACCTCTCCTCCTCCTTCTCCAGCTGCCACACGACTCTCACGTCCAGCGTCACCTCCGACAGGTAGCATCTTGCACTACATTTGGTTAAGCCTGATCAAAATCTTAAATATCACCCAAACTTAACTTTTGAGACTTGTAGCTATTTTATTTTTCAACACGCCTAATCTTTTATAGTCCTAGGTTAGACCTATGTGATATGATAGGGCTAAGGTAATAATTTCTAATTAAATTGTTAACCAATTATAACAGTATGACAGCCTTTACCTTTTTAATTTTTGTTTTATGTTGTGAAAACCTATTAATGTTTTGTTTAGTTATATGCCTATATAGTTCTAAGTAATATCTTGGTATACTGATGATTATGTTCATTTTCATCAAGATTTCAGTACAGTGAAACCTCTATTAACTGTCACCTTTGGGACCGGGACTGTGACGGATAACTGAATAGACAGATAATAGAAATGGCATTATATAAACGTGTACCGACAGTTACTAAATTTAAAATAGTTTGGGAGAAAAATGAAAATAAACCCGTGCACAAAAGGATAATACTTTACGGTACGTACATATTTATGTTGTTAGAAATATACTGCAACAGAGTATAGAATAACATACTAAATTTACGCTTACAGTCATTGCTCAACATAATAGCTCATACAGATGCTTGGACACTGCCGTAGGCCTATGGCACAAATCCTGAAGCTAATAAATGGTAAAATTCTCAGACGGACGACGGATAACAGAGAGTAACGATTGATCGAGGTTTTACTTACAAATTTCTAAACTTGTGTTTTAACATTGCTACAAATATGTTAAACTCAGCAGACTTATTCATTAAAATTAAATTTTTGAATTGAGTAAGCTATATTTTTTTCCCTTTATACTAATCTGTCCTGATATCGGTATCGAACCCAGATTTTGTGAATAAAGTCTAAATTTTAGAATCAAAATCAAACAATTGTGGCATCAACCCATTATTAGTTTCAATATTATTTGTTAATGATGTATATTCCACCCAACGCTGCTCTGGTCAGTTGCAGCATTACAAGTGAAACTTCGTCCTTCAACTCGGACTGCCAGGATGACGAGGAGGTGGCCCTAGCTCTCCGAGCTGTACAGCATGCGGCCAAGACTGAGGCTCGCGCAAAGTTCAGGTATCTTAGACACTGTATTTGATGTCCTCCAGCTGGCCAACTGTGCACACAATTAAGACAATATAGTTAATGTTCTTCTCCCAAGGTTACATCTTATAAATGGCTGTATTAGCACGTATAAAGTATTAAATGTGGTTTTGCAAATTGTACACAATACAGAGGTTGGCACATCTTCTAATATTCCTATATCAGAACCTCAATACTATGACCCTCTATAGCACGTGTTCCTTGATAACGTGTGCATTTTTCAAATCCCCTTGAATTGGCTTTAATACTCAATTTTTAAAATATAAAAAAGCCTATTGTCCTCTGAACCGATCTTTAATGTCAGATTTTGTCCCCAAGTAAATTTGCAGTCATAACTCGTAGTTTAGCTTAGTTTATAGCAGTTTTAATTTGGGGGATGCATCTATTGACATTACTGTTTTAATGTGCAATAATTAGGAGTGTGCAAGTAGTGATTTTTTTAATCGAGTCGAGTAGTGCAAATTTTTTTAAGAGTTTCGAGTATTTTCGAGCGATTATTTGCCATCAGTTGGTTGTTTTAAATAGTTTAATGGGATTTGGACACCACTCCCGATTTGATAATCTAAACATGGTTTCTTACTAATACATGAGTAACAATACACATTTTTGGCCAGTAAAATCAAACTGGATTACATATTGACAAACAAAACGCAGTTTGACATTCGTTTATAGCCGATAAAACACGGTCCGGGTGTCATTTGGCCTACATTACCTGGTTCAGACATTGCTTACATTCAATATTGGATTACGAAATCGTTAATTAAGGCTGATAGTAAGTGGCCCGTTCGCCACTTTTGCCGATATTATGTTTTCCCTTCATCATTTTAGGCCTTTATTACATAATCCAGTCGACATTTGTGGCCGATTTTACATGATGCAATCGCCTTTTGCGGCCGTTATTACAGATTTGGCTGGTCGCAATCATCCAGAAATCGGCAGGAAATAGTCGCTCAAATTTCTGAGTATTTTTAAAAACTTTGAGTATTGAAATACTTTGCCGAAAACTCAAAAGTTTCGGGTCCTCGCACACCCCTAGTAATAATAAAGTACTTATGGCTTATTATGTTCTTAACTTAAAACATTTTATTTGGTGACAGATCCAGTGGGGATCTGTTGCACAGACTGTTTGTCTGCATCTCTGGCGTAGCAGACCAGCTGCAGACCAACTTTGCCGGTGACCTTCGTCACATTTTGAAGAGTGTCTTCCTCATCAATTCCTCTGACAATAACCCTGATGAGGAAGAAGAGATTCCAGAAATACCTCCAGGTAAATAGCCCTCTTATAATAGAACAGATTACTTTGTTATTTTTATAGGTTGAAACTTAAACTTATAATATCTTAGCTCTACTGAAATTATGTCCGGCAGAAAGCACACTAACAACCGCATGTACTGTGCACATAACGTAGACTGCCACTTTTCTGCTTATCGCTGTTTCACATTGACTAGGTGACCCTTGGACTTTGGATAGGCCGTCGTTGATCTTTGAATAGACCTTCTGGCATTGAACACAGTGCTTGCAACAGTTACCTTCTCTTACATCATGCCAACAACAATTTAGCTATAAATTCTATTCTAATTTTGATAAAGGCAGTAGTTGAAAGATAGGAAACTATTTTTTCTGTCTTTTTAAGCATGTGGAAGCCTACTGTCACTTCTAGTTGATGGTTATAAATTAAAGCAAATTTTATAGATTTGATGTAAGCAAAATTACATCTAAAATTATATGACTCAGTTTTTTTCTCTCCTGTGTCTCCTGAGTTTACAAAATGGGTATGTTTGTAAATTATCTAATGTATAAAAACCTCAAAAGAACTATATTTTGCTGGCTCAAGTCAAAAAATTTAAAAGCTGATGAATTTGGAGGTAAAAATATTCGTTGTAATATAAAATTACGCTCAAGAGTAAGGAAGATAACAATACAACTTTAGTTAGACTAACATATTTTTCCTGAATGTGTTGTAGAAGTTTGTGAGGATGCACTGGAGTGGGGGGCCAACACCCAGGAGGGGATGGTGGAAGCTGCCCCTCTCTGGCTCCCTGACGAGGCTGCCCCCTCCTGCATGGCTTGTCACGCGATATTCACTGTAATTCGCCGCCGCCACCACTGTCGCAACTGTGGCAAGGTCTGTATCTGTGTCTTGAGTCTCTAATATGTTGTCATTAATTGTAGGGATTCAAAGTGCAAGTCCTGTGTGGATGCTAAGCAATCCTTATATTTAATTAATTATTCAGACAGTTCATTTGAGACTTCTGCTCGGTCGATTTACATGGGGTTTGTATTACATGAAAGATCAATTTTCCTATATTTGCGGGTTTTACATATGTTTATGACATTTTTCTTTGTAAAATATAAAAACTACATTTAAGAGGATATTACATTGTTTCCTTGTTTTTCTGGAAGGGTAAAGTTGTGCACATCCTAAAGTAACTATATGTACATTTTAGGGGTGTGCGAGTACTCGAAACTTTGATTTTTTGGCCGTGTATTTTAATACTCGAACTCGTCTCGAAGTTTTGACAAATGCTTGAAAGTTTAAGCGAGTATTTCCCGCCAATTTCCGTACGATCGCTAACGATTGCGACCGGCCTAATCGCCTTGTAACGACCGCATCATGTAAAATTGGCCGAAAATGATGATTGGACCGCGTAATTTCGGCCGTAATGACGACAGAAAACATAATATCAGCCAAAAATGATTACTGGATCACGTAATAAAGGCCGAAAATGACGACAGTATACATAATATCGGCAATAGAGGCGACCGGGCCACCTAATATGGGCCGTAAATTAACGATTTTGTCATCTAATATTGATTATAATCGATGTTTGGACCATTTGATATTGGCCAAATGACAACCGAACCTTGATTTATCGGCCAGAAACCAATTCCAAACTGTGTTTTGTTTGTCAATACGTAATCTAGTTTGATTGTACTGGCCAAAACTTTGTATCGCTACTCATGGATTAATTAGAAATCATGTTTAGATTATCAAATATGAAGTGGTATCCAAATCCCATTACACTATTTAAAAACTACTAACTGAAGGCAAATACTCGCTTGAAAATAATTGGCACTACTCGACTCGACTTGATTAAAAAAATCCCTACTTGCACACCCCTAGTACATTTTAACTTTTTTATAACAAATTTGTTTATTGATAATTTCTTTGCCAAAGTAATTTTTGTTGTTTTGCGTACACCGCAATACATAAAAATAAAGGGATAGTTGTTTCAACTGCAAAGTGTTATTGCAGGTGTTCTGTGCTCGTTGCAGCTCCTACTCAGTGCCACTGCCTCGCCATGGCCATATCAAGCCTGTTCGTGTTTGCAATCGTTGTTTCATCTACAACATGTTGTTGCAGGTGTTCTGTGCTCGTTGCAGCTCCTACTCAGTGCCACTGCCTCGCTATGGCCATATCAAGCCTGTTCGTGTTTGCAATCGTTGTTTCATCTACAACATGTTGTTGCAGGTGTTCTGTGCTCGTTGCAGCTCCTACTCAGTGCCGCTGCCTCGCTATGGCCATATCAAGCCTGTTCGTGTTTGCAATCGTTGTTTCATCTACAACATGTTGTTGCAGGTGTTCTGTGCTCGTTGCAGCTCCAACTCAGTGCCACTGCCTCGCTATGGCCATATCAAGCCTGTTCGTGTTTGCAATCGTTGCTTCATATACCACGTTACACCTTTCTCTGTCGAGTCTATTCCCACTAACTAAGCTGACAAATATTCTTTATCTTTACCGCTGGTCGGAATATATTTATTTTTGTACTTGTAGTGTTAAAAATGTACATTTATATTGTAAAGGAAGATGCTGTAAAATCTAGCTTGATTGTTAATATTGAGTGGGTAGATCTGGTTTTCTCTTCTTGACATTTTAGTTAACTTTTATCTTTTGGTACGAAAATGTTAAAATTGAATGAATTGCTTCCTGAATTGCTTTTTATTACAACTAAACCAAGTAGTATTGTTTACCTATTGAAAATAGTAACTGTTAGATATTCAACTTGCTAAACATAAAAGGAGTTAATAAAATCTATATATATATATATATATATATATATATATAATATATATGTATTGAATATATATATATAAAAAATTAGGGCTACAAATACTGTTATTTTATTCAAGAAGTTTTTATTTTATTTGCATTGAATGGTGTGTGAGTGGTCTTGAAGATCTCCTAAGCTCTACGTTAAGAAAAAGCTTGATACTTGACAATAAGGTTAACCCATTGGCATTAATTTTAAAAGGAGTTACATGTAAAAAACAAAAAAATAATGTTTCAGCCCAACAACTATTATGTACTTGTAGGTTATTTATTTTTTTTACATGAAAATAAAAAATGTTAGTGATACATTTATATTTGACCTAGATATAACATATTTTCCAAAAATCATATTTTTCCTAAATTTGACTAAGTTTCCCCAAGTATGGGCATATGCATGAAAAATACATACAAACAAAAAATGAAAACAAATTAAAACAACAAATAAACAAAAAAGAAAAAATTAAAAATAATAAAAAAATTTTATAAAAAAGTGCTATCCCGAGTATACTCGGGGTTGCACGTCCGGGCTACTTTCGGCGGCCACGAGTATACTCGGGGTAGTGAGCCAATGGGTCAAAAAGACAAGCCAAACTTGAGTTTTTAGATATCTGTAATACCATTAATCACTTTCATCAAACTGTTGTTCCAAATAGTAATTTCAGCTTTAAAAACAATTAAAGTTATCAACTTTAGCTTTTTAAGAAAGAATGAGTTTGCCACAAAAGCTGATGACTAAACATGGCACCAAAGCAGGGAAATATTGACAATGATCTTGTTACTACATGTTACGGCTAGTTGTGAGATAAGGGTAAAGTTGGCCTGACTGTTGGTCATTGGATACTCAGTGAAAATATATTTTTGTTTATATAAAATAGCTTACAGTTTACTGAAGTGATTTTGGTTACTTTTATTGCGTTTTACTTTAGCTTGACGTCATATGAGAGTAGCTGTTGTAATTTCTAATGATAATTGATTTCCTAGTTATCAATGAAAATTAACTAACTTAGAGCGTTAATAAATCTGCAAGTAAAAATAAATAATCATTTCTCTCAGAGATAGCCTCATCCTAAAGCTCATCCTGACTCTATTATTGTTTGAGAATCCTGAATAAAAAGCTCACATACATGTATGCATTGTTGTTTTGAAGATTACTTTAATAACTATGATTGTGTAGTTTATTATTCAACTATTGTTAATTTTTAGAGTAAAACTATAAAACATGTGAGGATCTGCTGCACTACTTAAGATTTAGTAAACCATATATTCTAAACTCATATTTCTACTAATAACATTAATAATTTAATAAAATAAATAATTTTACTCATTTAACCATTGATTAGGGATAGACTGAATTGGGCTTTATGGTTGAGATGGGATGCCAGAGGATTTTTATTTATTCCTCCAAAATTTCAGAAATCTTTAGCCGGGATTTTTTACATAATGTTAAAAATCTGCACAAAAATATATTTTGTTATCAACCATAGACAATTTATAATTGAATCACTTAAAATAATTGACTTGTTTAAAAAGTATTTTAGAACATTGTTAAATGTATTTAGTAATAACTTTAAGTGAAAAGAAAATTATACTTTATATTTTAAAAGAATTCAAAACTTTAGATTTAAAAAGCATTATTCTTAGGCATGTGTCAGTTCTCAGTTTAATCAGTATTCAGGAAAAGATCCGAAACCGAGAACCGATCGATTGTCAGATTCGGTTCAATCTTACCAGTCGGCTGAATCGTGAAACATCGGCCATAAATGACAATTTCACAGCATAATATCGGCCGTAAATGAAGATCACTTAATCTCAACTGTAAATTACGATCGCACTGCATAAAATTGTATAACAATGACAGAAACACTGCAATTTGCCCAATGCACGAATAACTACGTGGTTCAGCTGTCCTGTATAGGCCTCCCATTTAATTAATGAAATCTTTGATCCCGAATCTATCAAATCACATACTTTTTACCTTTGATTTTTCCCTTAATTGATAAATCTCCATGCCCATCTACACATAGACTCGGTATTATTACTTCTTGCGGTCCAACAGCTGGGCGGCCTAATTCGTCGTTATTGTCGGACCAGTTGAGTTTAAAGGTACGTCACGTTGTCTCTCGTCCACCCTCACGCGACAATCCCACATAGAGTGTCCCAAACGCCCACACCTATAACATTCCGTGCGAGCGAAACAAAAGCAATCATTCTGGTTATGCTCAAGGTTGTGCTTATCACACCGTACTTAATGCCCCACGCCCTTCGGACTACCTCTGCCACGGTACGACATACCTCTTCCCCTTGATGACTCTATGAGTCCTCGGGCGCCACGATCGTTATAATAATCATTTCTAGGAAAATTCCCACGCCCTATCGAGGAACCCCTCTATTCCAGCTAGATACCAACCCGTGTTGGAATGAGTCACCTCGACCATAATCACGCGATGGACTCCTATTTCCAGGTCCTAGTCCTCCCACACGCGGACATTGGGCTCGGATGTGCCCTTCCTGATTACATCCATAACACACTACCGAAAAAACTCCGGAATCCGTCTCGCTAGAATGCGACTGCTCCTCCATCTCGGCCATTATGGCCGTGTCCAGAGCATCCTGGAAATTCTTAGGGAACACAAAACGTGTCACCTCACATATTTTTCCTGTTAACCCATGTAGGAGGGCTACTAACATCCGCCTTTCTGCCTCTGCCTTAATAACCGCCTGGACCGTGGGGTTCTCGTAGGTCTTGTTTGTTTTTACCCCCAACTTCCTAATTCTTTCCCCAAATACTTCCACTGACTCATTGCGCTTTTGGGTAGCAGACTGTAACGCCATATAGTTATGCTGCTCTGTTTTCTTACTAGAGAATTGCTCGATACAAGCCTTTTTTTATTTCCTCAAACAAGATTTCTGGTAACCCGTCCGTGCCCACTTTAGCAAAATCAAAAACCTAGAAGTGACAAAAGTCTAAGCTGCACCCCTTACTTTTAGACGCACCACAGTCACTCGAAACTGTGGTTTACACACGTCCAGAAGAGCCACATTTTCAACCTGCTGGAAAAACTCGCTCACGGAAGGCCTTGTACCGTTCCCCTTGAAATGCTCAATCACAGCCGCAGGGCCCAAGTCGACCGACCTCATTCCTCCCATGACCGACTTAAAGGCCTGAGCAATTTGTGTTCCGGTGTAATAGCCATTTCTATCAATTCTAGCGTACTCTTAGAAGTTTTAACTGGTGACACTTACCATCAGCCGTTGGCTGTATTAATTAGGAAATTATCACTAAATATTCATCTAAGCTCTGGTAGTTCACTTTATCGGATTTAATTAGTTTAGATAAGTTAAGTTTTATTATGACACATAAACAATCCTAACGAGCCAGATACATGATTCGACGGAAAGCTAACACTGTCTCCAACTTACAGTACACGGCCACGTAGAGCAGCATGGTGATAGAAGGTTGACCCGGCGCGAAGCTATCTGTCACTATTATCTCTCAGACTCTGCCGCGCTTATCTGAAACTAGGGTTTTATACTCGGCATATCGTCACCGCTTCCTGGAATAATCCAGCCAATCGGAGATCTGGCTCCTTACCTATTACCAAATATGGTATCATGATGCTATGTCGGCTACCTCCCTCTCTACCTGTAGGTTCCATGCCATACTCTTGGGCGTTGCCGGACCAGAAAACTAATGTTCTAAACTAAATTTTGTCTTATGGTAAATAATAAATTCTACGGCCCGCTGGCAACCTTCCTAAGGTGGGTTCTAGCCTCCGCCTCTGTAATTTAGATCTAAAACCCCTTTTGTGCTTTGTCTCAGTTTCCTTTTGTGAACTGGCCCTGTGGGCCAAGAAATATGTTTATGCCAATGCCCCCTTCTGGCTTACAACATATTTGTGGAAGATAGTATATTAATGCGAGTGTTAACTTTTGTTAAGCTACATTGTTCTATTTGGGAAATTTTTTCTTTAAACGTTCAGCGAAACTTTGAATTTGTAGTGTGCTTTTTATTTGAAACCACATGATGCTCAATTACCTAATTAATCCAAGAGAAGCTTAAGTATTTTGACTTTCGTGTGTGTTAGGTTTGGATGATAAAAATGTGCTGATGTACAAAGCTAGTGTTTTTATTTAATTTATATCTTGTCATATAGGTATATATATTTGTATTTTGTTTTCAATAAGATAATTTGCATGAGCTAAAAAACTTATTACTTGTTATTGTTTTATAATTTTAAAACTCTCAAACTGTCAGCATTGTACTTTGCAATAAGCTTTTGAGTAAAATTTAGAGCAGCTAAATATATGTATTACTGACAATATTGTAAGGAATTAGGTCTTGAAATAAATTAAGTTAGTTAGTAAAAAGATAAATAATTTTTCCTAGTAATTTTGCAGAATTGCTTTCTTAATGGGAAATGTAGATTTTATAGCTTATATTTAAAACTAATTGCCGGATTAGTTTATTTGTACCTTTTATACTGCCTAAATGATAATATTTATTAGAGAATTAAAATATTCCAAAACGCAGTAATTTCCCACATCAAAATTTATTTTGCTTCAAATTAGTGTGTGTGGATTCAAAATAAAGTTTATATATTTTACCATATTCTACAGAACTTAAAACTTGACATTTTCAAATCTCCATTTCAGTACATAAGAATATATTTTGAAATCCAACCCATTTTTTTAGATTAATGCTGAAAATAGTCTCCGGTTGGATTCATGTATTACTCAGGGTGTCCACAGACTGGGAATTCTCGTTAACCCATTGGATAATTAGTTTTTTAATGACTGCATGGCCCCAGAAACTCAGTTATATTTCAAATTTTGCAGTGTTTTAGTAAATAAACTGTAAAAAATTACTTTTGTTACTAATTGGGCAAAAATGGTGATTTTATTGAAGCTAGATAAATTTTCTTTTTAATATGTTAATAGAAATAAAAAAATAAAATAATCATATTTAAAATATTTTATTATAAAAATAAAAAATTGTAATTTGTTTAAAAAAAGAATGTAGTAAAAAAAATTAAAAAAATGTCTAATCAGTTGTCTAGTAAAGTGCAAAAACTATTTCCTTACATAAAACTTTGTAGTTTTTTACTTTATCTAAAAAAACAAATTTGTTATGATTTTTTTGCAAAACCACTTTTTTCTTGAATAATTTATATTTTTACCCGTTTGCCAAAAATGGACCACAATGCAATATTTTACCTATAAAAATCATTCATTGATATAAGCTTAAAGTAAAAACAATTAAAAAAATAAAATTAAAAAAATTAAAAATTTTTGAAAAATAACATATGGTATTACATCATCTCGGAACTACTCCGTGATAAAGAGTTTGGGCCAAAACGGCTATCACGGAACGTTCTGTGAAAAGTATTCAATGGGTTAAAAAATCAGTATTTGTTTCTACCAGGAAAATGCAGCAAATTTGTATAAAACGCCATTTTGGCTGTTCTTATTAAGCTTGGTTGTCGATTCCAGCTAATTACACATTTCGGCAGACAAGACAATTTTCAGTCTATTAAAATAATTAAATCACCATTCCAACTGATACAATGTGGAGAAATCTCCATGTTTGGCCAATAACTGCATACAGTAGAATCTCTAATTTTAGCTGATAAAACATGCTCCAGTTGTCTTTTGTCTATAAATTATGTTCACTTATCATATTCGGCCTAAATAATACAGTGAAAACTTTTTTTAACGTATAAAATTCGGTAGAATTTATATTATACTAAAATATGGTAAAATTGTAAGCTTTGGCCAGTGATTTGCAAGCTAATCATCGTTTTAGGCCAAAAACACACAGCATATTGGCCGAAAAAAAGTTTAGCTGTCTTTGGGTGGGTAAAATTTAGTCTGGATACTACTAGGGCGTATTTTAAGGTGAAAGTTAATGGTCAACAAAACGGGGTCAACTCGCTGTTTTTGGCTTATAAAACTTCAATTAAAGTTAAAATATTGTTTTTAAACAACTGTGGAGCTAATAGCGAGGTACAATATTTACTGGCAGAAAAAGCGGGAATTTTGAAAAACTATTTTTGTAGACATTTTTTGAAGTCAAGGGTAAAATCGTAGAGAGCATCAATAAAAACCAAGTACTACAACACTAAGAATATAGATGACAGCAGTTGGATCAAGATAACCTTTGGAACCCATAGATGAGTATGAAAAAAATGTGAATTGAAGCTATCCTGAGATTAGTAGATGAGATGTTTACATAAATTTTAATGACAACACTTAAATACTTATGATTATTTTTAAAGGTTTTTATTTTTGATCATGCAGAACTCAGTTCTACTCATGGCTTCCTTACACTTTCACACACTTAAACTAACATTGAACATGATGAATAATCATGTTAACCACATATCTTTACTTTTATATTAATTAAGATATTTCCCCTCGCACTTAACTATTAGTTTGTTTTTTTTCATCAGGATACCCTTTTTTCAAAGGGAAAATTCCAATATTTTTAAAACTTAGTGTTTGTAGCATATTTAAACTGTTGTGAGTTATTACTTTTAGGCAAAACTGTGAGATAGTTTTGATAAAAATAAATTTGAAATAGTTTTTTTGGCTCCAGAATTATTTGCTTACAAGAAATTATATTTATTTTTGGTAATTTGTTTGGAAATATTATAAGAATTTAGTCCATGGCAAAAAAGTTGATTTTATCAAGGTTACTTTCATTACTGCTACAGACATATCAGAGAATTAAAATTGTATGTGTTGTTTTAATTGATGTTCGAAGATTATTGTACTTTGATGTACCCAACTAATAAGTTTTGTTTTTATGTTTATAATTAAAACATCAAATCAGTAATATAATTTTTATTATTTGGGGACGATGTTTACTTTGTAAACGAAAGGCCTTGTCCCCAAATAATAAAAATTATAATACTGATTCGTTGTTTTTAATTATAAATTTATATTAATTTTAAGTATTTCAAAAATAAATAAACTAAACAATTTGGTTTATTTTTTTCTTCTTTAGAAATAGGAAACTTTACATACATTGTAATCGATCCATATTCAGTTATAATACTGCTTTAACCAACCATGTAATTAAATCATGTATAATGTATAGTTTCCCTAGATATGTAAGTGGGTTTCACGATATAAAAAAATATATTTTTATATTTAGTTCTTTGCCACCTTGAGGTTTATGTAATTTGTACACAATGTATGAGTATCTTTAATTTATATGCCTTGTATATTATTATAAATAAAAAGGTGAATTACATGCATTTTCTTTTTATAGCCACCTTTGATCATCACTGCTTTTAAAACTGATGTTTCCCATCTAATATTGTTGAAGTTATTTTAGCTCATCTATCAAAAATCAATTAGGTATCTTATACAACAAATCATAAGAGTAGATTGGTGGAGTTGATTAAAATAGAATATTTTGTGTAACCTATTAAATAAAACCACCTCCTCCACATTTTACAATATTGGTTTGACTCATTTCACAAAAATGGAAATTTAAAGGCATAAATTCAGAAATGATGCTCAAATACTTTCTAAATTTGGATAGTTTAATTTGGATTTGGATTATTATGGCGGGGTAAACCGTCAATCACTAATCAGTGCTGCCATTCCTCTGAAGAAAGTTTGCTTAACATTATGGATGGAAAGTTTGCTGAAGAAAGTTTATGGATAACATTCGATAATTAGTACAACAATTTTTGTCAATAATCAAACAATAAAATAGTAATTTGAAATTTTAAGCCAAGCAAAGTTATTGTTAGTTTAATACTCTTTTAAACATAACAATTTTGATTTGGTAAAAAATTGTTCAATCACTATACATTTTAAATTTTAAGCCAAGCAAGGTTATTGTTAGTTTAATATTTTAAACATAACAATTTTGATTAGTTAATAAATTTTTTAAAGCAAATTGTTACAATTCGGATAGAAACCATAATAACAGATACCCCCGTCGCAGCAAACCTGCATACTCAGCGAATTTCCAATGGAGATTTAAATGTCTTAATACTACATAAAGCCACTGACCAAGTTTCATAAAAATATATTCACAAATAAGCTGTATATACAATTTTAATTAATCTCCATACGAATAACATTGGGGCTGAGTATGCAGGTTTGCTGCAACAAGGAACACAAAAAATGGGATTTTATGCTAATATAAATATAACTCAACTAGGTGAAGTCTTATACCAGTTTTTATTAATTTATGTTCATAATTAAGGGAGACAAACCATTCAATTATTCTCTATAAGAATAACATGGGGGCTGAGTACAAAGGTTTGCTGCTACGGGAGCCTTTTGCAAAAAATTTTGTTGTGAGAAAATATCAATAGTCCACAACCAGATGAAGCCTTATACTAAGTTTCGCCAGTATACGTTCATAAATAAGCGAGATAAAATTTTTCATTTCCTCCATAAGAATAACATTAGACAACGTACTGTGTTTAGCACTTTCAATATCTCGGTAACCAATTTGATGTAGAGGAATGATCAAAGTACCAAATTGTGTGGTTTTTTAAGCTGAATCCAATTGGAGAAACCAATATTTGGCTTTTTCAAAAATTATATGTAAAAAATTCAAAAAACCCATTTTTGGGGTACAAAACCCCCCCAAAATACCCCTTCGGATGGAGGGATCTGGCTGGTTTTCTAACTTATAGTCATAAATGTTGCTTTACATGTTTATACCAAATTTCATCAAAATCGGATCATTTTTACGAGAGTTATCGTGCTCACGCACACACACACACACACACACACACACACACATACACACACACATATATATATATATATATATATACAGTTTCGAACGAATGGTGTTTTTAGGGTCAGGGAACCTCAAAACGAAAATTTATCATGGTCCCGGGCCTAGGTCTTCCCATGCCGACCACGGTAAAAGCTTCTTCCCTATAGGGGAAATTCGTTAAAAATAAATATAATGTTTAGTTATTTATGGCTTGGCAAATGTACCAGACGCAGTATATATGATTTGTTATGATTTTGAACCTAAATACATGGTTATAGCATAGAATAAATAGTTATAGACATAACAGAACAATAGTTTAACAGTATCTGAATTGTATGGTTTACCTATGTATCAATGTTTGAGAATGGCATATAAATTATCAAGTATCAGTAATGGCAAGTCAAAAAGAATTTATTTTTAAAAAAGTAGTTAAGGCAGCAAAAATTCTTAGTAATTCAAAAAAATTGTTACACTCGAGTAACAAAGTTAAGACAGCTTGGCAAATTGTTAAATTAGAGACTAATAAAACAGAGTTGCCCAACAGCATAGACAAAATAAAAACTAACAATGGCAGTATTCGAGACCCAAAAGAAATTGTTCGACTGTTTAACAAATTCTTTTTAAATATTAGTGAATGCTTACAGCTGAATTCAAGTACTTATGATACTTTATTGATGCTGAATGAGTGCTATATAGGTAAAACTATTGACAGTAATCTTAAGGCCTGATTAATTAATTTGCTTTTCAAGTTAACTTATATGCGGCTCTTGGACTTTGTGAACAATAGTTTCTGATATGGTGCTACCTAGGAGTAAACGTATTGCACTGAAATGTGGCCTATGTCTAAAATCAGTAACAGAGAAGTGTAAGGCTGTCCAATGTGAATCGGTTTGTGAACTCTGGTTCCACAGTGGTTGTCTTGGTATAGGTGATAATGAATATCAAAGACTGTCACAGTCGGACGAAGTGTGGTTCTGTGATAAATGCTCACTTAAGGAATCAAACCGGGAGCTTAAAGCAGAGATTGAAAACCTTGGCAAGGCGCACTCCTTGCTTGAGGCTGATATTAGGGAATTCCATAAATTATACAAAGATGCTTTGAAACAAGTAACAACTCTAAATGAACTGGTGCTCCACAGAGAACAAGAAATTGTTCAATTAAATGTAGAGTTAGATTTCTATCGTTCTAAAAACCTGATGGACAATGATAGTGTTACTTCACTTGATAATTTTCCGCCTCTCAGCGTTAGCAATAGGTTTTCCTGTTTGAGTGACCTTGAAACTGGTTGCCATGAAGGCAAACTTTCGAGGACTGTTTCATCTATTCTAAGTGGGCCTAGAGGCAATGGGAGAAGACCTCAAAGTTTTGTGAATGGTGGGGGTCAAATTGGTAGCAGTACTCCAAATTCTAATCATAGGGCAACTAATGAACACAGCAAAGGGAGTAGGCCTAGGCATTCTGCAAACAAATTATTGACTAATCAGGGGTCTGCAAGTGGGGTTCCAGTAATTCCTAGCAACGCCAGCTGTGAAGCAACATCAGCGGGTGCAGCTACAGGTCGTGAATCTAATCGAACAGCACTTAGGCCTGACCCTTACTGTGAAACTAATGATGAGCCTGATAAGGCTTGGCTTGAAGATGGTAACACCACCTGTTGATGGTTTTCAAAAGAACAATCTCTGGTTATTGTGGCTGATAGCCATGGTAGAGACTTGGGTAAATATTTAAGTATTGTTGCAAGTAGTAGATTTAAGGTTTTTCAGTGTGTAAGTCGGGGGCTAAGTTTGAGACTGTAATTTTTGAAATTGAGAAATTGGCTAATGGCTTTAACAAAAATGATTTCATTGTTGTGATTGGTGGTAGCAATGACATATCACAGTCAAAGTCCTTGAATCAGAATAATGTGAATAGGCTGTCAAACCTGAGTAATCTGACAAATGTGATTCTTTCTACCCTCCTTTAAGATATGATGAGCCAGACCTTAATAAATTTATTTATCAATGTAATGGTGAACTATTAGCTGAGACCTTGTCAGGGAATGTTAACCTACTTAATATTAACATCCTCAAGGCCTCTTTACTAGGCATGGGAAACATCTCAGTAAAAAAGGCAAGTTGCAGCTTTGTCATGAAATTGTTAACGTCATTACCTCTATTTGTAATAGATCTAAGACTTTTTTGGAAGTAGGGAATCAGAATACTGTCAAACTAAAACAAGCCTAAGTGACCAGGATAGAGCTCAAAATAATGCCTCTCAGTCTGTTAAAACAAATGACCAAAATATGAATGTATTTTTAAATGTGTTGCAGGTTAATAGTCAGTGTATACGAAATAAGCTATTAGCTCTTGAACACCTATGTGATCTGAGTGATGTGGAGATTGTTTGTATGTCGGAACACTGGCTAACACCCGAGCAGGTTGATTTTTATGTACAGAGTAATTTTGTTGTAGCAAGTATTGCCTGTAGGTTGAAGGGTAAAAACGGTGGCTCAGTAATTTTCACTAAGATGGGTGTTGATTATGAATTAATCAATCTGTCTGATATGTCCTCTGAGTTTCACTGTGAGTTGTGTGCCATAAAATTAGTTAAGTTTAATACTGTCATTGTTAACGTTTATAGGTCTCCAAACGGTAACTCTAAGACCTTTTTGCAGCAGTTTCAAAGAGCTCTTAAATTTATTTTGAAGAGTAGGGTTAAAGTAAAAGTCTGTGGTGACTTTAATATTGAGATGTCTAAAGTTAAGGAACAAATTACAGTTGATTTTATGAACCTGCTGAGATCATATTAGACTTAATCTGTACTAACAAACTGCCTACCAGAATTAACTCTTGTATTGATAATATTCTTGTAAACTTTTCTAGTGATTTTATACTGTAAAACTGTTACATGGTAGCTTTGCTGACCATGACCCATTGCTTGTTAGATATCGGGCAGAGTCCTCCGCTATGGCTGGTGAGAAAAGTAAAAATAAATGTAATAGACCTATTTCTTTAAGAAAACAGACTGACCAGCAGATCTCTCTATTTTGTGAATATTTACAAAGTGAGACTTGGGAGTTTCTTGATGAAACTCGTATTGTCAGTAGTGGCAGTGCTGTGTGCTTGAGGCTAAAGCTTTGTTTGATGCATTTTTTAATCAGTTCGCTCCATCTCTGGTATTATTGTTCACCCTTAGTTAAAAAGAAACCAAAAGTACATTGTAACACACAGAAAAAGAAAATCAACTGGTTTAATCAGAATCTGAGAGAAAGTGGAGAAAATATGTTAGCCTATCACAATGTTTATAAGAATTTAGTAGGCTCTGATCATGTAAAGGCTCAGGCTGCTTACAGCATATATTTGGCTTTAAAGAAAAAATATAGAAAGGAACTCATCTCTGCAAAAAAAGTGCCTGTGAATCTTACATAGAAAAGTCAAAAATAAATGTAAAGCCGCCTGGGACATAATCTCACAGGATAACACCACCACACGCACAAATGAAGTTACACTTGACCCAGATGACCTTAATAGACATTTTTCAGACTCTGTGGCAGAACTGACCAAACTAGTAGGTCAAAATCGCACTGGCCACTCAGCGAGGATCTGCTAGGGGCTAATACTCCTAACACACAATTTTTTTGGCGGCCCATTACACACACAGAGGTAAATACTCTGGTTTCTAAATTTTCAAATTCCAAAGCAATGGACTATTATTGGCTTTAAAACTGCATAATTAAATAGGAAAACCATCCACCAGATTAGTATACCGCTTTCTTTCATTTTCAATAAGGGTCTTTTTGCAGGATATTTTCCAGATCAACTTAAAATTTCAAAGATTATCCCTGTCTATAAGAAAGGTGATAAAACAAAGTGTCAGAATTATCGCCCAATTTTAATTGTGCCTATTTTCTCAAAGGTTTTCGAATCTCTCATTTTAAGACAGCTTAATACATTTTTTGAAGGTAATAAACTGACTACAGACTACCAATTTTGGTTCAGGGCTGGTAGGTCCACCACTATGGCTGTCTCTGGTATAGTGGATTCAATTATTAATGCTTTTGAAAATAGAGAGTCTGTCTCTATGCTCCTTTTTGACCTTACAAAAGCATTTGACTGCATACCCTTTGATATACTGCTAAAGAAACTTGAATTTTATGGAATAAAAAACAACTCAATTGAGATTTTAAAATCATATTTGACCAATAGAGAACAGTTTGTAAGTGTTAAGGGTTTAAATTCCTCAGTGACACCAGTTAAGGCAGGCGTTCCGCAGGGCTCGGTTCTTGGTCCCTTTCACTTCATGATTGCAATAAATGATCTTCCTCGTAATTTGCCTGTAGATTGCGTAATTTATGGTGATGATACAACAATTTTTGCAAACAGTAATGATCCAGTCACTCTTTCACATGTCATTAAAAATTCTCAAAACCTTGTTTTAGAATGGTTTCAGCTAATAAATTAATCTGTAATGACATAAAAACAAAGTAATAACTTCTCTCTTTCACAAAAAAAGTCTGACCAAGTAGTCAAACTTTTGGGTATCCATCTGGATTGTAAATTAAACTGGAAAATACATGTGGACAATCTTAGCAAAAAATTGTCAAGGGTAATTTATCTCTTTTGGAAGTTAAAATCCCTTGTTAACTCTGAATATCTGAGATTAGCCTATTTTGGACTTTTTCAATTCCACATGCAATATGGACTAATCACCTGAGGTCACTCGTCCCATACTCAGTCAATTCTTTTGCTACAGAAAGGTATTGTTCGTACTATGGCTGGGATTGGCCCTGTGGAACACTGCAAGCCACTCTTTGTTCAGTTTCAAATATGTACAGTCATTAATCTTTACATTTACACAGTATTAGTTTACACAAAAACTAACCTACACCATTTTCATACTAGGCAGGAATTTCATACACGTAATACTAGAGGCAAGAGTACACTGGACATTCCGCACCACAGGCTGGCAATTACAGGTAACTCTTTCAAGATTTATTGTGTGAAATTTTATAATAAGCTGCCTGTTTCTCTTGGCCAATTAACAAACCTTTTGATAGTTTTAAGGTTAAGGTTTACTTATGGCTTGTGAACAACCCATTTTACTCTATAACAGAATTTTTAGAATCAGTGGTTGTCGAGCAAACTGCCTAATTGGCTCGACTGTGTTAAAGATAATTAGCTTCAAGTAACTGACTATGCCCATTTCATGTCTTGTATTTTGATCAACGGCAATTAATACTCTTGATTCTTGATTCTTGACAGCTTGATTATGAACTTTGAAAGTGTATAACCCAAAGCTACAAAAGACCTGTTAAAACAACTTAAGACTTCAAGTTCATCTGGTTGGGATGATATACCGCCTTTTATTCTTAGAAAATGTTATGAATCATTGGGCCGTTCACTTGCATTTTTAATCAATATGTCATTCAAAAAGGAATATTCCCAGAACTGAAATACAGCATTGTAAGGCCAATTTAAAAAAACGACCCTCTTAGCGGATTTCCCCTATATAGGGGAGAAGCTATTACCGTAGGTCTCATGGTAAGCCTGAGACCTGATAACTTTTTGTTTTGAGGTCCCCAGATGCCAAAAACACTATTCGTTCAAATTTATATATATGTGTGTGTGTCCGTGAATGCGATAACTTGAGTAAAAAACGTCTGATTTCGATGAAATTTGGCTCAAATGTGTAAAGTGACATTCATGACTCGAAGTCCGAAAACCAGAAAAATCGGACCATGGGAAAGGGGGTTTATGGGGTTTCAAAATGTTCCAAAAGTCAGTTTTTTGCACTTTTTACCCTTAATTTTTTAAAACACACAATTTTTGTTTCAACAATTTTATAGAGCTTAAAAAAACAAATAATATAGTACTGCGAATCATCAACCTAGGTTAAGTGGTTGCGGAGAAAATCCAAAAAACGTGTTCATAAAATCTCCCATCTTAATCTTATGAGAAAATGGTTTTTAGCTTTTCCTCAATTAATTTTACTGTAAACTTCACACTTGCTTTTACCAATCAGTTTAGCTCTACAAATCAATCGTTTTGGTTTTTAAATTGTGATTCTACGTCCAACCGTTGCCGAGATATTTAAAGTACTAAACACAGTACGTTGTCCAATATTATCCTTATGGTGAATATTTAAAATTTGATATCTCGATTATTTATGAACGTATATTGATGAAAATTGGTATGTGGCTTCACCTAGTACTGGTGTATTGATATTTGCACAAAATATTGATTTTTTGTTGATTATCCTCTTAGCAGCAAACCTACATACTCATCCCTAATGTTATTGTTGTGGAGAATACGTAAAGCTTTATATCTCCCTTAATTATGAACATAAATTATTAAAACTTGGTATGTAGCTTCACCTGATGGTTGAGTTATATTTATAATTGCAAAAATAACACATTTTATCTTTCTTGTTCTCAGCCCTAATGTTATTCTGAAATAGAGAATAAATAAAATGCTATATATCACTTATTTATTTATGTATTTTTATGAAACTTGGTAAGTGGCTTTATGTGGTAGTAAGAAATATATTCATGCATACGAATTTCGCTGGAGTACGCAGGTTTGCTGCGAAGGGGAATCTATAATTTACGTCAATGACTTGCTCAAGACAAATGTAAACTCGAGACTTCTCATGTATGCTGATGATAAGACGGCCATCATCCACAACACTGATTCCAATTCTTTAGAAGCAAATATTTTAAGTGATATCAACATTTTTAAGAACTGGTTTTTAGCTAACAATCTACACCTTGACCAAAGTAAAACTCAAATTTTGAACTTTCTCACCAATTACAAAAATAGTACAAAATCCAACTTTCAGCCGTTGAGTGGGGTGATTCCACAATCATCCGTATGTAATTTTTTGGAATAAAATTAGACTCCTCGTTACTTGGAAGATGCACATTGAACAGTTGATTCAAAAACTGAATAAGGCCTTTTTATGTAATTCTGACTATTTCAAAAATAGTAGACTTCAGCACCCTAAAGATGATTTACAATGCCTACTTCTATTCTAATCTCATATATGGCATTGAATTCTGGGGCAACTCCAAAGACATAAACAACATATTTTGTATACAAAAGAAAGTAATTAGTGTTATTGCCAATATAAAGCCAAAAACATCTCGTAGAAATTTATTTCTAAAGTATTACATGTGTATATGTATAGATCATTAGTTTTTGTAAGAAAACATTTTAATAAATTTGTTAATAGATTTAACTGCACGTATACTTTCGAAGTTATATACTACATAATCCAATCCATAATACAAGTCTTTTGGCGAATAATTTACATCATATGGGGATTAAATGTATAACACTTCCTGGTTATATAAAAGACTCTAAAACTGACACATTGTTTGCAGAGCAAATTCAATCTTTTTTAATGACAACATGTTTTTAAAGTGTTGAGAATGATTTAAACTAGGTTGTAATAAAAAAAGTGTGTCTGGAGATAATGGTTTTTATATTTTATATTTTTGTATCTTAATTTGAATGCTTGCAATTTAGTTTTAATTTTAAGTTAGTTTAAAGATTAACGAGTCATCTACCAAGTTACTCCATTGTATTTGGTGTTATGTGACCATTGTATAAATAAATAAATAAATTCATTGGTGACAGAGTCATCAAATGACACCCTTTAGCATTTTCAGAATTTGATTTTCTATCTTTTGCAACAATATTAGTAGTCTATTTGTAAAGTTATTAACGTGGTAAATTAAAATTAGAAATCATCATGGTTTACAGACACGACCGACTACATAGCAAGGTCAAATGATAACATTTCATAAATACATAAAGCCAACCAGTAATAATTGGGAATGTTGAGACCGGGTCGGGTATTAATACTGCCACACTTGGGTCACCTGCATGATCCCGCGTTCTGCTACTGGGCGGGGCAGTGTACTTCCCTGCTTGGACTGGCGCTTGTTGTCCAGGGTTCCAACTGTGGGGTTGCATAAGTGATAGGAGAAGTTATTATTTAATTATAAGTTGGTCAAATGATTATTCGAACAAGTATCTTGTTGATCAGTTGGCTTCAGCTCTTATTTTCTAATAATTATTCAATTGAAACTTGTATAAATGGCAATGCGAACAACTATCTTTTCAAACACTTGGTTTGTTCTTATATATTTAATTATTTAAAATGTCGATCAAATGGTCAAGCAGACAAGTGTCATTTCAATAAGTTGGTTTCAGCCCTCTATTGATTAATAATTATTAATTATTGAAAGGTCGATCACAAAATCATGCGGACAAGTTTCATGTCAATTAGTTGTTTTCAGCCATCTATTTATTAATAACTAGTGGCTTGGAGAGGTCAAAGCCCCTACCCTTGCTCTGATACTCTGTCCCATCTGATTTTTTTACTTTCTGCATAAAATGTGTAAAATTAAACAATATCAATGCCAGTTCGTAAATAAAGTAGTCACATAATCACATGTTTGAATGTAAACAAAGCAGACGTTTTTAAATCCCCAAGCTTTTCTTATGGGGGATCTTTTACGTTATATCTCGTTAGCTGGCAACTTTATACTGCTATTTTTCCCGAATCTCTGGGATCAAGACCTTTAATTTAAGCCATCTCCCATCATCTTGTGATTTGCCAAACTTCCACAATTTTGACTTAAAAATTTTGCTTACAGAATTATATATACCGCGTCCCAAAAGTCCCACCCCCCCCTAGCTATTTTTAAACAGCTCTAGATAATGAGATTATTTTTTTAGGAAGTCTTAGGTTCCAAAAAAGGAAAGTTTTTATGTATGTTAAATTTTAACCCCCTCCCCCAAAATTGAGTTTTTGGGGGCCAACTCAAAATTTTTAAATGTAAACCCCCTTTGTAAACACCTCATTTTAAAGGTGTCCGTAAAAGAAGAAGAATGGCGAAAGTTAGAGGTCTGTATCTTAACCCTGTCCGAAATGACAGCCAATCCAAATTTTTCAAAAACTAGCTGGAGACGTAAAGTTACACCCTTGTAACTTTTGAACAGGTTACAGTAGGAAATTTAAACTCAGCATACCTTCATAAAAGAAAAAAAGAAAATTTTTATTAGTACCATGATTTTGCCCCCGCCCCCAAAATGGGGTATTTTGGGGCAGCTCAGAAATTTTAAACGTAAAACACCTTCGAGTGACCCATCATATGAAAGACCTTTGCAAAAGAAAATAAACGGTGACAATAGAGGTCTCTATCCAGTCTAAAACGGCAGCATTTTCAAAATGCATTAATAGAATTTAATTGTTTTAATCGTCTGCCATTTTAGATTGGGTAAAGAGAAATTAAATTTTAGATTAAATCTATCTTAAATTTTAGATTTAAGATAGAGACCTCTAATTTTCACCATTCATTTTCTTTTGCAAAAGCCTTTCATATGAGGGGTCACTCGAAGGGGCTTTACTTAAATTGTAAGCTATCCCCAAAATACCCCATTTTGGGGGCGGGGGAAAAATTATGGTACTAATAAAAATGTTTATTTTTTACTTTTATGAAGGTTTGTTGAGTCTAAATTTCCCATTATAACCTGTTCAAAAGTTACAAGGATAACTGTACGTCTCCAGCTAATTTTTGAAACATTTTGATTGGCTATCATTTTGGACAGGGTTAAGATACAGACCTCTAACTTTCACCATTCTTCTTCTTTTACGGAGTCCTTTAAAATGAGGTGTCACTCGAAGGGAGTTTACATTTACAAATTTTGAGTTGCCCCCCAAAAACCCCATTTTGGGGGAGGGGTTAAAATTGTAAATACATTAAAACTTTCATTCCTTGGTACTTAAGACTTCCTGAAAAAAATCTCATTATCTGGAGCCATTTAAAACTAGCTGGGGGAGTGGGACTTTTGGGACACACTATAAGCATTATTAATTTTGAAATGTCGAACAGATGGTCATGCGGACACATAATAAATACAAACATAGTTATTAGAGAGGAACCTACTTTGGTTGAAAATGGCTACGTATTGAAAAATCTAGCAATCTAAGGGTGAAGGGAAGAAGATACGGCAAAAAGTCATAGTACCAAAATTGTAGATCGTCTGAGATCCGTCCCATGTGGTGGTCTCCGCTTTTTGATAGGACTATTTGTTCAAAAAAAGACAAAACAAGAGCCCAAATAAAAATACATGTTTTAATTTGTAAGGTAAAACTAGAGAAATTCCGTAATTTTAAATTTGCTAATGGTTTAAAATTTAAACTATTGTCAATTTTCCTGGGGGTTACTAGGTACGAGCTACGTGGATGCAACATTTTACGTTCCTAACTTATCTATAAGCTATAGTTTATATACATCATTCAGTGAGTTGTATACATGCAGTTGTATATATGATAGACTTTTTACTAGTTTTGTTTACACCAAAATAACGTGATGTAAAATAAGCGGGCCAACGAAATTGCAAAGCGAACCGATATGCAGAGATCGGGGGATACTGCCTACTCTGTATGCTATCAGCGCTGTAATACCATCGAACTAAAAAAAAAAAAACAACAAAAAATACCCCTGTTGCAGAAAACCGGCATACTCAGCGAATTTCCAATGCATATTATCTATATATATATATACTATATACAGCCACTTACCGAGTTTCATAGATACACATAAAAAATGAGCCGTATATTAAATTTTAATTTCTCTCCATAAGAATAACATGGGGATTGAGTATTCAGGTTTGCTGCAGCAAGGAACAGAAAATATTAAATTTTAATGCAAATATCAACAGACCACAACCAGATGAAGCCACATACCAAGTTCCATCCGTATCCATTAATAAATAAGCAATTTATACAATTTTAATTATTCTCCATAAGAATAACATGGGGGGGCTGAGTACGCAGGTTTGCTGCAACAAGGAACACAAAAATATGTTTTTATACAAATATCAATATAACTCAACTAGGTAAAGCCACATAGTACCAAGTTTTATTAATTTATGTTTACAATTAACAGAGATAACGTTTTACTTATTCTCTATAAGAATAACATGGGGGCTGAGTACGCAGGTTTGCTGCTACGGGAACTATCGGCGAAAACATTTTTTCGTGTGCAAATATCAATACACAACAACTATATGAAGCAATGTACCAAGTTTTGTCAGGATAAGTTGATGAATAAGCAAGATATACAATGTTTCTTATCCTCCATAAGAATAACTTTGGACAACGTACTGTGTTTGGTACTTTCAATATCTCTGTAACCAATTAACGTTGTGCAATGATCAAGACACCAAATTGTTTGTTTTTTTAATTTGAATCTAATGGTGAAAATTAAAATTAGACTTTTAAAATATTAGATGTAAAAACTTCTAAAAACCCATTTTTGGGGTACAAAACCCCCTCAAAATACCACTTCAGATGGTGCAATCTGTCTGGTTTTCGAACTTGAAGTCACAAATGCTGCTTTACACGTTTGTACCAAATTTCATCAAAATAGGACCATTTTTACGAGAGTTATTGCACACACACACACACTCACACACACACACACACACACACACACACACACACACACACACACACACACACACACACACACACTTCAAACGAATGGTGTTTTTGGGGTCTGGGGACATCAAATCGAAAAGTTATCATGGTCCCTGGACTAGGTCTTACCATGCCACTACGGTAATAGCTTCTTCCCTGTAGGGGAAATTCGCTAAAACACTCAATAAGTACAGTAAAGTATCATGTGAGTTTTGTGATAACAGTGATTAGAACCAATGAATACCCCCGTCGCAGCAAACCTGCATACTCAGCGAATTTCCAATGGAGATATAAATGTCTTAATACTACATAAAGCCACTTACCAAGTTTCATAAAAATATATTCACAAATAAGCGATATATACAATTTTAATTATTCTCCATAAGAATAACATTGGGGCTGAGTACGCAGGTTTGCTGCAACAAGGAACACAAAAAATTGGTTTTTATGCTAATATCAATATAACTCAACTAGGTGAAGTCGTATACCAGATTTTATTAATTTATGGTCATAATTAAGGGAGACAGAGCATTTAATTATTATCCATAAGAATAACATGGGGCCTGAGTACGCAGGTTTGCTGCTACGGGAGGATTATGCAAAAAAATTTTTTGGAGCAAATATCAATAGACCTCAACGAGATGAAGCTGTATACCAAGTTTCATCAGTATACGTTCATAAATAAGCGAGATAAAAACATTTTCTTTTCCTCCATAAGAATAACATTAGACAACGTACTGTGTTTAGCATTTTCAATATCTTCGTAACCAATTGATGTAGAGGAATGATCGAAATACCAAATTGTGTGTTTTTTTAAGCTGAATCGAATGGTCAAAACTAAAATTTTACTTTTTCAAAAATTATGTGTAAAAAATTAAAAAAAACCATTTTTGGGGTACAAAATCCCCCCAAAATACCCCTTCGGATAGGTCGATCTGTCTGGTTTTCGAACTTAAAGTCATAAATGCTGCTTTACATGTTTATACCAAATTTCGTCAAAATCGGATAATTTTTACGAGAGTTATTGTGCTCACGGACACATATATATATATACAGTATCGAACGAATGGTGTTTTTGGGGTTTGGGGACCTCAAAACGAAAAGTTATCATGGTCCCGGGCCTAGGTCTTACCATGCCGACTACGGTAATAGCTTCTTCCCTATAGGGGAAATTCGCTAATACATAACTTTAAATATACAAGATTAGAATCTTATATACATTGCCTATACATTGGCCTATAACATTGGCCTATACATTGCAAGAACCATTAAAACTGGGGATTGAATATAAAGCGGAAAATGTCCAAAATGAAAACAAACGTGCAAATAAGAAAAGCAAATATGGGGAGGAACCGTGAATTGAGTACCCTAGGCATTTTGAACAAACTGGCTGGCTTTTCAAGCAAAGCTCGGATTCCCAGGTGTTTTAACAATAACTGTAACTAACTTCACAAAAATAATATTATACTGTGATCGTGAGCGAAGCTGCGACGGGCTACTAGTATATTTTTAACAGGCATGCAGGTATATTTTTTAGAAGTGTAATGTCTAGTACAAGGTGCTCAACTGGGATATTTTGTCTGATATCAAATATATAATTGTCTTGTCTAGATTTTTTATTTGTATTGTCATACCTCAAAGCCTGTGACTTTAAACAAATATCACTCCTATCTTTGCCTTTGGGTACATTCTTTATTAATTTTTCTTCGGCATCCCACTCATCGGTATCTAATGTTAATACATTATAATTTGTATCCCCCTGTTTTATTATGCTTCCCAGGTTCCCCCATACATCAGCTTTCTCAGCCTCCGTTTAACATAGGCCTATACACGACAGGTTCCGCCACTGTAATCGACTACTGTATTCACAGACACCAAGATTTTGACTAACCGTGAAGTTCATTTGGTTTACATCACACTGTTGCATGGTAATGGATAAAGTGAATCCTCTCTGAAATTATTAGATCTCTAATGGAAAAATATTGATTTCTTTTCATTCAGATTTTTTTCTTTGATTCAAACAACCAAAAGTTACCCGTTTGCAAACTAACCGTTTACACTACTTGGCTGATTGTTTATCGAACTTACAAGATAGTGCGGTATACAGGGTGTCTCACGTAAGGTATCTCAAACCGATTGCAGACGAACCACTTGATCTAGAAGGATGAAATACAATTATTTACCACTAAATTGACTCCAAGGAATAACGTAAAAAGGGTTTTAACTTGTTTAAAAATCTGACGGTCACTAGTTCGAACCTTGAAATTTTCAAAAGTAAGCAAATGTCATGTTATACACCATTTTAAAGCCTTTTTAACAGACAACCATTTTTGTGGAAACAGAACTCACTTATCTCTATCCTTTCAAAATGGCGGACATTTTTGCAAAAAATATTAACATTTTTGGAATTAAGTGTATCTGCTAAACCACAAGACGTATCTTTATTTTTATTCAAATTTATTACTCATATTGAACTCAGCTTTACCCTGATAAGCTACATGCCAGTATTTAGAACGTAGTAAAAAATAACAACAAATAATTTTTTTGAAAATGTTTATATGCCCAAAATAAAAAAAGTCAAATAGTATTGTATATCAAAAAGTATATAATTTTAAAGTTATTGGAAATCCTAACAACTTTCTAATTTACATCAACCTTTTTGTTTTTTAGAAATCAACAAAATAATCATTTCCCCATATAAAATAAATGTAATTTCTACTCATTTATAAAATATGTTACTCGTATTATAATTTACTAGTGGCTTGAAGGGGCGATAGCCCCTAATTAACCTTTCTCCAAGTAGGAACACATGTCAGTTCGCAAACAAAGTAGTCACTTAATCATATGTTTTAATGTAAACAAAGCAGACGTTTTAAACAAATTAAACCCCATGTTGTTTTAATGGGAAAAGTTTTATTCTGTTGCGAATTTATGGTAAAAAAATAAGAAAAATGAATAGTTTTCCCTCAAAATTCACGTCAAGACCTTTAAAATGATACCCCTCCCATCCTTCTACGGCCATCCAGTCACTCACAATTTCTTTACAAAAATTTGACTTACGGAATTATATATAGAGATGGGAGTTCTTTGGATGAGCTTACGAAAGTAATGGGAAATGTCAAGTAACGGCTTGAAGAAACAGGACTCAATTCGTTGCCATTTTTTTCCTTTCGTAATCTATCTATCTATCTATATAAATAATACCCCAGTCGCAGCAAACCTGCATACTCAGCGAATTTCAAATGCATAATATATGTCTTAATACCACATAATGGATAAGCTTTTTTAGAAAATGTGTCTATTAAAGATAAAATATATTTATTCCCAGAATTCTCTCTAGTATAATTCTGCATATCTATTAAATCTATTTGAACAGTTTATTTTATACCCAATACCTTATAATACCTTATAACAAATTTTTCTCGCGGGCTTATGCAATTCGTAAGCAATTATTTCCATTTTGTATTCTTTATCTTTAATGTTAACGTATCTACCAGTCTCCGTCGTTTCAAAAAGACCTCTATTGCTACCAACTAACATACAATCACTCATTCTTTGATATACATCGTTTTTTTGGTAAATATGCCTCTCCATCTAAAGTCTTAAATCCACTTAAAGATGTAGGGTCTGCAACTAACAATTTAGGATTGTACATCATCAAATCGATTTCATTATTGTTTTGCATAAATTTCTTACTTTTATTGTCAAACCTCAAAGCCTGTGGTGTTAAACAAATATCAAATATATTAGCGAATTTCCCCTATAGGGAAGAAGCTATTACCGTAGTCGGCATGGTAAGACCTAGGCCCGGGACCATGATAACTTTTCGTTTTGAGGTCCCCAGACCCCAAAAACACCTTTCGTTCGATACTGTATATATAAATATATATATATATCTATAATAATGTCCAAACCAAATTTTGTCAAAATCGGATCATTTTTACGAGAGTTATCGTGCTCACGGACACACACACACATATATATATATATATATATATATATATATATATATATGTGTGTGTGTGTCCGTGAGCACGATAACTCTCGTAAAAATGATCCGATTTTGACAAAATTTGGTATAAACATGTAAAGCAGCATTTATGACTTTAAGTTCGAAAACCAGACAGATCGGCCTATCCAAAGGGGTATTTTGGGGGGTTTTGTACCCCAAAAATGGGTTTTTTGAATTTTTTACATATAATTTTTGAAAAAGTAAAATTTTAGTTTTGACCATTCGATTCAGCTTAAAAAAACACACAATTTGGTACTTCGATCATTCCTCTACGTCAATTGGTTACCGAGATATTGAAAGTGCTAAACACAGTACGTTGTCTAATGTTATTCTTATGGAGGAAAAGACAATTTTTTTATCTCGCTTATTTATGAACGTATACTGACGAAACTTGGTATACAGCTTTATCTCATTGAGGTCTATTGATATTTGCTCCAAAAATCTTTTTTTCATAATCCTCCCGTAGCAGCAAACCTGCGTACTCAGCCCCCATGTTATTCTTATGGATAATAATTAAACGCTCTGCCTCCCGTAATTATGAACATAAATGGATAAAAACTGGTATACGACTTAAACTAGTTGAGTTATATTGATATTAGCATAAAAACCCATTTTTTGTGTTCCTTGTTGCAGCAAACCTGCGTACTCAGCCCCAATGTTATTCTTATGGAGAATAATTAAAATTGTGTATATCGCTTATTTGTGAATATATTTTTATGAAACTTGGTAAGTGGCTTTATGTAGTATTAAGACATTTATATCTCCATTGGAAATTCGCTGAGTATGCAGGTTTGCTGCGACGGGGGTATAATTGTCTTGTCTAGATTTTTTATTTGTTTTGTCATACCTCAAAGCCTGTGACATTAAACAAATATCACTCCTATCTTTGCCTTTGGGTACATTCTTTATTAATTTTTCTTCGGCATCCCACTCATCGGTATCTAATGTTAATACATTATAATTTGTATCCCCCTGTTTTATTATGCTTCTCTCACCTTTTGTTAATATTTGATTGACAACAGCCACATCATCTGGCAATGTTCCTGGTAAAATGTTTGTTAATTGCTTATTTTTACCATCAAACTTCAGACCATCCAATGTTATACTCTGATGTTTTGTTACGCAATCATTATCATCGACAGCGGGTTTAACACGAACCAGTCTGTTAATTCCAAAATTCCAAAATCCTTTACTCTTTGTTGGCACTTGAGAAACATTCACAGCATCACCGCTTTCTTTGCCTTCCCCCAGGTTACTAATTGTATGGTGATTAGCATTCCATTTGTTTTCTTTTAATTCTAAAAAATGATATTTATTATCACCCTGAACAAAGGCACCATCTTTTCTTATTAAAGTCTGCTCTAATGTGGATACATCGTCTAAACGTTCACCCCTCTCCACATTAGTAATTTTGCGCTTATTAGCGTTCCACTTATTACTCTGGGATTCTAAAAACTCATATTTAGTATTACCTTGTACAAAGACACCATATTTTCTGGTTAACGTCTGGCCCAAATAAACTCCCAATACATCGTCGATACATCGTCGATACATCGTCGATACATCGTCGATACATCGTCAATAAACTCCCGATCATTAACACTACCAATTTTATAATTTAAACATTCCAACTATCATCTTTTAGATTTAAAGTAGTTTCTTTAAAACTTCTAGGATTAGGAGGTTTACTATATGGATTATACACACGATAAAATTGATCCATAAACATATTTTTATTTAATAAACAATTCCACTTTCTCCCAATTTTTCTATAATAGATTCTATCTCATTATCCACTCCAGAATTACCAGCTTGTTGACTTAGCCAAAGCAGTCTTAACCTATCTACAAGTTCATTAGGATCGTCCCAATAAACATAGTCTATTTTATTACCAGTTACCTGCCTTAACCCTTCACCAACAGTCTTAAACAGACAGACGTTAAATTATATTAAGATATTTACTGTGTTAATATAATTAACACAGCCGCACCCGCCTTATAACCCTTTAAATGTGCAATTTGTAGCTTCCAAAATCTCTTTATAATTTTGAAAATCAGCCTGACTATAGTTTACGGGTTCTTTTAAAGTTAAAAATTCCCACATACCCTTTGTCCCTTTATAAATTTTATCTCCAACTGTAACATCATCATTGACAATTTGAACTTCTTGATTCCCAATAAAAAATGTATTTGCTTCTCGCCAAATACCATGTGGTAACTGTCAAACTACATCTACTAAGGTAATTACCTAAATAGTCTGATGCTAAAAGACCAAAATCTAATTTCTGCAGTGTCATCTGGTTTATTCTTGGTTATTCTTGGTATTCTAGACGGGGTATTTTCTAAAATCATTGGGACAACTGGCCTCTCTGTAGTTTTGGTGGCTAAATTTTTTAACTCTTGCAAAGGCTCTAGTAAAGGTTTGGAATAGAAATTTACCACGTTTTAATGCCCTAATTTCTCTCTTATTTGTTTTGCAGAGTCTACCATTTCTTGTTGAATATTTGTTTTAATTTTATTTACATTTTATTATACTCAAATACTTTATCACATATTATTAAGCAATATGCATATGTGTTTGAAGGGAGATTTTCTGCAGTTTCAATTTCTAATTTTACTTCTACAACCCTCTCTTTGACCGATTCATTCTGCCTAGAACAGTGTATTACAATTAGGGGATATTTATTTATAAAATCAACTCTGTTAAACATAGGATCGGGGACAGTGTTGTAGTAACTCTCTCTAAACCTCACAAACATCTCATAAACTTTAGAGGCATCTCCATTTTCAAAGCCGAGATTTAAATCACTATAAGGGTAATACTCAGAGTTTAAAAACACTTTGAGATTTTTCAATTTACAATGATCAAATTCGTCAGTTCTTTTTCGAGCACTATTGTCCCTACCTGTTTGGAAACCAAATATAATATACCTAGGCTTCTCCAAACTCAAATACGTCTTAACTGACCATGTATGTCTCTTGGTTTTGGGGTATGATGGGAGTTCTTGTAGCTCCAAACTTCTAAATGCAATTTGCAAATTTTTATTTTGCAACAACAGCTTTTAGCGAATTTCCCCTATAGGGAAGAAGCTATTACCGTAGGTCTCATGGTAAGACTTAAGCCCGAGAGCATGATAACTTTTCTTTTTGAGGTCCCCAGATGCCAAAAACACCATTCGTTCAAATTTTTATATATGGATATATATATATATATGTGTGTGTGTCCATAAACACGATAACTCTCGTAAAAAAGTCCGATCTTAATAAAATTTGGTACAAATATGTAAAGTACCATTTATTTGAACGAGTTCGAAAACCAGACAAATCGCACCATCCGAAGGGGTTTTTTTGGGGGGTTTTGTACCCCAAAAATTGGTTTTTTGAGGGGTTCACATGTAATTTTGATTTAAATCGAATTTTAATTTATACCATTGAATTCAGCTTAAAAAAACAAACAATTTGGTATTTTGATCATTGCTCTACGTCAATGGGTTACTGAGATATTACAAGTGCTAAACACAGTACGTTGTCCAATGTTATCTTATGGAGAAAAAGACAAATTTTATATCTCGGTTATTTATGAACATAAACTGACGAAACTTGGTATATCGCTTCATCTGGTTGTGGTTTGTTGATGTTTGAACAAAAAAACAATTTTTCGCCTAAGGTTCCCGAAGCAGCAAACCTAGGTACTCGGTCCTAGGTTTGTACTCGGTTACGGAGATATTGAAAGTGCTAAACACAGTACGTTGTCCAATGTTATTCTTATGGAGAATAATAAAAATGTTATATATCGATTATTTATGAATGTATATGGATGAAACTTGGTATGTGACTTGACTTAGATGAGTTCTATTGATATTTGTATAAAAATCCATAATTTTTTGTTCCTTTTTGCAGCAAACCTGCGTACTCATCCCTAATGTTATTCTTATGGAGAATAATGAATATTTTAAATATCGCTTATTTATGAATATATTTCTTATGAATTCTGGTAAGAGGCTTAATGTAATATTAAGATATATATATTCATTGGAAATTCGCTGAGTACGCAGGTTTGCTGCGACGGGGCTATTTTAATTGCAGCTTCTCCCCATCAGATGGCATCACATGTGTCATCAACCACTGGATCTATTTAGTGTAATTTTGGGAATAGGATCGATCCCAGTAATTGGAGCATTAGCTGTTGTTGATATGCAATTTAAGTCGTTTTTAGATCTTTTCAACACCAACTCTTGTTTAAAATTTACCAACACTTTATTAAAATCCTCAAACACACCCATTAACAGCTCTAATGGGATACAAGTACTAAACTTGCCACTTTTATGAAACTCTTTTAAATTTTTGTCAGAATAAAATGCTACATTCGACAATTTAGTATTTAGTATTTAAGTATATGTAAAACTTATATCAACAGTTTATTAAAATCCTGAAACACACCCATTAACAGCTGTAATGGGACACAAGTACTAAACTTGCCGCCACTTTTATGAAAATCTTTTAAATTTTTGTCAGAATAAAATGCTACATTCGACAATTTAGTATTTAGTATTTAAGTATATGTAAAACTTATATCAACAGTTTATTAAAATCCTGAAACACACCCATTAACAGCTGTAATGGGACACAAGTACTAAACTTGCCGCCACTTTTATGAAAATCTTTTAAATTTTTGTCAGAATAAAATGCTACATTCGACAATTTAGTATTTAGTATTTAAGTATATGTAAAACTTATATCAACAGTTTATTAAAATCCTGAAATACACCCATTAACAGCTGTAATGGGACACAAGTACTAAACTTGCCACTTTTATGAAAATCTTTTAAATTTTTGTCAGAATAAACTGCTACATTCGACAATTTAGTATTTAGTATTTAAGTACATGTAAAACTTATATCAACAGTTTATTAAAATCCTCAAACACACCCATTAACAGCTGTAATGGGACACAAGTACTAAACTTGCCACTTTTATGAAACTCTTTTAAATTTTTGTCAGAATAAACTGCTACATTCGACAATTTAGTATTTAGTACCTATTTAAGTACATGTAAAACTTATATCAACAGTTTATTAAAATCTTCAAACACACCCATTAACAGCTGTAATGGGACACAAGTACTAAACTTGCCACTTTTATGAAACTCTTTTAACTTTGTGTCAGAATCAAATGCTAAATTCGACAATTTAGTGTTTTATTGTAAGAGCACAATATTTTCATAAGAGTGGAAACTCCTGGATTCTTGCAACATTTATTTCCAGTGACTTCGTATCTAGTTTCGCCAAATAAGAATGCAAATGCATTATTTATAAAATGTCCTTTATCATGATTCTCTATTTCTCCTTAAATATACAGATAACTCCCATGTAGGAGTTATCTGTATATTAAATTAGTTTATTGACGATGTATCGACTTTGGGCCAGACGTTAACCAGAAAATGTGGTGCCTTTGTACAAGGTAATACTAAATATGAGTATTTAGAATCCCAGAGTAATAAGTGAAACGCTAATAAGCGCAAAATTACTAATGTGGAGAGGGGTGAAAGTTTAGACGATGTATCCACATTACAGCAGACTTTAATAAGAAAAGATGGTGCCTTTGTACAGGGTGATAATAAATATCAGTTTTTAGAATCGGAGAAAGATATTTGGGACCCCAAAAAGCAAAAGATTGGGAATGTTAAGGATGTCGAAAATTTAGATGAAGTCCAAACTTTACAACAGACTTTAATAAGAAAATATGGTGTCTTTTTACAGGGTGATAATAAATATCAATTTTTAGAATTAAAAGAAAACAAATGGAATGCTAATCACCATACAATTAGTAACCTGGGGGAAGGCGAAGAAAGCGGTGATGCTGTGAATGTTTCTCAAGTGCCAACAAAGAGTAAAGGATTTTGGGATTTTGGAACTAACAGACTAGTTCGTGTTACACCCGCTGTCGATGATAATGATTGTGTAACCAAACATCAGAGTATAACATTGGATGGTCTGAAGTTTGATGGTAAAAATAAGCAATTAACAAACATTTTACCAGGAACATTGTCAGATGATGTGGCTGTTGTCAATCAAATATTAACAAAAGGTGAGAGAAGCATAATAAAACAGGGGGATACAAATTATAATGTATTAACATTAGATAACGATGAGTGGGATGCCGAAGAAAAATTAATAAAGAATGTACCCAAAGGCAAAGATAGGAGTGATATTTGTTTAATGTCACAGGCTTTGAGGTATGACAATACAAATAAAAAATTTAGCCAAGACAATTATATATTTGATATTTGTTTAACACCACAGGCTTTGAGGTTTGACAATAAAATGAAGAAATTTATGCAAGACAATAATTAAATCGATTTGATGATGTACAATCCTAAATTGTTAGTTGCAGACCCTACATCTTTAAGTGAATTTAAGACTTTAGATGGAGAGGCATATTTACCAAAAAACGGTGTATATCAAAGAAAGAGTGATGGTATGTTAGTTGGTAGCAATAGAGGTCTTTTTGAAACGAAGGAGACTGGTAGATACGTTAACATTAAAAATAAAGAAAAAAAATGGAAAAATTGCTTACGAATTGCATAAGCCTGAGAGAAAGAATTTGTTAGAAGGTATTTTAAGGTATTGGGTACAAACGAAACTGTTCAAATAGATTTAATAGATATGCAGAATTATGCTAGAGAGAATTCTGGGAATAAATATATTTTAACTTAAATAGACACATTTTCTAAAAAAGCTTATGCTGCTCCACTAAAGAATAAAACTGGATTAGTAGTCACAGAAGCTATAAAAACTATTCTCCCAAAGGGAGTTAAAAATATTCAATCCGATAATGGAAATTAATTGGTTAATGCTCATTTACCAAACTAATGAAAAAGCTAAATATTAATCACTACCACCAAAGATTACACAGCATGTGTAATCTTTGCTACCACACTTACTCTACAACTAAGGCGGCTATTGTGGAAAGGTTTCAGAGAACTTTAAAGAATTGGCTATATAGAGAGTTTAGTGCACAAGGGAGTTACAAATGGTTGGTTTTACTTCCAAAGTTAATAAAGATATGTAATAATAAAGTACATAGGTCCATAGGGATGAAGCCTAACCAAGTAAGTGCTAAGAACTCTAAAGATGTACACAACATTTTGGCATCTAAAGTACAAGTTAAAAAGCCAAAATATAAGTTGGGGAATACTGTTAGGATTTCCAAGTATAAAGATGTATTTAGTAAAGGATATAACTAAACTGGACAGGGGAGCTTTTTACAATAGCAGAAGTTAAGAAAATAAAGCATGTGACTTATATTATGTGAACGATTAGAATGACAATATAATCAATGGAGGATTTTATGAGCAAGAATTGTTAAAGACTAAATATGAATATTGCTAAAGACTGCATGTATTTAGTTGAGAAGGTAATTAGGAGGAAGGGTGATTTATCATATGTCAAATGGCTTGGGTTCCCAAGTAGCCAGAGCTCATGGATTTCCGCAAAGGATGTATTAAAGTAGGGTGCGGGAAAGCGTAGGGGCGGGATCGGGCCACTAGCCTACAACAATAACATATCCAAATTGCAGACAAATCCATAAACACCAAAGTTTTTGATAATTTTTTTTAAATATAGGGGATGGGTTTGGAAAAATGTATTTAATATAGGCAAGGCTCGGACAGTAGTATAGGCCAACAAGGAAATTTGTGTAGGGTAGGATCGGGCAAGTGCTCAATAAGTGATCCCCATAAGAATAAGGTGCCGAAAAAAGTGCCAAAATTGATGTCATACCCTCATATTTCCTCTACTCAGTAAGCCTTGAATTCCTGCATATTGAACCCACAATAAGATGGCAAATACTACTCTTAGGAATATTATTGAACGTTTATTACTTAGGACATTCAAAACTTTACTCAGTGAATTCACAAGGGCTAGACCATTTTTGATTATCCTTAATAGGAGATAGGCGGATTAACAACTAGGATTGGTCTTATAAAAATAAAAAATAAAACTTTAAATTTGAATGATTTTGTGAGTGACGCTTTCTCTTAATAATAAGTACTAATCCAAAGTTTAACAGACAAAATAATATACCATTACATGCAATTTATTACCAGTTAAAGTGTTAATGTTATCATCCCAATATAACAGATAAAATTTCATAATTGTTAAATTAACCGAACGACACGAGAAGCGACTTCAAAAGAAATCAGTTGCTGTAAAATAATTAAGTAGGTTGCTTTGTTAACAGATGTTTGAACCGAAAGGATCTTCCGATCTAATGAACAAACATGACCACAATTAAGTAATGGGCTGGACGTTACCAGGAATGGATTATTTATAAATAATAAGGATAAGGGAGTTTAATTTTTACAATAAGTGAAAGAATAGAAGGCAATCACTATTAGACGGGGGATGGAGCTATGGCCAAGTTTTAATCAGCCCGATTCACAGTGCGATCGTTAAACACCCTTGTTAACATACAAACCTTTGTTTGTATCTCTCGCTAAGTAAATTGCTCAGTCTGGGAGGAGTTAGGTGGTTATATAAAGTGGCTCTAGGACGCGACCCTCATACCGCCTCTGCCCGGAGATAAACCACCACCCTCTCTGCAGCTCTAGGTAGGTCCAGATACGGCGAGAGTACATGTTTACTGCCAGTTAGGATATTGATGATATTGTTTGTGTATCCTAATGAAAATCATATGTTTATTCAGGTGATTTATTGTCATTGTTTGTTTTCTATTTATGTTTACGTTTTCCAGAGTCTTTTAGAGCATGAGTTGGATCAGCTGTTGTGCGTCTGACAGCGTGGTACTACATTATTGTTAGAGCGTGAGTTGAGGTATTGCGTTATGGTTTATATGTAATACATAAGGTTAATTTGGAAAACATAGCAAGTACGTTATATCTGAACAGATTTTGACATTTGAGGACTAAAATTATTTCCATTCTGAAGAACACAGGCCGCCCTCAAAATTAGTTATCCAATAAAAATAATAATAACAATATGACGGTGTTCACATTGAATCCAATTTAATTTTAAAACATCTGTTTTAGCAAAGAAACGCAATTTTACATAATTACGCTAAGGCACAATGTTTGTGAACAGAACTGCTACACCGATTTTGACGTTTGAGGTATCAAATGAATAGCCACCATCCGTAAGTGTGCAAAGTTGTTTTCAATTTGCTATATCACCATTCTGAAAGGCACAAACCACCCTCAAAATAAGTTTTTTGCCCACAAGGATAACAGGGAGATCTATTTAAATTTAATTGCTTTCTAAAACAACCAACTATACAGCAAAACACGGTTTTACAGTGCACATATGTGATGTGCTGACAACACAAACTATTGATATTACAAGACACACTCTTTTAATCGGACACAAGATGGAACACTTATCTCGATTTCGAGTAAAAGCTCTACTAGTTAAAAAATACGGAAACCTTTAACAATTGTGGTAAATTAACATTGTAGTGCAATTTTTTAGTTATCATTGAGAGCTTCACTCAGACCACTTGCTAACTGTAATGTTCAACTGTTTACTTTCTTGGTTTGGTCCTCTGGACTCCGATAAAATTTTCAAAGTTCAAGATTTTTCAAAATTGCCTGATAGGAGATCAGCCTATTGACATGGAGGGTGAATCCGCTTCACACATTGTCACTACCTAACTTGTATGTGTTGCATTATGAGGTTATCTTATAGAGTCGGCCTTGGGTTATCCTGTTTAACTATCTCGATTATTGATACCATAACCTCTAAGTTATGATCTTATCAAACAAACAAATGCCCAACAAGTCGCATCTCCATAGTGAAACAATAGTGTGTCGCTCAAAGGACTAAGGACTGAAATAATGTAATTGGTAATTGACGAGCGAAACTAACACGAGCGGCGTCAAACTGTAGCCATCCACACTCCCGTGTTGCCTTTGCCCGTCTCAGCCAAAGAGTGGATGCGCTTGTAACTTAAAAATCACCTGTTCAGGAAAACGATCTGTGAAGTGGTTAAAGCTTTTCGTAACGGGAACAGCTTCATAATTTATCCTGATATATTATACATCTGAATGCCTATGCCTATAACTATGAAAAATGAACTCATTAAACTAATCAACAATAAACTAAATAATAAATAGGGATTAAAAAAATAATAGCCCGAGGGTTACAATTCTGTCTAATCTATCTGTCTAAATTATTTGGTGTTAAATATATCATTGAAACTGCAAGGAGATATTCTTTTGATGCTTACAGTGATCATTACTTGTTTTGTACGATTATTCTCACAATTTAAAATACAATTTATTCATTTTCCGAAAAGTTACAAGCACGAGTTTGTTCAAGCCATTTTCTAAACTTGTCACCTTATTCCTATACAACTATATGTCACCTCATTCGACCGCGAATTTCTCGTTTCATTCCTCGCGTTCCACGGCGCCTCAGGGCTCTCAACTTACAAAGCGGTGCAAAACTCAGGCGAAGCGTGAGTTATTGGACCTTTACCTAATTATCCGTGAGTTAGGGATCACGTGACGCCTACAAAGCTTGTGGTCGCTTTGTAACAAAGGTAGTTAATTGAGGATATAATGTGTGCCGCGAGGAGCGCGCCTGCAGTCTCCTCCACCACCGCCCGCAACACACACCACCCCCGCATCCCCTACACTGTAACAGTAGTGTTGCTAGGTGCTGTGAGTGGAGCATTTGTCAAGAGCGATTTACATCAGTCCTCCGTAAGTACAAGAACACAACTCTTTAATGTAAGGCATAAGTGTAGTACGACTAGTACTTTTGTGGCTATACTATAGAGCCCCGCCGCGCCGTCAGGCAGAAAAGATTCCGAGTATAGTAAGCACACACAGAGTTAAACAGGGTGTTTTCGGTTCAAGCAATACTTTACAAATATTTGATATATTTAAATATGTATTTTATTGTTGTCTCTTTCTACAGTTAATTACTACAACGTTATAGTTTCAACTATTTTTGTCTAGGTAATGGTACCTTAATCATTATGGCAATCGTGCACAGTTTTCAGTAAATTTGAGAAACCTTGTTTGTTCTTTAATCCAATAGCTTAAAAATACCAGCAAGTAAAATAAACAAAATTGCAACAATGCAAACCAGCAGAAGAAGAATGAAGTATCATCAATATTATGATTTTCCATCATGGCAGCTTTTGGTAAAGCGTCATGCAGGGTCGTTTTCTTGTTTTTAGTACTGGGTAGTACAATGTCGACAGATTTACTACAGACTACCTACTGGTATAAAATTTGAAACACAACTTTTAAAACCTACCTCAGATTGGTAAAACCAATAATGCCTCTACGCTTTCTTATGAATTTGACCCTCGTTTCGAGAAATCCAGTCAAAGTGGCCTTTGGTTTGGGCCAACTGCACTAACTTTAGGAGTAGAAGTAATACCATTATAGTATCAAAACCAGCGTTTGAAAATATTAAAACTAGTAACGTCAAATGAAAAAAAAAACAAATTAGGCTTAAACCTGACTAATTCTTATGCCAAGTTTAAAATCAATATCAGAACTGGTTCATGAGATACAATTGATGTATTAAAAGAAACACACATATACGCACGTGGGATATTGTTCGATACAATCAATAGATTTATATCGTATATTTTTTTATCCAAAAGGAAGAAACATAAATTTTCCGCCAAGAACTCAGAAACACTTGTATACATAACATAAAATGTGATTTTGTAGAGGCTCAATACGAAATGAAGACGAATTCGATGATCATTTATGTGTTTGTGAAGCTCTAAATGTTTGTGAAAGCTCTAAATGTTTAGAACCCTTCCATTGGCCAGACATTTTTGTAAGATCCTAAAGTTAACAACAAAAGTACAAAATATAAAACCAGGCATATCAATATATCTGGGCATTATTATGTATAATAACAGCGTGCACAAGGCAATGTGTAACCACCTATTCCAAGTAAACTACTAAACGTAGAGAGGTCAGGTTGGTGTCAAAAGATTTCCCTTATACCAAGGATGATGAAAAAATGCGATATCCTAAATTTACTCAGTTATACGTTTGCAATTGGCAAAACACACTGTTTTTTGGCCTTTTTCGTCATCCCCATGTATAAGGAACGTGTAACCACCTATTCCGAGTAAACCTACTGAACGTGGAGAGGAACTACTGAACGTTGGTGTCAAAAGATGTCCCTTAGGCCCAGGATGATGACAAAATACGATATTTTACATTTATTTAGTTATAAGTTTGTAAATGGCAAAAAACACAGTTTTTATTCTGGTAATTTTTCATCAATCATTTTGTTTACCGTACCATGTGTTCACTTTCCCTTCTTTGCATCCAAATTTAATACGACAGCTGAGTAAAGTTAGCAAGTTGAGCAAGATGTGATTGTAAACAAAGCAGACAACTATTCTGAATTAAATTTAGGTTTTTGGATTGAAATTGGCAGGCAATAAGCAACACAAATTATGTGCTGAGTAGAAATAGAGTTTATAATTCTGTATAAAAGTGGCAGAAAAATTAATTGTAATTAAAATTCGGATTTAATTATTCTATAATCTCTATTTAAACTTCTAATTAGTTTCCTTTAATGTTGCAGTAATAATTGTGTTTTATTACTGATAATATAACTAAAGATAGATTTTTTCCTTTGTTTAATCATGGGTCACGGAAATTATTACGATAAAGCGGCATTATAGCAGTTTACATCTGGAATTGTAGTCTTTGTTGTTGCAGTTTAGTCAGTTTCTATCATTTTGTGTAAATATGAACAATCAAAAGCTTTTTGTAAACTACGATGATGATAGCCATTATTCTTTCTAAAGTACGATTTGAATATGAGTATAAAAAAAACATGATTAAAGACACAAATACACGATTCAACAAAACGTAAATGGGGGGGCTTATTTGTTATGCTGATGATAAAATGCGAAGGTAAAAGTTAAGGCAATTTGTATAGTTCAATAAACAATTTTTAAGTCCAAAATTCAGTTTGATTTCACAGAGTAGTTCTCTTATATAATATACCTTCTTTGCTATATTGGAAGAAATTGGGTGAAGGTAGATGAAACTCTGGTAAGAAATTGTGATAAAAGGGATAAGAAAACTAAGGACTATGTACCTATGCTACTATTAGCATTGAATACATACATTTTTATTCAGTTTAGCTAATTATGTGTTTTTTGTTGGTTTGCCTTTAGATATTTTGTATGTCAGCAGACGAAATACAATGGTAAATATGTAGATTGTGTTTATGTTTTGGTTATAAAAACAAGGAAAGTACTTAGGCAAATTTGTATTGCATATTTGAGCCCAAAGAAAAAACATTTAAACATTCATTTGATGGGCTAATAACAGCTAGTTTAAAATAAGAATAATGCAAATTGGCCAAATAAAATGACCAGATGAACTTTCTATAACTTTCTAAATAATTTAACATATGTAGCAGTAAACTTTATTTATTTCCCCCATAAACATATTGGTTAAATTAAAAAATTTAATCAGAATAATTAAATCACTCACAAACTAATAAAATGGTATGAACTAATCTATAAAATACAACATTTACATAAGTAAAACACTTATTTGTGCAGAAGGAGGAAATAAATTTAGGAATTGTTTCATTAGGAAAATCCATCCAGATTAAAGTAGCCCTAAGCTATCTAAATAAAGACTATTAGCTTAAATATTATCCCTGCTTCTAAGTATGAGTGTGGACAAATCTATTGATTTTAACTAAACATTGGATATCAAATTTATATTTCATAAATCTATATTTTCATAAAATAGAATTTATCTAAGTTTATATTATTTATATATTTAAAATATCAACGGTAATTGATGAACAAAAACCTTTGCATAATGCTCAGTACTTAACTATAAGACTGCTTCCTAAACTAAAAACATTTATATATACAGTATATAAAGATCAGTGAGAATTGACGGACAAAAACCTTGCATAATGCTCAATACTATATTGAAATATTAGACTGCCTCCTAAATAAAAAAAATTAGACAAATCAGGTAAATGTAAATAAAAGTGATAATAATAAAAAATCTTTAACCTATAAGTTATAGTTAATAGTAATAGTATATTTCACTATTAGTCACGAAATAGGACTTTTGTGACGAATAGTGAACGATACTTTTCATCACGGTGCAAATAACCACATTAAACCTAAACAAAAATGATCTGATATTTCATAGTCTAGTAATTTTGTATAAGTAAACACAACACGGTTTTACAATTCATTTTAGTGTTAAAGTCAGCTATCTGAACACAGAATCGTCAAAAATAAGGAAATCACACTGGTGCTCCTGTTGAGTAAAACGGGAACTTCAGTTGTTTAGGACAGGTAAAGTTTTTTTTGGGACAGATAAAGTATTGTTTCGGACAGGTAAAGTCAGCTGATCATTATTTTTTTGGTGTATGGAATTCGACGATTTTCGAATATCTCATCTGTATGGCAATGGGCTATTTTCGAATACAGAGTGATGAAAATATTTTTACTTTTATCGCATTTACTCAAAATTTAAAGTGAATTTACAATAACTTGATAGAATAAACAGTATCAAGAAACTGACGCACACTTTCTCCCTTTCCGCCCAATTTTAATCAATAAATTATTTTATATCATTGATCATAGCATATATAAAGTACGGTGGCATATATATAAAATATTCTAGTGACGTTTTCTCACAAATACCTGCCCAAATCAATTTGTTTGAGGCACTAGAAAATCATTTGCTACACACTGAAGTTTTAAGAGGGTAAATATCTCCTCCTTCCCCCTCAGGGTTAGGTGCAGTGGCGGATTTAGGGGGGGGGCTATAGAGGCTGTAGCCCAGGGCGGCAAGTTTTTAGGGGCGGCAAATTTATAGAAAATTAATAAGTTGTTTACAAAAGAAATGTTGAAACGGGGAACATTTTGACGAAAACGGATGACAATGACGGTGTGCCGCCCTTTTAAAGTTAAAGGTAGTAATCAGAGACTAATGTATATTGCTTGCAGTCCCTCACACTGCAGTTCCTCAAAGCAGTCATAATGCATTTGTCATTCATCCGTACTAGCGACAAGACGATTACGCTACAAGAGAGAGGGCGGCAAGCCACGAACTACATCAGGCACTGCGCCACTATGAATACGTCCTACGTCCAACCATAGATTAAACATACTCCTTGTGGTATTCTTAATCTGTGGTCCAACTCACGGACTTCCAAGTTTACCCGTACATTCGCATATCATTACAATTATTTTTTACACAATATCAATAATGACTAAGGCACACGGATGAGAAATGTTGCAACAATCGAATTTGAGATGAAAATAACAACATTTTTTTATAACTTTATTTAACTTTACAATCTGTTCTTAACTAGTTTGAACAATGAGTAAATAATTTGTGAGATATAATACAGAAAATAACATTAAAACTTGAGCTAGTTGCTAACCACTGTTAGCGCTAACAAAAATCACTAAACAAATCTGAAAGGCAAGTCCAAGATTGTGGATCGTTTCAATCTGTACACAGCGATTGAATTGTCGAGCAAGTTCATAGCAAGATGATTCGGGTGGTTTTCTAATTTGCCAATATACTTTGTACTGAACCTAGTGATCTCTTCTTTAACTGTTGGGATGTTTAAGTCATGATGTAGCGTTCTATTGGATACAAACCAAGGTGCTTTGGCAATTTTTCTTAGCATTTTTGATTGGTACCTTTGGATTATCTCCACGTTTGAGTTACTCGCAGAGCCCCAAAGTTGCACACCATAAGTCCAAACTGGCTTTAAAATAGTTTTGTATAACAATAATTTGTTTTCCAAAGTTAGTTTTGATTTAATTCCGAGTAGCCAATTTAGTTTGTTTGCTTTTAAATTTAGTTGCTGTCTCTTCATCCAAATGTGAGTTTTCCACGTTAGTTTACTATCAATATGCATACCTAAATATTTAACTTCAGTTACTTGAGGTAGTTGATTGCTATTTATTGTTACTGGAGGACAATAATTTTGGTTTAAAGTAAAAGTTATATGAGCTGATTTATTTTAGTTTATTTTTATTCTCCATGTCTTAAACCAGTTTGTAATTATGTCCAAGCTTTGTTGCAAGTGGACAGAAGCTTGAGCTGGGTCAGTATTAACGGATAAAATTGCAGTGTCATCTGCAAAAGCTGCAATTTCAGTATGCTCACTTCCTGGGAGATCTGCAGTGTAGAGGATGTATAAAAAAGGTCCAAGTACACTTCCTTGAGGAATTCCCGATTCTATAGGATGCAGTTGAGTAATATAATCTTGATATTTAATTTGAAAAGATCTATCCGTAAGATATGACTTTAATATAGGGAAAAGAGAATGTGGTAGATACTTCTTAATTTTGTACAACAAGCCAGTATGCCATACCTTATCAAACGCTTGGCTGACATCTAAAAAGGCAGCCGAGCAGTAGTTTTTATTTTCTAAACACTGTCGTACTATGTCAACTACCCTGTGGACTTGTTCTACTGTACTGTGTTTCTGTCTGAAACCAAACTGATGGCCAGGAATCACTACATCTACATCAATCAGAGTTTGTAACCTTTTGAGAAGAAGTTTTTCAAATACCTTTGATATGACTGGTAAAAGACTTATAGGTCGGTACGAATTCAGTTGGTTTAGAGGTTTCCCTGGTTTTGGTATTACAATTAACTGAGCTTTTTTAAATTGAACAGGAATGCAATCTAATCTCAAAATAGCATTAAATAATAAAGTTAAGAATATTATACCTTTTCTTGGTAGTTCCTTCAACAATTTTCCTGTAATTAAATCGTAGCCAGGAGATTTATTAGGATTAAGCTCGTTGGTTATGACTGACCGAATTTCAGATGGTTTAAATTTTCGTAACGGAAAATCAAGTTGAAGTGGAGAATCTAGAAACTCTTGTAATTCCTCTTCGTTGTCAATTAAAGCATCGTTCGGTTTGAAAACATTTGAAAAGTATTGTGCAAATGCTTCAGATTTTTCAGTATTACTTTTCGCCCAGCTTCCATCAGATTTCAGAATAGGTGAAATGGATATTTTGGGTCGCTTCATCCTTTTCGTGGCCTTCCATAGCGAATAGTCTGTAGCCTCGGTAGCTGTCAGAGATTGGGAGTACTCTTCAAACCACTGGTTTTTCGTAATGAACAATAGTCTTTTTAAATGTTGAGCTGCTCTATTAAAATTTGCCTTGTCCAATGGATTCCTGCTATTTTGCCATATCCTTCTTAGTCTCCTTTTTTCAGCGATATTTTTCTTGATATAAATAGGGTAGTTAAGTCCTGATTTGGTAAATTTTGAATAATGGGTTGCGGGCGTAGACGAATTTGCAGAATTTTTAAGGCAGTCGATAAAGTAATCTACAGCATGTTCTAAATTTTCAACACTATGCAGTTGGACGTTTAAATTTATATTTTCATTTATTAATTGGCGAAATTTGTTCCAATCAGTATTCTTGCTGTACAAAGTTTCTCTCGGCAATTTTTGAAACACTTCTGTTTTAACGATTAGTATAATCGGCGAATGATCAGAGGATAGGTCGAGACAGGATTGGATATCTGTGTAATTTTGGTTAATGCCTTTTGAGATAAAAAAGTCTAATAAATCCGGTATTTTTCGCATATCAGTTGGCCAGTATGTAGGTTCGCCTGAGGAAAAATGATTGAAATGGTTATCATTTATAACCCGTAAAAGTTGACGACCTCTTGGTTTGGCCAATCGTGAACCCCACTCTTGATGCTTAGCGTTATAATCACCACCTGCAATGAATTTATTACCGAGGGTGTTAAAAAATTGTTCAAATTGTTCTTTAGTTATAACATGTCTTGGGGGACAATAAATAGCGGAAAATTTAATAGGACCTAACCAATCTTCTACAACAATGCTCGAAGCTTGAAGATAATCCTCTCTAAAGCTGGGTCACTACAATGCTTAATAGTGTCTTTGACTAAGATGGCAGTACCCCCATGGGCCGTGTTGTCTGGATGGTTAGTAAAGTACACTGAGTAATTTGGAATTTTAAAATAACTTCTGTCCGTGAAGTGAGTTTCTGAAATAGGTAAGACGTCTAATTTGTGTTGAGTGATAAATAACTGAACCTCTTGGCTATGCTGAGCCAAGCCATTGGCATTCCATAAAGCAATTTTCAGAAAAATATTCATTTTAGGCGAGAAACAACAGTAGTTAACAGATTAAGTAGAGTGCTAATCTGTTCTGCTTGTTTGGATAAAATACTTTCGAAGCGCAAAAACAAGTTTTGGATTATTTCAGATAAGTTTTCCGAATCTTTGATTTGCTCGTTATGTTTATGTTCTTTTGAGGTAATATCTTCATTTCTGTTTCGCGCAGCTTGTGCAAAAGTTAGCCCTTCAGTTACTAAACTGCTGTTACTGGACTTGTTAAGTTTATCTTGAGTTTGACTTTGAGGATCAACACTTCCTTGGTTGGTTCCTAGAGATTTTTTCCTAAGAGGTGGGAATTGTTTTACCTGTATTTCCCTATACACAGGACAACCTTTATAGTTCGCCGGGTGCTCACCAGAGCACAACACACATGTAGGGGGTGCTGTTGTCGGTTTAGGACAGACTTTTGTGTCATGTTCTTGAGTGCACTTGACACAACGAAACACATTGTGACAATAGGATTTAGTGTGCCCATATCTTTGGCAACGTTTACATTGGACAACCTCTTTCTTTTTATTAGGTGGTTCAAACAAAACTTTAGCGTTTAGCAAATATTGAATTTGGAAGATATCTTTGTTGTGTACGTCAGGTTCTAGGTCAATGAAAAAAGTGACATTGGTTTTTTTGTGAATCTATTCTGCACATTACTTAGATGTCTTACCTTGTGGCCCGTTCCTCAATCGCGGTTTTCAAGTCGTTGATGTATGTCGAGTAGTGCATGTTCTTCAAGACGACCCTGTATGCCCGTTCCTGTTTTAGCTGGTATGTATGAAAACTTACGTTCAAGTCCGTGAGACCTCTTACGATTTTCCGGTAAGTGTCTGAGTTTGAAGGAAATAGTTTAATCCTGTCTTGATTGAGACATTTGTAAGAGTATCCAGTGTTGGATACCATTGAGTCTAGAGCTTTAATCATTGGCGTTACATTGGTCACTCCGGGGAGGAAGATAGGAGGTGGTTTTGACTCCTTAGTTGGACTGGTAGCCAAGTTTTCATCGTCCATTGAATTTTCAAGATTCGAGGACAGCGGTTCGTAGTTGTTTTTGAGTGGGATATGGACATTAGATAATCGCCCGTCTACCGCACTGAGACCATTGCGATGGCGCTTTTGATCGTGATCTGGTGACGAAGTTAGATTTCTCTTTGTGTTTCTTGTTATTACAGTTTGCCAATTTTCCATTGGATGTTCATTATCAGAACTACGTCCATCGGAGAGTTCCTGAGTATTTGATAACGTCAAATCGGCACTAGAATTGGTCTTAGACGAGGAAATATATTTATGGTCATGTAAGTTCACTGCCATAGTTGGTAATAACAAATAACTAACCTAAAAAAAGCAACAGAATAATAAAGTTTGTTGAACAAATATTCAAACGAAGAACACACACTGACTTGTTACATGATTAAGTTCATCACTTTAAAACGAATAAGAACACTAAATGTTACAAAATTAAAGAAAAATAATTAAAAGATTGATTATTTTTCAGGAGAAAAATAAAAACGTGTATCTTAGTTGACATCCAACAGCTGATTAATAACAAAATTTAGACTACAATGATATTGACGATTCATTTTCAAACTCAAGGTAACAAATAAAGTTATTTCAGCTGTCTTATACTTACCATCAAAGGCTACCACACATAATTGTTCATTCTGGAGGATATTTTTTAAACAAAACATCTGACCAAAGACAAATAAAGACTAACATAATTTGTGAAGAGAGGATTTGATTGGTTGTTGCCATCCATGGGAGCATAGTTGACAGAGGGTCAAAATGGTGGTCAGCATGTAGGCTGCAGTTTTTTACTCCAGGCGAGACCTCTATATATATATTTATACAGTTTCGAACGAATGGTGTTTTTGGGGTCTGGGGACCTCAAAACGAAAAGTTATCATGGTCCCGGGCCTAGGTCTTACCATGCCGACTACGGTAATAGCTTCTTCCCTATAGGGGAAATTCGCTAAAACAAACAAAGAATACCCCCGTAGCAGCAAACCTGCGTACTCAGCGAATTTCCAATGCATATATATGTATCTTAATACCACATAAAGCCACATACCAAGTTTCATCAATATACATTCATAAATAAACGATTTATGACATTTTAATTATTCTCCATAAGAATAACATGGCGGCTGAGTATGCAGGTGTGCTGAAGCAAGGAGTACAAAAAATGGGGTTTTATACAAATATCAATACAACTCATGTAGGTAAAGCCACATACCAAATTTCATTAATTTATTTTCATAATGAAGGGAGATAACACGTTACTTATTCTCCATAAGAATAACATGGGGCTGAGTACGCAGGTTTGCTGCTACGGGAGCCATTGGTAAAAATTTTTTTTTGAGGAAATATCAATGGTCCACAACCAGATGAAGTCGTATACCAAGTTTCGTCAGTATACGTTCATAAATAAGCGAGATATAAAATTTTTTATTTTCCTCCATAAGAATAACATTAGACAACGTACTGTGTTTAGCACTTTCAATATCTCGGTAACCAATGGACGTAGAGAAATGATCAAAATACCAAATTGTGTGTTTTTTTAAGCTGAATCCAATGGGAAAAACTAAAATTTGACTATTTCCAAAATTATATATAAAAAATTCGAAAAACCCATTTTTGGGGTACAAAACCCCCCCAAAATACCCCTTTGGATAGAGCGATCTGGCTGGTTTTCGAACTTAAAGTCATAAATGTTGCTTTACACGTTTATACCAAATTTCATCAAAATCGGATAATTTTTACGAGAGTTATCGTGCTCACGGACACATATATATATGGGACAGTGCTGATTGTATGGACTATAAATTCATTCAAAACAAACATCTTGATATTCAAAAACTATTATAAAATCCAGAAATATAATACGAAAAATAAAATAACACAAAAAGGCTAGATATATATATATATATATATATATATATATATATATATATATATATATATATATATATACAGTTTCGAACGAATGGTGTTTTTGGGGTCTGGGGACCTCAAAACGAAAAGTTATCATGGTCCCGGGCCTAGGTCTTACCATGCCGACTACGGTAATAGCTTCTTCCCTATAGGGGAAATTCGCTAAAAGCGCAAATGAAAGAAATATTTTATCAAAATACTGCTGGATAGACGTTATTAAATATTTTATCAGAATAAACAGTATACTGCAAACAGTAAAAACTCTCTCTTTATACATTTCTTGGCTGACAAATCGTTAATTATATGTTCTAAGTTAAGGCAACGCAGAGTATCATTTTCTAAACTCAGGATGATATAGCTTTTAATCAGTCTGATTTAATGCTAATAAAAAGGTAAATTTTAAATGTTTAAACTTGAAACAAATCTCCTTTTTGCGGATGCATTTGATATTATCACACACAAAAATGTTCTCAAAGAGATTCAAATATTTAGAAATGTAGTAACAGGTCAGTTATATTAGGTCTATATTGTAGACATTTGTACATTGTTTTCATGTTAAGTTTACATGATGATGACACAATGCAATGTTATCTTCATCATTGGCTCTCGTCTCTTCCAACGTTATTTTAATCTGGGTGTGGGTGGTGGGTAAACGGAGAATTCAGTTTTGGCAACAACAATGATAAGCATACATCCCGTAACCCTCACCGAGACCGGGACAGTGCTGATTGTATGGACTATAAATTCATTCAAAACAAACATCTTGATATTCAAAAACTATTATAAAATCCAGAAATATAATACGAAAAATAAAATAACACAAAAAGGCTACAAGCTATCCTATCATTACTATTATCATCTTTATTATTAATTGTACTATCATATCGAAGATAACCTCAAACCTTTAATTGACTTAAAATGTTCTACACGTTAACTGACCTTCGTAACCAATTATAATTTTGATACTATTATTTAATAACTTTCTGTTTGTTCCTAATATTTTATAATATATCATATTGAGTGTAGTGCAACAAGAACAACAAAATTAACTCCCCATCGGCTTGAACGGAATCTGCAACTTCCAAGTACGGAAAAGCATTTCGGATATATAACAATTTATGGGATTAGGGGACAAGCTCAAACATTATTGCTCAAGAACAAGATCATCTATTGCAAATATAAATATCTACAACTTATACTAAGCAAAATAAGGTGCTCTATAATACCTCAGTCAGTAGTTTACATTTCAAATCTAACATGGCCTATTCCTGTTACTTGTTTAGGGCAAATTTATCAAATCCGCACACGGTATTCAAAATAATAAACATTAGTGAATGACTTTGGATTTGAGACATAGTTTGAACCCTTTACAACTTAAAATGATTTGTATAATTGTCAATTGAGTAATAATCAAATTGTTCAGAAGAAAATTAAAACACTGCCTCGCGAAGTCCCCCTTAGTGGCCCGTGGGGTCCCACTTTCGTGGCCTGCGGGCCCGGGGCCCTGGGCGCTCGCCCCGTCCGCCCTTAGGGAAATACGGCCCTGTCTCGATTTACTTTGCGTACTCCAGTGTTTCAACGTAAGAATACAAAAATAGTCAAAAACAGTATGCAGGTAACGTTGTTTATGCATGAATTATGTTGGCAACACTGGATAATAAACATCTGATCTATTGTTGTTGTTCCCGAACAACATAAACATAACCTGTATTTTGTTGAAGAAATATGAATTACGAAATATGAAATATGTATTTTGTTGATAGTTATTTATTAACATTAAGTATTACGTCTGTTTCTGTGTTTTGTTGCTTTTCACGCACAAACTACTGGTGCGTTTAAGCAGACATATGTAGGAAGACAGCTGTTACACCAAAAGTACTCCTACCTTGGTTTCTAAAACCTTTACAAGTCAAAAAGTAATAAAAGATACGTAAGAACTATTTACATCTGGTCTCACCCATATTCTTAACTACATATCTACAATTTTGTTCCCATAAAAAAATAATACCTTTCTATCCAAAGGTGGTAATATGGGCTCTGCCGTTCTGAGACATCACCATTCGAATATTTCACCAGTAACTCAGATTCGAAAGTGTTAACGAAAAAACTTCTATGAATAGGGGGAAATCTAAAAGGATGCATGATTTGCTTATCACTAAAATTAACGAGGCCCTCTATTAGACATGGCATTGACCGCAGGTGAACAGAAATTATCAACATATCTTGTCTTTGTTACAAATAATATACGACTATCTCAAAGCAGTTGTCAGGTGTGAAATGGTGACAAAGCTTGTTTAAACTGTATGTCAACAATAAAGTGTGAAATTTACGGGACATGGCGATAGCGTTATCTGCGCGACGCTTCGCCAACTGCAAGTTCACCTGCTAACACCAGAACGTCCTCCTTAGCAACTTCACCTCGCGTCGGCGCCTCTCTAGGCTGGGCCGAATTTGAGGGCTGGCTAACAGGCTCTTGGTATGGTTGGAAAAGTAACAATCTTTTTTTCGAACTCTCTCTGGAAACAACAAAAACTCTCATATTGTAATTTCTTAAATTGATGTCAGGGTAATTTGTTTGCTCGCGATTGTAAAGCTCTCAAATATGGGCGTGCGAGCAATAGTAAACTGGTCCTCGGGTGTTTCAAAGAAGCGTTTTCAGAAAATTGTAAGGATTAGCAAAAATGTATGAAACGGTTCAAACTATCGAAATGATTTTTAATTTGTTTAGAAATGTAAGTATGCAATTTGTGTGTATTTGCTTTACGCGCAAGAAAGAGGAGAGATTGAATTACAATTTATTAGGAGGACATCTAATAAACCAGAATCAGATGGTCCCGTTTTGTTTAGAGCTCGGCCCCATAAACAGGCTCGGTCACTTAAACAGGTGTTCACTTTTCTGGTTTAGTTCGAACACAAAACAGGTTCATTACGAAGTGCTGTAAACAAAACCGCTGCAACATTACAAAATACCCCCGTCGCAGCAAATCTGCGTACTCAACGTATTTCCAATGCATTTATATGTTTCTCACTACGACATAAAGCCACTTACCAAGTTTCGTAAAAATACATTTATAAATAAGTACTATCTAATTTGACCAGCCTTGTTTATCGGAAACTAATTTATCAGTAATGACCATTATCCTCACCAGAAACGGACGGCCGGCGCGCAGTTCCTTGATACGTGTTACCTCCAACACTTACCTCAGTGTTAGCGAGGTATATACAACAAATTATAATATTACACCTAAGTGTTTAATCCTGTTTTTGTGGGTTATTAGGTATGTGAAAACTCACGTAAACAGTAAATAGTAATTTAATACAAGGCCAATTATTGGCTATAGTCAAAAAACAAATTTAAAAACAAGTGACGCGTTTCATCTTGATCACTTGAGGATAAATAGACTACAGTTATTGAGTAGCGACTCTTCTTTAAATGATTAAAACTACTTCTTGTGTTAACATTTATTTAAAATTGTTTTAAAAAGCAGTTCCAATCGTTAACTGTCATAAATAGTCTACTGTTTACTTCAACCAAATAATTGAAGCCGGTTGTTTTTAAATACGCTTCAATATTACAGAATCATCAGACAGCTTAACATATAGTAAAATTTGAAATTATACATTGGCCAGTAACCATATGGTTACTGAAAAAACTGAAAACCATATGGTTGATATAAATTACTGCTATGAACTTTTCATTATACCAAAGATTACATGTGTAATCTTTGATTATACAAATCAACTGTTTCATTTAAAAGGAAAATATATTCGTAAATATAGATGGACGTATTTGTTTATTACAACCAACTAACGAATGTGGCATTGAAAAACATATGTTTTTTGTTATTCTTAATGGCGAAATTTCGAACTTTAGTTAATATTTTAGAATTTATAGTTGAAAGAGCATATTACACTCTGGCTTGAAGAGTTAATTACATAATAGAAATATTATATTAAATTTTTAATTCTTATTACTAGGTACTGTATCTATAGTCATGTGGATAGGTTTTAGTAATCGAGATGATTTGAGAACTATCTGCGCATATTTGTTCAAAGTAAGACTTTCATCAGATTTATCGTGTAAAATAAGTTGTTTTTTATCCCAGACAAGTACCGGAAATAAATGATACAACACTCAAAGACATTTATATAAATAACAATGCAAGTTGTGATGTACTGGTAAATAAAATTACGTTAAAGTGTAGTCTGAGAATATGTCGAATTGTTAGTGTCAGAAATAGATATAACTGTCACTATGACTAAGTTTTCGCAAAGTGTATTTTATGTCAAAAAAATAAACAGCACTACTTCGAGCTGTTTTTAATATGAAAAATATTCCTTTCCACGTTTTAAAATTATTTGTAACAACCCCAAAAATAAGTTGTTTCCAAAGTCCAGTATATTATGTTTGAGAATTCTTTGATAACTTATACAATAAAATATAGAGCTCCATCTAACTTATTGCAATAATTTACATATTTTGGAAAACTCTGTAATGTGAGCAGGTTTACAAATTAAATATTCATGATATAAGAATGGGATTTCAGATTTATTGTGATAAATGTTTCCTGTAAATTGTCTCCAGGATGGTGTCCCGGCATCCCGCGTCCACACTACTAGTGCTGTGCTGCCTCGCCGGCGCCGTGCTGGCCCAGACGTTCCAATACTCCCGGGGCTGGACCAACGGCAAGAAGCGCTCAGGGCCCCACGAGGCCGCGTGCCAGTTGCAGAAGCTGCGCATCATCCTCGAGGGCAAAAACACACCGCAGGTAACCAGTACGATTACGATAATTTAAGTGTATCCAGTTAAAAAATTCTACAAATTTACTCCTGGTTTTTTAAACAGTAAGGTGACTAAAACCTGTTCTCTCCATTCGTCTATGGGGAAATCCTTAATTAAAGTTACAAATACCCATAACCTCCTGTAGACCCAAGTCTGAAGCCAAACGAACAAGTCGCTTACTTTGATCTGACAAATAAGTTTATAGTTGGGGAGTCAACGCAAATTCTGATGACGTTTCGCTTCCGTCCGCAAAACTGGAGCTACATTATTGCATTATGGGAAGGACACCACTACATTATTTTTAGAACGGTTTCTAAAACAAGTGATTCTAGTTTTATGTTGAAGGAAAATATTTGTCCTTTGTTGCTTTTAGGCTATAAGGTAACCAATGTAAATTATGAGTAATAATTTATTTTAATTCGGTCATGAAGTGAGACACCGAATCTTGTTAAATCTTAAAAATACGGTATTTGGAATAATCTTAAACTGAAAGAACTAAGCGCTTTGCAGAGAGATTTACAAAATGAAAAAGAAATAAGATCAGGAAAACAGTTTAACTCCTTTAAACTTCAAAACTTCAATTGGCAAGTAACGAAATTGATGTACTAAAAAACCAACTCAACGGTTGTAGAAAAACAGTAAAGATCGGAAATCTGAAAAGAACGGTTACTGAGCGCATAAAGGAGCTACAAACGCAGTTTTATGTAAATACAAGCAATATTATTGATTTCTCAAGGAAAACTCAGACCTTAATTTACAGTTTATAGTTAAGAAAAAAACAGTGTAAAAATCAGCCTACTAAAAATAGTGACTTGTGATATTTGACCAAATGTTACAGACTAGCTCTGAGAGCGAATTCTTTACGATTAGCCTACATTAATGACCGACAGGTCATTCTTTTGCTTGGGCTAGTGGTAACTCAACATATCAAACTAGGGATCTGAACAAATAAATTAGACATCAACTTGACTTGATGACTTTCGCATTAAAAGAATTTGTCTGTCCTCAAATGCTGTTTTCGTGGTGCCAGCGGGCGTAACACTGGGACTCCGCCCGTCATTTAACAACGCTGCTGCTCTCAGGTTCGAGCCTCTTCGGTCACTACTTGGGGTTTTCTAAACAGCTCATAGATGAAGTTTTCTATCATCAGCAAAGAAACTTATTTCAGTGTGGACTCTTGGCTATACTAAACTTGTCCTACTCAATGTTAGTAAATATGATAGTTCAATCCCTTCTGGATATAACAAGCCATCGGAACGGGTTTCCCTGGTAGATATAAATCAATCCCCATTGTCTCTAGCTAAACTACAAACTCAGAACCTTTTTGAATTACCCTTCAACAACTCCAGAAGAGACTTTGATCCAAGTTGAAACTGACTTTCGAATAACAAGTGATGTCAATCATTTGAGCGAAAACGTTGTTAAATGTACACATAAAAGGTTAAACTCATGTAGTGACACAATTCCTTCTTCATGTTTTAGAAATTTCTGGAAAGCTTTTAGAATTTAGTCAAGCATAGAAATCTCAAAGCAAAAAACAGTCCAAAGCAGTAAAACTACATTATAGCGTAAGCAACTTTAGTTTCCATGTTCTTGGTGAACCTATAACTTAGAAGTTAATTTCAAACTTACTAAAATGAGAAAAATAAATATAAAATGGCTTAAAGCGCTCCTAAATAGGGGTTTAGTCTAGCTAATAATAGATTAATTAGGTTTATTAAGTAATAATTTTTGGTCCACGCTGTTTAAAATTGTAAATTAAAGTAAGGAGGCTCGTATCAGTAATACTGTACTGCATTACAACTACATTCAACCCATCACGTTCGAACTTGTAAAGTCACATATGAACTGGCCGTGTGGCTGGCAGCAGCCATCCCCAGACTACGAAACCCACCAAATCCCTCTGCCACCACCCCTGATGGAGGTCGACAAAAACGAACACCATACAACATGTTCAATACTGTCATGTTGCAGCTGTACTGGACCTGTGACTGGCAGCAGCCATCCCCGACTACTAAGCCACCACATCCTTTCACCTCCACCCCTGATGGAGGTCGACAACAACTAACACCATACATGTTCAATACTGTCATGTTGCAGCTGTACTGGCCCTGTGACTGGCAGCAGCCATCCCCGACTACTAAGCCACCACATCCTTTCACCTCCACCCCTGATGGAGGTCGACAACAACTAACACCATACATGTTCAATACTGTCATGTTGCAGCTGTACTGGCCCTGTGACTGGCAGCAGCCATCCCCGATTACTAAGTCCACCACATCCTTTCACTTCAGCCCCTGATGGAGGTCGACAACAACTAACACCATACAACATGTTCAATACTGTCATGTTGCAGCTGTACTGGCCCTGTGACTGGCAGCAGCCATCGCCGACTACTAAGCAACCACATCCTTTCACCTCACCCCTGATGGAGGTCGACAACAACTAACACCATACAACATGTTCAATACTGTCATGTTGCAGCTGTACTGGCCCTGTGACTGACAGCAGCCATCCCCCGACTACTAAGCCACCACATCCTTTCACCTCCACCCCTGATGGAGGTCGACAACAACTAACACCATACAACATGTTCAATACTGTCATGTTGCAGCTGTACTGGCCCTGTGACTGGCAGCAGACATCCCCAACTACTAATCCACCACATCCTTTCACCTCCACCCCTGATGGAGGTCGACAACAACTAACACCATACATGTTCAATACTGTCATGTTGCAGCTGTACTGGCCCTGTGACTGGCAGCAGCCATCGCCCGACTACTAAGCCCACCACATCCTTTCACTTCAGCCCCTGATGGAGCTCGACAACAACTAACACCATACAACATGTTCAATACTGTCATGTTGAAGCTTTATTGGCCCTGTGACTGGCAGTAGCCATCCCCCGACTACTAAGCCCGCCACATCCCACCCCTTCAGCCCCTGATGGAGGTCGACAACAAATAACACCATACAACATGTTCAATACTGTCATGTTGCAGCTTTATTGGCCCTGTGACTGGCAGCAGCCATCCCCCGACTACTAAGCGCACCACATACCACTGCTTCATCCCCTGATGGGGGTTGACAACAACTAACACCATACAACATGTTCAATACTGTCATGTTGCAGCTGTACTGACCCTGTGACTGGCATCAGCCATCCCCCGACTACTAAGCCCACCACATCCCACCGCCTCAGCCCCTGATGGAGGTCGACAACAATTAACACCATACAACATGTTCAATACTGTCATTTTGCAGCTGTACTGGCCCTGTGACTGGCAGCAGCCCTTCCCTGACTACGAAGCCCACCACATCCTTTCACCTCCGCCCCTGATGGAGGTCGACAAAAACTAATACCATACAACATGTTCAATACTGTCATGTTGCAGCTGTACTGGCCCTGTGACTGGCAGCAGCCATCCCCCGACTACTAAGCCCACCAAATCCTTTCACCTCCACCCCTGATGGAGCTAGACAACAACTAACACCATACAACATGTTCAATACTGTCATGTTGCAGCTTTATTGGCCCTGTGACTGGCAGCAGCCATCCCCCGACTACTAAGCCCGCCACATCCCACCACTGCAGCCCCTGATGGAGGCCGACAACAACTAACACCATACAACATGTTCAATACTGTCATGTTGCAGCTTTACTGGCCCTGTAACTGGCAGCAGCCATCCACCGACTACTAAGCCCGCCACATCCCACCACTTCAGCCCCTGATGGAGCTCGACAACAACTAACACCATACAACATGTTCAATACTGTCATGTTGCAGCTGTACTGGCCCTGTGACTGGCAGCAGCCATCCCCCGACTACTAAGCCCGCCACATCCCACCGCCTCAGCCCCTGATGGAGCTCGACAACAACTAACACCATACAACATGTTCAATACTGTCATGTTGTAGCTTTACTGGCCCTGTAAATGGCAGCAGCCATCCCCCGACTACTAAGCCCGCCACATCCCACCACTTCAGCCCCTGATGGAGGTCGACAACAACTAACACCATACAGCATGTTCAATACTGTCATGTTGCAGCTTTATTGGCCCTGTGACTGGCAGCAGCCATCCCCCGACTACTAAGACCGCCACACCCCACCACTTCAGCCCCTGATGGAAGTCGACAACAACTAACACCATACAACATGTTCAATACTGTCATGTTGCAGCTGTACTGGCCCTGTGACTGGCAGCAGCCATCCCCCAACTACTAAGCCCGCCACATCCCACCACTTCAGCCCCTGATGGAGGGCGACAACAACTAACACCATACAACATGTTCAATACTGTCATGTTGCAGCTGTACTGGCCCTGTGACTGGCATCAGCCATCCCCCGACTACTAAGCCCACCACATCCCACCGCCTCAGCCCCTGATGGAGGTCGACAACAATTAACACCATACAACATGTTCAATACTGTCATTTTGCAGCTGTACTGGCCCTGTGACTGGCATCAGCCCTTCCCTGACTACGAAGCCCACCACATCCTTTCACCTCCGCCCCTGATGGAGGTCGACAAAAACTAATACCATACAACATGTTCAATACTGTCATGTTGCAGCTGTACTGGCCCTGTGACTGGCAGCAGCCATCCCCCGACTACTAAGCCCACCAAATCCTTTCACCTCCACCCCTGATGGAGCTAGACAACAACTAACACCATACAACATGTTCAATACTGTCATGTTGCAGCTTTATTGGCCCTGTGACTGGCAGCAGCCATCCCCCGACTACTAAGCCCGCCACATCCCACCGCCTCAGCCCCTGATGGAGCTCGACAACAACTAACACCATACAACATGTTCAATACTGTCATGTTGCAGCTTTACTGGCCCTGTAACTGGCAGCAGCCATCCCCCGACTACTAAGCCCGCCACATCCCACCACTTCAGCCCCTGATGGAGGTCGACAACAACTAACACCATACAGCATGTTCAATACTGTCATGTTGCAGCTTTATTGGCCCTGTGACTGGCAGCAGCCATCCCCCGACTACTAAGACCGCCACACCCCACCACTTCAGCCCCTGATGGAGGTCGACAACAACTAACACCATACAACATGTTCAATACTGTCATGTTGCAGCTGTACTGGCCCTGTGACTGGCAGCAGCCATCCCCCAACTACTAAGCCCGCCACATCCCACCACTTCAGCCCCTGATGGAGGGCGACAACAACTAACACCATACAACATGTTCAGTACTGTCATGTTGCAGCTGTACTGGCCCTGTGACTGGCAGCAGCCATCCCCCGACTACTAAGCCCACCACATACCACTGCTTTAGCCCCTGATGGGGGTTGACAACAACTAACACCATACAACATGTTCAATACTGTCATGTTACAGCTGTACTGACCCTGTGACTGGCAGCAGCCATCCCCCGACTACTAAGCTCACCACATCCCACCGCCTCAGCCCCTGATGGAGGTCGACAACAATTAACACCATACAACATGTTCAATACTGTCATGTTGCAGCTGTACTGGCCGTGTGACTGGCAGCAGCCATCCCCCGACTACGAAGCCCACCACATCCTTTCACCTCCGCCCCTGATGGAGGTCGACAACAACTAACACCATACAACATGTTCAATACTGTTTATAAATAAAACGTTTTTTCTTTGATTTGCATTTCGTATCCGTACCTTCATTAGCCTATAGAGGGAGCTCCAGACATGAAAGATTTCGTGTTTCTACTTGTCTCTACACAAGAGCAATGTTAACTTTTAAATGTTACTCCTCTTCAACTTATTGCCCGAAATAACGGAAAAGCTGATGCTTTTAGAAATAACAAATATTATGTGTGCGAATATTATCAGTATATAGTTATTAGTATATAATCTAGTTATAGTTATAGTTACAGTTATAGTTATCACCTAGTTATCAGTATAGAAAACAAAGGATCTCAAAGAAGATGATTCGACAGGAACAAAGACGTGGTTTAGGATACGTACTAGTCCCGGCAGTTAGGTATTCAACTAAACAAATTATAAGCTATTGAATTCAATGAAGAGACGGAAATAGTTTTCAATCTAACCAATCTAATCCAATATAATTGATTATCATGAAGAAAAGTATGAAATAATGAAAATTAATGTCATCGGTTTGTTTTTGTAGTTTCAGTAGGACTATTCCTAGCTTTTTCTGTGGTTTTTGGAAACAAATTTAATATGTGAAATGATGTATTGCAAACAATATCCATCACTGTTTTGAACCATTCTATTGGAATATTACAAAATCATTTGTGTTATAATATTTCATGTAAAAATATAAATTTAGATGTAACCAGTTACAAATATATTTTGCGTACTTAAAACATGTTAGTTACACCATACAACATGTTCAATACTGTTATGTTGCAGCTGTACTGGCCGTGTGCCATAACTGCAACATAACTGTGACATAACTGCTAAACCTTTGCTGTAGCAACTTTCACTGTAAAAAAGGTGTCAGTTCATTCTTGTAAAATATTATCATTATATAAAAAATACCCCCGTCGCAGCAAACCTGCATACTCAGCGAATTTCCAATGAATATATAACATTACACATTAAAACACTTAACAGGATTCATAAGAAATGTATTCACAAACAAGCAATATTTAAAATATTAATTGTTCTCTATAAGAATAACATTGGGGATGAGTACGCAGGTTTGCTGTAACAAGGCACACAAAATAATGGGTTTTTATGCAAATATCAATAGAACTCATCTTAGTGAAGTCACATACCAAGTTTCATCCATATACATTCATAAATAAGTGATATATAACATTTTAAGTATTTTCCAAAAGAATAACATGGGGACCAAGTTCCTAGGTTTGCTGCTACAGGAAACATTGGCGAAAAATTTTTTTGCGCAAACAACAATAAACCACAACCAGATCAAGCCATATACCAAATTTCGCCAGTTTATGTTCATAAATAAGCGAGATATACAATTTTTCTTTTTCTCCATAAGAATAACATTAGACAACGTACTGTGTTTAGCACTTTCAATATCTCGGTAACCAATTGACGTAGAGCAATGATCTAAATACCAAATAGTTTTTTTTAAGCTGAATTCAATGGTATAAATTAAAATTTGATTTAAATTAAAATTACATGTGAAAACCCAAAAAAACACATTTTTGGGGTACAAAACCCCCCAAAAAACCCCCTTCGGATGGTGCGATTCATCTGGTTTTCGAACTCGTTCAATAAATGGTACTTTACACATTTGTACCAAATTTCATTAAGATCAGACCTTTTTTACGAGAGTTATCGTGCTTACGGACACACACACACACATATATATATATACATACATACATATATAACAATTTGAACGAATGGTGTTTTTGGCATCTGGGGACCTTAAAATGAAAAGTTATCATGGTCTCGGGCTTAAGTCTTACCATGAGACCTACGGTAATAGCTTCTTCCCTATAGGGGAAATTCGCTAAAAGAAATTCTTAGCACAATTTCGATATTACAAATAGTTATCCTGTTTAAATTTAAAATTAGAATATCTATATTATTAAAAGAAAGCCGTTATAATACATTATAACAGCTTTACATATAAATGCATTATGGACAGGTTATTAGCAATACCAGATTTACAGGTAAGGAATCTATTTATCTATATAAATAAAAAAGTTATTCTAAGCGAATTTCCCCAATAGGGAAAAAGCTATTACCGTAGTCGGCATGATGGTAAGACCTAGGCCCGGGACCATGATAAATTTTCGTTTTGAGGTCCCCAGATGCCAAAAACACCATTCGTTCAAATCTGTGTATATATATACACCATACAATGAACCATATATATATGGGTGCGATAACTCTTGTAAAGATTATCAGATTTTGATGATATTCGGTACAAACATGTAAAGCAACATTTATGACTTTAAGGTCGAAAACCAACCAGATCGCTCTATCCGAAGGGATATTTTGGGGGGGGGTTTGTCCCCCAAAAATGGGTTTTTTGAGTTTTTTACATATAATATTTTAGTAAATCCAATTTTAATTTTCACCATTAAATTCAGCTTAAAAAACAAACAATTTGGTGTTTTGATCATTGTACTACGTCAATTGGTTTCCGACATGTTGAAAGTGCTAAACGCAGTACGTTGTCCAATGTTATCCTTATGGAGAATACGAAAAATTGTATATCTTGCTTATTTATCAACTTATCCTGACGAAACTTGGTATATTGCTTCATACTGTTGTGGTCTATTGATATTTGCACAAAAATGATTTTTTTGCTGATAGTTCCCGTAGTAGCAAACCTGCGTACTCAGCCCCCATGTTATTCTTATGGAGAATAAGTCAAATGTTATCTCCCTTAATTATGAACATAAATTAATAAAAATTGGTTTGTGGCTTCACCTAGTTCAGTTATAAAAAAAATTCATAAGAACCCATTTTGTGTGTCCTTGTTTCAGCAAACCTGCATCCTCAGACGCCATGTTATTCTTATAGAGAATAATTAAAATGTCATAAATCGTTTATTTATGAATGTATATTGATGAAACTTGGCGTGTGGCTTTATGTGGTATTAAGATACATAAATATTCATTGGAAATTCGCTAATTACGCAGGTTTGCTGCTACGGGGGTATTCTATATCGCTTTAATCAGTGAAATGTTGTATGCAACGGAGATATTTAAAGTTGTGTAAATATTTATATATCCGTCTGTCTGTTGATAACCCAGATTTCTTCTGCGCTCAAAAAAAAATATTGTCCTGAATGCAATGAAATATTTTGCCTATTTTTATGTGGAGGAGGAATCCTTTTGGCTGTTTAAATTTAATCATTGTTAATTTGAGAATATCAATAGATTAAGCTATTGGTATTAGCTACGTAGTATACGTCATTGGGGTTATGTCCCTTTGTCCGGTACTGCTACAAAGTCGATCTTAAGGGTACAGGTTACTCAATATTTCACTACAGCATGCACCATATTTGTTTTAATAAGCATTTAGTCAGCTAATTATATTTTATCACAGAATGGAGAAAACACGTACTGCTTTACTACTGTACAAAGGTATAATAACCATTTCAAATAACGGCACAGTAATAAATCATTGGCTATACAGAACACGTTATCCCTTGCAACCTGGTACTTAAAAGCTCAGTTTGTCGAAGTAGCCATTGTGATTATAATACCGAATATTTTATATGTTTTTAAGTCCACCATCAATAAGTCCAACAAACTACAGTAGTTATTGAGCAAATATTTGGAAGAATATAAGTCCATCCCTAAAAAAGTTATGGGCTTATTCCCGTTCCAGTGAGACTAGGCCCAGACGCCCTTCAACATTCCCATGCCAATTATATACTCACTAGACCGATTGAGCATATATTTGGTTGAAAGACAGCAGGCAATGCACTATAGTCAGAAACAGGCGTATACTTTCCAACCTGTATGCCCTTTGGGACTTATCTGCTCCGTCGGCCTTTACAATTTTAATTTATTCATCACTGATGTTAGTAGTTAACTGAACCGATTGATTATACATTTGTTAGGAGGGTAGTTAATACATCAGAATCAAATATTTGCCTACTCCTCCCCTCCAAAAACGCTTTACCAAATAAATGTTGGAACTATCGAATTTATGTTTATAGTTGGTTAATAAATGTGTTCTAATCAGACCTCATCTATAGAAAAATATAGTATTGAATAGAAATATATTAAAAACCTAACACTGCAAAGAAAACTGTGTATAAACAACTTGATTATTAGCTAAGAAAAACCCTTTTCACTAACAGAAATGGTTAGGATTTGTAAATAAAAACAAAAGAATAATTACAGCTGTTCAAAAACAACCATTCAATTGTAAAAATAACACTCACTTGGTAAAGTATCATGTGATTTTTGTGGGAATAGTGATTATAATAGCGGCCAAATAAATTGACAGTTGGGCTGTAGCCAATAGCATGGCTGAACGCTTTCACTGTTGCCATTTTGACATAGAAAAATATCACTCGAATGTTATTTCGATCAGCTGGTGTGAAGTTTTGGCAATGCAGCACGTCTACTACATTAAGAAAAATAACAGTCCTAGATTGCATGTAATTACTGATGTAGCAGTATTCTTGTTGTTACCACATGCCAAATGCGGTAAACACTAGTATTCTAGGGGTATATACAGCACAAGACATGCTGGCTTGCCCCTCCTCTAGTTGTATAATGTAAAAACTGTTAAAACTATATTCCGGGCGTTATCCACACTGGACATGTTGGCACTACAAGCCAAGCTAGTGTTTGTAGAACAATGACGTAATAGTTAACCCCAGACCATATTAGTGTCTGTTGAATAGTCAATAAATCTGGAGTTTTTCCCTTCCCCAGTTGTTTATGTAACAACCCCACTGGATATAGCATGGCGCAGACTAGCTGGGAATCCTCAACACCTAGCCATGACAAGGGTATGCAACGAACCCCAGCCAAACTCGTGGTCGGCTAAAAATTCCTGCGTTTGACAAATCCCCGCGCTTGCGCAGTTGTATAATCTTTTCTAGGTGCTCTTGATCTTCGTCACTCGGCCATCAGTGTCTTGTTTCTCGACCTGGGGTGCACAAGCCATTCGTGTGGTTCTTATTTACGTTTGAAGTTATCTTGTTGGTTGTGAACATCGACGAAGAAACGTGCCGCCTACTGGACGAGAGAATTATCCATGATAAGCCTATCGGTTTTAAATGTTTTTCGTGTTTAGTCTCAGTGTAGTGTACGTGTGTTTGTTTATTTATTTGACGTTTTAACTGCTTTGACAATGTTGTAGTTACAACGAAACATGTCAGCGTAAGGATTCATTTTCTTCACTGGATTATTGACGGAGTTAAAGTACTTGTTTAGTCAGGAATATCCTGTTTACAGGTGAATTAGTTTCAGATTAAATGTTAAAAGATCAGTGCGCTATAAAGTGGGTAAAGTTGACAGATCATAAAATAGGTATCTCGTCTATTCTCACAATAGACCTATTGACAGAGATTTATCATATTATCCACTTTTTGGAAAAGTCTTGAACATTTATGACATTGGAAATAAGATTTTGGTTTTATGTTTCCTTAGTTGAGACAGTAGGGTTGAATACATATTTTTTTGCTTGAAAATTAAACACTGGTGTCAAGTTCAAGTTCATCAGATCAAACTCTCTCCTCTCTGTTGTTCCTGACACATTCGCTGTAATCCCTGACTGGCTGGAGGCGACTTTTTCCACTAGCTACAAGGAAATGACTGGACCTGTGAAGAGGGTCTGCGGGACGACTACATAGGTACGAGGTACACATTAACCATAATGAGAGATTCAAATCTTTACATCACTTTGAGAATATCAATAGATTAAGCTATTGGTATTAGCTACTTGTCATACATAAATATTAGAGTTTTATATTAATGAATACAGCAGCTAAAACTGTCAGTAAGAGCTCATGTTAACATTACTTAAACAAGAGGAAACGAAGTAAAGTATTGTTTATGTCAACTTTACAAAGTCACCATGTAAAATGAAATGATTTATAAACACATTTAATGAATATTTAGTGAAAAGAATGTTTCCAAAAATCTTGTAAAATGAAATGATCGGATTTACGATGAATTAAGAAGTAACATATTTACTCAAACTATTTTAAAATTTGTCATGACATAATCGGGGTCATTGTGTTCAGTTGCTAACCTGGACTTAACAATATCTTCCTTTTTACCAAGCTTTCAAAACAATTAATCTTATTTTGCACATTTTAAATAAAATTTCAATAACCAAGGTTTATTCCTTCTCTCATTTAAACGTGTAAGTTGTGTTTTTCACGTCAAATATTAAACGTCTAATTTCTTATGATACTTTTGAGTGAATTGGAAGATAAATGTATTTGTTTAATTTAGTATAGTTGTTAAACAGTGACTAATGTTTATTATTATAAATGTTATAATTTACGTTAATTGTGTATAGATGTTGTTTGTTATTTGTAGTTTTGTAATGACTCATTATGATCACATATGTATAACTATAAATAATAACTTTTTAACAAGAAAATTTTACATGTCCTGTTTTTAATGTGTGTCATCTAAATTATTTGATTTGATTATATAAACAATGTAAACCTATTTATTTTATTTTTTAATGAAATCGTGTATTTTAAATTAAATGTTTTAAACAAAGGTCTATTACTTATTGCTTCTCTCAATAGAAAGTGAGCTGTATTGTTTTAAATAAAATAAAATTAGTCTAACTCCGTAAGATGCTTTGGTGTGAGGTGGAAGGAAAATGTATTTGTTTAGTATAGTTGCCAAACAGTGAATGAAGTTTATTATTAAAGTAATAACTTTAGTCAATAGTTTGTAGTTGTTTATTTATATTTGTAGTTTTATTAATGACTCATTACGATCACACGAATGGTTTTTGTAAACAATACCTTTCTAATAAGAAAAAACGAACCCATGATCTATTATTTACATTGTATAACCTAACTTATTTATTTAGATTACAAACAATATGTAGTTTAATTGTTTGTCGTTATTAAATTTGATGCAATTAGTGTCTTGTGTATTTTATTTACATCTACATTAACAAGTTATTTAAAATGTATTAACTTTGACTTTTAAAATTTGATGAACAATTTACAGTTTTCATATTTACGTTTTCATTATTTAAAAGACCCTTTCATTGCTCTTGTATATTGGGTTATGTAGGACCATTTACTGGGAGAATAGCCCTCTCAATAAAAGGTATTTTAGTTTGAAATGTCACTTAAAAAATTGTCCCCATATTTTCCCCAAATATATGTTTTCAACTGGTATTACCTATATATTTTCAGGTTTTTGTTAAGTAGCTTAAAAAAGTTGACCCTTTGCATGTGCTTTGCATGCACTTCACCATAGCAAAACAAATACAAATTAGTTTGATACAAAATAGAGCCAGATATAGAACTATTTAGGATTCAAACCTTCAAATAAATCACCAGGTGAGATCATTCTATTCTTTTATAAATACATATTAATTTTGCTAGCCTTGTTGCAGCCACAGTACTGCCTATAGTTTCAGATCCCATCGGCTAAGGCCACTTTTCTCCGCACCTACAGATTGTGTCAAGTAAAATTGATTCAGCCCACAAATTCCCGCAAATATAAGTCTTCTGATCGCGTTCCCTCTAAGGCCTCGTTATTTACCCTTCCGTGCACGCCAAAGCTCTACTTTATATTTTCTCACTAAACCTCGAAGTTATTTGTAACCATAGACTATATTTGATGTCTTTTTAGTAGAACTTAACTTATGACTTCGTAGTTTGATAATAACAAATAAGATAGAACTTAAGCGTACACTGAGCCATGGGAGGGACGCGATCCAAAGGCTTGTATCTGCGATCCTTTTGTGGGCTGAATCAATTTTACTTGATACAACCTACTGGCACGGAGAGAGGTGACCGCTAGCTGGCTGGGGTCTGGCACTAGACAGTACTGTGGTTGCGACTAGCCAGGGTGGAACGCGCACTAGACGCAGAGAGAGGTGTCCGCTAGCTGGCTGGGGTCTGGTACTAGACAGTACTGTGGTTGCGACTAGCCAGGGTGGAACGCGCACTAGACGCAGAGAGAGGTGTCCGCTAGCTGGCTGGGGTCTGGCACTAGACAGTACTGTGGTTGCGACTAGCCAGGGTGGAACGCGCACTAGACGCAGAGAGAGGTGTCCGCTAGCTGGCTGGGGTCTGGCACTAGACGGTACTGTGGTTGCGACTAGCCAGGGTGGAACGCGCACTAGACGCAGAGAGAGGTGTCCGCTAGCTGGCAGGGGTCTGGCACTAGACAGTACTGTGGTTGCAACTAGCCAGAGTGGAACGCGCACTAGACGCACAGAGAGGTGTCTGCTAGCTGGCTGGGGTCTGGCACTAGACAGTACTGTGGTTGCAACTAGCCAGGGTGGAACGCGCACTAGACGCAGAGAGAGGTGTCCGCTAGCTGGCTGGGGTCTGGCACTAGACAGTACTGTGGTTGCAACTAGCCAGGGTGGAACGCGCACCACCCTGGCTAGGTGCCTGTTACCTCAAGAATTAAAGAGATAGTAGTGACGTAATCAAGTTGTGACGTCACATTTATAACCACATTTATCTTGGGGAGCACTCTAGTCGTGGCTGGAGTCATGACACTATACCTACCTGGGGGTTGCCTCAAGATTTTTTAACGGCCTGCCAAGAACATTATTTAATGTGCCTCCCTCATTATTTTTGTAGGCTACCGCAAGACACTTTTCTCAGTGTACCGACTGATCTCGGTTGATAGCCCGGTAAACCACGTACTCAGTTGGTAATTTATTTGGCCGCTATTATAGAATCAATGTGTTCATAACTTTAAATATAGGCCTACATGATTAGGTTATGTATAAATTGTAAAAAAAGATTGAATATAAAACCGACATGCCCAAAATGAAAAGAAACGACCAATACGCAATAAGCAAAGAAAATACGCTCGCCTTGGAGAGGAATCGTTAATATAAGTACACTAGGCATTTTTCACAAACTGACTGGCTTTTCGAGTAACCCTCGGTCCCCCAGGTGCTTTAACAAATGGAACTAACTTCTCAAAGTTAACATTTTACTGTGATCGCGAGCGAAGCCGCAACGGGCTACTAGTTTTAGACTTATAACAAATTTATGACAAAAATTCCGTGCACTGACATCGATAGTTTTTTAAACTTTAAAATGACTCATAAGTCATTTCGGATTGTTTGTTGGGTGGATTTGCGATTTAAAAGTTAACATTGGAGGGTTAAGGAGTAAAATCGCAAAATTTTTGTAACTGGAGCCCTTCTTTTAACATCAGTACTTGATTAGTGTACAACCAACCACGACTTGATAAGTATAAGTATACTTAAGTTTCTTAAGTATGATATTAAGTGAGAAGTACATGCATCTATGTGTGCAGATGTGCAAACTGGCTTTAGATTTTCTATTTAGGTCATATAACTCCAAAAGCATTGCAAAAAACTAAAAGTGTAACATTTCCAATTTCCAATTTTAAATAAACGATATCAGGAAACTGACACATACTTTCTCCCTTTTAGCCCAACTTTAATGAATAAATTACTTTTTATTTACCAAATATGATATAAAGTACACGGTCGAATGTACAACAAATCTTCTAAACAAGTTGTTTCAAAAATATGCACCTAAATACCTCTTTTGGGGGTACAACTGAATCCTTTGCTCCCCACAGTGGTTTTAAAAGGCGAAATGCCCCCTCATCCCCCCCGGGGTTACGTGGCAACATATTTCGAATAATACTAAATTATTTAGTTTTTTAAGCTCTTTTAAATAGTTGTAAGTAATGTTTTTTAACATCTATTTCTTATGAAAAAAAAACTAAAAAAAAATAATTTTAGATGTTTTAAGTCTTGTAATTTCTGAACCAGAATTTTTCGAGTAATGCGGGTGGGGTCATTTTGCTGGGCATTTAAAGTTCTACAAACCTCGAACGATTAATCAAAACCGTTAGAGCAGTTTTTGAGAAATTTGGATTTTCAGTGTTTTTTGGCGGTTTTTGAATGATAATTACCATTAAAAATCAAAAATTTAAAAAAATAAAAAAACGCCTGGAATAGTACCTACATACCAAATTTCATAAAAATCGGTCCATTAGTGAGGGCTGTAGCTCTGTACATATCTGCACAGACACACACACACACACACACACACACACACACACACACACACACACACACATATGTTTATAAAAAACATGTTAAAACAAAGTATCCTTTTTATTTTTTATAAATTTTAATTGACGACATGTTTCGGCACTAAGGCCATTATCAAAGTCAACATAACCTCTATTGTAACTCAATAAGATAAAATATAACATATGCAATTAAATATCTTGATAATCATTTGGTAAACATATTTAGTTTCTTTTAATATACATACTATATATAATTCATTTCATTTTTTTCAATTCTTCTAATTTGTCGTAAATTGGGTTCTGTTTCCAAGTTTGTGAAACGTTCAATATATTATTTGGCTCTTCCTTATTAGTTGAATATATATACATTTCTTCTTTGACATTCAGTTTTTCTTAATTCTTTTCATATTCTAAAATAGATAGAATGGTTTCTAAGTTCGTATATGTATGTCCTGAGTTTAATAAATAGTCAACGAAGTTAGATTTCATAATCGTTCGTTTTTTTCATTTTAGGGCCTGTCGTTAATTAAAATTATACAAAAAATAAAAAGGGTTATTTATTTTAACATGCTTATTATAAAAATACTATTAGTAGCCCTATACATAAATATGAATTAATATATATATATATATATATATATATATATATATATATATATATATATATATATATATATTTAAACGAATTGTGTTTTGGGCATCTGGCGACCTCAAAACAAAAAGTTGTCATGGTAACTTACCCGAAATAACCATTCCACCTCCAGTAATATTTTATTCTCTACAGGGGAAATTAGCTAAAAGTAATATTTACCCGACTTTTTTGGGGAAAGGCTCTTTTAACACCTGATAACCATTTCATCCTGAAATTTGCCAACGTCAAAACCCTACTCTTATACCTCTTATACATTTTGCTTACAAAAATTTAAGTATAGGAGTTGTATGCATTTAGATATCAAACCAATTTTTACATCTTGTGCCTATAGTTAGAATAAGTCACATAACCTTAACTAAAGCTACAAGATCCCTATAGAGAGTATCATCTGAGTTGCTCTAATTCGGTAATAGCGTTATTCTCCCCGGTAGGGCTGGTTGTCAAATTACAAACAGGCTTAGTGTAATCGATTAAAACTTGTTTTTATAATACTTAGCGTAACAAAATCTGAATACGCATTCAAAAATAATCTTACAGTTCAGACAAAAATTACTTTACATTATTCATAGATTCATAAATCATTTATTCAAAAGGACCACTCGCTGATGAAGAAACACAAACGAAATGAGAACTATAGTAACCACTCGTGTCATTAAGCCATTTGAAGCCACTTGTTTTTATTCTATAATCTCAAGGAATGAGAGTATATAAATCAATAATAGTTAAATAAGCAATACAAAATAATGTATACCTGGAAATACATTTAGGATTATTAAGTAACACAAAGCACCCTCTCAAGTGTTAACCAAACCACTCTGCCTCGTAGGCTAAGGATGTTGAGAAAATCAACGGCAACTTTAACCAAGTTGCTCCCCCTTCATTAGCTAAAAGGTGTTTAACGCTGATAACACAGCGATCTGCGTTCAGCAGTTTTCGAGATAGTTGTGCGTTTGGCCGCTAGATCGCTCCCTCAGTTGCATTACCGACCTCAGTTTATACTTTAGCAAAAAAGCGCGTAGAAAAAATGAACTTAAAGAAGGAAAGATATGAACGTATATTTAAGGGTCTGGTCTTCCCTACAGACAAATCTGCATTACCGCGTGACAATACATTGTTAAAACAAAGGAAAGGAGCGTTGGGGAGCCGCAGGATTTTGGTTTGCGGCTACTATTATTATTTTATCAGCAAACTCTAAACGAAGTCTGATATAAGAAACTTAATTCTAATGATGCTAGATTTTATAATTTCAAAAAAGTTTATGTCTTAAGTTGTTGTTTCTCTCTGGTTTGAAAAAAAACCATTTTTGTACATTTTAAAGGGACCAAGTAACACCAACAATAATAGCCCACCATAACACCATACAAACCCACCATCCCGAAGAGCACACCACAATAATGTAGCCTAGCGTTGGTATTACATTTTTAGAAATATAACAAATAAAAAGCGATTCATTAGTAGATAATGTTTTTCTCGTTAATGTTAGCCTTCTTCTTTTATTAAGGGTTAATGCAATAGCTATAAAGTAAAATTCAACAAACCCTTGCCTAGAGCTGCGTGGCAGGAATATTCCAGAGCTTTATATAACCACCTGACCAATAATCATTTGAAACTGATACACATTGAATCCGCAAAGGTCAAACGACCGAACCCCTTCAGGATTTTCAAATATTTTCAAAATTTTGACATACAGTACACATTATATAAAACACAATGATAATGATGGTATGCTACAGAATAGGTCTTTGCATGATAACACTTTCAATTTTGGCTCGGGGGTATTCCATTTGACTACATGTATTACATGTATTAGACATGTGTTAATGTATTAGAAGCGTATTAGAAGAGTAATGTATTAACTCGCTTATTTATCAACTTACCCAGGTGAAACTTGATATATTGCTTCAAATAGTTGTGGTCTATTGATATGTTCACTAGAAAACATTGTTTGGCCGATAGTTCCCGTAGTAGCAAACCTGCGTACTCAGCCCCCATGTTATTCTTATGGAGAATAAGTAACGTGTTAGCTCCCTTAATTATGAACATAAATTAATAAAATTTGGTATGTGGCTTTACCTACATGAGTTATATTGATATTTGTATAAAACCCCATTTTTTGTGTTCCTTAATTCAGCAAACCTGCATACTCAGCCGCCATGTTATTCTTATAGAGTATAATTAAAATATATGTATTAAATATGAGTATAATTCGTTTATTTATGAATGTATATTTATGACAATTGGTATGTGGCTTTATGTGGTATTAAGATACATATATCTGCATTGGACAATCGCTGAGTATGCAGGTTTGCTTCCGGGGGCGAATTTCCCCTATAGGGAAGAAGCTATTACCGTAGGTGGCATGGTAAGATTTAAGCCCGAGACCATGACAGATTTTTGTTTTGTGGTACCCAGATGCCAAAAACACTATTCGTTTAAATTTATATATATGTATGGGAAATTTGCATTTACCATAAATATATGTATATATATATATATACATATAAAATATATGTGTGTGACCGTTAACACGATAACTTGAGTAAAAAACGTCTGATTTCGATGAAATTTGGCCCAAATGTGTAAAGTGACATTCATGACAGTTCGAAACCTAGAAAAATCAGATCATGGGAAGGGGGTTTTATGGGGGTTAACAATTTAAAAAAGATCAGTTTTTTGCATTTTTCACTCTACAGTTGTTATAACACTTAATTTTGGTTTTTACTATTTGATAGAGCTTAATAAAACAAATAATATGGTATTTTGAATCATTAACCTAGGTTACGTGGTAGCGGAGAAAGTCCAAAAAAACGTGTTCATAAAATCTCCCATGTTAATCTTATGGGAAAAACGTTTTTAGCTTTTCCTCAGTTAATTTTAATGTGAACCTCACATTTGCTTTTCCCAATCAGTTCAGCTCTATAAAACAATCATTTTGGTGTTTTTAAATTGTTATTCTACGTCCAACCGTTGCAGAGATATTCAAAGTGCTATACACAGTACGTTGTCCAATGTTATCCTTATGGAGAATAATTCAAATTTGATATCTCGATTATTTAAGAAAGAATTTTGATGAAACTTGGCATGTGGCTTCACCTAGTACTCGTATATTGATATTTGCATAACAAAATAATATTTTGCCGATTTTCCCCGCAGTAGCAAACATGCATACTCTACCTCCATGCCATTCTTATGGAGAATAAGTAAAATGTAATGTCTCCCTTAGTTATGAACTAAATTAATACAACTTGGTATGTAGCTTTGACTGGTTAAGCTATATTGATAATTGCATAAACACACATATTTTGTGTTCTTATTTCAGCAAACCTGCGAACTCAGCTTTCAATGTTATTCTTATGGAGAATAAATAAAATGCTATATATCACTTATTTATTCGTGTATTTTTATGAAACTTGGTGAGTGGCTTTATGTGGTATACCAATAGGAAAATTATAGTAATATTACATATGTACAAAATTACTAACCACTCCATTAGACGTAAAAATACAGCAGTAAAACAGACACTTTATACGTTTTAGAGGTTTGAAGTATTATAGTTATGTTTACCAGTTAGTCATAATTATATTACAAAAATAAGCCAAACGTTTATGAGCATACTATTGACCAAAATATTAAGTCTTGAATGATTGTATATGTGTTGTATGAAATCGTTTAACGTCTAGATGTGCTTTTTAGGGTTTTGGAAACCATCTGCCTTTAGAGCTTCGTCCCTAGGCTTTCAAAATTTAAATGTTAATCTTATGGAAGAATATAAATGAATTTAATTGAACACTTAACAGGTGTTGAAACTAACAAACCTAGTACAGAAGCAAGAACAGCTGTTTCATGTAACTTCTGGAATGGCATCACAATAGTTTAAATTATAAGAGCTGGATAATCTTAAAGGAAACATATTTGCTCGATTTCGAGCAACTTCATTTGCTTGTAATAATAAATTTAATAAAGACACTTAAAAGTCAATTTTAGCGAATTTCCCCTATAGGGAAGAAGCTATTACCGTGGTCGGCATGGTAATACCTAGGCCCGGGACCATGATAAGTTTTCGTTTTGAGGTCCCCAGACCCCAAAAACACCATTAGTTTGAAACTGTATATATATATATATATGTGTGTGTGTGTGTGTGTGTGTGTGTGTGTGTGTGTGTGTGTGTGTGTGTGTGTGTGTGTGTGTGTGTGTGTGTGTGTGTGTGTGTGTGTGTGTGTGTGTGTGTGTGTGTGTGTGTGTGTGTGTCCGTGAGCACGATAACTCTCGTAAAAATTATCCGATTTTGATGAAATTTGGTATAAACGTGTAAAGCAACATTTATGACTAAGTTCGAAAACCAGCCAAATCGCTCTATCCGAAGGGGTATTTTGGGGGGGTTTTGTACCCCAAAAATGGGTTTTTTGAATTTTTTACATATAATATTTGAAATCGTCCAATTTTAGTTTACACCATTGGATTCAGCTTAAAAAACACACAATTTGGTATTTTGATCATTTCTCTACGTCAACTGGTTACCGAGTTATTGAAAGTGCTAAACACAGTACGTTGTCTAATGTTATTCTTATGGAGGAAAAGAACATTTTTATATCTCGCTTATTTATGAACGTATACTGACGAAACTTGGTACACAGCTTCATCTCGTGGTGGTCTATTGATATTTGCTCAACAAATTTTTTTTGCGTTCTCCCGTAGCAGCAAACCTGCGTACTCAGCCCCCATATTATTCTTATGGAGGATAATGAAATGCTCTGTCTCCCTTAATTATGAACATAAATGAATAAAAATACCCCCGTAGCAGCAAACCTGCGTACTCAGCGAATTTCCGATGCATATATATGTATCTTAATACCTAATTAAGCCACATACCAAGTTTCATCAATATACATTCATAAATAAACGATTTAAATGACATTTTAATTATTCTCCATAACAATAACATGGCGGCTGAGTATGCAGGTTTGCTGAAGCAAGGAACACAAAAAATGGGGTTTTATACAAATATCAATATAACTCAAGTAGGTAAAGTCACATACCAAATTTTATTAATTTATGCTCATAATTAAGGGAGATAACACATTACTTATTCTCCATAAGAATAACATGGGGCTGAGTACGCAGATTTGCTGCTACGGGAACTATCGGCTGAAAAATGTTTTTTAGTGCAAGTATCAAAAGACCACAACGATAAGAAGCAATATACCAAGTTTCATCAGGAAAAGTTCATAAATAAGCGAGATATACAATTTTTCTTATTCTCCATAAGAATAACATTGGACAACCTACTGTGTTTGGCACTTTCAATATCTGTGTAACCATTTGACGTAGAGCAATGATCAAAACACCAAATTGTGTGTCTTTCTAAGCTGATTCCGATGGAAAAAACTAAAAGTTGACTTTTTCAAAAATTATATGTAAAAAGCTCAAAAAACCCATTTTTGGGGTACAAAACCCCCCCAAAATACCCCTTCGGATTGATCGATCTGTCTGGTTTTCGAACTTAAAGTCATAAATGCTGCTTTACACGTTTATACCAAATTTCGTCAAAATTGGATGAATTTTACGAGAGTTATCGTGCTCACGGACACATATATATATATGTATATATACAGTTTCGAACGAATGGTGTTTTCGGCATCTGGGGATCTCAAAACGAAAAGTTATCATGGTCCCGGGCCTAGGTCTTACCATGCCGACTACGGTAATAGCTTCTTCCCTATAGGGGGAATTCGCCAAAACTGGTATACGACTTCACCTAGTTGAGTTCTATTGATATTAGCATAATACCCCCGTAGCAGCAAACCTGCGTACTTAGCGAATTTCCAATGCATATATATTTATCTTAATACCACATAAAGTTACAATCTAAGTTTCATCAATATACATTCATAAATAAACAATTTATGACATTTTAATTATTCTCCATAAGAATAACATGGCGGCAGAGTATGCAGGTTTGCTGAAGCAAGGAACACAAAAAATGGGGTTTTATGCTAATATCAATATGACTCAACTAGGTGAAGTCACATACCAAATTTAATTAATTTATTTTCATAATCAAGGGAGATAACACACTACTTATTCTCCATAAGAATAACATGGGGCTGAGTGCGCAGGTTTGCTGCTACGGGAGGCTTTGGCAAAAATTTTTTTTGAGCAAATATCAATGGTTCACAACCAGATGAAGCCGTATACCAAGTTTCGTCAGAATATGTTCATAAATAAGCGAGATATACAATTTTTATTTTCCTCCATAAGAATAACATTAGACAACGTACTGTGTTTAGCACTTTCAATATCTCGGTAACCAATTGACGTAGAGAAATGATCAAAATACCAAATTGTGTGTTTTTAAAGCTGAATCCAATGGAAAAACCAAAATTTGACTATTTTCAAAATTATATATAAAAAATTCGAAAACCCCATTTTTGGGGTACAAAACCCCCCCAAAATACCCCTTCGGATGGAGCGATTAGGCTGGTTTTCGAACTTAAAGTCATAAATGTTGCTTTACAGGTTTATACCAAATTTCATCAAAATCGGATAATGTTTACGAGATTTATCGTGCTCACGGACACACACACACACACACATATATATATATATATATATACAGTTTCAAACGAATGGTGTTTTTGGGGTCTGGGGACCTCAAAACGAAAAGTTATCATGGTCCCGGGCCTAGGTCTTACCATGCCGACTACGGTAATAGCTTCTTCCCTATAGGGGAAATTCGCTAAAAACCCATTTTTTGTGTCCCTTGTTTCAGCAAACCTGCGTACTCAGCCCTAATGTTATTCTTATGGAGAATAATTAAAATTGTATATATCGCTTATTTCTGAATATATTTTTATGAAACTTGGTAAGTGGCTTTATGTAGTATTAAGACATTTATATCTCCATTGGAAATTCGCTGAGTATGCAGGTTTGCTGCGACGGGGTATATTATTAATTGTTCCACAAGTTAAGCCAAATATGAAATTTAAATATATTTTATCCAACAACCATAGAGCCCTGTTTCTTATCAATATCTACTTAATTGGTACTGATGCCAGTTTCAACAATAAAACATTACCAATACAGATTGTAAAAGAAACTCAACAGGACGCCAGTTGTAAGACGGAACACAGTGATTGCGAAAGCAGGCCGAAGTGAAGCAATCTGGCACAATGACACTGGAATTAGCGCAGTTCACAGTAACGATCGGTATGAAGATAACACCTCTCAGCTCCACTTATGTAAAGTAAAGCCTCGAAATGAAATGTGGCTAAATGTCGCTGTGTGCATTGTATGTAGATGACGGGGACTGGGCCCACGTGCTGGGTGTGCGGGTCGGACGAGACTACCGCAGGAACTACTACAGTTGCGAAGATGACGGGGCCACGTGCTGGGATGACTGGAGATCCATCCTAGTAAAGTTAACAAACCAATAGCTAATTTTCTAAACAATCAACAAAACAGGTGGGAATGGTCTTAACAGTCTACGTTAGAGAGTGTTCAAGACCATCAACACGACAAACCGTCTAACCGTATGACGGTCAAACAGAAATTAGTGATGTAGAGGTTTGCAAACCTACAAATTTTATCCAAGCGATAGGTTTTTGGATGACCTTTTACTCTAAAATATCCCAGACGAGTTAATAGTGAGTAGCGTGTAAAATCATCCCTATAACTTGTTCAGATTTCGTGGGGGGATATAACCCGATATCGGTTTTCTTAGTGAAGGACAGTTTTATTTCACAGTAGTGCACATGCAGTTCATAACGTCATATTGTGAATATTACAACACTTGTGGAAACATTAAAAAAGTCTGCACGAGTATTGATGTATCTTTAGGAGTGAAAAGTTTGTTACATTCGTACAATTATTAGGACACATTTAGTTATGTTTTTGTAATTGGTATTTAACTAGTTTAATCTTAAAAGTTTAGGCGATTAAAACTGAATTGTTATGAGGTAAAACCGCTCAGAGTAAACTAAAACTTGGTAATCTTATTTTTTTCCGAAATATAAACAATCTTAGTTTATTCATGTACTTGATTCCTTCCTTATAAAAAAAACGTAAAAAACTTATAGGTTCGCATATTTTGAACTTTTTTATGCATGTTAGCATTCTTAGAGTTTCTTGAGTTTACTCGTTTACTGTTCTGCAGATAATCAAACACCCATAACTGCAAATCGGTCTAACCTAGACCTGGAAAGGGATCAGTTTAAGCTCTGCAAACAAGGAAAGTACTATCATAGAACAATATACCTGGTTTATTTTTCTTTGGTACTATACAGAAATATTTGAGGAAGGTTAATATTATTACCAACCGCAAGAAATTAGTGATCACGAATTTTACAAACGGTTGGGTAAGTAAAACAAAATGCAAAGTGCGTTCCAAGCGAGAGGTAATTTAGGGGAACTTTATTAACATAGATTGCAATTTAATAAGTATTGCGGTATTCTTTTTGTTGTAAGTGTCAATATTTTCTTGTGCATGGAAGTTTTAGGAAAAATAAGTCCACCTTTTGGTAAAATGAGCATGAGGAAATATTTGTGCCACTTTGACACAAAAGCTATTACACAGTGGAGACAACGTTTATGTTGGTTTTCTTTCTTTACTCGAACTGATAATACTCCCATGGATATGTATGAGTTTCATCAAAACCAGTTTAATAGCAATTTTAACAAAGTTTTAAATTATGAAAATATCAACACCAAATTCACAGAACCACTACATATGAAAATTCGCCCCAATACATGATGGTAAGAATAATAAATAAAATTAAAGAAATGCAAAAAATGAAGTAATTTGAAGAAAATATATGAAAAAGTGAAAGGAATTCTAATAAACCTTTTTTATTGGATGAATTCTCAACAGAAAAATTATGAAATGAAAAAGTATAACAATTCAGCAACAGTATTACTCTTTTAGCTTACGATTTTTGTAATACAATTTTTAATTGTTTTTTTGGCAATATATACTATCATAATTTTCCGTTCTACATTTCAAATTTTGGGGCAAAACTCATTATTGATGATTTATATTTTGATTGGGCTTCTTCTTAAACTAGCTGTTATTATTTTGTCGTCATGCGTTTTCCAACATTTACATCTGGCGTTTGCAAGGAAATCTGTTGACACCTACGAAACAGTACTGGATAGTATGTTTTTAAAAGAAACACATTGCATTGTTTTCTGTGTTTTCCACTTGAAGCACAACAGTGCCGACACCGGTTGGCCGGTGGCAGGGCCCTTCACTGCCACATGTACCGCCACCGGGCCGTGACGGTCTCCATGAGTGATGCCCCTCGCCAATATGTCATCGCGCCTCGCCGCCGTGACTCACTTCACTTCATCATCAAACAATTCACTCGGCCTCGCTACGCGCGATTAGATTTGGATAATTAAATCTGCTCCTGAAGTGATTACCGGATGAAATATAGGTTTACTTTGGCGGATGTTGGGCCGTAAATAAGCGCCCTCCTGATGTATGGCGCCTCAAACCGCGTTTTGGTTTCATTCAACAACTAAGCGGGCTAATTGTTTTACCGGTTCCCTAATTTAACAGAGTTTTAGTTTTAATCGACTCAGCCTGATATTCAATTTAAACATGGAAGCGAGTTTCAATATGCGCTTTACTGATTACAACCGGATGATAGCGCTTTTGAAAATAACGGACATTTGTTTAAACTTGATACAAGTTCGGTCATTAGTATGCTGATTGAATATTGTGTCGGTCATATTTACTTGAGTAGTAACCAAATGAGAGTTTGTGCGTCATCGTTCCATACCTAAATAAACCAGAATAAACAATCTATGTAACAAAATGTGTTTCTTTTATAAACGTGTTATATGAATATCATTCGAAAAACTCTTTTAGCGAATTTCCCCTATAGGGAAGAAACTATTACTGTAGTCGGCATGGTAAGACCTAGGCCCGGGACCATGATAACTTTTCGTTTTGAGGTCCCCAGACCCCAAAAACACCATTCGTTTGAAACTGTATATATATGTGTGTGTGTCCGTGAGCACGATAACTCTCGTAAAAATTATCCGATTTTGATGAAATTTGGTATAAACGTGTAAAGAAACATTTATGACTTTAAGTTCGAAAACCAGCCAAATCGCTCTATCCGAAGGGGTATTTTGGGGGGGTTTTGTACCCCAAAAATGGGTTTTTCGAATTTTTTATATATAATTTTGGAAATAGTCAAATTTTAGTTTTTCCCATTGGATTCAGCTTTAAAAAACCACACAATTTGGTATTTTGATCATTTCTCTACGTCAATTGGTTACCGAGATATTGAAAGTGCTAAACACAGTACGTTGTCTAATGTTATTCTTATGGAGGAAAATAAAAATTTTATATCTCGCTTATTTATGAACGTATACTGATGAAACTTGGTATACGGCTTCATCTGGTTGTGGACCATTGATATTTGCTCAAAAAACCAATTTTTTACCAAAGGCTCCTGTAGCAGCAAACCTGCGTACTCAGCCCCATGTTATTCTTATGGAGAATAAGTAACGTGTTATCTGCCTTCATTATGAAAATAAATTAATGAAATTTGGTATACGGCTTTTTCTACATGAGTTATATTGATATTTGTATAAAACCCCATTTTTTGTGTTCCTTGCTTCAGCAAACCTAAAGTTTGCAAATGTTTGCAAATGACTCAGCCGCCATGTTATTCTTATGGAGAATAATTAAAAAGTCATAAATCGTTTATTTATGAATGTATGTATATTGATGAAACTTGGTATGTGGCTTTATGTGGTATTAAGATACATATATATGTATTGGAAATTGGCTGAGTACGCAGGTTTGCTGCTACGGGGGTATTTTATTTTGCAATTTTCAATTAAACTTGCTACCTTACTAAACAAAAATAAATTCAGTCATTTAAATGTATATGTGTCCCACTAGTTTAGGTTAACCATGTTTTTTTTTTTTTTTAAGGATAGATTTCGATTTAAAATAATATTCCTTTTAACTAATAATTTTCAGTTACAATCAAAACATAAATAACTCAATCCTTACCGAGTGAACAGATAAAAATACTCAAGTGATTTTTACAAAAAGCATTGTAACTATCTGTGCTATCTCTAATAACACGACTTAACAAAATAAATACGAGTAACTTGTTATTTGTATTTTCGATGGTAAAACAATTTTGTAGCCTATTTATTTAAAAGTTTATGGCCTACAATAATAAATCTGCCTAAAACTTAGGGTGGGTTTCATTTTTGAGCTTCTTAGTATTAAATGACATGCAGCGCAGTTGTTACGGACTTTAAATTCGTTTAAATCCTTAGTAAAAAGCCAAGAAAGGGCTAGGGACAAATTTAGGAACAGCTAATTTAACCAGAACGTTTGAAACGGTTTAGTTTGTAGTTTAGTGAGTTACAAAGACGGAAGTGCCTCAAAGTCATTTCCCACCGACAGCGAGAGTGACACTGCGAACTAAGGGCCACAAAGATCACAATCCAATCGCCGTGGAGTGCCTACAATGATACGCCTGCTCGGGCCTTCCCACGAACTAGCAACACGGACTCAACAGCCCATCAATAATAACCGTGATCGCAATATCCTGGAAGTGTCGCGAACGTGGGAGTGGCGGTAGATCACAGAAAGGAAACGGAAATCCGCAATGACAATTATTATAGGAATGGCAGTGGATCTGGAGGCAAGTTCGTCGGACGGTCTGTAATTATCGCCACAGCCGTCTGTATCTACCTGGAGACGATCACGGCTTGGGCAATCACGGCGACAATCAGTTGTCTCACACCATCTGCATCAGAACGGCCTTTGAGTCTGTGATAGCAGGACAGGACGTGTCGCGAGTCAAGGCCGAGGGGCTATTTGCCTTTATGTGGCAGAATCAGTTAGATTTTTTGAGAAATGCTATGGTCTTATCCCATTAGTTGAATATTATGTGATTCAGTAAATCACTTGTCTTTAAATTCTGTTCTATTTTATGTCGGATTTGCTATTCAAAGTTTGTATGTAAGAGAAAAGTTAATACCTCAGTATTAACTTTAAGAAATGTCGATACACAAACATTAGACATACACAGAGATATTATACTAGAAAGGTCCTCTTTTTAGATTTATAAGACTCAACAAACTACAAACTCTGAAGACAATTATAATTAATTATACATGTTTACAGCTATTAAATTAACCTTACTGTTTGGATTAAAATTTGGAAGTAACTGATTTCGGGGATAAACTGTTTTCTGTGCATCAAACAATACAGCGTAAAAATTAGATGACAGTCTATCACAACATTTGTCATTGCAGTGATCTTGTTTCTCAGTTAACAATTTGAACTGCTGAAAAAACGTTTTTACATATGCACTGACAAATACTTTATATCAAACATAAGTAAAAACATTAAAGGTGGGCCTAGATAATAAATATCGTGTTATACGGTCCAGCGAGTATTACTCTCATGATCAGAAAACTACTCTTCTGTTTTCTGTTGACATTTTGAAACCATTACACAATACCGTGAGTTGTTGTTTAGGGACGCGTGGGAACACTGTGCAACATGAGACCTTATCAAGATTACGGGTATCAAAAGAGATGCAACTGGTGCAAACAAACATATCGAATCACAGACAAATTGGGGAGGTGTTGGAAAAGATAACAGGAGGCTAGAGAAAACAAAATTCTCCCCAGATTAGCATAAGGGGTTTGGTGCAGGGAGGGGTGACACGCGCCCGGGTAACACGGTTAGGGTCACGTGACCGCCCAAACAGCTGATTGACGAGCGAAGCGAGGCGTCTTCACAAACAGCTGGGCCCTTCTGTGGCGGCGGTCCCGGTAGTTAGTCTAATGGAATCGAGGAGGCATGTGGTTTATATCACAGTTGGCAAACTAACTTATTAATTACTCGTATTGTTAAATGAAAAGGAACAAATGTCCTTACTTTATGTTAACAAAAATAGAAACTTAGTAAAATAAAAATAATGTATTTAGTCGAGTTAAACTTCATAAAACATTATAATAACGATATAAAAACAGCGAAACACGTTAACATTTGTGAACTATTCTCGAGCCACCAAAATACTCATACTGGCGCGCTTTAACTGCACAAGAGATGAGAAAAGCAAATTAATATAGATGGAATAGCTGGTGTGGGTCCGAGGATGGTTCCCAGTGGTAGACCGCAGCGGCAGGGTCAAGGCCGGGTCCTCATCATCGTAATACGTCGGCAGGTTCACGGTTACCGGGGTTATATCACTTGCGGGGGAAACCATCAGCAGGTCTTGTGGTTCGTATTACACTGTACGAGTATGGCACAATTCTGATTACCTCTCGGAGAGTGATATTGCCAGGAGTGAGGAATTGTCACTACGCGGCGATAAACTATTATTGATAGTGTCACTAAAGCATCATATTTGAATTTATTAAATTTAATGTCTAGTTGATAACCCCATTAAGAACACTAAAGCACCCCCAAACCCCGACTAAGAAATTATGCTTGCCAGATGTGTTTCTTGTTGACTGATCGTTCCATAAGATTTTAGCGAACAAATCGTGTAGGACAAAGTTTATTTAATAGCTAAAAATTATGAGAAATTTCGGAGAAACGACGCGACGTCTTAGAGTATTTTAATTAACACATTAAGAATGAAAATCTAATAGTTTTTTTTAGATCTCCTCCTTGTACAAAATTTGTTTGTGTAATAAATAGTAAAAATGGTTAAGAAGCAGGTAATAAGTAATAATACTAACTATGAAGCTGTGTTTGTTAAACTAATTTGGCATTTTTAATAATGCTTTTAAATTGCTTACTCAGTTTCGACCACAGAAACACGAATATAGAATCCTTTTTCTGTGGTTTTGGCAGATCGAGTGAGGTGAAAATTAAAACTATACTCGTCTAACTATCAAACACCTTCCCTAAACCCAATAATACTACCATTAAAGTTCCCTGGAGAACCTATTGAATCATCATTTTAGTTAATTTTGATACCTAAACATAGATGTTTAAAATTTGAAATATTCATCAGTGTTTGAATAGAAATGGATTTATCAGTGAGGAGATTTTTAAATAGTTATTTCTCTTTGTATAATTGTGTACAAGATATATAATCTCCATATCCACCAATTTAACACTGGAAATTAAAAGAAGAATCGAACCTAGTCCAAGTTCTTGAGACCCACTGATTCACACCTACATACGACAAGGAATGTCTTGCATGGGCAGCTTGGAAATGCCGTCTCTTTGGATTTTTTGGATCTAGTGACCAGAGTGTCAGGTGCCTGGTTAAAGCCTTACGTTGAATTGATGTATTTATTTTCTTGTTCCCTATTATTTATTACATGTTGTTCACATCTGTAATCATATAGTTTATTGTATAGTTTAATTTGAATAGTATGTCTACATTGTATTGTTGTTATATTAATTAAGAGTTACTATATTAATATCTTGCACTCATTTTTGAGCATTCAATTAATGATAAATATTATAAACTTTTTTTACCGTAAATAAATAAATTGAATGGAATTGAACTGAACTAATTCGTAGCACTGATGTATTTAGTACTACGATTATTCATCCATACTATCCATACTATTGTTCATTTAGCACCTTGTAACAGAGCATTGTGGAAGTGGGAGGATGGGTCCATAATACCATAGATACTGATCGGTATGTAAAAGCAATAATCAATAAATATTATTGAGTGCTTACCTTAGCCAACCTCGATAAACCAGACCGTGAGGATTTATAGCCCATTAGGAAATAACTGTACGTGTGAGTAGTTAAGATTGTAATTATCTATTTACCTGCACTTGGCGCTACTGCTAATGCATTAGTATCGATCGTACTATTTTAATTGCAGCTTAAAGTGGAAAACTATTTGAAGGAACGAAATCAGACGGATTTTATAGAGTTTCTAATAGCAAAACCTCACAGTATGTATGGTACCCTCTCCTATTTTCAAATATATGCTGTATGAATAATTACCGTGAAAGCTTGAATGACGCATAATAATTTTAATTTTTAGCTTCTTTGAAAACATGTTTGATGACAAGTATCAATGTCATTACAAACATGGAAGATTCTGTTTTATATTCTTATTAAAACGTAAAGCATATTTTGTTCCTTGTTTAGCTATATCAATAAATATGAAAAGCCGATCATCCCACAGGCCAAACGTCTTCACCTACAACCATGAAATTTGGCACGTACAGTACACTCTTTCTAATCCTGTGTTATTCTTATGAACATTCTATAAGTAGGAAAAACCGATCAATCCCCAGGCCAAACCTCTACTCCTACAATCACGAAATTGAGGACGTATGCTCTTTCCGTTTCGTATGCTCTAACGTAGGTAACCACTAAGAAGGGATTTAAAAACAATTCCGATAGGACTATGCCCCACGGCCTCAAAATTCCAATCCTGTGTTATTCTTTTGGACATCCACTTTGGTCAATGTATACATCTAAATACCTATACAGCCCGATGTTTATGTATAGTTAGTTGGATGTTTATGTATACATTGCTTTGGTTTGAGCTGATGAAAAATCAGCTGATTATGATTCGCAGTAGTTCCACGGGTCAACCACAGAATGCAGCATTCACAACTGTTGTATTCCCGGGTGAAACCGGGTATGATGGAAGCTAGTTTAATAATATAAGAAAACCAATTATTAGTGAATTTTTCTATGGAAAGTGAACTATTAGCATGACCCGCACGGTGAAACTTAAGCCCGGGACCACCATAGAAGTTCCTAATGTGACCCCCTGAACACGTTTTGGGGGTTCGTTCAAAATTTTATATATATATACATATATATATATATATGTGTGTGTGTGTGTGTGTGTGTGTGTGTGTGTATGCACTCTAGCGGTCGCATTTTTTATCCGATTTACTTCAAATTTGGTAGGGACATTACTTTTTTTAATCGGTTGGACAAGTTCGTTGGGCAAAACAATCGGAAAACTCTAACCCCCTTTTTTGGGGATTTTAAATTTAGAAATTTGAGTTTTTGGGCCCAAAAAGGGTCAGAAAAGCCCCGGATGTGAAATTAACGAATGAAGAACTGTGGGAATTAGTATGGCGAAACTTTTAAGCCCTCTCTTGTCATTATAGAATATATATTTACCGAGTTATTAAAGAAAATGTGTATTGACCAAACACAGTACGTTGTCTTATGGGGGTTTTACATTAGAAAAGCCTGTTATTCATTTGTTGGTGTACTTGTATCATCCCCAACAACCTCACGCCTACTTTAAAGCCTGACTGGACCTTCTCCTAACCTTATAATGCGCACAATTGTATTCCCAGAATTGCAGGTAAATAGAACCAGGAGCATCAAAACAGCCAAAAAATCAATATTTTCGGATTTGAATGAAAATTGGAATAATTGTATGTTTTTAACTGATTTTGAGTTTTTATAGTTTTTTATGTGGAAATTCACTTCCCTCACGTCAGCGTGCTGCGTGCGAACGGGTTTATTCTTAATGTACACGTTACTCTAAATTATAATAACATTAAGTAAGACATGATACTGAATAATCTTTGAGCAAGTTTTCAACCTCGTTTTGGAGTGATATGAGTAATTCAAATGCTATTTGTTTTCATATTGGCTAAACATGTGATGGATTTTAGTTTCAGGGCACGCGTGATAACTGAATATTTCTATTGGTTTGGTGAAATGTAAGTAAAAATCAGTGGCGATCTTGTCCATACTCGTAAGTTGTAATACATTATGTAAATAGCAGACATTTTTAAAATAAATTATTTTTGTGTGGCTCCGGTCTACACCATTTGCAAGCCATTTTAAATGTACAAAATTGAGCTTTTTCAAACTGAAAAAAAAAAAAAACTAATCGAAGTGAAATGTGGATATATGGTTGGGAGTAGCAGTTGAGAATGGCAAGTCGCCGAAAGCGCTTCTGCAACAGAAAAAATCCCAACAAATCCCCAGGCCAAACCTCTACTCCTAAAATCACGAAATTTAGCACGTATACTCTTTCCATAACGTAGGTAACCACTAAGAAGGGACCTACAAAATCAGCTCACAACACATCCCATTCTGCACCATACACCATACACCCTCCACTGACGCAACCCAAACCTCTGACCTCTGACGTACGACCTCTGACCTCTGGTTGTATTGAATCTGTGTGGGGTTTGTTGGGGACAACAGGTTGGTTTTCTTGACGGATTAGGGTTATCTTTTCTGTATGGCTTTTTTATAAATTTTAAAAAATAGCGTTAGTAGGATTAACTTTCTTCTGTTAAATCCCGTATGATGGTAACGTAATGATCACAGTCACAAACAGATATTCTGCGGACCTCCGAAACGCTCCGTTTCCCTATCTTAACAATGTATTTTCACGCGGCGGTGCAGATTTTTCCGTATGGTAGACCGGAGCCTTAATAAATAACTTTACATGTTATGGTTGCAATATAAATTGACCTTTACTTTAATATAAATAAGGTTTGCTTGCTCGCTTGGTTACTCAACAAATATATAAAGAACTGCTCTAAAAATGTCTTTCACATTTTGGGATTAACTAAGCTCAGGGTGCAACATGTGTTTATATAGGTCCCGTAGTATAATCCATTTTTATGAAACTAAATTGAAATGTACAAAATAACATAAGTTTATGAAGTTGCTAATCAAAATAATGTCTGGCTGGTAATTTACAGGTTGGGTAACTGGATGTTTAGACAGATCGATCCTGAGTAAAACCTGAAAGTTTTGTCAATACTGATACTATAAACCTCGCTGCCGTTTTTGTCATTGGGGCATCAATGATGTTTTTTTATTTCGAACTTAGGCAGTAACAGCACCAAGGTTTATATTTTCCGTTTCATAACGTTACGGATTCCAAATGGGGTGTATACATACACAAAAAATAATCATAAGAGGCAACAGGTGAACAGGTGAGGTTGTTGTGTGAACTTCATACTTTGGCAGTTATGTGGTTGCTTATGAACACCTGTTGCCTCTTATGATCGTGAAGTATGAACTCGTGATTTTCTAAGAAAAGTGACTATAACCATTGAGTGAAGATTAGACTTAAAAATTAATCAAATGTGTATACAAACAAAAATTATGACAGATTATTGAGCTATAATAACAACTGGAGAGGTCCTCCTATGCAGAAAAGAGGCAAAATAACAACCAAATCTGTTCGTCTTGGAGGGGCCCGGGGTGAAAAATTATTTCAGGCCTATTGAATAACTGATCGGATTCGAGCAAAACTCGAACCCCCAGGTACTAAAACACGAAACCCTATCCTTGAAATAACTGTAGTTTTGGGTAAAATTAATTTGCTTATTAACAGGTTCATGTTGGGTGTTTGTCGTGAGATGATTTAAACTTGTTTGGACATTTCCCCATCGTGTATTTGTTTATCGTAAACTTGACTTTTAGTAAATTAAAATAATACATTTATGTAAATTAAATAATGTTTATGTAAATTGCCCAGTAGTTTGCAGTAGTTTGTTGGTCGACACACGAGTTCAGTAGTTGGTGTATTTGACATCGTGTGACCGAGGGACACTTGTCGTCCGAATGTCACCGGATACCCGTGGGTCCCCTCTCCCCACCCCTCCCGCCTACAAACAATTAGGGTACAAGTCAATCCAGCCCCAGAGATTAGGGAGCCACCCCTTGATTGTGTCCTGATAGAGCCCTGTTCCGCCCCATAGCACCGCACACTGCCCCATACACTACATACGCCACTTACCCTACAACTGCCCCTTGTTAATTATTCACTTTGTCCCGGCAATTGGTATATTCTGTTAGCAATAAATTGTATGATAATTTATTTTCAAAGTAATTGTAGTTATGAAACCCTGCGATTTTATTGCGATGATATTTATTAGCTCTGAAACGGTTGTTTTGGATTGTGTTAATACATTCGCAGTACGGAATAATTAAACGTTTCGGTAGATTAATTATCTACTCTGGTTTGATACCAGGATAAAAGCTTGCCTCATAATCACCAGGCTTCGACTATAAAGACATTTTAAATTGACGGAATACAAAGATTTACGTTCTTTATCAAATTTTTCTGTTCTATCTCTTAGAATGCGCCTCCGCTGGACAATCATCTTCCGACGTCAAAGCTGCAGAAAATCCGGAATAATGTTAATAACACCTCTAAGTTTAATATATTTAGTCATGAAAGGTACAGAAGAATTGGCATTCCAAGTGCAACTAAATGTGCTAAAATAAAAAATTACATATAAATGCAACGCTCAAGACCGAGTCTCTCTCTTCAAATCGATAAATGGAACCATCAGCTGTCCGAGCATGTATAGGACTTCCGGTTTCTTGCCCGCTTCAGTAAATGTAGTTTACATAATTAAAGAATAAAGAATACCTGTGTGGCTAGTTTCACCATAACACCAACTATAAACTCAAAAATTATATCAACAGAATCCAGAGCTTGGTAGTTCCTTGTCATCTATATTGACTTTAGCTATTGGAATATTGGAGAGGTGCCATTGAGGGCAGGGAAGATACATACGCAATCTGAGAATATTCTCGGTTTGATGTTAAGCGAAGAACAAATTCACTATAGCTTATTGATTATTGATTATTTGTATTATGGGCATCATACAGTTTACATGTGTCCAAATGTTGTACAGGACCTACTCTATGAAAAAGTCCTATCTAGAAAAAGTATAATCAAACGATCGCTATCTCAATTTTCCGAAGCTTATCAACGCAGCTTAGGTGTAAAAAGAACATTGTTTTGAATTGAGCACCCAATTGACTGCGGCTCGGTCGAATGAGAGGACAGCCAGCGGCGGCAGGCAGCCGAAAAACAACAAAATTAGGCAAATGTGGGTAAACACACGAGAGACATTAGACTACCGAGGCGCCACCAGGGGTAATTTGGGGCTGAGGTGTGGGGGCATCGCTGCGTCCCCCCTCAGTGGGGTATAACCATCAGTCGTGAAGCGGAGTCTATGATCACGGGGATTTTATATCGAGTCTTCTTCTCCAAGCTGTCAAAATACATCTTTGAGCTTTGCCTACAATTTAACTTACATTAAGCAGTACTCTGCACCCGATCGCCCAAGGTATTTAATTTTATTGACAGATGAAGATCGGTTATAGTCCTCTAGAATTATACATTTTACAATTTTTTGCTTATCTAAAAACTAATAATATGACAATTAAAGAAACTCTAATAACAAAATGTTGTAAAATCATACACTGACATTAAAAACAAAAATAACTTACTAGAGGACTGCTATCGACCTTAAATTTGGCCCTGAAACAAAAGCCTTGGACGATCAGGCGAGGACGAGGAGGAAAGCGTACTAAAATGTAGCATTGTTCTTAGGGGGCAAAATTACAAAAATGGCTTTCTTTAACATCCGGTGATGTAAATGATGACAGATAAGTATTGAAATCTTTTCCTGACGATCGTATTAGACTTGACATTACATTAAGGCCTAATACTGTAACGATTTGCTTATTCTAATTCTCCATGCAGAGGGAATCCGATTGGCCTTTTCGCCGTTCTTTGTATGCCGAGCGTGATCGGGCCAGATCGGGCTTGCCTAGTCTTTTGGTGGGAGGCCGGATTGGCTCATTAGTATTTTTCATTGTGGGCAATAATTTCAAAATTGTTGTGTTACTTAAGTCAATCTTTATATTGTATTTGATTTAGTTGAAGTTATTTGATGCACATAATATAAGTTACACAGGGAAAGAGAGGGCTACATAGCCATACTTTTGTAACTCTAAATAAATAAATCAAATCAAATGGGCCTTATAACCAATATAAGTTAGTTTTTCATATTTTAAATTTACCGCAGGGGTCCCAGGGTGGCCTTCCAAGGATGTGATAATTATAGAAATTGGTCGGGCAGGACTGTAAACTTAGTTGCATCAATAATATTTAATTGTCTAGATAAACCTCAAACTCCATATCTTTTCATAACAAAACATTTGGCAGTTGTTACGGGTTAAGTGTATTTTTAAGTTTTGTTTAACCGGTTAATAGTTAGTGATTAGCCTCAGATAAAAAAATCCGATAGTTTTCAGTGGAAGCGAACATACTCAATTCACGGCATTATCATAAGTCCGTCATCAGAACGCAGCTGCAGCTTATTCTTCAGGCTGACTAATACAACGCTGTAATCTCTACAACAACTGATGAAAGAGTCATCTAATGCTATTTTATTCAATGAATCATAATGCAATTTGAAGAAAGAGTAACAATCATAGGCAAAAACCTGGAGTGGAGAACATGGCGTCGCGGCGTCTGCTCTCCTTGCTGATTGAAGTCTCCAAAGTAAATGCCGAAGATGATTAAACCTCGTTGGGCGTCATTAGAGGCGGTGGGCGCAAGAAGGACCGGAAGCGTCATGATGAGCGCCCTGGGTGGCGGATTGACGCACTGCCTTCAAATTATGTCAACCCGTGTCTCGGTCTCGGTGATCCGAGCGGGGATTGTAGCTGTCGCTGCAGCCTGCCGCCACTCACCTGGCCTCGCGTAACGCATAAGAGAACCATGATGTATATTTGATCTAAAAGATCTAAGCATTGTAGCATTTAATTGAGACATTAAACATGTTCTTCATATCCACCTAAGGTTTTTCATTTTCATGTTTTTCTATGAGGGGAGCGTTAAAACTAAGTACAAATTTATTGATTAAGTAAATAAATACATAAATATACGTCCTCGCTACAGCCAATCCCCTGGCCTCCAACACCAACACTAGTCGTCTTCACTCTTTTCCATCGTCTCATCCCCAACCTTTTGATGTATCCATATCTTCGACCCATCTCTTCTTAGGACTAAACCACCTTCCACCTTCTTCTTCCACCTGGGTTTCTGTGAAATACTCTCTTCACTGCTCTATATTCTGGTATTATTTGTATGTGTCTAGCCAAACGGATTCTTCTTGTTTAAAACAAGTTACAACCTCATGCCGGCTCTTCAATAAGCCTTGACAGCTTCTAATTTTTTTCTAATCTGGAATTACAGTTTCGAGATTATAGCCATCACTGCTGCTGTGCGGACACTGACACGAGCCAACCTGTCTACGTGTTATACTGAGCCGGTAGGGTTTAACTTGTTGGGAGTCCGGGGTGTATGTTTTGGGTACAAGTCTAACTGAAAGGTGGGGGATGTTATTGTGGGGATAAACTAACTGAAGGCAAGTTTGATAAGGGAAACTATGTAGAGAATATAAACTACCTTGGTTGGTGACTGGGTTGATGTTACAGGTCACTGAACACCAATCGGTAATGAAACTAAATTAAAGAACTAGAACTAGTGGAGGCAATTGCTGGATTTTACCCAAAGGAAGGATCGATCTGTAAGATAAAAACTCGCCATAGCCAGCTTTGATGGCTTCCTACATATTGATAAATAACTAACCTATAATCTGAATCTATTGAAATAAATATTGCTGAAGTTCCTAAAAATACCTAATCAATTCAACAAGCTCACAAGCTAAACATATTAATCATAAATACTACATTTGAAGGATTTCCTGAAGGCCAGAAGGGCTTATGGCGTGGGTGCAGTGGCGTAGATAGACCTTTGTCAAGGGGGGGATATCTCATTAGGGAATAAAAAATATAAAAAAACTGTGTTCGTGACTAGAGCTGATACCGATATACAAAATTGAAGACATCATTGACGTGTCCCTTACATTCATAATTATTGATAGGCCTACAAATCCAAGACATAAACCATTGAAACAAGGTTATCGGTATTATTGGTAACCAGGGCTAAAAAGTACTTGTATCAATTGTGTAATCAGTACTGGAAATTTAAGCTAGGGTTGCCAAGTCACCGGATTTCCCCGGTGAGTTTTAAGGTAAAAATTAAGCTCCGGGGAATTTCCGGGAAAAATGAAAAATCTCCCCTTTTTTAAATTAAAAAAATACGTTGAATAACACAAATTTTGTGTTGAAATCCTACCTGTGAACCAAAATGTATTTATGTTTGCAAGTTCATCGTCATGCAACGATTGCCAAATAAGCTAAACCCTTGTTGCTCTGTTCACTATAACCTAACCTCTATTAGTTATTACTCTTTGGCTCTATTTCTTCGGGAAATATCATTGTCATTTACATTTATTTGCCGTTATAGAACGCTGTAAATAAGTATGAAGATTTATGGCTCCCTGCAATTTATTAAATTACAAATCTAATATTGCAACCGGCATAAGTTAAGCACATAACTAAGACCGTCCAGACGTCAAGGTCAAGGTCAGGTGCGCTAGTTGACGACTGGCTGCTAGGGGGTGAGGGTAGACTGTTCGGTGACTCACGTCCCACTTGTGGCGGGCAATTTCCGTGCCGCGCCGCGTGGCGATTCGGTTCATCTGCTACCATTTATTGTACGCGAACATATTCTTAATATATGAATAAGATATTTTGGATATATTGCACACATATTTTTTGTTTTCAGTAACAGCATTTCTTTTTAATCAAGAGGCATAAGTTTGATTTCAGAAGGATATAAATTTTAATTTTTCCAAGTTACAAAGGGGGGGATTTATCCCCCTGATCCCCACCCCCCGTATCTACGGTATAAACTTGCTAATTATTTCTAACTATATTTGACTACCTTTAGCCTGACTTCACCTAGCTTCCCCCCTAAGTAATGTACTTAGGCCCGGTGCACATCAGCGGTTTGCGGCGGCGCCACTGCGGCGTGCGGCGTGCGGCGACGAGAAAGGTAGTGCACATCAGCGGCGGCGGCGCGGCAGCGGCGACTATATAGTATTAGCATTGATTATACATAAGTCGAATAATCAATGGTAATAATCAATCTGTTACTCTATAACAACAACTTTGGTAACAAAATAAATAATAAACAACAATTTAAAAAAAATTGATACATTTTCCAACTCGATATTTAATTTGTTTCTTAAAATATAATCGTAGGAATCTAAAGTAAATACTGTACTTAATTTAATATTCAGTCAGCGCTGTTATTAGTTTACAATATATATGAATGATTGTAAACTTTGTTTTTGTTGTTATGATAAGATATTGCTGGCATGTACAAACTAGAGACCGCCCAAATATATTTTGAATATAAAGTCGACGAATATATATAAATATATATATATATATATATATATATATATATATGTATATACAAGTTTATTATCTACTGGGCTCACCTCTCCCTCCCTCTCCCTCCCCTTCCACCATCCTCAACTTCAGGTATTTTTTTTTTATCGTGGAGTTAAAACGGATAACAGAAGGCGTAAGATCAGTGGCCTTTTTATTTGTGCCTGAAAACTCTCCACCCCTCCCCTCTTCCCCCTTCAGAAACAGATTTTTTATGTTGAGTTAAAACGGAGGAGTTAAGAGAAGGGTGTTACCATTCCAGTAGTCGGCCATATTTTTTATTTATGAATCATCTGATCTTGCTGTTGTGCTACATATTTATTTGAATAACGCAGCTGTTTATTAAAATTATACAAATTATTTTCATTTCGGCACATCCCCTAATAGTATTAAATAAGTGTGCCAAGTTTCATAATTCTACGATTCCACACATCCGAGAAATCGGTACCACAAAAATTGCCTTAACCTATTACTATATAGATTAACTTAAAATATACTAGAGCATGTGTTTTATGTTTTGTCTAGTAATAAATTTTGTATCTGCAATATTATATGGCTAGACCAGTCGCCCCACGGTTATTTCTGGGTAGCGTCACACTTCCTCTCAATCCAATAGATAGACTACTCCAGATGTAAAATTTTAGTTTATGCCCGTCAGAATAAAATAATTTAAATAAGTAAGATCAAGAAAAGTGTTTTAATTCTACAAAAATAATAATAATGTAAAACAAACGATATGTAAACTACGATTGTATTTTCTCTCAAAAAGCTTTAGCTACAGAGATAATCACGCAATGCAGTGCAAGAACAGAATGGGCATTCGAGAAAATAAATAATTTGAATTATTATTATTGAATGCATTATTTTATTAATTCCATAACACAATTTAGTTTTGTACGATATTACATAGTTAAGGTTAGTTTAAAAAGATTACTATAGTTAGTTAATAAACCAGTTGTAATGTAAAAATAACGGGCTCCCGAATTTTACTAATAAAAACATCTGAGTTGAAGTCGTTTTCCATCACTACTGGAGTGGTCCGAAGCCTGCGGCGAACTCGCCGCCGCCGCAAGTGTGCCCGGTAGCGGACTGAAGATCCCAGGGTAAAAATTGACCTGAGAATTATTTACCTGTTTTGGCGAGGCTTGACCGAAGGTCCCAGCACTAATGAGGGGTCGAGCGGGGATCCTGAGTCAAGCCTCGCTCTTGGGATTGTCATCAAGTTTGATGAGGTTGAAAAGGGGCACCAATAACACCTCACACCATGGGTCACTTACATTTTGTAGTAATTTAAAATTAAATATTAAGTAATGGTTGGAGTTCCTACCCTGTATTTCAGTACAAAATAATACAAAACAAACTAATTCAATCTCCATTATTCTCTTATGTGGGTAGATTGCTCTCTTTGCCTGCAGTTATGATAGATTTTCCCTTATATTTTCATAGATATCAAAAATATATCACACTAATATTCTAAATTTGACAGTTTGGATGTATGTATAGATGGATGATTCATCGCACCCAAACACGGCTAATCTTATTAAGGTAACATTGCGCATGAGCTTATATATCACATTAACATAAATACCTGATAAGGTAAACAAAGATTTTATACTGCTGGTCAGGTTAATATTTGTAATGTGGTTTGATTGTTCACGAGTGAAGCCACGGGTAACAGCTATAATAGTACATTTATATATTACTAGAATGTTATATGCGCAGCTTGCGCATCCCGTGTTGAGAAGTGAGAATAGTAAATAGTTAAATATAATCATAATTTAATCATAGTCTGGTTGCTAAAAAATAATACATAACCTACTTATTTTGTTGTTGTATGTTTTAACATGTGTTCGATAAGTTTATAATAATTCTGTTTTAAGACTAACAGAAAAAACATAAATTTTTAGTCTAAGATTTGCAATACATATCCTATAACACGACTGTGAGCGTGAAACTAAATACGAAGGAGGAGATGGACAGGGCCGGCGAGAAGCTAGTCCCAGCGGTCCCCCCCTGGCAGGTAGAGGCGGAGGCCCGAGTGCCGTATACCTGTTTTTAGAGGCTTGACAGAAGATCCCAGGACTAGTGAGGGCTAGGGAGGGGACCCTGAGTCAAGCCTCGCCAAAATATTTTACGACCGACCCTTGATCGGGCTACCCTGGGATCTTCAGTCCTACAATCGAGTGTGCCCAGTGTTTCCACTTTCGCCGTGAGCTTTTCCCTTTATCTAAACAAAATTTTCCCTTTTTTCCTTCACTGCTCATACAAATTTCCCTCTTTTTTTCCTCATTGTTCATAGTTTTCATATTACTTATTTTAGCTCTTCTTAAGGTGTGCCGGTAGTGGACAGTATAAGAAATTAAGTGTACTAACTTGTCTATATTTTCAAAACCTCAAAATTTGAGACGTTGATTTTGGATAAAATTAAAATCAAATTTGTTTGTTGATTAAAAATTCAAAAATAATTTTCTAAGATATAAAATGACTTCAATATACCAAATAAAATAAAGTCGTGTACGAGTGCCTCTAGCTGATAGAGGTTGTTCCATGACCTTACGCCCCGTACATTTTGTAATTGTATCGGCTGCTAAACCAAAAAAAAAGGATTCCAAATTCTTTCTTTTACTAAATTACATTGAAATTAAGAAATATAAAATTTATTTTAAACATTTAAACAGATTTTGATCAATTGCTTCGAATGCAACAACTTTTGAATGAACAAACACTAGCCTTTTTCCAAGGAACGTTAATTGTTCAAATCACTTGATTGACTCAAAAATAAGTGATTATGGCTACTTGAAGGAGATCATTTGAGCTATGCTACTGAGATGATTTTGCAAGCAGACAATCAAATATATGGACTCAAACATTACAAATACCTGGTTACATTAATTTTTACACTGATTAGGCACACATTTTTAGATAACAAATTTGTTCAACATTATCACATTATCACTCAGTAAATTTTAATAAATTAAAGAAGTCGCTCAAATACACAATATTCACCGTTCTAAAAGGTGATCTCCACAGTGTGTCGAAATAAACCTTGTGTCTCTTTGAAATCAAAGCAAATTGATATAAGTGAACGACATCTGAAATTCCCTGTCAGTTCCTGAAACACATACGAATTTCGTGTTCCTTTACCTGACACCTGATATATCTTTAAATTAATTTTGCCAACAATTAAAATGATGGCGTAAAATCATTCATAAAGGGGTTCTTATTCCATTTAGCAAAATCTAGACGATTATTAATTACCTACTTAACCTACTTAACGAATTAGCTAACACGCAGGGTCTAATGAGGGTTTCACTGTTAACCAGTATTACAAAGAGCTTAGAGAAATGAAGACTGTCAGCTAGGAGCTAGGGGAACACTGTCAGCTACCGGCACATCTACCTTATATCGAGAGCTTTCGTCTGGGCTAAAAAAATTAAAGCCTACAAGCTGACAGCCTTTTTCCTGAGGTAAACAATCAAATCCTCCCTTCATAAATTATCTGTTTGTCAGCTGAAAACAAAACTTTCGAACTGAGGATTTGAATGCATGTTATGGTAACCATGTTGGTTGGCATGGGAGCAGAGGGACAGAGGGGAAAATGGTGGTCGACCATAATGTAGGCTTTACATTTTAACCTCGGGTCTAGATATATTAACTTCGTTGTTTAAAGGCTCTCTTTCTCTATTGGCAGAAATACTTATCAGCTGAACTTAAGGTGGAATTGTGGTATTGGAAGCGAATTAAGCTAGTAAAACAATTAATAATAAACGTTAAAGTTCTAGGAAGGCTATGTTATTTATTAGGTTAATTACAACTTAAAGTTTGTAACTTTTAGCAGTTTATGTAAGTAAATTTTGGCAATTTAATACGGCAATAAATGTATTATCCATTTGCTCCATTTGCTCCCATGTATCTAAGAACGCGCCGCTGCCGCGCCGCCGCCGCAAACCGCTGATGTGCACCGGGCCTAAGGCCCATCATTAGCACATCATTCCTCGTGATTCAACGCGTCGTAAAATTGATACCAACCGGGGAAAACGCGTCTACACTACTTTAAAACTCCAAACGAGAGGGAAGATGCCGAAAGGGCCGCGATTCAACAATATGCGGTACGTCATGCCGCTTCCGGTGGCGCCGTTGGGCTGAGGGCTGGTGGTGACCCACAAGTTCATTGGCAAAAATCATATGTCTAGAGAGACGTTGCGATGCACGGCACAGTACGTAGAAGAAAATCATAACATAGATGTATAGCATTAAATATGTATCATGCGTTCATGCGTAGCTTTCTAAACCATGCTTCTTCATTGTAATATGATTCACCTAGGATTTTGAAGTATCCATTTAAGAGGAGCTACAAATCAAACTTGATCGATTGAAGTAAGTGTTCCTTATGAAAATGAATATAGAGTGTATTAAGCAACTCCTATTTTTACACGTTTTCTACCTACCGTCAATCCAATTATGCCAGGTTTATTTAGGTAACCGAGCCATTATTGCAGGCTTTAACCAGATTCCAAGCATAGTGAACAAAATTTATAGTACAGTAGATTAAGACCTGAAATTTCAAGACTCGAGCAAAATTTGATAAGGCTTTCAAACTTTGGATAAATCTGGGGCTATTGGTATGACAAACCTATTTTTTTTTTTTAAATACACAAAACCGGCTAATGCGATATTTAATGCACAGTGTGTCCCAATATCACGCTGAATATTCGGTCTGACCCATCGAACATTACTTGTTATTTAGTATGGAAAATATATATTGTCCAATCCAAAACTTTGCGTACTTGTACAATTAACAGTGACTTTTTATTTTAAACGACACAATTACTTTAAATTTATATATGAAAATGCCTCGATAATGGCCGAAACTAGTCGTCATTAAAAATATTGTGGAAATTAAAAAGGTAATTTGTTGCACTGTAAAAATATTAATATTAAAATAAATAATTTTGTTGATTCAGTCATTGAAAGTTGACAGTAATTCATTCTGACACTCCCGTCACAACGAACACGTGAATTTCAAGTAAAAAATATATTAATAATCCACCACATTTCCACTTACAACGTTTTATTTAAAGATATTCATAGGTAATTGGTGTAAAAGATTATTTGAAGGTTGCTGATCGGGTACCACAAAAAATAAGGTTTATATGCCATTATAATTAGACCTTTTTATACGACAAGTAACACACATTCCAATTTCAGTAAATAAATATTCACAAATAATCAGGATACAAAATTAGATTTATTCTCCATAAAAATAATAGTGGACAACGAGCTGGGTTACTTTTCGTACAATATTTTTGTCTTTTAGTTTAATATCTTGGTTAAAAATGAAAATGAGCTTTAATTAACTGAAAGATTAACACAAAAAGATAAACAATTATTCCCTATAAGATTAAAAATTGGTTTATGACATGTTTTATCCGCAACCACAAAACCTAGTTCAATTGGTTAAACAAATTTAAGCTATATAAAATTCATTGTTTAAAATTCATTGTTGGTGATGGTGAGTTTATGTTATTTACGTCGAAAGAAACGTCGTAAACTTGTTTTTATTAATCAACGATGGAAAAATGTCCGCAATAATCTTTATAAAATGCTGAAATCAATTTTTTTATTTGGGTGACAAATCTGTTGGAATAGCACTTTAGGTGGGGAAATCTAAATTAAAAGTAGTATTTTTCTGAAAGGAATGAGTTCATTTGAGTCGGAGCTGAATTAATACAATTCATAGGACACATTCCTAAATGACTACCAGATTTAGGTTTTAATGTTATAACTTTTACCGTACCCCTTTAATTATTTAAATTCCCATTACCTCAATCTTACAACCTATGATTTTTTTTATACTTGGTCACATTATACACTTGCAAGCTATCCTAATTAACTGCATAACTGCTTTAAGTATGGAAGTACATTCTTTATCAGCATTTTCCAAGCGATTTGTTTTTCATTCATGTAAAATTAATGTGAAAAGTTAAAAGAAACATTTAATAAACTATTATATCACTTATGAGAGGTAAAAAGGCGTTAAATGTTATTTATTATGATGACACTAGTTAATTGCTCGTAACTAATGAAGACCATTCCGTGGCCAACCGTGATACGAGATGCTGTACCGGTGCGCCACCGCCGGCGCCGCCGCCGGGCCGTCCCCGTGTCTTCGTGCAGTGGCGTGGTGCAGGGTGAGCCTCACGATGAACCATCGGGTGGCTCTTCAGGGTGGAGGCGAGCGTGGCGACGGAAATGCCCTTTTCCTCACTAACAACACAATCAAGCGACCCGGGACTAAGTCGTTGTTTAAAACACCGGATGTTTAATTTCTGTAGTTGGAATGAGTTTGTCCCTGCGAGGACGGGACAGCACACGCGAACTGACAAAAAGTTTGGCCCTTATTTCCGGCGCCCATCGATTGTCTGGCGAGGAGCCGGTCCGCGGCACTTTTCAAATTGCCATAATTATCTCATTACATTGTTATACTTAGTATATTGTTTTAGTGGGTTAAGGACTTTGTCTTTAATTTTTATTTTATGGTAGTGTAAAGCCCACATTACAAAAATTGCATGAAACTGACTAAAAATACATAGGATCAAATGCGAGCTATTTCTTTAGTATCCAAACGAATGGTATACAACTTATCGTGAGACCTTCAATAGTCTGTGCAACTGGAAACACAATGGCTCTTATGGACCATATTAAATTACGCGATCGGTTGCATGCAATCGCAGTGCGGGCAAACATATGTCGATGAGACTTTGTATATTGAATTGTTGTGGTTCATTGCTATTTGCATATAAACACCATTTTTGTGGTCCCCGTTGCAGCAACCCTACTTAACCAGTCATAATGTTATTCTGATGTAGCATAAATGCTTTATATCGCGGATATATGCATATGTTTTGATGAAACTTCAAAGTGTCATCATATGGCGAGGTACTTATTTATGCATTGGAAATTCGCTGAGTACGTAAGTTGGCTGTGACGGTAGTTAAGTTATTTTCAGGCATGGAAATGCGATAGTAAAATAACTTAATCGGAAAATTAAGGAGTAAGACATACCTAACTTTGGATGTTTAACAAATAAATTATTTTTAAAATGCTCCACGATTACCACCGTAGCGCAGTTTCTCTGATGTATAAAAGGTCAACGAGTTGTGGGCATGAAAGTTCGATGTACTAGTGATATGGCTGACGCAATTGCCTCGTGCTCTAAGCTAGATTCTCTAAAGGAAATAACGCCAGGGCTATCGTGACTGAGTGTTATCCGGAAATCTCTCATCATGTGCCATTTTTTGCCAGGCTACCGAATCTAAGACTTAATTTGTTGCGCCTTTGTCTGAGGAGGTGGTGCGCCACTCCTGCCAATCAGCCGCACGCACCTCCGCAGCGCGGCGCCGCCGGCGGCCCTGCACTGGCGGGTTGGAGACAACTTGTCAGATGAGATAAGGAGTGAATTATTGCTCATGTCTGCGATTTCATATTTTACAGTTAGAGTGACTAACATAAATGCAAATTTTAAATTGGTTTATTGCCACAAAACAAACAAAATTCCATCACCGAAATTGCTATTGATTCGAGTCAAATAACGACTTCTCGTACCTCCTTAACATTATTGAAACAACATTCAAGTAAGAATATGTTTATCTTTCTCTTTAATATTTTTTTTATTTCAAAGTACGAGGCCGATTATAAGACGCTTTACTTAGATTGCTATTTACAAGTTTTGTACAATTACAAAGTGTGTTGTCTTTATAATGGATGTTTTTATGGTGGTATTTATAACTATTCATATAATTTTAGTATGTGCTGGTAATTGCTCATGAAGTATGTTGAAATTAAATTAAATGAAAATGTCTTCATTAAAGAGGCCAAGGTAGGATTAGCAAGATATCTCTTTCCCTTAACCTCTAAGAATTCAAGTAGGGGCCTAATTGTTTAAATCTAATAATATACCTTACTTTATTTAATTTTTGTAATCAACATTTTTCAAGAAAAACAATAGAAATATAATTCTAATATTCTATAAATACTCACAATATTATATTATATTATTTGAGAAAAAAGCTCCAACATGAAAGTTTTTCGACAAGGTTGGCGGCTTCTTTTTCTCTAGATTTTGTCTTCTGGCAGCTTCATCGGACTGTTTGTGGTACGGATCAAGCAAAGCAAAGGGCAAGCCGCTACAGTACAAGCTATAAAGTACTGATAAATTAACTTGTATTGCCACAATTAGGATTCAAACCCACGGCAGGGTTTCAAAGTCCGTCGCCTTTACCACTGTGCAACTATACAATGCAACTTTACTCACCGTCGCTTTTTCTATAGTTGATGGAACGTAAACTTTTCAAAAGTCTTGAAGGGGGAGGTGCACGAATATATTTTGTCAATAGCACTTTTTAAAAACGATTCACTTAATCGTGCGCAAGACGCCGACGCAACTACGGCGTGTTTTAGGCGAATACGAATGAATGATGTGGATGAATGATAGTGAAGAATGGGTGAGAGCCTTCATTATCTATCTACACTCATCATTCATTCGTGTTCGCCTTAAAATATGCCCTAGTTGCGTCGGCGTCTTATGCACAGTGATTAAGTGATTCTTTCTTAAAAAATGCTATTGACAAAATATATTCCTGCACCTCCCCCTTCAAGACTTTTGAAAAGCTTACGTTCCATCAACTATAGAGAAAGTGTCAGTAAGTCTCGATGTAGCCTTGTTATTGACTAAAACCGACTGATTATTTAGCCAGGATCATTGAGCCAGGATCATTGAGAGTCAAATGACCAATGACAGCTGGATATAGTGTTGCGAAAATAGTCTTTGTTTGTGCTTATACCCATGTTATAACTGCTTATGAAAAAAATAAATCAATTAGAGCTTAGTTAGCAGAAAGAAGTATATTGATAGTTGAAAAGTAGAGAGCCTTCTCTTTATAAAAACTCGAGAAGACTAAAGGTTTGCAACAACTTCAATGGCAGACAAACATTGTAAATATTTTTCCAAGGGAAGTCTTAAAACTTCAGTTTAATTTTCTACAATGTAAACACTTCTACAGTAAAATTTAAGTAAACATCCTTTATTCCCAATACAAAAATCAATAAGTTTGATTTCACCATAATTGCCTCACACAAAGCTGTTATTGAACTATTGCACAGTACTATTTAATTCAACATAGATGTAACTTCTAGAGCTACATAAATGATGTGTGGAATTTACGAAAATGCTATGTACCATAGTGAAATTATGAAACTGATCTGCGAAAAGACATATGTTTCCTCTCTGAACCCAAAACCACGGTCGTTTATTTATACATATACCCAAAATTAATAGTTAAGGTTCCAGGATGGAGCCTTAAGTTACTCATGCAATTACTTGCTATTCGTCAGAATTGGAACATTTAATCTAATCTCCATCTATAAAAATGTATTATATTCCATTAACATTTAAATAAGCTGAGCCTAATTTCTATGAGATGCCTCGTTCTCCCATTACTTCCGATATTTCACCATCTCAAATGCCTTCAGACGATTACAGAAATCGCCTAATGCAGTTATTCATTGTTTTTACTAATCAGTGATGGAAAATGTCAGCAATAATTGCTTGAACAACATAATGCAAAGCATTTTCATAAATTAAGATAGCCTGGTGAAACAACTGAAAATACCCCGTTGTGTACTAACTGAAAATTAGTTTCTGGCCTTCTGTCCAACTTGAGCAGCAGGAGGACTTTGACTTTAGAAACATCAATGTGTATGACGTGAGTCATTGGCATACAACATAGAGAATGCAAGGTGTACTGCGATATACCTCGTATGCATCTATGATAGGATTTCGTGTTATTACCGGATAGTTTTAGCACAAACTAGCTAATATTTATAAGCTAAATCTACGTCAAATATATTAACAACTTTAAATTTGTGGAAAGAGTTCTATTATATTATTCTATCCACTATAAAACATTTGATATCCTGCTAAGCTGTAAATACCGGCCCAGACAGATTATTCCACTTTCTTAAGCACGCTTCAGTAAGAGATCTCCGATCATAATGAGCCGATTGCCCGGTCGCCCAGAAACATCAAAAGGCCCTCAACATTTCGTTAATGTCGTCAACAGTGTTTCCAACTCTGCCGGAGCGATCAGCTAGGGAGACAGATAATGCCACCTTGTCGGGACAGTTTAGCGTAATGTCCGCGCGAGGCCCGTGTTTTGGCCCAAACAGAAGTGGACAATTTGTCGGTCTCGTTCACGGAACCGCCACTCGTTCCCCGAACACTCGCAGGACATGTCGTAAAGCGAAGTGGTCGTAACTTTAATGGAACTGTGTTGACTCCAGTATAGCGCGGTCCTCAGCAGCCTCAATTGGACCATCTAGAACCCCTGCGGTGCGGAGATCGACACACAATTATAGGTAGCTAACATTTGTCTTATCGTTTTTGGCGAGATTAGTTTTAACCCCTTCTAGATTTACTAAAGCACATCTACTATATGTTCAACGTGAATTTTATTTGAATAATGATATTCTCATACTTTAAGTGCCAAGCAACAATTTTTCAATGACGAATCACACATTTCGTTCTTTAGTTAGGTCAAGAAACTCTTAGTCTTAAATCGGAAGTCTTAGATTTATATAGCACTTAAAGGAGGTAACAAAGACATATAAAGTTCATATTTACCAGTACTAACTCTAAATTTAAACGCATTAATACGCCGCTGTATCTGCTGATCCTACTAATATTATAAATATGAAAGTTTGGATGTAATTTGGAGTTCCGTAACCCATAAACTACTTGACCGATTAAGCTAAAGATTTGCATGAACATAGCTTACATATCACATTAACATATAGACCTGGTAATGCCCAAATCCAAACTTTGGGCTCCACACCACGGGTCCTGTAAGTTCCAATGCAAATCTTATAAGAGTATATATATAAAATTACCAGCTGTAGTTGTATTAAGGCAAAGGAGGTCATATGGCAAAACTAAACAAAGATTTGATAGTGCTGGCCAGGTTAATATTTTTTATGTGTTTCAATTTGTCGCGAGCGTAGCTGCGGGTAACAGATAGTACTCTATAAAATGGAATGTCAAACTTAGCACATGTCACCCAACTGTTATGTAAGGTTTTTCAGATGAAAGATGAGAACCCGATATTAAATACGTTTCTGTGCTTTCAATTTTAATTTTTTTATTTCCAAGTAAGGTCGCATGTAATGATTTTAGTGTATAACTGCGTAAGGACGGTCTGCGTAGGGGTCTCCATTCACCTCTTGGAAAAAAATAAAGAAGGGTTTAAAATGTAAGGAGGCGAATCTTAGCAGTTTAAATAACAAAAAAACTATTCCAGCCTCAATATGTCAATATGGGTAACAAAATCAATACATTTTTTGCTGACCACAATATTAGATATTTATAAACATAGAAAGGTATAGTTAGCGGCATTCATTTTCTTTTTTTATCCTCTTTAATATGATTTGAAACTTGACTATTTAAAAAATAAAAACGACCCAAATCAACCCCTATTTAGGGGTAAGGGTTGAAACCCTTAGTCTCTTAAAAAAATAGTTTGACTTATGCTAGTGACATTTACCAAAGACCAAAGATTGTTTGAAAATTTACAGCCATTCAAAAATTAAGAGGGGGGTCTTTATTCGTGTATGTGTGTGTGTGTGTGTGTGTGTGTGTGTGTGTGTGTGTGTGTGTGTGTGTGTGTGTGTGTGTGTGTGTGTGTGTGTGTGTGTGTGTGTGCGTGCGTGCGTGCGTGCGTGCGTGTGTGAATGCGATAACTCTAGTTAAAAAACGCCTGATCTCAAATGGGCTTTCATGACATTAAGTTCGAAAACCAGAAAAATCTGACTATGGATTTATGGGGTTTTTAAGTTTTCAAAAAAACAGTTTTTTTTTCATTTTTTACAAAAACTTAAAAAACACTAAATTTTGGTTTGGACCATTTTAGTTATAGAGCTTAAAAAAATTATTTGGTCTTTTGAAACATTAACCTAGGTGAAGTCGTTGCGGAGAAAATCCAAAAATCTTATTCATAAAATTTCCCATGTTAATCTTATAAAAATATGGTTTTTAGCTTTTTCTCAGGTAATTTTACTGAAATCATCATATTTGATTTTACCATTGGGTTTAGCTCTGCAAACCAATCATTTTCTGTTTAAATTTTTGTTATTGGTCCGACCGTTGCAGAGATATTCTAAAAGTGCTAAACGCAATACGTTGGCCAATGCTATTCTTATGGAGAATAAACAAAAATGTATATCTTGATTATTTATTAATATATATTGATGCAACTTGGTATGTGGCTTCATATAGTAGTGGTCTATTAACATTTGTACCCAAAACCTATTTTTTTAATTTTTTATTAGAGCTGAGTAACAGCAAACCGGCATACTCAGCTCTAATGTTATTCTTATGGAGAATAAGAGAAGTTTATATCTTCCTTAATTATGAACCTAAATTAATAAATCTTGATATTTAGCTTCTCCTGATTGAGTTATATTGATAAATAGATAGAAACACATTTCTTATCTTCCTCGTTGCAGCAAACCCGCGTAATCAGCCGTAATGTTATTCTTATATAGAATAAATAAATTGTATAGGTATATTAGTTATTTATGAAAGCATTATGAGACTTGGTGAGTGGCTTAATCTAGTAGTGAGACACAAAATATATATTTTAAATTCGCTGACTACGCAGGTTTGCTGCGACGGGGGTAATACGTCTTGTTTTCATACTGGTATAATGGTTTTATACTATGTTAGAGTAAATACCATACAACATTGTTAATAGTGTCATTGTTTTGATGGAGTTGTTACTAAGCAATTGAAAGCACAATAACTATTTTAATATTTTATTTTTAAACATCGAGTGTTGTCATTTGGTAGACTGGATATTGCTCGTAAGTTACGTAACTATTCTTATATTTTATCTGAATAATTTTTAGCCTTAAGATTTATCAATACATTATTTGATAATCCATTTTTAATTTTAATTTTAAATGACCAAACAAAAATTCCGATTTTATAATTAACGTTCCAACTCATTTATTTTTACAATTTGAAAATTATTAAATAAATAGTTCCGAACACTAAATTTAGAGGCGGTTCTAGTGTTTTTGCTAAATGATTCAGTTGTTACTCTGATTTGATGCTGCCCAGAGTGGCCAAGGCTCTAACTAACATAATCATTACTACCATAGCTTACATATATCACATTAACATATAGACCTGGTAATGCCCACATCCAACCTTTGGGCTCCACACCACGGGTCCTTACTTTAAGTACATAACATTAATAAAACACTTAGAAAACATAGAAAGGTCTAGTTAGCGGCATTTATTTTTTTACTTGACCAAAAATTACCAGCTCTGACGCTTGGTCTTGGTTATGTATGTATCACACACATACTTTTTTTAGGCAGAATGTGTTAATTGTGTTGACTTACCTGAACGCTTAAGTTAAAAGTTTTAAACTTGCAGAGCCATTTACCAATTTTATTATATACCGATTTATTGAACTCTTACTGAACATGATATTGTTAAAATACCTCCGTCGCAGCAAAACTGCGTACTCAGCGAATTTCCAACGCATACTATATGTCTTAATACCACATAAAGCTGCACAGCAAATTTCATAAACATATATTCACAAATAAGCGATATATACAATTTTATTTATTCTCCATAAGAATAAAATTGGGGATGAGTACGTAGGTTTGCTGCAACAAGGAACACAAAATATGGGTTTTCATTCAAATATCAATATAAATCACCTAGGTGAAACCACATACCAAGTGGTATTAATTATATTTATCAGTAGTATTATGTATATTTATCATATACATTCATAAATAAGCGATATATACCACTTTGATTTTTCTCCATAAGATAACATGGGGGGTGAGTACGCAGGTTTGCTGCAACAAGGAACACCAAATATGGGGTTTTATGCAAATATCAATATAACTCAATAAGATGAAGCCACATACCAAGTTTTATTAAATTGTGTTCGTAATTAAGGGAGACATTACATTTTACTTATTTTCCATAAGAGTAACATGGGGCTGAGTACGCAGGTTTGCTACTGCGGGAATAATCGGTAAAAATTGCTTTTTTTGTGCAAATAACAATAGCCCACAACCAGATAAAGCCGTGTACCAAGTTTCATTAGTATCCGTTCATAAATAAGCAAGAAATAACATTTTCTTATTCTCCATAAGAATAACATTGGGCAACGTACTGTGTTTAGCACTTTCAATATCTCTGTAACCATTTGACTTAGAGAATTGATCAAAACACCAAATTGTGTGTTTTTTTAAGTTGAATCTAATGGTGAAAACTAATATTAGACTTTTTAAAATATGATATGTAAAAACTTCAAAAAACCATTTTTGGGGTACAAAACCCCCCAAAATACCACTTCGGATGGGGTGATCTGTCTGGTTTTCGAACTTAAAGTCACAAATGTTGCGTTTGTCCCAAATTTCATCAAAATCGGACCATTTTGCGAGGGTTATCGCACCCACGGTCTCTCTCTCTCACACACACACACACACACACACACACACACACACACACACACACACACACACACACACACACACACACACATACAGTTTCGAAAAAATGGTGTTTTTGGGGTCTGGGGACCTCAAAACGAAAAGTTATCATGGTCCCAGGCCTAGGTCTTACCATGCCGACTACGGTAATAGCTTCTTCCCTAAAGGGGAAATTCGCTAAAATAATGGATACATAAATTCCCAAAGGCGTTTCCAAATGTGATTTATTTAATTAACTCTCGAGTGTGATTTAATATTGTCCTAGTCTATGGATAGTTGTGTAAAATTCCGACTATTATATACAAATTATATCTGACTTTAGTTTCATACAACAACAAAGCCAAATGCCAAATTTATTATGTACAATTTGATTTAACTGACTCTCGGATGATATTGTCCTAGTCTGATACATGTACTAATGTCTATTATAACGTCATAATTTTATGTAATATGTATCTATATTTATGTAAATATGTAATTATCTACATATTAAATTCCGTAAGCGAATCGGTTTCCACGAAATACCTCGAGTTAGGAAGAAGTTAAGTTAGGTTATGACGATTCATTTTAAAGCTTGAAGGCCAAGGACGGTGGGAAAAATATCAGAAATGTAAAAAATTACGAGCGCTACGCCTCCATGGCTACGCCCCACTGGACTTCGAAGATCCAATGATTTTCTTATGGAAATATCACTACAGTGTTTTTATTAAAAAACAAAATGAACTAATGATCAGCTGTGATTATTAGTTCCACTTATACAAAAACCATACGTTAGGAGTTATAGCCCCTGTATGCCACTAGTGTATCTATATTTATGTAATGTATCGTTTATTCATATACTTCGATTTCATTGATTTGAGTATGTTACTGTCTTAAAGTATATTAATAAAAGTGGTATTTTAATAAAATCATGCTGTATATTACCAAATTTCGTAGTTATTGATTGCAGGACGTGTTAGTTTTTTAAACTTATAGTCCAGTAAAATAATACATTGTGGTATGGAAAAGGTCGGGTAGTTTTGATTTTTGGATATGTTGTTAGTGTTGGGCCCATAACATAAAATCCAAGTTTTCCACCTCTGGGTGCCACGGCCCGCCACGGGGCGCGCCACTTGTTAATGAAATATCGAAAATTTGACCATAAGTTTTCTCACTCTATCTCGCGAACGGTTGGTTTCACAGCAAATATTACGTTATTAAATTAAAGGAGGATACATTTGTGACAGTTTAAGCCAAACACCAGGTATTTAGCGTAAATAATGGCCGAAATACAGACCTTCAAAATAAATGAACTAAAATCATTTTGTATCAATGTTGTAGGTTGGTAAACGGGCAACGGTAACTGATCAGCTGATTATAAACAAAAATAATAATTTGGATGAAAACTCGATAAAGCTAACCAAATGTTATGAAGCTTTTGATTCTAAATTTTAAAGATATCTCAGAATTATTTACGTTTATCTAAGATGTAAATACGTGTGTTTATGTGGGTGTCTTGGTTAATTATAATTAGTATGTCTTACAAAGATTTTACTACGCAAAATTTTGACTCTTGTAAAGACCTGCTACTGTAAGTACTTAGTAGAAAGAAATGGAACGTGGTTGAATCCGAGGTTGCCCTCAGTCGTAGCAGCTTGCACGACTATAAATAACGCCTTTCTCATTCAGCTCGCATTGTACTCTCGGAAAAAGACCGTCCCCAGTTCCCTGAGGCCTGATCTCCGTTTTCCCAGGGCTGATATCCTGAAATGCCGAGTGCCGTTCGTTGCAGTGCAGAGCTTGGTCTCTACCCCCACACACTCTGGTCAGAGACCCCAGTGGCTGGTCACTGATCTCACGCCACAGTCTCCTCTCGGCAGATGCTCACACCAACCATCTCCCCAGTTCACTAGAGAAAAGAAAAACTGATTCGGGAGCACTCCCAGGGTTTCTATAACGTGGGCTGATAGGGCTGGGTAGGAAGATATCCATAAACAGGGGTGTAAGATACAAGACGAAAGGATACAAGAAAGATTGGAAAATAAAACCGTGAAAGGAAGAAAGCCTTAGAACATAAACCTTAGAAATAAAGAAAGCATGAAGAATAAAATCCTTGAACCTTCATCCTACATCCTTTTAATCGACTCCTACAACAAAAAAGGAAATACTGCGGAGCTATTCTACCACTCACTGCTGAGGGAATTTTGCTACCAGCGTTTCTATTTAAGGTGTACACAATCGAGGAGGCTGAAAAGAGTAAAGAGCAGCGAATGAAATCCACCTAGCAATCCTCCAGCAAGAGGACCCTGATGAATATCGAACTCCTTTGGGGTCAAATGGACGGTTCTGACGAAAGCAGAGGAGCAGTTGGCAGTTTTTGTCATTTATTGTAACTTGTAATCCACCATGTATACGTATTTTAATAATTATTACTTGGTGTCTCTAATACGGCAATCCTAATTTTATTTATATTTGTTAAAATGTCTGTGCATAACGTATGCTACGTTAATTCCAGGGTAAAAACTAAAACAAGAAAATACAGAAGAAAAATTAATGTCTGCAGTTATTTTGTTTTTGGTCTAGGGGCACCACAGGTTACACATCGTTATTGCCTCGTCTCATCTGTGGAGTTGACTGGAGATGAAAATGATTCTATAAACAAGGGTGAGATGCCAGAATAGGTGAAGTGTTGAATGCCACTGTTGGCGACGACTTTAGCCGCAGTGCTTAAAGAAATAAGTCAGTAGTGGCACTGTTGTTGCAGGACTAATTTATGTCTTAAACTTGCGAAATGATGAGACGGGAGTTACAATTAACAATAAAACTTGTATTTGTACATGAAATGAAATTATATCAAAACAAACTAGCGAATTAAACTTAGAGATATCAAGGGGGTAAATCTAGCGTGGGTTCTTCATCAGTGTTCTTCGTGGGAGTGTAAAAGTCTATTGTTGAACATATTTTGGAATGTTTACAAAATCTTATAATATAAAATGCAATGCCATCTGGTTCCTGTCTTTTTCAAACAAATAACGTACTATAACAAAATATTGAATTATTTAAGAGTTATAATGGTAAAATTGATATATACAGAACATACCCCCGCCCGTGAACCACTGTGGGGTTCACTAAATAATAAAATCATTAGTTAAAGGTACATTTAAATCTGAAAAAAAAAATATTAATAAAGTGAGAAAACAAAATAAGAAAATTGAGAGAGAGCAAAATAAATAAGTTGGGAAAAAGTTCATTGTTTAGTCTTCCATGGGTAATGGGGATACTTTTGTAATGGGACGAATTATTTTCCTGATTGTGTTTTTATTTCAATAGCTCTTACTAAGCTGTCTTTACCTGGGAACGTTTTCACTATCCTACCCATTTTCCACTTCAGAGGAGGTAAGTCTGGATCATGAATAAGGACGAGTTCGCCAATATTTATGTTAGTCTGGGGGTTAAGCCATTTAGTTCTTTGCTGGAGAGTATACAGGTATTCTCTGTTCCATCTTTTCCATACATTTTGTGTAAGTGATTGAACCAGTTGCCATCTATTCAAACGATTACTTGGAATATCCTTCCAATCAGCTTCCGGAATTGTGACTAGTGGAGCACCTATGATGAAATGACCAGGTTTCAAGCAGTCCACATCTGAAGGTTCGTTTGACATCGGCGTTAGGGGACGAGAATTTAAGATAGCTTCTATGCGAGTAGTCAAAGTTATAAATTCCTCTAGGGTTAATATTTGATTCCCTACCACTCTGGTGAGATGGTGTTTGACGCTTTTAACTGCTCGCTCCCATAATCCACCTTGATGGGGAGCCGCTGGTGGTATGAAGTGGAAGCAGATGTTATGTTGCGCAGCAAAATTGTCCAATTCCTTTTTTATCTCAGTCTGCTTTAAGAACTGTTTCATTATCGTACATAAAAAAATGCGAAGCACCAATGTAATTGCTACCACAATCAGAATATATGTTAGCACATAAGCCGCGTCGTGAAACAAACCGGGTGAGTGCAGCAATGTATGTTTCGGTAGAGAGGCTCGTTACCACTTCTACATGGATAGCTTTTGTGGAAAAAAAATAAAAATACACAAATACACTTTCATAACTTGAATTTTTCTCAATGAGTGGGGTTTTACCAGAAATGGTCCAGCGTAGTCTGTTCCACAGTTAAAGAAAGGTCGCACAGCCTGTAACCTTGCTGCAGGAAGATCTCCCATCTTCTGTTGAACCGACCTTGGGTTAGTGTGAAAACATTTCATGCACTTGAATATTCGCTGTCTTATAATATTTCTTGAGGAAATTATCCAAAACATTTGAGAAATGATGGATTGGAGAAAGACTGGGCCAGCATGCAAATGTTTTAAGTGAAAATTATCAACTATCAAGTTTGTAATGTGACACTTTGCAAGAAGTATGGGGTGTTTAGCAGCGTAACGTTGGTTGCTGTGGCGAGTACGACCTCCAACCCTTATGAGACCATCTTCATCGACAAAGGGAGCGAGTCGTTGCAAACGCAATGAACAAGGTTTGCCAGATTTTAAAAGCTGTATATCTTGTTGAAAGAGAGATTGCTGTGTTACTTTGCAAATTACATTTGTAGCTTTCTTTAGTTCTGATGATGTTATAGGTCAATTTTCTTTAAGTTTCCTCCTACATCCATTAATGAAACGCAATATGTAGCACATTACTCTTTGAAGTTTAGTCCATGACGAAAACTTAGCAAGAAAATCAGGCGCTATAATAGTTGTTAAAACATGGAGGGGTTCAGATTTTAGTTCAGGCAAATCTGTTTCTTTCAGAGGGTGAAATTGTGGTATAGGCCATAAATCAGACGGCAAAGAAAGCCATTCAGGACCATTCCACCATAAACTGTTGTCTTTCAAGGATAACGGGAGAGTACCTCTACTAGCAATATCGGCTGGATTACAATGAGTCGAGACATGTTTCCAAATGTGAGTGGGTGTCAATTCCTGGATTTCTGTGACCCGATTGGCAACGTAAACTTTTAAGTGGTATGGTACAGTTTGTATCCATGAAAGAACAACGGATGAGTCACATCACGCATGAATTTCATTGACTAGGTAGTTCTGTGAGAGTAGAGAATTACAATAGTTTAGCATTTTGGACAAAAGTTGAGCTCCACAAAGCTCAAGTCTGGGAATATAAATTTTCTTGAGTGGAGCGACCCGCGCTTTAGCAATCAGCAGGTGAACATTTATTTCCCCAAGAGAATTTACACATCGTAAATAAACACAAGCACCATAACCTGTTTCCGAACCATCACAAAATCCATGTAAACTGATATGAACAGCATCAGCTAGGGAAACATACCGTGGTAAGCTAAGTTCGCTTAGAAGTGGAAGTTGTTTAATGAACTTTTGCCATTTTCCACTTAGATCTGGGGAGACATTTGCATCCCATGACAAACCTAATACCCACAAAACCTGTATAAAAGCTCTTACCCAGAGTGTGACTGGAGTCAACCATCCACTAGGATCAAATATTCTGCTAACTGTTCCGAGAATACCTCGCTTAGTGGGGGGGAGTGTCAGGAATATTTAATTGATACGAGAAGCTGTCAGAGGTTGGTGACCATTTAATACCTAACACTTAAAATAGGGTTGATGAGAAGAGTTAAAGTACAGCGGATTTTCTTTATGAGTGTCTGGAAGCGTTTCCATGAGTTCAGGACAGTTGCTAGTCCACTTCCTAAGTTCGAAACCTCCTTTCAAGAGAAGTTGTTCTGCTTCATCTTTTAAGACCAATGCCTGTTCTGTGTTGTTTGCACCTAAAATTAGGTCATCTACATATACCTGTTTGTTTAATGCTTCAGCGGCTAGTGGGTAGTTCTTGCCTTCGTCTACCGTGAGCTGGCGGAGAGTCCTTAGAGCTAGATAGGGTGAACAGCTGAATCCGAAAACAACGGTTGTTAAGCGATAAACTGAAAGAGGCATGTCTTTATTATCTCTCCAATACAACATCTGGTAATTCCTATCTTCTTGATGAATCATTATTTGTCGAAACATTTGTTTAATATCACATGAAAAACTATAGGAGAGAATCTAAACTTCAACAGAATATCATTGAGATCATTATGTAGTTTGGGGCCTGTATGTAAAATATCGTTAAGCGAGACGCCTGAGGAGCTGCGAGCACTAGCATCGTACACTACACGAAGTTTTGTGGTTGAGGATTCTTCTTTGACAACAGCGTGGTGAGGTAAGTAAAACTGTTTACCATCATTCATTGGTGGGGTATTAACTAATTCCATATGTCCTGATAACAAACAGTCATTTATGGTTTTAGTATATTCAGCTTTTATCTCAGGCTGATTTTGGAGTTTACTTTCAAGAGAGAAAAACCTATTCCTAGCACAAGTGGACGAGTCACCAAGAGGAGGGTGATTTTCTTTGATGGGTAGCCTAACTGAATTTCTTCAGAATTCCTAGAAAAGGTGTTGAGGAAGTGATTTTCACAGATTTCTTCTTCTGATGAGACATGGTGTTTTTGTGGGGGTTCCTCTAGAGTCCAAAATTTCTGCAGCGAATTATGTAAGTCGATATCTTGGGTACTCAGCAAAGAAACTATACCATTGTAGTAATGGTCTGGGTTATATGGAGCTACAGAAGAAAGAGTTGGGGCAGAGCCTATGATAAGGTATCCAAAAACAGAATTCATGGCGGCAGGGAGGTCTTTATTTACTATGATGCGGTCTCCTGTGACTACTTTAGAGAATAGATCAGCACCTAAAAGCATATCTACCTTACTAGGGACATGAAATGTTGGATCAGCTAGGACAACATTTTTAAAGTAGTCTTTTATGTTAGCTGGCACTTCTGAATGTGGAAGATTGGATGTAATTTTGTCCAATATTACAACCGTGTGGTCGTTAGCGACGTTTTCCCCGCTAAGTGATGAGCTATCCACCTTTTACAAACCTTTAGACTTAACTTCCACTGAGGATAATCCATCTATTTTAGAATTACTGGAGAAGGTTCGCTTCAGCATAAGCAGATTAGCAACATTTTCTGTTAAGCAGCTTATCATGGATGCGGAATCAATTACAGCTCGGGCTATTACTGTGTTACCATTCGGGGTTTTCAAGTGTACTAAAGCAGTGGCTAGCAAGATAGTAGTGTGAGGATTTGAGGAAACAGCTACAAAGGGAGTATCATGGTGATCAGTATCTACAGAAGTGTTACTTGTTTGGGGGTTCTGAACATTGGTTTTAAACTTTGAGTTGAGCTTATCATGGTTACTGGATTGGTGCAACAGTGAATGATGTTTCCCTTTGCAATGAAAACATGTATGATTTGACTTACAGTCTTTAACAGAGTGGGAAATTCCAAAACAGTTGAAACAGAGGTGGCTTTTCTTCACAAAACTGTACCTATCCTGGAGAGACAAATTTTTAAAATCTGTGCAGTGATAAATTTTGTGGTCACCTTTACTACAAAATATGCATGTGGCTTTCTGGTCACGAGAGGATAACAATACTGTACGATTTTGGTTCGAAGAGAATTTATGTAGGCCTGTCTGAGTGGGTTTGAGGTTAGGCCTACTATTAGTATGGGTGTGACTTACATTACTTTGACTAACCTTGTGAAACTGATAGTTTGAAAAGTTTGCTGCTTCTAAACAGACACATTCATTCTCTAGAAATATTATTACTTCGTCTACAGTGGGGATATTTTGAGAATTCACTCGAGAACTTTCAAACTTTTTGCGCATGTCTGGCTGTAACTTCCTTAATAACATGGCTGAGAGCAAGTTATTGTCTTTGGCAATATCATGATTTAATGCAAGGAGAGCTTGGGCATTTTCATTATATTGAGATATAAATGATCTAATGTTCTTCAGAGAGATGTCAGGCATGTGGGGCAAATCCATTATGTTATTGAGATGGATGCTGATAATTTTCCTACTATTTTGGTACCTTCTTTGTAAAAGATCCCAGGCAACATCATAGTTTTCAGCAGTAATGGGCAAATTCTTAACCAAGTTAAAGGGTTCACCTTGCAGTGTAGATAGTAGGTATTGAAAGCGTTCAACTGTTGAAATATTTTCATTTTCATGTACTGAGACTTGAAATAGGCTAACATATGACAACCATTGTTCTGGCAAACCATTGAAGGTTTTGAGGGAGAGAGGAGGTAGTTTTAAAGAATGATTATCTTTACTTGTTGAAGGGGTACTTTCTAATGAGCTACTGGATTGTAGGCCTACTTGTCCATTGGATTGTGTGTCACCTACGTATTTGTTTAAGCTAGGCCTAATTTGGGTTTTGGGATCTTGCGCTAAATGCTTCTTAATTAATGTTTGTATACCTACATACAAATCAGAGATAGTGTCCTATGACTCAAAAAGGTTGTCTTCATCATAATCTTCGGGTAGGGTTTCACTTTGGAAAGCTTATCAAGGGACTTTTCAAATTCTGTGTACTTTTTCTGGGTTTCACAACTAAACAATTCTAACTTATTTATTTGCTCAGGGGATAAAGTGTTACTATCAGATACAGAATCTAATGCTTCTATATTAGTTTTAATTTTACCTAAACGGTTTGAGATAAATTTGACTTAAATTGCCTAGACAAGGTTGCAAACTTCATGGTTTGAGATTAATAGGGTACACACAAATAGGCTAGTGAATAACTAAGAGACATTCCCTACTTTCAGTAGTTCCATACAAGTTTAACAAACTTTCATAGACATTACTTTCGCGTTTTGTTAAATATTTTAACAGTACTAAATAGAGTTGTAGTGATTGAGGTTATATTTACTATTCAGACTGGTGTGAGACGTGAGACGTCTGCTTAAATTCCCAGGTTACTTTTTTTAACGAAACAGATGGCATTGTTACAATAGCGCTACCAACAGCAAATTACATAAATTATATAAATTACAGTAAATTACATAAACATATGTTTGTAACTATTTTAAATTATTAAACAATTTCTTTAGAATAATAAATAAGGTAATAATTAAAATGTCTTTTTGAGTTTCAAAAAATGTTGATGTCTTCAAACTTCCTATGTATGTTGGTGAAAAACTGCGTCCATTTTACCTCGTGTGTGGAGCGTAGACTGTAACCAAAAGAGCTTCATTCTTGATCCGGCTCGAAGGACCATGTTGTTGCGGGACTAATTTATGTGTTAAACTTGCGAAATGATGAGACGGGAGTTACAATTAACAATAAAACTTTTATTTGTACATGAAATGAAATTATATCAAAACAAACTAGCGAATTAAACTTAGAGATATCAAGGGGGTAAATCTAGCGTGGGTTCTTTATCAGTGTTCTTCGTGGGAGTGTAAAAGTCTATTGTTGAACATATTTTTGAATGTTTACAAAATCTTATAATATAAAATGCAATGCCATCTGGTTCCTGTCTTTTTCAAACAAATAACGTACTATAACAAAATATTGAATTATTTAAGAGTTATAATGGTAAAATTGATATATACAGAACAGGCACAGTTCAAACGTTCAATCACAACGAGAATAAACGAGCCGACCTGGCAGAGAGCGTCCCAACAATATGAAACATCAGGTCATGCAGTGGTTGCGAAGGACGTTTCACACCGGCATCCATGGACACCCACGGACGGGAATGGAAACAAATTGCTTAATATGTATTTTTAATGGGGCCATACATACAGGCGTACATGGACGTCCGCGGACGTCTTGGACGCGTCCAGGCAGATCGCTCGCGGAGCGATCTGCCTGGATGCCTTATTTCTTTACTGTAATAAGGTATTTATGATATTATGCTCTATACAAAATTTAAATTAAGTACAACAACCCATTATTCAAATAACAATTCATGGGGGAGACAAATGGCAGCCGTAAGAGTAAAGTTTTCACAGTTTTAAATATTGTATTTGTGTCTTCAATACCTACAAAAATACTATTAGAGTTTAGGGACATTCTGTATACCGTATGCTATTATAAATAACGGGTATTATTACTTTCAGGGGTGAAACTAAGTCCCACCACTTGATGACAACAATATTCAAGTCAAAAGTGTTGACATTATAGGGTGCACACTGCAGAAATCAGCTTCGTGGCAGAGTGACATGATAGGAGTGGGGGTAAAGACCGTTTTCTTGAACACAGCTGGGGATTCCAGATGTATTAATAGAGTTCTATGGTTAACATCAACAATGTTAACGTCAACCGTGACAAGGAGTTGATAGATGTATGAGGAAATAGGCAGCAAAATGACACTTCCACTACAAACCCGTCCACATGCAGTGTGAATTGGCACATGCGCGGATGTCCATGGACATTCGTGGACGCCGCAGATTGCGGTGTGAAAATGCCTTTTTGGAATAAACAACGTCCACCACTCAGATTTGCCTGCTCGTAGTGGTAGAGAGTATGTTTAAAATGACTGATAAGCTCGACTTGAATGCTGATGTTAAAACTGAAATTAATTTTAACTGGTAATGAATAAACAACGGGTGTATCGCATTGGCTTTTTCCGTGCAACCGCATTGCACTTCCTGTGCCAAAGTGGTGCATTACGATCTTGGACACGTCTCTGTATTGGGCTCTCGCTGTCGTTTTGAAAGGCTCTGATTGAGCGGAAGGATATCGCCCGGCACAGAAGTTCTTTGTTTAGGAGTTCTTCCATTGTTGAATCAAATTTATACTCTGTACCTTACATGCCCGTTGTATGATGTCGTCGAAATGTCTAACAAGGTGACGAATAATTTCCCTTTCTGTAAAATTGGGAGTTATTTTTCGCATTATCACCACTCTCTCGATAAAATATTCTGTTCTTGTTATTCATCTCTTTGGAATGAATTTCTCTAAATCCACTTTTCTCTTTTAGCAACCTTTGATTTCATCACTCCAATATTTATTTAGAAAGAGACTTTAAAAATCTTCAAAATCATGTACAGATGATTAGCTTATGTCGCACCATCTCGCTGACGTTCCCTCCAAACACAACTGTCTAAGGTTTCTTCTAAATTTAATGTTTTTTCATTACGTATGGCTCTTCGTTCATTACCTCTGTTATAGTAATCCCTAAACTTTTACAGGAATTCATTAGGGGGTTTGAGTTTGCCATCAAACTGTGGCCATATTTTGTCTGATTCCTGGGGCACGTAATATGTAAGCCTATTTTTTTGTCCCTATTATCAAAATTATTAAGTTGTTCTTGAATAGCTGTATTAATCTTTCCTGGTTCTCTTGTTTTTTTTATATTTGTTGTTGAATTTTATCGTTAATTTCTTCCTCAATTTGTTTATTCATTCTTAACTCAGTTTCCTCTATGATTTTTCTATGTAGCCTATCTATTTCTAGGTGAATTCGTCCAACGAGCTAGGTTTGTCGCTGTGGTGATATTATCTATTTGCCTTTTATTTTATCATATGTTTCTTTATTACTTTGTATGTAAACAGTAACCCTTCAGTTCACTTTTAGAATGTAGCACTGTTTTGATGTTTATTAAAACCTTGATTAACAAAGGTATTTTTCAGTTTCATTACAATTTAATAAACATCATTATCTATTTAAGAAATGGACAAATATCTAAAACCTGAGAAATTTGAAACAGAACATAAATTTGTTCAAAGTACTTCAAAATGGATTCATTGGAAAAGGACGTTCGAAACATTCATCAAATCTATCGAAGCAGAAGACGAGGAGAAGTTGAATCTACTGTACAATCACATAAGTCACTCTATCTTTGAACAAATAAGTGAATGCACATCATATGGGGAGGCCATTACCATGTTAGACACTTTATTCCAAGCCAAAGAATGAAATCTTTGCACGACACAAGTTAATGACTCGTCGACAACAACCAGAAGAATCAGTAGACCAATTCCTTCAATCATTACGTGTTCTTAGTGCAAACTGTGAGTTTCAAGACCTCAAAGCCAATGCCTATCGAGACGAATACATTCGAGATGCCTTTATTAATGGCCTTTCGTCAAATACCATTAGGCAAAGATTATTAGAAAACTTCAAATTGACATTAGATGAAGCTTTTTCAAAAGCACGTACTTTAGAATCTGCCCGAGCCTTTTCAGAATCGTACACGTCATCTCAATTTACCTCTACTTCCTCTCAGAATATTTCAGAGCTATGCGTTTCATCACTGACAGAATCTCCCCCTAACACTCTATTTAACGCAGCTATAAATCAGCAAAAATGTTATTTTTGCGGTCATTCGAGACATCCTCTATCATCTTGCCCAGCTCGAGAGTCGCTTTGTAAACAATGTAACAAAAAAGGTCATTTTGCACGAGTATGCCAATCAAAAGCGAAAACATCGGCATCTACTCTGAATCATGATGACAGTCCCGAAAAAGCGAGCTGGGGAACGACAGCCACTATTCGTCCTTGTTCCGTTCCAACAGAAATCTCAGCCGCTTCACCTCCTAGCCTTGCTAAATCTATAATACCATTGAAAATAAATGGGGTTTCTGCGGAAGGTCTGATTGATACTGGAAGTACAGAAAGCTTCATTAGTGATGCTTTTGCATCCAAACATAGACTCAAGCTCTATCCAACTACCTCTGCAGTTTCAATGGCTTCGTCCTTTTTGTCTGTCCCCATTAAATCCCACTGTAGCGTTAAATTGCAAGCACTAAATAATTCCTACTCTAATGTTAAGTTAAGCGTCCTGAAAGGCTGCTGTGCTGATGTCATATTAGGCCATGACATTCTCAGACAACATTCAAACCTGTCAGTGTCTTTCGGCGTTAGTAGGCCAACTCTTAGTGTCAGTAGTCTCACGTGCTCCAAAGTAGAACCAGCCATTCTGTTTGAACACTTAGCTCCCAACTGCAGGCCTATATCTATAAAATCAAGAAGACACTCAGAAGAAGATGAAATGTTTTTTCAATCTCACATTAATGAATTACTGAAGGACGGTGTGATTGAGGAAAGCAACTCTCCATGGAAAGCACAAGTTCTTGTCGTAAACGGGACGCATAGGAAACGTATGGTTGTGGTCTATTCCCTTACCATTAACAAATACACATTACTTGATGCATACCCAATACCATCAATAGAGAAAATCGCTTCCAAAATAGCTAGCTATAATGTCCATAGTACTATTGATTTAAAGAGTGCTTACTATAAAATACCTATTAGAAAAGAAGATCGACCTTATACAGCTTTTGAAGCTGCTGGGAAACTCTGGCAGTACAAACGGATTCCGATGGGAGTAACTAACGGTGTTGCAGCTTTCCAAAGGAAGATGGATGAAATTAAAACTAAAGAAGGTCTTGAAAGGGTTAATATATATCTGGACGACATAACAGTGAGCGGAAAGGACCAAAGTGAACACGACCGAAATCTGAACAGATTTTTGTAAACTTGTAAGAAATATAATCTAACAATTAACAAAAAAAGTCTCAGTTTGATTTACAATCTATCAAGATTCTTGGGTACCTTATTGAAAATAATACTCTACGTCCTGATCCAGACAGACTCAAACCATTAATTGAATTTCCTCTCCCTAAGAACAAAGCGTCATTACAGCGAGCTCTAGGAATGTTTTCCTATTATTCCAAATGGGTACCTCAGATCTCTAATAAGATTCATAGATTAGTAAACTGCAAAAGTTTTCCACTCGACCCTCTGCTAGTAAAAGACTTCAATGATATTCGATCATGCATCCTAAAATCTTTTGTTTATAACGTAGCGGAAAACATACCCTTCTGTGTGGAGACTGACGCCTCAGATGTCGCCATTGCAGCAACCCTCACACCGAACAAGCGCCCGGTCGTAATTTTCTCCAGGACCCTATCTAAAGGTGAATGTCATCATTCAGCTGTCGAGAAGGAAGCCTACGCTATAATTGAAGCGCTTCGGAAGTGGAGATATTATTTAATAGGTCGCAAATTCCAGTTGATAACTGACCAGAAATCTATTTCGTATATGTTTGATACGAAACACTCTGGAAAAATCAAGAATGAAAAGTTCACTCGATGGCGACTTGAGTTGGCTGCCTACAACTACGACATATTTTATCGTCCTGGGAAAGAAAACGTAGTAGCTGATGCTTTGTCAAGATTCTGTAGCTCTTCACACCCCATTGATAAATTAGAAGCTCTTCATGAATCACTGTGTCACCCCGGAGTGACCCGTATGCATCACTACATCAGAATTCAAAACCTTCCATACACTATCGGGGAGATAAGGAAAGTGACGTCTTTCTGTAAAACCTGTGCAGTCATTAAACCTCGCTTCTGCAGAACACAAAATTCTCTTGTTAAGGCGACAACTCCGTTCGAAAGACTGAGCATCGATTTTAAAGGACCCTTACCGTCTAACACTCGCTACAAATATCTTTTAACAGTCGTCGACGAATACTCAAGATACCCTTTTGCCATCCCCTCCGACGACTTATCTGCTAAAACAGTGATCGGAGCGTTGGGTTGCCAGTATCACAATGGGGAAAGGTTCTTCCAGAAGCATTACAATCAATCAGATCACTGCTCCGTACTGCTACCAACGCTACCCCTCACGAGAGAATGTTCTTCCACAAGAGAAAATGCACATCTGGAGTAGCTCTACCTTCGTGGCTAAGTGCCCCGAGAAAAGTACTACTACGCAATTTCATGCGACAGAGCAAGTATGATCCTCTTGTACAGGAAGTAGATCTCCTGGAAACTAATCCCTACTATGCCCTAGTTCGACTGCCAGATGGGAAAGAGACTACAGTTAACCTGCGTCACCTCGCATCTGTTAGAGGAGGACCTGAACCCTGCTATCAGCAAGAAGATGAACGACTTCGGCAAGCAGATGGTCAGCTACAGGTACCTCAAGCCCCAGCAGAAACTATCTTAACGACACCACCCCTTAACACTCAGCCTCAACTTCGTAACAACTACTTGGACCAAATGAGTAAAAGGCCTCAAGACAGCCAGCCAGAGTGCAATATCAGGCTTGAATCTAATTCGGACTACAGCACTCAAAATAATGTCCAGCCTGTTCTAGATCCGAACCCCATCGCTTTGCGAAGATCGTCACGTGACACACGACCTCCACCATATTTAAAGAGCTATGTTCCTAAATGAAAGGAGGGGAGAATGTGGTGATATTATCTCTTTGCCTTTTATTTATATCATATGTTTCTTTATTACTTTGTATGTAAACAGTAACCTTTCAGTTCACTTTTAGAATGTAGCACTGTTTTGATGTTTATTAAAACCTTGATTAACAAAGGTATTTTTCATTTTCATTACAGTCGCATTTGTTGTAATTTTTTTATTATTTGACTTACTTTATTTTGTATTTGTTGTACGATATCTTCTCTAAAATATCAAAAGATTTGCACTAGTGTAATCAACATTTCTTCCATGTTCAAATATCGGGATTTGGTAGGACTGGGTGGGTTACTTTGAATTCTAGCGTCACGAAACGCTACATTTTGGTAATTAATCTGATATAGCTCACTTCCCAATCTATCATTATTATCTGTTTCGTATTCAACATTTATTTCATCTGTATTACCAGTTTGTATGCTAATGTTAAATTGTGTTTCTTGGGCTTTTAGTGATGGTTTATTTTTTTCCGTAAATTATAATGGTTTGTTCAAATTTCTGTTTGGATCCAGCAACGCGTTGAGCACCAATCATATAGTGTATTCAATTTGTACTTAATGAATTTGTTATTAGTTTAGATTTTATTCTCAGGGTGAGTTCTTTGCCAGAGGCTGATTCAAATGTAATGGGTTGTGCCACTAATTATAGTGTTTGGCCGCAGCAGTACCGATAGGTATGCAAGACAAATGCTGTGTGAATGAGTGTTAATGTTAGGCCGCAGCGCAAATACTACGGACTGTCGGGGCAGGACAAATGCCTTGTTGGAAAAAGGGGAAAAGTGTCACTACTGTATTTGTATTCGGCCACAGCACTGAGTGTGCGAGACAAATTTCGTGTGAAGTGTGTGTAGTGTTAGGCCGCAGCGCCGACCGACGGACTGTCGGGGCAGGTCAAATGCCTTGTAGGTAATGAAAGAATCACTAAAGTTTGAGTTCAGCCGCAGCACAAAGAGTGCAAGACAAATGCCATATAAAGTGCGTGTTTGTGTTAGGCCGTAGCACCGACGGACGCGGACGGTCTGCCTCGATCCTGATAATAATCCTGCCTCGGTACCAGGTGATAATAATTAGTGAGCACTAACTTACTAACTGGCACTTATCTCTCTCTGGCACTGACGGCGATATGGTTTCCAGATCCCCGTACCTGCGTTGTTTGATTTGCTTTGGTGTACACCATCTTTCGGGCCATCACTGTCTTCAGTGTGTACTTTTCCCCCAATTTAAATGCTGGAGAGTTTTAGAGCCATAATGGGTGAACTGGAGGAAGGATTGTCTTGGCCGGTGATATCAACGCTCGAGCCCAGACATAGGGAATACCCTACACTAAAAGCCGATAGCGACATGACCTGAAAATGATAGCGAGACTCGGCCTTGTTATACTATTAAGGGGTCAATGTCATCGTATGAACGTCCTCATGGCTCCGGCCAGTCGATATCTGACATGTCACGTGCGTTTAAGTACCTGAGAGTGCGTGTGGGGGACTGGAGAGTTTTAGAGGATTACAACGGCAGTGACCACCAGTACATCTCCTTCAAAGTTCTACCCTCGTCTGCCGTGGCAAGACGAACTACCCGAAACTCGATTGGTTGGAACGAGACAGGTTCGTCGTGGCCATAGACGTGGGCCTTACTTGTGTGCCCGATGCAGCGCAGGTACCGATTAGCATGGAAGGAGTGGCATCAACGGCCTTGTGATGCATCGATGCCGAAAAAATCGATTCCAGAAGCAGCAAACGCATTGGTAGAACGACTAGATCGTCGATCTTTGAAGGCTAAGGCATGTGGCACATCGAGCCCGAACTCATGACCAGCCAGACTAATAAGTGCTGACTGAGAAGTACGAGGAAGCGAGACAATCTCTATCGAGAGCCGTGCTCTTGGAGAATGTTTTGCAAAAATGTAAAACGGACACTAAGGGTGTCAAGTGTTGTTCAATGGACGCGGAATCTAAGGAGTATCGTGAACACCCTATTTAATAAATACCTTGTTCGGAGGCCATCCCCTTGTTTGGAGAAGAAGAGCAGCGTCTTCCCTGAAAACCCAAAAAGCACTAGAACCAGATTGCATTCCAGTAGAGGTTTTACAAGTCATCACTCGCAGCCACTCAAGGTTTCTATTGAAAATATTTAAAACTGGGTAAGTCTCTAGACTCACCGTCGTCTTCCCGACCAATATGCGTTATAGATACGGTGGGTTAACTTCGGAGCTACTACAATACAGGCTTCACTATGTCATCCGTGAGGCCGGAGGCTTTTGTCCGTTACCCAAAAAGGCTTCCGCAAAGATCACTCCACTGTGATGGTTGTCACTGAAGTAGTAGAGGCCGTGTGCCGATCAGAATACGATTGTCATAAAGCCTGAGACATGATTATGCTTGTGACACTAATTTATCATGAACTCCTTTTACTCGGCGAATTTGGTCATCATGCTCGAGGTTTTGCAGCGGAACTTCAGTGCTTGAGTACCTGAGTGTTTGACATTGTTATGATCGAGAAGGAAATGCAACTGCAGTTCGATACAGCTTCTGGACTTCACACCAGAGAGGTGTCCGCAGGTTTAGTTTAGTTTCGTTTCCCAGCCCGGACTTATAGGATGTCTCGCACGACAGTCTCCTCCGCTTGCAGATGCCATTTAATATGTTTCTGATGGGGTGCTAACGACGTAGCGGCGGTTACAACCATCAGGAACGCCGAGCTCACTACGATTAAACTGGACATAGAAATGAACCGATACAATGCCTGATCGAATAGCCATGGTACTGTTTAGATGGTCTCTAGCTGTGCTCTTTAAAACGGAGATCGGCATACTCAATTGGCAGAGGATCCCTTAGGGTTCCAAGATGGCCCAGACCAAGCGAGAGACGAAGTACCTGGGGCCTCGAGACTATTACAACCCATTATGCTCATAGCTAATATCGGAGATCTATTCACCTGGAGAAGCTCCTGGTGCTGTCAGCTTAGTAAACGTTGCTGTATGGATTTTGCCCCTTAAACCATCCGGGATATCTAAGCTTTAGTCCGAGGATATTTGGTGAGCATTAGCAGTGTATGCCGAGGCAGTGTTTTGCACCACGAGAAAGGAGTCTCGACCATAGCTGAAGTGGTGGACCGTTATTCCTAGCCAGTACCCCTTGGCGAAGTAATACCTTTTCAAGCAACACCGCCTTTGGTCATGTGGGACCGTGGGGGTTTTCATGAGTATCCCTCATCATCGATCTTTGCAATGGAGACCCGGCCGTCCCTGTTGGTTCGTGCATTTCAAGCATTTCCCTCACTTGAAAATAATATTTCTTAATCTTTCTGTAACGATATTTGTCCTTAATTTATGATTCCTATTTTGAGTTAAAAATCCCTCCTTAGCTTTATATATAATTCTGTAATCAAAAGTTTTAAGTCAAAATTGTGGGATTTTGGCAAATTGCAGGATGGGAAAGGGCTCAAATTAAAGGTCTTGATATCAAGAACTCGGTAAAATAGCAGTACTAAAAAAAATACCATAAAATGAGAAATAACGTAAAACACAATTCATAAAAAAGCATGGGAATTTAAAAACGTCTGCTTTGTTTATATTAAAACATGTGATTAAGTGTCTACTTTGGTTACGAACTCACTTGTGATCCTACTTATATTGTTTTATTGTCCTCAGCATACAAAGAGTAAAACCAACCAGAAAAGGCAGAGTATTGGCGCAAGGTTAGGGACTATGACCCCTTCAAGCCACTATTTTCAACATATAATTTTAGAGGTTTAAATATATGAACCCCAAGAAATAGGTGTGAGGTTTCTATGATGGTATCAAGTTTATCGAATATCCTAGAAAACCATATAAAACAATATTTTTAAAATGTTCAATTATATTGATAGTCATAAACACGGACAAATAATTATTGGAATTTTAATTACATACATCCATTGTAAATGCATTTAATCCAAGCTTTTGCGAGTTGATGAATGTTAGGGATTTGGCGCATTGGAAAAACTGCATTTGTGGGGACTAACAGGATTTAAACGTTACGACAGATTAAACTGTTGTCAATTTAATACTCTTTCGGTTCAAAATAAGCTCACTAAAATTGATTGTTTCCGAGGTGCCAGGGGCAATGTAAATACTTCCGTGACAGCAGCTAACCTGCATACTCGGTGAATTCGTCCATCGCATTTTTCTGAGTAATAACGATTACAACCAAGATTTTTCCCAGATTTAACCACATTTAAAACTGTCCAAATGTTCCTGCCAACTAACAGGAATGTCAATTAAGTTTTAAAACCAAACCATTGAAAAAATAACTTTTCAATTTAGTAGTATTACTGCAGATATTAACAAAACCCAATGGAGCAACTCACCCAGTTCTATTACAATATCTTCAACATCAGCCATTTATTTGTATATTTTGTTTTCTTATCCTCCACTACCTGGCATCCTGTTCTTTAAACTAGAATCTTGTATGTATTTAGCGAGATGTTGGAAATTATAACAAATTAATATTTATTTAAATTTGTTATTATTAGGTTTACATTTTAATTTATAATATTTACTGTTACCACGGTAATCAGCGTCCTTAGTTTTAGCACTTTCAGTTTGCCAGCAACCACTTGAAGTAGACAAGTGATACATAATACTTGCTGAACAGAGTAGTCTTACGACAATATGCTGAAAGTAATACTAATGTACTTACTATGTAGTAGTACAAAACTAAGAAATTTACAAAAATGAACGGTAAAAAACGATTGCGACTCCCTTCCCCCTCCCCTATAGGCAATGTGTTCTATAAAGTGTATACCGACTCTGATCTTTTTATTTAAACACAAGTAATCTAGAAGTAAGATTAATTTAATTTAATATTTGAAAGTAATTCTGTTTCACACTTCAAACAATATTTCAAACATCGATTGTACACATTTTCATCAAGGATATCGTACCTTGTATACGCCCCTCTTATAAACTCGAGAAAATATTTCCCTTGCAGCAGATCTAACTAATGTTGTCAGATGTAATCTATAATATTGGTTTACCTCTTACTCGGAACGCAGCAAGGTTGTTCCATCTGTATCTTATAAGAAAAGAGTTAGTTGCTAATCAACATACAGATTATGCTGCTAATTCAGTGTTTTTGTATTTAGATTCAATTAATTAAAAATGGCAATGCTGTAAAACTATGTTGTACGTGCTCTTTCAGATTGTAATTTAAATTGCGATTTAAGACTGATGACTGAAACTAACATTGTCAATTTTAAATCATTAGGTAAGTTTAGAACATTATGATCAACGATCTAGAGACTACAGTGCCCAATAATGCAAAGTAATTTATGTTGCCATTATAGGAAATTAGCAAACATTGATTGCGGCTTGAGCCCTTTGGAATATAATCATCGAAAATTAAAAACCATTTTGCACAATTACGAATAAAAGCCATTTTCTATATCTCAACCAAAGAACACAGTACCGAAACGACGACGGTGGTGTTCAGGTAACAAAGTTCGCCTTAGCATATCGTAGATATACAGTTGCAGTAGTTTAAATGTGGATCATGTATCAGTTTTTGACTATAATCCACCGTATTAATGAAGCAAGACAATAGTGGACCGATTGGGGATGAGGAAACCAGGAACGAGCTTGGCTTAGTTAAGATTCCCAGCAGAGTTGAATATATTGTGAATGTGTAATGTAAAACAGCAGATTTAATGTTATGTAAATCGTCTTAAACAGTAAACGATAGCGTAGTGAGTATAGTTTAAGATTGGCAAGAACGGTTGAAGCCTTTGTAAAACGAATGAAGAAGTATCAGGTTTTATAGCCAGTGAGGTTTCCGTGGAAATTGTGGGAATTGGAAATTCAGCTGCAGAGAAATACTCATTGGTTTTATACTTGATTTGTTCTTAGGTTGTTACTAACTCAATTCTGTGACATAAAAAGTTGCCAAGTTAATCGTGTAGAACTGATTAGTGCCACGAAAAATGCATTCATAATTAATATTCTCGAAGTATAAAACCTATTATCTTAACAACGAGTAAGGCTAATGAGAAAACATCATTAAAGGTGTTACGATTTTATGTATTTTTAAGTAAAAGCTTTTTACAAGTGAACATTAAACATCTAGCTTACATTATATTACAGAGTATACCGGAATCTCTGAGATAACTTTTAACTTTATATTAAAAGCTTCGATAAGATTGCACATTTTATCAACCATGATCTTGCTCCAAACAACGTAATATATCCAATATATATAAATAACCTACAGAGTTATCTAATGAACATTACAAATAAAAGGATGTTGTTTGGACCTTAAACTCGTTACATTGTTTTATACTTTTAAATGACATGAAAAGGTAAATACAAATAAAATGCATGCCTTTCTTATACATTTGTATTGATTAGTAGGCCAAATAATTAACAAAGCTATATACGGGCTGTATTTAAAACCCCTGAACTTTTAGTGTAAAATTTGCATTATCAAATAATCCAACATCACTTTTAAATAAAGTTATGAAAAGTATTTCGAGATTTATATTAATAATTAGTTCAAACTTACCCTAATCAGTGTAATTACGTACAATTATTGTTTTCACTTCAAGTTTGTAATTGGTATTGGTTCAAATTTGTTAAAGATTTTATCAAAACATTGAAGCAGTTATGTACGTCACAGAGTGCTTTTAATGGAACAGACTGTCAACAGTTGCAGAGCAAATAAGAGTAAACTATGATGACTGCGCACGTAACAACAACACTTAGTGGCATTTATAATAAACACTGTGATAGTAAGTAACTATTTATATAATCCAAAATCTTTAAACAGCACAAATGCCACAACATGAAGCTATTTACATATGTACAACGTCTTTAATTACATACTTCTACAACTGTCGTGTTCGTGAATCGTGCAGAACAAGCCAACATCGATGTGGTCCATATCCCATGTCCTGCGACACTCGTTGTGAAGTACGTTAACGAAATATTTTCAGTTTTTACACCGCTCGTTTCTTAAATCATGTTCGTTTTTAAGACTGCACAAAAACAACCACGGTGCAGGACTTGTTAAAGTACCCTATATTAAAAGTTCGGCAATGTAAATCACAAAACAAGGGATAAAAGTAACTACGTTTTCGTTATATGAGGACGATAACAAGGCGATGGTATCACGTCTGGGTCATGTGGTGTCCGAGGGGCACGGGAGTCTGGTGCTGGTAGGGGGCTGCTGTGGTCACTGTCTAGCAGATGGGCGACGCGATGGGCGGCGGGTTGATGTAGTGGTCACCTGGCTGCTGCATGGACAGCGAGGGCCCGGCCCCGGCCCAGGGCTGCAGGTTCTGTAGGGCGCTGAGGGCGCCGGTGTCCGGGGGGCCGCGGTCGCCTGGCGGGTGGTACATGCCCTTGCTAAGCGCCTCGGCCTGCAGTGACATCATCAGTCTGTTGGCCGCCTGCCGCTCCGCCTCCCGCTCCTCCGCCGTCTGCCTCCTGCCAAACAAACCGAGGGTTAGTATCATCACTGTTTGCTCAGGTGTACACAGAGGGAGTTATGTTCGATCAGATGTGACCACCTGTGTGAAACATAACCACGCTTTTACTGTGTTCACTTTACAGTTGTCTTTGAGTGCTAAAAGTTACTCCTTACTATTGAGATATTGCATGACCAGCTTTAGAAACTGTATTTCCACATGAACATCTTCAAACAAGTAAAATTGCTAAACTGATATCTAATCTATACTGTCTATACAATGTGAAGTGATGAGAGACTGCACTCTTAAAAAATATGCATTTCAAATTGCATATGAAACATTTTTGAACAGATAATGTAACTGAAAGGAGAGGAGTAAGGAGGGAGGTGGTTGTACTCAGTTGATATAGCAAAAAGGTTTAAACATAATGCCATTAAATGTACACTATTATTATATACAATTATTTAATTAGGTATAAAGGAGTAAAACAGTGCCGTAAATAAGACGAGCCCAACGGAAGTTTGCCACAAAATATAAAACCAATCGGTAATCCCTCCTATTAAAAATGAAATGCGCGTTACAAAGGTGGCAAATGAATTACGCCACCACTACATTTCAACGCATCACCAAACAACAAACGCGAATGAAATAAAGGGGAAATAAATGGAAAACTTAATTTGGGATAGTGTCACCCGTCGAACAGTGGCGTTTACAAACTAACCTATAAATTGTTTACGGGCGTTGTCATTAGCAGATGTCAACGAGAAGTAATTGAATTCCAGTGGCAGTGGTGATGTCGGTAACCGCGGCCCGCTGGATCACAGCACCACACCGCCGCCACTGCCACAGCCATGTGTATCCCGTCGCCACAGCCATCCTCGTCCAACAATAATGCGGATTTGCACACACCGACAATGAATTACTCATAACTAATAGTTCCCTTGGCCACATTACATGCTGTATTCATTTCAATTAATAGAAGCTTGCTTTGGTTGAATATGATCCTCATCTGTTTGCTGGTTTTGCAAGGCTTAAGAAACCTATCAGGATCCCTTTGATCCAGTACACGACAAAGATGTATAGCTATCAAATAAACGAAGAACTGGGGTTACATTTAACTCATTGTAAATATACTAAATATATAAATTGGTAAATTGTTGCACAGTGTGCAATATGCTAAATTGTTAAGGTTGAAAGAATAGGCTTTCAAATTAACATTCCCTTTAACTTTTCATCACAATTTAAACAGATTTCTCATATCTAATTAAAACCTTTTTTATAATTAATTTTAACTACGTACTGATCACTACACAGATTAGTTTTAATTTCGGTACAATGCTTATTTAATTTATTTTTGATCTTGGGTTAAAAATAAAGTTTTGTTCAAGGTTAAGGTTACGTCACTTTAAATAAAACCATAGTCGACCCTAATTGATAAGTGAATGCATCTCATAGCTGGACTAAAATATTGCAAGATTTGGTTATTACCATTAGATTAGTGAAACGCTTATGTTGTAAAATGTAGAAATTAAATTAAATTAAAGATTACTTTATTAGCAAGGTGAAGATAGTACATAAAAAATACTAATAGTTTAACTGAATTAATACGTTTAAATAATCACAAACTAAAAAGTTGATCGAAAAGACTTTGTAACATAGAAAAATACACAAAAAATTACATACAGTATACGATTTTATTTTATTTTGTTGAGAACGTTTTTATCGATAAAACTGATCCGAGCAAGTTTCATAGTTGTCGTGTAGCAATGGGAGGTCCCCGCAACTGCTACCGCTGACGTTACTGCCAGGTAGCGCTGTTATCGCCAACAGCCTTATCAGCGATAGTTTACAATGTAGTCGAGTTGTAAGCGACGGGTGTTTGACGTCGGTCGGTTCGACTTCTGGGAACCGTAAACTGTTAATTGCGAGGACATCAGGGTGAAGCGAACTGCTTGTTGCCCGGTCATTAAGTACGAGTATTTGTCTCCGCTCTCAGTCGGACATATGCAAGACCGCCTTGAAAGATGGGGCGATTGTATTTACCCCTGTGGTAAACTTTGAGAATTGAATTTAAACGATTGGTCCAAAGAAAAACAGTTGCAAATCAAAGTGAATTAACTTAAAAAGTAACACTAATATACTTAATCAAATATCAAATTAGTGTTTAATTAGCTTACAAAGATATTATAGTTTTAAAAATTATCTTTTATTTATCTGAACTCTAAAAAGACCTGCCAAGAACTCCTTAAGGAAATAAAAAATAAGCACTGATCACCACACACTTTAAAAGGTCTTGAAGAGTAAACACAAGGAAAAAATGAGACCTAAAACTCATGGCCTATACTAAAGATATCATAAATAGGGAACCCGTTCAATATATTTGAAGTTAAAACTACTATTACAATTTGATTGTCTGTCCTATTTTTAACAAATTCCGCTTCCTTATTAATATATAAAAAAACGAAATCTCGTAAAATAAATTGTGGGCGTTTCTAGCAAAGCGCAACAGGACGGAGAGGGAGCGGCGTTTAAATAAAAGAAAGTCACTCTTACTTTTACCACAGGAGGGAATAGTTTTTAGAAGTTGTTGCACCGAAGGGAAACATTATGTAATCATGTTTATTATTTATGTAACCATAAATGGCTTCCATCAGAGAAGCATGTTCCATTCAAAAGTCATCGATGTTTATGTTATTAAGTGTGTTCCTAGCATCAGCCTTTTTCACATACAGTTGTCGTCAAAAGGGCTAGGTGCTACCTACTGCAATCGTTCTAAAGTTCCCGCGAGTCTTGTTCACCAGTCTACTTTAGAAACGCTACATTGGACCTTCGCGTACAGACTGATGGCGGTTATATTTTCAATCATAAAAGAATTTAGATGCGTCCAATAGAAACTGTTGGATACCTGGGTTTCATAAATTTGGTAGCAACATTTCATTTTGTAGAGAAATAATTGGATTCTCTTAAGACATTTTACATCACCTTAAATAATTAGATTTTTGAATTACAGTAACTCACCCTGTCCACACCACTGCACTGAGAGGAGGGTAACATCGAGATCTTACATTGAGTACGTTTGAATTACAGTAACTCACCCTGTCCACACCACTGCACTGAGAGGAGGGTAACATCGAGATCTTGCATTGAGTACGTTTGAATTACAGTAACTCACCCTGTCCACACCACTGCACTGAGAGGAGGGTAACATCGAGATCTTGCATTGAGTACGTTTGAATTACAGTAACTCACCCTGTCCACACCACTGCACTGAGAGGAGGGTAACATCGAGATCTTACATTGAGTACGTTTGAATTACAGTAACTCACCCTGTCCACACCACTGCACTGAGAGGAGGGTAACATCGAGATCTTGCATTGAGTACGTTTGAATTACAGTAACTCACCCTGTCCACACCACTGCACTGAGAGGAGGGTAACATCGAGATCTTACATTGAGTACGTCTGAATTACAATAACTCACCCTGTCCACACCACTGCACTGAGAGGAGGGTAACATCGAGATCTTGCATTGAGTACGTTTGAATTACAGTAACTCACCCTGTCCACACCACTGCACTGAGAGGAGGGTAACATCGAGATCTTGCATTGAGTACGTTTGAATTACAGTAACTCACCCCGTCCACACCACTGCACTGAGAGGAGGGTAACATCGAGATCTTGCATTGAGTACGTTTGAATTACAGTAACTCACCCTGCCCACACCACTGCACTGAGAGGAGGGTAACATCGAGATCTTGCATTGAGTACGTTTGAATTACAGTAACTCACCCTGTGCACACCACTGCACTGAGAGGAGGGTAACATCGAGATCTTACATTGAGTACGTTTGGTTATTGTTATTATTTGTATTATTATTTGTTTGTTTTCAAGCGACTAATTTAATTACACTAATAATGAGTTTTATAGACACATTTATTCATGAAAAACGACAGTCTTAGTTTCGATTTAATTTTCAACTATTTTTTGCACTAGACTTTTAATGACACTAGACTTTTTCCACTAGATAATGACATAATTTGTAATGTTAACTGTGGTGGTTCTATTAAAGGCGACATGACCCTATGCTAAAGCCATTTAAAAATGAACAAAACATTATTTAACGGGATAATTGTGTTCTTGTAATAAATCCTGTACAATGGCTTAGAGAAATAAATAATACCCAATTTTAGTGGGCTTTCCTTAGTGTCATAACGTTGTTTGCACATCTTTAGGATATGGGTTTTGGGGATTTTTCTATTCATTGTGACTCACACTGTTGCGAAAGTACACAATTATACGAATAATTGTTATTGAAATATATACATCCTGTTATAAACCTTCAACAAATTGTAGATACAATCTTATCAGACAGTACAACATTTTTACAGTAAGGTAACAAAACACAAAATCAGCACGTCATCCGGCGCTCAAATGAAAGTAAAGACACTATAAATTTTCCCACTGGAGGGAATAGTTTTTGAAGTTGTGGCATCGAAGGGAAATTTGAGAATAAATCGCTTCCATCAGAGAGGCAGTAACACCTCCAAAAAAAAGACGCAAGATACAGATGTTCAGTTTGCGTTGTGTTTGTTTCCTCGCCAATCACACGATTTGTTAGCCTACATAAAACTTGTCGGTTTAGTTCAAAAATATAAATTTATATTTTAGACGTTTTTAGTCCATTTTTTGCTTCTCAAATTTGAAAATTTGCATATCTAGAACCTAGTGGTTATGTTAGGGTCAATTTAATCTATCGATAATCACTTTACATATGTTCAGTTCCGTAATTTAGGACGTTCCACAACCCTTTGCAACTCACTATCAAACCCCCAATCATTTCCTGTAATCGCAATGAAGCAATTTGGAAACACAGTTTTGGCATTTTAATCAATGGGAGTACAATAATGATAGCTGCAATTTGCGGGCCCGGGGCCAACTAATTAACAGCCCCACAATCCTACCGACTCATGTTTCATTAAAATGGTAATTAACCGGGCACAGTGCATGGCGCTGCTGCCATCAATGCTGTGGCGGTAATCCCCGGTCGCCATCTTGCTCAACAATTAAACACAAATTGACTCACTATTGCTAATTGGAATTTCATTTGGACCGAATTACAGGCCGAGTGACGAGAGGTGCACAATTAACACGGCTGTCACCACTGCTCTGTGCACTGTACCGCCGGCGCCGCTGCGGCCAGATCATCTTGTAATGAGATATGCTGGCCAACATATCAATATGTGTATATTATATATGGTTTTCGATCGAAAACAATTATATGATGTTAGGCCGCTCTTCATCTCACCAAAATTCTACTTTAACTCGTAAGAAATTAAATACCCCGTAACAGCAAACCTGCGTACTCAGCGAATTTCCAATGCATATATGTGAGTCTTAATACCACATAAATCCACAAACCAAGTTTCATCAATATACATTCATAAATAAACGATTTATGACATTTGTATTATTCTCCATAAGAATAACATGGCGGCTGAGTATGCAGGCTTGCTGAAGCAAGGAACACAAAAAATGAGGTTTTATATAAACATCAATATAACTCAAGTAGGTAAAGCTACATACCAAGTTTTATTAATTTATGTTCATAATTAAGGGAGATAACATGTTACTTATTCTCCATAAGAATAACATGGGGCTGAGTACGCAGGTTTGCTGCTACGGGAACTATCGGCCAAAAAATGTTTTTAGTGCAAATATTAATAGACCACAATGATATGAAGCAATATACCAAGTTTCATCAGGAAAAGTTGATAAATAAGTGAAATATACAATTTTTCTTATTCTCCATAAGAATAACATTGGACAACGTACTGTGTTTAGCACTTTCAATATCTCTATAACCATTTGACGTAGAGGAATGATCAAAATACCAAATTGTGTGTTTTTGTAAGCTGAATCCAATGGTAAAAACAAATATTTGACTTTTTCAAAAATTATATGTAAAGAATTCAAAAAACCCATTTTTGGGGTACAAAACCCCCCCAAAATACCCCTTCAGCGATATGGCTGATTTTCGAACTTAAAGTCATAAATGCTGCTTTACACGTTTATACCAAATTTCATCAAAATCGGATCATTTTTACGAGAGTTATCGTGCTCACGGACACACACACACACACACACACACACACACACACACACACACACACACACACACACACACACACACACACATATATATATATATATATATATACAGTTTCAAACGAATGGTGTTTTTGGGGTCTGGGGACCTCAAAACGAAAAGTTATTATGGTCCCGGGCCTAGGTCTTACCATGCCGACTACGGTATAATAGCTTCTTCCCTATAGGGGAAATTCGCTAAAACTTAATTAGTTTGCCTTGAATTTTAATTATGTGTGCGATGAATGTGACGTTAATAAAACATCTTGTTTTGCAATATTCTATAACGGTTGAAATATTGTAAAACTATATTTAATAGTAATATAATTTGATTCTTTGGCTATTAAAGTAAAATTTGTTGAAAAGATCTATAGTTTTAAACCCTAACGTGCAGCAATGACAATGTTTTCAACGGGATGTGTAGTGCTTGCACAATAATATTATTAGTGGCTAAAACAGTTCGTTAATATTTTAGAAGGGACGTATTTTAGTGTAAAGAGATTATCCTACGAGCAGATAAGTATTACTTTCCAAAACCAATTCTGTAAAAATCAACCACTTTGCTTGGGATTCTGATCAAAACAAACTATATAGGTACTGTCTATAACATAACAACAACAACAATAATAATAATAACAATAAAACCGCAATAACATATCAAAGTGCCACTCGTGTGCATTAAACTGGGATGTTTTACAGTCTGAAATATCATTTTCATGACACGTTGGAAACCTTAATAAAACCATAAAATGAGTACCACTATATTCTGAGTTGGGAATCAGGCTATATTGGAACATTCAGCCCCCATTTCTAAAACTAAGGCAAACTCAGGAAGATACTAAGCGGACAAGCGACTCGAATTCGTTCGCCCTCAGAATTAGGGAACTGCTGCGATTCATCTATATAACTATGGAAGAAACAAGAATGAGATAAACCGAATCGCTGACCAAGTAGAAATCCTGCAGTGAATAAATTGTATTACAGTGTAACACCTCGAAAAAGGATAAATGTAACCGCTCTTCTCTTACGGTTGAGCTCGTCCCATTGGCACTAAAATAATAATAACTCTAAGATTTTAATTAATGCAACCAGAGGGGAGAATCTGAGCATGTTGAAAACCATTGTGTTCAAAATTACTAAAGCTATGTGAATTTTTGCTCTCTAAAGAGCTTTATTCATTCCACTGAACTCGGCAGTATGTAACAGGTGTGGAACTTTATAAATCCCTAAATCACTTTACAAATAATGGTTGAGGTTGAGCACACTTGAAATGAGCTAATGCCAGAGCGTGTTTATAAATATATACTGTATTATTATATCTTATGCCGTGGGAACAACAACAGACTTTAGTAGCATAAGTAATTCTGGGTTTAAACTAAAACAATACAAATGTGCCCTCTTTGATGAAGCCGGTTCAAATAAAGATACAAATTTTAAGCAGCACGACGCCGGCAGAACAAAGCGGTAGCAATACTGTTGATAGATTCTTCCCGGGTTTAAGTTTTGATGGAATATTCCACGTTCATCTGTTATTCTCGGTGACGAGTGACAAGGCTGAACATCAAAGTGAGAGTGAAGAGCGAAACTCGCGACGGAATCTCCAGCGACAGCCGACTTGGCAGGAACGTATCGACTCCTATCAGGGATTCCATCAGTCAATCCTTTGACAAGACGCGACGCGGCGGAGAGGGAGCGCCCTTTGAGAGGGCGAAAAATGTCGCCTCGCTAAGTTGACAGTTTAAAAGCGGTGTGAATAATACAGGCTGTTTAATAATAAAGAACACACACCTTTTAGAACACGACTTGGCTGTTTAGGCGGTGAAATATTCATCGTCCAAGGTTGCCGCCATTTTTATGCAATAATTGGTGCGCCGTATTTTTGTCTCTCAAAGCGAGATCACAGGCTTACTTAGCCCCTCGACCTCCCCCGCATAGTAATGAAAACCCGGCGGCGCGGGACTCGTTGTGTCCCGGTTAAAAATTCAGACTCGGAGTCAGTGCTTTTGTCGGATGACGGAGTTCTTTCCATTTACAAGATGGCTGTGAAAAATATAGAGGTTGTATTAATGAAAAATTCTCTTGCTTTCAGTGCAAAATTCGGCTAAATTTGTAAAAAGTATTTGTTAAAGAATTTAAACATGAGGGAAACATTGAACAATCCAAAGCTAAAATAACTACAGAGTATTTCATAATTGAATACAATCAGTGACTATTTTTTTAGTTGTATTAAAATTAAACTACTGTACTAAAACTTTATATAACTCTGTGATTTTTAATAATTGATATATTTAAACACTATTTGAAAATTAGCATTATTACAATGTAGGCATACACGCACTGTCAATTCGTAAGAGCTTGGGGAGATAGAGCCTGTACTGTGCACAACTCATCTTCAGTTGTACTTCGCGTAAAATAGTAATATTAAGGGGACATAGATTTTAAAAGCTAAAACTTATCAAATCTATCTCTTATAAATTATCTTGCTCAGGGTTATTATTTATAATACTGAAGATATATTTTCTCTGAAACTTCTTACAGAGTCGTCGTGGTCTTCTATCATTTAATTACCCAGAGGCTGTCACACTATAGAAGAGCTGTTGAAGTCGTTGTTTGTACCGCGGGGGGTGAGGTAGGGTGCGAGGGGAGGGAGGGACCCTACCCCAGGGAAGGGTGGGGGAGGGGGTAACGGATGACAATTGCGCGTTGTGGGGAGGCCGGCTGTATTATTCACCAGGCGCGTGGTCCTACTTAGGCCGATTCTCTCGCAGAATTTTGTCACAGCCGTGCAGAATCGATAAGACCCTCGCGATTTTGATTGGCGAGCCCAACAAACCACCGACAAGCCTGGTTGATGGACGTCAAAAGCGACGTGAAAATTTTATCACCGAGCCGAGAGCTGAACGGGTTTTTGGGTGGTAATCTTCTCTTGTCCATCGCAAATACCTAAAGTGTGATTGCAGAGATTGTTTTTATCTCGTTTCTAAATTTATAATTAATTAATACAAAGTTCTACCTACAAGGTATAAATTAGACTCAATTACCATGCAGACAAACTCCAACTGCGGCTCTTGTAACTGAGGAACATATTGCGGCATATTGTAACTCTATGAATACTATTTATGTAAACAATTATAAATCCGTCAATAGACAGTTAATTATTATTATTTAGTGATGTGAATCAATTTAAAAATCACTTATGAATAGTTCCATAATACATATGTCAGTATCATTTGCGGGAAAAGGTCTATCGAAACATCTGAACCAAATATTCGAATTTTCCTTTCATGATTTATTAAAATAAATAAATTTGTGTAATACGATTGAATGTGATTGCGATATGGACTTGGCGGTTCCTCATATAAACATAATTGCATTACAATGCAGGTATACTACGTTACCTATTAAGATGATTTTTTAAATTTTCTTTATTGTGAAAAACACAAGTTTCAATAATAATACCAATATTGATTAACTCGGCAAAGAAACGTAACATTCATATCAGTTTAATTTACGCGAGGGGATTGAAATAATAAAACCCATTGTATTAATCCCGATTAGACAAAACATTGTAATTAAAAAATAATTACAACGAGCAATTTGTCGACTGTAAAAGTAATGAAAATGTTCAATTATCGTGTGCCCTGATTAAACCTATTTGGCAGTGACAAACACAAGGGGTTAATCCTAACTTGTGGTTGTCACTGCGAGCTGCAACTGTGTTACAGCACACACTGTACCACAGCTGTAATTGCACTACAGCTGTACACTACAGTGCGTACAGCACAAGCACTACTTGAGCTGTAGCTGTACACGCGAGTGGTGATTGTGGATTATAGGTACACATAAATGATAATAGACTATGGAAATTACATCTCATGAAATTAACTTATATTTAGGATCAATTACATGTTTTAACGCAAAATAAAATAAAAATATAATAAGTTAAATCATCTGTATAAACGTATCTAATTATACTTAAAATTCTCTATCTCTATAACATAGCACTGTGTAACTAGATATATAGTTTGTTGGAAAAAGTTTAATTTAATATTGTGCATTTAATTTTTGACTTAACCATAATAATGTAGTGCTATTTTTCTTAAAAACCGTTTCTTAAATGAACTTTTGAATAGCGATTATATTTACTGACTCCGTAATGTTATTTCTGTAATGAGTATAAATATTATTGTATTTAAGAGATTATTTAACAACAAACATAATTCAACAAATGTTCACTCAAAGAAATAAACTGTGTTTTATTATTGACCCAGAAGCGTTTGTTCGGTTTAGCTAAAGTAACATTGTTATTGAGGATATAAATTTTAAAATAAATATACACTTTTATTTAGAAACTAATGTTGTTAATCATTCAATTTATACCACAATAAATAGGCCTACAAAAAATGTAAACATTTGTCATACCCTAAAAACTAATCATTAGGGGACCAAAACTGTAGCTCAGTTAGACAATTTTTATACAGATTTCTGTAATACAGGCAACCAAGTGATATAGTAATTCCTGCTCAAATAATTTGACTTGTTAAGTGACATATGCCTCTCAACCAACCAAGATTGTACCTCCAATGTACTTTATCAGTGTAGAATAAATTGCTCGAGAAGCAAACAGGAGAATAAAGAGTCGGAGGAAAGTTAGTAAAGTTTAAAGAGGTCGAGTTGATGTGGGGGCACGACAAGGGCCGTTACAAAGACACGTAACACCTCGGAGGTAAACCCAAACTGCTTCATCTAACAAAATGGCGGATAAAGTCAATTGTCGGAGAGTCGTGGGGGAGGGGAGGGGATGGTAACTCGATCATCCGGCGGTTTGACGGCTAAAGCGATCGCCTTTTACTTATTGTGTGAGGATCCGGCTTTCTGATCCCGAACTCTAGATTTGACAACACCTGAGGGACTTGAAACGTCGGTTTGGATCGTGAATAAACGTGGAAGCATTCAAAAGCATGTTCTTTATGAATCTATGGTAAACAAATAATTACGCGAGGGACAAAACAAACTTAAAAGTTTTAAAAAACAAAACGTTCTGTAAATATTTTTCTTTATTAATAAACGATTTATTTTAATCAGACAACCATACAAAAACGATGGTTAACATAAGCACAATTTTGTTGGTACCTTTTCTACTCTTGCAAATTGTTCACGCCTTTTGTATATCTGGAATGATTATCAGTACGATTAGAGCAGATATAAAACAGTGCAATAAGTTGCTAGAAGGTACGTCTACTTGTGCATTCATAAAGATGATAGATTGTAAGCAAAACTAAATTAAATGTTTTAATAAGTTATATAGACGTTTCTGTATTATGAATTTATATCAAATTTGTGTTATTTGCGTTTTTTGATGATCCACGGCATTTACTTTATAGGAGATACCCATAAGAGAATAAACAGAGTTTTTAAATGCATAAATATAACACAGGACGGTCTAATGCATGTATGGATCATCAATAAATTGGTTTTTAATGCGCTTTTATTTACAATACAATACTTAATTTTATCCTCGTTGTTGTTAGTAACATTATGTTGTATGGTTGGAAGAAGTTGCCAAAGTCCAACCTTAAGTGATAAATCTCAATATTTACTCATATATTTTAAGAACTGTCTAGACAAGTGAATCAGTTACCAGTTAACGTCTCATCGCAACAGATGAGATTCATACTAACTATAACTTAGTCACCCTAACAACTAAGTTTCGGAAGTAACCCCGCTCCGTCTAACAACGCATGCATCAGTGTAACGCGCAGGGTTTAACGTTTTAGCGCTATTACGGCCGTTAATGCTGTTACGTCGAACAACCCATTATGACGGGTATTAGTTAATGACCTCCAGCGTAACTGAGCCAGTACATAACGCCTAAGTAGGCGAGGGAGTGATGGGAGGGGGAGTCGTGTTACGGCGTCTTTAATCTTGGCCAGGCACGGCACAATGTCTTTAAGTAATTATCTTTGTATGAACAATTGAACAATCGTGCTGATGTCCCCCCTGGTGGGGGAGGGGTGGTTGTGCCTTGTAGGGGTGGGGGCCTCCCTTGATTGGTCGACGGCCCAATGGCGCGCTTCAAGACCCGGGATAAATGTCAACCCCAATTACGCCGCAGACGCCGATTCACAGCAGCTCCGCTGCCCGGTTTCCTTCCTTCCTTTTCCTTTGAGTTATACAATCTGAACTTAAAAAACCTACTGATATGATTAAATTCAGTAAATAAATAAAATGTTGTATAAATAATATGAATTTTGAAAGAGTTGTTATAGTTTATTAAATTAATTGGCATCATAAGAATTGAAAGTGAGGAAACCCATTTTTTTATCCTACAAGAAAACACGTGCTCTAGGATACTGTGTAATGTACACAAAAATTATATACTTTCTCAGTTGTTTTTAAAATTGTTTCAGATATTAAATTTATACAGGTTTTTAATATGCAAAAACGTTTAATTCTTATTGCATTTTAATTTTTTATTTTAACTATATTTTAATTAAATAATGGAGGTAATTAAAGTTGTAAATTTCAACTGTAACAAGTTACACATTTTTAACTAGCCCCCTCTGAACTACAACTGCGGTGTTACTGTAACTATTTTGCAAATCCACGCCCACGTCTCCACGAGTAGCGGTCCCGCGCGGCCGTGCGTGGCTTGTGTGACTCGGCCATTTGTCGTGCATTAACACTGCATCGCGCCGCGGAATGCTAAGTGTTTACTTTATTAAGCATAATTACACTAATTTTATGATGTTTTATCCGAGTGCAGAGTGGTCGATATAAATATAGAGATAACGGCGGCTATTAATTGATACTTAGCAGCGGATGTAACATTTTAATTACGAGCTCTCCGTGTTATCTGGCGCTAATGGAAGAGACATGTCTGGTGGCGCCGCAAGGAACTGTGCACAAGTAACCACTTAACCAGAAACCGTTTTGTTTGTACAGTCTGGTCCTCCGGTCCTGGATAGTCGGGTTCGCGACAGTCCTGCCGCCCGATCAATTAACGAATTAAAACGCTTTTAGATAACACCACAGAAAAGACCCACTTTGATTTTAGAGTCCTTTTATCGGTCATTTCTGTCTTTCGGCTATCGTTATTTATTGTTGCCGCTTCTCTTTCGGCTAGTAATTGTGATGGGAGACACGTTCGATTTTGTGGTGCTATCGAGATAACGGAAGTATTTACGGTTCATTCTTGTTGTATTTCGCAACCTACCCGAAATGATCCTCCTAACTCTCACATCCAGGTCTTTAAATTTTATCTTAATCCGCGTTGCTTTAATGGAAGATCGGAGATGGCTTTTTAGACCAGTTACTTAATTGGAATTAAACCACTCTTGCTCCTAAAAAGGCTCTTACGCGACCAAGCAATGACGGAATGGTAGGATAATTACAATTCGTTACATAAGGTTCGAGTGAGCGTAGCTAAGCTTACGTTGTGTAACGCGTTGAAACCCCAGATATGGGGATGAAGGAAGAAGACAACAACCAATTACGCCTGTTTAGGCAGTGATGGTAAATACAGGCAGATAGTGCGGCCTCAAGCCAACAAAGAATCGTGGTTTGATCAATGCCAACGTCATTAAACACTGATTGTGAAAGTGGAAACGAGCCTTGGCACAACCGATCATTACAGGCAATTTATTTAATTCCCCTATTCCAATATATACTTGCCTATCAACTGAGAATTGTAGTTTATTTTGTTTGTTAATCGAATGTTGTAGGTATCAAAGTTCCCCTATCTTGGAATTCATGATGACAAAGGCGTAATTAAATAAATACATGGCAATTCTCTTTTTGCAACGTCATAGCTCTATTGAATAAAAGGGCAAACTGTCTTTCTAAGCAAGGCCAAATACACAAGATTTCATTAATAACACCATACAATTGGGAAATATTTTAATGAATTTGTATTTTAAATGCTAATATATTCTTACAATACGGATCACAGTGTTACTCACACCATTAGTTAAACAAATATTCTTCATAGAGTATTGTATAGAATTATCGGACATCCCAAGAGTTGAAATGAAATTAATTTTCCAGATATTTAATCACAATCAATTTGGGAGGTAATCTACTGGGTGACAACGTGACTGTAGAGATATACTATAGGAGACAGACGACAGGTGGCAGCAAGGAGATGACACATCACATGGTTGTAATCAACCAAACTAGGGACGGTTTATAGCTCGATGGTGCCGGCCCCGGCCGTAAACCTGCTAACTTCCACCTTCCAAACTGCATCTTAGACAATTCAAACCTTGGCTCTTGTCTGTTTGTTCTTGACATAACAAATATAAACCTAAATACTCCCATCCCAATAATACTAGCTATCACAAACCGTTAGAGTTTCATCATACGACTTTTAATTCGTACAATAATGTTGGTATTTAATTGTGTGTTACCAATCAGTTTAACACATATTATGCTAGACCACATTAACAAGACTTGATAGGATGTTAAATATTTTTTTGTTTAGTACACTTATCATTTATTCAAGATAGATTTTATTTTGTAAATGATAGGTGATACTCTTAAAATTATTGGGAATTAGATAGAACGCTACACTACAGTATACACTGTTTCTGGGCAAAATCAATTCGACGTTTCTTCCATGCAAGAATCTGTTAGCATGCAGTTATGAAGTTACAACCTTTTAAGGTCAGATGACTCATAACATGACGTGCTGAAACATCCGTCCCCCCATTCTAATGCACTTCCTTTAGATAACAATGACATTGTTACTGATATTAAACAACTACAAAGTTTCGTATCAATGTTAAAATAAATACATCAAATGTGATAGTAATTAATTAAAACTGCAATACTTAAACCTAATACGTGCTATATAAATATAAACAAATTAAGGCACTTTTTAAATCAAGTTTATTTTGAATGTTTTTAAAGTATAATAACAAATATGTATTTTTATCTGGTGATTGTAAGTGGTTATATACCTACAGTATGCAACGCACTCAGTGGCGGATTTAGGGGGGGCTATAGGGGCTGTAGCCCAGGGTGGCAAATTTTTAGGGGCGGCAAATTTACAGAAAATTAATAAGTTGTTTACAAATGAAATGTTGAAACGGGGGACATTTTGACGAAAGCGGATGACGGGACGGTGTTGCCGCCCTTTGAAAGGTAAAGGTAGTAAGCAGAGACTAATGTATTACGCTTGCAGCCCCTCACACTGAAGTTCCTCAAAACAGTCATAATGCATTTGTCATTCATCCGTACTACCGACAAGACGATTACGCTACAGAGAAAGGGCGGCAAGCCACGAACTACAGTTAAAATTCAACTTCTCCCCTCCGCTCATCAGGCACTGCGCCACTATGACTACGTCCAACTCACGGACTTCCAAGTTTATCCGTACATTCACATAGCATTAAAATTATTTGTTAAACAATTTCAATAATGACTAAGGCACACGGCTGAGACATGATGCAACAATCGAATTTGAGATGACAATAAACAAATTTAGACTACAATGATATTTTTAATCTCAAGTTAACAAAGAAAGTTATTTCAGCCGCCGTATACTTACCATATCAAAGGCAGATATTCGTTCATTCGGGAGGATATTGTTTTTATCAAAACATCTGACCAAAGACAAATAAAAGATATAATTTGTGAAGAGAGGATGTCATTGGTTGTTGCCACGAGAGCATGGCTGTCAGATGGTCAAAATTACAGTTTTTTACTCCAGACGAGACCACTATATGTATATATATATATTTTTTTTTTTTTTTTTTTTTTTTTTTTGGGTGGGATGGGTTCAAAATCTCCCATTTCATTAAATGAAAAATTGTGATACTCGAAGTCTTTAAGTTAATATCTTGCCGCATTTTAGGCGAATCATGATGTTAAACTTAACTTTATAATTTTGAGACATATTTTAGATGTAATTATTTTATCGTTTATCTCGGAGCAAAGTTATGATTTGAGTTAAATGAAAACACCCTTGTAATATGGCTTTGGAAATAGTGTTGAAAACAAGTACATCGAATGACACTGTCCAATCAACAAGCTAACACCATAACAGGACAAAATACCAAATATGATGGCACGCTTTTTAAAGGTTATTTTTCTGACAGTAGTGACTCCTGTAGGTATTAAATTTTAATTAATTGAATCTACATCATGGAGGTGAAACTAGAAGTAGTGTTTGAAAATGTGTAGAGTTTTATGGAGATTAGGCCTACATAAATTTATTTTATATTTTGATCGTCTAAAACATATAAACAATTCTTTGTATACAGGTATAAATTACAAAATGACTGAAAAACTGTATTGAAAAGAGCTAATTCAGGATTAAAATAGTCAGAATCTTGAGGCTAATGGTTCGAATTACGATTTTAAGGATACAGTGTCATCATATCTCATTTATAGGTTATTTATTTATTTATTATAATTTTCAGTAGTCAATGCGTTGGTGTAAAAATTAATGATCAATGAAGTATAAGAAGAGATTTTTAGGCCTTATTTGTTGAAGGATTTTCTTGTTATTAAAAGTAGCACTGCTTCACACTGCTTTTAACACCAACATTTGTCTCTATGGTTGATTGCCATTGAGTAGGCAATATTGTACTGTGTTAATGTGATTCAAGTCAATTATACATAATTTTACTGTTTTTTTTAACTAAGAAATAACAGAAATTTCTTAAAACTATTAATTCAGTAAATTCGTAACTTTTTAGATACTGTCAAAAAATAACCAAACAAGATGTATAACATGAGGGTAAATATGGGCGGCGAAAAGGACAAAGATTATAGTGGGGGGAGGGCGGCAGATTTCCTAATAGCCCTTAGGCGGCAATTGCTAAAATCCGCCACTGAACGCACTGTTAAATAACAACTAATTTATATTCTGACTTAATACATTACGAAATGTTTTTAGTCTATTTATTGTATAATATGATTGAATTTCAATATCTTGCGTCAGTTTTCAATTACATTTTTCAAAAATATAAACGCAAATGAGGGTTATTATTCCCAATACTCTGAAAGTATCTCGGCTGGACACTCTCTAGTCTAGCTTTATAGCTAACCGAATTGCTTTTATCAATCTGTATATAAATAAACTTTTGAATGTTTTTGTCCCTAAATCAATATTATTCGTTTAAATTATATTGTTAATTTTTAAGTTAATGTTAGAAAACTATTGAACACAAGAATTTAAATACTCATGCGCTGTGATTTAAAATTAATTAATTGCTTTGTCCGTTATGCGGAGAGTTTTTGTGACATCTGCATACTGGATGATTTTATAAATATGTATAGTAGACACATACAAATTATTCACATATATTAGAAAAAAATAGTGGGTCAAATTGAATCTTGTGGAAACCCACATTTGTAAATTGTATGTGACATTTAATAAACCAATTTTTACTTTGTGGATCTTATTTGTTAAGTTTAATTATATTTAATTATGATGTAGCCCGCGCATTAAATAATGTAATGCTCTTTTAAAGATTTGACAACCGATTACAAATATTGGCGAGTCGTAGCGTAGTGGTCTCTAAACCTATGCCACCGTCGTGGGTTCGATCCTCAGTCCTGACTAGTAACTGATCAGTACTGATCAGTATGCAACTCGTACAGTAACGGCTCGCCCCCTGCTGTTCCGGTTACGTTTCACGGAAACCATCTTTAGTCTAAGGGGCCGGGAAAAGCAAGGCAAAAATACTCTACCATCCTAAACGAGTTCGCACGCAGCGCGCTGACGTGAGGGAGGTGAATTTCCGCATTTAAATCTTTAAAACAATAAAGTGTTTAAAACAACACTGGTAACATTTAAAAAAAAAAAATTAAAAATGTAATTTTTTGGCTGTTCTGATGCTCCTGGTTATACTTAAATTCACTAATAGGATGGCAATGCTGTACATTATAAGGTTAGGAGGAGTTATAGTCAGGATAACCAGTTGGTATAGTGATATATTATAGTAGAGTATAGTGGTATACATTGGGGGTGATAAACTACAATAAACTACATCAAGATATGAAAAACAGCCTTTTCCAGTGTAAAATCCCCGTAAGACAACGTACTGTGTTAAGGCAATTCCCATTTTCTTTAATAACTCGGTAAATATTTATGCTAGAATGATGAGAGAGGGCTTAGAACTTTCGCCTTACTAATCTCCATCTTCTTACTTGCATTAATTTTATATTCGGGGCTTTTCTGACTCTTTTTTGGGCCCAAAAACTCAAAATTTGAAAAATTAAAATCGTCAAAAAAGGGGGTTAGAGTTTTACGATTGTTTTGCCCAACACACTTGTCCAACAGACGGGAAGGTACCCACCAAAATGTCAAGTAAATCAGACAACAAATGCGACCGCTAGAGTGCGAACACACACACACACACACACACACACACACACACACACACACACACACACACACACACACACACACACACACACACACACACACACACATATATATATATAAAGTTGTTAGCGACCCCCCAAAACGTGTTCAGGGGGTCACGTTAGGAACTTCTATGGTGGTCACAGCCTTAAGTTTCGCCGTGCGGGTCATGCTTATAGTTCACTTTTCCATAGGAAATCCATTTATCAACATACTAATAAATTAAAAAATAACGTTAACAATTATTCTTCAGGTTGGTAAATTGATATTGGTCTGTAATTTATTGCTAGAGTAGAATATCCAAAAATATGTGTGGTTTAATAAAACTTCACAGAATTAGGGAAATAAAGCCTAGTTCCAAATGAACAATTAATGATTTTAATAAGGGTTCAAATAATTCAATTGCAAGTTATTTTATAAGCCACGTGGAAAAACCATCAGCGTCATATGGCTTTTTAGAGTGTAGAATTTAGACTTTTATTGTTTCTTTAAAATGGAGTCAATATTATTGGCATTTTGAGAGTATTTTAAAAATGTGGTTCAGATTATTGTTAGTTTTAATCTTTTAAATGTAGTTTTAATATTGGATTTTGATGCATTGGAAAAAAAAAACATACTCAAACTTTTTGTTTCACGTAAGGGTCCCTCATTAATTTCGTCATTCACATTTATATTAATTGGTTTAGATGTCAATTGTTCTTTATTACTATTTATAATTTGCCACGCCGCACCATTTTAAATATTTTTTGTTATAGCAAATTTTCATTAGCTTCGTATGCTTTTGCTGTTCTTATTACTTGTAAACACGCTTGTAATTTCGGAAAAATCTTTGGAAATGTTATGAAACAACGTTGGTAGTAAAGTTTAATTTTTTGAAACTAAAACTCATAGTGGTCCAAGCGCTTTAAACTGCGTATACTTAAATAAAAATATATAAACGAACAGTAAATATAATTTATTATTCTAAATTTAAAATACTCATGGAAATATTGTGCCTTATTTGCCGTCTAACAGTTTAAGTACACCCAGTTTTCAATTGAAATTCCTTGTCTAAATATTGATTTATTTATTTGCTGTACGACCTATTAAGAATAAGGTTTTGATTATTATACCTTGGGAAATAGTAATTTTTTGTGACTAATTGTGCATTGTGTACTGCTGCAGTTAGAACAGAATTGCTACTTTTGTAATGTAGCCTAGATATTACATCGTTTTATTAGCTCTCTCAGTAGAAGCTGTTACTCTTGTTTGTTGATGGACCATTTTCATTTAAATGTGCATAGTAAGTCTTTAATTCTTTTAATATAGTAATTACTTATATCTAACAAATCTGTTATTATAAAAATTTTGAATCAAATCATTTCTAATTTTATATCTGAAGTACATATAAATATTATAACGCACTCTGATTTACTTTTGGGCATGGCAAACGCATAAGGAGACAGTAGTTCCCTTATTAATAAGATATTACACTGCGGAAATGTTATTATATCCAGCTTCAGACTTTGCCAGTCAATACGAACCTCCACTTGGTTCTCCTGTTCTGGAACCACGTTTTGACCTGGGCGTCCGTCATCTTCAGCGTCTTGGCGAGGGCGGCGCGCTCGGCGCTGGCGAGGTACTTCTGCTTGTGGAAGCGCTTCTCTAGCTCGGCGATCTGCAGCCTGGTGAAGGATGTGCGCGGCTTCTTGCGCTTGGGCGGCGTCCGGTTCTGGTACGGGTGTCCGATCCGCCGCGTCATCGGGAACGTCGCTGAAACACCAACAACTACATTAGGATAACGTACACCATGACAAACGACTAGGTGGCGTCCGGTTCTGGTACGGGTGTCCGATCCGCCGCGTCATCGGGAACGTCGCTGAAACACCAACAACTACATTAGGATAACGTACACCATGACAAACGACTAGGTGGCGTCCGGTTCTGGTACGGGTGTCCGATCCGCCGCGTCATCGGGAGCGTCGCTGAAACACCAACAACTACATTAGGATAACGTACACCATGACAAACGACTAGGTGGCGTCCGGTTCTGGTACGGGTGTCCGATCCGCCGCGTCATCGGGAACGTCGCTGAAACACCAACAACTACATTAGGATAACGTACACCATGACAAACGACTAGGCGGTGTCCGGTTCTGGTACGGGTATCCGATCCGCTGCGTCATCTGGAACGTCGCTGAAACACCAACAACTACATTAGGATAACGTACACCATGTCAAACGACTAGGCGACGTTCGGTTCTGGTACGGGTGTCCGATCCGCCGCGTCATCGGGAACGTCGCTGAAACACCAAGTACATTAGGATAACGTACACCATGACAATCAACTGGGCGGCGTCCAATTATGGTACGGGTGCCCGATCTGCCGCGTCATCGGGAATGTCGCTGAAATACTAACAACTACATTAGAATAACGTACACCATGACAAACGACTGGGTGGCGTTCGGTTCTGGACGCACCATCATTAGAAACCGTTCCTTATATGTAATCGTATAGGGAACATTTAGACCTATCTATTCAGAGGGGGAGGAAGTGTATGGACCTGATGAAGCCTTAACAAACATTTTACAATCCTGTTTTACCATTTTCTAAATATGTATTTTAATATATTTCCCAAAATACTTGTATTTATGTTTTACAGCTTTGCAAAACGATTAATATGGTATTTTGAACTATTTTCCCCTTACTATTTAGTACTAGTCTCTAAAGTTTACTATTCGAGTGAAATTGGAAACGTTGTTTAACAGCTGTTTGCCACATTATCGAGCCCACGATGGCTGACGTCACATCTCATTTCCGTCCAATCTCAGACGAGAAACGCGGTCAACTAATTGAAATACAACCGGGCGTTTGGCGGCGACTTCGTTAACATCTGTAATCGGTTCCACCAATCCCGCGCCTTCTACTAAAACCCGTCATTACTTTAATTACCCCCGATGGAAATTCCAGGAGGCAAGCGGTCCTGGAGCCCGGACTGCACGACACCTCCTGGACACGTCCTGTCCTGGACAACCTGGAGGCACCAATCACGTGGCCTGCGCCGCGCCGAGCTATTAACGCTCATTGCACGTGTTTACCGGGAAATATAAGCGGCTGAAACTGATCGCCATGAAAAAGATAAATTGTCGAGATACGTAATGTATTATAATAGCCGGCGATTACAGGAATGAGTCTAATTTGGAGCGATGGCGGCAGTAATATCGGACCTCGAGTCGTCCATCTATTCATTCCATCATAATTACGGATTATAATGGCCGGCCAATGGGAAGGCCGGAATTAATGGCTTTCGACCCATTGGTCCTTCGCAGGGCTATCATTAACCTTTGATGGAGCCATTGTTATTTTTGGTCCACGGTTTTCAATGCCTTCGCGTCCTTACACTATGATTGTACGTTCGATATGTTGAATCGAGTGATACGGTTTATTATTGCCTAGAGCTGCAGGAATGTAGTTTAGGCGGTTAGATGAGGCTAGTTTAATAGGATTTTAGAAGTAGATATCTTAATAGCGAATCTGATTGCCTCTGAAATTGAGTTTTAAATTATATTGCTTGAAATTGTATCCCATGACTTTCTGTGGTATCAGGATATTTAATACTGTATAATGACGGATAAACACATATGCAAAATATGGCATGGCAATATGTATTATAAAAAGGGTATCATATTTGATACTGTAATAACAAATTAGGCATAAAGTATAACTAATTTAGCATGTAATCGCGTTGAGAAACTTAGTATATTTATGTTATACCGGCATAGAGATGTTTATTCATATATTACACATGTTCATTGCTAAAGTATCTCGAAACGTAAGCATTGAATCTTGATCCCATTATTATTTACAAATTAAATTTCAGTAATTATGTAGGTCAACATTGAACAATGCTGCAAAATCCACAAAGTTGTAATTATTTAAATAAATAACAAATGTTTAATAATATGTATTAATATTAATACCACGACTAATACATATCTGTCCCAAAAATTACTACCTTACAATAGGCTTTGATGACTGAGATGCATGCAATCTACTATACGATGTAAAATACAATAATTTGCAAAGGTATTAAAGGATACGCCCGGAGAGAAACGTATCTGACGAGTCTGGTAAAAAATCCCAACCTCTTTATTAGCAATGTTTTGAAATTGACACGTGCAATATCTAGTTTACACTATTAATTTTATCGTGTAAATTATTGGCGTGTGAAATAGTTTAAGAAAAGTTGTTTGACTTGCAGGACATTATTTATTGCATGGCTTGTGTGTGCATGTATTTAGCCATTTATTTATAGGTAGCATGAAAACAAATTGCTTACGGATCTGATGTTTAGTATTTTAGTAATGTTATTGTATTGTATTCTATTTTAATCCATTGAAAATTAATCTGACGATGCCCATAATTTTATTTTGTTTTTGCGACATTTAAATTTTTTTTAAATTTTGCTTATACATTTTATAATCTTAAAAAGCCGGAATTTTTAAGTTTTGTCGGTAAATATGTTAATACTTCAGCTCCAATTTGTAATTCACAATCTTTAAACATGTGTATTCCTAAACAGCTCAATTAAAAATAAATACAACAACGTCATTAACGTAGCCTAAATGAAAGAACGCACCCCTGAACAAAATTCACTGTAACGGAAGTAATAACGAAATTCCGATGGAAATAAGAAAACGTGCCGGAAATGAGAAGAATCAGGGTAACCGAGGGATCGGGCCGAATTGTGGTTACCAGTAGTGCAATCAGCGTTATCGCGGCGTTATCTGGCAGTTATGGCGGGGGTGGGGGTTGTAATAGCACCCTGGAAACAAGATGGCGCCGCCGTGTTGTACTGCAGCCATGGACAGACACTTAACACACTACACGGGTAGTCTGGTCCGGCAACACATCCGACGACTCCTTAAGTCCGTGTAAAACACGGACAAGAAACGCGGTCTTCACTAGCTTAATTCGATCTTCCTATAGCCTAGTTACAGCTTTAATAAGAGTTAAATCTGGTTCACGCAAAAATATCTCTTGAAGATTTTATCCGCTATTTCTCAGACAATTTTGTATCTAATTAATTCGTCAGTTTCCTTAAAGTCACACGTTTTTCTAGCGTCCGTTGGTAAATGGTCAAATGTCTCACCAGGTTGTCGGACAGTGATAAAAAAGCAAGGACTGGTTGAAAGCTATATTTTAACCCGGCGCAAATGGCTCATCAAATGTTTGCAGTACAACATAAAATGCTGCGGTAGATTTATCATTATTGTATGAAAATGTATTGAATACTTCCGTAGATTAATCTTCATCCGAGCTCAAAAGTATTGCTATTTTTCGTGTTCAAGTTTAATCTAAAATACCTTCTAAATTAATTAGCTTCTACAATTACGTCTCTCAAATCTTTGTTTGTATCTTAACTACGTAGATAACTGTAACAGTAATTCGGTAGCCTAGGCGAATGTTGTCAAAATACGTCTGCCATTTTTCCCAAAAACGTCCTGAATATCCAACTAAGGTCCGCTTTTCCCCACGTAAAGTTTAACTTAAATTTGGGTTTAAATTTAAGTTTATGAGAAATTCTGCTTTCCCAAAGTGTTATGGGTAGATTAAATTCGGTTTATGTTTAACCTATAGAGAGAACCCTATTCAACTATTTTATTCTATGATAACATAACCTTAAATCCTTTGTAATAATATTTGTTTTCAGTTTAACTACAGGGTAAACAAACAAACAAAATAGTATGAAACATGTTGCCAGCTCGATATTTCGTGGATTAAACTAAACTGGCTAAAAACATGTTGGAGAAAACGAATTGTACCTTAATCCCAAGTTCAAAATAATCTGAGGTTTAGTTTAAACTCGAGTTGGGGAAAGCGGCCCTAAGATGCAGAAATATTACTTTTTAGACCTGACACCATGTTTAAACAAATGTCAAAACTAAACGAGATATAGGGAAAAGAATTCATACAACAAACAAGTAAAGTAAATCTTACAACAAAGATAATAAAAAAACTGACTTTATTACAAATGTTATAACAGCTTAATATATAGAATATTCAAGTAAACATTTATTTCACATAAACTATATCATTGTGAGTCATTTCTGAAATGATATGGTGGGGACATCGTTCGGATGTTGATGAGAGGAACATTGCCGAAATAGTAAAGCATAAAACGAAGAAGCTCTATAACGAAGCAAAGCTAACGCGAAGCTGAGCTGATGTCAATCTTCCAATAATAGTAATTAATTACATTTTATTTTACACATCTGATATTACTTTAAAGACTGTTATAAACTTGTTATGCTTAAACCATTCCGGTTAATAGCAGGAGGTTAATAAAATAGCCCAAACCGCATTTCATATTTTTAGCGAATTTCCCCTATAGGGAAGAAGCTATTACCGTAGTCGGCATGGTAAGACCTAGGCCCGGGACCATGATAACTTTTTGTTTTGAGGTCCCCAGACCCTAAAAACACCATTAGTTCGAAACTATATATATATATATAGGTGTGTGTGTGTGTGTGTGTGTGTGTGTGTGTGTGTGTGTGTGTGTCCGTAAGCACGATAACTCTCGTAAAAATAATCCGATTTTGATGAAATTTGGTATAAACGTGTAAAGCAACATTTATGACTTTCAGTTCGAAACCCATCCAGATCGCTCCATCGTAAGGGGTATTTTGGGGGGTTTTGTACCCCAAAAATGTTTTTTTGAATTTTATACATATAATTTTTGAAATAGTCAAATATTAGTTTTTACCATTGGATTCAGCTTAAAAAAACACGCAATTTGGTATTTTGATAATTCCTCTACGTCAATTGGTTACCGAGATATTGAAAGTGCTAAACACAGTACGTTGTCTAATGTTATTCTTATGGAGGAAAAGACAAATTTTATATCTCGCTTATTTATGAACGTATACTAACGAAACTTGGTATATGGCTTCATCTGGTTGTGGTCTATTGATGATATTTGCTAAAAAAACAACAATTTTTTGCTAAAGACTCTCGTAGCAGCAAACCTGCGTACTCACCCCCCATGTTATTCTTATGGAGAATAATTAAAAGCTATGTCTCTCTTAATTATGAACATAAATTAATACAAACTGGTATAAGACTTCACCTAGTTAAGTTCTATCGATATTAGCGTAAATATTGTGTTCCTTGTTGCAGCAAACCTTCGTACTCAGCCCCAATGTTATTCTTATGGAGAATAATTAAAATTGCATATATCGCTTATTTGTGAATATATTTTTATGAAACTTGGTAAGTGGCTTTATGTAGTATTAAGACATTATATCTCCATTGGAAATTCGCTGAGTATGCAGGTTTGCTGCGACGGGGGTATTTAATTTTTCAATAACTTAATCAGTTTATATTCCTGTGAGTTGTAAACGGGTTCCTTATTTATAAACCACGCGCCAATCGTGTTAGATAACCCCCGTTTAGCAATGAAGTATTTGCAATACCTGAGTCTTAAAACTAACCCAACGTTTTCTTTAAGAATAGTTAACGACTTTTAATAATAACATCATCCTTGTAAGGAACATCTATCATTTTAGGTATGTACATTTCAAATTAATTTTTAGTTTCTGTCCACTATAAGTAATGCAATTACATAATAAAGTTTGGATTCATTACAGTTTAAACAAACTGGATGAAATGCATGTTTATAAAAGTAAATTAGTAAATCCTATATAGAATTAATGTACTTAGTTTTTTCTACATAGCTCCTTTAATTTCCTAGTTCAAAGGATGATTCGAAAATTACCTGAGTTCCAAATTTACCTTACGAAATTACATTAGGAGACGAGTAATCGAAACATTTAACTACTGAGCTAACATTATATAACACTTACTCGCAAACTGAAATCAGCCTTTTTTTGTGTGAAGCATTATAGCGGGAAATTGAACAACAAACAATATAGTGAAAAACCGACGCTGTGACTATTCCGGCCATTGATCACGTTAACAACCGTCATCAGCCAACGAGATAGCGACTGGATTGAATTGAGACAAGATAACCATCACAACTACAACACGAGGATGCCATGACAATGGCTTGCCACATTACAGCGACTTGTCATGAAAGCTATCTGGTAATGGCGGACTGATGGATTCTGATGGGTCCCAGCACGACATGCACTAATACGTTTCCGTAAAATCACATAAACACACACTCGCGAGAAGCATATGTATGAACACGAACCACCGACCCAGAGACTGAGGGCGAATGTTAATAGTAGTGCAACTACAAAACACTCGCGATGAGTATATGTATAAACACAAACCACCAACTCAAAAACTGGAGACGAATTTGAATTATACAAACACAGTCACACTCGAGAATCATAAGTATGAACACGAACCAACAAATAAGAACTGAGTGTGAATGTGAATGTTAGAAAACCTTGTACGGTTGGAAGTAAGCTAATCAAGCCAACATAGCTATCTCGAACAAATGGATTTGAAATAGTTGAAAAAATGTATAACAGAAGAAACAAAAACATGACTAGGTGCTTACTGTGTGGAGGTGCTATTGCTACCTTAGTCAAAGGGGGTCTGTGCTACTGCCATAAAGCCCGTGTTACCGTGCTGTGTGGAGGTGCTATACCTCAAGTGGAGCGAGTCCCGACAGTTACAGGGACCAAAGCGTGTCGAACTGTCGAAGGAAGCTGTTTCATTTTCACATTGTTCCTTTCTGATTGACAAAGAGAAACTTATTCTTTTGTTTTATTTTATATTTCCACTATTCGTTTACAACAGTTCCCAATGTATCTTCTTCGGTAAAATTTGCTTCATCAATTTTAGATAGGAAATACACTGAGATAAACGTTTAGTTTTTATTATGAGTTGCAATAAAAAAAGGTGCGGTACCTTATAACTATGTAAATTCATGAGGCAATGAGAATATTTACTTGATTTATAAATGTTTATGATGTTTTATAATTCTTCGGCCGCCATCTTGCATCCACCAAATTGGATTCAAATAATTTCCAAATTTAAAGGTGGTGTTGTGACTCCTTATTTAAAATTATACTTTGTCACCTGAAAACCATGTCGCAATCATGTTTGAATACAATTTTTCGTTCTCGAGACCTTTAAACAGAAAAAGGTGTTAATCTCATGAGAATGTGACACTTAAAATCGCAGTCGGCATTGTATTCAACGTGAAATATCTGCTCAAAATTATGGTTCACAACACCATCCTTACATTTGAAAATATCCCCGTTGCAGCAAACCTGCGTACTCAGCGAATTTACAATGCATATATATGTGTCTCACTACTACATAGAGCCATTTACCAAGTTTCACAAAAATACATTCATAAATAAGTGATACATAGCATTTTATTTATTCTCCATAAGAATAACATCAGGGCTGAGTACGCAGGTTTGCTGCAACGAGGAAGATAAAAAATGTGTATTTTTGCAATTATCAATATAACTCACCCAGGTGAAGCTACATACCAAGTTTTATTAATTTATGTTCATACAACTTTACTTATTCTCCATATGAATAACGTGGGGCCGAGTATGCAGGTTTGCTGCTACGGAGAAAATCAACAAAAAATCTTTTTGTGCAAATATCAATATACCACAACTAGTTGAAGCCACATACCAAGTTTCATCAATATATATTCATAAATAATCGAGATATCAAATTTTATTTATCCTCCATAAGGATAACATTGGACAACGTACTCTTTGAATATCTCTGCAACGGTTGGACGTAGAACAACAATTAAAACACCAACATGATTGTTTTGTAGAGCTAAACTGATTGGTAAAAATAAATGTGAAGATTTTAATAAAATTATCTGAGGAAAATCCAAAAACCTTTTTCCCATAATATTAATATGGGAAATTTTATGGACGCGTTTTTTGACTTTTCTCTACAACCACTTAACCTAGGTTAATGATTCAAAATACCAAATCATTTGCTTTTTTAAGCTCTATAAAACGGTTATAACAAAAATTAAGTGTTTTTAAAATTTTAGTGAAAAAATAAAAAACTGATTTTTTGAGAATTTAAAACCCCCATAAAACCCCCTTTCCATAGTCCGATCAATCTGGTTTTCAAACTTAAATTCATAAATGTTACTCTACACATTTTTACCAAATTTCATCAAAATCGGGCCTTTCTTTCAAAAGTTATTACGGTAACGGACACATATATATGTGTTAATCTTATGAGAATGTGGCACTTAAAATCGGAGTCGGCATTGTGTTCAGCGTGAAATATCTGCTCAAAATTATGGTTAAAAACACCATATTTACATTTGAAACCAAATGAAAATAAAAAAGGGTACTTTGTTTCAATCATTTTTACAATGTTAATAAAATTAATATATGTATACATATATATATATATTAATTTGCAAAAATAGTGTTTTTGGCATCTGGGGTCCTCAAAACAAAAAGTTATCATGGTCTCGGGCTTAAGTCTTACCACCTACGGTAATAGCTTCTTCCCTATAGGGGAAATTCGCTAAAAAACATTTTAATCCAATATGGAAGCCGAAACTTTTAACTTATTCAAAATAAAGTACGTACTATCCATCGATGTGGTATATACCCATGATTGGTGGTGGTCCGGAGATATGTTAACAAATAGTAGGGCGGGGGGCATTTAAAACTCACCTTGTATATGCTTAATTGTGTGTAATATCAATATGCCAGTCAATTTTTAACTCCAGTAAATAAAGGCTAATAAAGCTTACAATTCCAAACAAGAACAATCTGCAGCAGTTATATCAGTTGCATCAGTGTTGATCAGTTTAATCTAAAATTGAACAATTATAAAATCTGATGAAAAATCCGACCGTTCATCTTGCCGGCTTGATTAAAAATAAGCGACTCCCTGATTGGAAGTGACGCGAAGAAAAATTGGAAACTCACTTGATCCAGTTTTTAATTCCGACATCGTCTCCTGACGAGGGAGAGCAACTTTTAATATTTTTAAAACGTGCGAAAGTTATGAAAGAGCCGGAACACAGTGCCGGGTGGGGGGGGGGGGTGAGCGATACAGTATGCATGAAGGCGGGGGTCCCGCAGTCGAGTCTAGTTATTAATTTGTCAACTAGAGCGCTCTGTAGTTAAATTAGTTTTCGGTGGTGCGTGCGGTGCGACTAATGCTGGTATTATTGATTTAACAATTAACACCTACATTCGTCCAGTTTTGTCCAGAGTGTTTTACTAATGTATGATATTTTGTAGCTTTTGCTTTTTATTAAGTGGGTTACAATTAATTATAGTGCTTTATTCTGTAAACTTACTATAATTAATTGTATTATTCTAATGTCGTAAGCTAGTAATACAAGCTAGTAAGTCAATTTGATTGTTTCACTCATTTACAAAGCTTATTTATGTGGAATGAAATGGAATGAAACCTTTTCATATATAGATCAGACTGTGTTGTACAAATTATTAATTCCTAAAGCTTGCAAATTATATGTTTGCATAATTTCACTGCTTTAACCTAATAGTTAGAAGGTCAAAGGTTTAATTTTGTAGAAATATTTAACGGTATATTAGTCTCCGTATCACTTTATATTAACAATTAAGTTTAATTTATCCGGTGATTCTGCCAAGTGATTTTATTTCATGCTGGTGCAACTATAAATATATGCCACTGGTTTCGAATCTCATGGGTTTATTTGCAAGTTATTACATGAAATAGGAGCACCTGGTTGTAACACCAGGTAATTTAAACTTGTTTTGAACTATCATAATGGAATTATTACTTGATAAGTACAGTGGTAAGGATAACCATCGTTGACGTATATAAAGCACAACCAGGTGCAGTTCTCCCGGGCAGTGAAACGGTGACATTCCGTGGGGAGCCTTTTGAACTATTTAAAATAATCAAAATATGTTTATGCTGTGATCTGGATAAATAAAATGGATGCCACTAACATTAATACTTTGAAGAACTAGGCCTCTGGGGCGGATAGTAGAATCGAAATCTAAACCCTTTACTTTTTCCATGTTAGATCTAATGAACCAGTGTACCAAATTTCACCTCTTTAACACATCGGGAAGTTGGTAATAATAAAATAGTTTATTTCAGTAGGATAATTACATTGAATTGTATTGCTAACGTCGTTAATTTTAAGAAATTTAAACCTCTTTCATTTACTAAGCCAATCAAACACACAAATATACATAGATTGGTGAGATTGGTAATGAATATTCCAGGATTTTGCCTTCTATACATGAAATAAAACTAAACTGTTCTCAAGGTTTTAAATAAATATTTAGAAATTCTTGTAAGCCTAAATGACTCAAGATTACATTATTATTAGTGTACATTTTATTATGTACTTCAAACAATTAAATCAATTTCAAATAATATCTGAAATGACAAATTAAAATCTTTTGTTAAAGTATTTTATTTAGATTGTAGTAACAAATAGCTTTTTGATTAATAACTCAAATTCTATATAAGTTATAGAATATGATTCTAATAAATATAATAAAAAACTAAAAACTAAAAATTAAATATAAAATATAAATAAATATATCATAGAATAAATATAATTCTAAAAAAAATATATTGACATATCTTCTAGTTGTTTTTAAAAACAACGTATAAACTTACTTAACTTATTCACCCTACTTAGAAGACATCGAAAACCATACGCTTACATGGATATAAAAATATCCTCGGGAGCAGTTTAATTTAAACATATTCTGAAATTATACGTACGGAATAATAACCGAGATGTTGGATTGCGCAGCAACTTCTTCAACAATACTATTTAACTGGCAAGAAGACGGGTGGTAGGCCTACTGCTACTATATGTCACATTTCACATGTCACAAAGAGATAAGGTAAAACGCGTGCATTTTACGCCTATGCACACACTCTCAGTTAATCACTTTTTGTGTAAAATTTATCTGTAATTTAAATAGTTTTAACATGACGCTGGAGTATATTTTGCGTCGCGAAAGTTGGTGGTAGCAGGAGCGGCTAAAGTGGCGCGGGGCCACATTACGACGTGGATATGATGAGTTACAGCTCCCAATATACTGAAAGCTTCTTTACATACTTCCCCCAGACTCCGGGATTAATCCCCAATATTGGCAGCAAACTTTTACCCCTCTTCTTTGCAGCGCGTGTTTTAATTTTCGAGATTGGCTCCAGTATATTTACCGCCTCGTGGCTCCGTGGCCGGAGTTTGTCTGGGGAGGCTTTTTATAAAGACAATGGCTGTAAGTGAGTTACGGGAACGGCTGGGCCGGAGTGGTTGCCGTAAAAGCTGAAAGGAAAGGTTTGCGCTTTTACTTTGTCGACAAACATTTCTTTTACACGATGATAGTTATAAACTAAGAGTGCTGTACATACTACCCAAAGAAGCCTGTAACTGTTTATTCTTATAATGGAAATCGTTTGGCCAATTTAAAAACGAAACTTAAAAAAGTAACTTTTGACCACTATTAAAGTGCAAAAAAGTTGCAATTGCAACTATAAAAAAAATATAGCTTGTACGGTATATTGATAATATGTAACCTATATCAGTTTCATTTGATAATACAAACAAAAAAACTCAAAACACCACACCAACACATTAAATTAATTTGTTATTGTTTGTTGAGTGAAATTGAAATTGTAATTTAAATACAGTTTTATTATTTCTCTCAGGACAAACAATATATAAGCTATATGTATTTATTTTAGTAGATAAGTAGTAAATAGATTTTATGGTCATCGTAAGTTAAACATTATTTACTGTAAATTTACTGTATACCACGTCTTATTGCTTTGGTCTTGGTGATAATGCTTTTACATTTGAATTTATTTATTTCGTCATCTCCGTCCTATTACTGTAACGGGTTTCAATTTTAAAATTGTCACTGCAAGAATTTGTAAAACTTAATTCAAGAATAAAGTATATTTGTTTTCAAAAATGCACAGCTCAATTTATAGGTCATTCTTCTCGATGGCTCATAATGAAGCTAAACTATTTAACAGTTTAGTATCAACACTTAGATAAATTACATTCTATGAATGAGATTTTTGAAGATCGTTAAATTTTAAACCTCCCACACGAATATATTTATTGCCCTTTAAAAGTTAACAGTATCTATGTATTGCGACTTTATTATCCCTTGAACACTGATAACTAAAGACAGATACTCTGTGACCTATCCACCAACAACGGTCTCCCGAGCCCACGGACCGTGCGAGTGTGCGTGTGTTGTGTGCAACTTGATGTGCGGGTAAAGCCATGCGGGCAAAGATAGGTGTAATGGCTGATACATGTCCCCGACACTGCCTGATTAATTGTTATTTAGCACTCAATAAGATGCTCCCACACACAGCCCCATTATCAACTCATTACCATTATTCTTTGCCCTTGAAATTTCCGCTGGAGTAAAACAATAATTCTGTGTGATTGTGAATAATAAACGCATAGTGACAATTCAAAAATATGTGAAAAATATTGCACTCACTTGTTTGCACGATTGTAACATATGGCTGTGTAAAGCACTCCAACCAACCGCTTTAAATACTTTTATCTATGTATTTTCTTATTCGTGTTTGATTATAAATTAACATTGACAGGTATGTTAAGAACAGTATAGTGGGTACAACTAAGTTAAACAACATATTTGGGATTTCAAACTCTATGTGGACTAAGGGTAAAAGTTAGTCAATCATGAGATATGTTTTGTTAAATAAGAATATAAAACTGACATGTAAATTACTTTTTCCTTAGCTGATGCGCCAAAGTCAAAATACCGTGAACGTGTGAACCATGTGGTAGCGCACCTTTTTCACGAGCCCCGGATCCCACATAAGCGTCATTTTCCAATGAGGTCATTCACGTTCACGGTCATTCAGAGTCATTCTCCCTATCCCCTAGCGTCACACCTTATTAGTTACAGGAATAAAATTTAAGATATATCTTAGCTATTTATTTTACACGGAATTACTCTATTTTTAAGAGAGAAAGCTTAATCTTGAAAAAATTGCTTAGTCTTCTACTGTTTGTACACAAATCCATGCTTTATTCCATTCCCTATAATATGACTTAATAATATATCAACTTTCAAATTATTAGGTACTCATGCTATTATAATAGGAAATGTAATAGTTCAATGAGTGATGTATTTATACTATACTTACAGTAAATAATTGTGTATTATCAATTATTTAAGTTTGCTCTGTACAATTAATAATCAGATTATAAAACTGTGTATAAAAGTTATGTTCTGTAGTTAAAAACTTAAACTACTTAATAAGCTCATTCAAGCTTTAGAGAAGAAAGTATTCTATAAAGAAGTGAAGGTAAACAAAACGGCAGAATAGGTTCTGGCAAATCTGATTAGGAATGATAAATGCAATGACCGGTAAGGGACTGTTCCTGCCGTAGTCTTAATCAAATGCGCGTCCCGCATGAGAGGGCAACGAGCAGCAAATAGCGGCGTTTGTTGAAATATTGCTGCAACTCAACCTTTCTGGCCGGCAGCGCGCGTTTGTTCAGGGATTTAATAACATTTGCATCCGACCTCTCTTTTGAATCGATACTAGCCATGCATGTTAAGTACTTTAACACTGTTATGTTGTGTTGAACTTTGCTTCTGTTTAAGCACTTGATGAAAAACGTTTAATAGAGTGAAACAAATCAAGGTTTGTTTCATTTTTGAAATAATTTACTTGCAGTACTTGATGATAGTTATCGGTCGGTTTGTCCACTGGTTATCGGGCAGTCCACTAATTATGGGTCGGTCTGCTTATTATCGGTCGGTTATTGCAATAGTTATTGGTCGGTCTGCTAGTTATCGGTCGGTGAACTAGTCATCGGACGGTCCGCTTGTTATCGGTCGGTCAGTGCAGTAGTTATTGGTCGGTCTGCTAGTTATCGGTCGGTGAACTAGTCATCGGACGGTCCGCTTGTTATCGGCCGGTCAGTGCAGTAGTTATTGGTCGGTCTGCTAGTTATCGGTCGGAGAACTAGTCATCGGACGATCCGCTTATTATCGGTCGGTTAGTGCAATAGTTATTGGTCGGCCTGCTAGTTATCGGTCGGTGAACTAGTCATCGGACGGTCCGCTTGTTATCGGTCGGTCGGTGCAGGAGTTATTGGTCGGCCTGCTAGTTATCGGTCGGTCGGTGAACTAGCATCGGATGGTCCGCTTGTTATCGGTCGGTCAGTGCAGTAGTTATTGTTCGGTCTGCTAGTTATCGGTCGGTGAACTAGTCATCGGACGGTCCGCTTGTTATCGGTCGGTCAGTGCAGTAGTTATTGTTCGGTCTGCTAGTTATCGGTCGGTGAACTAGTCATCGGACGGTCCGCTTATTATCGGTCGGTTAGTGCAATAGTTATTGGTCGGCCTGCTAGTTATCGGTCGGTGAACTAGTCATCGGACGGTCCGCTTGTTATCGGTCGGTCGGTGCAGTAGTTATTGGTCGGTCTGCTAGTTGTCGGTTGGTGAACTAGTCATCGGTCGGTCCGCTTGTTATCGGTCGGTCAGTGCAATAGTTATTGGTCGGTCTGCTAGTTATCGGTCGGTCAACTAGTCATCAGTCGGTCCGCTTGTTATCGGTCGCTCAGTGCAGTAGTTATTGGTCGGTCTGCTAGTTATCGGTGGGTGAACTAGTCATCGTACGGCCCACTTCTTATCAGTCAGTCAGTGCAATATTTATTGGTCGGTCTGCTAGTTATCGATCGGTTCGCTATTTGTCGGTCTGTCTACTAGTTATCGGTTGCAAAATTCGTCATTTTGAACCTGACTGTCTTTGCTATTATATAGATCATAGTTTAGAAGTTACAGACATTTGTTGGTCCACAGTGGCTGCAAATCAAACGTAACTCTGAGAGGAAACAATTTATTCCTTAACCTAATTAATTGTGGAATTCCTGTCCTTTTTTGTTTATAAATATTTACATATATTGCAGTATTAAATCTGTTAAAAAACGTCTCCTTTCGGCTATTTTTGAGGAAGTAGTGGAAACTAATGATGAACTAATGAAATGTTAGTATGAATAACATTAAAATAAGTATTTTCCTTGTTATATATATGTTTAGTGACAACTCAGCGTAACATCTATTTCAGCATTCATAGGGACATATATTAGGCCTACTTAATACAAATGTTAATCAATTTATTTCACTTAGGCCTATGATCAGATTAAAGGTAAAATTTGTTTGACTGTCTAGGAAAATGGCTGATGCAATGTAAGCTGCAGACTGCAAACACGAGATATTTTATCTGCTACGTGTCTACATAGTAGAATATTTACACAATATGTTTTACAGTGTTAAAAAACATGATTTTGATGGAATAAGTTATAAGTTTATAAAAACAATCTTTAAAATGATTTTGCGATGAACTTTTGACTGTCCATTAGCAATGTAATGGTACTGTATGGTGTTATACCCGTTTTCCTCACTAAGCCCGCTACGATGAGGTGTTGCAAACAATTTGTCTAAGAATGTTGTTTTGTCGTAAATTATGTCAAAGGCGGAACGTTGCATTTCTGTACAACGGAAATTCGCCTTCCAGTAAGAATCAAATACAAACTGTCTTTTTCCTCGACTTATCTATTTGAGTACATCGAGGGTATTCTTTTTATCGGTAAATATCTATAACTCGCGTGTAAGTAATATAGCGTAATTTGATATCGTTACTGAGAACATTGCATAGTTGTTACGCATTTTCAGTATTATGAACACTGTTTTTTAGCCGAGCACAATGCAATTGTGAATCGTTTTGATAGCACATGTTGAACAGCAGTTTGACACGGCGTTGTAGAAGGCTACCGATAACGAGCCCGTCCCTCATTTGTCATATAACGCCGATTAGCGCCGCGGGGCGCCAAATGAGCAGTTAATTATTGAGCATGTGACACTGCGGTGTCACCCCATGTAGTCTATTGTTCCAAACTGATAATATTGATAAGAAACTGTATTTCGGTCGCTTTAGGAACAACCTAGTCCGAGATAGAATATGGTCAACGATGATAAATTATTTTCAAAAAGTAAAACTTTACACGATTTACAATTTTAGAATCTATTATAAATTAACTGTGCAAAACTAAAGCGAGTGAATTATGACCGTTGTAATAAATCAACAGTTGTATAACAAAACAAAACAACGTTACTGTAGTTGTAGACCAAAGATGAGAGCGCGCAAATGAAGTGAAAGTTAGGCGGTTTAGGCCTACTGAAAATGAAAAAGACAAACTTTGTAATGATTGAGTTTTAGCAAAACGTAATATAAACTTAGGTAATAAATGTTAAGGGTCAGAAACTGAATAAATTGCAATTGTATCTATAATATGTGACAGTAGGACAATCAAGACTTATAGCTTTAAAGATACTTATCTCTGATTTATTAATTGCATACACTAAATACATCAACTTGGAATTTAATTTGTTTAATACCTAAAAGAAACTATCGAATATTCGAGTTGCCTTATCTCTTAAAATTGTTAAGAAAGCTTGTGGTTAACTTATTAACAGTATACCTTTAGCGCATATCGCCACTCATGAATTATGCAAGCGCCGAAATTAGCAGGATAGTAACGAAAGAAACTTTTTAATTTGACAGTTTTAGGCTCATGTTTGCTGATAATATTTACTAACGAGCCGGGTTTTTATCCTCTTTTTTTGTTCAACCAAAGTAAGTACAGTTAGACCCTAGTTATTTCCTACTTAAGAAACTTGTGTCTGCGCCAGAGATTCAAACGAAGGATTTTGATTTATCTTGTTACTTTCATGTTCGACGATAATTTGGTTGAAGTGTAAAACGTAGTAGAATGTACCAAGGGTTTACCTAAGAACTGAAAACTGTCAACCAATCAAAATCTCTGTTTAAATAAATAATTAAATTTACTAGTCCTTTGCATTCAGCAACGGAACACTGTAACGAATTTTTTGAACGGAGATACATGTATCTAAAGAGTTGTATACATACATATATAAGTCATTTATACTAAATATATGCAAACAACATAAGTAATACGTATAGTGTATATATGTGACCTGTATAGACTTCTTTTTGCTCGTAAAAAAGCCTATGAACAGTGCAGTTTGGATAGGATGTGAATTGGGCCACTTCTCCCACTAAGCCAGATAATGATCGGTGGAATTAGTTACCATTAACAATATTATTTGTACATTTACTTTCTGTTATTTGATTTTAGTGTAAAGGTAAATATATTTTAAAGTTTTTCAAGACGTATTGAAATACATCATGTAAGTTATAACAGCTCCTACCTTGCTAATACAACATTGTACAACATTCTGACTGCTGCACAAATCTCTTGATCTTGTCTCTTGACCGTGTACACAGCTATGAGGAAACTGATTCAAAAGAAGAGTTCCCAATGTACAGATAAACCGCAGCTTTGCCATCATTTGGGTGTCGAAAATACTCTGGCATCGCTGTTTAAAAGATAATTTAGAGAATTTATTTATATTCGGCCTACTTTAATTTTACTTGAATCTTTTTTACTAGTATTTCACAAAATATGTTTGTAAAGTTTACAATTCAGACTGGGCCAACATAAATTGAATTATGAAATACGAATTCGATTATTAGCTTGGTATTTACCTAATATTTGTCGTATACATTTTGATCCGACCAGGGTATAACATATTCTACGAAGACCTGTTTACTAAGCACTTGTAACAAACCTTCTCTCGTTCCGGTGAAATATTCGGGAGAAAACTGAACGCTTTGCCACGTACGTGATCTCGGAGGAGCTTTTAAAACAAGCAGTAAGTCAACGTCAGGTGGGGGAGGGTACTTACAGACATACGCGGGTGCTCGCATGCAAATCAGCGAGATGATGGGAGGCTGAGGCTCGGCGGGCCCGGGGGACTGTGATGTACGGCCGGAGGAACCGCGAGCTGAGAGCTGAGAGCTGCGAGCTGAGAGCTGAGAGCTGAGAGCTGAGAGCTGAGACCTCACTCAATAGCTCAGGGGATCATTGTGGACGAGAATATACTCTAATATAATATGCACTAATATAATATACTCTAATATAATAAGGGACATCAAAGCTACTGAAATTATTGTTTTCTCCTAAAGTACCGTATTACCTTATTTGATAGCTGAAATATAAATTCAAATCGTTTTAAATTCAGACGTTTTCGAGCAAATTCGATATGTAAATTTTAACTAATAGTTAAATTATATTTTTGTTATCGGTTTGCACGTTATATTCATCAAACGTGCTTAGATTTTGGTAATTTATTGAATTATTTAAATGTACAGTTCATATTCATGTTTTCTGAGAAAGTTTAACTTTTTGATACTATAAACATAATAAATATGGAGGGGTTCAAAAATTAATCCAAATTTAGAAAAAAACTCGCAATCCCAACAAATAAAATTCGACCTTCGTAAACTCCAGTAGGCCCTATGTTAATCTATTCCTATTTCAATGATGATAATGCCATTTACTGGATTCGCTGTTAACATGAACATATTACAAAATGTTAACAAGTTTTGTTTCCAGTTTGAATAAAATATGTAATTTTGTTAAGAAAACCCTCAACAACATTTGGAAAATGAAATATGATTAAGATTTTGGAATATGATCAAAATGCATCTTTAAACGTGAGTCGTAGACGGAGCGAGAGCGTCAGGCAGACTGTGTCGGTGCAGTAGTGTACCCTGGCGCACGGCACACGGCGCTGGTCTCTCGCTCGCTCGCACTCAGCAAGGTGTTTCTTATCAACTGATACCCTGAAAGCGTTCCCATGTCCCCGCACACATGATTTGTTGGACCCGGGTCCTTAATACCCTTTATCAGCACATTTCATTCGACTCGTCACCTCGTTAATGTGGCTCTCCGTGTTATGAAGAGTTGGCCGTGTTAAAACCTTTACACTGTTTATACATAATCACAAGTATAAACCGAGATACGTCGGGCCTCGGTTGGAAAGGCATTTAATCGCATCGTCGTTTTACGAAGTCTCCTTTTGTAGACGGGGTAATTGAAAGGCTTTTAGTATAATTCACTATCACCGTAGTCACTCAGTGTATCTTTAAAACTGAGATAATGAACTCGCTTGAGGCATTTGGATTGAAATCTTCCGTTCTGCCAAGTTTTAAAATCGTTTAGGATTTGATATGGCCATTTTTCTATAACTAAGTAAAATCCTCATCATTACAAAAAATGTTTAATGTGTTCCGAAGTTACATTTTCCATGACATATTTGGTCAGTTTCGGCATAGTAATTTAGTTTTCATTGGACTTTTTATTAACTGACTACCGACGTTAAATTCTTTGCCTTACATGCTTAAAATTAAACAATCAAGCAAAAGGTTGGATGGTAGATATGGTTTTCCACTCCTATTGCGTATCAATAATAAATAAGTTTTAAATATAATTTAATTTTAAGCCATAAGATGACCAGGTTGTGTTTGGTCAACTTTATGATTGCCTTACAAAGATTATAACGAATGACTAGGTCAACATTTTAAGTTTTTATAGTCCCTTTCTCGATCTTCTGAGAAATACACATAAACATAATTACTAATACAAATATTAGTTTTATAAAGTTAATATAATACACATTGGTCCTCAAACCCATGGAAGTTTTGTTTGTGAGCACGTTTTAAGCCTATATTTTTTTCAGCCCAACATGTAAGTATTGCTTAAGGCTATTGTAAAGGGAATATTTTTACCTTTGTATTTTGTTTAATATATGACAATCATTGAAAAACTAAAACTTCCCTTCAGGTTTTCTTACGAATACCTTTAATTAAAGTGTATGGTTTATGGATATCAGCCTCAAGGTTTTCTCAAAGGTTCTTGGAATGGGTTGGCTTTATACAGGGTGTCTCAAAAGTCGACGACCAAACTTCACAGGCTTGTTAAATATCGGCCATTTCCAACAACAAAATTCATATAATTTGTTATCATACTCTTCATAATTTACGAGCTATTGATGTTTTTAATAATTTTTAAATCTGTGAATTACAAACTTATAAATTATTGTCAGGAAAGAAAATATACACGTAGGACCATACAACTATTACACTGAATTAAGCTGAACGGTATTTATAAAAATTCAACTTTTAGGTGTTTAATGAAATTAAAACACAAATTAACGCAATATAAATTTAAAATTTACATTTCAAAAAAATTTTACTTTAAAACGGTGTCGCCGTTTACAGTTTCTGCCTTAGAGAGTGATACTATATATTAAAAGCTTTCCCATTTATTGCAGATAATAATATTATTAAGACCATAAAAGATTTATTTCCCTAAGTTAAGTAATGGCGTATTTTTAAAAATTAATCTAATTAAAAAAGCCATTAATTTCAAGTAAAAAATAAGAATAAAAATAAAAATTTTCTTAATCTGTTTTTTATTGTATTAAACTTTTAAAAGCTGAATTTATTTATAATTACAGTTTATTTGTATACGATGTAAACATGTTATGGTCCGATATGGATATTTTCTTGTCTATAAATGATTTATGAGATTGCAATACGTAGATTTAAAAAATATTTAAAACGTCAATAGCTCGTGTATTATGAAGAATATGATAAAAATTATATGACTTTTTGTTGGAAATAATCCATATAACAACCCTGTGAAGTTTGGTCGTCGAGCTTTGAGACAGCCTGTAGATAAATGACCTTATGTCTGCTGGTGATTGTATTTTCCTGCTACTCAGTGATTATTTATAACCGTTATATTTGATCACCAGATAAATGTAATAGTTTGGTTGTTTCTTTTGAAGCACTACTAAAAACGATGAAACGATGATTGGGTATTCAAGAGCAAATCATCCGATAAGATATGATTTAATGCTACAGAAAATTTGGGATTATATGTATAGATTTATAACACCCTTGATACGTACAAGAGATATTGTAAATGCGTATTATGTTGAGTTCAGCACACTATTAGTTTTCAGATAAACCCCATCACATGATGAACGAGATGCCGTGTGGCTTATATGTAATGACTAATGATTACTTTGTGTAATTTAAACTGTGTCTGAATAATTGGGAAACCAAACAATTCATTTTTTCAGGTTGAACAGCCCAATTTAATTTCAATGTAAAAGAGTTTTAATTTATAAAACAGTTTTTTATTTAAAGTAATTATTAACCAAGACACAAATAAACGGCTAACAGTTTTCATTACTTCACTAAAATCTTTTATCAGATTGCAGATTTGATATACAACAAATTTTGTATATAGATTTAAACAGTAACTATCAAGATTAATTTTGACTTTAGAAAATTTAAAAATTCAAGTTTTATCTTTATAAAGACGGTGTCCAATGCGGAACCATTGCTAGTATAAGCATGGTTGTTCGTTTATCATATTAAACCTTCACTTGTTTGGGACTTTGCAGCAACCAAACACAAATACAGTATAACGACGCGAGGAAACGTCCAGAGCAATCATCGTCCCATAAACGCGGCTTGGTCGTTCCTGAAGGCGAGGCGCATTGAAAGGATTGATAAAAAGAGGTAATTAAAGGAGAAGCAATAAAAGGCTAATTGTAGTCTAGACGTCTAGTGATAGTGCGAGGCCGAGGATGTGGCCGTGGTGACGCGACACCCTAATGTGGCTACGACGATAAGCCGAGGCCTTCAACCCTCTACCCTCTCTCGACACCTCGCACCACTTGCCTCCCTGGTGGTGTTGCTTACAATGTCTTTGAGCTTTGCAGTTGTGTATGATAGAGATGCTATCAGAACATTGACATATTTTACAATTATGGTGAAAAAGAAACACGAGTTTTGATTTGTTTGCTTGATACTATGAAAGATTGTTTTCATTTTATGATTGTTTGTGGAAGTATTTTCTATACTACTTCCTTAACCCAAATCTGGTTTGGACATTTAGAAAGTTTACAATTTTGTATATCCTAATGTATAATGTTTTATATGCCTCTTTAGGTTTTAGACCAAACGTGAACTTATAGAAAATACTTTAGCTTCTAGTTAATATAAAAATGTGATAACAAAACTTGAAATACAATTTCTTACGAGATAAAATTGTCAGTACTGTAGTTTATTTTTGCTTGTAAAGATGGACAGTTTTCAATGGCGTTTAATGACTTTCTTAGTATGTATACGATGTGTTTTGGTTTCAAACCAAATAATGAAGTTCTAGAAAATGTGAAAGAGGAGAGTTTGAGTTATCTATGTGGTTTCCTAGAGAGCAATAAATAAACAAAAAACTCTTAACAATTTGTCATGATGATCAGATGAAACATAACAAGGCAATCACGCTCATTTGTATTTAATAAAAAAAGATTACATTTGTTATTAAATCAAAAATACACAAGTATTTATGAACATATATGCTATTTCGTTTCTGAACTGTTCAAACTATCACATTCGTATCACGTACGATTCCATCCCTCTGACTCGCCACTCGCCATTCGCCAGCCCAGTGGGCGGAGGAAGTGGTGGTGGCAGTGAGGGATTATTTGTCGGGGAAGGTTGGCAACAGATGATGTGATTAACCCTCGCAAAGCACTAATTGTCTGTCGGAGAGTACTCAAGTCAATTAACAACAGGAACAGTCATTTGTCTTTGGTCTGGGAGGAGCTCCATTTACAAATTGATTTCACACTGCTTCTCTGTATTACATTGAAACATAGCTTTAACTCATATGATTTATATTAAATTTGCATTATAGGATTCACCGGAAAAGTTTAATGGGATTTATTAACAGTTTAAAAGTGTAAAAAATATCGTTATCCAATTTAATGCCATTAGGTTTCTTCAATAAAAACATAGAAGTACGGGATGAATATATTTTATTAAAGATTATTGTTTAGTAATGGTAAAATAAAATAATTTTTACTTAATCTGCTTTTAAAATTGAAACTTAACTTAAAAAATTACCCAAATATGGTAATGGTTCTCAGAAAAATGTCAATGTAGTTTGTTCAAATTTAACAAATACAAATACGTTGATAATATTAAACAGAAAAACACGTAATACACGTAAAAGCTAAATAATTATAATCTGAAAAAGGACACACTCTTATAGAGTGTATAGAAATTACTTAATATTTTACTAAATATTACTTAATATTTTAAAAGATATCAGAAAATATTTAAATTTAGTTGGGCAGTTATAGAACATATTTTTAGCACCCCTGTGTTAACATAAGCTGTGGAAAAAGTGTAACGTAAACCATACAGTATCGGTAGTTTAGTTTTAGCCATCGACACCATAACAATTGTTCTAATCCTAATTGAAATATATTTTATAATTGGTAAAACTCTCTTAAGATGCATAAGTTCATTTATTTGTTGAAGATTGGCTTTATTAATCTAAATTAGTGACATTGTTACATTTTAACGGTTAACAGTTTTACTGTATTGCTGTCTTCCTGAAATTAAGCTCGGAATGAACCTTGCAAGTGCAAGATTCCATGGCTGAGACAATTAAACTAATTATGGTTCTAGTTAATAACGGAGATAATTTAGGAGAGCGTGGGGCAATGGCGGGAAATTGCTAGACTGAATCTAGATGTTAATTGTACACTAGGCGCAACCTGGTGTGAGAATTGGGAAAACTGGATTGCTTATGTGCACCTGTTACAGTTACTGTAACATAATTCATTTGAAATATTACCTCCCGACAGTTGACGTTAATGAAAGGAGTGCCACACATTATAGTTAACAAACCTAACCTTACTTAAGTCATTGAAAATGAAGAAATAAAACATCTAGTGTAGTTTCGTGTAGGCTACCCGTGGAGCCAGTGTATATTACTGGATTGTATAAATTGCATTTTATTAGACTACTAATTAGAACCTGAATCATAGCTTCTTTAGCTCGTTCTGTGGTAGGATGATCATTAATATTGGTTACTCCATTTCAATTTTACAACCAATCCAACAAATAAATTCCTTCACCAAATATAAATTATACGTTTTATAAGTTGAGTAAAAACAAGTAATGTATTATGGAAGGCTTTAAACTCTATTACCGGGCGATACTAAACTCTAGTTCCCCAACCACAGACAGCCCACCTAGGTAGGGAAGGAATAATGACTTTTTAATCGCAGGTAAGTATACGTTTTGTTGGAAATTAACAATTTCATGTTATTCCAGTTGACTTAACTTAGCAAGGTCTTGAAATTACTAGGAAGTTTGGTTTGACGAACTCCGTAACTACGACATATAGTTCTCTAAACGAACAAATATGGTTCTCTAAATATTTATTCTTGGAGGTTCTACTAAATTTCCAAGCTTTGATAAATGAGGGACACCTATTCTCTTTCTGGCGAATGTAAAAAAAATACACTTACATGTATGTATAAGCGAGTGTTAGTCAACTAACTACGTCTCATAATAAGGAGGTAGTGGAGAGATCATCCTACGTGTCAACTCTTACTACCAGCAATGCATCCCCGAACAATATGATATATATACTTCAAGAAATGCTTTTTATTGTGGCTGGGGTTTGAAGCTTAACGAGTCTTTCAGTTATCAAATGCTCTTAATTACAAAGTTCTGGTTCTTCTAGTATAACATTTTAGAAATATCAAACTTTCTTCGACAATCAGTTCTCATGAGAATATACTTCAAGAAATGCTTTTTCTTGTGGCTGGGGTTTGAAGCTTTACGGGTCTTGCAGTTATCAAATACTCTTAATTAAATAGTTCTGGTTCTTCTAGTACAACATTTTATAAAAATCAAACTTCCTTCGACAATCAGTTCTCGTTCTTTTAATATGACCTAAGTTTAAGTTGAACCGTCAGTTTTTGTATTACCAAAATTATTCTTATTATTTTAAACACACTATATTTAATATTAGTGACTGTGATGGAAAATATTGGTAATACGTGTCAGTAGAAAACACTGGTAATAAAGATGTTTAACTTACTTATTATATAACTAGCTGCTATATATGCCCGTGCTTTGCAACGGGGTGAACATTCAGAGTAGAAATATTAAAAAATACCCCCGTCGCAGCAAACCTGCATACTCAGCGAATTTACAATGGAGATATAAATGTCTTAATACTACATAAAGCCACTTATCAAATTTCATAAAAATGTATTCACAAATAAGCGATATATAACATTTTAATTATTCTCCTTAAGAATAACATTGGCGCTGAGTACGCAGGTTTGCTGCAACAAGGAACACAAAAAATGTGTTTTTATGCTAATATCAATATAACTCCACTAGGTGAAGTTGTATACTAGTTTTTTATTCATTTATGTTCATAATTAAGGGAGACAGAGCATTTAATTACTCTCCATAAGAATAACATGGGGGCTGAGTACGCAGGTTTGCTTTTACGGAAGCCTTTGGCAATATATCAATAGACCACAACGAGATGAAGCTGTATCACAAGTTTCGTCAGGATACGTTGATAAATAAGCGAGATATAAAAATTTGTTTCCTCCTTAAGAATAACATTAGACAACGTACTGTGTTTAGCACTTTCAATATCTCGGTAACCAATTAACGTAGAGGAATGATCAAAATACCAAATTGTGTGTTTTTTAAAGCTGAATCTAATGGTAAAAACTAAAATTTGACTATTTCATAAATTATATCTAAAAAATTCAAAATACCCCTTGGGATAGAGCGATCTGGCTGGTTTTCGAACTAAAGTCTTAAATGTTGCTTTACACGTTTATACCAAACGTGTACCAAACGTGAAGTCCCCTAAAGCAGAGCCTTCAGGACTTCTCTAAACGGCAATAGACCGACACTCCTAGGTACATAGACTAAATTTGTGCAAAATTTCAGCAGAATTGGTCCAGTGGTTTTGACGTGATGGAACAATAGACAAACAGACAGACTCCTTTTTAATAATATTAGTGATTATTTGTACCCCGTCGACAAAGACGATTTATTTACATATAAACTGAAAAGCGTTTTCTCGTAGCTTAAAAAGTTTGTTAAGAGAAAATAAATAATGGAACTAGTCCCCGACCTTAAGTGGCATGCGGTGAGGAAATTAAGTTTTCTACATATCGTCGTTGCGGGGCCCATTTCCTCTGGTGTAAACAGCAATTTACAGTGAGCACAGAGACCTCAGTTTTGCAATTTAGTTGACAAAGAGGCTAATTTCTCGGAGCAATTACTAGCCGGTTCCTCCGGAGGCGCACCGCACCCGTGGTGGGTCTTTGCAAAACTGTAGCAAAATGTCACTGCGTATCCTCGACGGTTAGCGCCTTGTCTCTTAATGAGATCACAGTTTGCTATTCTGATCAAATCTTTGTTGCAAACGTTTCGTATTTAATCTGCAACTGGATTCAACACTTACAACTTTGCTGTTATGTTGACTGAAACTTGTGTCTGATGATAAGTTTCTTCGGCAATCCCCTAGTTTAAAACTTACTAAGGAGTGAGTTTATGATCCGTAAGAGGAGAGTTTCTACTGTATTTACGATAATTTATAAATAAAATGGCCAACACTATAATGAGGCAAAACATTGTTAAAAATCGTTTATAATATTAAAACCTACTTAAACAACATTGAATAGTGTACAAATAATATTAAACAGTGGTATGTTTCTTACATACTGCGCAGTCCCAATATAGTTGAGTGAACAGCTGTTTGATACTTTGGCACACGAATGCGCGTCACGCGTTACAGCTGTCGGCTGGTACTACCGTAGTCCTCGCGCGATAAACTTGCAAAGTATGTAACTAACTACATAATATTAAACAGTGGTATGTTTTTTACATACTACGCAGTCCCAATATGGTTGGGTGAACAGCTGTTTGATACTTTGGCACACGAATGAGCGTCACGCGTTACAGCTGTCGGCTGGTACTACAGTAGTCCTCGCACGATAAACTCGCAAAGTATGTAACTAACTACATAATATTAAACAGTGGTATTTTTCTTACATACTACGCAGTCCCAATATGGTTGAGTGAACAGCTGTTTGATACTTTGGCACACGAATGCGCGTCGCGTTACAGCTGTCGGCTGGTACTACCGTAGTCCTCGCGCGATAAACTTGCAAAGTATGTAACTAACTACATAATATTAAACAGTGGTATTTTTCTTATATACTACGCAGTCCCAATATGGTTGAGTGAACAGCTGTTTGATACTTTGGCACACGAATGCGCGTCACGCGTTACAGCTGTCGGCTGGTACTACAGTAGTCCTCGCGCGATAAAATTGCAAAGTATGTAAGTAACTACATAATATTAAACAGTGGTATTTTTCTTATATACTACGCAGTCCCAATATGGTTGAGTGAACAGCTGTTTGATACTTTGGCACACGAATGCGCGTCACGCGTTACAGCTGTCGGCTGGTACTACCGTAGTCCTTGCGCGATAAACTTGCAAAGTATGTAACTAACTACATAATATTAAACAGTGATATGTTTCTTACATACTACGCAGTCCCAATATGGTTGAGTGAACAGCTGTTTGATACTTTGGCACACGAAAGTGCGTCACGCGTTACAGCTGTCGGCTGGTACTACAGTAGTCCTCGCGCGATAAACTTGCAAAGTATGTAACTAACTACATAATATTAAACAGTGGTATGTTTCTTACATACTACGCAGTCCCAATATAGTTGAGTGAACAGCTGTTTGATACTCTGGCCACAGAAAAGTTCCTTTGTCTGTGCTCTGGCACACGAATGCGCGTCACGCGTTACAGCTGTCGGCTGGTACTACCGTAGTCCTCGCGCGATAAACTTGCAAAGTATGTAACTAACTACATAATATTCCTCTTTATATTTTTTATTTCGGTACCAATCATATGAAAATGTTTGTCATACTGGCTAGTTTATTACAAGACAATTTTTCGTTATAAATCTATAAAGCAAAAATTAAGTTTCCGTACCACAAGCAAATAAGTAGATTGCTTTCTCACTTGGGGAATTAATTGCTTTACACACCGGCGTGATAAATGCTACATTCAAGTTTTACTAAGAACCAATGAATTTTTTAGCAAAATGTATCAGTAAATTATTGTTGGGTATGGTCGCAACGTCAACATAACAATAATTGATTAGATGACATTCTTTCCAATAGCGGGCTGAATATCCCATGTTTTCTATACAAATAGAGAAAGTTATATAAATTAAACTTTCCCATCAATATACATTCAATTTATTTAAACTTCAACTAGTACCTTTAACAACAAGGAGGGTCTGGGGCATAAAGTAGCGGGTTACAAATTACAAATTGTAAATTCATTAATCAAGGTGGTGCGAAGAAATAATAATAATCTTTTTTTAGTAGATGGTCTTATATTCAGTGTCGACATCCACCACATCCTCACTCTTCGCGCCGCACCTTGCTGCTAGGCCCTGTATTGCGGCGGTTCCTCAATTAACTATTTTATAGGTTTCCTCGGAAGCGCGGCGGTTCGTTGTGCCTCCCTCTAGCCGTCCGACTGGCGCCGGCGCCGCTGTTCTCACACTTTTCGTAATTTTAGTATGCAGATTATCCACCGTCACTTACAAATTGTCTATTTTTTAGTAGTCAAACGAATGTTCTCAGAATAGGGTTCGGTTGAACAACAATTTCGTGTATACTAATAATATGCGTTCTGTGGGAAATGCGTTGCTGTCGCTTCTCGAAACCGTTGCACCTAACAGCATGTCTGATAATGAAATCTGTGAAATATTAATATGTTCTATTTTAACACACGGTGGATTATAAAAATAAAATAGTAACGGATTGTCAAGACGATAAGTTGTTATGAGAATAATGGAAGACGCATATTCGTCAACAACTATGAAAATTAACGTTTAAAATGAAATAAGGAATGAACTAATTAAAAATATTAGAGCTCTGTCTAAGAATACATATTACAGTAAAATTTTTAAGTTAGGTTCTTTTGTGACAGTTAGGGCCAGAACTTGGACCAATAACTTTATGATTGGTAGACTCTGGTTATTGCACCTTTAAATGGAAAATTAAGTATTTTATCCAGTTTATATAAAAAATACTATAATCTAAAAATAGTAAAATTAGGCGGTTATAATAAAAACCAAAACCCTCCAACATTCACGTACAACACATGTATCTCACACCACCGTGTAACAGTGTAATCGTTTACAAATCCAGTCATTTGATTTTACTAAACTCAACTGAACGCTAGTAAACCACTGTTCAAAACTTTAATATTTTCAATGTTGCTCATTTATACGGTTAATTAGGAATATAACTCACCAGAGTAAACTTAACCGGATAACGTGTTGCAAGAGACTGGAGTGGCGGGTCAGGCGGAAGGCGCGAGACCGCTCTCCAGAGCTCTTCACAGGGCCGTGTTAAAACACAATCTCAATCTATAACTTTCACTTATATTCAAACTGATACATCCATCTGTGTGTTAGAGCCGTCTAGGAGGTCGGCCTTGAGTGGAACAGTAGAACTGGTGATATTGAATAACGTGTGAGTGTAAAGCGTTTGAGAAATGAGAAGACGATGTTCTAAACAAGAGTTTAGGGAGAGGTAAGATTTGAAGACATTTGAGTTGAACATGACAATTTTAGAAAATAAATCACATGACCAAAAGTAATGGGTTGAAATAAATTATGAACGGGAAATGTGTGTAAAACGTCATTGCATGACAATATAATGCATAATGTTCCTTGACAGTATAACTGAGGATTAAGTTAATTTATTAAAGTTATTATTTTATTGAAATATGGGTTGATTATTCACTGAAATAATAAAGAAGTATTATAATTTGAGATTGAAGTAAATTTTAAAAATTGTTAGTGTTTTGGGTTTAAGATTACAATTATATTTGTGTTACCCAGGTTTTTTTAAAAAAACAAAGTACCGAATCCGAAATAAAATGATGTTAAAAATATGATAGCTATCTGTTGTCATATTACTTGGAAATACAATCACACAATTCACGCAATCTAGAAATCGGATTTGCAAGATGATGCTTAAAATCATTGAAACCTATTATATTTTTGTATACACGAATTTTAATATGCTTCCATTAAATTTTTTAAAAAAGATTAACTCTGATCTGAAACTTTTGGGAACAATTCCTTACCCTCTCAGATTTGCAGATAGCTCAGCGAGAACCACCCTACTACAATGTAAGTAAAGATGACATTCTCGATAGTTAAAACAAACTATACCAATTCAATTCAAAACAAAACGAGTCGACACAACTATAACACTTGTACTATCGGAGGTCATAAAACAGCAATTTTCATTCAAGCGACGATTTGCAAACATTATGTTACTTAAAATACAGAGCACTCTGTCGAACCCGATCCGCGGGACGCGCAGTAAAGATAAGACGAGCTGGAGTCGGTATCGCGAACGGCCGGGGAAGATCGTTTGCTTGTACCGTCGTATCGCAATAGAGCGGGGCGAATTGCCAATGATGAGGCCGGGGAGCATATTCAATACGAGCCCGTGATTAGACGCGTGTGCGTGTGTGTTTGTGTGTTGGTGAATTGATTGGCCCGCCAGTTAGGCAGCCAATACACTTTAGGCGATGACCTACACGCAACTGAGCAAACACCGCCTAAACTGAAGGGCCCCTCTCCCTGGCTACTGTTTCGTGGGTTTCCGTGTTCTCGTTAAGAGCGGTTTTGTTGGAGAAAGACGGTTATGTTCTCAGGAGGAAAATCGTTTAGATACTACGTTAAACATTTTATGCGGATTATTTAAAGCCTTTTCAGTCGGGATGGTCTATACTAACAATATTCCCCAAGATTGCAATGCAATGAAACAACTTGACTTGAGGTTAACTTGAAAGTACTGTAATTATTGCTAATTATTGGAAATAATTTAAAATTTGAACAATGAAAATAAAACATCAAAATTCCAATAATATTACATTTTTATTGACTAAGCCTTTTAGTATCATAGATACCATCGTCAGATCAAATCAACAACATAAACAACATTTTATTTTTGACATCAAAACATATTTTATATAGCATTAACAACTAGATTTTAATTGGTATGTGTGTATAATATTTCACGAAATTACCATATTACTTATTTACAGCTCCTTATTTTATGTCAAAATTAAAATGTTGTTTATGTTGTTGATTTGACCTGACGATTGTATCTTTCAGACTAGTCAATTAAAAACGTAATGTTATTGGAATTTTGATTTTGATTTTTTTTAGTTCAAAATTTTAAATAGTTTCAAAAATAATGAGCTGAATGTGAGAATAGAGTTGCATAATTCACGATACGTTATTAGTTTTCACATATTTTGTAATTATTCCAGTTATCTTTTTTTGTGGAACCTTGTAATATTATTACGTTTACTTTAGAAAAACAAGTTCAATACTAACAATAATTGTTATACAAATAAACATATGAATTATTTTGTTTAATACCGCCACCGTTTTAATCAGACCCGCTATTAATCTGGACAAAGCTGTATTTATTATGTTTGTTGTTTTTCTTTATAATGGGCTTTCAATAGAGTTTTCAAATTTATTAGTAATGGCAATGACTAAATTGCCATAGGTAAAATTGTTTGTAGTCTATGTAACTTACATAGTTACAGCATTGAATAACCAATCATAGGGACATTAAAAGTAGTCTGTTCGCGTTGCCAGTAGAAAATGTCTAAAACGTATGATTTTCTTCTCACATCCAATCAATATAACAGTTGGTATATTTGGCAGCCATGTTGGTTGTATTAAAGGAATAGTCATTATTTCAATTTTCATTTTTTTTCTATTTCGTTTTTTATATTTCACTATTTCTTTTGAAAAATTAATTAAATGCAAAATTGAATTTTGTTAATTATTTTCCAAAATTTTCTTTATTTTGGTTTTCTAATGGGGTACAATCTAACCCGAACCCCGTGGTTGTGGTTCAAGGTTTGTTTTAAACCCGTTGAGAGGATGAAATCAAAATTTTATGTTGGGGTTACAAAGGCATTTAAATTACGTAATATACATGAACAAGTTTACGTTTGGTTTCAAATATAAAAAAAATACTCCAAAACATCCAATAAGTGAACAAATTTAAACATCAATGTTAACTCAATGTGTTTATATTTAGAAATGTGAAGTAAACTTTTCCACTACTTTTATTAAAAGTCTTTGGTGTTTTAGGAATATTAAGATATCTGTAATAAACACTATCTGACCAAGTAAACTGTCAAAATCATTATATCACTATGCTCGCCACTAAAACATCGCCTTCGGCTTAAAACTCTAAAGGGACCGGACATAGCTTAAAGAAGGTTTAGAGATGAGTCAAAGTCGGTTTGAGTGGAAAACTGGAAGCGTTTATAATTACGTTTAATCTGCAGAGGACTTTCCAAGCAACTCACACACGCACACACATCACGCACTCGCGTCCAGTGACATGCATGCTAGGTTCTCGGTAGCATTTTGCGAACATCGAAACGACTTACTGTTAGTGGCTGATGATTGGCGGTGCCGTTACAGCAAATGGCCATCGACGACAAAAACAACTAACAAGCAGTTTACCTCCTCCGGCAGGATGACTTCTTTACAATGGTCTTTAAATGACCTCACCGAAGAAAAATCCATTCGCTGTCTTATGATTTTATGACCACAGTTGCCACAGAATATGCCGGCTGAAATAGGGCATCCGTAAAAAGGAGATAAACAATAAAAGAAACAAACGCATCAACTCTCGAGATCACCAGTGACAAGTTGTGGCACACGACAACAATAAGAAGCAGAAGAATTAACATAAAACAAATGTGTAAATTACCGTCAGGTAATTACAAAGGTTAAATGCACAATATTATAAAACGGAAGATAAATTTTAAAATACTTGAACATTCTAAGAACTTTCGTTAAAATATTGTAAGTATTTCGTCTATTACAGTATTTTTTTATCAACCCATTTTACATTTTATTTATTACAGCCAACAGTTAAGTCTACATTAAAATAATTTGCGGAATGGTCTGCTAAGAGTTAGATGTAGGTAATCTAGTACTTTGCGGAATACACTATACTTAGTGATTCACGAACAGATGAATTCAGTGGCGTAGGTACGGGGGGGATCAGGGGGATATATCCCCCCTTGTAACTTGGAAAAATTAAAATTTATATCCGCTTGAAATCAAGCTTATGCCTTTTGATTAAAGAGAAATGCTGTTACTGAAAAACAAAAAAATATGTGTGCAATATCTAAAAAAAATGTATTTATATATTAAGAATATTGTTTGCGTACAATAGTAGCAGATGAACTGCACCGGCACACGGCACGCTCGGTATTTGCAGTGGGACGTGAGTCACCGAACAGTCTACCCTCACCCCCTAGCAGCCAGTTCGACACCTAGCGCACCTGACCTTGACCTTGACGGACTTAGTGAAGTGCTTAACTTACGGTTGCTATATTAGATTTGTAATTTAATTAACTGCAGGCAGCCATACATTTTCATACTGATTTTATTCGTTCTATAACCGCAAATATATGTAAAAGTAAACGATATTTCCTGATGAAATAAAGCGAAATTGTAACAAATAATAGAGGTTAGAGCGAACAGGAAAATAATGGTTTAGCTTATTTGGCAATCGTTGCATAACGATGAAGTTGCCAACGTAAAAACGTAAATACATTTTCGTTCACAGATAAAATTTAAAAAAAATACTGATTACTTTTTATTGATGGTTTAGGTCTTGAATGTGGCCTATCAATAATTATGAATGTAAGGGACACGTCAATGATATCTTCAATTTCGTATACCGGTATCCGCGCTGGTCACGAACACAGTTTTTTGTTTTGTATTCCCTAATGAGATATCCCCCCTTGACAAAGGTCTACCTACGCCACTGGATGAATTAGTTTGTATTATCTTCTGGTAACACAGAAGATTAATTTCGTTGTTAATGTAATCAAAATATCCTTATTATTCGTCCTTAATACGTCAGAACCCCTCCTTGTCGTCAATGCAACACCTATCCCTGAGTTTCATTGGCCTGTGAGTGTGTGCGACATCACACTGCATAGCTGGTAAGACCACACCAGTACAGTACCGAGATATGTTACCAAATACCCGCGTTAAAGTAATTTCCCGGCGAGCCAGCTGCACGGTGTTGCCACGGTTCGGTGGTCCTCAACTACCAATTACTCCTGTACCGCTCAAACTCCCCTGATAACGTTTCCGGTCGTTGTCCTGCTTCCGACCGAACACCGAACAGACAGTAGTAGTGCAACAGACTACAGCACAAGAACTGAACTGTTTACCCCTCCGAGTTGAACGATATTGAAGATGTACACAAGAAGCTGCGGTTGCCGCGCACAGTTTAATACCCGCGGAGCGTGAACAAGCCGCGCGCATGCGCACAAGGTCATTATCGCAGCAGCGCCTGCGCCTAATGGCGCAAACGACTGGATAATGGAATCCAACCGCAGACCAGCCTTCAACCTCAGTCATTGTCAAAGACCCGAGGAATGTTGCTGTTGAGATAGAGTTATAGGTGGCTTTATGCGATTCACCCGGACTAACTTAATCTAGAGACTCGTCGACTAGAGTCTTAGGTGACTAAGAAACGAGAACCGCCCAAAATATTTGTCTTTTTATATGTTTAAGATAAGATTATTTCTATTCTTAAGGAGTTGTTTTACATGTTAAAGGAATTCATGATGTATCGTTTTACTTGGCACGTATATGTAAAATACAAATCGTAATGTTACGTCATACCCTCCTTAAAAGCTCAATGTTAAAATGTTGCACATTTATATTATTAAATGTATCTTAAAATGGATCGCTGTTGTGTTAAAAGTTGATTTATTTCACTACACGTTGGTGTTCCTTTACCGCCACCTTTATCGCCTCCGCCAGCTGACCCGCGGCACCCTGCATCCGCATATCGACTACGGGGTAGCCGCCTGTAACGACCGGTTTACGACGTGGAGGATCGTGTGGCCGCGATAAAACATGTTACCGCCGCAGTTACCAAGCCGATAACCCGCACACATCCGCTAATGTCATCGAATTATGCCGGAAGTCTTCTTTAACGTGCGCTATCGATGAAAACTTCAGTAGCGCTTTTATTGACATGTATGTATATCAAGGTGCTTACCGTGAGGGTTAGTACTACTCAATATGGACAGTTAGTACTCCTGTTATTTTATGTTCGTTTTATTTATGACGCGTTACCAGTTAATGCAACTGCATAATTCAAACCGCGCATCAAACATATTTTACAGGTTGCAACGGTTGCACAACTATTTAAAATAATATCGAAAATGTATGTTTCTAACTTATAATTATACTAAACCTAATCATGACTGTAAAATATAATTGCATGCTTATATTTAAAAACACCTTTATTAAACAAAATATGTCTTACTAGCCTAACGGTTAACAGCTTGAACTTCAGTTTAACAGGTCACCCGTTCGATTTCCGCGATGTCCAGCACAGAATAGGGTTGGATCGTTTTCCTTAAAAGCTCATAATTATCTCTCTTAACAAAATGCCTCTGGCGTAAACGTATGAAAAAAACATTCTTAACATCAATAAATTTAGCAAACTACAGAAATAAGTAGGTACACTCCATTAATAAGCCATTCATTTATACACTTAATTACTGTTTACTTTGATTAAATTCTGGCAATTGAATTAACGTATCAAGGTAATGTTAATTTCCCATTAATTTTGATCTGATTAGAGACCATGATCTTATGTCTTAGGGTTAAAATGTGTGAGTTACGTAACGTTTACCCAAACCCCCCTCCTCCACATAACGCTACGCCATACCCCCTCCCCCCTGAGGTGTGTTACGTAATACGTGGATGGGCTCTTACAACTCGTACATAATCCAGCTTCCATTATATATAAAATTTAAATTACTATAAAATATTCTTTCTTTTAAAAACACACCTCTTGTTTTTCAACTTATATGAATAATAGCTGATGTACCCGTTCTTCGCACAGGTTAGAAAGGTTGAGATCTTGGAAAAGCTGTTCTTGCTTTTGCTCTTTAAGCTGTCAAATGGACGTATCCACAGCTGTTCGCATTACAGTTTCTGAATGTTTACTTTTTCTGAAATGTAACAATTTAAACTTAGGACGTTCACGGGGCGTAGCCCGAGCGGATTTTAAGGAAGTGAATAGGCCTATGTGTTGCACGGGTTCAAGATCTACCTTTGTGTAAAGTTTCAGCCCAGTCGGTTCAGTAGTTTTTGCGTTTTTATCGGAACATCAGACACACAGGCAGACAGACAGAAACCACCTCTTCTTTATAATATTATAAATTTCCCTAAATGGTTCAATTTATACTCAATTAACATTTTAAATAAATAACAGGGAGCTTAGACATGGACACTACCGAACGAGTATGTAATGTTATTTAATTCATAAAATATAAATTTATAATTAAGTAGTTAAAGTAATTTTTCTGTAGTTGCAGCAAAATTGTCACTACGTAAATAAACCATTAAAAATGATGATTTTATTGCAAATTAAACAGAAAGACATTTTACATTTTAAACAGATACATTTTCCCCATAATAAACGGACTCGGAATCTACAATGCTACTGAAACTAAATATATTAATATGAAATAGAATACACTATGATGGTGGGTGCAAACGTAAGTCCTTTAAAGTAGGAAAGTGTTAATTTTTGTAATAGGTTAATTGCTTTTATTAGGGCTTTATTAAAGCTGCCGCCTTACATGCTTATTATGATTTTCTTTTTTTTAGGAATTACGTTTTATATTTAATGTAAGGCGAGTTCGAAAATACATTTATCAAGTTTTTAACAAATAAATTATGTTGAGAATAATTTCGTTTTCCGAAACAAAAGCACTGACAATCTCTGGAATACTGATTTCCGCCTTTATTTTGCTCATAGCTATTTAACATAGTAAACTATATTAAATACAACATTATTAGTTTTTAATGCAAATTTCAAAGGGGTTGTCAAAATGCAAGCAATTAAAATACATTATGAAAAATATAAATCATTATGACAATTGTTTACGTGACCTGCTTCTTGACACTTTTGGGTAATTATATATATTTTTTGCATTAAGGAATAACGTTATTTATAGGAATACAGAATTTTATTCTAAATGTTATGTGTACATGTCCTACTCTTATTTATAGGGTGATCTTAATATGTGACAATAACACTTGGGTTGAATATAAAAATAAAATTCGAAAAATGTCTGTTTTGATTACATTTACATATATGATTTAAACGTCTGCTTTATTTATGTATTGACACGTGTTTATATTTTCACATTGATTCCTCAGCATATAAACAGACAATATATTCAGGTTTACAATATCAAAAGGTTATGCGCTGTAGCTCATATAAGCCACTAGTAAATATGAATTGCGCTGACTGGATGTTTAAGTATGCATATGTTTACGATACGCAGCTGCTTTCTCCATGATTGACGTCGGCTCGGTGAAACCTCTAGAAGCAGAGACGGTCGCAGCGCTGCCACTCCAGCCCCTGCCCGGTCGATAGCCACGACACGATATTTAATACTTAAAGAATGAATATTTTGATGTTAAGTTTCACGCACAAGACCACCGTGTTGAACTTCATTATTGAAATATTTCAAACACTAACTTCTATGTCACCTAAGATTAATAGCATTATATAAGACGATATTATAAATTGCCCATTCGGTTAAGTTCTGTACAATGTTGGCATGGAATTCTTATGTCACATCACTGCCATCACAAATTCACATACAACATTCACATTAATTTACCATCTAGCTGAAACCTAACACTACAGTGTGATAATAGTTCGAAAAGCCAGACCTCACGAGGATTTTTTTACTAAACGAATCTTCAGGGCAACACCTGAAAAATGACTGCCATATTCAAAGCTTTTGCTCGAGATTTACGCGGTGTGGCCAGCGCCGGGTAAATCGCAATTCAAAAAAGAGGCACTGATTCTGCAGGTTGCGTTCACAACCAAGCGGGCACCGCTCATACCTGCCACCCTCTTGAAACGGGCGGAGAACCTAACAATCCAACCTTTCCACCGTCCAACCTCGGAAGAACTGTCAAATGAAAAACTTCTATAAATCGATCAACCAGTGTCAGAATGAATTATAAAACATCGAATAGAACCAAGCCAAAAACGTGAAAAAGTAATTTTTCGAATACTTAACAATTTAAACACTTTCTTAAACTTTCATAAAATTAGATTGAAACAAGATATCATATGTTTTAAGTTTGAATGTTTCGTTGTTTATTTTTATTTGGCGACACGTGACAACCCACAGGCCCATTACATTCTAGGGAGATATCTCTTCCATACTTTTATGATTTGCTTGACTAGACACAATGCTAAATTTTCCCCTAGATCAACTAAAGATAAGATTAAGACTACAGATGCATTGGATTGGTCATTGAAGTCATTCTGGAACTTTGAGGAAATCAAGGTCTGAAATAGTAGTCAGGATTAGGATTGTTTTTATTTACATAAATTGTAATCGGATATGACTAAGCTTATTATATTTGAGGGGTTTAAGTTTAAAAATCGTGATATGTATTACGCATAAAACAAAGGCTAAAACAATGTATTACCCATTCACCTGCAGCTAACCTCATTTTACGAGTTTGCTAATGTTTACGTGATCTAAGAAACAGAGCCAATTGAGCACTCCGGTCTGCTGTTAAGGTATCAATGCCTTATTTGGCCCGTACTATCTAGTTACTAGTTTCTCCACTAACGGATATGCGTTTTTACATTAATGTTAAGCAGTACCTAAAAGCAGTTTTGCAATATCTCTTATATAGAGACCATCTAATTAATTAATTTATTTTTGTCGGCACTTTTCATTTAGTTTTTTATCGTTATATTGTACGAGTATTCACCTTTAATTGATGAGTATTAAATGGGAAAATTTTAATGTAATTTAAGTACTCGATAAGAACAAGATTTATAGTAATTTCTTATCATCGACATTTACTAGGTTTAGCTGATTGCCATTGCCCAGAAAGGTTGAGCAATCCGTCAATGTTTACAAATAGATCTAACATTGACTTCCTATTAATTAATACCTTGGAATACTTCTTTCTAATGAAAAGCGGATGTTGTCTCTGTACTACTTGTGGGCAATATTATTCAAAGATGGTTAAAAGAAACAAAACAGTCTATAATAACTATACGAACAAACAAATAAACAGAGAATGATCAGTAGTGCATACTGTACAGAAGTATATTTACCCTTTGTATTAATTGAAGTGTGAAAGCATATCCTTCAGGCGAACGAACTCTTAAGCAGGGAGTTTTTAAATCAAATGTATTAACGAAACAGAAAACTACTGTTGATTTAATTAACCCACCCGTTGTTTTTTTATAAAATCAGGCCATTTTCATTATATTTATAACTTTAAAGTAAAAACATTCCACAGACACTACGTAGTTTTGTATGATAATTAAATGTAAATCCTTTTCGTCTATAATTAAAAAGAATTCAATAAAATTCCCAGTAATGCTTAATTTTCCCACAAAGTAAGCATACGAGAGCTGCACTAATTTATGTCTGAAACAGCTGAAATGCAAACTAAATGTGCGCATTTTTTTGCGAGTACACCTAATATTATTTATTGCGCCTAATATATTGGTGATGCCTGTTGCACTTGTTCGATCCTTTTGAAGATTCTAAGATTTATTGAGGATCTGTTACACTATTGAAGGTAAATTTGGTACTAATGCAACACATATTGGAAGCTTGGACAGATATAATTTTTATTTTTGTAAGTTGGGTATACTTTTTTTATTATTAGGTTAAAAACTGGTTGGTAACATCTACAGAAAAACATAACCAACCATACATATAAAAATGTATAAATGTACAAGGCAAGTGTATGATTTTTGAATTGTTAGTTTTTACGCAGGAACGATGCGTGCTTTACCAGGAATACTATTGCTATAGTTTTTACTCTCCCTTTGTACGTATATGTAGTACATGAAGTATATGAAGAAAGTACCGTATTGTTTTTTTAAAAATGTTCGAATATGAGTTATTGGTGGAAACATTTGTTTCAACCCCCCCACCCCCTCTTAGACCAAAAAAAGTTATTTTCGCGGTGACGTCTGTTTGTCTGGATATATCTATACAAGGTCCACCAATGGACCGATTTTAACAACACGTGGGAGGAGGTTTTAATCCACATTATTTCAAAAATGTTTTTTTCTATTTCTTATTTTAAATAACGATTTCCCCCCAAAAAACCCTAAAAATACAATTAAAAATCCAAACTTCTAAAAAACGGCTCTAACGATTAAGTTTAAAATTTGGTTGTTTATTTTGTTTTAGATCCGCAACAAAATGGCACAACCCAATATTTCTGGAAGAAATTGAGGTCAGAAACTGTGGCTTGAACTGTTCCCAGATTCAATATTTTTTTATTTGGCACAAACAAAACTGTAAACCTGTAATTAAATGTGCTTATCAACATTAAAAAGAGCTCTCCCCTTAATAACCATCACTCTGTGTAGCAGATGACTCTCTCATGCCTCCAATAAAGGATCTTTGGTAAACATTTCTGAGGAAAATCAAGTTTGCCAAATGATTTTCACTATCGGCCACGGTATTCTATAAACTATTCATAATAAATTTGTAGTAAGGAATTTATTGTAAAAAATGTAACAGTTTTCTGATGGGTCTACCGTTTATTTTTATAAATTAAATTTACTATTAAGTAAAAATATAAACAATCTGAGGTCTGATACAAAATTTCTTTAGTTTTAAGTAAGTTCACGGTTTGATGCCAGTTTGAGAATATTGAAACCGATGCTAACCCTGTTTTGACATCTTGCTACAAGACTCCGCGCACCGGCGCCGGTGGCCGCGCCGCGTTGCTCCACATAACATTGTTATGTAGGCCCGGCTTCCAGCTCTAATTGTATTGCGTTTTGATTGTGAATATGCGTTTGATAATGCTAAAATCTGCACCCCTTTGTCAGGTTTTACTAGGATATAACAGCAAATATAAGTTACCAGTATATATATTTACACATTTAAGTTTAAGGCATTAAGTTATTTGATAAATTGTCCAAATGTCTAAGATTTGTTCAATACTCTCACATCGTTAGAAAATTTTTTAAGTAACAGCGTTATTATCATACTGTGGTCCACAGTACAACGGTATTTGTAATAAAAACTGGAAATAACTTATTTTAAAGTATAATGGTGCGATGCCATAAAGTACCATATATTAATTTACAGCTGAATGTTACACACGCACAGTATATTCAAAAAGGGTGGCACTGAACGGCGAGGTGAGGTTTTGTTTACTATATACTTTATTTCAAATAAAAAAACATAATAGTATGTAAGTAATGTAAAATAATCATTACTATGAAGGTAATTTCACTGTTTGTATTTAATGGTTTGATTACCTGTCTGTTATTTTATATTTTTAGTTTTAACAAGTTATAAGATATTGTGTCTTGTTGACCGTTGTTTCATCTCCAGATCAAAACTTTTTTAATTTTGGAAAAAACAAGATTATTTTTTAATGTTATTATTATACTTTATATAAGAAATGTTTTGGAATCCAAAATCTACTTGGTATTAATTTACCTTGTACTTTTTTAAGATAAGCAGTCCTTCTAGTAGCCTTATATTAAGACTTACACTTTTGGATAGCTACTGCTTACTTAATCAAAAAATATGTAAACTAGTTGTCACACACTTTTCAATATGTGTATTATCTTAGGCCTCTATCACAATACTGGTAAGTTGTAACAATCTTTCTACTTTACTTACAACAATCGAAGTATCTATAGTTTATAAATCCTCACGTTATAGACTAACATTAGAAATAGGAAACCCCGTAATAGCTCCATACTTTGTGTTCGATGACCAGTAAATTTAACCGTAACAAAAAATCATTAATTCGCTTCACCTTTACAATGTGTCTTGTAAATCAACTACGATAAGAGGAGTTGATGTTAAGTAGGCTAATGTTAACGTTTTATTAGGGGGAAAACAATGTGTGGTTGATAGTTAGTCTATTAGAATGAATGTAATTTGTTATTTTGGCGAGAGAAAAAACTGTACATGAATTCAAGACGCAATAGACCTTTTGTGGCCAATCTCAAATATTATAAAGCGTTCATTTTACAAATGGTAATAATATAACAATTATTATAACAATTTGAAAAAATACTTGTAGGTTAAAAATAATAATAAGAGTTCTACCTCGAACCCAGGTAACAATATAATGCACTTTTATGGCCACTGTGACCACTAATTATGAGGATATTTTGATGAAATGCTATGAAAATTATATGTATCGCCGATTCTAAAAAATGTCTGATGTACGGTAATTGTTTGTTTGTAAGCTGAATTTATGAATTAAAATCGAATACATTTTATATTACGTACAAACACTTATTTAATAGCGGTGCAGATATATTGCAATTCTTTAACTTTCAAATAATAATAAATATACGTTTAAATGTTGTCCTTTCAAATTAGATGAAGCAGTTGCATTTCTTATACTGACTTCATTTGTATGTGTTAATAGGAAAATAGTATTTGTATTTACCGTACGTACCCATAGCTTGCTTTATGTTCAGCTATAACTTGTCTTACACTATCTAGCGTTTAATCAGATTACTATACCCGCGGAGGGTGTCCCATAAAGGCTCCCCTCTTAATTTTTGAACGACTGTAAATTTTCAAACAATCTTTGGTAAATGTTACTACCATAAGCCAAAGTATTTTTTAAGTGGTTATGGCTTTCAACCGTCACCCCTAAATAGGGGTTGTTGGGGGTAGTTTTTATTTTTCAAACAGCCACCCCTTTCAAGTTGCATATCATTTTAAAGAGGGCAAAAGAATAAAATTATTGCAGCAAATTAGAACTCTCTATGTTTATTTAATCTAATGTTACGACGAGAAAAAAATTATTAATTTTCTTAATTTTTGGTGAATGGAGTCTTGAACAAAAATAAAGAAGGTTTTAGAATGAATTTCTTGCACTTTCAATGGTATTTGTTCAAAGGTCTGATCAAGGAAAAGTTGGATTTGCCCACCTTGTATCTGATTTATGGTAAGGAGGCGAATCTTAGCAGTTTAAATAACAAAACCAATACATTTTTGGCTACCCATAACATTAGATTAAATCAACATAGAGAGGTCTAGTTTGCGGCATTTATTTTATTTTTGTATCCTCTTAAATGATATGCAACTTGTTAAGGGTTATGCTATTTAAGCAATAAAAACTAACCCCAGCAACCCCTATTTAGGGGTGAGGGTTGAAACCCTTAAGCACTTAAACAAATACTTTGACTTATGCTAGTAAAATTTACCAAAGGTTGTTTGAAAATTTACAGTCGTTCAAAAATTAAAAGGGGGGGCCTTTATGGGACACCCGGTATGTAAACTACATTATAAGAATAAGAATATAAAGAATATAAGAACATAAACTACATTATCATAAGAATAGTTTTGGTAAAGCATAAAGCAGTGAATAAGAAATAACAAATTCAAGAAAACAACATCTAATCCCCAAGCATAGGTTGATTTTAATAATTTGTATCATACTAGCCTTTGTAGGTATAATTTTTCGTCTATATATATATTATATCGATTTATTTTTATAATTAATTAAAATCGCGGAATGGGTGTCTGGGTCGTCATAAATGTTCCGTATTAATGCTAAGATTCTTGAAACGACTGAGCTGACATTTGGCATGAAAGTAGGTAATATTAGGTAGTTATATTCACATAGGCAAATTCCTTAGGGCTCCGGCCCACGGAGTAAAGTTCCAATATCATTCTTGTGGCTGCTGATTTGTTTACTAATTCCGTGGTAACAGTATGTAACATTTAAAAAATCTGCGACACTATAGTTAATATGTTATAAAAACCAACCCGATAAAGCCTTTCAGTTAACCTAAAGATTTACTATGGGGTATAATTCACGCTGCCTGCAGAACTCGAGCAATTAATAATGTGGATACAATATTTATGTGGCTAATGAAGCAATAATTTAGGTGTTAGCTATCTTTGTATACTTTCAGCACTCATTAATGATTCTAGTTTACTTTATGTAAAAACTAAAATTCCTCGTGTATTTATGAACTTGAACTACTTCCGGTTTAATCTGTGTTGCAATATAAACTATAGTTTTATCAAACAATTATAACACTCTTATCAATTAAAGCAAACCGTTAAGTATATAAAAGCGATATTTACATTGCAGATATTGGATCAGGTGTGCATATCAAGACAACTTGCTGTTGAATCATTAAAGATCATGTTTCTTTCTACACCTGTTAACTACAATATTGGATGGCAATGCATTGTTATTATGATGTAATGTTATACTGATGTTTGTGAGGATTTCTTACTAAATATTTACATAATTCCTTGCTTTTGTATTCTTAGGTTCTTACACTAAACGATAACAATAATTAGATTTGTTACTGTTTGAAGGAGACTTATTTTAGGAGTCTAAATTTACATGTATGCAATTTTGGCAAACCTAAAATTATATTATGGACTACTGTGTCAATCGTACTTTAGAACTCACTGTTGATTGTCTCAGTTCACCGATTAAGAATAGTATAAATAGGATCATCACATGCCGTTTATCATATAGACTACTATTTGGGCGCTTCCCAAAACTATTTTCATGTTGAGATATGTTTTCTGAATATACAATAAAAAACTAAAGGATTATCGTATTTGGAAAAATGATTTTGTACTTAAGTCTAATAGTTTTTATAATATAATTAATCGGAGCGAGAAGAGTTACTGACCTGATAGCCGGTCCTTGACAAGGCTGGAGGCGAAGGAGGCGGCGGCGGCGGCGGCGGTGCGATGGACCAGCGCGGGGTCCAGGGCCAGCCACGGGAACGGCGCTGCCAATGGGGGGCCCTGCAGCCCGGGGGGCGCCGGTCTGTGGGCAGGTACGCGGATCACCCCGGCGCCCGGGTACACCAGGCCAGGGGGCGCCTTCAGCCCCAGCGCCGCGGGGTGTGTGTACAGCGAGGTGATGGTCTCCTGCGTCGCCTGGTCGCTGCGGACGGGCATCTCCCCCAGTAGCCGCGAGATGCTGAAGGTCAGGGCCGCCGAGGGGCTGCACTCCCCCGCGCTGTCGCCCCCACAGCTGCGACTGTCCTCGTCCACCTCGTCGCCGTCCTCGTGGCCCGAGTCCACGTTGATCTCCTGGTCCTCCTCGGAGTCCGTCATCGCGCCCGACAGGGACGACGTCATCGCTAAACTGAGTCCTTCGGCTACTAAGTCCTGGCACTTGGAACTAACCTGAGCTGCATGATAAATCATTCACCGCCGAGAAATACAATTTAAATATATGACCGTAAAGGTAACTTTTATCAAGTTTGTTGACACTTGAATCATTGACAACGATTAGTTACTAATATTTTATACACTTTGGGTTTATCAAGCAGATTCAAATGCGAATGATTATAATAACAACAGTTTTAAAAACACAATATTTTCTATAAAAACGAGATCATTAGGTAACACAGCCACTCTCCACACTGTTCTCAATATCGGAGCTCAGTCGGAGCTTGTGACGAGCCGGCAGATCGTTCAACACTGAAGTCCCCCCTAACAATCAACTAGCCGCGTAACAATGTGAGAGGCGGGGCCAACATCGGCCAATCGCAGTGCGGGACGGCTCCCCGCGCACCGCCTCGTGCACCGATTGGTCCTCCTCTCATCCTTGTGCACAATCACCAAATTGAAACCCACTTAACTTGAGGCTGCTTCAACATGGAGTATTAATTATATGTTTAACACTATGTTTAAGCTTCCAGTTCGGCCTAACCGCCTTTTATGATAATGTAATCTTTTTATCTTAGATTGGATTTCCTCAGGGAAACTGTTGTAATGGGTCTCCTTCCCACAAAAAGAAAAAGAAACAATACTTCTTGACTTCATATGCGGCAGTGATTACTTTAATAACACGAATTAGTCAGATGGTCGGATGCCAATTTTAATCTGAAATTTCATATAACAACTCCTTTATGTTCTTAATCTAAGACTGTGTGGGTCTAAGCGAAGTAACATTTTATTTTTATTAAATCCTGCTTGTAATTTAATATAGTGACTTTTACGTGTTGGTGCAATTGGACATTCGAAGTGCAGGTTGGGGAAAATAGAGTTGGGTCAGATATCGTGGTTTATACTAATTCACCATTTTGACATTGTGGTACACTCAAAAACATGCAACTATAATAGAAGGTAACTTAATAAATATCAATGACAAATACGACCTACATAATTGTATTACGTATATTACAACTAAATGATAAATGAAGAGAGACTGTTAAATAGCGACATCGGTTTAATATAACAAATTAAAAGGTGAATCTCCTGGCAATCTTAGCTTTACATAATTTTGTAACTTGTTAGGGTACTTTTTATTCAAACAAATAAATTGCATATAACTTTGAATACTCGCATGTGGGTGTGACAACTTGCTGATACTCCAGAAAAGGCCCTGCATTATCATCCAAAGGCCCCAGATTATCAACTGTGCTATAGGCCTACCCCGAGTTTATTTATAGGCCTATTTTAAAATGAGCTTGGTATTTTATCTATCTATAGCCAGCACCTACGTCAGCCTGATGCATGTCAATATGAGAACCTGGAGTGTTTTACCTGAAGGACTGTGGCATCCATTCCCACAACTCTCGCGAAAAACAGGTCCTGCATGGATATCACATTCCGTCGGCTAAGCAAACAAACTGTCAAGTAATGGCTTAAGAATAATGTATTTTTGATATTAACCTTCCCATCGCACCTTTCCATTCACATTCTTGAGACCCTTACCCCTTTAGAACACAACTAAAAACTTTGATATCCAAACCAGGTTATGCCGACTTAAAATATTTGTTTACAAGTCCCCCCCCCCAGCTATAAAAGAACTCAGTGACATCAAGAAGTTTAAGAATGTTTTGAAACAACATGTTATAGGTAAGAGCTGTTGGTGCTGTTATGACACTTTTCCTAGTTTCTCTTTTCTCCCGAGTTTTTCCTGAACGGGTCCTTTTTCTGTCACCACCATACCTCAAACCTTAACACCTGATTGGACAACTTCGATCTTCGACACCCTTAGTTTTAGCTGTGACGGGTCCCATTCCTCTGGGTCTGCGGGACTTATGAAGAAGCTAACGAAAGGTTGGTAAAAACCAACTTTTCTGATTTCAAAAATTCCAGAACCTGGAGTCAATTCCACTGAGGGATAATTCACCTCAACCTCAAAATACCGAAACATTCAACATATTAAACAAAATGTTTTATAATGTCGTATTAGATCTTTACTTCTTTCTGGGAGGTATTATATTGTCCGTGAATGTGTTGCTGACGAATATTGAATGAATATGTATTTGCATCAATTGCGAGCTACTATAACGATTGTTATTTTGGAATTGAACACTTTCTATATATGGTGGCTTAGCCAATGCATTGTAATGTCTACATATTGACCAACAGATTGACCAGGACACGATTGCCCGATCCACTGCCATCTAAAAAATTTGTTGAACAACCAATTTTAACATTAGTTTTAAGAATTCCAGTCAATCAATATTACAATAGGCGGTCACGAAGTTCCAGTACTCCACCACTTATCAGCAGCGTAGTTTCGTTGCTTGCCTCTAATGATGGCAGTAAACGACGTCTAGAGCAGAGTTAGTTAACTTTTTCGGGGAAATTACAGTTAAATTCAGAAGGGGAATTGGATCCTTGCTTGCTGAAAAGGATAATATTGAACGTTGCTATATTTTACAGCATCAGCTCACATAGTCAATGCAATTTTAATTCTGTCAGTTGTTCTTAGAGTGATAATTAACATTTTTTTAAACCTCAACTGTCCGTCACCATAGGCTATTGACCTGTGTGGTGAACTAAAGACAGCCAGGTACCGTAACAGCATTAGTCACATATATGGGCAAGCCAGAGGTGACCGCTCATGATCGTATAGGAGTCGGCCGGGACCGGGATCGACCCGTCCACGTCTGACTTGCTAGTCGGGCACTTTACCTCTGAGCTACCGCGTCCGGTAAGCATTCCAGTATTGCTAATGTTACTGCTATTTTATACGAATATATGTTCATGTATTTATTGTTATTCATTGCAATCAGATTATTTTAAGCTTAATCAATGTACTTGCAATGGTTATTATGATTAATCTATTCACATCTTAATGGAATACTGGTTATGTTCAAAATGTTGTCGTTTCCAAAACTTGCATGGCTTGATTTTATGTTAAATTTATATTATGTCATTTTGAGTGATGTTTATTGCAATATAACTGTTATTGGATGCAAAAAGAGTAGTCATCTATACACTATCCGTATTTAATAATCTGTAAATATATTTATATTCTTTGAAATATTTTGTTCCAATTTATGTAAACTGGTGTGTTCCTTAGAAGTATACCAATAAATTGATTCATTCAATAATATTGAATAAATATTCACTATTCAGATTAATATTTTCACTGTTTGGAGCAGAGAAAATTCAACCATTCTTTTAGAGTGAACGTTCGCTCTTTAGAAAAATGTGTTTTCATCCTATTAAAGAGCGAAAGATTTCCAATCAATAAATGAGTAGAATCTGTTAACTTAAGAGGTAAATTGATTATACAGTATTAAAATCTATCCTTGTCATATTATAAAAAGGTGCACCATGGAGTAACCATTTATTAAAAGAGTGGAAACTTTGGAGTGAAAACATGATCTTGACATTTATTTACAGAAGAGTAAAGTCACCATATATTAAGAATAAAAACCAACAGTCTTGGAAACCAACAATGTGTCTGTACAACCAGCAATAACTTTCACCACTAGCAGTTTAATTCAGCTGGTCAGTTTAATATATTTAATGTGTTTTAATTTGCCGTGAGCAAAGCCAGGGGTAACAGGTAGTAATAAATATAAATGGCACGATTAAAAACTATAATATTAAAAAATAACTGAGAACCACTAAACAATATAAGGAAGAAATACTTAATTTAAAACTATGCTACATCGCAAACAAATACAAACAGTGGTATGAGATCAATATGAAACATGAATGGATTTACAATAACTTGACAATAACAACAACAATGCTCATTAACAGAATTATATGAAAACTTCTTGACATTAGATAACAAATTAATAATACAATAATAAACTAATTAATAAGCTATTCAAGACTTATCAAAACGTTAACATAAGGTAGATTTTATAGTGTTGATTTAAGAGAAACTATTTTTTTGTACTTCCTATCCTAAAGAACTAAACTAACTCAAATTAGTCCTTACTGTGATAGATCTGAAAAATTCGGCCCTGATGAATATATCAGTTAACTAATAGTTATTGAAAATAACTTAAAAACAATTGGATTTCATTAACTTGTCTTGGATTCCTTCAGCAAGACCAAATATCACAAAACCAACAATGAGGAACTCTTCTTGTGATTCCTGCTCAGAGATAACCCCACTGCCACCAAAGTCACTCGAACGAATGAGTAGATGTCACTCTTAAAAAAACCTTTAGATATATTTAAAGAGTGAAAAATCATTTTTGAAGAACGACATTTTCACTCTCGATAAAAGTGGTATTTTTTATCATTGACTGGAAGTAGATTCATTAATTCGGAGTGAACGCCTAATTCACTCTGACAAATAAACGGGGTTTTCAATCTTTGTATTTTAGCGTGAATCAAGCAATTCTCTACCATTTACCATTTACCACCCTCTTCATCGTTGACCCTCTGGTGGAGGGAATAGATTGGGTCAAATTTTACAAAACAACATTTCACAACACACAAACAAAACAAACAATTGAACATGGCAGGACAAACAGCAAGCAGCACACAGATTATCCGCCAAACTCCAGGTTGTCCCTAAGAAAGTTTTAGTGGTGTAATACGGATTCCTGATCAACAGTTCTTTCACCGCCACTTTGAACTTCCGTTCGTCCAGATCACGCATAGCAGCCGGAAGCCTGTTGTAGAACTTGATGGCAGAGGTTGGGCAGGCGTTTAGTGTTTTGCTCAGTCTATAGCGCGTGGGGCATCAGGCTGCAGCCGGTTCCTAGTGTTGTGGGAGTGGATTTGGTCTCTGGTGCTAAGTAGATGACGACTGATTTTGATCTGTATCAGGCAAGCGAGGATGTAGTGGCTGTAAACAGTAATACAGGATATACAGTGGCTGAGGATATTTTAAGCTGCTGAAAGATCGGTTTGCAATGTTCTCTATAAGCGCTCCTGGTGATAATACGGAGAGTAGACTTCTGGAGCTTGAGCACCTCAGCCACCTCCGTTGCATAACCCCAAAAGTACAGTCCGTACGCAATGTGCGCATGGAACAGTGCACGATAGGCCATCACTAGGTAGGGCTCTGTCACACACTTCCGTAGGCGTCGCAGCAGTAAGTTAACGCTAATGAGTCTGCCACAGACCAGGCTGGCGTGGGCGTTCCAGTCTGGGAGTCCAGCCCAGAAGTTTGACCGGCTCGATGTCTTCCTCAGGCAATCTAAAGAGGGAACAAACCATCAGGCGCTGGGTCTTAGCTTCGTTTAATTTCAATATGTTTGACTAGAACCAAGCCTGGGCCTCTTGAACCTGGATTTCAACGGCTTCCCTAGCATCAATGGGGTTCGGCCTTCTGGTGCGCAGCGTAGTGTCATCAGCAAATAGGATTGCACTGTTGCTGTCATCTATATCATTGATGAGCACTAGGAATAAAAAAGGCCCAAGCACCGAGCCTTGGGAAACTCCCTACTTCACTTCCAGTTCAACGGAGTTTGCACCGTCGACAGTGAACCTCTTCTATGTGTCAGGTAATTCGTGAAAGTAGAGAGCACAATGTCACCCACACCGTAGCATCTGAGTTTGTCAAGCAGAATATCGTGGGACACACAATCTAAGGCCTCTACTAAGGCCACAGGTGTAAGGTGGGGTACTAAGGTCACAGAGAGTCAATGCCACTGAGTCCCCATCCTCGAAGGCCTCTCCCACTTCTCTTGTTATTTTGGCAACGGCAGATGTTGTTGACCGCTGAGTACGGAAACCGTGTTGAGAATCAGTGAAAAGCTCATGTTCTTCAAAGTAGCTATACATGTTCTGCTTCATCATCGTCTTAAGCACTTTACCCAAAACTGGAAGGATCGAAATTGGCCTGTAGTTAGCCACGGCCGAGCGGTCCCCGTTCTTGAAGATCGGGACTGTCCTGGCCCTCTTGCGTTCATCAGGGCAGCTACCGGCCTCTAAGCAGTTGTTGATGACTTTGATCAAGAGAGGTCTAGATGTGCCTGTTGGGGGTCTCAAGTCAGTGCGTGGAACCAGAAACCCTTGGGAAGCGCTCAAAGTACGGTTTTGGCCCATTTAAATAACATTGGACAGCAAATCAAAACAAAAGAAGCAGAACAGCTGGGATTAAAGATACAAACATATGGTTTGCTAGTATTTATTAAAAGAATAAGCCAATTTTGTGAGGAGGCTACTGGCGAAAATGTTATGTCCTAAATTATTGTTTATTTATTGTTGTATACAATTTTGTATAGTTTTAAGTGCCTTTTGGGATTTCGAAAACAATCACTCCCTGTGTTCCACCCTCAGCGCCTTCAGAGTTCAAATTTTAATATTTTGAAACATAAATCAATCTAATTGAACATTTAACAGTTTGTATAACATCAAGACACAGTACAGAAACACGAGGTTGTTACAAGCTAACTTCTGGAATGGCATCACAATATAAACTAATAGGACTAATAGGGTTTTGGTATTGAGGTCGGTGACTCATAAAGAAAATATCTCCGCTCGGATACTCTTACTATGTATCTTAAAAATATATAAGCTAATTTGAAGTTATACTAATTGTTTTAGTGCACATCGTTTAAGAGCTTAACGGTAAAAGGTGTCCTCTACCGTTCTCTACGTTTGTGCCAAAATGTTTTATTTTAGTTTACAACCAAATGCATTTAGATCTCTTAGCTACGGCCCCGTGCCTTTGTAGCAACTTTCAAGAGATTGTTTTGAATTTTTATACTAATACGCTGTAGCTTATGTTTGTAACGTCAATTTTGTTTAATTTAATATTTTTTCTTATCATATAAATTTTTTGACTTAAAGAATGCTCAAAGGTGTTTAATACCGGTGAATGGTGAGAGACGCGAAACACTTGTAACAATAATTTCCTCCAATTGCCACCTGCAACAATATTGTTTCATAAAATTAATTTTGTAACTTTAAGTATTGTGATGAACTATACTCCTATGTAGATAAGCTTAAAAATATTGAGAAGATGAGAATACCATTGCAACAATCGAAGCTGATGTTATTGGCTTCGTTACGCCAAACAACCAAACCAAGTCGGAATGCAAGGTTAACGTTTGTCGTGTTAACCACAAAACACGTTGGATATAAGTATTGGAGATACAAACACGTCTACAAAATATAATGGACATAAACAGAAACCAAATTAAATATAAAAAGTAAAACTAAGAAGTTACGAAACTATTGCCCTATGCCATTGCTCAAATTTAACTATCACATTACCTTTAACTCTTAGAAAAGTTATTAAAAGTTAGTCATATATATATATAAACGTCATTATAAATAATGTAAATTGCCAGAAAACCGCGGGTTGGTTTTTCATGTACGGCATTCGATAATATTAATTATAATTTTTTACTGGAAAAACCTTAATCAGTTTGACTAGTGGGAAAGGGTGACTTTCACGTGTTTATTAATATATTTCAGGAAGAAAGCAGTTCGTCTAAGCATAAAATAAAAAACAAATTTACTAGCTATTCGTTTCGGAGTGCCTCAAGTGTCAAAATTTGGTTCTATTTCATTGATATTTTACTTGATTTGATTTTGTTGTAATGACATATCTAATTAACACTTTGCATCAAGTGCTGATTACACTGCTTTATAATGTATAATGTACACAGTGATAAAATGATTGACCAGTTGTTAAAAAGTGCAGTCTAATTTGAACAGAATATATCTTAAATTCAGTTGTGTTTTACTCTCAGTTCATGTGTGAAAAGCAGCAAACATGATTTCCCCCTTTCACAATAAAGTAGCCTAGTTTTACAAAAATAGTCGTGCGATTTATTTCAAATTGTAATTATCTTGAAAACTAAGCTAGTTTAAGATAGGCTCTTTCTCTATCAGCAAAGAACATTTCTCTTTTAAGATATGTGTAGATTTGTAACGCTTAAAGCGTTAATAGACGTGCAATTAAGTCATAATAATGGTCCGTTTACTAATATTACTCAAACTATAACACTAGACAAACAATTAATGTTGCTAACTGTTACCAGGCATTCATAGCAAATGTTACCAGCTACTCTCCGCCAATGTTCCAAAGCTAAACTATACTTTGGGTAGCTCTTACGAAAAAATACACCAGAAACTTAGGAATATTGTTGCCCAAGAACTGAAAGAAGTATTATATGAGGTGTTTGAAGAAGTTGCGAGAATGGTGGAGAACGGATCATTAAGAAGAATAGATATTACAGCTATTGACAGGAACAAAGAATTCGCATACATAATAGACCAACGGTCAGGTTCGAAACCGGATCAGTTCAGCCTGTAGACGTTGACATTGAAAAACATCTACAAGCCAACAATAAACTCCTTTAAGGAAAAATATATTTGTGAATGAATAGTGATTATTGGTTTATTTATTGGATCTCGTGTAACAGATTCAAACTTGTTTGTGATTTTTGGACCAGATTTAAATTGGAACAGAAAGTTTACTAACAGTATCAACATTGGCTGTACACGTTTCTATATCAATCATAAACCATCATCATTTGTACAAAAACTGAAAAAGGGAGAAAGTTTGTGAAAAAATGTGTTAAGGATTAATTGTAAAGCCTAAGATTATTAACCTTGATTTTACAGCAACATCAGTGTAAGGAGTTAATTTGTACTAATAAATTATCTTTATATAATTTACAGTTTTTATCTTACACTTTTGACTATATAATACGTAACAAATCAATGAATGATAAGAAAAAAACATTGAGTAGGTGGTTGCTAAGTATTTTTTTGCTAACTAATTTGTTATCATAATTGAATGTATAACGAAATAATATTTTTGATCTAAGATTTCATATTGAATTCAACACATGTGCTTAAAATCAAACCAATAAACGTGATAAGGTCAATTAACATTCTCTTTTATCAGGCGCTAAGTGATACTGAGACTCCCGCCCAACTCTCAACACAACTTATTCTAATGGGAGTATATTTTGATATTCTTAAGTGGCCTTGATAATTATCAATTATCTACTTTTGGTTCTTTATAGCTGTTAGTTCATATGCATATCAGAGGTACATGTAGTCTATATACAATATTAGGTCTAGTTATATGTATGTAAATATCTATATTTTAAGTTTTCAACTTATGTATATTCATTTTGAAGTATGTTTAGTTTTCTACGACATTTGGTATTGAACAACAATTGTTTATTTTATTTTTATATTTCTGATAAAGAGATAGGAAATCTCTTTTTACCTTATTGCCCGTCCACATAGACTACAGGTTTGTTAATGGATTGTATCCACCAAAGCAAGGAGTGAGCCGTTTACAGTACGAGTTTTACAATGTACAGTAGAGCCAGGACTGGGATTCGAACCCACGACAGGGCCGCTGCCACAGTGTTATAGGGTCAGGACCTGTTGCCTTGACCTCTATGCCAACGACTCTCCTCAACTTAAGGTATTATTAGCAATAACAGATCTGCAACGTTTTACGGTGGTTTATGAAATGTAGTATTCGTTATCTCAAAGGGGACTTTGTACAACTTGTACAATTTTATGGAGGCTTAAAACTTTCCATAAATCAGATTTTTGAATTTTTAACTCTAAAATTTTAAAAACCAACAATTTTGGTTTTTACTAATTAATAGAGCTTTAGAAAAACAAATAATTTAGTGTTTTCCTCGTTAACCTAGGTTAAGTGGTTGCGGATAAAATCCAAAAGAAATGTTCATAAAAAATGTCAATCTTAAGGAAAAAAGGTGTTTAGCTTTTCCTCAGTTAATTTTACAGAAAAATCACATTTGTTTTTACAAATACAATTAGCTCTACAAAACAATCATTTTTCTGTTTGAATTGTTGTTCTAAGTCCAACCGTTGCAGAGATATTCAAAGTGCTAAACACAGTACGTTGTCCAATGTTAATCTTATGGAGAATAAATCAAAATTTATACCTCAATTATTTATTAACGTATATTGATGGAACTTGGTATATGGCTTCATTAGTTATGGTCTATTGATATTTGCACACTTTTTTATATTCTCCCCGTAGCAGTAAACCTACATAGTCCGCTCCAATATTATTATTTTGGAGGATAAATGAACTTTGATATCCCACTTAATTATGAACCTATAATAATAAAATGTGGTATGTAGCTTCAAATGATTGATTTACATTGATAATTGCTTTAAACACTTTTATTATCTGTCTTGTTGCAGCAAACCTGCGTACTCAGCCCTCATCGGATTTAGTAGCTCAGAGGTAAAGTGCCTTATAGTAAGTCAGACGTGGCTGGTTCGATCCCGGTCTCGGCCGACTACTGTAAGATCATGGCTTGCCCATCATGGGCATAAAGATACCTGGCTTATCCCATGTGACTAATGGCGTTACGATACCTCGCTGTCTTTAGTTCGCCGCACAGGTCAATAACCTATGGTGACGGGCAGTTGAAGTTTTACAAAATAATTCTATTCTTATTTTTATAAGAAGTCTAGTAGTTTATTTTTTATTTTTCTGTCTAACTGACAATATAATCTCCTCTCGCCAGTTATTTTTAAAAGAAGAAACAAAAACAGCGGCTCATCCTCACGCACAGGATTTCACCTATGTGGGGCCCATATGTCCAATTGTTCTTGTAACTGTTATGTAAAGATTTGTTTTTGGAAATAATTAAATTTGTATTGTATTGTATTATGGAGAGTAAATTAAATGTTATATATCACTTATTTATGAATTTTATTTATGCACCTTGGTAAGGGGCTTTATCTAGTTGATGTGAGACACATATCTCGTATATGCATTTGAAATTCGCTGAGTATGCAGGTTTGCTGCTACAGGGTTATATATATAAAGGGTTTAATATCAAATTAATACAAATAATACAAGAAGGAACAGTTCATAAGTACTATATTTTATTGAACGTTTGTAATGAGTTCAGAACTGTAGGAAGATTTTAATTAAAAATAAAATATAGGTTTTGTGTTTAGTTATAACTGGCTATAATAACTTAGCCTTCAGTAATTTCTTCAATAAAAGGTAATTGAAAACAGTTACTTTAATGTGAATGCTTAACATAGAAAGTTATCTGTAACCTTAAGATCTTTTAGGGAATTTCCCCTTTAGGGAATAAGCTATTACCGTAGGTCTCATGGTAAGACTTAAGCCCGAGACCATGATAACTTTTTGTTTTGAGGTCCCCAGATGCCAAAAACACGATTCGTTCAAATTTATATACATTTATATATATACATACATGTATATATATATATACATATATATATACTATATATGTATACTATATATATATGGTGTATACGGATACAGATATGTGTGTCCGTTAACACAATAACTTGAGTAAAAAACGTCCGATTTCGATGAAAATTGGCTCAAATGTGTAAAGTGACATTCATGACTAAGTTCGTAAATCAGAAAAATCGGATCATGGGAAGGGGGGTTTATGAAGGTTTTAAATTTTCCAAAAATCAGTTTTTGCACTTTTTACCTTAAAATTTCTAAAACACTCAAATTTGGTTTTGAGCATTTTATAGAGCTTAGAAAAATTTGGTATTTTAAATTATTAACCTAGGTTAAGTGGTTGCGGATAAAATCCTAAAAACCTGCTCATAAAATCTCCCATGGTAATCTTATGGGAAAAAGGGTTTTGGCTTTTCCACAGTTAATTTTAATGTAAACTTCACATTTGCTTTTACCATTCAATTCAGCTCTACAAAACAATCATTTTGGTGTTTAAATTGTAATTCTACGTCCATCCATTGCAGAGATATTCAAAGTGCTTAACACAGTACGTTGTCCAATGTTATCCTTATGGAGAATAAATAAAATTTGATATCTCGATTATTTATGAATGTAGATTGATAAAACTTGGTATGCGGCTCCACGCAGTACTGTTATATTGATATTTGCACAAACAATTGATTTTTTGTTGAATATCCCAGTAGCAGCAAACCTGCATACTCAGCCCTAATGTTATTCTAATGGAGAATAAGTAAAGTTTTATATCTCCCTTAATTTTGAACATAAATTAATAAAACTTAGTATGAAGCTTCACCTGGTTGAGTTATATTGATAATTCATAAAAACACATATTTTGTGTTCCTTGTTGCAGCAAACCTGCATACTCAGACTCATGTTATTCTTATGGAGAATAAATAAAATGCTATTGATCTCTTATTTATTTATGTATTTTTATGAAACTTGGTAAGTGGCTTTATGTGGTAGTGAAAAACATATGCATCCATTGGAAATTCGCTGAGTACGCAGGTTTGCTGCGAAGGGGGTATTTTGTTCTTAGTATAGTTATGTTTTAACAACACCAAAAATTAAATTAGAAATAAAATGTATTAATACTGTAAAAAATATGTCTGCTGTATGCCGAGATTGATTGTTTCTTCAGTAATCTAGCCACTGTGAGGAGAATATCCCAGGCATGCCTTCGTAGTGCTCATGGACTGTTTCTTCAGTAATCTAGCCACTGTGAAGAAAAGATCCCAGGCATGCCTTCGTAGGGCTCATGGACTGTTTCTTCAGTAATCTAGCCAATGTGAGGAGAAGATCCCAGGCATGCCTTCGTAGTGCTCATGACCTGTTTGTTCAGTAATCTAGCCAATGTGAGAAGATCCCAGGCATGCCTTCGAAGTGCTCATGAACTGTTTTTTTTAGTAATCTAGCCACTTGTGAGAAGAGATCCCCAGGCATGCCTTCGTGGTGCTCATGAACTGTTTCTTCAGTAATCTAGCCAATGTGAGAAGATCCCAGGCATGCCTTCGTGGTGCTCATGAACTGTTTCTTCAGTAATCTAGCCAATGTGAGAAGATCCCAGGCATGCCTTCGTGGTGCTCATGAACTGTTTCTTCAGTAATCTAGCCAATGTGAGAAGATCCCAGGCATGCCTTCGTGGTGCTCATGAACTGTTTCTTCAGTAATCTAGCCAATGTGAGAAGATCCCAGGCATGCCTTCGAAGTGCTCATGAACTGTTTTTTTTCAGTAATCTAGCCATTTGTGAGAAGAGATCTCCAGGCATGCCTTCGTAGTGCTCATGAATTGTTTATTCTTGGATTATTTATATTAATATGTATATTAACAATTTGTTATTGTTTTGCCTACTTCACAGTTTATTAAGGATTGTATGTTTATTTATTGATGTTTTATATGGTTTCTTGCATGTGAGCTTGTTCGATGATTTGTTAAATTATTTATTAGTCTAGTAATGGTAATACATTTTCATGTTCTACTTATTTTTGCATTGATATTAAGTATATGAATTAAGAACGTTGCATGTATCTGTATGAATTTTTGTAATGGATGATTTCCGTTGGAATAAATAAATATCAAAAAGTTTATCCAAAGTATTTCTTAGTGACTGATCTATTGTAAAATGATAAGAACTACCATTACACATTCATTACCAGCTTTACCACCAGGGCCCGGACTCTTGGGTGCGAGGATCTCCCTCAAACCCAGGAATTGTTTCATAAAACAAATTATTTATCATATGAGGAAATCCAGGTACAGTAGTGTTTGACACGTTCACTAAGCCAGAACCGACTGCCAATCTGAAACGTCCGCCGTGTTAGCCTGTACCAAAGTGGTGACCAGACTCGTGGTAACAATACCAAGTTTTGTTGCCTATGCTTGTATTATGTAGGCTATTGAGTGCGATCTGTGATCGACTGATTATCACGCGTCCAACAAGATGCCAATGCTACTTAGCACGGCAGAGTAGTTCAAAGTTGGAGTGTCACACATCTGAGTAGGGACGAAGGGATAAGCTGTATATAGAACTGCTGTTCAACTTCTAAGCTGGTGACGTTCAAATTTCAAGTTGAAATATTAAAAACCGAAAAAGCGCTGTTTAAAATGTTTACATTGAGGTACTAATGTTTTATTTTTTTTTATTTTGCCGTACTCAATTACGGCAACTACGCACTATCAGACGCATAAATATTGGAAAATCTGATGGCTGAGTCTGCAATGACACATAGAGACGTAAAGAACCAGGCGACAGCAAATTAAATATAACCAAAGAACATATATATTTTCTGAGGACAAGCCACGTAGTTGTAGAGATTTTGGTGAAGTTTCAACCGAATATGACCAATTATCTCTCTTATTATTTTTATAAGGATAGGTCAATATCTGAACCTTCGGTGCTCAGGACCTCACCAGATATCCACCCGAGACTATTTTTGACCTCCGCCAATTTAATGACGAGTCTTGAAAAACGCTCAACACTAATTAATTGTAGGACAAATAACTCAGATTTCCAGTCTTGAGTTTTATTGTAAAAATCCCCCCCAATGGCAGCTGTCTATTTGTAATTTCTTCACTCTCTACCGTTCTCTCCGGCCATTGGCCATTGGTCATAATTAAAGTCTTCGATGCTTATATTAAGGCATGAACGATTCTTCAAATATAGCAAAACCGGTATGGCTATTTAGTTTTATGTGGTGTTAAGGAATTTCCTATGTAGGGAAGAAGTTGTTGCCGTAGTCGGCATGGTGAAAATTAGGCCTGGCGACTTTTCAATTTAAAGTCCCCAGATGCTTAAAACCCTATTCGTTCAAACATATATAACGTTTAAGCGTGAGTGTGCGTGTGTGTCCATGAGCGGTGCATTAACTTTCGTAAAAAAGGTCCGATCTTATGAAATGTGGTACAAACATGTAAATAAGCATTTATGTCTTTAATATTGAAAACCAGACAAATCGAGCTATCCAAATAAGGGGTTTGAGCCCCAAATCCGGCCTTTTTGAATGTTTGTATATAAATTTGTAAATCTACATTGTAGTTTGCACCATTAGATTCAGCTTATAAAATAAGCGATTCAGCTAAATTATTGCTTTACGTCAATGGGTTACTGAGATATTGAGAGTGCTAAACACAATACGTTGTCCAATGTTTTTCTTTTTTAGAAACGAAACATTACATTTCGCAATTTTCTGAACATGTATTGACAGTACATTTTGTAAACATGTAATGGGCATTTTTTTGGACCTAAAAAAGGCATTTGATGTCGTCAACCATAATCTATTGCTTTCAAAACTAGAGCGTATCGGTTTAAGAGGAGTCGCACAGGACTGGATATCGTCTTATTTAAAGGGAAGGATTCAGTCTGTAACAATGCCATATAAATTGACCCTTCTGGATGTCTTCGTTACCATGAATCAACTCAAACTTTGATAAGTTCTGGTGTTCCTCAAGGTTCGGTTCTTGGTCCGATGCTCTTCTTGCTTTTTATGAATGATATAACTGATTCAGTTGGTAAAGGTAATATTTTCCTCTTTGCAGATGATACATAATTTTTTGCATCAAACAAAAACAGAAATCAACTTGAAATTGAGATGTTTATTCAGGGTAGTTCCTTATTGCAGTGGTTGGACTCAAATAATCTTCTTGTTAACGGTGATAAAACTAAGTACATTGATTTTTGTATAAGATCTAAATCTTCTAGTCAGTTAGTCTTAATAGGTGATATTGGACTTAATTCTTGCTGCGAAACTAATTTTCTAGGTTTAATAGGTGACTCAAATCTGAAATTTTCATCCCATATTGATAAAGTGTCTAAGAAACTGAGCTGTGGTATTTTTATACTGCGTAGGTTATCTACTTTCTCTAATCTAGATATTTTAATGGCAGCATATTATGGTTGTTTTTATCCACACCTTGCATATGCTGTTCCTATCTGGGGATATGAAAGAACGGCTACTGCAAGCATATTCAAATTGCAAAAGAAGGCACTGAGAATCATATTCGGGCTGAGATCGTCTAGGTCATGTCAAGGAATTTTTAGAGAGAATAAAATTCTGACTTTCCCTTGTCTATATATTTTGGAATCAACCTGTTTAATTATGAAAAATCGAGAATATTTTCAAAAAAGGAAGCAAGTTTTGTATTCAGCAATAAAGATGTACAATAGCCTTCCAAATAAGTTTAGATTTTTAAATTATTTTAAAATATTCAGGAATAGCGTGAAAGAATTTTTAGTTGTTAAAGAATATTACAGTGTACATTTATTTTTAAACGACGACTCAATTGTTTAGTTATACGTTTGACTTGTATTGTACATATTGTCAAACATTTTGATACTTCCATGTACATATTACTGACTTTTGTCATCGCATTTTATTTTGCTTACGACAATAAAGAATTTTGACTTTGACTTTGACAAAAGTAGGGTATATTGGACACTCCGAGGGCAGGAGGAGCAGGAGGAGCCCCCCCCCCCGAGCCCCCACCCCCGAGGTCTCGTCTGTGACACTTTGCGAATTTTTTTTTTTGCGAATTTTTTTTGCGAATTTTTTTTTTGCGAATTTTTTTTTTGCGAATTTTTTTTTTTTTTGCGAATACTAACCTAACCTAACGTAACCTAACCTAACCTAACCTAACCTAACCTAACCTAACCTAACCTAACCTAACCTAACCTAACGTAACGTAACCTAACGTAATGTAACCTAACCTAACCTAACGTAACGTAACGTAACCTAACCTAACCTAACCTAACCTAACCTAACATAACCTAACCTAACCTAACATAACGTAACCTAACCTAACCTAACCTAACCTAACCTAACCTAACCCATCCTAACCTAACCTAACCTCGGAACAGATTTCTGATTGCAGATTCTTGTTCGTCTAGTCGAGCCGAGAAATTTGAGTACCCACAAAGTACATTTGGACGATGTAGGGGGGGGGCTATCTCGGTTACCATAAGTCGGATTTGAATTCTGATTGCAGATTCTTGTTCGTCTAGTCGAGCCGAGAAATTTGCATACCCACAACGTACATTTGGACGATGTAGGGGGGGGGGGCTATCTCGGTTACCATAAGTCGGATTTGAATTCTGATTGCAGATTCTTGTTCGTCTAGTCGAGCCGAGAAATTTGCATACCCACAAAGTACATTTGGACGATGTAGGGGGGGGGCTATCTCGGTTACCATAAGTCGGATTTGAATTCTGATTGCAGATTCTTGTTCGTCTAGTCAAGCCGAGAAATTTGCATACCCACAAGGTACATTTGGACGATGTAGGGGGGGGGGCGGGCTATATCGGTTACCATAAGTCGGATTTGAATTCTGATTGCAGATTCTTGTTCGTCTAGTCGAGCCGAGTCATTTGAGTACCCACATCGTACACTTTGGATGATGTTTACAAAAAAGGGGCCCGCACCACACTTTTGACCTTTTTTTTGCATTTTTGGAATCTCCTCGTCAAGCCGAGTATTCTCAGTACCCACATGACATACTTTGGATAATTAATACAAGAGTTGATCAGGGTAACGCTACAACCAACAGAGCTAGCCCATCAGCGCTTGCGGTCAATTGAACTACTAGTGAATGCAAATTTTGAGGAGAATATAATTGCAATGCTTGAACATATACTGCAAAGGGGGGTGTATCGATACACCCCCCTTCAAGTACTCTGCACCGAGGCAGACGTTCGCACAACCGACTGACGCGTCCAGTCTACTGTCTGGGAATGCGGATGTTGTAATTTGATACCTCGACTGGAGGGTGCAGGTGTTCACACAAAAAACCGACAAGTTGAGACCTGTCTGGGAATGCGGATGCTGTAATTTGATACCTCGATGGGAAGACGGCTGACCCTTCTAGGAACCCATAATAGTCCGCCCGTATCGAGTTCCATTAGAGCAGGGTGGTCTTTACCCCAGACAGCGGTTGAGAGTTTTTGCCCCGACCTTCTCCGAAATCCATTAGTGGGGAGAGTCACCCACATCACCAGCCCTCCTTCAGTTCAGTTCGAGAGTTCAGTGCGTGAAGACGTGTTAGTCCGATCCTGTTCCGTTCTACGCGATTTGTGTTAGTTGCTGATTATCATCATTTGCGATTTGCGATTTGCGTAAAGCACATTTGAACTATTTAAAACGTACGTGTTGTGCTGTATTGTTTGTGATTATCAAAACTTATAATCCATATTAAAGATGAACGCCACACACGTTTGTACCATTTGTGGTTGTATTTTCGTGCGTAGAAACAATTTGGTGCAACACCACATCAGATTCCACGGCTTGAGACCACAACTACCAACACCAACACCAACGCAGCAAGGTACGTTTTTTGCGTTGCATTATTGTTTTAATCAGACCTAAATGTTAGTAATATAGAAATACGTTATGCAATATAACCGCAGAGTGATACTATTATTTTTATTTAACAGCTTTAACTATTTAGCGCGAATAGAGAACTCTTTGTTTTTTAAATTTAAAATTACATGACTATATCAATATAATTTAATTTTAATAACTTATGTTATTGCTCGCCCCATCAAGTCAAGTCATCAGAGTACCCACATTACATACTTTAAAAAAAGGTAGGTGTTAAACATTTCACAATCTAATCGTTTTGTGCGTTTGCAGATGGAGTAGCTGCATGTCGGCTTTGTCGAGCCACCTTCGTAGACCGGGGAGCTTTAGAGCGTCACATGGAAGCGAACCACCGAGTCATTCCACCCCGGCAGGTGATTGATGCTCCGCAGACGACTGCCTATGTCAATCAACACTCCGTTGAAGGTGAGAATCCACATTAAAATAACTTTTTCCCCTTGAAACTAATTACCTTTTTTATAATTATTTAACTAGGTACATGAAGAAGAATGAGACCGTGACAACTGGTGTACTATTGATTTAATTGCTAGGGGGGAGATTTTCGCTCCCCCTAACACATAATGGGTTAGGGGGAGATTTTCGCTCCCCCATACGTCAGGAATTGTTGAAGACTAGAACAAGAATGAGACCGTGACAACTGGTGTACTATTGATTTAATTGCTAGGGGGGAGATTTTCGCTCCCCCTAAAACATAATGCTTCTTTAGGGTTGGCGCAGCTCAATATTGCAGCTACATCCTTAGCCTTGAACCCCGAATCATGAATGTAGACAAACAGTACAGAAGATTACATTCCCTGTTGAAAATTTATATTTTTAATTAACAAACTTAACTTTGAAATGTGATTCTCGAGAGAGGGGAATTTGTATCTTTAGTTATCCTAATCTGTTTTTTATTTTTATTTTCAGATGAAGGACCGGGTCCTGGCCACCACACCTGCCATGAATGCGGTCGCCGTTTCCGTCGTGAAAGAAACCTGCGTCGACATGTGGATTCTACCCACAGCAGAGTCCGCAGGTTCATATGCGGCACATGCGGCGCCGAATTCAAGAGGGAAGACAACCTGCGTCGACACACCATGCAATTTCACGGCGATGGTCATGGACGAAGATTCCCTTGCGCATACTGTGACCGGGATTTCAACGCGGGGTTCAGCAAGGACCATCATGAGCGGTTCACCTGCCCGATCATGAAGGACCTGATCCTGAACCGAGTGGCTATGGTGCAGGACGAACCCCAGCCAGGACCCAGCACGGAGCCACAACCTGGAACGAGCACACACCCGCAACCCGATGATGTTGAGATGACTGGAGCAGGACAGTCAAGCCCCGTATTCTCAATCATTCAACGGGGTTTTCGCAACCGCCTCTTAACCTACCGTCTGCAGCGACCGATGGAGAATCTCGTCACAATCGGAGAAGTGATGGCGTTGTTGATTGTTAGCCTTACGGAGTTGCTTGAGAACACCTTGGCGAAACACCGCAGCATTAAGGTCAACTTGAAGCTGGAGTGTGAATTCCAAAATATTCACAACAACACCTGCCTGCGCAACTTCAAAACGAAGATGACTCCGTTGACGACGACCTCGGACCTGAACCAGTACATCACAACAGCTTTTGCGAAGCTTATCAGAGAGAAGGCTGAGTGTGATCATATCGGCTCCGGGTGGACATACCTTCGCGTTCGTGATTTGGAGGTCGGCATCAACGAATACACTCCTCTAGGTGAAGATGGTCGAGCTTGGCTCCCACTGCCTATGTCTCTGGAGAACACCCAAGCAGTCGTCAACGTATTGAACGCCGATGAGCGGTGTTTTATGTATGCAGTCCTGGGAAAGTTTGTACAAGAGAACCCTAAAAGACCGACATCGTACACCGACGACATCATCGCCCGATACGATTGGACCGGCCTTCAATTCCCCGTTGCTCTGAAGAGTATCAAGACGTTTGAGCGGACAAACAACATCAGCATCAACGTCTATGGTATTGATCACACGTGCGTGGGTCAGAAACCTGACGGACGACCAAAGTATCAGGACACCGTCTTCCCCTTGAAGATTTGTAGGCAGGAGCGTGAAGACCATTGCGACATTTTGTACGTGACAACGGACGGTGATAGTCACTACGCCTACATCAAATACCTTGGTCGACTGATCCGTCCCCAGCTTACAGCACATATGGGTAGGATATTCATCTGTAAGCGGTGCTTCGCGCACTTTGATAACCGTCCGAACAAGCTCGGTCTGACGGGTGCACAGCGTCTGGAGGAGCATAGGCGATACTGCTCCGCTTCAGCCCCTATTCGCATGGATACGCCGAAGAAGACAGAAATCAAATTCAGCCATCCAGAGTTCACCCGACGCGAGCGTTTCACCATTTACGCGGACTTTGAGTGTGCTCTACTGCCGACCGCGGAGATGGATGAACAAGTGGATGAACCGCACGGAGGAGTAGCCACCCACATTCACATCCCATACGCCTTTGCGTACCAGATCATCGACTCGTACGGACTTGAGGAGTTTGAGCCTCGAGTCTACTTCGGGGATGATGCGTCAAAGACATTTATGGAGATGTTGAAAACTGATGTTGAGCGATTGTGGAACTTCCTGTACGAAGCAAGAAATCTGCGCCCTGTCCTGACCCCAGCGGAAACTATGCAGTACAACTCGACAGCGAATTGCTACCTCTGCGGATCGGCTTTTTCAAGCGAAGACCCAAAGGTTCGTGATCACAACCACGCGCCGCCCTACGAGTTCCGTGGCGCTGCGCACAGATCATGTAACCTACGCTACAGGGAGCAGAGAGTAGTCAACTGCTACTTCCACAACCTCTCCAACTACGACGCTCACTTCATAGTGCGGGAGTTGGCGGTCGACCCTGGTGATGTGTAGGTGTTGGCTCACACGGAAGAGCGGTACATCGCTTTCACGAAGCGGTTCCTGTTCGACCGAGCAGCGGCACCGGTTGGGATGCCAGGGCGTGGAAAAAGACAGCCAGGATTCAGAGTCAGGTTCCTCGACACCTACAGGTTCCTGGCTTTGAGCCTCGCCAGCCTCGCAGCCGCACTTCCACCAGCTCAACTCTTGGAGACGAGGAAGAGATTCCCCGAAGACCACCTCTTCGATCTAGTCCGTAGGAAAGGCGTGTTCCCGTACAACTTTGTAACGTCGAACGCCGTATTGGAAGATACTACGGAACTGCCTCTGCAGCGAGATTTTCACAACGACCTGACCCTGGAGGACATCACGGATGCAGACTACGAGCATGCTCGCAACGTGTGGGAAACCTTCGGTTGTAGGAACCTCAAGGACTACGCCGAGAAGTACCTGCGCTGTGACATTGCGCTGTTGACTGACGTCTTTGAACGCTTCAGGGACACGTCGATGGCTGAATACGAACTAGACCCTGCGCACTACTACACCCTACCGTCATACGCCTGGGATGTCATGTTAAGGACCTGTCGAGTGGAGCTTGATACGATACAGGACTTTGATATGTACCTCTTCTTCGAGCAAGGCATCAGAGGAGGTATTTCCCAGGCGATCACCAGACACGCCAAGGCCAACCATGATGGATGTCGCCCTGAAGATCGACGACCTGAAGAGCCAACGAATCACCTGCTATACTTGGACGCCAACAACCTTTACGGTTGGGCCATGTCCCAGTGTCTTCCACAGGTAGACTTCCAATGGCTCAGCCGCCAGGAGATCGCGTCCCTGGATATTGCAGCGTTGGACCCCGAAGGACCCACGGGCTATGTCTTGGAAGTTGACCTTCGCTACCCCGCCCACCTGCACGACCTTCACAAGGATCTCCCCTACTGCTGCGAGACCAAACGTCCGCCAGGAGGGAAATTCAAGAAGCTCGTTACGACTCTGGATGACAAGAAGAACTACATCTGCCATTACAGAATCTTGCAACAGGCGCTGGAAAACGGACTGGAGCTTGCGAACGTGCATCGCGTCATCTCGTTCCGTCAGTCTCGGTGGTTGGAGAGCTACATCCTAATGAACACCGAACTGAGGAAGAAGGCCAAGACCAAGTTTGAGCAAGACTTTTTTAAGCTTATGAACAATGCGGTCTTTGGCAAGACGATCGAGAATGTTCGCAAGCGAATGAACGCTAAACTGGTGTGTACGCCGGAGATGTTCAGGAAGTACGTGGTCAAGTCAAACCTCCTGGACCGAACCTACTTCAACGATGACGTCGCCATTGTCCACATGTCGAAAGTCAATATCGTCCTGGACAAACCGCTGTACGTCGGAATGTGTGTCCTCGATCTGAGCAAGTGGCTCATGTACGACTTCCTTCGAAAGATGAAGAACCGCTACGGCGATCGTCTGAAGGTTGACTACATGGACACTGACAGCTTCGTGTTCGACATCCAGACTGAAGATGTTTATAAGGACATGTTGGAGCATCTGGACGATTTCGACACCAGTGCGTACCCCCAAAACCATCCCTGCTACAGCCCCATAAACGCAAAAGTCATCGGAAAGTTCAAGGATGAAGCGAACGGTCTTCCGCTGCTCGAGTACCTCGGTCTTCGCTCGAAACATTATTTCATGGACATTGTCGAGTTCGAGGAGAGGACCGAAGATGACGAGTTGCAGGTCATGACGGTGAAACGCGCCAAGGGAGTCGCTAGAGGTGTTGTAAAACACAATTTAACCTCTGACGACTATCGGGAATGTCTCTTCAACGGCGTGTTGAAGAGAACCATCAACACCAGGTTCCAGTCCCGAAACCACCGCGTCTTCACAGTCCAAGTCGACAAGCTATCCTTGAGCTGTAACGATGACAAACGCTACATCCTTCCGGACGGTGTAAATACACTGCCTTGGGGACATGTTGACGTGCCACCTCAGCCCGAAGACATCCCTCAAGACGATGAAGAGGCGGAGGATGAGGAGCGTTGAGTGGTTGTGTCATATTACCAAAGACCCTGACTTGACTTGTATATTTCCGATTTTGCTAAACCTAGTCATTAGTTTGTATCGAGTCTCGTAAAACTTAGAAATGTGCTCCTTTGTTCTAGTCGTTAGTTTGTGTCGAGTCTCGTTTTTGCTAGTCAATGTCAAATGTTCAGGAGTACATACTCGATGTAAAATATATATATAAGGTGTGTAAATAAATAGCCAAATTGTTCGTATATACATTTGTCTTTTTTTTCCTCCCCTCACATAGTCTTAAGATTCAAAAGTAAACTACCAATTCAAATATCTAACTACTTGCTAAAAGTGTAATTGCTAAAGGAGGTGAGGATATGAATGTTACTTTAGAATCATTGTATGATAGGTATGTCCAAAATTGGGTCAGACCTAGTGTTTTCACCAACACGCGAGGGGGGTGAAAGGGGGGTGTATCGATACACCCCCCTTTGCAGTATGTGTTCAAAGCATTACATTCATCTTTTACCTCAAAATTTGCATTCAATATCTGTTTTGCTCGTTCAATATGTGTCTGTCTGACTAATTGCTAAAAGTAATTACTAAAGGAGGCGAGGATGGGAAATAATAAGAATATTTCTTTTTTATTCTGAGTACACAACTAGTTTATTGATAAAAAACAAATGCAAAATTTCAAAACTCAATTGGTATACATTTGTGCAAAGAGTCTTCTGATCAGTGCATCGTTGTGGCCGACAGAAGAGTGTTCAAAGAGCTGCACAAAGTCCTTCATCTTCATGCCGTAGTGGGTGCGGCAGTACAGGAATACAAGGCAGTATTGACCGCAGACCAGAGTGTTGTCACCTTGAAGGCGTTGCTCGTTGTACAGGTAGCGACGAGCGTTGCGTCTCAGGAATCCTTGGTAGAATTGAAGATGTGGCGGTTGACCGTAGCTGTCAAAGAATTCAATTATTCCTCCTCCTTTGTTAAGGTAGAAAGCGACCCAGTGAGTGCCATCTTCATTGTGTGGATCAGTGTTCACAATCATAGCAGTAGATGGTGAAATATAATGGGGCAATTGATCCGCAGCGTAGACACCAACGTTCTGTACGGGCAGTTTAGCCATACACTTTTGAATCTCTAAGGTATTCATTCTACTGTGTCGACGCCACAGTCAGTAGTAGGAGTAGTAGTGCTAGTAGCAAAACAAAAGCAGGAACTGGTATCACTCTCACCATCGTCAGCGTAATCATCAGCGTCAGCGACATTTGTGCTTAGATGTAACCAACTGCGTAATGTGATGCAATTGGCTAGAGCGCATCGTGTGTGAGCTGTTCTGTGGTGGCGACATCGCACTGCGTTTGTTGATAGTAGACTGTTGATTGACGATAGTGATCCGCAGCCAATATCGTTGATATCCATGACATTAGTAGTACAGTGATCCGTGATGAAATTGTATCGTACAAACTCTTTTTTCTCAGCACCTTTGACGTAGACAATCGGTCGTTTGGCGATACATGCACGTAACTTTTCCTCTAGCACATGATACCAGATATCACCTTGGTCCCATTCCAATCCGTGACAGTGTTTTGTGAGCCAATAGCTTTCACGCAGTTTCTCTTGTGATAGGAAATCTCGACTGAATGGTGGTTTGGCGATATGATGCATTAGCAGTGTTCCACTGGCCAATTCCAAGACGCACACTTCCTTCAGAATGTAGTCATTTGCGTTGTCCTTGAAACATTGAAAATCTACAATAATTGGAGATGCGGAATTTTTACGCGGTACTCTGCATAAACGATCCATCTTGTGCGAGTGTTGGTTGTTGACTGAGGAGGAGGACGACGACGCCGCGGCCGACGATCTAACCACCAAAGTCTGCAGACACGTTGCGATGACGATCGATTTCTATGACGTTGTCAAACTCTGCGTATACCAGACAGTTGACAGTCTCTGTGAGCCCCGTGTCGAAAGCAATCTCCATACGCACACTGCCGTTGCGCACTAGGTTCCAATGGGTCGTGTCGCTTGCTGACATATCAGGTGTTAGATCGAATGCCATCAGACAGTATCCATCGTCGTAATCGTCTCTATTTATGAGATTACCAGCATCGCTAAAGTGTATGCCGGAGCCTGAAAACAGACTGTGATACGCCATCACATATTTTCCCTTGCCGGTTTCGTAGTGTGGTTGTAGCGGTTTGGACGGCACTTGTTCACCGTCCACGTACAGCGAGAAGTAGTTGGTTTTGAAATTTTGAAAGTTAAATGGATTCTTTTTTAAATCACCATTATAAGCGGCGTTGGTGACCAGTCCGACAATGATTCGTTTCGGCACTTGACCTAGAAACACATTGTCCAAAGTTTTGCTCCTCACTCCAAACGGTAGTGTGAATGTTTTCAATTCCACTCTAGTGATTGGGTATTTAGCTGTGCCGGTCTGAAGCGTCTTGCTGTGCGCCAACAGTACACCTTCGTATCCAGAGATTCGCATCAACAATGTGCACCTTGTAGTCACCATCATCCGCCATAATGGAGAAGGAATCTTTTGATCGGATCAGTTTAAAACGCAGTTCCACACCGTTCAACAGGAACTTGTTCTGATTACACATGTCCACATGTAGGCGACCGAGCATATCGATTTCACGACTTTTATTTGTCATTTTTCGTCTCGCCTTTAGTCCATCGTTATCGTCCAGAGTATTGTCCATATAGCCGGCATCGTCCGCGTTCCACAATCCACATGTTAAATGTGATTTCCTAGCATCATAGCCGTAATTCATCAACGTTTCAATATACGCTCGATATGCATAAGTGTTGTTTTGTGGTGTGACCAGTTTCTGATTCATACTCATATCGACTTGACTGAATAACGTGTGCAGCCAATTGTTGACTGGACCAATTTTGTTCGATTCATCGGCATCTGCGATTGCCGCTCCTGTCGACTTGACAATAGACGCTGTAACTTCCAACATTGTTTGCGAAAGATCGGTGTATTCTTCGCCGTTGCCGGGCACAACAAACTCGATGGGCGAATCATCAGTCAGTGTGGAGATTGGTTTGTACTGAATCCATTTGCCGCTCTCGATACTGGTCTGCGTCGGCGGTAGGGAGAATAAGTCCAATTCCGTCTTGACGCATTCACACGACTTTTGATGTAGAAACGACATTGCTAGCGTGTGTGTTAATTGAATATATCACGTACGGAAGTTCTCCTCACTGCTTTCCTCGTCTTCCTCGTCTTCTTCCTAACTGTCCTTCTCTTCTTGCCCTTCTTGGATGACGACGACCTTCCTCGAAGGAGTTTCGTCAAAGACTGCGGTGTGACACGACGGCCGCCGAACATGGCGCGCTTCGCGTTCCTCTTACGCGAGAGTCTCGCGTTAGTCTTTCGCGCAGGAGTAGCGCGTCGGTGTTTCGCGGTATTCTTTCGCGTTACGCTACGGTGTTTCGCGCGAGAGTCGCCGCCGCCACTTAGCACACGTTGAAGTTTGCCATCTGCCCTGCGTTTTAGCGAGTCTGTAAACTGGCTGAAATGATCTCTAGCGGCTTCTTTGGGATCCCGCTGGTGCATGGCCATGTCGCCCAAGAATCCAACACCGGATTTCAACGCCTCTTTGGCCACAGCAGAGGCTCCCGACTAGAGTAGAGGTGTGATGGTGCGGAACATACCGCCTAGGAAACTGCCAATTCCATGTCCGCGCTGGTAGGGTGCACCGCGAAATACCCTATCGATACTGCCGCCGGTCTGCTGCAATTGTTGGCGACGGTAGTAAGCCAAGTAGGGATCGTTTGTATTCATAATTGCTGAGCTACTCTTTTGAAATGAAGCTTCACGTACGACGTCCCAAAGAGGAATGACGCTTTTTTACTAGCGTGATCCCTTAGGTCAATATCGATCGTTTCAAATGTTCCTTTCATAACTGGCGCATAATGAGGACTGATGAAATGCACAGTCTTATGCGCGCCGTGTGTGTAGTTATCTCTGTCAATGTTGATAATCTTCAAAAGCGGCGCTGTAGTGTCGCCAATCAGCTGCGGTTCAATCAGATCACAATACACGTACAAGTGTGTCGGCAGTCCCATAGTCAGATTTGGTGGCCATATCGCTGTGAGGTCATTTGTCAAAACGTTCTCGTACGGATCGAAACCCAACTGGAGAGACAGCGCTTCGGTGAAATGCACTTTGCTTATACCGGCCACCATTGTCGTGATCTTGACTCTGTCCTGCTCTTTGTCATACTCAAAGTACAAGTACTGGGTTACATCCTTCGCTTTATTGATCATTTTCAATAAATCGGTTATGTTCTTGTAATAACCGGGTTTCATCTTTAGCATAATGTGCTCGACGCTGAGTGTGACGGGAATACTCGGCAGAACGAGTTTATAGTCGAGCCAAATACACGATTCATCGTCCACAGTCATAAAGGAGCATGGATAATGCGCTTCGACCAAAGCCATCTCCCACTCGCCATCGCCTTCTAATCGAATTTGTCTCGGCAGATGTGTAGTGTACTTGGACACTGTGTTTTTTGGAAAATAATCCTTTGAGCTGTTGCTGGGCAATGTCAAATAGAACTGGTTGCTATTAGGCATTTTGCAAATCTTGCGCTCCTACCCAAGAATTGAACTCGTCTCCGTAACCTGCCCACTTGACGAAATAACGCTTACTGCGACCACGACCCTTAGCGGCTAGTATTTCAGCAATCTTGAACAGATGGTCGTTGTATATTGTCACTTTTTGTAATTCGTATTCGTAAAACTGACCAGTCACTTGTTCACCGTTGAGATCCGCCAAAGTGTACATTGGCAGAGGCATCAATGTGTTTACACGACGCACCACAAACACTTCTTTACTCCAATTAGTCTCGTAACCTTTTGCGAATGTGCCCTTCTCCTTAGATATGCGCACTGTGGTGCCAACTGTCAGTTTTGCCTTAACACGACGCGGTATCTTACCGAACATGCGACGCCATACCTGATGCAATATTCGCTTATTGTCGACAGTCACATCGACTGGCCGTATTCTGTTGCCTAGACTCTTGTGAGCGCTGTTGTTGTATGCGCCAACCAGTTTGTCCAACACATCTACGTAACGATATGTGTTTTTGTAAGTCAAATATCGCCACATGCGAGTTTTCAAAGTGCGATTCACGCGTTCCACTACGGCCGCTTTAACATCTGGGTTTTGTGTAGTGACATAGATGATTCCGTATTGTTTGAATAACCTTTTCGTCTTGGCACCGGTGAATTCAGTACCTTTGTCAGTTTGTAAACAGCGAGGTGTATCGGTCGCTTCGGCAAATATCTCCTCGAATGCGTTGGCCACTTCAGCTCCTTCTTTCCGCCTCAACGTCCGCACATACAGGTGTTTGCTAAACACGTCTATTACAGTCAGTAGGTAGTTGACGCCGTCGTTGTGTTTACTAAGACCACGCATATCGTTCAAGTCCGCTTGCCACAATTCAAATGGACCATACACTATGTAAGGATTGCGCGGGAAACGCTTGCGTGCTGGTTTGTGCAATGTGTAAGTGTCCTGTGTTTGTAACCATTCAATCACTTTGCGTTTTGAAACTGGTTTTGCAGCTCGCGCTAAAGGAGCTACACCGCCATACGACGAAGGTTCGATGGGATTGTAATACAAACGCTCCATAATGAAAACCTATCCTGTGTACGTTTCCCACTTGTCCAAATTTGACGACGGCTTGTTTCTAGTTAGAAGATCAAACTGCCCTGTCGGTGTAGATGTTACACGTTTTCCTCTTGCCGATCGAAGCCGATTTACTAGCGGTGTTCTCAGTATTGATTCAGTTGATGTGTCTTCCACGTCATCGTCTGATCCTTCTCCTCCTGTGAATGATGATCGATATTCGGCATTTATTTCCTTTAGTGCTCTTAGATTATTCATATAGTCCTTTGGAACGTTCATCGCTTTCAATGCGATGAGCACTTCCCGCCATCCTGGCGGTATGTAATCACGCATACGCACCTTTACTATGCAATTTAAGATATCCACTAGATTTGAGTCTGGGATTTTTACACCGTTGATGTACACTGAATAGCCACTGTCCCAACTGATTAAGCTGCCGTCACGTTTCATGAAACGTAAAAGATTGCGGGCATCAGATCTGTAAGTTTTGGAAAACGTTTCCACAATCTCTTCCACTGGACCACCTTCCGCAGCGGGGTGCGATCGTTGACTATGTTCAATCCCACCCGTCTCCACGATTGGTATGCTAATCGGTTGGCGTCTATTCTCTGCAATATGCAAGAAGCGATGTAACGCTTGTTTGTACAATTTCCACTTTTCACTATCGTCCATACGTTTTTTATTCAATATTTGTTGCATCTCCGCGTCGAGGCTGTTTTCACTGGATAGATTAGTCGGTCTGTTATCCGTAGCATTTGATTGCAGTCGATCAATCAACTCTTGCGGCACAACTACCATCTTCTTTGCATGTTCCATATTTGCACTAATGACTAGCTACTTTTCTAAAGTGTAACTTCACGCACGACGTTCCAAAGTGGAATGGCAAATGATTACCAATGTTATCTCTTAAGTCAATTTCCACACTGTCAAAAGATCTATTCATAACAGGCACATAGTGCGGATCGATGAATGATGTTGATTTATGCAATCCGTATACATAAGTAGACGTGGATATATTGACAATTTTCAATAACGGTGCGACTGTATCGCCGACCATCTGCGGCTCGACTAAATCACAATACACGTACATGTGTGACGGTAAGCCAAGACGAATGTTGGGCGAACGGATGCTTTTGTTAACTGCATCACCTTCCAGCGTCAATTCATTCGGATCGAACCCCAATTGAAGCGCTAACGTTGGACTTAATGTAATTTTTCCAACATCAGTTCCCATCGATACTTCAATGAATTTGTTGTATGAGTTTTCAACGGTGAACTTTACACCAAAAGTAATCGCTAGTTCTTGTGAATTGATATGATCACACAATTCTTGAATATTTGCGTAATCACCAGTCTTCAATTTAATTCTGTGGTTTTGTTTTGGAGTAGCAGACACTACCGGTGTTACATCGGCAGTGCTGTCCATAACCCGCGCCAACGCTTTTATGTTCACTTTTGCTTCCTCTTGCGGTTGTATGCAAATGTCAATTGTTTCGTCATTACCGACAGATAGAAATGTCATTGGATAGTGCGCTTCCACAAGTGCAATTTCCCAGTCGCCAGCGTCCAGTTGAATAGCTCTCGGCAAATGTGTTATATAATTTGCAACTGTATTTTTTGGATAATACTGCATCGAACTGTTGCTGGGCAGTGTCAAATAGAACTGATTGTTGATGCCAGCCATTTTTATCTACTCAGTGCTGCTTGTAGTACTGCGCTCAAAAGTAATGGTATAAAGATTCCACCGCCTTTTTGTATGAGATACTTTCGTTTCTTTGACCAGCCTTCGCCGCGTTTCACCAATCGACGTAGCGTCGCCTTGTGTTTGCTTAGCTGACTTTTACTCTTCTTCGCCAGAGGAACGTTACCTCGCAACACGTTGTATGCGCACTCACACACTGAGCGAATGCGGCTCTTGTCACACACCTTTAACAGTGCCTTCCGCTCCTTGGGTGTTGCGTGTATGAAAGCCGTAAGCAGAGCTGCGTCCTTCCGCAAGCACGACATGATTACTACTGATGGCGAAATTACCTTTTCTTTGGCAAGTACACATAGTTGGTAGAATCGTCTGGAAATATGCAACTTCGTATTCGCATATTTTCGTCTGTTGATTGTTTCAAGTCTATCAGTAGGTAGCCGTGTGGATTCCTAGTAGCGTCAGCGTACGCCTCCTCGATGAATTTCGGGCTGTCTGGATATATTTGTCTGGCCAAGTACCTAATCTGAACTCTATCTCTAGGATTCTTAAAACACACAATGTAATGCGCATTCAGTGAGATGTCCCTCTGCCCGCGTCCTTGATGAAACAAATTTTGTGTAATGAAAAACACACTAATGTTGCGATGATGGCAACCTTTTGTGAAAAGATCCACCACACGGTTGTCGGCCTCACGCATCATATCGTCTATAATCACAAGTATCGGCTCGTTACCAGAAAAATCCTCCAAGTTTGGTAGACCTTCTACGTGGTTAATGGTGACATTTTTCGGGTCACCACCACCACCACCACCACCACTACCATAATGCCAGTTTATACTGGTAAATGGTGTGTCACACATTTCTGTAATGTGTTTTATAAACTTTGACACAAACTGAGACTTGCCACAACCCGAAGGTCCCGCCACAATGGCTGAGAAAGGATGTTTCCACATCAAGCCCATGATTACTACTGAGCTACTAAACACCTCACAGTTACCATACTCACACTCTTAAACTTACTACCAAAGGACATTTTTGGGGTTAAGTGAAATAAATAACACAGTGGTTATGTTCTGAACGTGACTATAAGTATTGACTACGAAAACTAATTTACAAAGGTATTAACATAATCTTCAAGTCTTGCTTTACATAAACTCCAACGGTGTGAATCTGCTATTGGAACCCCTCGGGCTGCGCTTCACCAAGCGAAGGCGTTCTCCAAACCCGCTGTTGTAGCGCTCGATGTCGGTGTTGCTCAGGGCCTCGTTGAAGCGCCTAGGCAGGTAGACTTGCAGAAAGAAGTCGTCCCCGACCTGCCCCTCCAGGATCACGATGAACGTCTCGCCAAAGGGTGTGATGGCTCGCTCCATCGCAGTGATGAGATAGCCGCATTCCTCTCGGAGATCGGCTATCCTGGTGTAGAGCGGAGAGTCAGACTTGCAGTTGTTGAGGGTGGCTCTCAGGTCCGCGGTTGTTGCAGTGCCGTTCAAAATCGAAAACTCTGGCTTGAAAGTGCTGCTGCTCGACATCTCTAGTAGTAGTAGTTGGAGTAGGTCTGTGTGAGGTGGTGGTCTGGTGGCGAATGATGCTCAATCGGGCGGGGCCCCGCCTTATAAACCCTCGCCGCCATTTTCTTCTACGTGGGTGGTCCGAAGGGTCGGGCGCAGGTGTTCACACAAAAAACCGACGCGTCGAGACCTGTCTGGGAATGCGGATGCTCTAGTTGAATGCCGGCGCCACTCGTTGTTTCTTCCTCACAGCTCGCTTCTTAGGCATTGGCTGCGAAACTGCACTGCGTTGTGTAACAGTTTGAGTTAAGCCTGTAATTTTCGGTACTCCTGTTGATTTATAGATCCACATGTTTTCCACTTTATCAACTACTTGTTTGACATTTTGGTGCATTTCACCATCTTTGTCCAAAAATAAACCGCACATGAACACCATATCTGTACCATCGTACATTTCCATTTTCAATAAAATTTGTCCTTTGTTTCCCGGGTTTTGAACAGCAAACGTGTTCCCATCGTCCATCCATGACACTATGGGACAATCATCTGTTGGTTTTGGTACCCATCCTGGTTTCTTGGTTTCCACTTCGATGGGAGTTGGCCTCCTTCGTCTCTTGCAGGCAGTTGTCGGTTTTACAAATGACGACTGAGGTGATGCCAACGTCTGATCACTAGCATTATTGTTCATAACCTCAATCTCCTGAATAAACGATTTGATATAGTCGTCCGCAGAAGCGTAAGCGTCCATGTTAACGTCCTTACCGTGCGACTTCAACCGTACTACTGACTGGTGGTGCGTCTGCTCACCCTTGAAGTAAACTGTACGCACTCGCTGTGACACATCTTGTTGCAATAGGTTAGATGTTTGATTTTTTCACCCAACATCAGTTCCAACGGTCTGCGGAATCTAATTTCATCTATTGCGATTTGAGTCCACGTTAATTGTTGTACATCCTCGCACGGCTCGTAAGTGTACTGTGTATTTAGCTCCTCGTTAAATTTAACAGTCTGTTTTGTTTTCTTCATAGTTATATTCTTTCACATGATATTCAATATTTTTGTTTTCTTCAAAAGTATGCGTTTCATATGATATTTTCTCTCAAACACATCTCTCGCTCTATCCAACACTAACTTGATTGCGAGTATTCCTCGGATGTTGTTACGTTTATAACGTATTTTGTTCATTGATATGGTGATTACTTTTCTTGCGTCATCCGCACTGGTCATCTTTGGAGCACGTATCGACTGTTACTACCTGACTAGCGTCGAAGGTTCTGGAACGAGTCCACAAGTGCATACTTATGCATTGTCAAAGATATGTTCAACTACATTAATGAAATTGTGCGAGGTTAGGATGTTGTTGTATCTGCAGTCAATGTGCATGCCGTAACTCTTCATCACTTCTTTAGCCTTATTCACTATGTTTATGCCGTTGGGGACATTTTCTCTACAGTAGCACATTGTAAATCCTTCTTCCTTTGCTTTTTTCAAGGCTTGTTTGAAATTCCTCTTCTGTGTTCGAATGCACTTGTATTCGCAAACTCCGTACTGCTCTAGAAGGGTTTCCCTAATCATCACACAAAATATATGCTTCAGATTTGCATCTTCAGGCAACACTGCCACTTTAGGTGTCTGTTCGATCAGCGTTTGATTCATGGATTGGTTTTCCATACACAATATATCATTTGTAGTTTTAAACTCGGAATTTGTTTGATCTAGCTTTCGGTTATTTGTCAGCGACTTTGTAAGTGATTGTAGCAGCCGTTGGTTCTCGTTTATAAGTCTGTACTGACCATGTTTTCTAATGGAAGGTAAGACTTCACTTGTAACCCATCTTTTGAAAGCTTTGGCTTCTGGTCTCAAGGAGCGTAAGATAAGGGAATACAATCCAGATTCGTTGATGACGTAGACTGGAATTGGAAGTTAAAGGGGGGTGTATCGATACACCCCCCTTTGCTGTATATGTTCAAAGCATTACACCTATCTTCCTCATCAACATTAATCCGCACTGCTTGTTTTGTATCTTGATAACCTAGTATTTGAGCTACATCCTTGGCTTTGAACCACGGATTATCGCTGCTATCAAACAGTACAGACAAAGGCTGGTCTTTAAACACATAGTAGGTTAAGTGAGCCATTTTCTAGGTTAGGTCAAAACGTCGGGTGAACACTGACAGAACGACCCACAGCCTATTACACAACCGCACACTTCAAACTCCCGAACAAGAATGAGCCCGTGGGTGTTTGACAACTGGTGTTCTGTCGATTTAATTACTAGGGGGAGATTTTCGCTCCCCCTAACACATAATGGGTTAGGGGGAGATTTTCGCTCCCCCATACGTCAGGAATTGTTGAAGACTAGAACAAGAATGAGACCGTGGGTGTTTGACAACTGGTGATTTATTGCTCGGAATTCGACGCGGGTGGTCTATAATTATGGGTTCCTAGAAGAGTCAGCCGTCTTCCCGTCGAGGTATCAAATTACAGCATCCGCATTCCCAGACATGAGGGTGATGCGGCGGTTATTTGACCGGGGGGCGGCTCCTCCTGCTCCTCCTGCCCCTCCTGCTCCTCCTGGGGTCGGGTGCAGCTGCACCCCAGACAGGTCTCGACTTGTCGGTTTTTTGTGTGAACACCTGCACCCTCCAGTCGAGGTATCAAATTACAACATCCGCATTCCCAGACAGGTCTCAACTTGTCGGTTTTTTGTGTGAACACCTGCACCCTCCAGTCGAGGTATCAAATTACAACATCCGCATTCCCAGACAGTAGACTGGACGCGTCAGTCGGTTGTGCGAACAGCTGCCTCGGTGCAGAGTACTTGAAGGGGGGTGTATCGATACACCCCCCTTTGCAGTATATGTTCAAAGCATTGCAATTATATTCTCCTCAAAATTTGCATTCACTAGTAGTTCAATTGACCGCAAGCGCTGATGGGCTAGCTCTGTTGGTTGTAGCGTTACCCTGATCAACTCTTGTATTAATTATCCAAAGTATGTCATGTGGGTACTGAGAATACTCGGCTTGACGAGGAGATTCCAAAAATGCAAAAAAAAGGTCAAAAGTGTGGTGCGGGCCCCTTTTTTGTAAACATCATCCAAAGTGTATGATGTGGGTACTCAAATGACTCGGCTCGACTAGACGAACAAGAATCTGCAATCAGAATTCAAATCTGACTTATGGTAACCGATATAGCCCGCCCCCCCTACATCGTCCAAATGTACCTTGTGGGTATGCAAATTTCTCGGCTTGACTAGACGAACAAGAATCTGCAATCAGAATTCAAATCCGACTTATGGTAACCGAGATAGCCCCCCCCCCCTACATCGTCCAAATGTACTTTGTGGGTATGCAAATTTCTCGGCTCGACTAGACGAACAAGAATCTGCAATCAGAAATCTGTTCCGAGGTTAGGTTAGGTTAGGATGGGTTAGGTTAGGTTAGGTTAGGTTAGGTTAGGTTACGTTACGTTAGGTTAGGTTAGGTTATGTTAGGTTAGGTTAGGTTAGGTTAGGTTAGGTTAGGTTACGTTACGTTACGTTAGGTTAGGTTACATTACGTTAGGTTACGTTACGTTAGGTTAGGTTAGGTTAGGTTAGGTTAGGTTAGGTTAGGTTAGGTTACGTTAGGTTAGGTTAGTATTCGCAAAAAAAAAATTCACAAAAAAAAAAATTCGCAAAAAAAAAAATTCGCAAAAAAAATTCGCAAAAAAAATTCGCAAAGTGTCACAGACGAGACCTCGGGGGGGGGCTCGGGGGGGGGCTCCTCCTGCTCCTCCTGCCCTCGGAGTGTCCAATATACCCTACTGACAAACTTGTCATGTGGCTTCATATGGTGGCGGACCATCAGTATTATCATGACAACAGAATATGAGTGGTTCGTGTTACAGCAAACCAGGGTACTTAGCCCTAATGTTTTTCTTATAAAGAATGACTAAATAAAAAACGAAATGAAATGTCTTTATGAAAGGGGCGAGATTAAGACTTGTAAGACCTTTCTATCATTTAATCTCTAACAAATCAAGTGATTATTTGAATCCTATAGTAATATTATTCAGTATATATCCTAATATTATAAATTTTATATATATGTCGTAAATTTATAAGACTTTATATGAGACTTTTTAGACTTTTTAAACAACTTGGTTTCAGGTGGTTCTCATGAGGTACTTCATATACATGCATTGTAAATTGACTGGGTACAAAGGTTTGCTGTGACGGGGTTATTCAACCAGCCTACACCACAGATATTATGGAACTTGTACTGAATATCTTTTAATAATTTTTTACACCTCTACTATCAATTGTTTTGTTTTAAAAATTGAGTTGTTTTAAGCCTGTAGGTAATTTTACTAAATAATATAATCACATAATTGAATTCAAATTCACTAAATAAAAATTTTGTTTCATTAATATATATCAGATATAAGTACTAAGCGTGTTATGAGAAAGATTTAATTTCTGTTACCATACAACTAATGGTACAGCAATGTTTGTAATTTAATTTAAATTTTGATTGAGTATTCCATGGAATACTATCATATTATTTTACTAAGTAACCCAGTTTGTATGTGTTTTCGCCCTGCGCGTGTGTCGGGAAAAGAGAGAGAGGGAGATAAGTTAAAGGTGAGAGGGTGGAGAGAGAGTGTTTCACAGAAGAGAACAATGTACTCTCATAAAGCTCACCCCATAAAAGTTGCATATCCTCCATCTATATTACACAGCCGACGCCATTAAAACGCACTGAAATCGTAGCGTTATTCTGATTGGTTTGGGATTATCTGAACAATCGCTCTCGGCCAATAGACTGCGCTGAATAATTTATAAGTGGTTCTCTTTTTAAATTAAGATTCCACCGCTCCCCTCCGCTCTCACAGCCCACGCTTCGCTATTCATTGTTGTATTTTCCCACATGTTCTGTTTTGTTGGCCATAAATCTCTCCCGAGAACGCCTGTGTGCTCAGTTACTGTTACTGTAAATCGTAACGGTTTTCTTTACTTTAAGCGATACTTAGGTCCTAGGCCTAGTTAGAACTGGTAGCTAGGGAGACAAATGATATTCTGCTATGTGCATTACAAATATAAGTAAATACTCTCACCGTTTACAATCCACGAGTTAAATATTTCGAGTCAAACAGGCAAACAGTGTTAATCTTAGTCATTGATTGTTCTCCCGTTCAAAAATCATGGAAATTATTATGGTGTGTTGTTTAACTAACATAAAATTCTGAATATTAAATAAGCAGTTTGCTTAACACAAATTAGCGTTTGGTTCCTTATTCAAAGGACAGCCGTAATTGATTCCGTAATGTGTATCTGATGGTTTTAAATGTACCCAGTTGCAGAACATATGGAACATGAAATATGACTTTCTATGTTTTGCAACCTCTCCGTGCACGACTGATGCTATAGCTCTAACGAAAGATCCCAACGCCTTATGCAGCAATAATGGACAATGCGAGACTAGAATTTACGACTTAAAGCCTTAAATAAAAAAAATGTTCTAAAAACACATTTTTGATAATTCATTTGTCAAAAATACTAAGTAGTAATATCTCAGCTGGTAATTGGCCAAGTATTAGTGTTATGTTGGTTCTGCCTACGAATGAATAATTATTTAACGTGTCCTAGGTTACTTCGTTTTTAAATTGCCTTAATCTACTGTATCGTTAGAAAACGTAACTATCATTAATTCTGTATACAGTAAATATAATAACTAACGGCTCAATATTACGTCTGTTGATATACAATCATGCATCGCACAATTAATTAATCACATTACATTACTAACCTTTTTTACAATCCTTCTTTTTCATTTAGAAAGTAAAATTTATTTTTGTATAGAAATAATAATTATGGTAATGATAAAAAACCAGCCGGTGTCCCATTATCCGTTATCTAGCAGGCAAAGAGCCAGTTGTTTTGACAAATTTAAATCTGCTAACTGTGTAATAAAATAACCCCATAATATTAGCACTGGAACTTTTGAAGCCCAAGGGGAAGCCCTGGGAAAATTGTTTTAGAAGCCCCCAAGCAAATATACAAGAAATTATTTAAATAATATAGATAACACAGGTCTGCGATGGAAAAATTGTCTAAAATGTAATCGGCAATTTTTGTAATTCTTATGTAATTTGCTCTGTTAAAATGTTTTATGTAAGCTTGTAATTATAAAATAATCCTTAAAATATGATTTTTAAGCTTCGTTTACTTAAAAGAAAACAATATGACAAGGTTTTTAAGTTATTTCAGTGAAGAGACCATCATTCATTTATCAGACAATGGTAAAACAGTAATAACTCATATAAATAAAAGTAATATCTATGCTACTTGGTCAACAGAGTGCATATACTAAATACCCATTTTTTTCTAAACGAATTGGACAGCCATGGCAGAAATCAACATTATGTTAGGAAATATTGACCAGTTAGGAAAACATTAGAGGCAGGTAAAAATAACATAGAGAGAAAGAGTGTTATGGAATCTAAAAAGTTTTACTTCTATCACTACTTATTAAATTGGGACTCATTTCCAAAAGAAGGAGATTATTCTAAATAGCTTGTCTAGCATTTTCCTGGGTTGTCTGAAGCAAATTTAATAAGGTGCAGGTGTATTTAAGGTTAAGAAGGTGTATTTGTTGGACCTGACATCTGAAAACTTTTAAGGGATGGAAGATCCGTCAAGAAAATGAATGAAAAGGAAAAAGCAGCTTGGATAACATTGAAACTTTTGGGAACAAAAATGATCCTAACTACAAGTCAATTGTAGTCTATTGTATGCTGGATAACTTTAAACAGTTAGGGTGTAACATAGGCTAAAAGTCCACTTTCTACAGTCGCATCTTGACTTTCTCATCTCATCTTTTACTATCCATAAAATCTTGGTGCCGTCAGCGAGAAACAAGGGTAGATATTTAATCAGGATATTAAAGAAATTGGAAAAATATATCAATAAGTTTTGATGGAAAACGTTTCTATAAGGATTTATAACCGTGATAACTATATTGAATGTCAATGTTTACTTAACTTCCAAAGTGTTCTTTTGTAGTAAAATTATGTTACTTAAAATATACATAAATTAATTGTAAAATAAACCAAATTTGTAAAAATAGCGTTTTTTGCTGATTTTTCCTGAACTTCAACTACATTTTGTGGGAAAAAATTTCATGATGGAGAGAAGCTGATTTCATATTTGAAATCAGGGCTAAAAATACATTAAAATGACCTATTAAAGTTAAAACAATTTTCAATAGTTTTTTTGCAGACCTGTGTAATCAGCTAGCTCAATTTAGGACATTTCTAAAGCAGCAGAATCATATTTATGCTTAACAAATAAATTATAAAATGGCAATATAATAAGCATAACACATAATACAAATATAAATTAGCTTACTAACTAAAAGCCATGGGTTTAATTTATATTACTACAATCAGTGGTTTCTTCTGCAGACAAATGTTATGTAAATATATAAATGAGTTTTAGCGAATTTATGCTACAGAACCCGTAGGTGATATGCCCAAAGGTAAGTCTTAAGGACGAAACCATGATATATCTTTATTGTTTTGTTACGGAGAGTAAATAACATGTCTTATGTTACTTATTAAATATTTTTATAACATTTGGTAATACACTTCTTGCGGTAGTGAGGTATGTACTAGTATATTTGCTTTGGACATTCACTGTGGACGTAGGTTTGTTGCGACAGTCGCGGTATTTTCTAATGCGACCAACCATTCAGACTATAATTGTAATTATAGTTATAACAATTCAATTCAATTCGTTTATTTCCCACATACGCAATCTTGTTTCATGCAAAACTGTGTTATGGTTTTACTATTAGCAATTTGAGAGGAATAATTAAAAAGGAATACATCCTTTTTATATATTTTCAACACAAAACTTGTTGTTTGATGGGAAAAATAACATTAAGATTTCTACTGTTACACATTCCACATGACGGACAACAAACATACTAATAAACAAATTATATAACATACAATAAATAGTAGTAAATAAATATAAAATATTAACTTAGAACTCAGCAGGCTAAGAGCCAGATGAAACAATTAAACAAATCAAACAACAAACAAACAAACAACAAACAATTAAACAATTAAATTTAAATCAGTTATCTGAAATAAAATAACTCCATATAAGTTTAATATTGAAACTTTGAAAGCCCAAGTGGAGGAGCTTTGGAGGCGGTTATTTGTATGAATCCCAAAAGTAAGGAATGATGTATAGTGATGGGAACTTTTGTACCAAACATGTATACAAAGTAATGGTTTTTGAAGCTGAAAATCGTCGGAGAAAATCAAGACAATCTTTTAATAATATGGAAAATATTAAAAAGTTATTATTTGCTCAAGACATTAACAAATGTATGACAATATTAAATCAATTATTACAATTACAGTATCATCATATTGGAATGGTCGATTCATATTAATTATGAAAATCAAGGTACATTTAAAAATTAATATCTATAAAAGAAACTTTTTTACCAAGTAATAAACAAGGTTTTTTCCAATTTTGACCACGTGAAAAATCTTATAATTTCTCTTGGTAGACTACTATACAATTTAGACCCGATGTTGGGAGGTATTTTAGAATAAATGTATAAGTAGTGGAGAAACCACAAAGAGGGGCCACTTCCGGCGCTTTTTTCCCATGTTATTCTTATGGGGAGCCGTTTTTGCACCGACGCCAGCTCCCGCCTTACACAAGTTTCCTTGTTAGCCTGTACTAATGTCCAACCCTTGCCTATATTAAATATATTTTCCCAATCCCCATCCCTCCTCTATATTTTTTAAAATTAATTTTCAAATTCAGGCTAAAAAACCATCTTTAGTGTTTATGGTCTGATTTGTTTAAAACTTGGATATGTTATTGTCGTAGGCAAGTGTTTTAATAAATTACACTTACATTTCCCAAATTCACTATTACAGTCAAATTAAAAATTATTTTTGAAAAATACTATAGTGCCAATTGCCAACTTCTTTATTAAATGTCCGATTTGTCTGCAATTTGGATATGATATTGTCCTAGGCAAGTGTTTTAATAAATTTCACTTACATATCCCAAATTCACTATTACGGTCAAATTAAAAAATATTTTTGAAAAATACTGCCAATTGCCAACTTCTTTATTTACTGTCTGATTTATTTAAAATTTGGATATGCTATTGACCTAGGCAAGTGTTTTAATAAATTCCACTTACATATCCCAAATTCACTATTACGGTCAAATTAAAAAATATTTTTGAAAAATACTGCCAATTGCCAACTTCTTTATTTACTGTCCCATTTGTTTAAAACTTGGATATGTTATTGTCGTAGGCAAGTGTTTTAATAAATTACACTTACATTTCCCAAATTCACTATTACAGCCAAATTAAAAATTATTTTTGAAAAATACTGCCAATTGCCAACTTCTTTATTTACTGTCCGATTTGTTTAAAATTTGGATATGTTATTGTTGTAGGCTAGTGTATATGCACCATCCACATTTTACAAATATTGCGGTTAAATTTTAAAAAAATTTGGAAAAATACTGCCAATTGGCAACTTCTTTATTTATGGTCTGATTTGTTTAAAATTTATATATGTCATTATTCTAGGCTAGTGTATATGTACACACCATCCACATTTGACAAATTAACTATAATGGTCAAATTAAAAAAATATTTTGAAAAATATACTAACAATTTAAAACTTCTTTATTTACTGTCTGATTTGATTTATTTTCGGATATGTTATAGCTCTTATATAGGCAACAAGACCACACTACCACACGTTCCATTACCCCCTACAATACAGTATTTTGTCTTTTTTGTTTGTTTATTTTACTGTAATCCCAAAACTGACTTTGCTGTTTATTGTCCGATTTGCCTACACTTTGGATATTGTCCTAAGCATTTATTGTCTGATTTATTTTTGGATATGTTATAGCCCCCAACTATTATATCTAAAATTACAATATTATTTCCACCTATAATACAGTTGATGTGTTGTTTGTTTTGCCGTAACCTAAAAACTAACATTGGTATTTGTGTTTTTACAAAACTATATTTTGCGGTTGGATTAAAAAAAAAATAAATGCAAGCTTATTATATTTGCCACAAGCTTATTATATACATCCAGCTGTTATATTTGCCACATTTCCAATATTGTTGTGACCCTCTCAACTACCTCTCATTGTAATATAATAAGTAATATATATCCACAAAATATTTATGGTCAGAACTGCCTAAATTTTGGATATGTTTTAAGCCAATGCGATAACAAAAAATAAATTTTTAAAACCCAAAACAACTAAACACAAAACACTAATCTTTCTTTGTGCTTGTTTGGAGTAGTCTTTATTTTATCCAACTTAATTTTAATTTTGTAGTTAAAATCAAACTTCCCACATTCTAGCTCCCTTTCCAGCCAGTGGTTGGAGACATAAAGGTTACGAATATTTTCAAACTGTACAATATATCTTTTTCTACCCCTATGTTGGACTTGTTTAATAGCGCTTATTAATAATTCCGCACCATATTCCAAATCCTCCAGTCTACTACATTCTTTAAATTTAACATTGCCTTTAATATCTTGCATCTCTATGTCTTCTTGTCCAACATCATCCCACTCATTGTTACGGAAACTTAGGTTTTCTATTTTTGGAAAGGAATTGCCATAAAATGTTGCGGTTCCGTTAGTGTTAAAGCTTGCAAGTGGCTCGTTGGTAGGTAGATAAATAATGTCCAAATCACCACCGTATGGCAACACGCTATAACCTTGCCTATTCTTATTTATCTCTATAAATACAGTTTTACAGACACCTTTAACATAGTATACACCCCTCCGTCCATCCTTTTCTGCCAACACTCCCACAAACTTGTTGTTTACTACAAACGCATACACTATATAATGTCCATAATGCTCTAGATCCTCCCAACGTCGCAGGAAGTAATCTTTTAATTTATCCTCTCTTTCCCTTCTTTCTTGTTCTTTAGCCAACTGTGCTTTGTATTCCTCTGCAACAGTATTTTCCACATATTCCAATTTACGCTTATTACTGTCAATGTCTTCTAATTCCAATTTCCTCTTTTTGGAACAACTCTCTAAGAAAGGCTTGGAAAGTGGCTCTATTTCTTTAATAGTGTATGGGTACAGTTTATTGGTCCGGCTTCTTAAAACGTAGGGAGTAAGGTTAGGACTTTCCACTAAGCCTAATTCTTCTAAATTGATGTGTTTAGGTATAGTGGAGAAAGGTGTATTTGATTTTGTAAAACATGTGCCCCCAGATTTGATGTAACACTTATGCTTTACACTTATGGCATCAGGAAACTCCTCTATTACCTCTACATAGTTAGTTGGTAAACAGTTAAAGCTAAATGCAGATAGAGCATACTTTATTAACTTTTCCCTTTGTGTACTATCTTTTGGCAGTTTTAGTTGTACTCCAGTTATCTTCTTCGTATTACTATTACCCCAATATGCGTATTGTAATAAATCGTTAAACACTAAACAACAACTGTTTTGTAATTGATTGGCAACTTTCACCCACATCTTATGCAGAGGTACAGCATAGAATGGAGCATTTTGAAAGTACCGTTTGTTGTCTTCTATTAGACTTAAACAATCTCTTAAAGGTTCAAACCCTTTACCAAAACCTCTACAATAGTTATAGATTGTTGCCTCTAACCTTGTTATTCCATTCTCTCTAGCTAGTTTAGACGAGAACGTTTCTTTTAGTCTCGCATCTGGACAGTTTACAAAGTTTATTATATGGTTTCCTATACTTTTAATTACTCCAGGACTTGTAATCTGGCATATAAATTTATTATATATTTTTACCCTGCTATTTACATTAAACCATGTTAAACAATCTTTACTAACATTATCTACAATAACATTATATCCATTCTTGTACGCCCCTTGGTAGCAAAAGTTAAAGTTTTCTGTAAGATATTGGCACATTTCCTCTTTATTAAATATTCCAGCCAAATCTAGTGTTATATCGAAATCCATAAGATAGTACATTTCTTTTTCCAGATCTTGCAGTATCTTTGGAAGATCTTCCAACAAATCCTTAATTTTAACATTTGCAAGCTCTATTTTATAGGGAATTGCTATAGGATCATCATACTTTTGTTTAATTTGGTCAATATCTTTCTTTATTATTTGTAACACACCCTCGCTTTGGACCCCAGAGGACCTCTCCAAGGAGAATGGTAGTTTGGCCACAACACCATGTCGAGCTAAAGAGAACTTTTTAAATATTCCTCGTAAGTAGCTATTAAACGAGCCACATATTTCCTTCTTAACTTTAAATTTATTCCGAACGTCCCCATCACAATCCGTAACATTGGTTATCTTAACTAACATTATGTTATCACAAAACGCATCCGTTATAGATGTTAAGTTATTTAATTTTGGTTCGCCCTCGCAATAGTTTATATTACCTATGTCTGTAAGAAGGTTATTATTACGTAGATTTTCTAATAAAAACCATATACCGAATCTTTCGTTAGTAGGTTTAATACAATTTCCCAATAAATGGCTAACAGAGTACATTTCTTTTATACAAAAAAAGTAGCGGAAACATGTAAACAGGACAGATTACACTATAGGCATATAGAGGTTGTAAATATATGGATATTGTATATAAACATAGGCGAGCGGTAAGTGTAACATGTAAGTGGACACCCACATGCAAATATGGAATACCCACTATTAATATAATTCCAAATTCGACTAAATAAGTTTATAGTCTCAATATAATTAACATATTAACTAACGGTGCCATCCCGCATTAGTACCCAAATTGTCGAAATTCTATAATTCTATTCTTAGTCCTTGTATTAGGTTTTGTACTATTAAACCCTACATTCTTATCCTGTGCAGTAGAGTAATATATGTATTTAATACAGATACGCACATTCTACAAGACCTGTACATCTGTTGTATAAGCAGCAGAATAGACGTCTCATTGTGTTGTTGTAAAGTAAGGTGCACTATGTGGTGTTTGTCTTACTATTTGGCAATACACTTCCAACACATTTCCTGTCTAATATCTGGCCGGTTGTATCCAGCACAATTTACATTTATGTTTTACTTTACAACAACACAATGAGACGTCTATTCTGCTGCTTATACAACAGATGTACAGGTCTTGTAGAATGTGCGTATCTGTATTAAATACATATATTACTCTACTGCACAGGATAAGAATGTAGGGTTTAATAGTACAAAACCTAATACAAGGACTAAGAATAGAATTATAGAATTTCGACAATTTGGGTACTAATGCGGGATGGCACCGTTAGTTAATATGTTAATTATATTGAGACTATAAACTTATTTAGTCGAATTTGGAATTATATTAATAGTGGGTATTCCATATTTGCATGTGGGTGTCCACTTACATGTTACACTTACCGCTCGCCTATGTTTATATACAATATCCATATATTTACAACCTCTATATGCCTATAGTGTAATCTGTCCTGTTTACATGTTTCCGCTACTTTTTTTGTATAAAAGAAATGTACTCTGTTAGCCATTTATTGGGAAATTGTATTAAACCTACTAACGAAAGATTCGGTATATGGTTTTTATTAGAAAATCTACGTAATAATAACCTTCTTACAGACATAGGTAATATAAACTATTGCGAGGGCGAACCAAAATTAAATAACTTAACATCTATAACGGATGCGTTTTGTGATAACATAATGTTAGTTAAGATAACCAATGTTACGGATTGTGATGGGGACGTTCGGAATAAATTTAAAGTTAAGAAGGAAATATGTGGCTCGTTTAATAGCTACTTACGAGGAATATTTAAAAAGTTCTCTTTAGCTCGACATGGTGTTGTGGCCAAACTACCATTCTCCTTGGAGAGGTCCTCTGGGGTCCAAAGCGAGGGTGTGTTACAAATAATAAAGAAAGATATTGACCAAATTAAACAAAAGTATGATGATCCTATAGCAATTCCCTATAAAATAGAGCTTGCAAATGTTAAAATTAAGGATTTGTTGGAAGATCTTCCAAAGATACTGCAAGATCTGGAAAAAGAAATGTACTATCTTATGGATTTCGATATAACACTAGATTTGGCTGGAATATTTAATAAAGAGGAAATGTGCCAATATCTTACAGAAAACTTTAACTTTTGCTACCAAGGGGCGTACAAGAATGGATATAATGTTATTGTAGATAATGTTAGTAAAGATTGTTTAACATGGTTTAATGTAAATAGCAGGGTAAAAATATATAATAAATTTATATGCCAGATTACAAGTCCTGGAGTAATTAAAAGTATAGGAAACCATATAATAAACTTTGTAAACTGTCCAGATGCGAGACTAAAAGAAACGTTCTCGTCTAAACTAGCTAGAGAGAATGGAATAACAAGGTTAGAGGCAACAATCTATAACTATTGTAGAGGTTTTGGTAAAGGGTTTGAACCTTTAAGAGATTGTTTAAGTCTAATAGAAGACAACAAACGGTACTTTCAAAATGCTCCATTCTATGCTGTACCTCTGCATAAGATGTGGGTGAAAGTTGCCAATCAATTACAAAACAGTTGTTGTTTAGTGTTTAACGATTTATTACAATACGCATATTGGGGTAATAGTAATACGAAGAAGATAACTGGAGTACAACTAAAACTGCCAAAAGATAGTACACAAAGGGAAAAGTTAATAAAGTATGCTCTATCTGCATTTAGCTTTAACTGTTTACCAACTAACTATGTAGAGGTAATAGAGGAGTTTCCTGATGCCATAAGTGTAAAGCATAAGTGTTACATCAAATCTGGGGGCACATGTTTTACAAAATCAAATACACCTTTCTCCACTATACCTAAACACATCAATTTAGAAGAATTAGGCTTAGTGGAAAGTCCTAACCTTACTCCCTACGTTTTAAGAAGCCGGACCAATAAACTGTACCCATACACTATTAAAGAAATAGAGCCACTTTCCAAGCCTTTCTTAGAGAGTTGTTCCAAAAAGAGGAAATTGGAATTAGAAGACATTGACAGTAATAAGCGTAAATTGGAATATGTGGAAAATACTGTTGCAGAGGAATACAAAGCACAGTTGGCTAAAGAACAAGAAAGAAGGGAAAGAGAGGATAAATTAAAAGATTACTTCCTGCGACGTTGGGAGGATCTAGAGCATTATGGACATTATATAGTGTATGCGTTTGTAGTAAACAACAAGTTTGTGGGAGTGTTGGCAGAAAAGGATGGACGGAGGGGTGTATACTATGTTAAAGGTGTCTGTAAAACTGTATTTATAGAGATAAATAAGAATAGGCAAGGTTATAGCGTGTTGCCATACGGTGGTGATTTGGACATTATTTATCTACCTACCAACGAGCCACTTGCAAGCTTTAACACTAACGGAACCGCAACATTTTATGGCAATTCCTTTCCAAAAATAGAAAACCTAAGTTTCCGTAACAATGAGTGGGATGATGTTGGACAAGAAGACATAGAGATGCAAGATATTAAAGGCAATGTTAAATTTAAAGAATGTAGTAGACTGGAGGATTTGGAATATGGTGCGGAATTATTAATAAGCGCTATTAAACAAGTCCAACATAGGGGTAGAAAAAGATATATTGTACAGTTTGAAAATATTCGTAACCTTTATGTCTCCAACCACTGGCTGGAAAGGGAGCTAGAATGTGGGAAGTTTGATTTTAACTACAAAATTAAAATTAAGTTGGATAAAATAAAGACTACTCCAAACAAGCACAAAGAAAGATTAGTGTTTTGTGTTTAGTTGTTTTGGGTTTTAAAAATTTATTTTTTGTTATCGCATTGGCTTAAAACATATCCAAAATTTAGGCAGTTCTGACCATAAATATTTTGTGGATATATATTACTTATTATATTACAATGAGAGGTAGTTGAGAGGGTCACAACAATATTGGAAATGTGGCAAATATAACAGCTGGATGTATATAATAAGCTTGTGGCAAATATAATAAGCTTGCATTTATTTTTTTTTTTAATCCAACCGCAAAATATAGTTTTGTAAAAACACAAATACCAATGTTAGTTTTTAGGTTACGGCAAAACAAACAACACATCAACTGTATTATAGGTGGAAATAATATTGTAATTTTAGATATAATAGTTGGGGGCTATAACATATCCAAAAATAAATCAGACAATAAATGCTTAGGACAATATCCAAAGTGTAGGCAAATCGGACAATAAACAGCAAAGTCAGTTTTGGGATTACAGCAAAATAAACAAACAAAAAAGACAAAATACTGTATTGTAGGGGGTAATGGAACGTGTGGTAGTGTGGTCTTGTTGCCTATATAAGAGCTATAACATATCCGAAAATAAATCAAATCAGACAGTAAATAAAGAAGTTTTAAATTGTTAGTATATTTTTCAAAATATTTTTTTAATTTGACCATTATAGTTAATTTGTCAAATGTGGATGGTGTGTACATATACACTAGCCTAGAATAATGACATATATAAATTTTAAACAAATCAGACCATAAATAAAGAAGTTGCCAATTGGCAGTATTTTTCCAAATTTTTTTAAAATTTAACCGCAATATTTGTAAAATGTGGATGGTGCATATACACTAGCCTACAACAATAACATATCCAAATTTTAAACAAATCGGACAGTAAATAAAGAAGTTGGCAATTGGCAGTATTTTTCAAAAATAATTTTTAATTTGGCTGTAATAGTGAATTTGGGAAATGTAAGTGTAATTTATTAAAACACTTGCCTACGACAATAACATATCCAAGTTTTAAACAAATGGGACAGTAAATAAAGAAGTTGGCAATTGGCAGTATTTTTCAAAAATATTTTTTAATTTGACCGTAATAGTGAATTTGGGATATGTAAGTGGAATTTATTAAAACACTTGCCTAGGTCAATAGCATATCCAAATTTTAAATAAATCAGACAGTAAATAAAGAAGTTGGCAATTGGCAGTATTTTTCAAAAATATTTTTTAATTTGACCGTAATAGTGAATTTGGGATATGTAAGTGAAATTTATTAAAACACTTGCCTAGGACAATATCATATCCAAATTGCAGACAAATCGGACATTTAATAAAGAAGTTGGCAATTGGCACTATAGTATTTTTCAAAAATAATTTTTAATTTGACTGTAATAGTGAATTTGGGAAATGTAAGTGTAATTTATTAAAACACTTGCCTACGACAATAACATATCCAAGTTTTAAACAAATCAGACCATAAACACTAAAGATGGTTTTTTAGCCTGAATTTGAAAATTAATTTTAAAAAATATAGAGGAGGGATGGGGATTGGGAAAATATATTTAATATAGGCAAGGGTTGGACATTAGTACAGGCTAACAAGGAAACTTGTGTAAGGCGGGAGCTGGCGTCGGTGCAAAAACGGCTCCCCATAAGAATAACATGGGAAAAAAGCGCCGGAAGTGGCCCCTCTTTGTGGTTTCTCCACTACTTGTATAGCAGATGTGTTCCTGCCTAAGATGATCTTTGGCTCTAATAACTGTGCGACTAACTAAAAATTAAAGCGGAGTAAAAGCGGTTTCTTGTTATTATTAATTACAAATTCCTATCTAAATTACGCTTTCATATTTTTCCAGGCCCTGGTATTGGACTTTTAAATTGTACCCATACCTTTGTGTGTTTTTAACTAATATTGTAAGTGCGGGCTTTTTAATACCTTGAAAGTACGGGTTCGTAGGCACTGGGCAGCACATCGTGTTATTCGACAGTGATTCATGATGCATCAAGTACCAAACGCGCTGGGCACATACATGGTGTAAGTCGATGCTCTCGGTTAAAGTTACGAGTAAAACTGGGTTCTAACTGCATACAAACGTTGATTGGCAGTAGGCCTTTAATTAAAATAAAGTGAAACTTTTAAGGTATGTTGCAACTAGGTTTTCATGAAGGAGTCGCTGCTTCAAAACCGGGTTAGTATTCAACATTAATATTGGTTTAATTTGTACAACCTGATATTCCTTCGTAAGAAGGTCTCGAAACAAGACTGGGTTTCGAGGTTTTAACTAACATTATACATTCGCCTTCTTCACAAGCAATCTCGTCAAACTCATATTTTGAGTTATGAGATATTATTGTCAATAAATTAACATCATTTGCTCAACATTCTGTAGTTTATTTCTGATGTGTGGCTTCCGCTTACCTCTTTACCCCACTAACCCAATCATTGAACTTTCACAAATGTCCGTCAGCACTGAACGAGCGGGGGCGGCAAGAGTGTCAGAGCGGCCATATATTTCGTATCACACAGGTGCCTTAAGCTACTTAGCATATACAAATTATGGCTCGCCACAACAAGATGATTTATTTGTTGTTTTACGTTTTTGCATTGTTATTACTGTATGTATGGATCTTGTTCGAAACTTTTTCATGGCTTTATATATACATATCTATATTATTAATACGATCGACATTAATGCACAGCCATTATTCTATTACTGACAATCAAGAAACCCACTCAGTAAATTGTTGGCCACATCAATACATCGTATCACACGACTTGAAAATCTGCTTTACAGCTGGACTTGGACTGTACAGCAATACGAACGTACTCCAAAACTAGCTTTCTCAAACCGATGCTCCAAGCCGAAATAATAAGCTCTTGATGGTAATTTCGATCGAATACCTGAAGTACAGAAATAAGTTTTGTTCGTTCTGTGTCTTTACCTCATTGGTTTCTGAAACTCAAAGGGTAATCCATAAGGCGCATTTCTTCTGAACGTTCGTTGATATAGCATATGTATGGTTTAACTAATATAGCAATATAACTAGACATTTTTTATGTGAATGAGGAACTAAAAAACGCACGTTCTTGTAGTAACAAATATTATTCATATCAAAACGGCAGTGCAACACATGGACCTCGACCGACATAAGACAATACTCTCTTAATAAGACAATAAGCTCTTAATGTTTTATGTTGCATTTTACCAGAGAAGCGAAAGTCACTAACGAACCCACGTTTCTTAGCTTACATATTTTGACCTAATTTTGTTCACAACTGGTAATTCATTTGGAGCTTGTTTGTTCACTTATCCCTCCCATCACGCCGTCATTTGCGACCTCCACGTCCACGAGCAGATGGTTAACCATCGGTTGTCGAGACAAAGGGTTCGGATCGATCGGAACAGTTTCAATCCGGCGATAGTCGCAGTCGGACCATTACCGGACCGTGTCATTACGTGACCGAGGGTTACGGATGTCAAATCATGCGGCTCTTTTTGTGGGGGAGGAAAACGCTTAAGAGCGGGGTCGTTGTGATAAAAACAAAATGCGCAATTATAAATATCCGTGGTGCCCCTAAACGCGCCATTAGAGGTTATTGTAGCTTTGTTCGGGACAATGAGCCTCCCAATTTGTCGTTGACCCTGCAATCACCCGCCTAATCACGAGGATTGTCGCGTTGGCCGCCCGCTCTCAGCTCGCTCTCTCGCTCTCTCGCTCTCTTGCTCCACTCGTTTCCGAGTAAAGATCTTCGTTTTATTTCTTCTGTGAACGCCGCCCAATATTCGTGACAATAATGGAAACTCGGTATTAGGCCCACTTTACATACTTCTCCGAATGGTTCCTAAGGTGGTTTAGTAGATTATCTTCCAGGGAACTTTTCGTTTAGATTGTTAACCACCTGTGTAAGAAACAAGATGTAATGTTATGTTTTACATCATGAGTTGGTCATTCGGATTGTTTTATTTCCGACCACTTAACTCCTATATGCAGTCAATAAAACTCGCACATAATATTACAAGTGCTTGTATAGATTGTTATATGTAACTCAAAATAAAATTAAGTATGATGTGCATTATTCATTTCTGTAACCAAATACTTACCGAAATTGATAATCAATTTGTATAACTCGCAACGCTCATTCACATCGCTACTCGAGTAGTTTTTAAGTTCCTTATGTTATAATTTATAGTCAATCTTCATTATTTTGTATATATGTGTTTGAGCCCAGTATGAAGGGTTATTTAGGTGAAACGTTACTTTTATTCTTAACAAATTTTAAAGCATTCAGTTTTAGATATTTGCTGTTATATTTGTATAGATCAAAACTTGTTGTAGAACAGCTTTACATCTTTTGTTTTGGAATGAAACTCCTATATGTTGCAATATGATGTATGATGTTGTTAACCTCTCTTATTTATTCTTAGTTTAGTCTTGTGTGTGCTGTCATTTTTAATGTCTCGATAGGGAATGGTCCAAACCCTGGTCCTGTTACTACCTAAAGTTTACTTTTAGGTAGAAATCATCATTAATTAATAGCCCAATGACAAGTATAATTAATACCCATTACAAAGTTATTATTTATTTCCTGGTCTACTAATAACAAATGCAACTTTCTTTCTGATTTTTTCATCTCCAGGTTTTACTAATATTTTAATAATAGTGATTTGGAAATATAACCAAAATATATCACAAATTAAAATAAAAAATATCTTAAATAATAATAAAAATGTAAATGTATAAACAACTGTAAAATTTAGTTGACATACTAAGATTTTTAGGATAAAAAAAACAAATAACAAAGTAAATTCAATTTAATAAAAATACAATTTTGTTTTTGGCTCCAAAAGAGTACCTGACAATACGGTAAAATTTAACTCGCAACCAAACGGAATATAAAATAAAAAACTGAGTACAAATAAACAGAGAAATGAAGTGTTCCTAAATTGAAATCAGCCGTACAAATGTAAATTAGCTTCCAAACTAGTATGGAATACTTGAATTATGAAAGTAGAATCAGGTATTCGAAAAACTAATCCGCCACCAGGTAAGCTCTAGTGATTCCTACAGCAGTCACAATAACTTCTTTACAATCAAACAGAAAGGGTGATAAAAGTAAACTGTATCAATAAATGTGCCAACGAAGAACACAACGGTGCAAATCGAACTTATTCCGAGTGAAATAGAGGTAACGAGATTACAGCAAAGCTACATAGATGGCGGTAAAGTAAATCCGGGCGAGTGAATAACACATGACCGGGCGCATCGACATTGCTAATCCACTAACAACATATTGATTTAGTGGCCCCTTGGAAACACAATTAAATATCCATCGCAGCCGGCGCCGTACGTGAACCGCCTCCATAGCGAGACAATGGGATTAGTCGCTCAATCCGGAGCATTTCTCTAGGTTAGCGACAATTTTTTATGGGTTTACGTGCCTGTGGTGCCGATACGTCCCGCGGCTTTACGGCGGTCAGGGGGCATAAAGGAAACCGTCATTTTGGCTGATGGTATGGAATTATTTATGGTAAGAAAGTCATCGTTCTGAGTGAACTGAATGTTAGAAATATTCAACTTTAAAATTGGTACTTCCTTTGAAACAATCATTCTAAGAATCGCAGAAGTCTTAAAGATTTTTAACACTCTCTGTTCTTAAATCTTAAATCAATAAAAGGTTTATGCCATCCAACCAATTACTGTAGATTAACGGTACCTGCACACATGTAAGTAATTTTGACCAAGACGCTCACCTGAAATATTTTCACACTAATCCAGCGGTTTTCAATATTTTTTGGCCAAGCTATATTAAGCTGCAATAATTGCTGCTCTCACTTGAAAAAACTGCCTTAAGAGAAATAATAGATATAATTATTTTATTGATTTTGTAAAACCATTTAATTTGTCTTCACAATCCCAAATACAGCGTGTAACAAAACAAAATCAGCGTGTATCAGTGTGTAACAAAATGATTTAGTATATCCTGAAATATCAAATTATATGTTTGCATTACAAATTAATGTAATATAATCCTAGTTTATCCCTGATAATTGGTGCCTCCGCTTTTGAAAGGATTTTTGGATGATTTATCAAAAAATACCAACAAGTAGGTAAGTTTTTAAATAACAGTAGGTAAGTTGTTCGATATACAGTAGAGTTTTTTCCGAAGCATTCATGTTCTCAAATGCAAATGAGACAATTTCAAATTTTGGATTTTAACTTTAATATTTGGTTTCAAGCGTATACTGCTGTATAGTTCGTGGCTTCAATATCACAATTAATCAGCACTTAAAAATGTGGAATTATTATAAAGGAGAGCATTAACTGAACTTATGGTTCAATAATGACAATTTTGTAAAAGAAGTATAGTTTGAAACAATTGCACTAGTAATTGTTAAATGTAGTTGGCTGCTATTACAACGAGTTTATTTTAAAATAATAGTAAATTTACAAAATTCTTAACCTCTCTTATTTCTTCTTCGCGGCCCTTTGAGGGTGTGCTCAAATTTTGAGAACCGCTGGGATATCTAAGATTTCCAAATCAACTTCGTCGACCAGTCGTCACATCCACCATATTTGTTCTCTTAATGCAGTCTTCAAGTCAGGCTATTTTAAATATATTTATTCAATTTCTAATTTACCCTATTCTTTTTCTATTCGCATTTTAAGTCTCTTTATAATGCATCCACATACATTAAACGCAGTCGGATAGTTCAGGTTATGGGGTTATGAAATACTAATTAATTGATGGCCGCCATCGAATTTAGGTTGAGTTTTAGGTGGTACCAAGTATTATATTTATTATTAGGTACTGTCCACTAACGATTATCTTTAACCACGTGATTTAGAATATATGTATGTTGACAGTTTGAGAACAAATAAACGAGAGTTGTTTTAGTCATCTTTGAAGTAGGATTTGGACGATTTATTTGTAAATTTAGTTTTATGTTTTAGAACGAAGTAACATTATTAAAGATTTGCAAATATAGAGCAATTTCTATTTTACTTTGTACAAGCCGCGTAAATTGGTCCACTGGAATTCTCAGACGATGTATCTAAGGAATTACAAAAGTGCACAATTTTACTACCAAAATATAATTTTAATTCTGATTTTAAAGTATGTAAAGAAAAATAGATGCAATACGGATAAAAGCTGCAAATATATGGACGTTTATCTTTCATTTGGTACAAACTGCATGTAAATTGGTACAGATAGTGGAAGTCTCAGACGAACTGCGTTCAAAAGATTCATTTCTGAGTTTTTAAATATAAGGATGGTATAATAGTAAATAGATGGATGGATTAGTAGTAGGCCGAAGCTGGAAAATGAGCGAGGATCGAAAAGCCATTTTTGGTCCTAGTGATTATCTATATTTTTGCAAACAACATTAAAAAACAATTTTTCAAAAACTAAACTTTGTTTACTTTTTACCATTAAAAGTTTGTCTCCATACTGATACTACGCTGTTATACAAGTTTTCATTGTTGACAAGTTGAATAATTCGTTCGATTCATATTAACAGCTGATGACCTCGACCAAAAAGTGTCTTTAATGATGTTTTTAGTCCTAGAGCGAAAAACATCATCAAAATTATACTTTTCATCCTAGGAGTAAAAAGAAAAACTTAAGCATCTCAACGTATGTGTTGAAAACAGCTATTTTTAAAAAAAGGATGACAAAAAAGATTTTTATTTTAAAATGGCAAAATTTAATTGTTTATATAATTTCAAACTAAAATGTATAAGGTCATAAATTTCTCCTATATTTTCTACTCATTAAGTTCTGGCTCAAAATTGTGAGGGAACGTTTCAAGCTTTTAGCGAATTTCCCCTATAGGAAAGAAGCTATTACCGTAGTCGGCATGGTAAGACCTAGGCCCGGGGCCATGCTAACTTTTCGTTTTGAGGTCCCCAGATCCCAAAAACACCATTCGTTCGAAACTGTATGTATGTGTCCGTGAGCACCATAACTCTCGTAAAATTATCCGATTTTGATTAAATTTGGTATAAACATGTAAAGCAACATTTATGACTTTAAGTTTGAAAACCAGCCAGATCACTTCATCCAAAGGGGTATTTGGGGGGGATTTTGTACCCCAAAAATCAGGTTTTTTGATTTTTTTACATATAAATTTTAAAATAGCCAAATTTTAGTTTTTACCATTGGATTCAGCTTAAAAAACACACAATTTGGTATTTTGATCATTCCTCTATATCAATTGGTTACCGAGATATCCAAAGTGCTAAACACAGTACGTTGTCTAATGGAGGAAAATAAATATTTCATATCTCGCTTATTTATGAACATATATTGACGAAACTTGGTATACGGCTTCATCTGGTTGTGGTCTATTGATATTTGCTCTAAAAACCATTTTTTGCCAAAGGCTCCCGTAGCAGCGAACCTGCGTACTCAGCCCCCATGTTATTCTTATGGAGAATAATTAAATGCTATGTCTCCCTTAGTTATGAACATAAATGAATTAAAACTGGTATGACTTCACCTAGTAGAATTATATTGATATTAGCATAAAAACCCATTTTTTGTTTTCCTTGATGCAGCAAACCTGCGTACTCAGCCCCAATGTTATTCTTATGGAGTATAATTAAAATTGCATATATCGCTTATTTGTGAATATATTTTTATGAAACTTGGTAAGTGGCTTTATGCAGTTTTAAGAAATTTATATCTCCATTGGAAATTAGCTGAGTATACAGGTTTGCTGTGATGGAGGTATTTTAAATAATCATTTCTCCACAAAAGTAACGGTAGGTTGAAAAAACAAATTTTGTCTACAAGCTCTATAGTTGTACGAGAGAGTATAGGCCCTCTGATAATAACTAGATAACTCGTACAGCTCGTATATGATGACAACTACTGAATCATAGGATAGGCAAAATTAAATTTAGAATCGACACCAAAACTGCGGTCACCAAATTTAACATTTTCTGAAAGGTATTTTTTTAAACTTGTCTTGATCAAAGCAAGATAATGTTACCATTTTATGTAGGTATCTTATTAGTGAATTTCCTATGGAAAAGTGAACTATTAGCATGACCCGCACGGTGAAACGTAAGCCTGGGACAACAATAGAAGTTCCTAACGTGACCCCGAGAACACGTTTTGGCGGGTCGTTCAAAATGATATATATACATTTATAGTAGAGTGTGTGTGTTTGCACTCTAGCGGTCGCTTTTTTGTCTGATTTACTTGAAATTTGGTACTATAATCAGTTGACAGTTCGTTGGGTCAAAACAATCGGAAAACTCTAACTTTGGGGATTAATATTTCAAATTTCGAGTTTTTTTCCCGAAAGGTGACAGAAAAACCCTGGTTGTAAAATTAATGCATGTAAAAAGGTGGAAATCAATGAGGCGAAAGTCTTTAACCCTCTCTCGTCATTAGCATGAATATTTACCGAGTTATTAAAGAAAACTTATATCGACTAAACACAGTACGTTGTCTTAAGAAGGGTTTTACATTAGAAAAGCCTGTCATTCATTTGTTGGTGTATTGTTATCATCCCCAACAACCTCACGCCTACTTTCAAGCCTGACTGGACCTTCTCCTAACCTTATAATGCGAAAAATTGTATTTCCAGCATTGCAGGTAACTAGAACCAGGAGCATCAGAACAGCAAAAAAGTTTTCAGATTTCGATAAAAACTGAAATAAATGTATGTTTTTACACTGATTTTGATTTTTAAAGTTTGTTATGTGTAAATTCACTTCAGCGTTCTGCGTGCAAACTCGTTTTAAGCTAGTTTGGTGAACACACATGTATGGCGTTAACCAAATGCCATCATTGTTTTTCATAACATATTCATTCTAGCATTGCTCTCATCGTACAACAGAGCTTTCCGCTCTGTTTTCAAATTGTAGTAAATGGCTGCGGCATTAGGCTCCTTTGGGACTAAAAAAGAGTTGAAGTGTGGAATGCTACATTTCCAATGTCCGAGTTGAACTCTTGCAGAGCTTTGTCACATAGTTATATTGCGAGTGGCATTAGCTACTTGAGAGCACTCAACTAATAGAACACTAACTGTTAGAACTAACAGAAAACATTGACTAAACGTTGGAAAGTCGCAAGAGCATCAAAACTATACATCTCTTGTCCAGAATACAGAGAATGGAATAGTCTTTTGTCTGTCATTCAGATTTTCTAAACAGTGACTCTGAAAGGGAGTTTACCACGGAATAGTTTACTTTTTCGTTTCAAGGCAGAGCGAAGCACAAGCTCACTTACGTAGTATAGTCACGACGACGACAATGCGTAATCTTGCAGGAGCTGTTGGAAATGTAAACTCAACTAACTACATTTTTTAAATCTATAATTTATTCTTTTAAGTTGACATAGCTATCTAGGTATCTTATGCTGTAATATATATTTTTAAATATAAATTGAAGACGTTCGGTAAGTCGTAGAATAATGGCACAGATAAAATAATATGATCCAAGGAACATCGTAGGGGAAAGTCGAAGTATTTTTAGTTGTATTTTAAACATAATCATTATCCCGCTTTCCCAACGGGGATCTTAAAGACTTAACATACATTTCAGTACAAATTTAAAATGGAAACAAAACAGAGACATGGTCTGCTGTAAGAAATATTACTTATAATGGCTTTTTATTTAAAAGATATGGATTAAAATCAAACAAACGTGACCCTAATAGTAAAAGAATTTCCCCTATAGAGAAGAAGCTATTACCGTAGTCGGCATGGTAAGGCCTAGTCCCGGGACCGTGATAACTTTTCGTTTTGAGGTCCCCAGACCCCAAAAACACCTTTCGTTCGAATCTGTATATATATATATATATGTGTGTATGTCCGTGAGCACAATAAATCTTGTAAAAAACCTCCGATTTTGATGGAATTTGGTACAAACATGTACTGTAAAGCAACATTTATGACTTTTAAGTTCGAAAACCAGACTGATCGATCCATCCAAAGTGTTATTTTTTTTGGGAGGGGGGGTTTCTACCCCAAAAATGTTTTTTTTAATGTAATATTTTAATACCCCCGTCGCAGCAAACCTGCGTACTCTGCGAATTCCCAATGCATAATAATATTTTAATACCACATAAAGCTGGATGGTAAGTTTCATAAACATATATTCACAAATAAGCGATATATACAATTTTAATTAATCTCCATAAGCATAACATTGGGGATGAGTACGTAGGTTTGGTGCAACAAGGAACAAAAAATATGGGTTTTCATGCAAATATCAATATAAATCACCTAGGTGAAACCACATCCCAAGTTTCATCAATATACAATCATAAATAAGCAATAAATACCATTTTGATTTTTCTCCATAAGAATAACATGGGGGATGAGTACGCAGGTTTGCTGCAACAAGGAACACAAAAATGGTTGTTTTTATAAATATTAATTTAACTCAACAAGGTGAAGCCACACACCAAGTTTTATTAAATTATGTTCATAACTAAGGGAGACATTACATTTTACTTATTCTCCATAAGAATAACATGGGGGCTGAGTACGCAGGTTTGCTGCTATGGGAAAAATCATTAAAAATTGCTGTTTTGAGCAAATAAAAATAGACCACAACCAGATGAATCCGTATACCAAGTTTCATTAGTAACCGTTCATAAATAAGCGAGATATAAAATTGTTCTTATTCTCCATAAGAATAACATTGGACAATGTACTGTGTTTAGCACTTTCAATATCTCTGTAACCATTTCACGTAGAGAAATGATCAAAACACCAGATTATGTGTTTTTTAAGCTAAATCTAATGGTGAAAACTAAAATTATACTTTTTTAAATATTGCATGTAAAAACTTCAAAAAACCCATTTTTGGGGTACAAAACCCCCCCAAAATACCACTTTGGATGGGGCGATCTGTCTGGTTTTCGAACTTTGTCATGAATGATGCTTTACACGTTTGTACCAAATTTCATCTAAATCGGATCATTTTTATGAGAGTTATCGCACCCACGGACACACACACACACACACACACACACACACACACACACACACACACACACACACATATATATATATATATATATATATACAGTTTCGAACGAATGGTTTTTTTTGGGGTCTGGGGACCTCAAAACGAAAAGTTATCATGGTCCCGTTCCTAGGTCTTACCATGCCGACTACGGTAATAGCTTCTTCCCTATAGGGGAAATTCGCTAACAAGTCAAATTTTAGTTTTCAACATTAGATTTGGCTTCAAAAAACACACAATTTGGTGTTTTGATAATTTCTCTACGTCAGCTGGTAACAGAGATAAGAGAGAAGTGCTGAACACAGTACGTTTCCCAATGTTATTCTTATGGAGGATAAGAACAATTGTATATCTCACTTATTTATGAACGTATACAAACGAAACTTGGTATACGGCTTCATCTGGTTGTGTTCTATTGTTATATGTAAAAAAAATTTTTACCGATGGTTCGCGTAGCAGCAAACCTGCGTACTCAGCCCCATGTTATTCTTATGGAGAATAAGTAAACTGTAATAACTCCCTTAGTTACGAACATAAATTAATAAAACTTGGTATGTGGCTTAGCCTTGTTTAGTTATATTTATATCAAACACACGTTACCCTAATAGTTTTAGCGAATTTCCCTTATAGAGAAGAAGCTATTACCGTAGTCGGCATGGTAAGACCTAGTCCCGGGATAGCATTAAAACCAATTTTTTTGTGTTCCTTGTTGCAGCAAACCTTCGTATTCATACCCCATGTTATTCTTATGGAGAATAATCAAAATGGTATATATCGCCTATTTATAAATTGTATATTGGTGAAACTTGGTACGGTACATGTGGCTTCATCTAGTTGAGTTATTATTTGTTGGTTGATATTTGCATGAAAATTCATATTTTTTGCTCCTTGTTGCAGCATTCCTGCTTACTCAGCCCCCAATTTATTCTTATGGAGAATAAATAAATGTTATACATCGCTTATTTACGAATGGATATTGTTGAAACTCTAGTTATGTGGTGGCTTCTCTTAGTTGAATTCTATTTATATTTGCATAAAACCAATTGTTTGTGTTTCTTGTTTGGGCAAACCTACGTACTCATCTCCAATGTCATTCTTATAGAGAATAATTAAAATGGTATGTATCGCTTTTTTGTGAATATATTTTTATGAAACTTGGTATGCGGCTTTATGTGATACCAGTGACTACATAAACTACAATTGTAGTTTATGTAGTCATTGGTGATACCAAGACATATATTATGCATTGTAAATTCGCTGAGTACGCAGATTTGCTACGATGGGGCTATTTCGTTTCATCCACTAGAATAACATTGGATGCTAGTGAGTTGGCGCTCTTAGGAATGTGTGGGCAAAATTCCTTTTAAAACATCTTTAAGAAAATCCCGTTTACTTGACATCTTAATTGTAAAAATTGATCGTGACAAATGTGACACAAAAATAACTTAGTATATTATTAAATAAGATAAAGAAAATAATTTTTCCCCATACGAAAACCATGAGAACTGTGAAACAGCTGATTTGATTATATTTCCATAGGTAATTTACACGGTTGTTTTGATAACATATCTATCCTGTACTCTAATATGAGTAAGGTTTGCTTGTATGTTTGCTTGCTTGCTTGCGACACTGATCTCAAAAACGGGTCAAAAGATTTCCTGCAAATGTTCGAAATAACTAATTTCTGGGATAAAAATAAGTTCTAGACAGGCTTCATCCCCAGGAAAAATCAAATAATGTAAAAAAAACTAAAATTAAAATGTATTCATGTTGAAGCCTTCCGGAATTGTTTTATCAATATAAAGAGGTTAACATACCTTGACGTCAGCAATTCCTTATAGTAACAAAATGTTGACTATAGTTTCGGCTAGCACGCCATTGGCTACGTGCTAGCCGAAACTATAGTCAACATTTTGTTACTATAAGGAATTGCTGACGTCAAGGTATTTTAACCTGTTTATATTTAAAATGAAGAGTTAACAAAATTAACATAGGGCTTATGGAGATTCAAATCAAAACAAAAGAATTGTAACAGCTGTTCATAATCAACCAGGGAACTGGCAAAGTAATACTCATGTTGTTTATGAGTACCTGGGGGGCCAAGCTTTGCTCGGGGGAAGGCCAGTCAATTTGTTTAGATGACTCGGATTAATATTTCACCACTTCCCCTACTGAAAATTAGATTTGTATAACTCATTTGCCTCTTTTCTACATTGTTAAGGTCCCTCCAGTTGTTATTTATTGCTCAATGTCCCTTTGATTTATTTTACTACTCTATATATGTAATCTTCACTAAAATCTATTAATCTCTGCTCTCAGTTAACTAAATGTTAATTTTTTTAACTTTTCATTTTAGTTTTTTTTACACTATTTGATTTTTCATGGGGATGAGGCATGTCTAGAACTTATTTTTATCCTAGAAATTAATTATTTCGAACATTCGAAGGAAATCGTTGGAGCCGTTTTTGAGATCAGTGTCGCAAGCAAGCAAGCAAGCAAACCTTACTCCTGTTAGAGTACAGGATAGGATATGATTATTAGTATATGGTTTCCTGAGAGCAGAGATTAAAATATTTGAGTGAAGATTACATGTATAGAGTAGTAAAATAAATCAAAGGGACATTGAGCTATAAATAACAACTGGAGTGACCTTAAAAATGTAGAAAAGAGGCAAATGAGTTATACAAATCTGATTAACAGTAGGGAGAAGTGGTGAAATATGCTTCCAAGTATCTAAACATACTGACTGACCTTCCCCCGAGCAAAGCTCGGCCCCCAGGTACTATGACTAATTCCGTATGCCCAAATTTGACAATGAAATTGTGAGGAAACAGGAGGTGGTAGAAAGCTACGAGGTGGGAGGGGTCTAATTTTTAGGTCTGCGAATTTTTGGATTAATTTTTCTTAGTTAAATACCAAACATTTGTCACAGAATAAAATAATTCCGTTTTTAAAACGGCGGCTTTGTTTGCATTAAAACATGTGATTAAGTTTCATTTGTGAACTGATATGTGTTCCTACTTATAATATTTTAATGTCCTCAGCATGTAAAGCGTAAAAAAATTAAATGAAAAAGGGTATTGGAGCAAGGTTAGGGGCTATGGCCCCTTCAAGCCACTAGTTCAATTATTTTGCTCTGCATGTAAACAGTAAACAATACAATTACAATTTATCACACAAACTACACAATAAAGGCTTAGCCCTTTCCAATCAGTGTGTTATGTCAGTTTAGATAACAGATTTTATTGGCATTAAAAACGGTCACAATCTTATTGTAATTAGAAGAGAGTACATGTTTAACTTGAACCAATATGACTACATAAACTGCAATTGTAGTTTATTTAGTCATTGCTTCAACTGAACCATCAAACCGTCTGTGTGGGAATATCTTCGCCACGATGGGCGAGGGGCCAAATACCACACTCCTCCACAAGTATAAATTTCAATCTATTCCTACTTATGAATACCGCCGACCACTCCATGTTTTTATTTTCCTTCGAATGATCGATCAAGGGAATAATGTGAGCCGCATGCTCATGAGCGATGGGAAGGACGCGAATGAATGTAATGATAGTGTGATAGCTGGACTCGCGATCCGAGTGCCATAAAACAAAACGAGCCCGGTCGGACATGTTGGTGGAGGAACGAATTCCATTGTTCCACAGAACGCGAGCGCCTATGACGTCAGTGGTAATGAGGCTCCGGCGCTCTAGGCGCGGTTGTTGCAGCGGGCGGCGTCGTGTTTAACCGTCGTGACCGAGCTGATGCAAAGCGGCGATAAACGAAACAAGAAGACGGCATAAGAATCAGAAATGAAACGACGGCTATAGTCACGAGCTGGGGGAGGGGCGAGGTGCGCGCGCAGCCTCCGCACATGACGTCTGCACCATCGTACTGCCACAACCACTGGGGTTGTAATCTACTCTGCGGGTAACTCGTGTATTATCTCTTTCTGTACCGCTTTTGTTACTGGCAAGTGACGTTGGAACATTCTGCAGAGGGGTCGAGAGGAGTTCACCGGCAAGAAATGGAAATCTCTCCTGCACAGTTTTTGTCTTTTCAATGCTAATCTTTTGTGTAATTTATCTTGTATGGATCAAGATCATGGAAACAACCACTTCGAGGAAAAAACGCTTCTTTTATTTCTCATATAGTTTTATGTCAGAAAAGAGTGACATTTGTTGATGACATATTGCACATAAATTTGCTACATAACAATGTTCCTAGACTTTCCCAGCACGGGGTTTAGTTTGCTAGTTGATTGCAACAGTGGCCGTTCTCCCTCCCATGTCAGCAGGTCTTAACCAGAAGAAACAGCTTTAGCTTTAATCAAAATTTCCTAAAACGAATTAATTGGAGTAAAACCATTTTGATAAATTCGACATTTTACAAAGTACTGTGTTTACCATTTGAAAATATTCCCACGGCCTCTTTAAGTATAGAAAAATATACACAAGTGACTGAAACAACGGGTTTTTATCTCAGTGCAATGGTAAAAACCGAAGGACTCATCCTTACTATAAGCGTCGCTACAGCTCTAGACTGATGGTTAGGCAAGTGCTGGGTATGGTGAGGGGAGGAGTGAGGGGAGGAGTGAGTGATTATTAATTTTTAATTAATTTTTTTACATAATGTTTAACTTTGATAAAACCTTACATTCGTACACAAGCTTCTGTGAGTCGTATAGTCAGCGCGACGTCGATCTGTAGTGACCCTTATGTACCGATAGCAAAGTACCGAAGGACAAATCCTTCCTTCATCGGTGTTTTTAATATTTTGGAAAAAGTGTAGTTTGAGCGAATTTACCCTATAGGGAAGAAGTTATTACCGTAGTCGGCATGGTAAGACCTACACCCGGGACCATGATAACTTTTCGTTTTGAGGTCCCCAGATGCCAAAAACACAATTTGTTCAAAACTGTATATATATATACGGTTTTGAACATATATATATATATATATGTATGTGTGTGTGTGTGTGTGTGTGTGTGTGTGTGTGTGTGTGTGTGTGTGTGTGTGTCCGTAATCACGATAACTCTCGTAAAAATAATCAGATTTTCACGAAATTTGGTATAAACGTGTAAAGCAGCATTTATGGCTTTAAGTTCGAAAACCAGACAGATCCACTTATCCGAAGGGGTATTTTGGGGTGGTTTTGTACCCCAAAACTGAGTTTTTTTGAGTTTTTCACATATCATTTTTGAAAAAGTCAAACTTTTGTTTTTCCATTGGAATCAGCTTAAAAAGAAGCGCAATTTGGTATTTTTATAATTTCTCTTCGTCAAATGGTTACAGAGATATAGAAAGTGCTAAACACAGTACGTTGTCCAATGTTATTCTTATGGAGAATAAGACAAATTGTTTATCTCGCTTATTTATCAACTTATCCTGATGAAAATTGGTATATTGCTTCATATCGGTATATTGCTTCATATCATCGTGGTCTATTGATATTTGCACTAAAAAACATTTTTTGGCCGATAGTTCCCGCAGCAGCAAACCTGCGTACTCAGCCCCCATGATATTTTTATGGAGAATAAGTAAGTGTTATCTCCCTAAATTATGAATATAAAATAATCAAATTTGGTATGTGGCTTTACCTACTTGAGTTATATTGATATTTGTATAAAACCCCATTTTTGAGTTCCTTGCTTCAGCAAACCTGCCTACTCAGCCGCCATGTTATTCTTCAGGGGAATAATTAAAATGTCATAAATATTTTATTTATGAATGTAATTGATGAAACTTGGTATGTGTCTTTATGTGGTATTAACATACATATATATGCATTGGAAATTTGCTGAGTACGTAGGTTTTTCTGCTACGCGGGTATTTGTTATCTTGATGTTTATCAATGTGTACAAATAACTTCAATCACAGCTCAAAGGCTTCACCAATGTTTGGACTTCGATTGGTCCATTCATTTCCCCAGTATATGAGGCCCTTATCCAGTTTAAAACAATGTTTCTCCCCACGACCTCGCCTCACCGGCTATTACATTCCCCATTTTAATCTTATGGCGAAAGATAGATTTGATAATAAGATTACTTAAACATATATTCAGTTCTTGGACCTAGGGACTTTTGTCGCTTTCCCCCATATGAAACTTTGAAGGCCATGGGAAGCTCTGATGTCTTTGGGAAACAGTATCAAAAATGTTTGGTGAGCTACACCTAAAACGCGGTATGGGACGGTTGGTACGAGAGTCACCCGGACACACATACACACACGCACTACTACTTTATCAATCTTTGAATGTCATGGGAAGCTCTGATGTCTTTGGGAAACAGTATCAAAAATGTTTGGTGAGCTACACCTAAAACGCGGTATGGGACGGTTGGTACGAGAGTCACCCGGACACAATACACACACGCACTACTACTTTATCAATCTTTGAAGGCCATGGGAAGCTCTGATGTCTTTGGGAAACAGTATCAAAAATGTTTGGTGAGCTACACCTAAAACGCGGTATGGGACGGTTGGTACGAGAGTCACCCGGACACACATACACACACGCACTACTACTTTATCAATCTTTGAAGGCCATGGGAAGCTCTGATGTCTTTGGGAAACAGTATCAAAAATGTTTGGTGAGCTACACCTAAAACGCGGTATGGGACGGTTGGTACGAGAGTCACCCGGACACAGATACACACACGCACTACTACTTTATCAATGTATCAATTATACATTTCATTTCATTTTTTCAGTTTTGTTAAAACTGGTGTGTTTTATTTGGCCTCCACACTCAGGCCAAATATTTCTAAAATTTATATTTTTAATTAATGTGTCTTCTGGAATAAAACTAGCGGAGGGGGGCTGTCCATCCACTCTCTTTTGTCCGTCCTCGTCTTTATATATTTACTATTGCTATTTGATCTATAGCTTGGATTATGAAACAAGTATTTACAACACCTACGCTTCTATAAATCCTTACTTTGTTAAAGTATTAAAACCGATTTACTTCGGCACAGCACAATCTTTGCTTGAAGTCACACTTTCACCAATTTTACTTGACTGCTTAACTAACTGTAATTTTGTTAACATTAAAATGATACTTACTTTAACACCTTCACTATCTACAGAGTGACCTCAGTGTAAGTAGGAAAATAAGTTTTCTGACTCATTAAGTTTATCTTATCAAATTGGACCCAATCGTGTTCTTTTATACTGAGATAAACAATAACGAAAATGAACGCTTAAACTAAGCTCTTTAAACAATAATTGAGAAGACTCAAAAAAGGGGGTGGTTGCTGTAGGTAAGGCAAGGGTGGGGGGAGGTAAGTAACTAATCAGCGTGGTAGAGGAAGGGAAGGGGGCGATGAGCGAGCAAACTAATTGGCACATAATTAAAATAATCACAAAGCAAGTCCTGATTAATGTTGGAGGCGGTCGGTTAAACTGATTAGCGCTGACGGGAGATAACTCGCCACCGCTGATTAATCGGTAAATGTATACGTAACATTGGAGCAGCAATCTGCGTCAGCAAGCAATCAGGCTGCGGTTGCTGAGGCTGTGAACACTGTGATGGTGGTGGGAGCGGGTGGGAGCAGCGACGGGCTACGGGCATGACACGTAAATGTGTTCGCGCTATAGTGGGATAGGGTGTATGGTGTATGATGACTGGCGTTTGCCACGCTGAATTACATTGGCGTGGAAGGAATTAGGCTATCCAGGAATAAATCGCAAAACAATTTAATTACTAAAAATCTTAATTTTACAAATTTATGTGTTAAAACAAGTTAAATATTGCCTCTTTACAGTTATTTAATTCACTATTAATAATTAATTTCTAACATTTTTTAAATAGGAAGGTTTTGAAATTAAAAATTAATAGTTAATACAATTGCCGAAGTTAAATTCCGTAAGTAATCTTATAGCTGTGTAAGAAAAATCTTATACAGATCCTTTTAATTAACTTTATTTATAAACACCAAACGTTAAACTGTATGAACTTTCTTATGATGTACATCCTCTTGCCCGTTCTAAAGGTAAAATTATGGAAATGCTAATTTTCCTTTGGCTCCCTCATATAGACTGCAATCGGTTTTTTATAGTTTCTTCTGATATCTTCGGTATCCTGACTACGCACTTTTTCCAAAGAAACACCGAAGAAGGAAGGATTTGTCCTTCGGTATCTGATAACGTTTTAACATACCTCTATACTCGCAATTACTCATGTTATATGAAGTATGTTACACGATATTCCTGATAAAGTGATGTTGCTGTACAACATTTCAACGTGCTTTATTTTCTCAATTGAAACTGAATAATGTGTCTCCCTACCATAAGTCCTATGTACGAAAATATAAGATTTCACGCAACTCTTAAGTCTATACAACTATAATTACACTAAATATGTGTATTATTGTTTATTTAGAATTGTAGTTGAAAAATACTCAACTGTAATTCAAATTGTTAATTTGATTTAGTTTAAGTTAATTTTGGTTGAATCAAGCGGTGTTAAGCAGCTCCGACTTTACACAGTTGAAAATCCAAGCGATTATTTCCTTGAAACGAGAAACAGTAATCACTGTTTAAAATGTAAGCCAACAAACAAGAAACAAGTTTTGTGTCTGACAGCTCTTCGATCAAGGAATTCCACCGATTACGCTTATCCGATGTCGTCCGGTCACTTAAGAATCGGACAGTTTTAAAATAAAACCTCCAATCGATCCGGTTATTAATTTATTTATTCCCTCCGATCCAGCAATTCCTTAAGGTAACCCGATACCGGATACTTAGGAGGGCTTTTAACATAAATCGGCTTACCGGCTACCGTCTAGGACCCGGGATGAGAGAGAGGACAGGGTCCTGGGACGATGTGCGGCGGCGCGGCTAGAGGACACAAGACTCACAACTATGTGTCAGTTTATAGTCATTTTCTTTAAAAGTATTATTTGTTAATATGTCCTCGTTTTATAATTATAATATTAACAATCAATATATGTCTTTGTATTTATTTTTATCAGAAACGTAGCCAACTTAACTGTACTAATAACTTTAGGGACAATAATTGTCCCTAAAGTTATTAGTATAGTTGAGTTGAACAGTTATTGTTCTTTAAATATATATTTTCATTTTAGTCTGTAAAACATATTATGTATGACGTTAACAACTGTATGCGACGCCTAATTTCCATTACTTTAAGCTTGTATTTTATTATTTAATAGATATTCGAGTAAATTATTCTTGATTCTACGAAACGCAATTATTTTAGCAATTTTAATATATATTAAAATCCAAATATTCTTTTATTTTTGTTTCGGGGTTGTTTAAAATTTGTTATTTTGAAAATCGCCTAACTTTTTGCAAAGTCTTGTAAATGTTCGCCTTATTTTGATTTTTGGAGAGTTAATGGTATTTTTATTAATTATTTTTTAAGCCGATCTGTACAAAATGTAATTCTTTATGATCAATATCAAAATTAAACTTATAAAAAATCCAAACCCTAAATTGAAATTATGATTTTTGAAAGTTATACCTTCAACAAAAAAATCATTAAAATCCCTCAAGTAAGAGGTTGTAAAGAGACAATAACGTATGTCATACGTCGGTTGAATGTCGTGAATCGTTCAGGAAGTAAACACCAGTTTTTATAAATATACATAGGATGAATAAGTCTATATTGTACTGAAAATGGTCCAGAAACGAAACACCTTTATCATCTTTAACAAGACTCAAATCATTGTCATTTAGAAACATTAAACTATCATATAGAAGCAAGAGAGGTCTAGGTTTAAAGAGTAGTGACATTTATTTGTAAAAACAACCAACCCAGGCAGAAGGTCGAGCTGCCACGTCGGGTGAGTTATCCTCCCTTTCAATAAGAGCTTGTCACCCCGGGTGCCTGTTTTACACACAGTATACTGTGCTACAGTGGAACCCCTCAAATCCGAACTAATTGGGGCTGAAGCCTGTTCGGCTTTCGGGGTGTTCGGATTACCCGGGAAATAATCTTACGTACATATTTCGTCACTGTATTAGCGGTAAACAACGGCTGAGGTTAGACAGGGTAGCCCAGTGGTACTACGAAGGGCAGTGACCTTGACTCGCAGGTGTACGTCCGGTGTTCTGTCATTGTTACTAGGCGAGCGTGTGCTAAAAATATATCACTCCACCCCTACCACTTCCTCTAAAGAGATACTGTATTTATTTTATTTCGTCTATCTAGTGAGCGTTCACCTGCCTAGTTCATTTCCCACCTAGTTTATTTAGTTTTTGTTTTCCTGAGAACGTGTTCGGATTTGCCGGGATTTTGGATTTCCGGGGTTCGGATTTGAGAGGTACTAGTAGTCGAGCAGACTGTAATAGGGTGACACCTACAGGCCAGGGCCAGCGAGAACAGCTAGAAACAACCTACCCAGGCAGAAGGTCGAGCTGCCACGTCGGGTGAGTTATCCTCCCTTTCAATAAGAGCTTGTCACCCCGGGTGCCTGTTTTACACACAGTCTACTGTGCTACTAGTAGTCGAGCAGACTGTAATAGGGTGATACCTACAGGCCAGGGCCAGCGAGAACAGCTAGAAACTCTCACCGGTCCTGCCCAGGGCCCTGGGTCCTGCCTACAGGCGACGGATGATGGGAGGTTGTATGTATATGACCTACTGCAGCGTCAGAGGAGTGGCCAGTAAGAGCAAGTTACAATAAGCAGTGTTTTATGTGCAATAACTATTATATTAATATTCCTTGCTAGATATGCTTTAAACAATGTACTTAATGAATAATCGGTTATAGTGTCAGTACCAAATACCAATAAAACGCATCTGTTATGGAAAATCCTGTTTTAAAATACTAAGTTAACTAAATGATTTATTTGGGATGAACGAATAGTTAAAGTACGTATACTCGATCACTGAATCTTACACCGTATATACACTTTAATGTTCCGATTATATAATTCAGATTGATTTACGTTTGTAATAAGCACTATTTTGATTACAGATTTAGTATTTTATAACTTCCAAGTGGCCTTTTATAAATTTAATACAAGTTTCTTCAGTTTATGGAAGGGTACAACTACATAAAACAACCGCGTAGAAAACGATGCTGGTGTAAAAGTTGTAAATGTGCAAATCTCCTGTTTCAAGTAACCCCCGTCCAAATAAAAGCAGAAAGGAGGGAACCAATTCGGAAAGACTTGTTAGAAGTAGTAAATAATAGATGGAAGTTTATTAAATCCCAGTATTGCGGGTTGCAGAGCCGACCGCCAGGCGCAGTAAAGACACAATCGCCTCCCCCCTCCCCTCCCCCCCAACAGGGACTCTCCATCGCACTAGAATACAAATCGGCTACGTTCAACTTAATTTGGTTTGCTCCAATACGGTCCCTGACCGCCAACTACGCTCGGCTCATAGTATCTACCCTCCCTCCCCAACCTTCCCATCCTTCCTACATCCTTGCTACAGATTTTTAACTTGTTGGTGTATTATCGTTTTAAAAAGACAAGACTATCTAACTTGTGATCTGACGGTGAAAAGACAGTCGAGATTTTAAAATTTATTTCATATAAAAATAGATTGTTAAATGTGTGTACAGATTTACTATCGAGCACGATAAAACTCCTAAAAACTGCCTATTTTTTAATTGTTAGGAGTATTCTTTCTGCTAGATACGACCACTTTAAACATACACAGTACCTAGGCATCCGAGTTACGAACTGTCATCCGCATTATACGTTTGAATAATTCACTTCAGCGAGACAGGGTTTCTTTGTAAATACACACAGAACACAAGGAAGAAAAATAGCGTCATTATTAAATCTAACAATGTTAGCTATACGTACAAGTTCAAATTAATTTTTTGTTACGTGTGGGATTTTAAATTAATAATGTAAAAACTAACGTTTTAAAGACAAAAATCAAGTATATCATGATAATTAATATCATAGTAATAATATGTTTAATATTGTGAACAAGCAATGACGTTCTGCAAATAAGAATGTTAAAGGAGTTATGTTTTCATATTGCAACACAAACCTCCGAACCAACCCACTAGTGGGCACTGAATTTCACGTTTCACCATTTAAATGTTTATAACAATGACTGTACATATACAGAATCAAGGGACGCCTGTGCACCGACCGTCGAGCAGCCCCTCTCCTGCCCCTGGGGGGTTGTTCTCCCCCGCTCCTCCCCCGCACCAAGAACGGAACAAAATAATATAAAAGCTGCCGCTAACCGGGTTACGGCCTTATCACCATTTGTATCCCCGCTCCTCGCCCCAACAGCACAGACAACTTTTTTATGTGTGTTAAACCAAGTTTCCGGAAAAATTGATACAATTGTGTTCGCCTGAGCCGGCAATTGAAAGTTTATTGACGAAGTCCGACGTTCGTTGGTCCAGCGCTCGTAACTGCGGTTGGGATTGCGATTGCGGCCTTTGGCTCATATTAAATGAACGCACTTTGAAGCAGATCTGCATACTGAAGTAAAAAATGTTGTTTTGATTTTAGTGGGAGGAGTTCTACAGTTAAGAGAAAGTTGCCCTCGCTTTAGAGACCTAATTGTTTTTGTTTTCAAACACGCCTGCAGTAAGGCAAAGCTAAAAGGCATTTGATGATTAGCATGGATCGAACCCAGGACCTGCTCACGTTCTCAACTTCTACACCAAGCCACGCCCACATTGAAGTGCAACTGTCTCTATATGATAACATGTAGTCAAATGGGAAATCCGCCGTCCCAGACATTATCGTGTCAAAATCCTAACACATAAATCAAATCAAATTGTTCGTTAAGATTCCTACTTGAGTCAAAATACAGCAAAATGTCTATTCGCCCCATCACCCTCAAACTTTCAATATTTATCCGTGGCAGACGATTATTTTATTTGGTCAGGTATATTTTAAAGCATATTATAACATGCTTATGTTAGCCGTGTGACTTTGCCAATTTATCCACAGAGTGCATCACCAACAAATGTTTTTCGCTGCCTATATGGATCTTCCCGGCGTAACCTAACTGGGATCACCAGACTTAGTTTAATATAAAGTTTTCAGGATTATATTTTTTCAATCTGACAATATAAGTTAATTAATTAAGATTATTAGTGATCTTCAAAGGAGTACAGAAATAAATGTCCCTTTTCAATGTTTATACAGTTCCCTCCTCCCGTAAAATTTGCAGTCATATTGCAACAAATTACGAAAACAGAAGTGAAAGGCAAAGACGCGATGTGGCAAATACGTCTCGACAGGCAAATGTGATTAGCTCGGTTGGCAAAACTGTTCGATCAAAGACGATAAGCCGGCGAACAGCTGACTCGAGTAATGAAGTCGAGAATAAAAGAGATAATTGACAGAGAAAGAGCATTAGCGCGGCTGTCTTCTCCCGAGGGACGAAATCCCGTCTGCTCCTAACGGCCAATCGAAAATATTAACTGCGCGCGGATAATTTGATAGAGTATCTTTTGACTGGGGTCGGCGCGGGATTAGTTCGCGCTTGATGGCGCCCTGTTTAATAATTTGTCTTTCGTTTGATAAAAACGTGACACGATCTTCAGTTAAGTAATTAGAACGTGAACAAGGAGATATTGTGGAAACGCTGTTAAAATTAAGGATTACTTTGGAATAGGAGCGAATGTGATGGCCTAAGGGAAGATGGCTTTCATCATTGATCCGGTCGTTTAAATACATTGATTACTTTTGTTTAGAGTTAGTTGACTACCACTCGACCTTGACAGTTTAGGTTATACTCCAGCGTGCACCATAAAATAAAGTCTGCATTGGCCATACGCAGAATTTATGACCATTGCACAAATTCGGTAACCGTAACGCGTTTTATGGTTTCGATTGGTGTATCATAGAAACAGTTTATGGTTTCACCCCCATTCGCATATATAACATTAATTGCGCGTACCAGGGGTGCCCATCCCCCCAAGCCTCATGGCGCCATTCCCCCCCCAAATGTGGTTACCCCTCCCCCCGTTATAAGCAATAAACTGTAACCTTAGTAGCACTTGTGTTGTGGCAGCGAATGAACTGACCTACATACCTACAATAAAGTCGACCTACTCACGAAGATTCTACCAAAACTGAAGGAATTATACAGACACAGATAATGCTAATGGAGACAATCAACAAAAAATAACTTAGTTATAAATAGGTAGATTATTTATTTACTGTACCTATAGTACAGATCACGCAAAAAACCTTTCCTCTGGAACAGCTTTCAAAAACCATTCGACGATTGTCGAGGGGAGTGCGGGGGCAAGGCTAGTCTTGGTGGGGTGGGGGGGGGGTCATTATATCCTATACTCTAGTATGAGTAAGGTTTGCTTGCTTGCTTGTAACTCTGATATCAAAAACGGCACCAACGATTTCCTTCAAATGTTGAAAATAACTAATTTCTGGGATAAAAAAAGTTCTAGACAGGTCTCATCCCCAGGAAAAATAAAATAATTTAAAAAAAAAACGAGAATTAAAAGTTAAATAAATTATCATTGGGCTTAAGGAGTTTAAAATCAAAACAAAAGAATTGTAATAGTTGTTCATAATCAACCAGGGAACTGTTAAAAGTAATTCTCGTATTGTTTATAATTGTTAACATATGGTTTCCTGAGAGCAGAGATTAAAAGATTTGAGTGAAGATTACATATATAGAGTGGTAAAATAAATCAAAGGGACATCGAGCTTTAAGTAAATACTGGAGTGGCCTTAGAAATATAGAAAAGAGGCAAATGAGCAATAAAAATCCGATTATCAGTAGGGGAAAATGGTGAAATATTACTCCAAGTCATCTAAACAAACTGACTGGCCTTCCCCGAGCAAAGCTCGGCCCCCAGGTAAAACAAATCTAATGCTGTAGTAAGATGGTTTTGATTAATCAAGACTGATTTCTCAATTAATTCATAATACATTATTTTTACCTTTTGTATGGATTTAGAGATGTACATTTTTATAAGATATATATGCATCTTGGATTAAACGTTTGCATGATCCGGCGCGTAACCATGAAATTAATTACTGGACGAAACTGAATGGTCGGCTGCTGTTTGTGGCCTTGGGCTTGACTTGAATTTGGCTTTTGACTCGTGAACTTTTGCTGCGGAAAAACCGTGGGAAATTTTCGTGCCAATAAAGAGACTGATGGAGTAAATTATAGGCTTTTTAACTAAGCCGTTTTCCATGAATATACTTTAAAAACAGTCAATACGGAATATGTCCACAATTAAATGTTCATATCTACTTATTTTGTCATAGTTTATTTGCCTTTTAGCAACACTATTCTTCAAATTTATATATATGTATATATGTGTGTGTGTGTGTGTGTGTGTGTGTGTGTGTGTGTGTGTGTGTGTGTGTGTGTGTGTCCGTGAATGCGATAACTTGAGTAAAAAACGTCCGATTTAGATTAAATTTGGCTCAAATGTGTAAAGTGACATTCATGACTTTAAGTTCGAAAACCAGACAAATCGGACCATAGGAAAGGGGGTTTATGGGGTTTCAACATTTTCCAAAAATCAGTTTTTTGCACTCTTCACCCTAAAATTTTTAAAACACACAATTTTTGTTTTAACCATTTTATAGAGCTTAAACAAACAAATAATATAGTATTTTGAATCATTAACCTAGTGGTGGCGGAGAAAATCCAAAAAACTTGTCCATAAATGTCTCCCATGTTAATGTTATGGGAAAATGGATTTTAGCTTTTGCTCAGTTCATTTTACTGCAAACTTCACATTTGATTTTACCAATCAGTTTAGTTCTACAAAACAATAATTTTGGTGTTTAAATTGTGATTCTACGTCCAACCGTTGCCGAGATATTCAAAGTGCTAAACACAGTACGTTGTCCAATGTTATCCTTATGGGGAATATTTAAAATTTTATATCTCGATTATTTATGAATGTATATTGATGAAACTTGGTATGTGGCTTCACCTAGTACTGGTATATTGATATTTGCACAACAAATTGATTTTTATTTATTATCCTCTTAGCAGCAAACCTGCATACTCATCCCCAATATTTATATCTCCCTTAATTATGAATATAAATTATTTAAACTTGGTATGTAGCTTCAACTGGTTGAGTTATATTGATACTTGCAAAAATTACATTTTTATCTTCCTCGTTGCAGCAAACCTGCGTTCTTAGCCCTAATGTTATTTTTATGGAGAATAAATAAAATGTTATATATCACTTATTTATTTGTGTATTTTTATGAAACTTGGTAAGTGGCTTTATGTGGTAGTAAGAAATATATTCATGCATAGGAAATTCGTTGAGTACGCAGTTTTGCTGCGACGACGGGGGTATTTTTTTATGTTATAGGTAAGTCATTATATAACTTACTATAGCTCATATGCCTGAATAAAAATTGTATTATCATGAATATTGTAGTTAGTCAGTTAAGATAAATTATTTGCAAATGCGCAGGTTATCAGCACACTGAAGTATTAGTATGGGCCAAAATACAAAGAAAATATAAATCCTATAAAAACACAAAACTTTTAGTTTAATACTACTGATCCTCAGTTTTTATTTTAGCTACAAATAAAAATTATAATTTTCTGTGTGGTTAAGAGTAAATAAATAAGTGCTTAGGACCTGCATTCGTTCATTACGTTGGGTAAATGAAAATTTTAAAGTAGCTTTTTCAATAAGGTAAAAACGTAACTTAAGCGACTAGGTACATTTTATCAATCCGTTTTGATCACTACAAAATTATTCATTCATTGTATACCTCAGATTGCTTAATATGAATATATATTAAGAGAAATCTTACCTTAGCAAGCTAGTCAATTAAATCAGTCCTTAAAATCCGGGTTTCCGTCCCCGTAGGACCATCATCAGTTAGGATGGTTGACCCATACAGTCCCAACTGATGATGGTCCTACGGGAACCGAAATCCAGATTTTAAGGACTAATGTAATTGACTAGATTGCTAAGGTAAGATTTCTCTTAATATATACAAAATTATTGTTTTTAAATAATGGTCCACTTGTTAAAGCTCAGAAACTGTGGTTATGTTGCGAGCATAAAGAGTAAACAGTTTCCAGTAATTTTTAGATTAATGTTTCAACCCAGTCCGGACCTATGATCAGAAGCATAGATGTCTAGGATTAGTACAGGAACACCTGACGTATCTCTCAAAGGAAAGGTTATATTGCACGTACTGTACAATTACAATTCATTTGCCAATAATATTATATATAATATATTATGTATTATTGTCATCTTACCGTACATACATGAATTTTCAATTGTGATTCACAAATTGTAGCATATATTTATAGTTTCGAAAATTCCCCCCAAAATTTTAAATCCCCCAAAATTTGTTTCTATGGCGCTCTGAGCGCCATTTCCGCCCCTTATGGGCACCCCTGGCGCGTACAACGTTATAGAAATAGCAAACTATAACATTTTGTTAGGTGTCATTTTATTTATGATTGTAAGAAGAATAAATAAATAAGATACAAAAGTGGGAAATAAATAAATGAGTATGGTATTAGTTCCAGAAATTGAATAAGCCTACGTATAAAACTGACTTGGTTATTTGGAGTTAGTCTCAAAAGACCAGCTTTATTATATTTCTTCTCTCTCCTTTTATTTTTCTCTACTCAATGGGAAACCACTACCAAACTCATTAAATACATATTTTTAACCGAGTTTTTACATATAAAATTACTATTTGTTTTACGTATAATACATTTAATCAAAATCTATCATTATGCTTTCAAAATGATGATATTTTAAAATTATCATTGAAATATTACAAAACTACGAAAATTTAAATTGTCGTTTTTAAAAATTCTATATACTCCCTATTTATGTGTACAATACAAAGTATAAAAGCATGCGAACTAATATTTTTTAAATTTTAACGCTGTTGGAGTTTATAAGTTATAGTAAGATTGTGAAATTAGTTGTCTCAAGCGACAAATCTTTTTATAACCAGGGTGTTATGAATAAAAACATTAGTGTGTACTCTTCGATCAAGGATCTGGCAGCTACAAAAACCAAAATATGTTGAAAATGTTGACTACTACACACTGTTGGCATGAAAACCACTAACTATAAGAGTAAGAGTAACCCGTAAGACGTAACCCGTAACCCGTACGAGTAAGAGTACTTTACCCGTAGGGTGGAATCCTAAGGGTATTTCGAACCGAAAACAGCCCTAAGGGATTTTCGAATACTGGACACATATATTAACTACCCTCTTGCCAAATTCTAATGTCTGTCTGTATGGATGTTTGCGTTCCTAGTGACCTCATCAATAACCCTTTTTAGATAACATTTGGTACCTCCAGGCGTTTTGCTCATTTTTAATAGCTTATTTTTAAGGATAATTATCCCACCTTAAAAATTCAAATTTTCCCAAAAACGGCTCTGAAGATTTTAATTAAAATTTGATGGTTTACATTACTTCAGGTCTCCAACAAGAATTTCTGGGAAAATTCGGATTTAGAAATTATATAGGGCTTAAATGGTTCAAAAATCAATATTTTTCCTTTTTATATAAAAATATTTTTATAAATTAATCATACATTTTAAATAAAATCTACGCATTACTATTTAAAAGTTCGGAAAAATAAATAAGTTAGTGTTTTATATTTGTATGTAACGACTGGTCCCTGAGAAAACTAAAATATTCATTTAGCGGCCCCGAAACGTAGTATACATTGTACAAAGTAAATATTTTGGTTAATACGAATTTATCATTTCTCTCAAATTTACTGATGATTTTCAGTAAAATTTGGTATCTAGGTTAACATTGACTAATTATTTTGAATATGTTGTCAAGTTATCGTAGTTATGAATTGCTCTTGTAATTAAGAATTTAATAAAAAACTAGTTCGCACGCAGCACGCTGACGTAAGGTAAGTGAATTTCCACATAAAAAAAACTATAAAACTCAAAATCAGTTAAAATCATACATTTATTCCAATTTTTATTCAAATCTGAAAACATTGATATTTTGGCTGTTCTGATGCTCCTGGTTCTATTTACCTGCAATGCTGGGAATACGATTTTGGGCATTATAAGGTTAGGAGAAGGTCCAGTCAGGCTTTAAAGTAAGCGTGAGGTTGTTGGGGATGATAAAAGTACACCAAAAATGAATAACAGCCTTTTCTAATGTAAAACCCCCATAAGACAACGTACTGTGTTTGGTCGATCCACATTTTCTTTAATAACTCGGTAAATATTTATGCTAGAATGACGAGAGAAAGCTTAAAAGTTTCGCCACACTAATTTCCATCTTTTTACATGCATTCATTTCACATCCGGGGCTTTTCTGACCCTTTTTTAGCCCAAAACTTGAAATTTGAAAGATTAATCCCCAAAAAAGGGGTTTAAAGTTTTCCGATTCTTTTGCCCAACGAACTTGTCCAACTGATTATAGAAAGGAACGTCCCTACCAAATTTGAAGTAATTCGGACTAAAAATGCGACCGCTAGAGTGCATACACACACACACACACACACACACACACACACACACACACACACATATATATATATACATATAAAATTTTGTACGAACCCCCAAAACGTGTTCAGGGGCTCACGTTAGGAACTTCTATGGTGGTCCCGGGCTTAAGTTTCACCGTGCGGGTCATGCTAATAGTTCACTTTCCATAGGAAATTCACTAATAAACATAATTTGGCTCAAAGACAGTACAGTCCTGAAGTAGGCATAAAATCAAATCATGTGGGCGTATGAACACTTAAAAAGGTATAAAGCATTCCATAGATTTTCGAACAATATATTGCTGTAGCCTAATGTCCCTTAACTTCACATTCCAGGAAGTTGTTATGCTACTATTTTGATGTGAACTATTCAAAAGAGCAAACATTACGTTATATTAAACTTCTTAAGTTTAAACTGGGTTCAATATGCGCTGAACCCTGTAAAACACCATAATGTCGTTGAACAACCAGAGATATCTTCATTTGCGAACCTGCGAACCGTGCGCAGGTTATATCTTCTTTTCCAGAGATATCTTCTTTTAGCGAATTTCCCCTATAGGGAAGAAGCTATTACCGTAGGTCTCATGGTAAGACTAAGCCCGAGACCATGATAACTTTTCGTTTTGAGGCCCCCAGATGCCAAAAACACCATTCGTTCAAATTCATATATATGTGTCCGTAGGCACCATAACTTTCGTAAAAATTGTCCGATCTTGATGAAATTTGGTACAAACGTGTAAGGCAGGATCTATTTTCATGATTTCGAGAACCAGACAGGTCGTCTATTTTAAAGGGGGTTTTGGGGGGGTTTTGTATCCCAAAAATTGTTTTTGAACTTTTTACATGTTATTCTTTTTAAACCCAAACTTTTGTTCAGACCATTAAATTTAGCTTAAAAAACAAACAATTTGGTATTTTGATCATCGCTCTACGTCAATTGGTTACCGAGATATTAAAAGTGCTAAACAAAGTACGTTGTCCAATGTTAATCTTATAAGTATAATAAGTATAAGTAGAATAAGTATAATTTTATATCTCGCTTATTAATGAACAAATATTAATGAAACTTGGTATGTGGCTTCATCTGGTTGTGGTCTATTCTTATTTACACAAAAACCAATTTTTACCGATACTTCCTGTAGCAGAAAACCTACGTACTCAGCCCCCAAGTTATTCGAATGGAAAGGGTGATTTTTCATTAAATTTCTCTTGAGTACAATGTAGTCAAAGTTATAATTACATACGATTGAATGAAAGCTGAATAAGTCAAATCTTATGTCCCCCTTAATTATGACATAAATTAACAAAATTTGGTTTGTAGTTTCACCTCTTGTTGAGTTATACTGATACATGCATAAAAACCCATTTGTTGTACTCCTTGATGCAGCAAACCTGCGTACTCATCCCCCATGTTATTCTTATGGAGAATAATTAAAATATGGTATACATCGCTTATTTATGAATGTAGATTGACGAAATTTGGTATGTGACTTCACCTAGTTGAGTTATATTGATATTTGAATGAAAACCCATATTTTGCGTTCCTTTTGCAGCAAACCTGCTTAGTCAGCCCCCATGTTATCCTTATGAAGAATGATTCAAATGTTATATATCGCTTTTTCATGAATGAATATTGATAAAATGTGGTATGTGGTTTCATCTAGTTGAATTGTATTGATATTTGCATCTAAACTGTGTCAGCAAACCTACATACTCATCCCCAATGTTATTCTTATGTAGAATAATTAAAATATCGCTTATTTGTTAATATATTTTTATGAAACTTGGAAGTAAACTTATGTAGTATTTAGACAAAAATGTGCATCCGAAATTCGCTGAGTATACAGGTTTGCTGCGACGGGGTATTTGCGAATTATTGATGTAGTTGAATCTGTAACAAAACATTCTTGACAAACGTTTATATCTTGAGGCTTCTGTGCTACATAGTTGCATTCGTGTTGACACCATGTAGCAGTAGACTATACCCCTATCAGTATAGATCCATTTGTAATTTCGTCCCAAATATTGTTAGTGAGGAGAACTCACCTGATTTTGATGCCATAACTGCCATTTTTTAAATGCCATAACTGTAAAACAAATTAACAAAGCATTAATTGCAATAAATTAAGGGCAACCACTTTTAGTACTAAACAATGATACACTTTTTATTGGGCTCTTTAAAAGCGTTACTCCTTGCCAACTGACATGCAGTAAATGCACTTACAGTTTATTGGCTCATTTTCAAAGTGGTTGACTTGTTACTAGACATATTTATCGCTAAACATAATATTTCTTGCAAATGATGTAGCCAGTTAGCCAATGGCAACCTGCGTAACAAGGCAGGAAGCAGCTCCCCTCCACAAGATGGCGGCCTTTAGTGTTTCCGTTCATGGAACAAGCCGCATTATTACACTAATCATGGCATAACCTGCTCTTGTCTGTTTCCAGGTAAATAATAAATCCTCTTAGGAGACTATTTATCGTATTTTTTCTCAGAACGGTGGGATCTGAATGGTGGTTTGTTAGTCGATGTCAACCTGGAAGAAGGCCCAACTGCCAACCCTCATACGATCTCAACTCTTTGGTTTCAACTCAAAATTTCAAAACTCTTTGGTGGGGTTCATCCCCTTCCCCCAAATATTAAAATAAGGAGAAAATAACTTACACGAAAGCAAAGTATTTTTAAATAGCCCAAGGGATTTTTAGGAGTGAGAGAATTAATAACATATTCCACCTCTAAAACGTTGCAAGCTGTTTACAATAATAAATATTCGTGTATGTTATACCTGAAAGTTTTGTGCCGCCCTCCAACGCAGCCTATTCAGTAATTCAGTTCTTATCTATCTTGTGCCGCCCTCCAACGCAGCCTATTCAGTAATTCAGTTCTTATCTATCCCCTGAGTTTAAGGCATATTTTGTTCGTGTATTAATTTAAATTGGTAAAATTTCAATGTGTAGATTGCGGATTTCTTATATTTTAAGCCATTACATTGTGTATACCTTAACAGAACTACAGCCAAACCTGTTCTGTTTTCCTTTGAAAATTTTAATTTATCAAGCCTTTAGATATGTTAAAATAGCAAATATAGCAAATAACGCGGCAACTTGACAGTTATTTGATAAATGGAGCACCGTCATAAAAACGTCAAACCCCCTAGAACAAAATGTATACCAAGGGGTTATCTGTATACAAATATTACTAAAATATTCTTTTGAGTTTTGGACGGCGGTTTTCCGCTCTAAAAATTAAATTTTCTAGATGTCTGAAGGTTGAAAAATATAATTCTCTAGTGTTATGGCTCCGCCCCATAGGCTCTCTGAGTTACACGGTTGATTTCATCGACTAGTTTTATTCAAACAACTGATTGCTTATAAATACTTGTTTCTCATGTAATAAATATTACTCCGGTCTTCAGTGTTCGTAACACATAGAACAGCAGGTATTATGTTATGTCCTGGAGTCTTGGGCATTACTATTATTAATATAAATCATTTTAATCGTTTTACTAAACTTGCAGGGATGAAAGTCAAATGCAGTAACCGTAAAATATCTAAACTACAGCTGGTTATTTCATAAACTTATCCTCCCATAAGATTTCCATTGGAACTTACAAGGCCCGTGGGGCTTAAGGTTAGATTTGGACGATATCAGGTTTATATGTTAATGCCAAGAAACATATAAACAGGTTAAAACGTAAACTAAGATTTGATAGTGCTGGTCCACTGCTGGTCGCCTGGTCGGGTTAGTACTTTATATGTGTTTTATATTTGTATTAGCGAATTTATCCTATAAGAAAGAAGCTATTTACCGTGGCATGTAGGTGGCATGGTAAGACCTAGGCCTGGGACCATGATAACTTTTCGTTTTGAGGCCCCCAGATGCCAAAAACACCATTCGTTCAAATTCATGTATAAGTCCGTAGGCACGATAACTTTAGTAAAAATGGTCTGATCTTGATGAAATTTGGTATAAACGTGTAAGGCAGCATCTATTTTCATGAGTTCGCAAACAAGACAGGTCGCTCTACTTTAAGGTTTTTTTTTGGGGGGGTGGGGGTTTGTACCCCAACATTTTTTTAAACTTTTTACATATAATTCTTTTTAAACCCAAATTTTGGTTTACACCATTAAATTCAGCTTAAAAAACAAGCAATTTGGTATTCTGATCATCGCTCTACGTCAATTGGTTACCGAGATTCTGAAAGTGCTAAACACATCACGTTGTCCAATGTTAATCTTATGGAGAAGTAAAATTGTATATCTTGCTTGTTAATGAGCATATATTAATGAAACTTGGCACGTGGCTTTATATGGTTAGGTTTTAATGCTATTTGCATACAAAACTCATTTTTGTGGTCCCCATGACAGCAAACCTGCGTACTTAGCAGCTATAATGTTATTCTTATGGAGAATACTAAATATGATATCTTGATTGTTTATGAACATAAATTGTTAAAACTTGGTATGTTGCTTCATCTAGAGGTGATCCATTGGTATTTGCATACAAACAAGATTTTGTGGTCCTTGAGGCAGCAAACCTGCATACTCAGTCCTAATGTTTTTATGGGGAATAAATAATACCCCCGTCGCAGCAAACATGCGTCCTCAGCGAATTTCCAATGCATAATATTTGTCTTAATATCACATAAAGCAGTATAGCAAGTTTCATAAAAATATATTCACATATAAGCGATATATACAATTTTAATTACTCTCTATAAGAATAACATTGGAGATGAGTACGTAGGTTTGCTGAAACAAGGAATACAAACAATTTTTTATATGCAAATATAAATAGAATTTAACTAGGCGAAGCCACATACCAAGTTTCATCAATATTCAATCATAAATAAGCGCTGTATAACATTTTAATTATTCTCCTTAAGAAAAACATGGGGGCTGAGTAAGCAGGTTTGCTGCAACAAGGAACAAAAAAATGGGTTTTTATGCACATATCAGTATAACTCAATAATTTGAAGCCACATATCAAGTTTTATTAATTTATGTTCGTAATTAAGGGAGTCATTACATTTTAGCGAATTTCCCCTATAGGGAAGAAGCTATTACCGTAGGTCTCATGCTAAGACTTAAACCTGAGACCATGACAACTTTTTTTTGAGGTCCCCAGATGACTAAAACACTATTCATTCAAATTTATATAAATATAATATGTGTCCGTGAATGCGATAACTTGAGTAAAAAACGTCCGATTTCGATGAAATTTGGCTCAAATGTGTAAAGTGACATTTATGACTATAGTTCGAAAACCAGAAAAATCGGACTATGGGAAGGGGGGTTTATGGGGGTTTTAAATTTTCTAAAAGCAGTTTTTTTGGCATTTTTTACCCTACAATTTTTAAAACACTTAATTTTGGTTTGGACCATGTTATAGAGCTTAAAAAAATAATATAGTATTTTGAATTATTAAGCTAGGTTAAGTGAGTAGTAGAGAAAGGCGGGTTTGGGGACCACGAGGGGGTACGAGGGGTACGAAGGGTACGAGGGGTACGAGTGCTCATCGATGAAGGGTACGAGGGGTACGAGGCCAATATCCAAGGTCACGGTTTAATTTCTAGCCAAACGCGCCTGATCACCATCAGAGATATTCAAAGTGCTAAAAACAGTACGATGTCCAATGTTATCCTTATGGAGAATAAATAAAATTTGATATATCCATTATTAATTTATTTATGGTTAATGTATATTGATGAAACTTGGCATGTGGTGTCACGTAGTACTGGTATTTTGATATTTGCACAACAAATTTATTTTTTTGTTGTAAATCCCCGTTGCAGCGAACCTGCGTACTCAGCTCCCATGTTATTCTTATGGAGAATAAGTAAAATGTAATGACTCCCTTAATTATGAACATAAATTAATAAAACTTGGTATGTGGCTTCACCTTGTTGAGTTATATTGATATTTGCATAAAAACCCATTGTTTTACTTCTTGTTACAGCAAACCTGCTTACTCAGCTCCCATGTTATTCTTATGGAGAATAATGAAAATGTTATATAGTGCTTACTTATGATTGAATATTGATGAAACTTGGTATGTGGCATCACCTAGTTAAATCCTATTTATATTTGCATAAAAAACAATTGTTTGTGTTCCTTGTTTCAGCAAACCTACGTACTCATCACCAATGTTTCTCTTATGGAGGATAATTAAAATTGTATATATCGCTTGTATGTGAATATATTTTTATGAAACTTGGTATGTGGCTTTATATTGTATTAAGACATATATTATGTATTGGAAATTCGCTGAGTACGCAGGTTTGCTGCGACGGTGGTATTACTTATTCTACATAAGAATAACATGGGGGCTGAGTACGCAGGTTTGCTGCAACGGGGATAATCAACAGAATTTTTTTGTATAAATATCAATATACCAGTACTACGTGACACCACATGCCAAGTTTCATAAATATACATTAACCATCAATAAATCAATAATGGAGATATCAAATTTTATTTATTCTCCATAAGGATAACATTGGACAACGTACTGTGTTTAGCAATTTGAATATCTCTGCAACTGTGGGGTGTAAAATCACAATTTAAACACCAAAATTATTTTTTTGTGGAGCTGAAATGATTGGTAAAAGCAAATGTGAAGTTTACATTGAAATGAAGTGAGGAAAAGCCAAAAACCTTTTTCCCAAAAGATTAACATGGGAGATTTTATGAGCAGATTTTTTTGGATTTTCTCCGCAACCACTTGACCTAGGTTAATAATTCAAAATACCATTTTTTAAGCTCTATAACATAGTCAAAACCAAAATTAAGTTTTTAAAAAATTTTAGGGTGAAAAATGCAAAAAAAACTGATTTTTGGAAAATTGAAAACCCCCATAAACCCCCCTTTCCGTGGTCCGATTTTTCTGGTTTTCGAACTCAAAGTCATGAATGTCACTTTACACATTTGAGCCAAATTTCATCGAAATCGGACTTTTTACTCAAGTTATCGCATTCACGGACACACACACACACACACACACACACACACACACACACACACACACACACACACACATATATATATAAATTTGAACGAATAGTGTTTTTGGCATCTGGGGACCTCAACAAAAATTTGTCATGGTCTCGGGCTTAAGTCTTACCATGAGACCTACCGTAATAGCTTCTTCCCCATAGGGGAAATTCGCTAAAATGTCATATCTCGCATATTTATGAATATGCTTTGATTAAAGTTGGTAAGTGGCTTCATGACTTAGTGAAGTACCATTTGAAATTCGCTGAGGATGCAAGTTTGCTGCAACGGGGGTATTTATTTCAAGTGTTTATATTTTATCACCATACCATAGCAAACAGAGCAATGTAAATGTAAAAAAATAGCATGGTTTAAATTTTAACATGTTTTAATCTCATAACCTTTTCCTTTGATTTAAATTTAAAATGCCGCGAGAGTTAAACCTTTCTCAAAGTACTAAACTCGCTCGGCGGATTATTGTGGCTAGAAGTCAGGAAGGATTACCTCAAGCAGAGCTGCGTAGACGTGAGCAGGTCAAGAGACATTGAGCACGCCAAAAATAACCAACAAAGTTAGGATTGGCTGTTGCGTCATCAGGCATTTTTCTTCATCCTTGCTAAATGGACTGCATATTCGATTTTTAAATTACAGTACCACTAAATTTAACGAGTGAAGAAACCGCTACATGTAACATTAGTAGGGGTAGTGAACGTAGTGAAATTTTGGTGCACTGCAATATTTTTGTTATACAAGTTTTTTGTCAATTTGTTTTAACAGATGACGAGCTAATTATTAAAGCGTTCTCAAACTTAAAGAAAGACATTAACAACGAAGACTTGGTTGTATGGGAGGGCAATATTAGCACCTAAACATTAAGTGATTTCTAAAATAAATAACAAGATTATTCAGAGACTGGCTGGTTGTTAAACTTCTTAGGGCCATTCTATACGGACGGCAAATGCGTCGCGCTACTAGCGTCGCGCTATATTCCGTTTTGCAGGGCAATGAAGTTTATGTGTAGCATTTATGAAGGCGCTCTTACCGCCCGCGGAAGCCCTGCTCACTCCGCGTTGACGCACGCAACGCGACCTGTCCTGCAACGACCGCTATTTACGCGACGGCATTGCCGCGAGGTTCCTTCTACACAGACGCTATTGCCGCCACAGCGACGCGGGAAGCGAGGTTTCTTATTTCGGTGTCCTCAATCTGTCTTGTAACACCACCGATCAGATGTAATACCTCGTCAAACGAGGCAACAGACATCCTGTAGCATTGGAAGAATTTATCTTCATATTGTCTGGGCTTTGCAAACATCACGTAAAAAGCACCAGTAGACAATCTATTGCTTAGAACAAGATGAGTACCCCAACGCCTAACTTCTCGCTTAGTTCTCTCCAAATATACCTCACGAAGAACTGAAACCCAACTTGCCCGATGTGCACAGCGTCCATGTTGGCATCTCAACTCAACTCTCAAAAACTGGCGTGACCTTGGTTAACGCGACGACATTTGCGTCCGTATAGAAGGTCGGTTTTCAATACTGGGCGTTAGAGGCATTAGCGCGACGCATTTGCCGTCCCTATAGAATGGCCCTTAAAACTAACCGGGATATCACCTCACATACTAGAACTAAAGGTCGGAGCTCCAATATTGTTGATGTTAAATATTGATTCTCCAAGACTGTACAAGAATTACTGAGCTGGGAAGGAATATAATCAAAGCTCGAATACTTTCTGGATCATCCAAAGGGGAGGACGTATTAATACACCGTATTCTTATTGTATCAATTAATTTGCCCTTTCAATTGAAGAAGTTATAATTTCCAATAAAGTTAGTTCCCTCTATGACTGTTAACAAGTCACAAGGTCAAGCGCTTAAAGTATGGTACTTTTATGGTTACCAAGTTGTTATTATGATAAATACACATGGTAATCGTGTGTTGCCTGCTAACGTGTGTCTAATGAAAATAATTTGTACGTACAGTACTTGTAAAAGATATGACAACTAACAAAATTGTTTACAATGAATTTCCACGTAAAACTGTTAAAGGTATGTTAACAACAATCTTTTTTATGTAAATTTACAGAATCTCATGGTACGAGTAATAACAGTTTAATGTAAAACCAATGCTTTTTACTTTCTCCCCTTATACATAGTATATGGAGAAACTATTGTTTTCGTCAAAATTTTCGAATTTGAGTTGTTAGTGGAAATATTCTCTTTGGTGCTCCCTGAACCCAAACAAGTAATTTTTACGTGATGTCTGTGTGTATGTCTGTATGTATGTCTGTCTGTCTGGATGTGTACAGAGCTAGAGCCCACACCTATTGGCCAATTTTTATGAAATTCGCTGTGTAGGTACTAAACCACAAAATCTCCAGGCATTTTTCATTTATTGGAATTTTTGATTTTTAAAGGTAATTATCCCCCCAAAACCGCTAAAAACCATGAAAAATCCCAGTTTCTCAAATTCGGCTCTAACGATTTTGGTTAAGTTTGGTGGTTTGTAGAGCTTTACGTTTCCAACAAAATTACACCACCCGCATTACTGGGAAAATTCGGGTTCAGAAATCAACATACAAAATTCAGTTATTTTGATTTTTCATAAAAACATAAATTTAAAAAAAATATTACTTATCACCATTAAAACAGCTCAAAAAAACTGAATAATTTATAATTTTGAATTATTATTCTACGATTGCTGGTTGCGGAGAAAATTGAAATTTTTATTTTGCGGTAAGCGCAGCACTTTGTCTAATGTTATTTTTATGGGGAATACAAAACTTACCATTTATCTCTTATTTTGCTGATAAATTTCGTTTAAACTTGATATCCAGGTCAAGTTAGCATTGACCAACAGTGGATATTCGAAATATGTTGCAACTTAACCCTGGGGGACAAGGGGGCATTTCCCCTCTCAAAACCACTTTGTGTAGCAACGGATTTTGCAATGCCTCCTAAAATGGGGTTTGAGTGGATATTGCTGAAAACAACTATTTTAGAACATTTTCTGTACATTCATCTGTACTTTATATTCTATATTTAGTAAACAAAAAGTAATTTCAAAAAGTATTCATTGAAGTTGATACCGTTTATTTGACTTTCTCCCCCTATACGTATAGTATATGGAGAAAGAATTGTTTTCGTCAACATTTTCGAATTTGAGTTGTTAGTGCAAATATTCGTTTTGGTGCTCCCTGAATCCAAAGTGATTTTTGAGTGATGTCTGTGTGTCTGTCTGTCTGTCTGGATGTGTTACAGAGCTACAGACGACACCAGAGGACCGATTTTGATTAAATTTTGTATTCACGATAACTAATCCACAATATCTTTAGGAGTTTTTTTTATTTTTTTATTTTGTTAAGGGTAATCATAAAAAACGCCTAAAAACATGAACAATCTAAATTTGTCAAAAACTGTTCTAAAGATTTTAATTAAACTTTAGTAGTTTGTAGAGCTTTAGGTTTCCAACAAAATGACACAACCCGCATTGCTGAAAAAAATTCGGGTTCAGAAATGACAGGATTTAAAACAAACAAAATTCAGTTGTTTGAATTTTTCATAAAATAACATAAATGTTAAAAAATATTACTATTCATCATTAAAAAGAGCTCAAAAAACTAAATAATTTAGTATTTTGAATTACTATTCTACGATTGCTAGTTGCGGGGAAAATTTAAATTTTCATTTTGTGGTAAGCGGTCCAATGATATTCTTATGGGGAATACAAAAATTACTATTTTTCTCTTATTTACTGATTAATTTCATTAAAACTTTATATGCAGGTCAAGTTAGCATTGACCAACAGAGGATGTTCGAAATATGTCGCCATTTAACCCTGTGGGGGTAAGGGGACATTTTCCCTCTTATAACCACTGTGTGTAGCAAATGATACTGTAGTGCCTCCACAAAAAGGATTTGGGTGGATGTTTTTGAAAACAACTTATTTAGAACATTTTCTGTACATTAAACCGTAGTTTGTATTCTATATTTAGTAAATAAAAAGTAATTTATACATTTAAGTTGTGCTAAAAGGGAGAAAGTATGTGTCAGTTTCCTGATACCGTTTATTTATGTTACGCGAGCGAAGCCGCGGGTAACAGGTAGTATAAAAGTGTATATATATTTCTGGATGCTAAAAACTCCTCTGCAAAGTAGAGAGAGTTTTCTAGAAGCTAGGAGCTCAATATTTCCAAAAAGGTCTCAGAAGAGTAGAATGAAATACAAGTGTTCAATTTGTTCTCTACTTTCTTGGAAATTGAATAACACTATATTCAACGACTTACTAAGTCTGTTATAGTGAAAGCTGAGGTGGTGTTTGCTTGTCGTATTGTATGTGTTGTATGAAGGTATTTTAAGTGTCATTGGTAAGGTTTATGATTGGTAAGGTTTGTGAGGGCACAGTTAGCCACATGTACTCAAGTATACTTCAGTGTTCATTTTTAAATCAACTAAGCGTGTGTTCTTGGATGTGCTCCAGATATTCGGATGGCCTTCTTCTGCAGCATTAAGACATCATTTACATCACTAGAATTGCCCCAAAAAGTAAGCCATATTCTTTTACAGACTGAGTGAAGGAAAAATAACTGTCCCTAACATAGTTGGGGGTACACATAATTACATTTGGCCTAACAGATACAATACGCTTGATAGTCATTTTACAATGAAGTCTATGGACTCCACGTTAATTGTCTGTCTACATAAACCCTAAGAAACATAACATTGCTAACACAACCTATCTGAGTCATTAACAAGAGGTCTTAAACTATCAATTTACATTCTGATTTAATTTTGGTTGAACAATAAATCATGTTAAGGTATCATAACTGCAACAAAAATGCCAATTATATTTTATACTAGCTGCTATGCCCGTGCTTCGCAACGGGGTGAAAATGCAGACCCAGAGTAGAACAACTGTAAACAATGGCAGTCTGTAGTTAGATATAATCCATATAACAGCTGTTTATTTAAATGGATTGACTTAACAAAAACACATGTGACATAAACCAAATACAACTCTCCTCCATATAAATAACATGGGGATTTAGAAGCCGCGTGGGGCAAAGTCCTGAGGACTTTTTCAAAACGGCAATAGGCCTATGACACTCCTGGGTACATAGACTATATGTGTGCAAATCTTCAGCAGAATTGGTCCAGTGATTTTGGCGTGATGGAACAATAGACAGACAGGCAGACAGACAGACACCACCTCGTTTTTATGATAGAAGTGATAGAGCATACTATACTACTACTAGGTTTGCCTCTCAAACCCTTCTTATAAATAGGAACCACTTTTGAAAGTTTTAAAAGTTGAGAGAATACATCAGAAAACAAGCAGCAGTTACATGCAGTGAGTGGCAAAAAAATATGCTCTGTAATAAGTAGGTTAGATGACATACCAAACAAGTTCTAAACGGAGAGGATCCATTTTTTGCACATCACGGAAGACTTATCATTCTTGGACTTCTTCATTACTGGACGCCTCACTGAAACTGAAGTATGAAGGAGCAGCTGGTTAATTTGCCAGAAGTCCGCTGGGTTGCTGCAGGTGAAGGCTTATCAGTAAACGAATTTAATTTACGGACGGGTTAACTGATTGTAAATAGGTACACTTATGGAGATTTGTTGTGTATGATATTGACTCTTATGGACTTAGTTTAATGCAAGTAAAGCAAATCTAGGAAAAGCTGATTGTTGTTTTGCGAATCCGGGGGCACCGCAGCTGACCCATCAATGTCCGAGATCAAACAAATTTATTTTGCTTGATTTGCAGTGCTGAAAGTTCTTTTTACTGTGTGGCTTAAAGGAACGCCGTTATAATAACTCTTTGTCAAATCTCAAGAAGAACATTATAAAAACCTCTAGTTAAAAACTAAATATTCTAACGTTATGGTCAATTTTTATTTTACAAACATAAAGTTTTGTACATTTTAACCTTGACAAATATTCAGACGAATTCATAATTATAACTGGATAAATATCAATCTTATAGACTTGCAATATCCAAACTCAACCTTCTGACAATGATGCCCAGACTACATATCAATCCAAATATACAGTAAAATTCCTTTATAAATCAAATTTACAAATAACATAAGGCAATTCAAAAATATGTTAAAGCAATCGAGAAATGCCTATACAAAATTGAAGACATTTTAAAACAGCAACGAATATATAACTACAATTCTAAAATATAAAGTTCAATGGAAAGGGCAAAAACGCCTAGACACACAACATACACATCCGTAGAATAATTTAACACGTCGATCAACCATTTACTACCTATGGTAGATTAAAATAGTACGTGTTAAAATGCCATAGTGTGTTTTTAAATGCAAGCAAGATCGCCAACATCTCCCAATCCTAATCCGCAACGCCAATGCACCCTAAGTTTTGATCTTACGTCAATGCAATCCTACAATTTCATGGTCTTCACGCCATCGCGGATGCGGCGCTGATGAAATAAGAAAAATTGAAATCACTTGTATGGACCGCGCTAAATATAGTTAACTACCAAACAAGGGGTATTACTTTGTAATTCGATTAGAAGAGTGAGAGCGGACGATATCTGAGGGTTTGACGGTGAACAGACGCCGCGGGATGGTGAGGGTGAGTGGGCAAGGGGGTGGGGAATTGGGGATGAAACGCCCCAAACATTAGTAACAGTCGATGTAGTCGTTATTGGATCACAACACTTCCCTTAGCCTTGTCTCAATTATTAAATGAAGAAAACAAAGCAGGAGATTAAGATAATACGCATTTTCCTGCTCTAATTAACATGCAAATACAATTTCTTTAAAGCCCCGAGTAATGAAATAACACACAATACTCAAATACACATATCTTAGGTTTTATAATTTTACCTCTAAAATACCAGTAAACTATCGTAATCGAATGGCTTCAGCTGTTTCAAGCAATTAAAATGCAGCCAAGGGGCATCTTCGTTACATATGTTCCCTAGGCATACAATAAATATTATACAAACTTGACAAAGACAAGGCAGTCTGACCCCTTATAGAAATCTCACTGCGGAGTTGTAGTAAAAAGTATTGATGTTGGTATTTAAGTATTTGTGTACAAAGTGTTTTCATTCTGTAGGCTACGCAGAAAGATCGCGTGAAATAAGATAATCACATCGTGAACATTCTTCGAATATTAGTTTCCTGCATTAAAATTACTTGATATTTGGTAAAATTAAGTTGTATATTCTACACAGTATAAAACAATTTAAATTAGTAAATAGTATAATAGTTTAAAACATTAATATATAAATAACATAAATTGCATAATTGTTTTTATTAAAACCTCTTTTTAATTTAATAACACAATATTGTATTAACTTCCTGCGGAGTAAATTACTTCCCCATCGAATTTGCTTGTAAATAAGTTAGAAGCGTACAACCCCAAACGGAATGTCAATCAAAATTATCTAATTACTTTTGACTAAACATAATGTAAAATATTATGAATAAAGTTAAGTTGCAAGATTCTAACTCCTTATAAAACAGAAGCCATGACACAACACTCATTACAGTTACACTATTGAGTTTCAGTTCAACAGTATGGTGTATTGTACAGTTTGTAGTTTGGAAAAGGGACCAGCGAATGTTCAGCAACTTGTTGTGAAATATTAGACAAGCATGATTTTAATTAGAATTAATATAAATACTTATATAATAATCGTAAAATCTCTAAAATTAACTGTTAGACAAATAAATAAATAATTTACTTGAATTAACTGTGACCATTAGAAAATCGAGTCTTTTGGAGATATACCGGGTGTCCCAAAAAGAATGGATCAAAAGTAAACTGGCATAAACACTTTATTATTAAAGATAAAAAGTTAACTTTATATACAATTTTTTCCTTAACTTCCTAAGTTTTTCCTACCATGGTTTCACCGCCTAACATGTTCTCCGTTATTTGCTCGAAGAAAGTCAAGTCGGTGTTCCACCTCTGACCACACATTGTGGCGCATTTCATTCGATATTTTTCCACAGGCTTCCCTTATCTTTGCTTTAAGTTCATCTATGTTTGAGACCGGTGAGCGATACACTTGATCTTTCACAAACCCCCAGACAAAAAAATCACATGGAATAATGTCTGGAGATCTAGGAGGCCACCGTATGGGACCGTCGGCGTCGCAACCAATCCAACTGTCTGGGAAGGTTTCATCCAGTGACTCCCTCACAAATAATGTCTAGTGCGGAGGAGCACCATCTTGCTGGAATATCATGTTTGGTTGGAATGCCTCTAATTGAGGATAGGCATAGTTTTCCAGCATGTCGAGGTACACGTTTCTAGTAACTGTTCATGAAATAAAAAGGGGTCTATTAACGTGTCATAAGCAATGCAATATCTGGGGGCTGTCTAGGGCAATGTTCACTTTGGGGCAGTGTTGTATCTTTAAATTGTGTATATAGATACAGCTACATCATTAATGTTAAATTTTATAAAATACCATATGATTTGTCATGTTATTGTTTTCATTCCTTTCATGTTTACTTTTTAAAATGAGTTATAATGTGCAATAAAGAATTGTGATGATATCAAAGACTGTTATAATTTCCCAAGTATTATGGTATTTATTAATATTAAAGGATATTATAGTTGGCGACGAAGGTGAAACTTATATATTTAAACATTACGAATGATCAAGACAATGAACCTTTACTGAGCCAAAAACCTTGACAGTTGTGAATTACCAACATGGATCCAGAACAGTTTCAACAACTTCTAAATGTTTTTCAAGCATCTCAACAAACAATGTTACAGCAAATGTTGATTCAACTACAAGAACCCAAACTACATAATCCAGTTAATTTTTCTAATGTGCCACCTTTTGAAAATTTTGACCCAAGGAAGGAAAAGTTTAATTTTTATCTAGAAAGATTCGACAACTATTACACAATGAAGGGTATCACTGATCCAGTTCAAATAGCTCAGTTATTGTGTGTAAGTATTGGCTCAATTCACTACAACAGTTTGGCTGCGTTTATAGGACCAGAAAAATCTGTGAGAGATCTTAACTTGAATGACTTACTAGAAGCTTTTAAAAAAATGTTAGTCCCAAAAAAGAATGTAGTAGTTGCCCAGCATTATTTTTTAAATGTATTTCAACAAGAAAACCAAACAATATCAGAATTTGTTGCTGCCCTTCGCCGTGATATAGCTGATTTTGAATTTTCAGTAATGTGCCCACAATTAAGCTGTAAGAAGGCGGTTTCCATTGCAGATGTTTTTCTTAGAGCTCAGTTTGTTCGGGGTCTACGTGATAATTGGCTTAGAGAACAAATTTTGCAATCTAACATTACGACTTTTGATGACATTCTTTCTAAAGCGATAGCACTCGAAGCTTCAAAAGTTGATAGTCAAGTTTTTACACTACATTCCAGTTCTAGTTCAAATGAGTATTCTTCAGATGACATTAATATGGTAGATAATTTGATTAACCAAATCAGGAAAAACTCTTCTTTATGTCCTGTCCCCCGATCCTCCAATCATGGAAGGAATCAGCTAGATTACAGAGCTTTAGGTATAGAAAATCTTTGTATTCGATGTGGTCGGGATAATCATAGAATACGGGAATGCAGAATAGACAAATCAAAGATTAAATGTAATTCATGTGGAAATCATGGCCATTGTGCAAAAGTTTGCATAACAACACTAATGAAGGCAAATCGAGGTAAGTCAAACCCACATTCTATTAACTACGTTCAAAGCGATCCTGAATCTTCAGCTTGTGCAACATATGGCCTAAGTAAGCTTCTCACTGCTGTAGATTTATTTGAAATAGGTGATAATGACAAATATTATATCAATGTACAACTTAATGGCAAAGATCAACGGTTTGAAGTAGATTCGGGTGCTAAGTACAGCCTGATGTCTGAAAGAGAATTTAAAAAAACTTAAACTAAATGTTCCACTTGAACCCTCAGACACTGCTTTCAGGGCTTACTCCGGTGATATAATTCAGCCTGTTGGGAAGACTTTTGTGACTGTGTCCTATCATGGCAGAAAGTTCTTTGGCGAACTGTACATTGTACCAAGTGGTCATGATTCGCTTTTAGGACGTCAGTGGATTCGTGAACTAAGAATTGACCTACAAGAACTCGATTTTATAAATCGTCACGATTCACAGGAGTCTCAAATACATCTGGTAAATTCCACTGAAGACATTTTTACTAATTTTGCACCTATTTTTGAAGAGAAAACAGGTTGTGTTCCAGGATTTGAGGTATCACTACAACTACGGGAAGGCATGAAACCTGTTTTCACTAAAGAGCGTAATGTACCTCACGCTTTACTTGAACGAGTAGACAAGGAGTTAGACTCTATTGTCGCCAATGGAAATATTTCTCCAGTAACTATGACTGATTGGGGCTCGCCGCTAGTTGTAATTCCAAAGCAAGATGGCGGCGTTCGTCTTTGTGTGGATTATAAATGTGGCGTCAATGACAGGCTTGTACAGGCAAATCACCCGATTCGACGTATTGACGATGTTCTTAACAGTCTAAAAGGATCACGGTTTTTCTGTAAACTTGATTTGTACAAAGCTTATTTACATATCAAAGTGGATCAAGAAAGTAGTAAAATACAGACTATTTCTACTCACAGAGGCACTTTTCAGGTTCACAGACTTAGTTTCGGGATCAAGACAGCTCCTTCAGAATTTAATCGAATTTTAGGACAGATTCTAATGGGTCTTCCTAAAACAGAAGCATATTTTGATGACATAGTCATCCACGGTGCAACAATTGAAGAGTGTCGTCATAATCTCCAATTGTGTCTCCAGTGCCTTGTTAAGTATGATTTGCATTTAAATAGAAACAAATGTTCTTTCTTCCGTGAAAGTATTGAGTATTTAGGCCACAAAGTAGGATTTAACAAGATCAGTAAATCCCCAGCTAAGGTGTGTGCTATTCAAAATATGCCACGTCCATCTAACATTGATGAATTACGAAGATTTCTCGGACTTGTTACTTATTACTCCAGATTCATACCAAACCTTTCTTCAATGACATACGATCTTCGATCTTTGTTAAAAAGGGTAAAAAATGGGTGTGGACTACAAAATGTGAAACATCATTCCTCAAACTCAAAGATGAACTTTCCAGCGATCGCGTCCTGACACCATTTGATCCGGCGCTGCCTCTTGTCCTCACCACGGACGCCAGTCCAACAGGGATTGCAGCTGTCCTTAGCCACACCATTGAAGGACCTGAAAGACCAATAGCTTACGCATCGAGATCACTCAGCGTTTCAGAAACTAACTACAGCCAACTGGATCGCGAAGCCCTGGCTATTGTTTTTGGAGTAACTCATTTTTATAACTATCTGTATGCCAAAAGATTTCAGCTTGTCACTGACAATGAGCCATTGTCCAGAATTTTTCATCAAAACAAGGCACTTCCACAGATGACTTCTGCTCGTCTCCTCAGGTATGCATCGTTTCTATCAGGTTTTAATTACACTATCAAGTGCAAGAAAGGAGCAGACAATAAAAATGTTGATTGTCTATCCAGAGCTCCTCTGCAAGTTACCAACATAACACCAGACGGATCAATTGGGGAGGAAGTAAATCATCTGTGCAGTGAAACTATTTTTATAATCTCCAGTGTAGAAATTACAGCTGATACCATCAAAGAACAGACATCAAAAGACCCAGAACTCAATAGCATTTTACGTGACCTTAAATCTAACTCAAAAGAGAGTGAATATACTCTAGTTGATGGCATAATTTTCAGACAAGACCGAATTTTTATTCCAAGATCCTTGCGCTCAAAGATTCTTGAAGAAATCCATCAAACTCATCTAGGGATGACTAAAATGAAGCAACTTGCTCGTCGTTATGTATATTGGCCAAACATTGATCGTGATATCGAACAATTAGTGAAAAGATGTGAAAGTTGTGCACTTGTTCGATCAAATCCACCAAAAGTGTTAGTTCATCCCTGGGAACCTCCTGGGGAAAATTGGGAGAGAGTCCATATTGACTACGCTGGCCCATTCCAGAATAACTTTTTCTTGCTAGTTGTAGATGCAAAATCAAAATGGGCTGAAATTAAAGTCGTTAAAGATACACCAACAAGCTCTTCAACCATATCACTTTTGGAAAATATTTGTTCTACCCATGGGTATCCTCAGGTAATTGTGTCGGATAACGCATCGATTTTTCAAAGTGATGAATTCAGATCCTACTGCAAAGCTAATGGTATTCTTCAAAGATTTACAGCTCCAGGCCATCCAGCTACCAACGGTCTTGCTGAACGGAATGTTCAAACACTAAAAAACAAGTTGAAATCCATTCGCTGGCGACTCAATACCTATCAAAGATAAAGTTCAGGGTATTCTTTTCCGGTACAGAGCAACGCCTCTTGTCTGCGGAAAATCTCCTTCAGAACTATATTTAAACCTTCAAATCCGGATACGCCTGAACGCCATTTTCCCATACAAATCCGATACATCACTTGTTACTACTGAACCGTGCCGTACATTTCATGTGGGGGAGAGGATTCAAGCTCGACTATTTGTTAACAACCGAAATGTTTGGGAGTTTGGACAAATCCAGAAAAAAGTTGGGTTCACGGCATTATGAAGTTGTGCTGGATTCAGGAAGATTTTTAAAACGTCATGTAAACCAACTCCGGTCAACACTAGTTCCAAAACCTGAAAAGAAAAACGTTCTTACCAAATCTTATGATGTTCCTAGGATTCCTACAATTAATGAACAGCCTGAAGAGCTTGAACCAGAACCACATGTAGAATTGCCTGAACCAGAGATGGCCTCAGAACCCCGAAGGTCGTTGCGGAATCGAAGACGATCAGTCCGTTTCAATGAATATATAATGTACTGACCGAAACTAGTTTCAAATAAGTGGGGGAGAACTGTTGTATCTTTAAATTGTGTATATAGATACAGCTACATCATTAATGTTAAATTTTATAAAATACCATATGATTTGTCATGTTATTGTTTTCATTCCTTTCATGTTTACTTTTTAAAATGAGTTATAATGTGCAATAAAGAATTGTGATGATATCAAAGACTGTTATAATTTCTCAAGTATTATGGTATTTATTAATATTAAAGGATATTATAGACTGTCTCTTACGTGTTCAAGAACAAAATGCGGTCTTTGTGAACCCCAATTCCTTACATTATGTTTGTTTACGTTTCCGGAAGTGTGGAAGGTTGCTTCATCAGAAAAAAATTCTTTTCAAAAACTGGTTGTCTTCAGCAACTTTATCCAGCATATCAATCGCCAAATCTTTACTGAGCTGTTTGCCATTTGGTTTAAATTCTTTCAAAACTTGAAGCTTAAATACTCGAAAGTGTAGTATCTTGTGAAGAACTCTGTGAATACTAGACCTAGATTCATTTAACTCACGTTCAGCAGTTCGAAGTGACTTTCTTGGGCTTTGAAGATATGCATCTCGAATGCTGTCTACAGCTTCATTCGGCAGTCAAGGCCTACCGTAACCTTTTTTATGGCCGATGTTTCCAAAATCCTTAAACTGTTTGTACCATCGCTGGACACTGTTTCTGGATGGTGGATTTTGATTGAAGACAGTTCGAAATCTTCGTTGCACTTTTACCACAGATTTCGTCTCTATAAACCATTCAATACACTGTGCTTTCAACTGCACAGTGTATAACCTCCATATTGCAACTGTAAGGTTAGGTTATGTTTTGAAAATTCAAACGTGCTAACAACAATGGAACAGCTGATTATTGTTCAAGGGTACGAAAAAAAACTTAAAGATGCCAGCTTTAAAATTAGCCATAATTGACTTTTCTACGACCCTTGGTAACACGTATATTAGGCTGTAGATTTGATCCATTCTTTTTGGGACACGGTGTATGATATTTTACGTTCCACAAAGATTCTTCTTAAGAGAGTATCTTTCTGAGTATATGGTTTTTCGGACACTAACTTTCACAAGATAACATAAGAAAGTTTAAGTAATTTAAATAAGTTACATCAAATGTATTTAAGGTATAGGGTTTTAAAAACCCCCTTCACAGCAAACCTTCATATTCAGTGAGATGTTATGCAATTTAAACATAACAAAGGGATGGACTCTCTGTAAGGGTTAAGAAAAAAGACACCCAATAATTGAAGTGTAGCAAACCATGGAAACACTAGAGAGAGTAAGTTCGCCATCCCCTGAATAGTGGTCGTTGAACAAATTAAAACTAAAATTACTAAAATGTTTATTTCTCCCTGATAGCTTATTAGGTATCACTTTAAACATATAAACACAGAAAACATTGTGGAACTAGGCGTACCAACCGATAATGAGAGTGTTTGTGTTGTATTTTCCCAACATTTCTAGTTATTGGTGTGTTAACTAATGGAGAAGTATGTTGAAGTCTTGTTTTAGCGAATGTCCCCTATAGGGAAGAAGCTATTACCGTAGTCGGCATGGTAAGACCTAGGCCCGGGACCATGATAACTTTTCGTTTTGAAGTCCCCAGACCCCAAAAACACCATTCGTTTGAAACTGTATGTATATATATATTTATATAAGTATAAAAACATTAAAATAAACATGAGTACTCTGTTGAATACATTTTTTAATTATAGTTGCACTAACATGTTTCGACTTAAGTCATGATCACAGTGCTAATTCATAACGGGCTAACCTAACTCTTGGTGTTATCAACAAAAACGTAAATATAAGCTTATGATAATAGACAACTGTTTTACTTTTACTTATTGGTGCAAGCGTTTTGAGTCTGATCTTATATTTATAATTTTATTACAAATTGGGTTGTTTGATTGAATTTGCATGGTATTTAATATATTATCTCTGTCTTTCTTTTGGCTTTGGTATACAGTATATGAAATTATTCTTTTATGTCCATTTTATGTCCCTTGTTAATAATGTCAAGAATTGACATGTTCTCATTGCAGTTCTTATAAGTATGGTCTGTTTTTAAGATATGGTCAGCGAAGGCAGATTTTTGGGTTGTCCTATTATTTGACTTGATTGCCTGTATCACTGAACCGTCGTCTAAAGCTTCTCCCAGTTTGGCCAAAATAGTATTTTGGGCAGTCACTGCAGGTGATTTTGTATATGCCACATTTTTCATATTTATTTGATATACTTTTATTATTATTGTTAGAGAGCTTATTTATAAGATGAAATGAATTGTTTCTGATTCTGAAAGCCAATTTGTAGTTTGATTTTTCAAAGGTTTTTCTAACAGCCTTGTTCATATCAGCACTGTAAGGTAAGCATAAGTATTCTTCTTTGGACTTTCCTACTTGTATATTTTGTTTGTTTCTCTTTATTTGCTTCCACACCATGTTCTCTATTATCTTTGTCTTATATCCGTTTAGCTTGGCTATAGTTTTAATTCTTTCTTTTAATCTTGTTTATTCATAGGGATCCTCAACATACTATTAATCAACGACCGGAATGTGGCCATTTTGTGTTGCCACGGGTGATTCGAACTTGCTGGAATAATGAGGTTATTTTGGGTGGGCTTTCTGAAAATTTTAAAAGAATGGTTGTTTTCTTTCCTAATTGAAATATCTAGAAAGTTTATTTCATATTTATGAATTTCCATTGTGAATTTAATAGAGGTAGAACTAGTGTTCAAATATGTTAACAATTCATCAGGTGTATATATTCATCATTCTTGAACAAGCAAATAATGTCATCCACATATCGGTGCCAGTAAATTATTTTACTTTTGAATGGATAAGAGTTATTCATTTTTTTTGTTTCTAGATGCTGCATATACAAATTAGCTAAGAAACCTGATAAGGGTGAGCCCATAGCTAATCCTTCTGTTTGTTTAACAAATTGTGATTCATATTCAAAGTAATTTTGCCCTACCGCTACTTTAGTTAGGGATATAATATCTTTGACATCGATCTGAGATAAATTCATATTCTTTGATATATTTTCTTTAATGATATTAAGTGTTTCTATTACTGGAATATTGGAATACATATTTGAAACACCAAATGAAACAAATATTGCATTCACAGGTATCTCTATATTTTTGATATTGTCAATTAACTCATAGGTGTTTGTGAGGCTATAATTTTGTTCTACATGTACACAGTTTTTTAATTTATCGTTCAAGTATTTTGTTGAATTATAACATGGTGCATTATGATAGTTAACCAAAGGTCTTATACGTATATTTGTCTTGTGAATTTTTGGTTGTCCCTTTAGTTTGGGAGCTTGTGGTTTCATGACTTTTAATTTCATTTTCTCTTTGTTTGATATTAATTTACTCTTTGATAAGACACTGTTTGTATGTTTAATATACTCTTGAATAGGATCATGATTGAGTTTCTGAAAAGAGTTATTATTTAGGAAGTCTTCTACTTTTTCTTTTTAGAATTCTCTTTTAGCGAATTTCCCCTATAGGGAAGAAGCTATTACCGTAGGTCTCATGATAAGACTTAAGCACGAGACCATGATAACTTTTCGTTTTAAAGTCCCCAGATGCCAAAAACACCATTCGTTCAAATTTTTATATTTTTTACATATATATATATATATATACATATATATATATATATATATATATATATATATATATATATGTATGTGTGTGTGTCCGTAAGCACGATAACTCTCGTAAAAAAAGTCCGATCTTAATAAAATTTGGTACAAATATGTAAAGTACCATTTATTTGAACGAGTTCGAAAACCAGACAAATCGCACCATCCGAAGGGGGGTTTTGGGGGGCTTTTGTACCCCAAAAATGGGTTTTTGGGGGTTTTCACATGTAATTTTTATTTAAATCAAATTTTAATTTATACCATTGAATTAAGCTTAAAAAAAACAATTTGGTATTTTGATCATTGCTCTACGTCAATTGGTTACTGAGATATTACAAATGCTAAACACAGTACGTTGTCTAATGTTATTCTTATGGAGATAAAGACAAATTTTATATCTCGGTTATTTATGAAGATAAACTGACGAAACTTGGTATATCGCTTCATCTGGTTGTGGTTTGTTGATGTTTGAACAAAAAAACAATTTTTCGCCTATGGTTCCCGAAGCAGCAAACCTAGGTACTCGGTCTCCATGTTATTCTTATGGAGAATAATAAAAATGTTATATATCGCTTATTTATGAATGTATATGGATGAAACTTGGTATGTGACTTGACTTAGATGAGTTCTATTGATATTTGTATAAAAATCCGTTATTTTTGTTCCTTTTTGCAGCAAACCTGCGTACTCATCCCTAATGTTATTCTTATGGAGAATTATGAATATTTTAAATATCGCTTATTTATGATTATACCGGGTGTCCCACGTAAGGTGTCTCAAATTGATTACGGAAAAACGGCTTAACATACAAGGATGAAATAAAATTATTTCCGCTAAATCGACCCCAAGGAATAACGTAAAAATATTTTAAACTTTTTTCCGATACAGGGTGTGTCAAAAACTGACACTAGGGTCACTAGTTCGAATCTCGGAATTTTCAAATGTAAACATATGTCATGTTATACATCATTTTAAAGGTATTTAATAGACAAACATTTTGGCGAAAACAGAAATTAATTATCTTTTTCCGTTTCAAAATGGCGGCAGTTTTTTTGGGAAAAATCAATATGTTTTTAATACTCTGTGTTTCCTATACCAATGCACATAGCCCTTCTCCGGTTGAATTTTCTTACTCGTTATGAAATTAGCTTTACTGTGATAAGCTACAAGTAACGGTTTTTTGAAATAATAAAAATTCCAAAAAAATTGATTTTTGAAAATTTGCAAATGCCCATTGTTCAAAATTCCCAAATAGCAACATATGTCAAGTGGCACATCATTTTATAGGTTTTTTAATTCTTAACAACTTTCAACTTTCTAATTTACACTTACTTCGTATCTCTTTAGTTTTTGTGTAAATAAAAAAAACCTAATTTTCCTATATCAAATGCATGTTACTTGAGTTTAACACTAAATGAAATGGGGCCATGATCAGCTGTTTAGTGTTAAACCCAAATAACATGCATTTGATATAGGAAAATTAGGTTTTTTGTTATTTACACAAAAACTAAAAGAGATACGAAGTAAGTGTAAATTAGAAAGTTGTTAAGAATTAAAAACCCTATAAAATGATGTGCCACTTGATATATGTTGCTATTTGGAAATTTTGAACAATGGGCATTTGCAAATTTTCAAAAAACAATTTGTTTGGAATTTTTATTATTTCAAAAAACCGTTACTTGTAGCATATCACAGTAAAGCTAATTTCATAACGAGTAAGAAAATTCAACCGGAGAAGGGCTATGTGCATTGGTATAGGAAACACAGAGTATTAAAAACATATTGATTTTTCCCAAAAAAACTACCCCATTTTGAAACGGAAAAAGATAATTAATTTCTGTTTTCGCCAAAATGTTTGTCTATTAAATACCTTTAAAATGATGTACAACATGACAAATGTTTACATTTGAAAATTCCGAGATTCGAACTAGTGACTCTCAGTTTTTGACACACCCTGTATCGGAAAAAAGTTAAAAATATTTTTACGTTATTCCTTGGGGTCGATTTAGCCGGAAATAATTTTATTTCATCCTTGTACGTTAAGCCGTTTTTCCGTAATCAATTTGGGACACCCGGTATTTCTTATGAATTCTGGTAAGAGGCTTAATATAATATTAAGACATATATATTCATTGGAAATTCGCTGAGTACGCAGGTTTGCTGCGACGGGGGTATTTAATATCACTGTAGTATTGCTTTTATCGGCTTGTTGTATTTAAGTTTATTTGCTATGTTTCTTATTGTATTCCTGTCATTTCTTGCTTTCTTAATATTTTTATTTTGTTTAGTGCAAATACCAGCTTTATCTAGCTCATGGATTAAATTATGTCGTACGGGTTCTTGATCATCTTTACTTTTATTCCTGATAGCTGCCTCAAAATCAATTAGTTGATCTTCTAAGGTGTTAGGTTGAAAATCTAAATTGATATCATATTTGATCGACTTCCCAAGCATTTCAATTTCTTGTTTAGTGAATTCAATATCTGTTAGGTTCTCAATATTGGACTGAAAACTAATTATGTTTTCTGTGCTATCGATAGGTTTTTGTTTTAAAATTAGTTTCTGAACCTTCTTGTCATGAATTACTTTTTTCTTTTTTAATATCGGTTGGCACCAACGTTCAATATACTCTGTAAATTCATCAATAGAGTCAGGGTGAAAAGTGTTATTGATTTCATCTTCATTTAGAGAGTTTAGTTTAGCGTACAGGAAGTTAATTTCTTCTTTTATCCATATTTTTTTACCTTTTTCTATAGCTTTGATTGCTGCTGGTGTTGCCGATTTTGTGTTTAATTAATTGTACATAGTTTGGTACAATTTTTGCTTGCAGACATCTCAGATAACTCTTGGTGTTATCAACAAAAACGTAAATATAAGCTTATGATAATAGACAGCTGTTTTACTTTTCCTTTTTGGTACAAGCGTTTTGAGTCTGTTCTTATATTTATAATTTTATTACAAATTGGGTTGTTTGATTGAATTTGCATGGTATTTAATATATTATATCTGTCTTTCTTTTGGCTTTGGTATACAGTATATGAAATTATTCTTTTATGTCCATTTTATGTCCCTTGTTAATAATGTCAAGAATTGACATGTTCTCATTGCAGTTCTTATAAGTATGGACATGGTCAGCGAAGGCAGATTTTTGGGTTGTCCTATTATTTGACTTGATTGCCTGTACGTGTTCACTGAACCGTTGTTTGAAGCTTTTCCCAGTGTGGCCAATGTAGTATTTTGGGCAGTCACTGCAGGTGATTTTGTATATGCCACATTTTTCATATTTATTTGATATACTTTTATTATTATCGTTAGAGAGCTTATTTATAAGATGAAATGAATTGTTTCTGGTTCTGAAAGCCAATTTGTAGTTTGATTTGTCAAAGGTTTTTCTAACAGCCTTGTTCATATTAGCACTGTAAGGTAAGCAATAATGACCAATAAGGAAAAGTAAAACGGCTGTCTATTATCATAAGCTTATATTTACGTTTTTGTTGATAACAACAAGAGTGAGGTTAGCCCATTATGAATTAGCACTGTGATCATGACTTTATGTCGAAACATGTTAGTGCAAGTATAATTAAAAAATGTATTCAACAGGGTACTCATGGTTATTTTCATGTTTTTATACTTATTTTATAGTAGCCCTTTACTGTGAATTTGATTATCTAATATATATATATATATATATATATATATGTATGTATATATATATATATATGTGTGTGTGTGTGTGTGTGTGTGTGTGTGTGTGTGTGTGTGTGTGTGTGTGTGTGTGTGTGTGTGTGTGTGTGTGTGTGTGTGTGTGTGTGTGTGTGTGTGTGTGTGTGTGTGTCCGTGGATGCAATAACTCTCGTAAAAATGGTCCGATCTTGATAACATTTGGTAAAAACGTGTAAAGCATTATTTATGACTTTAATTTCGAAAACCAGACAGATCGACCCATCCGAAGTGGTATTTTAAGGGGGGGGGTTGTACCCCAAAAATGGGTTTTTTGAAGATTTTACATGTAATATTTTAAAAAGTATTATTTTAGTTTTCGCCATTAGATTCAGCTTAAAAAAACACACAATTTGGTGTTTTGATGATTCATCTACGTCAATTGGTTACAGAGATATTGAAAGTGCACAGTACGTTGTCCAATGCTATTCTTATGGAGAATAAGAAAAATATTATAGCTCGCTTATTTATGAACGTATACTTACGAAACTTGGTATACGGCTTCATCTGGTTGTGGTCTATTGTTATTTGCACAAAAACACAATTTTACGATGATTCCCGCAGCAGCAAATCTGCGTCCTCAGGCCCCATGTTATTCTTATGGAGAATAAGTAAAATGTTATGTATCCCTTAATTATGAACATAAATTAATAAAACTTGGTATGTTGGCTCACCTAGTTGAGTTCTATTGATATTTGCATAAAAAACTTTTTTTTTCCTTGTTGCAGCAAACCTGCGTACTCATGCCCCATGTTCTTATGGAAAATAATCAAAACGGTATATATGGCTTATTTATGAATTTTTATTGATGAAACTTGGTTTGTGACTCCACCTAGTTGAGTAATATTGATATATACATGAAACCCCATGCTTGTTGTTCCTTGTTGCAGCAAACCTGCGTACTCATCCCCAATGTTATTCTTATGGAGAATAATTAAAATTTGATATATCATTTGTGAATATATTTTTATGAAACTTGGTACCTTTGCGGCTTTATGTGGTGTTAAGACATATATTTTGCATTGTAAATTCGCTGAGTACGCAGGTTTGCTGCGACGGGGGTATTTAAAACGATTTGGAAGAAAACCCGTTATTTGATGAGAGTACCAATGAGAGGTATCAATACTGCCACACGATTTGTTAGTGAATTTCCTATGGAAAATTGAACCATTAGCACGACCCGCACGGTGAAACTTAAGCCCGGGACCCACCATAGAAGATTTTAACGTGATCTCCTGAACACGTTTTGAGGGGTGGCTAACAACTTTATATATATGTGTGCGTGTGCGTGTATGTGTTTGTGTGTGTTCACACTCTAGCGGTCTCAATTTTTGTCCGATTCTTGAAATTTGGGAGGAACCTTCCCTTCTGTAAACAGTTAGACAGTTAGTTCATTAGCTAAGCAATCGGACAACTCTAACCCCCTTTTTGGGGATTTCACTTTTTCAAGTTTTGAGTTTTTAGGCCCAAAAAGAGTCACAAAAGCCCCCAATATAAAATAATTGCATATTAAACTATTAGTCGTAAAAAGCCAAAAATGTTAAACCCTCCCTCATCATTCTAGGGTAAATATTTACCGAGTTACTAAAGAAAATGCAAATTGACTTAACAAAGTACATTGATAGGGATTTTACATTGGTAAAGGCTGTTTTTCAAAACTTGATGTAATTTTATCACCCCAATACCCCTACACAGTACCAACTTTTTATCCTGACGATACCTCCTCTTAACTTATTATTTACAGCATTTCCATCTTAATACAGTAGTGAAATAAATAGAACCAGGAGCATTAGAACAGCCAAACAATATGTTTTTCATAAATAAATGTCACCAGTGTTTGTTTACACCCTTTATTTGAAATTGTTTAATGCTTTAATATGGAAATTCACTTCCCTGCCGTCAGCGTTCTGCGTGCAAACTCGTTATTATTTTTGATCACAAGATTCATAGTTAGTCAGTCAGTCAGTTGGCCGTGACGACATGGAATAGGCAGCGACGTACCTACTAATGGCAGCCGTTGTTCTACAGGCAGGTGCACGTACAACAGCCAGTGTAGTTGGTCAGCTGTAGGTGACTGAAGGCACAGCAAGTTACCAACTAATAACAGGCATTGTCTTCAGTCAGCTGGTTCATATAGAACCACCAATGAAGTTGGTTGGTCAGTTGGCCGTTACGGTTGGTTGTAAGCAGCAAGGTGCCGATAATGTCAATAGTCAATTTTTAGTGAATTTCCCCTCGAGGACAGAAGCTACTATCCTCGTAGGTAGTATGGTAATAAGACTTCAACCCAGACCATGATACCTCCTTTTTCTGTGGTTTACAGACCCCAAAAACAATATTTGTTCAAATTTATATTATACAACTTTTTTATTAGCATATTACGTGTTGTTATTACTTACGGGTTGTAATAAAAGACGTTTTACAACACTTAAGAATATATTTACACATACTGATTCACATATAGACGGTAAACATATATAAAAGATAGTACAAGGCTATCGATTTCGACCAGTCACACCGGTCACCATCAGGCCAATGAGAGAACTGACGGGAAATTATGTGAGTACGCAGGTTTGCTACGAAGGGGGGTATTTTTACTTTCACCCCCTATACATAGTATATGGAGAAAGTATTGTTTTCGTCAAAATTTTCGAATTTGAGTTGTTAGTGGAAATATTCGTTTTGGTGCTCCCTGAACCCAAAAAAGTGGTTTTTACGTGATGTCTGTCTGTGTGTGTGTGTGTGTGTGTGTGTCCGAGTGTGTGTGTGTTTGTGTGTGTGTGTGTGTGTGTGTGTGTGTGTGTGTGTGTGTGTGTGTGTGTGTGTGTGTGTGTGTGTGTGTGTGTGTGTGTGTGTGTGTGTGTGTGTGTGTGTGTCTGTGTGGATGTGTACAGAGCTAGAGCCCTAACCAATGGGCCGATTCTTATGAAATTTGGTATGTAGGTACTAATCCACGATATCTCCAGGCGTTCTTTTCATTTTTTTTAATTTTTGATTTTTAAGGGTAATTATCCCCCCAAAACCGCCAAAAAACATGAAAAATCCAAATTTCTCAAAAACGGCTCTAACGATTTTGATTAAACTTTAGTGGTGTTTAGAACTTTAGTTTTCCAACAAAATGACACTACCCGCATTCCTGTAAAAATTCCGGTTCAGAAATTACGGGACTTGAAACATAAAAAATTCAGTTTTTTTGATTTTTCATGAAAAGACATATATATAAAAAAATATTACTATTCACCATTAAAAAGAGCTCAACAAACTAAATAATTTAGTATCTTGAATTACTATTCTACGATTGCTGGTTTCGGAGAAAATTGAAATTTTCATTTTGCGGTAAACGCAGTACGTTGTCCAATGTTATTCTTATGGGGAATACAAAAATTACTATTTCTCTCTTATTTACTGGTAAATTTCATTCAAACTTGATATGCTTGTCAATTTAGCATTGACCAGCAGAGGAAATTCGAAATATGTTGCCCCTTAATAACCCTGAGGGGGGGGGGGTAATAGGGGGCATTTCCCCTCTTAAAACCACGATTGTGGCAGTGGATTCTGTAGTGCCTCGAAAGCAGGGATTTGGTTGGATGTTTTTTTAAAACAACTTGTTTACAAGATTTTCTGTACATTCCACCGTGCTTTGTATTCTATGTTTAGTAAATAAAAAGTAATTTATTCGTTAAAGTTGGGCTAAAAGGGAGAAAGTATGTGTCAGTTTCCTGATACTGTTTATTTCTCTTGTAAGGTTATAAAGCCAACAGCGTAGTTAGTTGGTCAGTTGGTCGTGGTGGCAAGCTGTGGGCAGTGACGCGACGGGGACGTGCCAACTAATGTCAGGCGATGTTTTACATACTATTGATGTATATAGAACCACCAGTGTAGTTAGTTGGTCAGTTGGCCGTGACGGCAAGCTGGGGGCAGCTACGCGACGGAGACGTGCCAGCTAATGTCAGGCGGTGTTTTACAGACTATTGATGTATATAGAACCGCCAGTGTAGTTAGTTGGTCAGTTGGCCGTGACGGCAAGCTGGGGGCAGCTACGCGGCGGGGACGTGTCAACTAATGTCAGGCGGTATTTTACAGACTATTGATGTATATAGAACCGCCAGTGTAGTTAGTTGGTCAGTTGGCCGTGACGGCAAGCTGTGGGCAGCTACGCAACGGTGACGTGTCAACTAATGTCAGGCGGTATTTTACAGACTGTTGATGTATATAAAACCGCCAGTGTAGTTAGTTGGTCAGTTGGCCGTGACGGCAAGCTGTGGGCAGCTACGCAACGGTGACGTGTCAACTAATGTCAGGCGGTATTTTACAGACTGTTGATGTATATAGAACCGCCAGTGAAGTTAGTTGGTCAGTTGGCCGTGACGGCAGGCTGTAGGCAGCAACGTGCCGACTAATGGCAGGCGTTGTTCTACAGACAGCTGATGCATAGTTGATAGTGGGCTGTGATTGGCGCGACCCTGCACGATTGTTCACACATATTGTATGAGCTACACGTTCCTCGATTGAGTACACTTGTTTTTTCGACTCCGGTCGTTTTTACACCTAAATTTAATCTGATAGTTTTGTTGAATAATATACTGGATCCAAAAACAACCTTATTGGTATCACGAATCCGCAATTGGTCAAAACCCAGAACACCTTTAGAATCATGAAGTTTAGTGTATTTTTAGGATAAAAGATATGTTCTCATTTTTATTTCACAGAAAAAAATCAAATGTTACCGTCGTGGAACAGGTTATTTAAGTGATAGGAGAAGAAGGAGGTGATGAAAAAGTATTAATAAAGGTTCTGTGTAGACTCCATTCAGTACTTGATTTGTATTGAAGATTTATATATTTATGGAAGAGTAAGTAAATTGTTGTACGCATTAAAGAGGAACAAGAATCAAGGAGAGCTTAGATTCGTACAGAGCTTTTAATATTTATTGAAATGTTATCTTCAAAATCGTGTACGAACCGTATTAAGTACCTTATAACTACTACTTCCAGGTGATTTGAATGACGATTGTTCCATTCAAAGAAGAAATCTCCAGACTGTTAAAAAAGGATACACGCAGGTAGCCTTGTGTGTAGAAAGTAGAAAGGAAGCCTACCGCCTCGGTTATGACGAGTATTCCTGTCAGCTTCTCGGGCGGTTTAGGCCTATATACCACAACGATGAAACTTTCAACGAAATTAAGGCCGACTAAGAATAGTTAATGAAATGTAGCCTACTAACCTGTAAATAATTGTTGGCGTTACAAAATGAACATGACCCATTTAATGAACTCCACTGTAAAATTCCTCGTCTTGCCCGATCCTCGACCATATCGTCCGTAGGCAGGGCCGCTATACGGTAGCGTAGTTTATTCGGCAAACAAGTGACATATGCCGGGCCCGGGCCACTATAGCCACTATCGTCGCGTCGCGCTATAACTATAACCGCACCATCATTACCGGTACCGCGTACTACACAGCCTCTATCGCGCGAGGTGGACGTAATGCCTGCTATATATTCCTCGTTCATATCTACTCCTCTAAGTGGACCGTAATTTATGTCTCGTTTATCTCCTGTTTTAATTTCTCGGTGTCGCCGTATTGAAGTCTTTTCATCACCCCTATTAACATTCTTCCAGACGTGGTGCTCTTATCGTATCGACGCTTTTAAACTGTCTCCGCTCTCTCCTTCGCTCCTCGCGCGACTTGGCTGTTTCGCCTCTTTTGTCATTATGTCGGTACAGGCAGCGGCACATTTTTGATTTTAGTTAAAAGCCCTTGTGCAACCTGATTTGGCGTGTAAGTCTGAGAATCGACGATATATATTGATTAAGTTTTTTTTACAATATGCGTTCCAATGCGTTTTCCAATATATATTATTCGTTAATGGGCACTAGTCCAGTCAAGAAACACCCGTGCGTGCAAAATTTCATGTAGTTCTAATTTTGTAGTATGTTGTTAGGACCTATACCACAAGTAAGAAACCAAATTTGCAGCTTCGAAAGACAGGCTACTGGGGTGGTAGCTAAAAAACATTCTTGCACTTTTTCAGTTTTTGCTAAATATCTCCTAAGGAATACCTCTGACATGATATAAACTTGAATATGACCGTTACATGGGATCACTTATTTTATAATTAAACTCACATTTTATATTAACACAGCAAACTTTATTAAGTGACTCCTATGAGATAAACCTGACTGCCCAGACTGGAATGGCTTAACTATGAGATAGCTATCAGGATACCTGGTGGGGGTAGACCTCTGATATACATCATGACAGAATATGTTGCCCGATCCATTCTTAAACTGGATAAAATTTGCTAAAGTTTGAGACGATAACGAATTCAGTGATTCCATTATTTACTAAGATATAATACTTTAAAAACTTGAACAAATTAAAAAAAATTTTCAAAAAAGACTATATATATATATATATATATATATATATATATATATATATCGCTTATTTATAAAGATTTGTACGAACGAGTCTTGGTATATAGCTTCATCAGGTTGTAGTTTATTGTTTTTTTACAATTATTTGCATATAGTTCCCGTATCATCAAACCTGGGTATTCAATCCCCGTGTTATTCTTATGGAGAATAAGTACAATATTATGTCTCCATTAATTATGAACATAAATTAATAACCCCGAACCCCGTCACAGCAAAACTGCATACTCAGCGAATTTCCAATGGAGATATTAATGTCTTAATACTACATAAAGCCACTGACCAAGTTTCATAAAAGTATATTCACAAATAAGCGGTATATACAATTTTACTTATTCTACATAAGAAAAAATTGGGGCTGAGTACGCAGCTTTGCTGAAGTAAGGAACACAAAAAATGGGGTTTTATACCAACATCAATATAACTCAACTAGTTAAAACCACATACCAAATTTCATTAATTTATGTTCATGATTAAGGGAGATAACACGTTACTAATTCTCCATAAGAATAACATGGGAGCTGAGTACGCAGGTTTGCTGCTGGGGGAACTATTTGCCAATAAATGTTTTCTAGTGCAAATATCAATAAGCCACCACGATATGAATCAATGTACCAAGTTTCATCAGGATAGGTTGATAAATAAGCGAGCTATACAATTGTTCTTATTCTCCGTAAGAATAACATTGGACAACGTACTGTATTTAGCACTTTCAATATCTATGTAACCATTTGACGTAGAGCAAAGATCAACACACCAAATTGTGCGTCTTTTTAAGCTGATTCCAATAAAAAAATTTGACTTTTCAAAAATTATTTGTAAAAAACTCAAAAAAATTTTTTGGGGTAAAAAGCCCCTTCCGATAGGTCGATATGTCTGGTTTTCGAACTCAAAGTCATAAAGGCTGCTTTACACGTTTATACCAAATTTCGTAAAAATCGGATTATTTTTACGAGAGTTATCGTGCTCACGGATACGTATATGAATTGAAAAAATCAAATTTTAATTTTTTTAATTGGAATCAGCTTTAAAATGCGCAGATTTGATGTGTTGATCTTTGCTCTACGTCAAATGGTTACAGAGATATTGAAAGTGCTGAACACAGTACGTTGTCTGATGTTATTCTTATGGAGAATAAGACAAATTGTATATCTCACTTATTTATCAACTTATCCTGATGAAACTTCGTATATTGCTTCATATCGTCGTGGTCTATTGATATTTGCACTAAAAAATATTTTTTGGCCGATAGTTCCCGTAGCAGCAAACCTGCGTACTCAGCCCCCATGTTATTCTTATGGAGAATAAGGAACGTGTTATCTCCATTAATTATGAACGTAAATTAATAAAACTTGGTATGTGGCTTTACCTACTTGAGTTATATTGATATTTGTATAAAACCCCATTTTTTGTGTTCCTTACTTCAGCAATCCTGCATACTCAGCCGCCATGTTATTCTTATGGAGAATAATTCAAATGTCATAAATAGTTTATTTATGAATGTATATATTGATGAAACTTGGTATGTGGGCTTTATGTGATATTAAGATACACATATATGCATTATAAATTCGCTGGGTACGCAGGTTTGCTGCTAATTGTTTGAGTTGGTCTTTCATTTGATATAGATAAGTATTTACAATATGCCACACAAAAAGAGACCATAACGAAGTAAGAAATAAATAAATAATAGTGGATTTTAAGATTGTGAGTATATTTCTTACTTAATAAAATTACTAGCTGTTACCCGCGGCTTCGGTCACGACAAATCAAAACACATTAAAAAGACGAGCACTCTCAAATGTTTTTTTTAGTTTTACCATATGACTTCCTTTGTCTTAACTCACAAACAACTACACTGGTAATTTTATAAATGATATCCTCCCATAAGATTTGCATTGGAATTTACAGGACCCATGGGGTGGAGGCTAAGGCTGGATGTGGACATTATCAGGTCTATGTTAATGTGATATGTGAGCTAAGTTAATGCACAATTTTTGCTTAATCGGTCCAGTAGTTTATCCGTGATGAAACTACAAATTTCCGCATATATCCAAACTTTCACATTTATAATATTACTAGCTGTGTACCCGTCCTTCGTACGGGTTGTATATAAATGGTAGGTTAACTAAAGCAAATAACAATCCACATGATTTTACAATATTAAAATTACATTTTACACGTTTAATGCATATTTAAATCAAAGTTAACAAAATATACTGGCAGATAGTTCGAGTACTGTTCCTAAGTCGAGGAACTCTGTCGGGTAGTAAACGGCGTGTGGTTTGCGACTCCAAATCGGTGGACGTAACACTTTGGATTCGCTTTTAGAAATAAAATAACTCTATTAAAAAAAATATCTGAGGGGGGCATAAATATAAAGGTGGGGGGGGCAACAATATAAAATGTAGGGGAACATAGAATAAAAATATAAAATCGAAGGGGGGAGCAAAATACGAAACTAAAGGTGGGGCAAAAATAAAAATTGGGAGGGGGAGAAAAAATATAAAATCAGGGGGGGCAAAAATATAAGATCGGGAGGGGAAGGGAAAAATATAAAATGGGGGAGACATAAAATAATAAACGGTATCAGGAAACTGACACATACTTTCTCCCTTTTAGCCAAACTTTAATGACAAAAATATTTGTTATTTACTAAATATAGAATATGAAGTATAGATAAATGTACATAAAATTGTCTAAAATAGTTGTTTTCAGAAATATCCACCCAAATTGCTTTTTTGGAGGCACTATAGAGTCCGTTGCTACACACGGTAGTTTTGAGAGGGGAAATGCCCCCTTGCCCCCCCCCAGGGTTAAATAGCAACACATTTCGAACATCATCTGTTGGTCAATGCTAACTTAAGCTGCATATCAAATGAAATTGATCAGTAAATAAGAGATAAATAGTTATTTTTGTATTCCCCATAAGAATAACATTGGACAACGTACTGTGTTTACCGCTAAATGAAAATTTCAATTTTCTCCGCAACTAGCAATCGTAGAATAGTAATTTAAAATACTAATTTATTTAGTTTTTTGAGCTCTTTTTAATGGTGAATAGTAATCTATTTTAACATTTATGATTTTTTATAAAAAATCCAAAAAACTGAATTTTTGATGTTTTAAGTCCTGTAATTTCTGAACCCGCATTTTTCCAGAAATGCGGGTGGTGTCATTTTGTTGGAAACCTAAAGTTCTACAAACCACGAAAGTTTAATCAAAATCGTTAGAGCCGTTTTTGAGAAATTTGGATTTTTCATGTTTTTTGGGGGATAATTACCCTTAAAAATCAAAAATTCAAAAAAATGAAAAAATTGACTGGGGATATCGTGAATTAGTACCTACATACCAAATTTCATAAAAATCGGCCCTTAGGTTAGGGCTCTAGCTCTGTACACATCCACACAGACACACACACACACACACACACACACACACACACACACACACACACACACACACACACACACACACACACACACACACACACACACACACACACACACACACACACACACACACACACACACACACACGGACACACACACACACACAGACAGACATCACGTAAAAATCACTTTTTTGGGTTCAGGGAGCACCAAAACGAATATTTCCACTAACAACTCAAATTCGAAAATTTTTACGAAAACAATACTTTCTCCATATACTATGTATAGGGGGAGAAAGTAAAAATATAAAATCTAAGAGGGGGGCAACAATTTAAATTCGGGGGGTGAGCAAAATATAAAATCGGGGGAGGGGGGCGAAAAATCTAAAATCGGGGGGACAAAAATATAAAATTGGGGGGCATAAAATAAAAATATAAAATTGAGGAGGGTGTGGAGCAAAATATAAAATCGGGGGTGGGGCAAAAATCAAAATGGGGGAGCAAAAAAATATAAAATCGGGGGGGCAAAAATATAAAATTGGGGGGATCATTAAGATCGGGGGGGAGCGCGCACAGTTCCCCAATACACCCTACTATCGCCTATCGAAAAAAGAGTTTGAACTGCCATTCAAGTGGTATTTTTATTTACATTTTGAGAGTTGCCATTCAAGTAGGTTTTTTATTTCCTTAATGATAAACAGCTGTTCACAATATCTTAAGTTATAGACATAACTATTAACTCATCATTTGGTTCAATTAAAATAAATACTTTATCCATAAGAATAACATAGGATCTTTAAAACCCCGTAGGGCAGAGTCCTAAGGTGATTTCCAAAAATCCAATTAACCTAAAACCTTCTAACGCACATATAGAACATAGAAAAAAAGTTTAATCGAAATCACTGCACCCGTTTCCCTGTGAAAAGCGAACAAAACGTGTCCAAAATGGCACAAAATAACATTTTTGAGCGGCCGCCATTATTTTTCCAAAAGGTGTGTGCCAGTTTCAAGAGGATAAAAACCTTCTCAGACTTGCAGGGAATACAGGAAAATGGTTTCGTCATAATCGGTACTCTCTTTCTCCCGGAGAAGGCTGCGTAAAATGCCGTTTTGAGCGTCATCTACAGACAGACAGAAATTAAGACGCGTTTCTGCTTTCCTATGGTATGAAAAGTAAAAATAACCAAAACATACATGATTCTAATCAATATACAGACAAAACTATAATTTTATTTATATAGATTATTATAGTAGTATGATTAAGATTGTGCTATTACTATTAGTTTAAAATCGTTATAATATCAGGTGTTTCAAAATGATTATCGGGTTTAAGAAGGGGTTCCTTATTCTATCTTCTATCTGCTTCTCCCATATAAGACCAATATTAACTTTTAAATCCCGACGCTGCAATGGCGCTGCTCAACGGATTAAATTGTTGATTTATGGCTAATTATACAGAACAAATAAACGGTATCAGGAAACTGACACATACTTTCTCCCTTTTAGCCCAACTTTAATGAATAAATTACTTTTTATTTACTAAATATAGAATCCAAAGCACGGTCGAGTGTACAGAAAATCTTGTAAACAAGTTGTTTAAAAAAACATCCACCCAAATCCCTGCTTTGGAGGCACTACAGAATCCATTGCTACACTCGTGGTTTTAAGAGGGGAAATGCCCCCTATTTCCCCCCAGGGTTATTAAGGGCAACATATTTCGAATTTTCTCTGTTGGACAATGCTAACTTAACAAGCATATCAAGTTTGAGTGAAATTGACCAGTAAATAAGAGAGAAATAGTATTTTTTTTATTCCCCATAAGAATAACATTGGACAACGTACTGCGTTTACCGCAAAATGAAAATTTCAATTTTCTCCGAAACCAGCTATCGTAGAATAGTAATTCAAAATACTAAATTATTTAGTTTTTTGAGCTCTTTTTAATGGTGAATAGTAATATTTGTTTACATTTATGTCTTTTTATGAAAAATCCAAAAAACTGAATTTTGGGTGTTTTAAGTCCAGTAATTTCTGAACCCGAATTTTCACAGGAATGCGGGTGGTGCCATTCTGTTGGAAAACTAAAGTTCTACAAACGACTAAAGTTTAATAAAAATCGTTAGAGCCGTTTTTGAGAAATTTGGATTTTTCATGTTTTTTGGCGGTTTTGGGGGGATAATTACCCTTAAAAATCAAAAATTCAAAAAAATGAAAAAACGCCTGGAGATATCGTGGATTAGTACCTACATGCCAAATTTCATAAAAATCGGCCCAATGGTTAAGGCTGTAGCTCTGTACACATCCACACACACACACACACACACACACACACACACACACACACACACACACACACACACACACACACACACATATATATATGTATATATATATATATATATATATATATATATATATATATATATATATATATACAGTTTCGAATGAATGGTGTTTTTGGCATCTAGGGACCTCAAAACGAAAAGTTATCATGGTCCCGGGGCTAGGTCTTACCATGCCGACTACGGTAATAGCTTCTTTCCTATAGGGGAAATTCGCTAAAATGATTTCTGTTATACCTTATCGCCATCATATTTGCTTCTAGCACTCTCTACTCTCTAGCTGAAGCAAAATTGTTTGAGTTGCTCTTTCATTTGATATAGATTATTAGATTATTTGTTATTATAAGTTAAACTAGTAGCCCGACGTGGCTTCGCTCGCGAACACAGAACAATGTGTTATGTTTGAGAAGTTAGTTAAATTGTTAAAGAACCTGGGGGACCGAGCTTTGCTCGAAAAGCCTGTCAGTTTGTTAAAAATTACTAAAGTACTTTATATTGACGGTTTCATTCCAAGCCGAACATATTTGTTTTGCTTATTTCCTCAAATCTTTTCATTTTGGACATGTCCGTTTTATATACAATCTTCAGTTTGAATAGTTCTCGAAATTTATATATAACCTAATCATGTAGCCTATAATTAAAGTTATATACACATTGGTTCTAATCACTATCCTAACAAAAATAACATGATACTTTACCAAGTGAGTGTTATTTTTTACAATTGAATGGTTGTATTTAAACAGCTGTTATGATTCTTTCATTTTTATTTACCAATCCTAACCATAAACCCAATTTTGTTTCAAATATCTTTCTATACAATACTATATTTTCCTTGGATGAGGCCTGGATTAGAACACATTTACTAGCCCATAAATTCTATAGTTCCAACATTTGGTAAATCATTTTTGGAGCAGGAGTCGGCAAAGGTTCTATTCTGATGTATTAACTATTCTCCTAGTCCTAACAAATGTATGTTCAATCGGTTCAGTTAACTACTAACGTCATTGATGAATAACTTAAAATGTTAAAACACCCGACGAAGCAGATAAGTCCCAAAGAACATACGGGATGAGAAGCATAGGTCTGTTTCTGACTACATTGCATTGCCTGCTGACTTTATACCAAATATTTGCTTAATCGGTCTAGTAGAGGAAAGTACCCAAAACTGGAACCCCATTTTGTTTTTTATAAAAAAAATATTGAAATTAGTAAGAACATCTGATTTAAAAACATGAACTATGTGCTTTACTAGTCTATGTTATGTGAAATTTAAATTTAACTCTCATTAAATCAAATCAAAAATTATAATTTAAACAAATACTTTTCCAAAACCTTACATATTTGTGGTTTAAAAATAGTTGCCTAAATCGGACCCCTCCCCCTAAAGTGGACCCCAGCTCTCCTGCCTCTGCATTCCCCTGAACTCTAGCGGAAATAAGTGTAAATAGTAGTATAGGCTTCTACCGTTGCGTAGCAGTCTTAGTCTTAGCATATAATTAACATTGAAATGTTGAAGGTCGTTAGGGCCGAGCTTCGTTGGAATTGAATTAAGCCCATTACTGTTTTTTAATAGTCCCATCTTCTTCCAAAAAATATGCTCAATAACGCGCCTATAGTTTGTTGGGCTTATTGATGATGGACTTAAAAACACATACAATATTCGGTAAAATAATCAATGACTACCTAGACAAACTAAGCTTTAATTAGTGTTTATACCATATATTAGTGTGTCTTTATACCATGTTGCTAGAGCTTATGTGTTATGTGTTCTGTATCCAATGATTCATTGCCGCACCATTATTTTATATGGTTTGGAGTACCTTTGTAGATTAGTAAAGCAGACGTGATTCCTCGGTTCTGTAATAACATATAATTAGCTGACTAAATGCTCATTGGAAAAAATATGGTGCATTCTGTAGTGAAAGTTTAAGTAACCTGTTCTCTTAATATCGACTTTGTAGTAGTTCCGGACAAAGGGGCATAACCCCAATGACGTATTATGATTTAAAACAGCCAAAATGCTTCATACTCAACACGAAAATGGGCAAAATATTTTATTTCATTCAGTACAGTATTTTGTTGTGAAACGAGGAACATATCTGGCTTGTAAACAGACAGATGGATAAACAAATTTTAACAAAGATTTAAATATCTCCGTTGCATACAGCATTTCACTGCTCAAAGCGATGTAGAAAAAACGTATTTTATTTATTTATTTATATAAATAGATTTCTTACCTGTAACATCTGATATTGCTAATAATCTCTGTCAATAATGTCTTAACAGCCTAAAATTCAAATACAATTATTCCCCATGTTAATCTTATGGGAAAAAACGAAACTTTGAGGGCGGCCTGTACCCTTAATCAACTTGAAAATATCAAAAAATTAAAACCGTTATTCACAACTACGAATCAGGACAAATGGTTTGGTACCTCAATCGTTCAAATCGGCTCAGAAATAACGGATGGGTTCTCTTAACGAGAATCGGCTTAGCGTATAATACAGATGAGTCCCCAGGGCTATTTACTTACTATTTGGTGTATTTGGCTACGTTAACAGCAGATACTTTTATCAATCAATTCTGAGTTCGGTCATCCCATTACGCGAATATTTGAGCGTACTCCTAGTATATAATATGTAGTACATAATTCAAAGCCTAAAAACCCAGAGATCCAGTTTTTCGCCTACGCTGATCGTCCAATATCGCTAATACCGTTGGATACGACATTGAGCAATTTCATAAACCGATTGTTTTTGTTTGTTTTATCGAATTAATTTATAATCATTGATCACTACTTGATGAATTGTAACTTTCAGATGATATCGGCAAGCTATGGTAGCCTAGTGGATACGATTTTGGATCCAAAATCGTGCGGCACCGGGTTGAAGCCCTACTTTTGGTTTTTTAATTTTTGAGACCTGAAATTTTATTTTAATAATGTTCGGGATTAAACATTATTTTTGTTGTTTACCTTTTTAGGTCTAACATCTATATCTTTAAACAAATTCCTGCTATTTATTCACTCGCTTCCCAAAGTTAAATCTTAACCGATTTTGATTATTTTTTCATTTAACACTTTCGCTTAGTTAAACATGTTCAAACATGAAAATCTCATATGTTTCAATGTTGCTATGACCCCATTCGGGGTCACCCGCACGGAGTGTGTTAAAAGATAGTTTCAAGTTCTAAGTCACTGTGAAGCTAAATATTTGATTTACACTTTTATTTTGGTTACATTACGAGTTTTAAAATAGCAACAGTATGTTTTTTTTACAGCTGTTATAAGGATTGTATTGGGTCCTACAATTATCTGCAAAACAATGCGGGGGAGCAGCTCGTTCCTGTTTATAATTTTGTTCATACTAATCCATTTATTTGTAATTATGTTGCACAAAACAGCCACCATACAGCGCTCTGCGGAGTTAGGTTACGTTAGCTTACAATAATTTATTCGTGAACTGCAACCTAGTTGTTTGTTATTTTGTTCACGCAAATCCATTTGTAAATCCAATTTAACATTATTGTAACCACAAACAACTTTTGATTTAACTTATATCTGCTTGACTTTGAATCGAATCACCATTTATCTTTGCCACCAAAAACAACTATCGTAGTATTCGTAGTCGAAAGTTCATTCGATAAAACGAACAAGCAACCGGTTGGTAAAATGTTTCGAAATCAAACCGATATTGGACCGTCAGCGTAGGCGAAAAAGTGCTCATTAATGGAGCATGAGTAAAAATTACATATAGAGTGATCATCTCATGTTAAAAATGAGGAAGAACTACTGGTGCCAGGACGACAAGGAAGTCCGCCAAGTTTGAAGCCTAAGTTCTAGTTTCAACCAGACAATAAATAACAATAAGAGAAAATCCCGTAAAAGTTGCATAGGCCCTGTTCTCCGACTATCTAATCCTGACAGTTGGTAGTCTGAAAGAAAGACAGCATAAACTGTTTTATAAATAGGTTTTTATGGATGTAAACTAAATTTAATCAGCTGTTAGTGATTTATATACTGTAATTTGTTATTCAGGGAAAGAATACTGAGAAAAATCCGTTAGATCTCGTATGAACAATTTAGGCAAAAACTGGCTGACGTGCAACTTATAATTATAATTATAATAAAATATAAAGAAATATAATATAAAGAATGAAAATATATTTTTATTCTTTATTCTTAGCTTTAGCACTAATGCTTCACCAAAGACATCCATAGGCGGCTCCTCAAATCGACCACATTTCAATTAAATTTCCTCTATTTCATTTCATTAACATTCTTTACTCAAATCGGGGCCTTAGGCCAATAGGTACCTCCTCTACTTAATAATTCCCCGCTCAAGTACAGGTGTTTAGATTTCGAGGGTAATTTGGACAAGGAAGGAGAGTAATTTGGGAAAACGTTGTTGGCAACACTGATACTTGTAACAAAACAGCTGTTGGCTCTGGATGTTTTAATTGTACGATAATTATCGTTTTGTACGATAATCCAGCCCGTCGTACGATGTACGATAGGTCAACGTACGATACGGTAAATTGTACAATAATTTGGGATCAGCCTAAACTATACATGATTATGACCTACTAATTAAAAACATCTTAATGAATTCAATTAAAACGAGTTCGCACGTAGCACGCTGACGTGAGGGAAGTGAATTTCCATATAAAAACTTTTAAAACTCAAATCAATGTAAAAACATACATGTATTCCAATTTTTATTGAAGTCTGAAAACATTGATTTTTTGGCTGTTCTGATGCTCCTGGTTTCATTTACCTGCAAAGCTGGGAATACAATTTTGCGCATTATAATGTTAGGAGAAGGTCCAGTCGGGCTTGAAAGTAGGCATGAGGTTGCTGGGGATGATAAAAGTACTTTAACAAAGGCTTTTCTAGTGTAAACCCCCCATAAGACAACATACTGTGTTTGGTCTAAACACATCTTCTTTAATAACTCGGTAATTATTTATGCTAGAATGACGAGAGAGGGCTTAAAACTTTCGCCTCACTAATTCCCATCTTATTACATGCATTAATTTTACATAAGGGTCTCTTCTGACCCTTTTTGGGCCCAAAAACTCGAAATTTGAAAGAATAATCCCCAAAAAAGGGGTTTAGAGTTTTCCGATTGTTTTTCCCAACGAACTTGTCCAACTGATTACAGAAAGAAACGTCCCTACCAAATTTTAAATTAATCGGACAAAAAATGTGACCGCTAGAGTGCAAACACACACACACACACACACACACACACACACACACACACACACACACACACACACACATATACATATATATATATGTATATATATATAGAGGAACTTCTATGGTGGTCCCGGGCTTAAGTTTCACCGTACGGGTCATGCTAATAGTTCACTTTCCAAAGGAAATTCACTAAAAATATAAAAAAGGCTTTCAGAACATATTTTAAAAGTATAAATACAATTTTTTGCGAATTTCCCCTATAGGGAACTATTACCGTGCATGGTAAGACTTAAGCCCGAGACTATGATAACTTTTCGTTTTTAGGTCCCCAGATGCCAAAAACACTATTCGTTCAAATTTATATATATGTATATATCTATCTTTATATATATATATATATATATATATATATATATATATATATATATATGTGTGTGTGTCCGTTACCGCGATAACTTTTGAAAGAAACACCCGATTTTGATGAAATTTGGCACAAATGTGGAGAGTAGCATTTATGACTTTAAGTTCGAAAATCAGATCGATTGCACTATGGGAAGGGGGTTTTATGGGGGTTTACAATTTTCCAAAAATCTGTTTTTTGCAAATTTGACCCAAAAATGTTAAAAAACACTCAATTTTGGTTGTAGCCATTTTATAGAGCTTGAAAAAACAAATAATTTTGTATTTTGAATCATTAACTTAGGTTAAGTGGTTGCGGAGAAAATCCAAAAAAACGTGTCCCATGTTAATCTTATGGGAAAAAGGTTTTTAGATTTTTCTCAGATAGTTTTACTAAAAACTTCACATTTCTGTTTATTAATGTGTTTAGCTCAAGAAAACAAACATTTTGGTATTTTAATCGTTGTTATACGTCCAACCGTTGCAGAGCTATTCAAAGTGCTAAACACAGTACGTTGTCCAATGTTATCCTTATGGAGAATAAATAAAATTCTATATCTCAATTATTTTTGAATGTATATTGATGAAACTTGGTATGTGGCTTCAACTAGTTGTGGTATATTGATATTAGCACAAAACACAGGTTTTTTGTTGATAGTCCCCGTAGCAGCAAACCTGCATACTCGGCCCCCATGTTATTTATATGGAGGATAAGTAAAGTTGTATATCTTCCTTAATTATGAACCTAAATTAATAAAACTTGGTATATAGCTTCACCCGGTTCAGTTATATTGATAATTGCAAAAAAAATATTACTTATTTTCCTCGTTGCAGCAAACCTGCGTCCTCAACCCTAATGTTATTCTTATAGAGAATAAATAAAATGCTATATATCACTTATTTATGGATGTATTTTTGTGAAAATTGGTAAGTAGCTCTATGTAGTAGTGAGTCACATACATATGCATTGGAAATTCGCTGAGTACGCAGGTTTGCTGAGACGGGGGTATTTATATATACCCTAAAAATAGGATTTGTTAAATATCGTGAGTTTTATTAAGTATTTATTTATTTATTCGAACCTTTATTTGGTTTGCAAAATTACCACAGTTTGAATTAAAATAAACGGTATCAGGAAACTGACACATACTTTCTCCCTTTTAGCCCAACTTTAAATAAAAAAACTTTTTATTTACTAAATATAGAATATATATGTGTACGGTTGAATGCACAGAAAATCTTCTAAATAAGTGGTTTTCAAAAATATCCACCCAAATCCCTTTTATGGGGGCACTACAGTATCCTTTCCTACACACAATGGATAAAAGAGGGGAAATGCCCCCTCGTCACCCTCAGGGTTAAGGGGCAACATATTTCGAACATCCTCTGTTTGCCAATGTTAACTTGACCTGCATATCAAGTTTTAATTATATTGATCAGTAAATAAGAGAGAAATAGTAATTTTTGTATCCGCCATAAGAATAACATTGGACAACGTACTGCGTTTACCGAAAAATGAAAATTTAATTTTTCTTCGCAACCAGTAATTGTAGAATAATAATTCAAAATAATAAATTGTTTAGTTTTTTGAGTTATTTTTAATGGTGAACAGTAATTTTTTAACATTTATTTTTTATGAAAAATCCAAAAAATTAATTTTGTATGTTTTAAGTCCTGTAATTTCTTTCTGAACCCGAAGTTTTCCAGGAATGCGGGTGGTATTATTTTGTTGGAAACGTAAAGCTCTACAAACCACTAAAGTTTAATTAAAATCGTTAGAGCCAATTTTGGGAAATTTGGATTCTTCAGGTTTTTTAACGGTTTTTGGGGAATAATTACCCTTAAAAATCGAAAATTCAAAAAATGAAAAAACGCCTGGAGATAATGTGGAGGTACATACATACCAAATTTCATCAAAATCGGTCCTCTGGTGTCGTCTCTAGCTCTGTACACATCCATATAGAAAGACAGACAGACAGACAGATAGTCACACAGACATCACGTAAAAATCACATTTAGCAAATTTCCCCTATAGGGAAGAAGCTATTATCGTAGTCGGCATGGTAAGACTTAGGCACGGGACCATGATAACTTTTCGTTTTGAGGTCCCCAGACCCCAAAAACACCATTCGTTCGAAACTGTATAAGTAGGGGGCATTGGATGGTTCAGAACCAGCAAAGGCGCGGTGTGGACGCGTGGACGCGAGGACGTCCCCCCCCCCCCGACCTTCCCCATAGCCAAGCTCCGACCCCCCCCCCGACGTCAGCCCCCCCCGACCTTCCCCATAGCCAAGCTCCGACCCCCCCCCCACGTCAGCCCCCCCCGACCTTCCCCATAGCCAAGCTCCGACCCCCCCCCGGCCGCCAGCAGCACTTTTCGTGATGACCTTGAACATGAGGAAAAAACTTTCGAAAATTAATAATTAGCCTATTTATCCACCGATTCCCACGGGACTTTTTCCAGAGTGTAGGCCTATCCCCAGGGAAGCGAATGACGTAAGAACCCCATAGATCCACCATTAAACAAGGCCGCTATTAATTTATAACCGCGTTTTCCTTATGGGATCTCAGCTGTTTACCGACTGATTTTGACGAAACCTCACCACATGTCAGGCCATGACCTAAGAAAACCATCGCTTAAAGAAAATTGAAAATCCACTGTTAAACGGGCCCGCTATTAATTTTTAAACGTGTTTTCCTTATAGGATCTCGGCTGTTTGCCGACCGGTTTTGATGAAACTTCACCACATGTTGGGCAGCGGCCTAATTAAACCATCGCTTAAAGAATATTGAAAATCCACTGTTAAACGGGCCCGCTATTAATTTTCAAACGCGTTTTCCTTATGGGATCTCGGCTGCTTGCCGACCGAATTTGATGTGACTTCGTTACACGTTGTATGCCGGCTTGACTAAACCAACCTGCAAGCGGCTCCGCGATGTCACGTGTCGAGGCGCGTGCTAGGGCCTACGTGACTGTCCCAGCCTGTTTACTCATTAGCGACCTTCAGGACCCCTCCGTTCTAGAAGGTTCCGGCAAGTGCGTCGCATGAGGCCTCCTCCTGACTGGAGTGCTATGTATGAGCATGTCATGTGTCGAAGCGCGTGCTAGGGCCTACGTGACTGTCCCAGCCTGTTTACTCATTAGCGACCTTCAAGACCCCTCCGTTCTAGAAGGTTCCGGCAAGTGCGTCGCATGAGGCCTCCTGACTGGAGTGCTCCCCGTTAGCGAAGGACCACCTCTCACGTTTCTGGAAGCTTCTAGAAGGTTCGCTGAAGCGTGCAACCTGGGTATAAAACCGAGGCAGAGCCGCGCGCGCGCGACCTCAGTGTTGTTCGAGACGTCACCATGAACGGAAGCGGAGTCAGCGCAGCCGAAGTGGACCAAACGATCCGCTCCTTCCTAGAGGAGCTGAACGCAATGAACGATGAGAACGCCAACGCACCGCCAGTTCAGCAGGGATGTGCGTCAAAGAAGAAAAAGCTCGATGGGTGGACTGTAAAGAGGAAGGAAGTGCCTATCGATTCCCCGGCACTGTGCTGGTCCGCTGGCGGATATCAGTACACTGTGAAGAACCCTACTAACAGCGGTAACGTACTGTTGAAGATGAATGTGTTCAAAGGAGGTCGCCCCACGTTCAGCTGCGGCTTGTACTTGGACGAGGAGCGAAACGATGAAATCTGCATATGTCTAGAGGACCTGCTATCCAGATTGCAAAACCTATGGCTGGCAAATAGCGAGACGGGAGAGTCAAGATACGACGGGATCACTAGGACCGCTACTCCTCTACCCACCTGGCGAAAGACCGATTGCGTCATCTCAGGGAAAACCAAGAGGAGCGCACACTCCAAGCGTGATTGCGTCATCTCAGGGAAAACCAAGAGGAGCGCACACTCCAAGCGCGCTACCCAGTAAACGAGAGAGCGTGGAAAATTCCACTAAGCAGTTAATAACCGAGACGCTTCTAGAACAATCCACTTGTTTACGCAGTAAAGCTTTCCATTACGTCAGCCTTCCTGGAATTGAGCGTGGAAACTTCCACTAAGCAGTTGATAACCGAGACGCTTCTAGAACAATCCACTTGTTTACGCAGTAAAGCTTTCCATTACATCACCCTTCCTGGAATTGAGCGAGTAACTATGTCATCATGTTGTTGATACGTGTGAGTCGGCACGTAGACACCGCCAATAAAAGGCGACTCGGTGGCGAGAGCCGGTCATTCTGCATCCAGCCGCTGCGCCATGCTCAACACGGACCAGAAGATGGACCTCAGGACAGCCCTCAATAGCTGCAAGGCCGCGGGTTACACTCGCATCGCGGATCTGCGGGACAACGCGGTGTACCCGATCCGCTCATTCGAGCGGGTGGACACACCGTACGGCGAGGCAGTGATGGCCACCTTGGAGGGTCTCGTCGGTGACGACCCGATCCGGATCTACATGCCTCGACGGTTCCTTGCAGTCCTGGACGACAACGCCATCTCCCAGTACAACGTTGGCGTGGGGCCGAGGACGAGCCTTGTAAAGAGGAGCGGCCCTCCTGGCAGCAAACTTCCTTTTCTGGAATTTGTATAAAATAAACGGTATTTCCTATTCCCTTATTTCCTTCCAAAATTGAAAAAAAAAATAAAATCAAATAAAAAAGAGCAAGAAAAGAACCTTTAGTTACAAGAGCCGAGGTGGCGGTGCACGGCGGTCAGTAGACGCCATGGACTTGAGGTGGAAACACCCGTTCACCGCCATCGTGGCCGGGCCTTCGGGCAGCGGCAAGTCGCACTTCGTGGCTCGCTTCATAGAGCACGCCGACCGCATGTGCGATACGCGGTTCGCCCGTATCACTTGGCACTATGGCAGCGGTGGTGGCGGTGGCAAGAGCCGTGCGGACTCTGCCGTGCGCTACGTAGCCGGCCTGCCGGACTTGGACGACTACGACGGTAGCGAGCCCGCCCTGGTCATCGTCGATGACATGATGCGCGAGGCCGGCTCCGGCGTAGCGGACCTGTTCACCAAGGGCTCGCACCACCGCAACATGAGCGTGTTCTTCATCACGCAAAACCTGTTTCACCAGGGCAGGGGCCAGCGCGACATATCGCTGAACGCCCACTACATAGTGTGCTTCAAGAATCCCAGGGATCGCGCTCAGATCAAACACTTGGCTCGCCAAGTATACCCGGAAAACCCCAAATTCGTGGAGGAGGCTTACGCGGACGCCACGCGTGATCCGTACGCCTACCTGCTCATAGACTTGAAACAGTCCACGCCTGAAGAGATGCGCGTACGTTCAACCATTTTCCCAGACGATCCGGTGAACTACGTGTACCTGCCCAAGAAGAAGTGATAAATAGGCCGAGCGCGCGCCAGCGTCAGTCATCATGTCACACCGCGTGAAGAAGGACGCGGCGCTGCTGAGGGCTCTAATACACGCTACGCCCAAAGAACGCAAGGCCCTGTTAAAAGTGTGCGACAAGAGTCGCATCAAGTCGTTGTGCGAGTGCGCGTATAACGTGCTACGCGGAAACGTACCGCTTTCTCCCTGCCTTAAACGCAAATTGAGCAAACACAAACAGGCGCTCAGACGGCTGGTGAAACGCGGCGAGGGTTGGACCAAGAAGCGACACTACCTCGTCCAACGGGGCGGAGGGATCCTCCTACCTCTGCTGTTGAACGCTGTTCTGCCCGTTCTAGCGCAGAAGCTAATCGGACATGGAGTACGCTAGGAAAATGGTGGTTGTACCGCAGGAGCTCATCGAGAGATTGCGAGAAGGACCGGGACCAGGGCCGGAGCCAAGAGGAGGAGCAGGTAGCGCCAATAAGCCAGCCAGCCTGGACGCTGAGATGCATCGCATATTGAGCGACAAGCGGCTGGACGATACGGAGAAATGGAAACAATATCAGCAGGTGTTACAGCGGTTCCTGCACTTTTCCGCGGCTAAACGTCAACCCATAGGTCTGTCAATCATCGAGGGTGAGGAGAGGGAGGAGGAAGCGGCGGGAGGTCCGAGTCAGATGAAGCGCGAGTCTAGCGCCTCGGCGGAGGAGGACATTGTGGAATCGTTCTCAAAAATCTACAGGTCGGTGGCGCGCAACTTGTTGCGATTCATGACCCGGCAAGGCAGCCCCATCGCCTGGGACGCCAGTGGGGCGGTGTACGTGGACAAGGTGAAGATCCCCGATTCCAATATAGTGGACATCGCGCACAGCATAGTGAGAGCGCGAAGGGCGGACCGATTGCCTACCGGCTGGCATCAAGTGATGGCCGCCTTGAAGGACATGAACGTGCCCAAAGAATACGTGGGCAATCCCACGGCGTTGCGTTACTTAGGCGTGGGACTGGACTCGGCATCGAGCCCCTGGGGAGACACGACGACAGCCTCGTCGACACCCCTCTCACCGAGGTTGACGCCGATACTGGACCGCCTGAGACCGCGGCCCCCAGCGGCCCGAAGAAGGATAATAACCGAGGAACCCGACCGGGAATCGTCATTGGACAACTGGGAGCTGTTCACACTGTAATGGAGAAGTTGTACTACGACCCGAGCCAGCCCGGTTCCCTCGGCGGGGTGGCCGCCCTGGCCAGAGCCGCGCGCCTACCGAAACGTCGGGTAGCCGACTGGCTGCGCGCCCAGGACACCTACACGCTGCACAAGCCTGTGCGCAAGCGGTTTCCCCGCAACCGCTACGCCGTGTTCGGGCCCCGGGAGCTGTGGTAGGCGGACCTGAACGACATGCGCGGCCTGAGCCGGTACAACGACGGAGTCAACTACCTGCTGACTGTGATAGACGTGTTCAGTAAGCGGCTGTTCGCGGTACCGCTGAAGAGGAAAAGCGGGCCTGAGGTGGCTGCAGCGTTCGAGAGGATATTCGCTGAGGCGACTCCCCGCTGCCTACAGACCGACAAGGGGACGGAGTTCACCGGGGCCGCGACCAAGCGAGTGTTCAAGAGTCACGGTGTAAACTACTTCACCACGCAGAACCCCGACGTGAAGGCGGCGGTGGTGGAGCGAGTCAACCGCACGCTCAAGACCCGCATGTGGCGCTACCTGACCTACAAGAACACGTATCGCTACGTGGACGTGTTGGACAGGCTTGTGGACGCCTACAACCACAGCCCGCACAGGAGCCTGGGTGGCCTACGACCCGTGGACGCGGACAGCGGCGATGGTCAAACGGTGTACAAGGTGTGGCGTCACATGTATGGAAAGGCGATCCGGCGACACAAGCCCAGGTTCGAGCCGGGCGACACGGTGCGCATAGCCAAGGAGAAGGGCACGTTCGCCAAAGGTTACGAGACCAATTGGAGTAAGGAGCTGTTCGTGGTGGACCACGTATACGGGTCGCATCCTCTGCCATTGTACGTGTTGCGCGACCTGAACGGGACGCCGCTGGAAGGGCGCTTCTACGAGCACGAGATGCAAAAGGTGACGATCGCCCCGGATCGCCTGTATCAAATAGATAAAATACTGGACACTAAAGGGCGAGGCTCCAGTAAGCGCTACCTAGTCAAGTGGGCCGGTTACGGAGAGGACTTCAATTCGTGGGTACCCGCAGCGGACGTGCAACAGCTGCGATGACGAGGCACGACCAGTTTTACCTGACGTTGCCCAGTAACAGTTCAATGAATTACTATCCCAACAACATGGTGACAAACTACACGACCCATCTACCCTCGACCGTTGATCTGTCAGACGGCGAGTGGGAGGTCGCTCTGGCGGAGGCGCACTACCCCTTCTCTTTTCTGACCGTCGGTGAGGGAACCTACATCAAACTAGTGCTGGGAATGAGGGACTCGAAAGGCGGGTTGGCCGTGGTGGACAAGTTGTTAATCAAAGTGGAGCCGGGCAATTACAGTAGTACCGAGGAACTCGTGCACGCAATCAACAACCACCCTCAAATGAAGAGTAACCTGTGCGCCTTCTCGTATGACGAGAGGTCCTCCAGGGTGGAATTGATGTCGACGTCTTCAGCCGTTCAGAGCCTCAAACTGAGCCCCGGTTTGGCGCTACAGTTTGGCTACGAGGTGGATACGGATATCGTCAAGCGTCACAGGTCCGTGAGGCCGGCTAACCTCTTCGCCGGTCTGCCATCACACATGTACGTGTATTGCGACCTGGTGGAACCCCAACTGGTGGGCGACGCTGTGGCGCCACTACTGAAGATCCTCAACATCGACATCAGGAATTACACGTACGGTGCCAACACGACAGTGTATATAATAGACCCGCACTACGTGCCGGTGATTAAAACCTCATTCGAGAGCGTGGAAATCGATTTAAGGGACAACCAAGGGCGACACTTGCCATTCCACTTCGGGACCACGTGCATGAAGCTTCATTTCAGGAAAGAGAGGCAGCGGCAATGAATCCGAGCGATCCCTATCTGGCGTATTACCGCCACCAGCAGGCGGGCCATGGCGTATCCTCCGTATTCAGAGGAGCCGCTTTCCAACGCGGACACGGCATCGGCAGTTTCCTAGGCGGGCTGATGCGTACAGTGGTCCCGTTGATCAGATCCGGCGCATCGGCGCTGGGCAAGGAGGCGCTGAGGTCCGGTGTGGGCTTCTTGGGCGACGTGGCGGCGGGCACAGCCAACCCCCGAGTCGCAGCCAACGCCCGACTCAGACAGTTTACCGGGTCGCTGAAACGTAAGGCCGATGAAAAACTGGATCGCGTGCTGAGCGGTGGTGGCGCCTATAAGAAGAGGCGTGTACAGCAGGTTACTCCTCAGTCTCTGGCGAAACTCCTCGAAGCGAGGAAGAAGAGCGCTGCCCCCAAGAGGAAGCCCGCAAAACGTGTCGCTAAGAAGAGGAGAAGCAAGAAGAGCGAGAGTACCGTGAAGGACATTTTTGGATAATGGCGTTTCTACATCAGAAGTCGTGCGAGTGTGTCAAGACCGAGTTGGACCTGTTCTCGCTACCGCCCACGCAGACCAGTATAGAGAGCGGTAAATGGGTGCAGTACAAGCCCATCTCCTCCCTGACAGACGACTCGCCCGTGGAGTTCATAGTTCCGGGTCATGGGGACGAGTACACGGATCTGTCACAGACGCTACTGCATGTGAAGGCTACCATTAGAACGGCTAACGGAAGCGCTGTAACGGGTGATCAAGCGATAAAAGAGGTGGGTCCGATTAACAACTGGCTGCACTCGCTGTTCAGTCAAGTGGACCTGTACCTGAACAACAAACTGGTGTCTCCTCAGAACAACACGTACGCCTATCGCGCCTACCTGGAGAACCTGTTGTCCTATGGCGGTGATGCCAAGACATCGCACCTCACCGCGGAGTTGTTCTACGAGGACTATGCCGGGTACATGGACAATACTGAGGAGGATAATGCCGGGCTCAAGAACCGGAGGGAGTTTGTCAAGGCCAGCCGGTACGCGGACATGGTCGGACATCTGCACGTTGACCTGTGCAACCAGGAGAAGTTCATGTTAAACGGTGTGGAGATGCGCTTTCGCCTGATCAGGTCAAAGAACTCATTCTCCATCATGTCCAAAACCGTGACAGACTATAAAGTGGACATCGCCGAAGTCAACCTGTTCATGCGCCGCTGTAAGATCAACCCGAGCGTGCTGTTGGCTCACAGCAGGACGCTGGAGTCGGGCACAGCCAAATATCCCATTACGCGCGTGGAAGTCAAATCCTTCACGCTACCCTCCGGTATCAGCAGCAAGACTCTGGACAGTGTGTTTCTGGGACAACTGCCGAAACGCGTTATAGTTGGCCTGGTCAGCAATCAGGCGTTCAACGGGGACTACAAGAAGAACCCGTTCAACTTCACCCACAGCCACGTGAACTTCTTCGCGCTGTACATAGACAGTGAGCAAGTGCCATGTAAGCCGCTTCAACCGGATTACACGTTCGGTAAGGAGTTGTGCGTGCTCGCCTACCACACGCTGTACACCGGCACCGGCATCAATTTCTCAGACTGCGGTAACGAAGTCAGTCGCAACGAATACCCCTACGGATACTGCCTGATGGCGTTTGATCTGACGCCCGATATGGCGGCCTCTCAATCCAGTCACTGGAACCTGGTGCGCAACGGTAACCTGCGCATAGAGATTGGGTTCTCCGAAGCCTTGGCGGAGGCGTTCAACTGCATAGTGTACGCCGAGTTGGACAACGTCGTGGAGGTGGACCGTCATCGCAACGTCACAGTCGACTTTGGCGGGTAAACGAGTTGCCGCGCCCTCAAGGTCACCGCGCGCGCACACCGTTAGGTTTTGGCGGGTAAACGAGTTGCCGCGCGCTCAAGGTCACCGTGGACCGTTAGGTGATGGCGGCGCGCGCACCCAAGGTTAACCCGCTAGGCGCGCTCCCGCCAGCGCTCAGTCGAGTTCAGTCAGCCGTACGGGATGGACGTGCCGCCACCGATCTACATCGAGCCGCCGCCAGCGCGCTGTCATCACGGAAGCGTGGTGATGGATATGCAGTGTTTTAAAGACAGTGATAATGACTTTCTACTGAAAGAGGTTTGCGTGGTGGACGTGACTACCGGCACGCTGCTCCTACATCACATCGCCCGCCCGCCCTTCAGCAAGGACCTCCTGACTTCCGAGAAACAGCGCGAGAGCGTCTGGGTCACTCGCCACTGCCACGGCTTGGAGTGGGACCAGGGGGACATCGCGTACGTCGCCCTGCTGGACAAGTTGCGCTCCTGCCTCATCCACCGCCCCCTGGTCTACGTCAAAGGATCGCAGAAGAGGGACTTTGTACAACGCCACCTCATAACCGAGCCCGCCGCCACCACCGCTCAGGACATGGAGGATCTGGGCTGCGGGTCGCTCAACGGTCCGCCCACCTACCGGACCCTGCGCTGTCGCCACCATAAGAGCTCCCACAACCGTTGCGCCCTTCATAACTGCATAGTATTGCGGGACTGGCTCGTGGCTAACGACACACTGGACTCGTCCACCTCGAGCTGCCTGTGCTGCTTCCGTCCACGATGAATACCGTCCAGATCAGAGAATGCCTGGCGAAGATCCCCGGACTGAGGAACGTCGCGGTCTACGCCTCTGACCAACTACCGGACGCGCCAGTCAAGCCTCTGACCGCCATCATATCCAACACAGTGGCGCACACCGAGAGCGGCGAACACTGGGTGGCGTTTTACTGCTCGGAAGAGGACAGACTCGAGTACCTGGACAGCTACGGGAGGCCGCCATACCAGGCCGACTTTCAAAGGTTCCTGAGGCGCAATCCTCATCACCGCCACTACGTCTACAACAGGTATCGGCTCCAGGGCTACGATACTTCTGTTTGCGGCTACTACTGCCTCACTTACCTGTACTGCCGGGCTGTTCTCCGCACGTCACTCAGCGACTACGTCCAGCTCTTCGACTTCACCGCTCCCGCTGTCAACGACGCTCTGGTCCGCAGGCTCTTCCACTCCATATTCGCTTAAAACTAGTTTGTAAGGTTTTTGTAGTATGTAACCTTATTACTGTACAATACATGCCTCATAATGATAAAGCTTGTGTTTTCATTCCTCCTTTCTCCTTACTAAATTTTAAAAATAAATTAGCAAAACTGAGGCAGCGGGGCTGGACCTCAGGTTTATATACCAGCGGCGCGTGTCACTGGCTGAGCCCCCGCCAAGCGGCAGTGAAGGCCGTCAAAGAGGGCGCGCCACAAGACCCCTCGGGCATCAGCAAACCACTTAGCAACTCAAGGGTGCAACCTCGAGCGTCAGCAAGCCGCTGAGCAATTCAAGGGTGCAACCTCGAGCGTCAGCAGACCGCTGAGTAATTCCTTCCTGGGCAACTCCTTCAGGGCCGTCCCCCGACACGCGCCGCCAACCGCTCCCGGTTGGCGGGGGCTTTTTAAGCTGCACGGCTCGGGCCAAACGGCCCATAACGCCTTTCTCACACACTTTAAGCCTAACGGCTTTTGAGTGAGCAAAGGGGAGGAAATAAACAACTCAGGTTCGTGCTGTACATAAAGCTATTATATTTTCTTACAAATACTATTTACATATTTTTCTTAAAATTAATATTTAAAACTAAACAGGGAATTCCTCTTCCTCGTCTTCGTCCTGGCGCTCCTCCTCCTCCTCACCGTCCACCTCCATCCGTCGATCTCCTCTCCTGGCTGGCGGTAGTGGCGGGACGTCCTTGTGTCCCCACGGCAGAGTGTGGATGCCGTCGGGGAGGACACACCGCTTGTCGTCAGTCGGGCTGAGGCTCAGCTTGTCCACTTCCACGGTGTAGACCCGGTGCAAGTGAGACTGGAAGCGGACGTTGGTGGTGCGCTTTTGGACCCCATCAAACAGGCACTCTCTGTAGTCGTCGGGGGTGAGGACGTTCTTGACAACGCCCTTCGCCACCCCCTTGGCCCGCTTGAGAGCCTTGCTGCCGTCTGTCGCCGCGTCCTCGATGTCCATAAAGTATAATTTGGACCGCAGGCCGAGGTACTCGAATAAGGACAGGCCGTTGCACTCGCCCTTAAACTTTCCGATTACCTTGGCGTTGACGGGGCTGTAGCAGGGGTGGGACCTCGGATAGCCGCTGGTGTCGAAGTCGTCCAGGTGTTCCTTCATCTCTGCGTAGACGTCCTGGGACACGATGTCAAAGACGAAGCTGTCCGTGTCCATGTAGTCCACGGTGAGGCGGTCACCGTAGCGCTCCTTCATCTTGCGCAGGAACTCGTACATGAGCCACTTGCTCAGCTCCAGGACTGTCATGCCTACGTAGACGGGCTTGTCCAACACGATGTTGACCTTGGACAGATGCACCAGGGCCACGTCCTCCGTGTAGTACGTCCGGTCCAGGAAGTTGGATCTGGCGACGTACTTGGAAAACCTCTCCGGGGTGCACACCAGCTTCACGTTGAGGCGCTTCCGTACATTCTCGATGGTCTTGCCGAAGACTGCGTTGTTCATGAGCTTGAAGAAGTCCTGTTCGAACTTCGTCCTGGCCCTCTTCCGCAGCTCCGTGTTCATCAGGATGTACGGTTCCAACCACCGCGACTGGCGAAAGGAGATCGCCCGATGCACCGCGACCAGCTCCAATCCGTTTTGCAGCGCCTGCTGCAAGACCCTGTAGTGACAGATGTAGTGCGTCTTGTCGTCCAGGGTCGTCAACAGTTTGGGGAACTTCCCTGTTGGCGGACGCTTCGTCTCGCAGCAGTAGGGAAGGTCCTTGTGCAGGTCGTGTAGGCGCGCGGGGTAGTGGAGGTCCACCTCCAAGATGTAGCCTCGATCGGCCTCCGCGTCCAGCGCCGCGACGTCCAACGCCTGTATTTCCTCACGGCTGAGCCACTCGAAGTCTCCGGTCGGCAGGCGCTGGGACATGGCCCAGCCGTAGAGGTTGTTGGCGTCCAGGTACAGGAGGAAGCGCGTGGGCTCGTCCGGGCGGTAGTCCGGGCACCTGTCGTGGTTGGCCTTGGCGTAGCGGGTGATGGCCTGAGAGATGCCTCCCCGGATCCCCTGCTCCACGAACAGGTACATGTCAAAGTCCTGCAGCGTGTCCAGCTCCACACCGCAGGTCTTGAGCATCACGTCCCAGGCGTAGGACGGCAAGGTGTAATAGTGAGCAGGGTCCAGCCCGTACTCTGCCAACGAGGTGTTGCGGAACTGCTCAAAGACATCGGTGAGCAGGGCGATGTCGCATCGCAGGTACTTGTCCGCATAGTCCTTGAGGTTGTGACACTCAAAGGCTCGCCACACGTTGAGGGCGTGCTCGTACTCCTCGTCCTTGATGTCCTCCAGGGTCATGGAGTTCCTGAACGCCTCCTTGGGCGGCAACTCCCTGGTCCTGTACAGCGTGTCGTAGGACGTCACGAAGTCGTAGGGGAACACGCCCTTCCTGCGCACCAGGTCGAACAGCCGGTCGTCGGGGAAGCGCTTCCTCGTCTCACGCATCCTGTCCGTGGGGAGTCCCGCCGCCAGGTTGGCCAGGCTCATGGACAGGAACCTGTAGGTGTCCAGGAAGCGCACCGCGAAACTGCTCTGACGTTGGTTGTCCCCAGGCTGGCCAAAGTGGAATCGCTTGGTAAAAGCGATGTACCGCTCCTCCGTGTGGGCCAACACGTCCACGTCGCCGGGGTCGATGGCCAGCTCGCGCACTACGAAGTGGGCGTCGTAGTTCGACAGGTTGTGGAAGTAGCAGTTGATGTGTCGCTGCTCCCGGTACCTGAGGTTGCACGAGCGGTGGGCGGCTCCTCGGAACTCGTAGGGCGGGGCGTGATTGTGGTCCCGCACCTTGACGTCCTGGTCCGTGAACTCCTTCCCGCAGAGATAGCAGTGAGTCGCTGCCAGGTACTCGTCCATCTCCTGCCGGGTCAGAGAAGGGTGCAGAGCTCTCATGCTGAATAGGAACTCCCACAGCGCCAGCACGTCCATCTTGAGCCTCTCCATGAAGACCTTGGACGCGTCTGCCCCGAAGTAGACGCGGGGCTCGAACTCCTCCAGGCCGAGCGAGTCCACGATCTGGTAGGCAAAGGCGTACGGGACGTGCAGTTGCAGGGGCCTCGTGCCGGGCGGCGCTTCCGCAGGGTCAGCGGCGACGGGCTGCAGAGCACACTCAAAGTCGGCATAAACGCAAAAGCGCTCGCGCCGAGTGTACTCGGGGTGGGTGAAGCGGATCTGCTGCTTCTTCGGCAAGTCCAAGCGGAGGGGAGCCTTGGCGGTGCAGTATCGCATGTGCTCCTCCAGACGCTCGGCACCGGACAGTTGCAGCTTGTTGGGCCGGTTGTCGAAGTAAGCGAAGCATCGCTTACACACGTGGATGGCGTTGACGTGGGACGTCAGCTGGTGTCGCACAAGCCTACTCATGTTTGTGATGTAGGCGTAGTGACTGTCCCCGCCGGTGGTCACGTACAGCAAGTCCCGGTGATCCTCCAACTCCCGCTTGCAGATCTTCAGCGGGAACACGCGGTCCTGGAACTTTGGCGATCCGTCGGGGCGTCTCCCCACCATGGCGCGCTCGATCCCGTACACGTTGACGCTAATGGGGTTCCTCCTCTCAAAGACCTTAATGTCCTTCATGGCTACGGGGAAGCGTAGGCCGACCCAGTCGTAGCGTGCCATGACGTCCGGTGTGTATGATGTGGGCCTCTCCGGGTGTTGCGCGACGAACTTAGCCAGGATGGCGTACGCGAAGCACATGTCATCAACGTTTTGCACGTTGATAACGGCATGCGTGTCGCAGATGGTCCTGGGAAGCAGGACGAACCGGGCTCCGCGTTCTCCCAACGGGGTGTAGAGGTTGACGCGGATCTCCACGTCCCGTATCCGGAGATAGCTCCACCCGCTGCCCACTAGCAGGCACTGCTCCTTCTCTTCCTCCAGCTTGTGGAAGGACGCTGACAGGAAGTCCTCCAAGTTGGACGCGGCGGTGAGAGGCACGTTCTTCGTCTTGAAGGCCCGCAGACAGGTGGCTCCGTGAACGTTGGAGAATTCACATTCCAGGAACATGTTGACCTTGATGTTAGGGTGTCGAGTCCTGACGTCGGCCAACAGTTCCAGGACGCTGTCGAACAGCAGCACCAGCGCGTCCTCCACGGTCAAGAAGTCCTCCATGGGCCGGGACAGACCGAAGGTCAGGAGGCGTCCGCGGAACCCTCGTTGGATGGTGCGGAACGCGGGCAGTCCGCCACCCACCATCCCGTCGGGTGCCGTGCTCGATCCAGGTTGGGGCTCGCGGCTGGGTCGAGGCTCGCGGCTGGGTCCGGGCTGGGGCTCGTGGCTAGGTCCGGGCTGGGTCTCGTGGTTGGGTCCGGGCTGGGGCTCGTGGTTGGGTCGAGGCTCGCGGCCGGGCCGGGGCTCGGGTGACAGAACGGGCAGGCGCGGCATTTCGTCCACAACGAGGTTCCTCACGACGGGGCAGTTGTGGGCCTCGTGCTGGTCCCGGTTGTAGCGCCGGGTGAAGCCTCGGTCGCAGTAGGCGCACGTGAACCTCATGCCGCGGTGGACGCTCTCCATGTGCCGCTGGAGGTACGCTGCCCTGCGGAAAAGGGCGCCGCAATCGGGACAGCGGACCCCGTTGGCGTGCACCAGCTGCACGTGACGCCGGAGCAGGTCCTCACGGGAGAATCGCCGCCCGCACGCGTCGCACTCGGGCCGTGGGTCTCTGAAGGGTGGCGTTGCGGAGGAGGAGGAGGAAGTTGAAGCAGACGGGCTCGCACCGTGGACCGCTTCCATGTGGTGGCGAAGATCCTCGGGACCCGCCAGGGCGACGGAGCACAACGGGCACGGATGGTCTGCGAACAGGAAAACAAGTTCTATTAGTTACCTCAATATACATGAAGGTGAGGAACTGGAAACCTCTTCCTCATCTCATTCACCAGTTTGAACCTAGTATATACAAGGGTGAGGAATTGCACAGAGGCCTAGTGACCTCTTCCTCATCTCAATCGCCAGTTTGAGCCCAGTAATACAAGGTGAGGAACTGAACAGAGGCTGACAGCCCCTTGTTTACTACTTAAATCTGTTTACTCGGCTAAAGCCGTTTACTCTCTCGAAAACAAGTCATTAGTACTGGTTTCTTGTTTAATGTAAAAACCGTGCCTAGCGCTTGATCGTGGGGAACTGCATAGAGGACTGGCGACCTCTTCCTCATCTCAATCGCCAGTTTGAGCCCAGTAATACAAGGGTGAGGAATTGCATAGAGGCCTGACGACCTCTTCCTCATCTCGAACGCCAGTTTGAGCCCAGTAATACAAGGGTGAGGAACTGAACAGAGGCTGGCAGCCCCTTGTTTACTACTTGAATCTGTTTACTCAGCTAAAGCCGTTTACTCTCTCTCGAAAACAAGTCATTAGTACTGACGGTTTCTTGTTTAATGTAAAAACCGTACCTGGCGCTTGGTCGTGAGGAGTGGGAGGATGAACTGCTGTGAGGTGGCGTCGCAGGCTGTCGCTTCGCCCGAAGCGTCTCCCGCAGACGTTGCAGTCGAAATGGCGGTCCCTGTGAGCAGCTGCCATGTGACGAGCCAGGTTTCCAGCGAAGACGCGACCGCAGACCTCACACATACGAGGAACAGCCATCTGCAACATCGGGTATCTATACTCTCCACCCACCACAAAGGCTTGGAAAGCAAAAACCTAATTTTATTTCCCTCAAAAAATTTTAGAAGAGTGAAAATGAATCTATTTTTAAATTTTTAAAGTTTGACTCATTAATTTTAATCGTTATAAAACATAACTGTTCTAAGGTCATTACAAATCCACTCGTCTCCATCTGAAAAGAAACAACGACAAGGCTCAGTGTACTGGGATATGTAAAAGTTTAAATATTAATGTTAGATAATTATTTCGCTCAAACATTTAACGAATCGTTTTCCCTAAAACATAATGCGAATTATTCAACTTCTATTAATGGGCCAGACCTCTCTTTACACATTATGACTTCAAAATTGCTGAACGATCATACCTTAAATGAGAATCTTATTATAAAGGGAAATGTAATAGTCTTCCACACTACAACTTATAAGAGCTACATATACTTACGTTTAAAAAATCTCGGAATATGGTTCAGTAAAGACTAGCACAGCACTGAAGTAGAACATCTACATACACTGAGCTCCAAACACAAACTGAATGAAGGAAGCAATGACAATCACTGAAGTAACATAGCTACGTACCGTACAGTAAGCGGTGAAAGTAGTAAACAATTCTCGGAACCGCTAATGAGTATCAGGCTGGGAGAGTCACGTAGGCCCTAGCACGCGCTTCGACACATGACATGCTCATACATAGCACTCCAGTCAGGAGGAGGCCTCATGCGACGCACTTGCCGGAACCTTCTAGAACGGAGGGGTCCTGAAGGTCGCTAATGAGTAAACAGGCTGGGACAGTCACGTAGGCCCTAGCACGCGCCTCGACACGTGACATCGCGGAGCCGCTTGCAGGTTGGTTTAGTCAAGCCGGCATACAACGTGTAACGAAGTCACATCAAATTCGGTCGGCAAGCAGCCGAGATCCCATAAGGAAAACGCGTTTGAAAATTAATAGCGGGCCCGTTTAACAGTGGATTTTCAATATTCTTTAAGCGATGGTTTAATTAGGCCGCTGCCCAACATGTGGTGAAGTTTCATCAAAACCGGTCGGCAAACAGCCGAGATCCTATAAGGAAAACACGTTTAAAAATTAATAGCGGGCCCGTTTAACAGTGGATTTTCAATTTTCTTTAAGCGATGGTTTTCTTAGGTCATGGCCTGACATGTGGTGAGGTTTCGTCAAAATCAGTCGGTAAACAGCTGAGATCCCATAAGGAAAACGCGGTTATAAATTAATAGCGGCCTTGTTTAATGGTGGATCTATGGGGTTCTTACGTCATTCGCTTCCCTGGGGATAGGCCTACACTCTGGAAAAAGTCCCGTGGGAATCGGTGGATAAATAGGCTAATTATTAATTTTCGAAAGTTTTTTCCTCATGTTCAAGGTCATCACGAAAAGTGCTGCTGGCGGCCGGGGGGGGGGGTCGGAGCTTGGCTATGGGGAAGGTCGGGGGGGGCTGACGTCGGGGGGGGGTTGGAGCTTGGCTATGGGGAAGGTCGGGGGGGGCTGACGTCGGGGGGGGGGTCGGAGCTTGGCTATGGGGAAGGTCGGGGGGGGGGGCGTCCTCGCGTCCACGCGTCCACACCGCGCCTTTGCTGGTTCTGAACCATCCAATGCCCCCTACTTGTATATATATATATGTGTCCGTGAGCATGATAACTCTCGTAAAAATTATCCGATTTTGATGAAATTTGGTATAAACGTGTAAAGCAACATTTATGACTTTAAGTTCGAAAACCAGCCAGATCGCTCTCTCCGAACGGGTATTTTGGGGGGGTTTTGTACCCCAAAACTGAGTTTTTTGAATTTTTTTAATGTAATTTTGAAGTAGTCAAATTATAGTTTTCACCATTGGATTCACCTTAAAAAACACACACAATTTAGTATTTTGATAATTTCTCTACGTCCATTGGTTACCGAGATATTGAAAGTGCTAAACACAGTACGTGTCTAATGTTATTCTTATCGAGGAAAATAAAAAATTATATCTCGCTTATTTGTGAACGTATACTGATGAAACTTGGTATACGGCATCATCTGGTTGTGGTCCATTGATGTTTGCCAAAAAAATTTGTGCTAAAGGCTCCCGTAGCAGCAAACCTGCGTATTCAGCCCCATGTTATTCTTATGGATAATAATTAAATGCTATGTCTCCTCTAATTAATTATGAACATAAATGAATAAAAACTGGTATATGACTTCACCTAGATGAGTTATATTGATATTAGCATATAAACCCATTTTTTGTGTTCCTTGATGCAGCAAATCTACGTACTCAGCCCCAATGTTATTCTTATGGAAAAAAATTAAAATTGTATATATTGCTTATTTGTGAATATATTTTTATGAAACTTGGTAAGTGGCTTTATGTAGTATTAAAACAGTTATATCTCCATTGGAAATTCGCTGAGTATGCAGGTTTGCTGCGACGGGGGTATTTTGGATTCAGGGAGCACCAAAACGAAAATTTCCACTAACAACTCAAATTCGAAAATTGTGACGAAAACAATACTTTCTCCATATACTATGTATAAGGGGAGAAAATAATAAAAAGGTAATGTTTCAGTGTAAGTTTTAGGTGTTTTTGCAATCGTACGATAATTTTACCAGAAATACGATAATTTTTAACCACTTGTACGATATTTGTCCCTGGTCGAACTGGAGACACTGAAGTTATTGTTTTAGTTTTAGGTTAATACAAATTCGAGGACAAAAGGACAACCCAAGCAAGATTTTGAGAACTAATAAATTCGAAATGAGTCTCTCTAGAAGTATTAATCTATTCAAAAATGTGATTAACCCTGCAACAAATCTTAATCAAGTTAGGCAAAGCGGTCATTCTCCGTAAGTATTCTGAAGTAATTTGTAAATTTATGTCTTCAGATCTAGTCCAGAGAATCAGGACCTGAATTTCGAAACAGATGTACATTATTTGTCTTGTGAAATAGGCACAATGTTAAGTATAGGTCAAAGCAGTTGTATTAACTGCAATGTTGAAGTGGAGCTTTGCTCTCTTTACTTTTACTAGGTAAGCCTTCATATCCTAAATGTTCAATGTTTTTTGGAGTTGTAAAACAGGCCTCCAAAATGGTGTGGTGGGGGGGGGGGGTGCATAGGGTCTGCTATGTTTGAAAAGGGGGTTTAATGGGGTTTGTCATTGCTAATGATGTGTTTACTGTGATACTTTCGCATATCGTGATAAGGCGATAAAAAACGTATCAACATCAAATATCTTACTCTTGAAAAGCAGTGCCGTTTATGAAGTCTGATGTTTCTGATGGATTTGAAGGGCAGACTTTCATAAGCGGAACGATATAGAAAACCAAATGATATTGTTCGTTACGGTGTAACAATCATGTAGGTTATTTGGTTATGGTTTCGTTTTAAGTCATGTTTCAGTTTAGGTGTCTTGAAATTTGTCCAGATAATAAACTTTGATTCCACTATTACCTAAACAAATACTGCCATAAATAACAGTATCAGGTCGTGTCATGTTTATTTATTTGTTATTTTCAGTTTTAGTTTAAATGAAAAACAAACTAAACAAAACAACATGACGTAACAACTAATATACGAACAAGAAAATATGCTGCAATCAATAAAAATATCGATCTAATCGATATACCGTATCGAACCATTTCATTTGGTTTTTTCTATCGTTCCGCTTATGAAAGTCTACCCGATTTGAAAGTGAGAACCCCGCATATGTTACAAGAATAGATGTTTATATGGCAGAATACATGTGTTTATGGTATTTAAGTACACAAATTGCCCTGTTGCTCGAATCCGAGAAACTTTGTACCCAATGGAATTTTACCGTACGTAAGTTGTATAAACAAACATAACAGAACATCTGATATTAAAACAGATGATAACATGTGATAATAATGCTGATAACGTACTTTCAATCAACACGTAGTTTGGACTTCCGCCGACAGATAGCGCCACTGATCCGAAAATTCAGCCCTTTACTGTATTTAAGTGATGCCCTTTCTTAAAATTCTGAGACGTATTGGCAAATCTGTGTAAAAATACCTTTCATTTGACACCTCAAACTTTAAAATCTGTCCAGCCGTTGTTATGTCCTGCCTATCGAGTTATGACTGTAAAGAAAAAAACCCCTAGCATATTAATGTAGCCTATAGGATATGTAGCCTAGGCCTATATATACTTTAATTCTGTAATAGTTTCTTTTTAATATTTTTTGGTACTTTGGTATTATACGGATGCCACTATTTTTGGAGGTTAAATTTTTATCGGATATCAAGGATAACTACATAATTCGAAAAAACGTACTTTTATTGACTTACTGTACAAATTTTACGTCATTCTGATGAGCGGTCTTTGTGTTGTGCCTCCCAAAAGGCAGCGATGTCCGCTATGATCGTGTTGAATGCGTCGCCGCCGCTAGCAGCCACACCCGATCGCCACATGTACTCCGCCAAATATACAGCGCGCTGCGGCAGTTATGTTAGGATGGGTTATCATAAAAATAAGTACGGTTTCCTCTTCATTTCGAGGTAAATCCCACATCAAAAGAACGTCATTATGAAAACAAATGTAACGTAGTGCACGGCAATAAATCACTCATGACACTGACCCAGATACAGGTGGTGACAGGTGATGCGCGCGCTCCGGTCAACGACCTGACCTTGGCCTATTTGGAGGGGGTTTGGCGGCCTGAAGTATGACTCATCAGGTATCATTCGATTTGTAACGAAACAAGGAAAGTCCTACAATCATTTTTATGATAACCCATCCTAACATAACTGCCGCAGCGCGCTGTATAAGGGTGGCATCCGTATAATACCAAAGTACCTATTTTTTAAATAGGCTATAGCATACTGCTGTAGTAAACAGACAACATATAAGGGTACTTTGGTATTATACGGATGCCACCCTTATACAGCGCGCTGCGGCAGTTATGTTAGGATGGGTTATCATAAAAATGATTGTAGGACTTTCCTTGTTTTGTTACAAATCGAATGATAACTGATGAGTCATACTTCCGGCCGCCAAACCCCCTCCAAATAGGCCAAGGTCAGGTCGTTGACCGGAGCGCGCGCATCACCTGTCACCGCCTGTATCTGGGTCAGTGTCATGAGTGATTTATTGCCGTGCACTACGTTACACTTGTTTTCATAATGAGTGACGTTCTTTTGGTGTGGGATTTACCTCGAAATGAAGAGGAAACCGTACGTATTTTTATGATAACCCATCCTAACATAACTGCCGCAGCGCGCTGTATATTTTGCGGAGTACATGTGGCGATCGGGTGTGGCTGCTAGCGGCGGCGACGCATTCAACACGATCCTAGCGGACATCGCTGCCTTTTGGGAGGCACAACACAAAGACCGCTCATCAGAATGATGTAAAATTTTTACAGTAAGTCAATAAAAGTACGTTTTTTCGAATTATGTAGTTATCCTTTGTTTCCGGTAAAAATTAACCTCCTAAAATAGTGGCATCCGTATAATACCAAAGTACCCATATAAGTAACAATTAGCCTACTTTAAATTTCACTAGAGACAAACTTCCTCACTTTTTACGGGGTCTGGGGCCCTGGACACTCACGCAGGGATAAACGGTCCTGTTGAAAAGCCCTGTATACACAACCTTACGCCTTCACGGCATGGACGGATAGCAATGCACTTTAGGTAATTTTTTGAGGAGGTGTGCACATTATGACCACAGTGGCTGTCCATGTAACTGTTCAGTCACCTACACCTCTAGACATTGGGCCAAATTTTGTATCATAGCCATCACAGGCTGCAATAGACCAGGTATAATCTTTTAAATTGTATACATTTTCTAGCCTTATATTACAAATAAATTGGTATTTTGAATCATTAACCCCAAGGTGGTAGAATATCATTGTATCCAAGGGTAATTATGTCCAAAAGTAAGTTAAAGTGTTAATTGTATCCAAAACAAATAATTTATCCTGTGCATTCTGTCCAAAAGTAACTAATAATTTTAAAATAGGCTATTCATTCTGTCCAAAAGAGAAGGTTGGTCATTGTGTCCAAAATTAAAAAGTCAAAACAGAAAACATAGTTAACCTTAGGAGTGGCCAATGGTGAATTGTTCGATGGCAGGGTAGATTCGCTGATTTTGCAGTCTATGTTTGGACAATTCGTATAAATCCCAATTATGAAGTAAACAATCAATACCGGTATGCATATTCATTTTGTTCAAAAAGAATAGAAGAATGTAAAAAAACTAAAATAATACCCCCATGCAGCAAACCTGCATACCAGCGAATTTCCAATGCATGTATATGTATCACTACCACATAGGCCCTAAAGCCACTTACGGCACCAAGTTTTATAAAAATACATTAAGAAATAAGTGATATGTAGCATTTTATTTATTCTCCATAAGAATAACATTAGGGCTGAGTACGCAGGTTTGCTGCAACAAGAAGTATCAAGTGAAGATACTGAAGAATCACCTATATAACACCAAATCCTAACATACCAAAATTATTGTACAGTATTCTTTGTCAATTGACACTTTACATTGGTAAAAAGGTGTAAATTTTAAAATAAATTTTCTTTATATAATCTGTTTTTATGCAATCAATAAAACTCAACAAGGTGAAGCTACATTACCAAGTTTTATTAATTTATGTTCCTAATTAAGGGAAATATAAAACCTTACTTATTCTCCTTTTGAATAACATTAGGAATGAGTGTGCAGGTTTGCTGCTACAGGGACCAATAACAAAAAATAATTTTTTATACAAATATTAATACTACTAGGTGAAGCCACATACCAAGTTTAGTGAAAATTCATTCATAAATAATCGAGATATACAATTTTATTTAGGCCTATTCTCCATAATATTATCATTGGACAACATACTATGTTTAGCACTTTGAAGATCTCTGCAACAGTTGGACGTAGAATCACAATTTAAACACCAAAATGATTGTTTTGTAGAGCTGATTTAAATTGGTAAAAACAAATGTGAATTTTTCAGTAAAATTAACTAAGGAAAGCTCAAACCCTTTCTCTCATTTGATTGACATGGGCAATTTTATGAACATGATTTTTTTATTTTCTATGCAACCATTAACCTTGGTTAATGATTCAAAATACTATATTATTTGTTTTTTAAGGGCTAGGCTATAACATGGAGATGCTAAAAAAACAGATTTTTGGAAAACTTTGAACCCCCATCAACCCCCTTCCCATGGTCAGATCATTCTGGTTTTCAAACTTAATGTCATTAATGTCACTTTAAACATTAATACTCCGGGACCATCAACAAAGAATAATTTTTTGATGCAAATATTAATATACCAGTACTAGGTGAAGCAAGCACTTAACCTTGGTTAATGATTCAGAGTACGATATTATTTGTTTTCTAAGCGCTAGGCTATAAAATGGTCAAAACAAAAATGGAGTGTTTTCAAATTGTTATGGTAAAAAATGCAAAAAGCAGATTTTTGAAAAATGTTGTCCCATAAAACCCCCTTCCCATGGTCCAATCTTTCTGGTTTTCGAATTCAACAAAAAATCTTTTTTATGCAAATATCAATATATACCAGTACGTGGTGAAGCCACATACCAAGTTTAATGAAAATTCATTCATAAATAATCAAGATATTCAATTATATTTCGGCTTATTCTCCATAAGAATATCATTGGACAACATACTGTGTTTAGCACTTTGAATATCTCTGCAACAGTTGGACGTAGAATCACGATTTCAACACCAAAATGATTGTTTTGTAGCGCTGAACTTAAATTTGTAAAAACAAATATGAAGTTTTCAGTAAAATTAACTGAGGAAAAGCTCAAACCCTTTCTCCCATATGATTAACATGGGCAATTTTATGAACATGATTTTTTATTTTCTCTGCAACCACTTAAACTTGATGAATGATTCAAAATACTAAATTATTTGTTTTCCAAGCGCTATAACATGGTCAAACCCAAAATGGAGCGTTTTGAAATTGTTATGGAAAAAATGTAAAAAACAGATTTTTGGAAAATTTTGAACCCCCTTAAAACCTTTCCTATGGTCCGATCTTTGTGGTTTTCGAACTTAAAGTCATGATGAATGTCACTTTCCACATTTGTGCCAAATTTAATTGAAATTGCCCGTTTTTTCCAAAGTTAACTTATCGCTTTTACGGACATATACATAGTTTTTTTATCGGGTATAACAGCCCCCTAAAACACCCCTTCAGAAAAAGTGATATGTCTGGTTTTCAAACTCTTTCAAACAAATGCTACTTTTATATGTAAATGCCAAATGTCATTAAAATCGGACCTGTATTACAGGTCATGTTTTTTACAGGGGTTTGCCTGTTAACAGTCATCAGAAGAGCTAAAAATTCGGTATATACAAAATACCCCCGTAGCAGCAAACCTGCGTACTCAGCGAATTTCCAATGGATATATAAATGTCTTAATACTACATAAAGCCACTTACCAAGTTTCATAAAAATATATTCACAAATAAGCGATATATACAATTTTAATTATTCTCCATAAGAATAACATTGGGGGCTGAGTATGCAGGTTTGCTGCATCAACAAACACAATAAATGAGTTTTTATGCTAATATCAATATAACTCAACTAGGTGAAGTCATATACCAGTTTTTATTAATTTATGTTCATATTTAAGGGAGACATAGCATTTAATTATTATCCATAACAATAACATGGGGCTGAGTACGCAGGTTTGCTGCTACGGGTGCCTTTGGCAAAAAATAATTTTTTCGAGCAAATATCAGTAGACCACAACCAGATGAAGCCATATACCAAGTTTCGTCAGTATACATTCATAAATAAGCGAGATATAAACATTTTATTTTCCTCGATAAGAATAACATTAGACACGTACTGTGTTTAGCACTTTCAATATCTCGGTAACCAATGTACGTAGAGAAATGATCAAAATACTAAATTGTGTGTGTTTTTGAAGGTGAATCCAATGGTGAAAACTATAATTTGACTACTTCAAAAATTACATTTACAAAATTCAAAAAACCCATTTTTGGGGTACAAAACCCCCCAAAATACCCCTTCGGATGGAGCGATCTGGCTGGTTTTTGAACTTAAAGTCATAAATGTTGCTTTACACGCTTATACCAAATTTCATCAAAATCGGATAATTTTTACGAGAGTTATCATGCTCACGGACACACACATATATATATATATATATATATATATATATATATATATACAGTTTCGAACGAATGGTGTTTTTGGGGTCTGGGGACCTCAAAACGAAAAGTTATCATGGTCCTGGGCCTAGGTCTTACCATGCCGACTACGGTAATAGCTTCTTCCCTATAGGGGAAATTCGCTAATTTGATCAAATTGTGTTTAGTGTAGTTACATAAGAGTTTCTGACAAAAAGTTGTTTTATATTCGGAATCTACACAAAATGTATCAGTTACAGTCAAAAAATTATGTTTGCCCATGGCACCCTGTATTCTAGTTTTACCCTTTCACTTCGCCCACAGTAAATTGCTTCTTTCCTATAGAGGAAATTTGCAAAAAACAATGTTAGGAAAAAAATTAAAAAAAAAGTCAGATTTGAAAGGTGGAAAATTTTAAAAATAAAAATTTGAAAGTAATGGATTAGCATATTTATACAAAACTTTTTTGAACAAATTCATTATATACATATTTTAATTTCCCTAAGTCAGTTTGTGTATGACGCCTTTAAACAAACCCTTAGGGTGTGTATGTGTCTTATATAAATTATCTAGAAATATATGAAAAAAGTCCAACACCGTTTGTTGGAATTGTATACAAATGTTACATAAACTAACATAAGAAGCCTTATATATTTGAAGGTGATAAAATAGCAAATAAAAATTCATAATTTACTAGTTCCCCGTCGCGGCTTCGCTCGCAATCACAGTACAATATTATGTTTGAAAAGTTAGTTACAATTATTGTTAAAACACCTGGGACACCAAGCTTTGACTGGCGTGAAGCTGGCCCCGCCACATTGAGCACAGATTTTAATAAGCATATAGGGATTTAGTGCTTAATTTTTTATTTTCTGTGGTACATATAACAAAATTTGTGCTCAACCAGAACAGATTAAAATTAGCATTAGTCTAGTGGTGGGCCAGCATCACGCTTAGCCCCCCACAAACACAGACAATTTATATATGTACCTAAATATTTAGCGTTAAATTTGTGCTCTCAGAATATATAAGTTTTATAATTTGTGCTCATCAAAAACCCGTCCAAAAACATAATTATTTGTCGTGGTGATGATGTCACCCAGCCCGCCACCTCACCGGAATCCATGAAAACCGGTGTCAATATTTGGTGCTTAATTTGTGCTCTCAGAATGTATAAGCTTATTTGTGCTCATCAAAAACCCATACAAAAATTTAATTAATTGTGGTGATGACGTCAACCAGCCCGCCACCTCAAAGAAATCTATGAAAACCGGTGTCAATATTTAGTGCTTGGTTTGTGCTCTCAGAATGTATAAGTTTTATAATTTGTCCTCATCAAAAACCCATCCAAAAATGGAATTAATAGTTTTGGTGATGACGTCATCTAGCCCGCCACATCAAAGGAATAATTGAAAAACTGTGTCAATATTTAGGGCCGTTTTTGCTTTCAGAATAGACATGTTATAATCTGTGTTCATTAGATACCCGTTAAAACACGGGTTACAGGACGTGACTACAAAAAAATAGTGATCACATGTCATGAATGAAAAATAAAATAAATACATCAATTACAAAAGCCACCAAAGAAAGATTAAATAAACTAGTAAGGTTATACGTTATATAAAACATGACGGATGTATCCGTCTTTTAAACCGCGACAGAGAAAGATTAGGCCAGATATATCCGTCCGTGGTTCTTATACCTTCTGAGAGTACACATTAAGCAACACATTTTGGCACTAGTTTTCATTGATTACTTTGAGGTGGCGGGCTGGATGACGTCATCACCAAAACAATTAATTCTATTTTTGGATATGTTTTTTTGAGCATAAATTGTAAAACATATATTCTGAGAGCACAAATTAAGCACTAAATATTGACTGACAACAGTTTTCATTGTTTTCTTTGAGGTGGCGGGCTGGATGACGTCATCGCCATAAAAAATAATTACCGTTTTTGAACGAGTTTTTATGTTCACAAATTATAAAACTTATATAATCTAAGAGGACAAATTAAGCATTAATATTGACACTGGTTTTCATTGATTTCTTTGAGGTGGCGTGCTGGATGACGTCATCACCACAACAAATAATTACCGATTTTGGACGAGTTTTTCATGGGCACAAATCATAAAACTTATATAATCTGAGAGCACTTATTTAGCACTAAATATTTAGGTATATTTACAAATTATTTGTGTTGGTGGCGGGCTAAGTGTGATACTGGCCCACCACCAGATTAATGCCTTTTTCAATCTATCCCGGTTGAGCACAAATTTTGTTATATGTACCACAGAAAAGCACAAATTAAGCACTAAATCACTATTTGGCTCTACAAATTTGTGCTCAATGTGGCGGGGCTGGCTTCACGCCCGTCAAGCTTTGCTCCAGAATCCAGTCAGTTTGTTCAAAATAATGCCTAGAGTACTCACATTCACGGTTCCTCTTTAAGGCAAGCGTGTTTGCTCGCTTATTTGCTTGTTTCTTTTCATTTTGGACATGTCCGCTTTATTTCTAATCTTCAGTTTTAATGGTTCTTGCAATTTATATATAAACCTAATCATATATATTTAAAGTTATGTATACATTGGTTTTAATCACTTTTCTTACAAAAAACTCATGATACTTTAACAATTGAGTTTTATTTTTACAATTGATTGGTTGCTTTTGAACAGCTGTTGTGATTCTTTTGTTTTTTTTTTACAAATTTTAACCATAACCCCTATCTTAGTTTTTATAATTTTCTTTCCAAAACTATATTTTTCCAGGGATGATAACACATTGTTTACCTATAAATTTGTGTGTTCCAACATTTGGAGAGCCCTAAGGTAAAGCATTTTTGGAGCAGGAGTACTTAAAGGTTTTATTCTGATGTATTAGCTATCCTCTTAACAAATGTATGCGTAATCGGACCAGTTAACTACTGACGTCAGTGATGATTAAATTACAATTTTAAAGGCCGACGGAAGAGATAAGTCTGTTTCTGTCTGATAGGCCTGTTTCTGATTATAGTGCATTGCCTGCTGTCTTTCTACCAAATTAGTGCTCAGTCGGTCTAGTAAGTATATATTTAACAAGGAAACGTTGACGGCCATTTAGGGCTGAACCTCATTGGAACAGGAATAAGGCCATAACTTTTTTGGGGTGGACCCATCTTCTTCCAAATATGCTGCTCAATAACTCCTGTAGTTTTTTATTCCTTTATGATGGTGGACTTAAAAACTTATAAAATATTTAATATTATAATCACAATGACCACCTCAGAATACTGAGCTTTAAATACATGTTGCAAGGGCTTATGTGTTCTGTACCCAATGATTCATTGCCGTGCCGTTATTTTATATGGTTTGGTATACCTTTTGTAGAGTAGTAAAGCAGCCGTGTTTCCTCCGTTCTGTGTTCAAATATAATTAGCCAAATTAATGCTCATTAGAACAAATATGTTGAATTCTGTAATGAAAGGTTGAGTAATCAGTACCCTTAAGATCGACTTTGTAGCAGTACCGGGCAAAGGGGCATAGCAGCCAAAGGGTTTCCTCCTCCACACGAAAATGGGCAAAATATTTGATTCCATTCAGTAAAGTCTTTTAGCGAATTTCCCCTATAGGGAAGAAGCTATTACCATAGTCGGGATGGTAAGACCTAGGCCTGGGACCATGATAACTTTTCGTTTTGAGGTCCCCAGACCCCAAAAACACCATTCGTTCGGAACTGTATATATATAAATATATATATATATATATATATATATACACGATAACTCTCGTAAAAGTGATCCGATTTTGATGAAATTTGGTATAAACGTGTAAAGCTACATTTATGACCTTAAGTATGAAAACCAGCCAGATCGCTCTATCCGAAGAGGTATTTTGTGGGGGGGTTTTGTATCCCTAAAATGAGTTTTTTGAATTTTTAACATATAATTTTTGAAATAGTCAAATTTTAGTTTTTACCATTGGATTCAGCTTAAAAAAACACACAAATTGGTATTTTGATCATTACGTCAATTGGTTACCGAGATATTGAAAGTGCTAAACACAGTACGTTGTCCAATGTTATTCTTATGGAGGAAAAGAAAAAAATTATATCTCGCTTATTTATGAACTGATGAAACTTGGTATATGGCTTCATCTGGTTGTGGTCTATTCATATTTGCTAAAAAACAAACATTTTGCCAAAGGCTCCCGTAGCAGCAAACCTGCGTACTCAGCCCCATGTTATTCTTATGGATTATAATTAAATGCTATGTCTCCCTTAATAATGAATATAAATTGATAATACCCCCGTCGCAGCAAACCTGCATACTCAGCGAATTTCCAATGGAGATATAAATGACTTAATACTACATAAAGTCACTTACCAAATTTCATAAAAATATATTCACAAATAAGCAATATATACAATTTTAATTATTCTCCATAAGAATAACATTGGGGCTGAGTACCCCGGATTGCTGCAACAAGGAACCCAAAAAATGGATTTTTATGCTATTATCAGTATAACTCAATTAGGTGAAGTCGTATACCTGTTTTTATTAATTTTTGTTCATAATTTAAAAAAATTAAGGGAGACAGAGCATTTAATTATTCCCCATAGGAATAATATGGGTTTGCTGCTACGGGAGCCTTTGGCAAACATTTTTTTTTCAGCAAATATCAATAGACCACGAGATGAAGCTGTATACCAAGTTTCGTCAGTATACGTTCATAAATAAGCGAGATATAAAAATGTTGTTTTCCTCCATAAGAATAACATTAGACAACCTACTGTGTTTAGCACTCTCAATATCTCGGTAACCAATGGATGTAGAGGAATTATCAAAATACCAAATTGTGTGTTTTTTAAGCTGAATCCAATGGTGAAAACTAAAATTTGACCATTTCAAAAATAATACGTACAAAATTCAAAAAAATTTTGGGGTACACAACCCCCCCAAAATACCTCTTCGGATAGAGCAATCTGGCTGGTTTTCGAACTTAAAGTCATAAATGTTGCTTTACACGTTTATACCAAGTTTCATCAAAATCGGATCATTTTTACGAGAGTTATCGTGCTCACGACACATATCTACATACAGTTTCGAACGAATGGTGTTTTTGGGGTCTGGGGACCTCAAAACGAAAAGTTATCATGGTCCCGGGCCTAGGTCTTACCATGCCGACTACGGTAATAGCTTCTTCCCTATAAGGAAAATTCACTTAAAACTGGTATATGACTTCACCTAGTTGAGTTATATTGATATTAGCATAAAAACCCATATTATGTGTTCGTTGATGCAGCAAACCTGCGTACTCAGCCCCAATGTTATTCTTATGGAGAATAATTAAAACTGTATATATCGCTTATTGTGAATATATTTTAATGAAACTTGGTAAGTGGCCATTGGAAATTTGCTGAGTTTGCAGGTTTGCTGCGATGGGGGTATTTTGTTTAACACAGAACGAATCTGGCTTATAAACAGAAGACAAATAAACAAATTTCAACAAATATTAAATATCAGACTGCAATTAACCGCTGCATTCAACATTTCACTGCTCAAAGCGATATAGAAAAAAAACTTGTTTCATTAATATAGATAAATACATTCCTTACCTGTAACATCTGGTATCGCCAATAACTTGTTCATAATGCACTAACGCAATGCTGCAATTCAAATATAATTATTTCCCATGTTAATCTTACGGGCAACAAACTGAACTTTGAGGGCGGCCTGTGCCCTTCAGATTACAAATATCGAAAAATTAAGACCGATATGCACAAGTACAAATCAGGACGAATATTTTGGTACCTCAATCCTTAAAATTGGCTCAGAAATAACGGGGGAGTTCTCTTAACAAAAATCGGCTTAGCGTATTATTATATAAAATATAAGATAGGGGGAAAATATTATTAAGCATATTTATCATTGATAAAAACATTTTTTGTTTTTAATTTTTTTACATATAAATGTATATATTTGTTATGAAGTAATAATCATTTGCATATGCATTTTTATTTATTATTCTACATATATTTACCTACCAGAACATATAAATATATGTATTTTTATATCTGAAAATAATTATTTTTTGCATATTTTACAGTATAGGCCTATAAGTTTATATTAGTTTTCAGTCAGTAAGCATTCAAATATCAAAGCTACGTTTAGGACAGCATAAAGTAATATATGATAGGTTTATTATTATTGAAAATGCAGTTTCCTAGACCTACAACCAAATATGACTGTATATTTATTTCTCTTTGTTTTTGGTATATTTTACGAACTAAGTTTATCTTGGTTCTCGGGACAAAAGTATGCATAGGCCTATAGAAAAATCAAAACTGCATTTATAGCCTATATATTACAATAATCGGGTAATTTAGTTCACGCAGATTGCGAGACAACCACTTTATGGACTTCGATGATTCCTTTTTTGATATGAAGGAATTTTTTATAGAAAGTCGTAACAGAGCCAGAATTTTGATTTAGACCTCAGGGCTCTATCCCATGGGACTTCCAAGTTACCATGTTATTCATATAAAGGAAAGAGTTTTATTTTATTTATGTCACATGTATTTTTAGCGAATTTTCCCTATAGGGAACAAGGTATTACCGTAGGTGGCATTGTAAGACTTAAGCCCGAGACCATGATAACTTTTTGTTTTGAGGTCCCCAGAAGTATAAATTGCCATGCTTTTCTTATGAGGGATGTTTTAGGTTATTTCTTGTTTGCTGGTAATTTTTAGAAATACTGCTATTTTTCCCGAGTCTCTGGGATCAAGACTTTTAATGTAAGCCGTCTCCTATCATCCTGCGATTTGCCAAACTTCCACAATTTTTACTTAAAAGTTTTGCTTACAGAATTATAAAGATGTATGCAGTTTTACATATGTGTACGTTACCTTGATAACTTTTGAAAGAAACGTCCGATTTTGTTGAAATTTGGCACAAATGTGGAGAGTAACATTCATGACTAAGTTTGAAAACCAGATCGATTTGACTATGGGAAGGGGGGTTTTATGGGGGTTTTAAATTTTACAAAAATCAGTTTTTTGAAATTTCCCCCTAAAATTCTAAAAGCACCTAATTTTGGTTATAACCATTTTATAGAGCTTACAAAAAAATTTAGTATTTTGATTCATTAACCTAGGTTAAGTGGTTTTGGAGAAAAGTCAAAAAACGTGTCCATAAAATGTCCTACCGGTATGTTAATCTTATGGGTAAAAGGTTTTTTAATTTTCCTCAGATATTTGACTAAAAACTTCACATTTCTTTTAGCGAATTTTTCCCTATAGGGAAGAAGCTATTACCGTAGGTCTCATGGTAAGACTTATGCCCGAGACCATGATAACTTTGTTTTGAGGTCCCCAGATGCCAAAAACACTATTCGTTCAAATTTATATATATATATATATATATGTGTCCGTTAACAAGATAACTTGAGTAAAAAACGTCCGATTTTGATGAAATTTGGCTAAAATGTGTAAAATGACATTCATGACTTTAAGTTCGAAAACCAGAGAAATCGGACCATGGGAAGGGGGGTTTATGGGGGTTTTAAATTTTCCAAAAATCAGTTTTTTACATTTTTCACCCTACAATTTTTAGAAAACTTAATTTTGGTTTTGACCATGTTATAAAGCTTAGAAAAATAAATAATTCATTATTTTGAATTATTAACCTAGGTTAAGTGGTTGCGGAGAAAATCCAAAAAAACCTGCTCATAAAATCTCCCATGTTACTTATGGGAAAAAGGTTTTTGGCTTTTCCTCAGTTTATTTTCGTGTAAACTTCACATTTGCTTTTACCAATCTGTTCAGATCCACAAAACAATCATTTTGGTGTTTAAATTGTGATTCTACGCCCAGCCGTTGCAGAGATATTCAAAGTGCTAAACACAGTACGTTGTCCAATGTTATCCTTATGGAGAATAAATAAAATTTGATATCTCGATTATTTATGAATGTATGTTGATGAAACTTGGTATGTGGCTTCACGTAGTACTGGTATATTGATATTTGCAAAAAAAATTGATTTTTTGTTGATTATTCCCGTAGCAGCAAACCTGCGTACTCAGCCCCATGTTATTCTTATGGAGAATAAGTAAAATGTACTGACTCCCTTAATAATGAACATAAATTAATAAAACTTGGTATGTAGCTTCACTTGGTTGAGTTATATTGATAATTATATAAAAACCCATTTTTCTTTTCCTTGTTGCAGCAAACCTGCTTTCTCAGCCCCCATGTTATTCTTATGGAGAATAACTAGAATGTCATATATCGCTTATTTATTATTGAATATTGATGAAACATAGTATGTGGCTTCGCCTAGTTAAATTCTATTTATATTTGCATAAAAACCAATTGTTTCTTTTCCTTGTTTCAGCAAACCTACGTACTCATTACCGATGTTATTCTTATGGACAATAATTAAAATCGCTTATATGTGAATATATTTTTATGAAACTTGGTTTGCGGCTTTATGTGGTATTAAGACATATATTATGCATTGGAAATTCGCTGAGTACGCAGGTTTGCTGCGACGGGGTTATTTACCATTATGTTTATCTCTACAAAACAATCATTTTGGAATTTTGATCTAACCCATGTTTCGCCATTTCGGCAACCGTAAACCACGTGATAATCTCGGGCATTTGCTTGGTCTGTAATTTTCAATAAAATTGTTATTATAATTATGTTGATATACAGCTGTTATAAGGTTCATTTACGCAATAAAATGAAATTTTGAAATGTGATCTTTTGAATAATGGTATTGGTTTTCAATGGGTTTTTCACAATTAAAAAATAGCTTACTGAAGTCAAGTGTGTCTGTCACCCAGGACTTCACATGAACATGCACTTTTAGTGCTTTTCGCCACTGCTAGGGTTAATTAATATAATTTGGACCTAATGAACTTGGACAGAATGAACAGATGTCGTATTTTATTTTTCAAAAATTTGTTAAATTAAAATGTGTTCAAAAAATTATCCATGTTAATTTTAAGGAAAAATCATTTTTAGCCGTTAATTTTATTAAAAATTACCTAATCATTGAGTTTTACCCATGAATACAGGTCTATTAAAAGAAACATTTTGGTGTTTAAATTTTGGTTTCATGTCAGTCCAGTGCAGGGATAGACTATTCAAGGTACTAAAATACAGTAAATATCCAATGTTATTCTTATGTTAAAATACTTGTTTCTATTTATAAACATTGCAGTGTTACAGATGTTTGAAAACAGATATTCAGATTTATGGACAAAAAGATGTGGAACAACTTTTTGGCCTTGTATAGAATATTTAACCATTCTAAATATATTTAGCTATTAAACAAAAAAATGGGCGCCATTTTGAAACAGTGAAGATTGGAAATCTTGAAAATAGTGAACTACTATTAAATGGTATTTAAATAATGCCAAATTTTAAATAAATAGGTATGAATGGTGAGTTTGCAAATTTGCTGCTTGGGATTATTTGTTTTATTTTAACACAGTGGTATTTTAAAGTTTTGGTATTAAAGGGTCCAAACCCTGGTCTACTTACCATCTAAAGGTCAGCCTTAAAAAAAACATCCTTAATTAATATTACAATTACAAATGGCAGCAAGGTCCAGATTTTAAACTTCTTAAAGTTTTTACATGAACATCATTGCCATTGCTGATTTTTGCCTTAGGTGACAATATTTCTTGGTATGCCACTGTCATTAGTCCCTTAAAATTTAAACTGTACACAATTATATATTTTTGGATATGGTTTAATCTCGTCCTGAAATTTATCATAGTTTCTAACATGAAAACTTGAATATTTATTACAGATGGGTTTACCGAAGATTGGGTGTTGAAGAAACTGTGCCCAAACATGCCTTCATAGTGAGAGATTGTCTTATGGGTTTCACTGTTTGGTGGATTCTCTGGCATTTATATCATGACTCAGGACATGTTTTGGTGAGTTCTTTTGTATTGTCATACTAATAATATAACGCTGAAAGATTGTGAGTTTGTTTGTTTGGGGCTGAATCACGCTCTAACTACTGAACCGATTGAGATGATATGTGATAACATAAAGGTTACATGAAGGCATATTCACGTTTTAAAATCCCTTTAGGGCTTTGCTCCAGTAACTTAGCCAGGGGCGGATCCAAGGAGTCACATTGGGGGGGGAATGCTGGGGTTTGGGTGGGCTATGGAACACCCCTCAGGGGTGGGGGGTACGGGAGTCCTCCCACGGAAATTTGTTAAAAATTCCATATCAATAATTTGATCGGCCGTAAAAAATAGACGAACACGTTTTATTGACTAACGTGTGTTATCGGCCTAAAAAGGCAACTGGTTTGAATTCATAGACCAAAATCAGCAATTTTACCTGTTTTTTTACGGATTAAAAATGGCAATTTGACCGCATTTCACGGTCGCCAAAACTTTTAGACCGAAAACGACAAGTGAACGTAATTTATCGGCAAAAAAACGTAATAGTTTATACTCAAACACCAATTTAAAGGCCAAGATGCTAGCGAAAGTATCGAAGTATGTTATCATGAAAAACGAAGATTTTACCGAAACTAAGATCGAAACAAATGTTATCGGCCTAAAATAGCAATTTCTTATTTAGCCGTCTAAAACGTCAATTGGGCCCCATTTTTAGCCTGTAAACGGTCAAACTGTGTCAACAAAATATTAGGACGGGATGCTCTACCTGGGGAACTGTGCCTTTATGGCTGGCATCGACTATAAAGCAACATTTATGACTTTAAGTTTGAAAACCAGCCAGATCGCTTTATCCAAAAATCAGTTTGTTGATTTGTTTACATATAAATTTTGAAATAGCTAAATTTTAGTTTTTACCATTGGATTCAGCTTAAAAAAACACAATTTGGTATTTTGATCATTCCTCTACGTTAATTGATTACCGAGATATTCAAAGTGCTAAACACAATACGTTATCTAATGTTATTCTTATGGAGGAAAAGAAAAATTTTATATCTCGCTTATTTATGAACATATAATGACGAAACTTGGTGTACGGCTTCATCTGGTTGTGGTCTATTGATATTTGCTCTAAAAAACAATTTTTTGCCAAGGGCTCCCATAGCAGCGATCCTGCGTACTCAGCCCCCATGTTATTCTTATGGAGAATAATTAAATGCTATGTCTCCCTTAGTTATGAACATAAATGAATTAAAACTGGTATATGACTTCACCTAGTTGAATTATATTGATATTAGCATAAAAACCCATTTTTTGTGTTCCTTGAAGCAACAAACCTGCGTACTCAGCCCCAATGTTATTCTTATGGGGAATAATTAAAATTTAATATATTGCTTATTTGTGAATATATTTTTATGAAACTTGGTAAGTGACTTTATGTAGTATTAAGACATTTATATCTCCATTGGAAATTCGCTGAGTATGCAGGTTTGCTGTGAAGGGGGTATTTGATTTTCAAGGGTAATTATCCCCCAAAAACCGCTAAAAATCTTAAAAAATCAAAATTTCTCAAAAACGGCTCTAACGATTTTGATTAAATTTTAGTCGTTTGTAGAACTTTAGTTTTCCAACAAAATGACACCACCCGAATTTTTATAAAAATTTGGGTTCAGAAGTTACACGACTTAAAATATCAAAAATTCAGTTTTTTGGATTTTTTATAAAAAAACATAAATATAAAAATATTACAATTCACCATTAAAAAGATCTCAAAAAACTAAATAATTTAGTATTTTGAATTACCGTTCCACGATTGCTGGCTGCGTAGAAAATTGGAATTTACATTTTGCGGTAAACACAGTACGTTGTCCGATGTTATTCTTATGTGGAATACAAAAATTAATATTTATCTCTTATTTACTGATCAATTTCATTCAAACTTGATATGCTTGTCAAGCTAGCATTGACCAACAGAGGAAATTCGAAATATGTTGCCCCTTAATAACCCCGGGGGGTGAATAGGGGGCATTTCCCCTCTTAAAACCACGAGTGTAGCAATAGATTCTGTAGTGCCTCAAAAGCAGGGATTTGGGTGGAATTTTTTAAAACAACTTGTTTACAAGATTTTCTGTACATTCAACCGTGCTTTGTATTCTATATTTAGTAAATAAAAAGTAATTTATTCATTAAAGTTGGGCTAAAAGGGAGAAAGTATGTGTCAGTTTCCTGATACCGTTTATTTCTAGTAATATTTTATGATTCAATCAATCAAAAGCTTTAGTTAAGTCACATTGTATGGAGGCAATATGGCATTTTTGTTCAATAAAATCATTTATAGTTTTCACATATTTTGAAATAGCATTTAAAGTATTCAACAAAACCGAATTGTTCAGGATTTAAAATTTCATATTTTGTAAGAAAAGTTGTAATTCTGAACAAAATCATTTTTTCTAATAATTTTGAAAAAGTTGGTACAGTTTAAATAGGACGAACGTTTTCTTTAGTAACAGATCCAGCCTTTTTAGGTATAGGCTTTACAATTGATAATTTTAAGTAGTCTGGAAATATTCCTTTGTTTATACATAAGTTAAATATGTATACAAGATGTGGCATTATAAATTCTGCAGTTTGTTTTACTAAATTAATTGGAATTTCATCCCAATCCTGAGACCATTTGTTTGGTAAAGATTTAATAATACTTTATAGTTATTTCTCACTAGTTGGTATTAAGTAGATGTATATTGATCAAACTTGGTATTAGGCTTCACATAGTATTGGTATATTGATATTTGACTATCCCCATGGCAGAAAACCTGCATACTCAGCCTAATTTTATTCTTATGGAGAATAAGTAAAGTTTTATATCTCCCTTCATTATGGGGGGCCCACCAGTTTATCGACGTGTTAGTTGCTCGCAGGGACAGTTGGTAGGGTTTTAGAAAATAAGTATAAATAATTAAATAAAGTCCTGAAACCCACTGATCGACATCTTAGTTGCTCGCATGGACAGTTGGTAGGGTTTTAGAAAGTGAGTATAAATAATTAAATAAAGCCCTTAAACCCACTGATCGACAGTTGCTCGCATAGACAGTTGGTCGACTTTTAAATAAACAAATGTAATAACAGATTTGCTACCTGCTGGAAGTACCAGTTGCTCCCGCCCCCCACTCTGCCTTCCAAAGAAAAGGGGCGAGGCGGAGTTTCTAGCGGAAGTGCATAGCCCCACCACCAACCCAATGTTTGACCGTCCACATGCGGGACCATACAGGACGCAGGTGCGGCAAGAAATTTGCTGAACCTTGTAACCAAATTTCCCTGATGTTATGGATTGCGCTCCTACCTTTTTGCGCTTTGGAGAACTACATCCAACTAACTTGTTACGCAGTACAACACCATGTAGCATAATTTGTATTGTTAGTTGTGATTTCAAAATCTAACTGCTCCCATTGAGCCGTTTGCTGCACACACTAGCAGCTAGAAAGCGACACGCACCTTCTGAAGAGGAGACTTTGTAGATGTGATGGGAGGAGAATATTGATGTTTTGATACCGAACTGAAATACCAATATCATTTAGATATTATACAAACACTGTATATCCACATCGGCCAAACGGTACCCGATGTTGTTGTTATTAGAGTAAATATTAGTTTTTCGTCTCGCTTATTTTTATTACAACGCTAGGGTTTTTTTCTTCACAGTCTTAACTTGATAACGGCTGGACGGATTTTAACGTTTGAGGTGTCAAATTAAAGGTATTTTTTATGTAGATTTGCGAATACGTCTCAGAATTTTAAGAAAAGACATCACTTAAATACAGTAATGGGCTGAATTTTCTTAACTGTGGCGCTATCCGACAGCAGAAGTATAAATTATATGTTGATTGATAGTATATTATTCAAATTATTCAAAGTATTTTACAATACTTGTTCTGACCAGTTCATATGAATAATCATAAGATTAGCTTACTGCAGTTTCGACATTAATATGCAAACCATAAAAAACATAAACTATAACCATAATAAACCTTAAACCATACCATAACCATATATTAAACCATATTTTAAGTTCAATTCCAGTTTAGGGGCTAAACACCAAAATGTTTAAATAAGACTTGCTTGCAATAAATATAAATAGTTTTGATTTATCACATCCGCTTTCAATATTGAATCGCGTTACTACATAGACAGGTCGATGATTGTCGAATATCGCTTTTTCTCCCCCACCACATCTACAAAGTCCCCACTTCACGAGGTGCGTACCTCTTTTTAGTTGCTAGTTTCTGCACAGGGGCAGTTTAGTCAGTGAGTTATTTTTGTATTTTGCGCCCCTTAAATAAATAAATAAATAATGCCTTCAATAAGTGTTCTTCAGTACAAACTGTTTTTCAAGACAACTCAAGTCAAAACAACACAAGAGAAAAATAAATCAGACATTACAGCAAAATAAAAAATTACAGGTCAAATTATAAAATAAACCAAATGCTCTTAATTAAACCTATGACTTCAACCTGGCCTTGAACGAGTTATAATTCAACGATTTCATGCTTGGAGGAAGGGTATTGTAATGCTTGGGGTCCAAAGTACGAGAACCCTTTCTTCTCTAATTCAAGCCGCACTCTTGGCATTACAAGCAAGGCATCCTGCCTGGTACAGCGTTTCCTAACCAATGCACGAGGTACAAGCTTCCTCTTCAGATAAGGAGGTACATTTGAAGACAGTACTTTATGTACAACTGATACAGTCTGAAGAAGAGACTGCTTCCCCAAGGTGAGAATCTTAGCCTGTTCACGATATGCAGATATATGATCAAACTTCCTAATATTATAAACAAACCTTAGGTCTCTATTCTGCAACCTCATCAGAAGCACTCTACTATCCAGGGTCAGACATTCGCCAAAGGATGGAAGGGCATAATGAATTATTGGGAAGACCATAGATCTTATCAACTCCAGCTTAGCAGTTTCAGTCAGCACAAACTTGTCGATGGAATGTTCTTAACTTATTTAAAACTTTCTGACAAATATAACTAACATGGGAGCGAAAATTCAACTGAGAATCAATGTTGATGCCCAGAACCTTGACAGAGTCAGAAACAGAGAGAGCCCTGCCATCCAGCTCCACCTTCCCAAGAAGACTGTTCGCAGGTTTCAAGTAAGAGGAACCAAAATTAAGCACGACACACTTTTCAGGATTAAGAACCAGACCATGACCGTCAGACCATTGCTTCAACCTGAACAAGTCAGAGTTCATGAGCTTAACTGCTTCATGAAATCCAGACGGATCATAAGACAGGACTAGTTGACAATCATCAGCATAGGAATGTAAACTGGAGAATCCTAGCACACTGTGGAGGTCCTGTGTATACAAGATGAATAGAACAGGTCCCAGACAAGTTCCCTGCGGAACTCCTACGTCCCTATGAAGTACATCAGAGTATCTCCCATTCACCTTAGTTACCTGCGATCTGTGACCTAGATAAGAAGAAAACCATCTGAGAGAATCCTCGTGGAATTTGAGAAACTTGAGTTTTGACATAAGCATGTCATGGTTCACAGAGTCGAACGCCTGGGAATAGTCAAGTGACGCCATAATACTGTGTCGCCCTTGGTCTTTAGCTTGAAGCAGCTCATCAGTCATATTAAGAAGAGCAGTACAAGTGCTGAACCCCCTATGAAAATCTGACCGCGTCTCTGACAGCACATCTGACACCTCTAGGTAATCCACCAACTGTTCCACAACAATTTTCTCCAAAATTTTGGAGCAAGCAGGTAAAATCGATATTGGATGGAAATGGCAATTCAGTGTTGGGTTCGAGCACTTCTGAAGCGGGATAACAATGCTACGCTTCCAACTGTCTGGGAAAACACCAGTAGTCAGTGACACATTAATCAGATGCGTAATGGCTGGCAGACAATATGGGCCACACTCTTTATCATGTCTATTGATAAGCCATCTATACCAAACACTTTTGATGTTGTTTTGTTCATAGTGTCCATAACCTTTTCTTTGCCAACGGTGCTGAATCTGAAACCTTCCCTTACCGCTCCACAGTAGTTTCCCTTATAAAAGGCCAGTTTCTCTCGATCAACTTTATTACCTACTCCCATGCTAGCAAAATACTCATTTAACTCACTGGGAGAGAGTGGGCAAGAGTAGTCCTTGTCGTTTTTTTCCAAAACTCCACCTTATAATTTGGCGCTCTCGGTACCTGCCTATTTATTTGGCCTAGTGGAAAATGGAGTACTGGATGAAATAGCAGTAATATGCTTCAATTTGGGGAAGTCTTATTATCTTATACATAGGTTTTTCTTATCTATATTGACTGGTCGCAGTTACTAAAATATTCAAACTTATATTTGTTATACCGCTACTTGGCGTGGGAATTATTATGCCCAATAGGGTCAGAGCCTAAAAAGATTCTCGCAATAGGAAAAGGCATATGTTAAATTATAGTGTTCCAGTGTCTAAAATCTTCTCACGATATTTCAGGTTTATTTGAGAATTACTTAACAAAGAATTTTAAGGCTATTAAGTCTGTGCCCGAACGGGTTTGTCTTGTTTTCTGCGTGATGGTAAACATGATAGTTTTGATGACTAGTGGGGTGGAATCTAAGTTGTCCAAGTCACTGGGAGACCGAGCTTAGCTCGGTCCATGTCAGACAGTTTGTTTAAATGAATGGAGTAATTTTACACCACGTCCCCCCAATGGCGAGCAAATTTGCTTAGTTTATATTTGTCTCTTGGCTGCATGTGGATGTTTAAGGTAACTCCAGTTGTTTTTATAGCTCAATACCCCTTTGATTAATTTCGTACATGACCGCTTTATATGACGTATTCTTCATTCAATGGTTTTTACAATATACACTGATTGATTACAAATAGACGTTATGATTCTTTGGTTTTGATTAAAGGTAGATTTAAAAAATAAGGTAAATTTAAATATTTTAGTTTCCATATTACTTTTATTATATTATTCGAGTGTACTAAGAAAATGACACCTGCCTGGAACTTATTTCTATCCCAGAAAATAAATATTTCCAATATTTTAGGCCATCACTGGAGCCGTTTTTTAAAATCAGATTTGTAAGCAAGCTAACCTTACTCATATTAGAGTATAGGATAGACAGATATTGAACTTTAGGAGGCCAGTACCCTTCAGAACGTAACTGACGAAACTTTTTATGCCCAGCTACGTTCAGAGCCAGATTTGGGGTCTGTAGACCCCTAGGCTCAACATGTGGTGGCCCCCCTTGCCGTCCACTGCCAAGGTAAACTACATATTTTAGAGTATGGTTTTAGGTTTTTGTGGTTTATATGTAGAGCGGGCTTCCTTGTGGATCGGGACAATAAGCAATTGTCTATGTAGCCTGTGCCTAAATCCGGCCGTGGCTACGAATCAGGGCAAACATTTCTATAGTATCGTGATCGTTACAATATATTCATAAATAACGGAGGAATTGTTTGCCAAAATACTCCATAACGTATATATAAGATATATATATTGTTTGATACAATTATAACATATTATAGAACGAAATAATACCGTTTCGTTCTTATTTTTATTTCGTGTCATATAACTACAGTCACATTAACGGGTAAATTGTTATCGTACGGGAAATTTTGGTTGTAAGTGTTTCTATCTCTGCTCAGTGACGATCAGCTCCACGCTATGTTACACCGCTACTAGGACAGCCTACAGCTATGAACGAAAGTGGACTGTTCCCGTAATTCCGCGCATATATCTGCCTCTCCCCTCTCATCAAAACAAGGAATGGGGGCGTGAGCAACTGGTACTTTGAGCAAGTAGCCCATCTGTTATTACATTTATTTATTTAAAAGTTGACCAACTGTCCACGCGAGCAACTAACATGTCAATCAGTGGGTTTCAGGACTTTATTTAATCATTTATACTTATTTTCTAAAACACTACCAACTGTCCCTGCGAGCAACTAACATATCGATCAGTGGGTTTCAGTACTTTATTTAATTATTAATATTTATTTTTAAAAAGTCGACCATCTGTCCCTGCGACTAACTTACATGTCGATCAACAGGTAGGCACCCTAATTATGAACATAAATTAATATAACTTAGTATGTAGCTTCACCTGGTTGAGTTATATTCATAATTGCCCAAAAACATATTTCTTCTCTTTTTTTGCAGCAAACCTGCGTACTCAGTCCTAATTTTATTCTTATGGAGAATAAATAAATTGCTATAGATCACTTATTTATTTATGTATTTTTATGAAACTTGGCAAGTGGCTTTATGTGGTAGTGAGAAACATGTCCATGCATTGGAAATTCGCTGAGGACATAAGTTTGCTGTGATGGGGGTATTTAGTTAAACTGTTATTAAAATAGTATGGCGGAAGTATTTTTTATATATCGAAGTGTAACCTTGATTTAGATATCAATTTAATTATTTTGTAATTTTGAAAAATTTATATCAGTATCAATAGATACAAGAGTACGCCAGCTCTTAGGGGTTTAAATGTGTGAGTTACATAACGTTGATCCAACCCCCGCTCCCCCACATAACGCAGCATCATACCCCCTCCCCCCCTAAAGTGCGTTACGTAATGTGTATGGCCCCATAAGACTGACTGATGACGCATCAATCAGACGACCAAGTTCTGATGATGCTGCCAGGCAGACGTAGCGCTGGTGCGCGCACAACTCCAACCTTGTACCTTGGGGGGGGGGGGAATTTCCCCCATTCCCACCCCCCCGGGTGGATCTGTGCCTGTCAGTAGCCACTAAACTTACCATGTTAATCTTATGGGCACTAACATTTACTGGATCAGATGATAATTAAAACAGATATTCTGTATTTGAGATTTACATAAAGATTTTGAGTTATTTATCTGTTTACATTTTGGTTTACACTTTTGTTGCACGTTTAACCACGATGGTACCTGTATCATATTAATGGCGGAGAAACGTAAATAAAATTTTGATTAACGTTTCTCAACTTTGGGAAGGGATTTGTCCCAAAGTTTGGAAAAAACTTCATTTAATAAAGTGGCTAAAAGTCAGGCAACTTCAGCACAAATGGAAGTTAGAAGGCTTCAACAAGCTCCACAGCAGGCTGCACACAGAACAGAAGAACAGCAACTTCGACGTGAAGAACAATCTGAGTGGCAGACCAGTTTGAGAGCAACTGAAATGGCAGAGCAGTGATCTAAAGAAATTGTTGAGGAAGCTGAAGCTCGCAGACGAGCTATAGCTGTAAGGGCTGCCCAGTGGTGGCAAATTTTGACCAGAAATACGTGGTGTGACTTAAGAAATTGCTGCCTTGGAATACGACGCAACACTTAAGTCAGTTACCATATAACTTACGAACACTGTAGTGAACGTGGATGAACAGCTGGTATTTCATAAGTATCTGTACAGTCCACCTGTTAGATACCATGATTTGCTTTTCACGGCAATTGTGACCCAGGTAATAAGGCTGTTCATACAGCTTATTCCTACTGCAGTTAGTTTTTTTTAGTTACTAATCTGTGCGAGTCCATTAATTAGTTTATTAGTTTACACAATATCATATTTACTAGAAAGTATAAAATATTTAATATAGTATGTTATTAGAATAAACATGCAAACATTTACAGAAGGCTATTATGCCAGATCTTATAAAAAAACAACTGTTATAAGATTACGACCTGTCATAAGTCAAAATACACTAACAGGGCTGTTAAGAATCAAAGCGCTTAAGAAAATATACCACAAGGAAGCAAGTATTCCGCCAACAGATTTGACTTAATTATTATATGTTTGGGCTGATTCTGATAGTAGCCAAGAGCAAAAATAAGCTTCTATCTGGGTATGTGTCTTTTCTGCTGAACATTGCACTCTTAAATGAATTTGTTGCAATGTCGGTATGTAATACAGGAAATGCAAGAGACAATAAAAAGTTATTCTGAAGATAGCTATTTGCACTATGTTGAAACTAAGAGTAAGGTAATGTCTTTAGCATATTATAAATTAAAAAACCTTGCCCTGTCATTCCTCATCTTTGTAAATCCGTTAGTTTTGTTAATGAAAACAGTGATCATAACCATTTTTAGAATACAAGATACAGAACTTAAAACCCTTTAATTCAGTACAGACAAAAAATATATTTATTTTAAAACTGTATACATTAGTCTAAAGCTGTTTTAGCGAATTTCCCCTATAGGGAATTAGCGAATTTCCCCTATAGGGAAGAAGCTATTACCGTAGTCGGCATGGTAAGACCTAGGCCCGGGACCATGATAACTTTTCGTTTTGAGGTCCCCAGACCCCAAAAACACCATTCGTTCGAAACTGTATATATATATATATATATATATATACATATATATACAGGGGTATATATATATAAAGGGGTATTTTGGGGGGTTTTGTACCCCAAAAATGGGTTTTTTGAATTTTGTACATATAATTTTGGAAATAGTCAAATTTTAGTTTTTTCCATTGAATTCAGCTTAAAAAAACACACAATTCGGTATTTTGATCATTTCTCTACGTCAATTGGTTACCGAGATATTGAAAGTGCTAAACACATAACGTTGTCTAATGTTATTCTTATGGAGGAAAATAAAAATTTTATATCTAGCTTATTTATGAACATGTACTGACAAAACTTGGTATACGGCTTCATCTGGTTGTGAACCATTGATATTTGCTCAAAAAAACAATTTTTTGCCAAAGGCTCCCGTAGCAGCAAACCTGCGTACTCAGCCCCATGTTATTCTTATGGAGAATAAGTAACGTGTTATCTCCCTTAATTATGAAAATAAATGAATGAAATGTGATATGTGACTTCACCTAGTTGAGTCATATTGATATTAGCATAAAACCCCCCTTTTTTTGTGTTCCTTGCTTCAGCAAACCTGCATACTCTGCCGCCATGTTGTTCTTATGGAGAATAATTAAAATGTCATAAATTGTTTATTTATGAATGTATATTGATGAAAATTGGTATGTAGCTTTATGTGGTATTAAGATAAATATATATGCATTGGAAATTCGCTAAGTACGCAGGTTTGCTGCTACGGGGGTATTTCAAATTACCCTAAAATCTGTTGCATGTTAGCAGTATCAAGAAATATTCTAGTCTCAATTAAATCAACTTACTGGGTGGCTGCTATTTAGTGCCATAGGAAAATGTATATTGTTTGTGGATTGTACTGATTTTCCCATCTCTTCTTTGCTTTGTTTTTAGCGAATTTCCCCTATAGGGAAGAAGCTATTACCGTAGGTCTCATGGTAAGACTTAAGCCCGAGGCCATAATAACTTTTCATTTGGGGGGTTTTGTTCCCCAAAAATGGTTTTTTTGGGGTTTCCACATGTAATTTTTATTTAAATTAAATTTTAATTTTTGCCATTTAATTCAGCATAAAAAAACAAACAATTTGGTATTTTGATCATTGCTCTACGTCAATTGGTTCCTGAGATATTGAAAGTGCTAAACACAGTACGTTGTCTAATGTTATTCTTATGGAGAAAAAGAAAAATTGTATATCTCGCTTATTTATGAACATAAACTGACAAAATTTGGTATATGGCTTTATCTGGTTGGGGTTTATCGTTGTTTGCACAAAATACAAAATTTTCACGGATGGTTCCCGTAGCAGCAAACCTAGGTACTCGGTCCCCATGTTATTCTTATGGAGGATAATTAAAATGTTATATTTCGCTTATTTATGAATGTGTATGGATGAAACTTGGTATGTGACTTCACTAAGATGAGTTCCATTGATATTTGCATAAAAACCCATTATTTTGTGTGCCTTGTTGCAGCAAACCTGCGTACTCATCCCCAATGTTATTCTTATGGAGAATAATTAATATTTTAAATATCGTTTGTTTGAGAATATATTTTTTATGAATCCTGTTAAGTGTCAATGTGTTATGTTATATATTCATTGGAAATTCGCTGAGTATGCAGGTTTGCTGCAACGGGGGTATTTTACCATGACATGGTGCCGCATAAGATAACCCATATATGTTCCCATTCCTTTAAAGTGAATGACTTTGGAAGTAATCAGGTTAACAGGGTTTTGATGAAAATTGGTATACAGGTCTGATTCCAGAATATCTATTTGTGTATTATTAATTTATACTCTGAAAAGTGTTTGTTTTCACCCCCCCCCACAAAAAAAACGATAAGTAACAAGAAAACTTTAAACTCGTCAATATAGCTTCTAACAAGCTTTATTAAAACTTGGGTGTTTTCAATCATTCATACAAAATCAAATCTAAAAATTGTTCTAAATTCACAGTCCTAGTAAAATATAGGTTATTCAACTTATGTTAAGGGCAAATCCAGTTGCTCATTCAAGCAAATATTGTTTCCCATTTTGCGATTATCCAGCTCATATATGGTTCTACTAGTTTAAATTGTGATGAAGTTTGCTTGAAACCACTGTTCTTGTTTCTGTATCATTTTGTTACGACATTTATTTCAGGATCAACGTAAATACATTATTTACAGAATTGGTAATTATCATGGGGGGGATGAAGTGAAATGAAAATACTTCTTTATTGAGGCGAACTTAGGACCACATGGTCCTTTCTTACAATTAACCTCTAATAACTAAAATAATTTCTTAAACTTGTATTAAAAGAAAACAAAAACTGATAAACTACAGAGACTAAATTAATAAAAAAAATTACATATTTACATACAAAAATAAAATGTACATTTGTACATTCTTAAACCAAAATAAAATAAATAAATTAAACACTCTCATTCACACTCTGCTACACCCAGGCTTAGCGCACACCATCGCGCCACGCCACGGTCATCCGAACAAAAACATTAAATAATAACATAATAGGTTCGCCATAATCAGAGACATAATGCAGCTATTTTTTATAATATGATTTTAAAAGGAAATATTTCTTTTGAAAAATAATACAAAATAAAACGAGTTCGCACGCAGCACGCTGACGTGAGGGAAGTGAATTTCCACATAAAAAACTATAAAAACTCAAAATCAGTTAAAAACATACAATTATTCCAATTTTTATTCAAATCTGAAAATATTGATTTTTTGGCTGTTTTGATGCTCCTGGTTCTATTTACCTGCAATGATGGGAATACAATTTTGTGCATTATAAGGTTAGGATAAGGTCCAGTCAGGCTTTAAAGTAGGCGCGAGGTTGTTGGGGATGATAAAAGTACACCAACAAATGAATAACAGGCTTTTCTGAAGTAAAACCCCCATAAAACGACGTACTGTGTTTGGTCAATACACATTTTCTTTAATAACTCGGTAAATATATATGCTAGAATGACGAGAGAGGGCTTAAAATTTTCACTACACTAATTCCCACCGTTTTTCATTCGTTAATTTTACATCCGGGGCTTTTCTGACCCTTTTTGGGCCCAAAAACTCAAATTTCTAAATTTAAAATCCCCAAAAAAGAGGGTTAGAGTTTTCCGATTGTTTTGCCCAACGAACTTGTCCAACTGATTACAAAAAGGAATGTCTCTACCAAATTTGAAGTAAATCGGACAAAAAATGTGACCGCTAGAGTGCATACACACACACATATATATATATATATATATATAAAATTTTGAACGAACCCCCAAAACGTGTTCAGGGGGTCACATTAGGAACTTCTATGTGGTCCCGGGCTTAAGTTTTACCGTGCGGGTCATGCTAATAGTTCACTTTCCATAGGAAATTCACTAATAAGAAGGCAAAGTAACAAACTAAGATAAAATAATAACAACCGGGTTTACACGTTTCACAAATGTCTTTTTATAGTCTAGGTATGGCCAAGCGGATCCAGTTGCTCAAATTCAAGCAGATATTTTCTTTTAAGATTATCCAGCCTACATACAGTTCTATTATATATTGTGGTGCCATTCCAGAAGTTAGCTTAAAAACAGCTGATTTTGCTTCTGTATTGTTTATTGTTACTATTAACAGATTGATTTCTATTCTTCCAGAAGATTTACATCGGAACTTTGGAAGCCCTGAAGGTGGATGTTTTTCAAACCCCCAAAAGGCACATCTAGGTGTAAAGGGCTAGTATCACATCAAAAGTATGACTTAAGACCTAATAATTCGCCGGTAGCCTACTTACAAAAATCTGCTTATTTTTTAAATATAATGATTATTGAATCCATTTAATCAAATTCTCTCAATCCTTTTTTTCCTTTTGGGATCATCCAATCTGTATATGGTTCTATTAATTTAAATTGTGTTGCCTTTCCAGAAGTTAGCTTAAAACAGCTGATCTTGCTTCGGTAATGTGTTTTGTTACTATCAACAGCTGTTAAATGATTAATTAAATTGATTTCTATTCTTCCATAAGATTAACATTGGAACTTTGAAAGTCCAGGGGGCAGAGCCATAAAGGTGGATGTCTTCCAAACCCCCAAAAGGCTTATCCGGACATCAAGGGTTTTTAAATAACCCATAAGACCAACAATAATAACATTCAAAACCTAATAGTTTAGCCAGTAGCCTGCTCAAAAATGTGCCCTTAATTTTTTTTAAAAGATGATTTTGTGTCAGTCCATCCAAACATTTGATTTATTCCCTAGAGTTAATAAAAGCTTCTTAATACATTTCCTTAATACATTTCCTTAGACTTCTAGATTAAGATCATTCTTTTTTTACAACTATTGGTTGATAGGTGTCAGACTTGCGGTTCCCTCAAAAGTTCTTGGTGCAGATTAATGTTACTAATTCAATAAGACTTTAACCACCTTATTTCTATTGACAGTATGAAAATAAAGCAATGCACTTTTCTCCACCTTTTTTTATGACGATATATTATATTTATTTAGTAACACGTACTTATTTAATAAGCAATAACTTGTTTTCAGGGAGAATATGAATATCCAGACCCATCTAAATGGACTGATGCTGAACTTGGGATTCCTCCTGATGATGAATAATAAGTTCATACTCCTTTGAAGAATATTGGGAGAGAATAACTATTCGGTAGTAAATATTGTTATTATATTTTTTGTTTTAAAACTGACGATGTTATTATTACCCCAATAATAATAATAATAGTCATAGTTACACATCTTACACTTTTGGTTAATTTGAGGTTTTATATAAGGTATAATATGTTCTTGATTTTTAGTGTTCACAATTTCAACACATACTTTATTTCAGCAACCTGCCAATTGTTGTCAGATTTATTTCTTTATTAATATAAACTTTAAACAATAATTTGTATTTTCATCCGAGGATAATAATACCATGACAATAATAAACCAGGATACCTGTTAGCCTCAAAGGCCACTGCTATAAAAGTGATTTCGTGTAATTTTGTGTCAGAAACCATTTTCCTCTCTGTACTGATTCAATGAGGGTATGATGTCTGTTGCTGTGGTTGGCAAATCGTACTGATTGTAAAACAATACCAATGGCTTGACTAGAAGGTCCGCCAGTCTGAACAGCCACACTAATCTCACAGAAATTCAGGCATCCAATGAATGCCAGAAGTGAAGTAGTTCATTATCAGATAAGGAGAAAACTGCCTGAAGATTTAACCAACTAATATTTATTTTTCTGCCACCACATCAGTGTTGGTGCTGAAACTACTGGAATAAACTACTGACTAATCCCAAGTGGGATTTGATAGGTTAAGAGGTCGATTTCATTGGCCTGGCCATGTTTGAAATTCTTAAAATTCAACTATACCACGAGTTAATACTAGGTTAGTACTAGTCAGTACCTGAATATTGATGTTAGTACTCTAAGCAGGTAACAGAGTTATTAACAAAACCATATGGCCGGGCCAGAGAAATGTCAGCCTGGTCATGTGTGAAAATAAAACTTTAAACTATACCACAACTAGCCAGTGATTAAGAATTTTGAATCTGAACCAAAAATGTTTAGTGATTTGGTAGCTAAAGGTTATTTCGCAAATATCAGTATTTTTCACACAAATTGCCGTAATTTTGAAACGAATAGAGATAAGTGAGTTCTTTATTATTGAGTATATTATTGCTTATTTGTTTGCAATTGAAAATCCCGAGATTTGACCTATTAAACCCCAGGTTTTAGAACACCCTGTATTTGTAAAGAGTTAAAAATATATTTACGTTATTCTTTGAGGTCGATTTAGTTGGGAGCAATTTTGGTTCAACCTTTTAAGTCTTTTACTACGTCTCCAGTCTGCCTTAGACACCCTGTTATACTAAGTACTCCAGTTAGTAGTATTCTACCATACTATATAAAGTGTATATAGCACTGAAAAATTGCTGAGTGCTTAGGTTTGATGCCACGGGTGCATAATCGGGGATGCATCTGAGGTGAAGAGCGTTTTCAAACGCTACGATTTAAAGCTCTACCAATATAAACTATTCGGCGATATAGAGGGTTCCTTTTGTTATATTAAACTGTTTTTAAAACTTGAATTATGATTTTTAATTTTAGAATGGACATAATCATAGTTACAATATGTCATTTGTTACTTATGGTTCGTTGTTTTCTAATTAAACAGATCGTCGCTTCCAAACTCGATTGTATGATTCTTATAGAAGGCAATATAAATCCTTCTCAAGGACTTAGTTGAGATTATTTAGTTACCCGTGAATATTTTTTCAACACTAACTGATTTTATCGTTGTTGATTTCTTGCTAATGTTAGATAAAAATTGCTGGTGATTTTACAACGGGTGTTACGCAAGTAAGTTAATAGTAAATATTTACTATCTTCTTAATATAAAATCCAAATACCACTGACTGACTGACTGACTGACTGACCTCTCATGAAATCTCCATAACTATAAGGTCTATGGAGTTGAAATTTGATATATAGGTTCCTCTTTGGCCCTAGGTGCTTGCTAAGAAACGGTATTACGAAATTCCGCCTGTGTTCCGCCCCGCTGGATCCCGAAGTTCCCATGTAATCCTTAAAAACAGTCTCTTTGGTTTGAGCTGATGAAAAATTCAAACAGCTGATCTTTATTCGTAGTAGTTCCACGGCCTAACCACAGACTGCAGTGCACACAACTATCATAGTTTACGCGGGCGAAGCTGCAACGGGTTGGCTAGTACAGTATAAAAGGTAATGCCACTAGTGTACAGCATTACTAAACCTAAACATGAGTAAACACATGTTACTAAAGTTAAATTAAACATAGAGATAAATTTAATTTCCCTAACAGTTATGTTATTCAAGGTGAGTTTTAAATGAGTCCCCCCTACTTTTTTCTATATTTGTCAGGATATCAACTTAAGACCGCCGCCGATCATTGTTAATCAAGTTATACTTCAATTTGACTTATTTCATATTTTTGGCCGCCATCTTGGATTCATCATATTGGATTCAAATATGTTATCAAATGTACAGGTGGGGTTGTGACCCATTCATTCATTTCATTTACAGAGTGGGGCGGACCAAATCCCAAGGTACGTCAGCCACCTGGGCTTTTTGCGCTCCCCGTTGAATGTTAGTTTCAGAACCCATCGAGTTGCAGGAGCGTGATGAACTGCTGTAACCTGCATACAAAGTCCTCCTGAGGCAGATGACTAACCCTCACCATGGTTCTGAGAGTGGCAGCCCTTGCCTCCAGTTGCAGTCAAAGAGCAGATGGTTGGCAGTCTCTTCAGACTGCCCGCACTTCCTGCACACTGGGTCTCCATTGAAGATACCCATGCCTGACAAGTGTTTCCTCAGGTGTCCATGTCCAGTGACTAACCCTGTCATTTGTTTGATGTCCCGCCTACTCAGACACAGGATGTCAAAAGTCACTCGCTGCGATGGCGAGTGAAGGGTGAGCTTACTAACCCTCAGTGCGGGGAGCTCCGCCCATCTCTTTCAGTGCCTCTCCCGAGCCCATGATGATGGACTGACCTACATACTCACGAGAGATTCTGCAGAAAGGTTTAGGGCCTAGATTGAAGATTCTATTGTCATAAAACACAAAAACAGTGCATGGAAAAGCATGAAGATTTGTATACTAAATTTAAATATAGCCTAAAATACATATTAACGATTTAAAAAAAATAGTCTATGTTAAAATAGCATCACAATGCAATAGTCTTATGTTAAAAATACCCCCATCGCAGCAAACCTGCATGCTAAGCGAATTTCCAACGCATGCATATGTTTCTTACTACTACATAAAGCCATTTACCAAGTTTCATAAAAATACATTTATAAATAAGTGATACATAGCAATTTATTTATTCTCCATAAGAATAACATTAGGGCTGAGTATGCAGGTTTGCTGCTATGGGGACAATCAACAAAAATATTTTTGTGTGTGCAAACATCAATATACCAGTACTAGTTGAAGCCACATACCAAGTTTCATCAATATTTATTCATAAATAATCAATATATCAAATTTTAATTATTCTCCATAAGGATAACATTGGACAACGTACTGTGTTAGCACTTTGAATATCTCTGCATCGAATGGACGTAGAATCACAATTTAAACACCAAAATGATTGTTTTGTAGAGCTGAACTGATTGGTATTAGCAAATGTCAAGTTTATAGTAAAATTAACTATGGAAATGCTAAAAATCTTTTTCCCATAAGATTAACATGGGAGATTTTATGAACACGTTTTTGGATTTTCTCCGCAACCACTTAACCCAGGTTAATAATTCAAAACACCATATTATTTGTTTTTAAGCTCTATAAAATGGTAAAAACCAAAATTGAGTGTTTTAAAAATTTTAGGGTAAAAAATTCAAAAAACTGATTTTTGAAAAATTTAAAACCCCCTTCCCATGGTCCGATCTTTATTGTTTTCGAACTTAAAGTCATGAATGTCGCTTTACACGTTTGTGCCAAATTTCATCGGATCGGATTTTTTTATTCAAGTTATCGAGTTAAGGGCACATATATATATATATATATAAATATATATGAATCTGAACGAATAGTGTTTTTGGCATCTGGGGACCTCAAAATGAAAATTTATCATGGTCTCGGGCTTAAGTCTTACCATGAGACCTACGGTAATAGCTTCTTCCCTATAGGGGAAATTCGCTAAAAAGGTATCACAATGCAAAACAATATAAATGTGATACAAATAAGTTATATAATGCAATTCATATGTATGAAAATGACTAGAACAATAAAATGAACAAATGACAATACAATAATTTAAATCAATTAGTATATTCTTGATTATTTCATTAAATTTAGAATGAGGCAGTAATTTAATTTCAGTCGGCAACGAATTGTAAAGTATAGTAGAATTATAAAACCAATTTTTTTAGCTGCTATACTTATACTGTTGAACAATCTTTATGCCTGGTATTATAAGAATGGAAATCAGCATTAATACTGAACAGTTCTAAATTTCTGTGAACAAATCAGAGCAAATGAAATGCATAAAGAGAGTAAAGGGTTAGAACACGGAGTTGTACAAACAAAGGTTTACAAGATGTTAGGTTAGGCACATTGAATATTAATCTAATAGCCCTTTTTTGGAGGATAAACAGTTTTATACAGTGACTACTAGATCGCCAGAGAACAATTCCATATGTATGTATATTCCAATTGCATATACTCTGAATATAAGAAAAATAGACAGTTAATTATCAACCGAATTTCTTAACATTCTTAGCATGTATAAACCCTTAGCCATTTTTTTTCAAAACAAAATCAACATGAGGATTCCACGATAATCTATTATCTAACATTAGTCCTAAAAACTTTAAATTACTACTATTCTCTAAATAATCTAAGACATTTCTATCATAGCTAAAAGATAAATCACAAATTGTATCAGTATTGAGCGACAAGTTATTAGCAGCACACCAGTCAAGAAGTAATGTAAAACTAGAAGCTAATTTGTCAGCAATTGCACCGTTACTAAAATTACTAACTTTCAAACATAAGTCGTCAGCAAATAAAATTCCATCAATACCCATACACTCTCAATGTTGATTGGTAGGTCATTAATGTAGATATTGAACAGGATTGGCCCAAGATTTGAGCCTTGGAGCACATCATATTCAACCCTCCTACCTCTTGAAAAAGATCCATCCTTAAATACAAATTGAGTTCTATTTGTCACAAATAGGAAAATATGTCAACAGAATCAGTATTAAATCCATAATACCTCCGTCGCAGCAAACCTGCGTACTCAGCGAATTTCGAATGTCTTAAACAGACATTAAGCCACTTACCAGGATTTATAAGAAATATATTTACAAATAAACGATATTTAAAATATTAAGTATTCTCTATAAGAATAACATTGGGGATGATTACGCAGGTTTGCTGCAATAAGGAACACAAAATAATTCGTTTTTGTGCAAGAATCAATAGAACTCATCTAGGTGAAGTCACATACCAAGTTTCATCCATATCCATTTATAAATAAACAATATATAACATTTTAATTATTTTCCATAACATGGGGACCGAGTACCTAGGTTTGCTGCTATGGGAACCATAGGCGAAAATATGTTTTTTGTGCAAACAACAAAAAAACACAACAAGATGAAGCCATATACCAAGTTTCGTCAGTTTATATTTATAAACAAGCGAGATATAAAATTTTTCTTTTTCTCCTTAAGAATAATATTAGACAACGTACTGTGTTTAGCATTTTCAATATCTCAGTAACCAATTGACGTAGAGCAATGATCAAAATACCAAATTGTTTTTTAAGCTGAATTCAATGGTGGAAATTAAAATTTAATTTAAATAAAAATTACATGTGAAAACCCCAGAAAACCCATGTTTGGGGTACAAAACCCCCCAAAAATCACCCTTTGAATGGTGCGATTTGTCTGGTTTTTGACTTCAATCAAATAAATGGTATTTTACACAATTTTACCAAATTTCATTAAGATCGGACCTTTTTTTCAAGAGTTATTGTGCTTACGGACACATATACATATATGTATATATATCAATTTGAACGAATGGTGTTTTGGCATCTGGGGACCTCAAAAAAAAAAAAGTTATCATGGTCTCGGGCTTAAGTCTTACCATGAGACTTACGGTAATACCTTCTTCCCTATAGGGGGAAATTTGGGTACTTTGGTATTATACGGATGCCACTATTTTTGGAGGTTAAATTTTTACCGGATACAAAGGATAACTACATAAATCGAAATATCCCAGTCGCAGCAAACCTGCACACTAAGCGAATTTCCAATGAATATATAACATAACACATTAAAACATAACAGGATTCAAAAGAAATATTCACAAATAAGCGATATTTAAAATATTAATTAATCTCCATAAGAATAACATTGGGGATGAGTACTCAGGTTTGCTGCAACAAGGCACACAAAATAATGGGTTTTTATGCAAAAATCAATAGAACTCATCTTAGTGAAGTCACATACCAAGTTTCATCCATATACATTCATAAATAAGCGATATATAACATTTTAAGTATTTTCCATAAGAATAACATGGGAACCGAGTACCTAGGTTTGCTGCTACAGGAACCATAGGCGAAAAATTGTTTTGTTGTGCAAACAACAATAAACCACAACCAGATGAAGCCATATACCAAATTTCATCAGTTAATGTTCATAAATAAGCGAGATATACAATTTTTCTTTTTCTCCATAAGAATAACATTAGACAACGTACTGTGTTTAGCACTTTCAATATCTCGGTAACCAATTGATGTAGAACAATGATCAAAATACCAAATTGTTTGTTTTTTTAAACTGAATTTAATGGTAAAAATTAAAATTTGATTTAAATAAGAATTACATGTGGAACCCCCAAAAACACATTTTTGGGGTACAAAACCCCCCTTCGGATAGTGCGATTAATCTGGTTTTCGAACTCGTTCAAATAAATGGTATTTCACACATTTGTACCAAATTTCATTAAGATTGGACCTTTTTTACGAGAGTTATCGTGCTTACGGACACACACATATATATATATACTATATAAAAATTTGAACGAATGGTGTTTTTGGCATCTGGGGACCTCAAAACGAAAAGTTATCATGGTCTCGGGCTTAAGTCTTACCATGAGACCTACGGTAATAGCTTCTTCCCTATATGGGAAATTCGCTAAAAACGTACTTTTATTGACGTACTGTACAAATTTTACATCATTCTGATGAGCGGTCTTTGTGTTGTGCCTCCCAAAAGGCAGCCATGTCCGCTAGGATCGTGTTGAATGCGTCGCCGCCGCTAGCAGCCACACCCGATCGCCACATGTACTCCGCCAAACATACAGCGCGCTCCGGCAGTTATGTTAGGATGGGTTATCATTAAAATACGTACGGTTTCCTCTTCATTTCGAGGTAATCCCACACCAAAAGAACGTCACTCATTATGAAAACAAATGTAACGTAGTGGACGACAATAAATCACTCATGACACTGACCCAGATACAGGCAGTGACAGGTGATGCACACGCTCCAGTCAACGACCTGACCTTGGCCTATTTGGAGGGGGTTTGGCGGCCGGAAGTATGACTCATCAGGTATCATTCGATTCGTAATGAAACAAAGAAAGTCCTACAATCATTTTTATGATAACCCATCCTAAAATAACTGCTGCAGCGCGCTGTATAAGGGTGGCATCCGTATAATACCAAAGTACCGAAATGTGCTAAAAAGACAGGACTTTACTTAAAATACTAAGTTATACTGTATCGAACGCTTTTATATGTCGAAAGACCTAAAAGTAACATTATTGCCTTGTTCCAAACCACTAACTATACTGTCAACTAACCTAACCACAGCATTACATGTACTACGCTTAGGCCTATAACAATACTGATTATCAGTGAATATACTAATCTTTCAAAATGGTCTGATATTTGTTTTTGAAGCAAAGATTCAAAAATTGTGACAATCGGAACGATTGATATAGGCCGATAGTTGTTTTCAGCCTTTCTATCACCTTTTTTGTCAACAGGTACAACTTTGATATTTTATAATTGATATGAGAAAACACATCCTTTGACCAAACATTCATTGAAAAGATTAGTCAACACCTCACTTATATAAATAGCAGAAATCTTCATGGTATTAGAAGTTAACCCATAGATGTTCAAACACTTACTATTATTTAAACTAAACTATTGATTGTCTTAACATATTTTTTACTGTTACCTGCTCAAATTGAAAATTATACATAGATCTAGGATATTTTTGGACATCAAAATTACTATCATTAACACAAACAGGAATACTATCACTCACCTCCTTAACATGATCAATACAAAAATTGCTAAATTTGTCAGATGTTATATCAATGGTAGTTGCAGCTGCAGCAGCTTTACAGTTAATATTTGTAAGCCTATTGATGACTTGCCACGACTTTTTACTTTTACTATGACCTTATGAATCTAGTTATTAAAGTACATTACTTTAGCATTTTTAATATCAAACTTGTATTGTTTCTTAAAAATCTTATATCTATCCCTTAAAAGTTGACTATCATAATCTTATATATATCCCTTAAAAGTTGACTATCATAAACTTTACTAAGAAGGCTATACAACATATCACAGTGGTCTTTGAGTTTTTGTAATTCATAATTGTACCATTTGTTATCTGGCTTGGGTCTCTTACTTGTAGAATTTAGGAGTGTAAAAGCTCCATTTATCGCCCATAAAAAACCTTAAACTTATCATCAATATTATCAATAATGTACACATCTATCCAATTTTTGGACTTAGCCTATAAATGAACATTTGTATACTATAATCATTAACTAATCTAATTAAATTCTTGGGCTTACTAACAGACATATGGGCATCAGTAACTAAACTAAGAACAATGGCATTATGATCTGAAGCCACAGTATGAACGACCTTGGAAAACCATTTGGTATTCCAAACAACGTTGTCAATACATTTACCCGAAGGCCTAGTAACATCTGTAGTGTAGTGGTAATATCCATTTGTTTGATGTCACCCTATGAGCCGACGATACCAAGTTTGCCAGCTCATCCTCCGGTGCGGCACACGGGAGACATTTCAGGAGCCGTGTGACGTCACTAAAACGCGTCATCAGTGAGGTTCCCTCATCAGTCATCGCCCGCCGCTAGCGCCGGAACAGTTTTTGCCGATCTAAGTTAATCAAGATCCAGGATCATCATCATCACCTCATCATATGTTCAAAATTTGTACTTGTAACCACATTCTTATTATTTATGTCTTAAGTATTCCCTCACTCGATTGTCAGCGCTCTATCATTCACACCCTTTATCATTAAATCAACCCTTTATCATTAACAGATTAACTTGGTACCACTTTTGCTGTTGCCAGAGTTAAATACGTTACTTTCATCCTCATCGCTATCCAATCTAATAGGCAATAATCCAACCTGGCCAGCAACCATAAACAACTTAATTAATATAGCCCTAGTAAAATTATGTTCGGCAGGTGTTCCATAGTTATTAACATATTGCGTGATATGTTTCACTATTTATTCGTCTTTTATCATTAAGTCAACCAATCGAGGACAACTTTGGTGTCCAATTAAGGACAAAGTATATTGAATCTTCTTAGTAGTACAAATTTAATTTTCCAAATTGATATCTCTTATTTACAGCTACAAGCAAACAATTAGCTTATTATATAAGAGAATAACCAAATGTTTTGACTCATTATGCCAAACTGAAGAGGAACATGCTTTATTCACATAGGCTATACTATGTTTGGCCTATCTACTTAAAATTCTTTACAATTTGTGTACTTACACACAACAAATAAAATGTGTGAACCTGCACAACACACATTGAGTAAAAATCGAATTATAATGTTTCCAATTAATTGTAAGTAGAAGAAAAATAACTGTTTCCGAGTAGGTAGAAACATTATGTAAATGTGCAGTAGCTTACATTTTTTAAATATGGGCAGGCCTATATTAATTTGTTTCCAAAGCCCAAAGAAACAAACCCTTTTTATTCTCATTTATTTGACGGACAAAATTATTATTAGTATGTAAATTCGTATGTAAGGCCAGTTACTGGAATATTGTTCAGGTTAATTTATGATACAATAAATACATAAACATTCCTTTCAGTCAATTTATAGACGCGTAAAGTTGTAAACAGAGCGGACGACTCATCAACTGACAGATGAGCAGCAGACTCTAGCTAGTCTAGCTACAGTACGTGTGATGTCATAGGGCTTCTGTTTTTGTGTTCATCGGTGACGTCATACGGCTCCTGAAATGTCTCCCGTGTGCCGCACCGGCTCATCCTCACCTCAGCCTCATTCCCCCTGATTCCAATGTAACCCGGAACAGTAGTGATGTGCCCCAAAATCACGAACTGTGATTTTATAACGGTGATTTTAAAATCACGGGTGGACCTGATGTGATCACGACTTCTAAAGGAACAGTGATTCGGTGATCCGCCGTGCTCCTTAGTGATGTGACCCAAAATCACGAACTGCGATTTTATAACGGTGATTTTAAAATCACGGGTGGACCTGTGATCGCGACTTCTAAAGGAACAGTGATTTACAGTGATTCGACGTTCTTCTCGTTATTGGTAGTACCTAACATCGCCGCGTAGCGCGCTGCAATCGTGCAATTTGTTCCCGCGCTTTTATCTGTCAAACCTAGAAGCTAACCTGCTAACTTTAGTTTTATTTTGTTGATTACAACATGGGAATGCTTATCGCACACCCCTGCTCCCGCCGGGGTAGTGTTCTTTATCTATCCTCACCTTCGGCTGATTTCTTTCCTAAGCATTATGTCGTGTGATTGACTTTTTTATATTTTAAAATGCCAAAGCCTCAAAGAAGTCGTCTTTAGAGATTTTTCACTGCGACCAGTGATAGTTTTGCTGTAATAGTAATAGACTGTAATACTGTTGGTTTCAGAATTGAGTTTAGTCGAGTTTGATATTATAGGCCAATTGCAAAAAATATAACTAGAAGTAGGAAATAAATGTGAGCTACATTTCTATGGAACAATTAATATTTTGTATAACAGTTGTAAGAAACAAATATGTTTCTAAGTATTTTCCTGGTGTATGTTTATTATTTATTCAATATATTACAAACATTCTTTTAACTTTAGGGTAGTAAAATTTTGTAATATCACAAAGTTCGAATAGGTTTTAATATAGCGTCCCAATTGTAATTGAAACGCTATATATAATTAAATATACTATTTGTTATGTATTAAAATAATTAATGTATAAAAAATATAAAAGATGTTTTGTGAATAATTGCTGGCAGTTGCAAATAAGAATTGCTGGTGCTACTTGGTTTTGCAAGTCAAGGCAAGATCGCGATTTTCTTGTTCGGGTTTGAGAGTTGGAGACAATGATTTAAATTCTTCCTTGGCTGGATTGAACCGGAGCTGGGTCACGTGACGGCCGACGTGGGCGGGTTCTGGAAGTTTCTTAGCCAAGGGGTATATATTCACGATCGCTGGGAGGCTACGGCATTTTTACGTTGACCATTGGTCTTGTGTGTGTGTCGTACGTCGCCCAACGAAACGTGAATCTCTTCAGATTTGAAGGTACAAAGTTGTTTTAAAATTTAGAGTTTCGATTTAAATAATTGCTCCAATATCTCATTTGTTGTTTTTCAAAAAGGGGAAGAGTTAGTAAAACAATTATTTCTTTTTCAGGGTTCGAAGCGTTTCATCTTTTCATGGTTTCATCTTTTCATAGTTTCATCTTTTCTTGGTTTCATGTTACTTGGATTTATCTTTAAAGGAAGATTAAAAATTAAAGTCCAGTAATATAAAAATAAAGATCGAACAGTTAATGTTATATTTTGAAAGACAGAAGTGATAAGCAAAACCAAGTTAAATTTTATTTTGAATTTTGAACTGTTTTATTTGACAAGAAAAGTTTTATTTAATTTATTTAAATATATACAAGAAGAGTTTATTCATTTCTTTTATTTTATTTATGACCACCACTTCTTAAAATCCACAAGAAAAATTATAGCCTGTGTAACAGCGCTATAGATTGCGCCACTCTGCTAATAAAAAGAAGTTGGTCATTAAAAAAAACAGTCAAAATGGGAGTTTTAAAAGTGGACCTTCTGTCAAAGCAAGAATTAATGTATGAGTTGAAAGTTCGAGGATGTCCCAAGGACGATGTTGTGCTACAATTAAGAAAGGATTTGCGAGAAATTTTGAAATTGGGAGTCAAGGAGAATGTGAGTAATTTGGAGGGTTTGAATATTAAGGAGGAAATAGAGGAGATTGAGATCCGTTTAAATGAAATTGGTGAACTTATTAGTGAGTTGGAGGGAGCCAAAAATGTAAATAAGTTAGTGCGTCTAGAATGCAAATTAGAACATTATGCCCGCAGATTGAACTATGCTAAGATGTTAGATGTAAGGAAAAAGTCTGTAGATAAAATAAGTGAGTTGTTTAAGATGCTAGATGCAATGCAAGTTAAGTTAACGGAGGTAGAATGTACAGAAGAGGAAAAAACTAAAGCATTGAAGGTAATCGAGGATAGTTTTCAAGATGAAATTGAATTTGAAACACAGTTAAACCTAAGCAGTTCTAGCCTTAAAGATAAGGAAATAGCTAGAGATAAGACTGAGGTAGATAATGCTAGCTCTAGTGTTAGTAAAATGTACATGAAACTAAGCAACCCCATTGAACAATATTTAAGGATGTTTAAGCCAACTGATGGTCTGGTAGTGGAATTGTTATTAAATTTTGTGAAGGTACTGTTAACGCTTTCAGATGAAACACAGCTCAAAGCCAGTGAGATTTTAGAACTAAGCTTAGGTTACTGTAGAGGGGCATTGCGAGCAAAAATCTTAGAGAGCTTAAGTGAGGGTCATGACATTGAATGAGTACACACAATTTTAATTGCGCATTTTGTACCTATCACGATGCGAGAATCGTTAAAACGAGATTTGGTTTTGCGTCCGCAGAGAAAAGATGAAAACTTGAACGAATATATTTTGGAAATTAAGTTGCATGCGCGGTTGCTCAAATGCCAGTACAAGGAGGAAGAAATTGTGCAATTAATTGTAATCGGCCTCAATGAAGTAACAAGAAGTTACTTGGTTTTTATGCAAATGCCTAAAACGTATTTAGAACTCGAGCAGTTAGCTGTACACTGTGCGAACGTTGCCTATGCGAGTTTTTGCAGGCGCAGAGAAAATCCCACTAGCGGTCAACAACAATCGAGATTCCCCGGGCAAAATCGGTTCGAGCGAGCTGGAATAAAATGTTTTAATTGCGGGAAAGTTGGGCACATTGCAAGAAATTGTTTCCGGCAAAATGTCAACAAAGAATTTTCGAAGCCTGCGGTTCCAAAAAACTTGTAAGCAGAGAGCCAGCTAAATTAAGCCCGAATTTTGTTGGTTCTCTGACAAAAAAAGAATTTAATGGGCAATTTATGAAGAGGAGATTAAGAAATAGGGAGTATGCTCACTACAGGGACAAATGTTTAAATAGACAGTTAAGTTTAAATGTAAAAGGCAATAGTAAGAACCTGCTGCCTACAGTGGAAGTGTTAATTAATGATAAACAAAAATGTAAGGCGTTGATAGACACTGGTAGCAGTGTTAACATAATAAGTGAAAAGTTATTTACAAGGTTAAGAGAAGATAAGATAGTTGGTAAAGTAAAAGAAACTGATATCGATTGTAAGAGTGCAGGTAGCGATAAGCTAGAGTTAGTGGGGCAGTGTGATTTAAAAATAAAAATAGAGCGCTTCACCTGGGAAGTTAATTTTCAAATTGGTAAAAACTTAGTCTGGGACATTATTCTGGGTGCACCATACATTAAGAAGAGCCATTGTGTAATTAATTTGTATAAGGAAGAAATTTATTTTGGGTTTGCGCCAAGTGTTAAAATACCCTGTCATGACATTGTAAATATAATGAGTAAGCAAGAAAGTATTGAGACTGTTTGTAACCTAAACATAGGATGTGATGAAGCTATTCCGGATGTAAATAAATTAGTTAAGGAATTTGGAAATGTTTTTAGTGATCAGATTGGAAGCGCAATAAACTTTGAAATTGATTTGAAACTTAAAGATAATACTCCAGTTAAATATCAGTATTATCCGCTTGTTCCCCCTAAAAGTGAAATAATGCGTAGAGAATTGGATATGTTATTACAGCAAGACGTAATTAAACCGAGCATGTCAAGTTGGATCTCGCCTGCATTTTTAGTAAAAAAGGGAAATACGGACCAGTATAGACTTGTGGTTAATTATGCAGAGTTAAATAAAAAGCTATAACCTGTGTGTTATCCAATTGGGGTTATGTCAGAACTGATAGCGCACTTGAAGGGTGGTAAGTATTTTACAGTGCTTGATCTAACGCAATCTTTTTTCCAAATAAAAATTGCGAAAGAATCTCAACATTTAACGGGGTTTAGTACTCCTTTTGGAGCTTTTGAGTTTAAGCGAGTTCCACTTGGACTTGCTAGTGGGTCAGGGATTTTGTCAAGATACCTCAATGATGTGTTGTATGATATCAAGTATAAGTTTTGTTTAAATTATATTGATGATATCATAGTGTACTCCCCCGATTATGAAAGTCACATAAAACATGTGAGGGAAGTGTTAGAAAGACTAAGGCGTCACAATTTAACTGTTAAACCAGATAAGGCGTTGTTTGTTTACAAAGAAATCAAGTTTTTAGGGTTCCTTATCAGTCAAGATGAAGTTAAAATTGATCCAGACCGTACCGTTGCTATTAGGAATTGTACTAGGCCCAAAAATGCCAAAGAAGTGTCACGATTTGTAGGAATGGTGTCTTACTTGAGCACGTTCATTGATAATTTTGGGGAACTTTGCGCACCATTAAATGAATTAAGGCGCAAAAATGTGAAATTTATTTGGACTGAACAATGCGAGGAAAGTTTTATTAAATTAAAACAAGCTATAACTGAGGCTCCCGTTCTACAAATTCCGGATTTTTCTAAACAGTTTATTTTAACCTGTGATGCGAGCGATAATGCGGCCGGAAGTCTATTGTCCCAGATGGTGAATGGAGTGGAGAAACCTGTCGCGTATTATTCTAAGAAGTTTAATGACGCTGAGAGATGTTTGAGCGCCTATGAGAAGGAGAGTTTGGCAGTTGTTTATTCAATTAATAAATTTAGGAAGTATTTAGAGTACCAACGCTTTGAATTACGCACCGATTGCGCAAGTTTAGCTTGGCTTTTGAAAAACCACCGAAAACTGAACAAACTGGGTAGATGGATTGAAGTTGTATTGTCACTTCCATTCACAATAAAACACATCCCAGGTAAAGATAATCATGTGGCAGATTTTCTTTCTCGACACTTTGATAAAGAGATGGACTTGAATAAAAATGTAAATATTTTACTGAGGAGTACAGGTGGTAAGAGACTGTTTGTAAATAAGACTATAGATAGTATTTCAGAGCCGGAAATAGTGTGCAATTTAAATAATTTTCCTGTAGCCTATAGTGACATTAGTGAAATGCAAAAATAGGATCCAGAACTTTTAAAGGTGATTGACAGTATTAAAAATTGCACAAACAAAGGTAACTTTGTGATGCGAGGTAGTGTTTTGTGTTATGTGAGTTCCAGCGATAGTTCCAGAAAAGTGTACCTGCCCGAGTCACTTTTGGAAATGGTGTATAAATATTTCCACGAGGAGTTCACAGGCTGTCACCAGGGAGTCTACAAGACATTGAGGAGGGCAACACAACACTTTTACCATCCCAAACTGGCGCCATACATCCGGGAGAGAATTAAGAGGTGTGAACAATGTCTGAGCACCAAAGCACCCGCTCGTTACCTGCACGGCCCGCTCATCAGTGACACAAGTGACAAGCCGATGGACCGAATATACACCGACCTGATGGGGCCGATAAACCGCTCGGTAAGTGGAAACTGTTATTTAATGATTGCTGTTGACCACTGTACAAAGTATGTATGGGTGAATGCGATTAGAAGGGCCACATCGCAGAACATAATTCAAGTGTTCCAGAACTGTATTTTTAAAAATTTTTCATTATGCAAAGAAATCGTGACAGACAATGCAAGTTATTACAGGAGTGGGGAGTTCAGGTCCTTTTTATTTAATTTGGCAATAAAACATAAAACAATTGTTCCTTATCACCCACAAGCAAATTTGAGTGAACGTTATTTGCGGAATATAAAATCAATTTTACAAATTTATTTTAATGAAGCTAAGAACCAATGGGATAAAAACTTGAGTGAAGTCCAACAAACTTTAAATTCTGGGACAAGTGAAAGTACGAAGTTCAGCGCGCATGAGTTAATGTTTACTTATGCCCACAACAATTCATTAAGTAACACCTGGGAATTAAATGATTTGACGGAAGAGGATGTAAATGCCGAAGATGTTTGTAATAAATTGAAGGAAGCAATATCCAATAATAAGAAGAGGAATGATAGAAATAAAAGGTTGAAACTCTACGAGGGCAGTAAAAACCGCCAATTCAAAATCGGAAGCTGGGCCTATGTGCTAAATAGGTCCAGTGAAGGTAATGAAAAGTTTATTGCTAAGTTCATTGGTCCATACAGAATCTTGTATTATTTAACTGATATGAGTTGTATATTGCAGCACAAAGATGATTTGTTAGATGTTAAAAGGGCACATATCAGTCAATTGAAACCTTGTGTAAATGTTTGTAAATAAACATCTGTTATTTGTTTGTAAATAACCAAGTGTGACAATGGTATGTCGCAAGTTCATTAAATAATGTTTTCAGGTTGTGTAATAAAGTATGTTTCAGTGAGAATAAAAAGGGTGATTGTAATTGGCAATACTGAAGACTTGAAGATATAAAATGTAATAAATAAATTATATCTTGGACTACATGGATTATAAGCAAGATATAAATGAAGATAATTTATTGAAGTAAATTAATGGGTATTGCTAATTCAAGAAAACAATCACCTTTCTCCAAGACGACAAGACTCAATTGAAATAATATTTTCTTGTGTCTTAGAATAAATTTTAGTTAAATAAATAAAATAAAATGTGGATAAATGAGCGAGTGTATGGACAAACAAAAGGAAAGAGAAACATGGAATTAAATATTTTTACTAGCTAGCTGTGAAAGTTGTTCGAATACCTGGGATTTATCCACATTGGGGCACTCACAATTTTTTTTCACTGATCACTTAACTACAGCACTTGAATCACAATAGACCAAACTTCACTTCACTCACACCCCGTTGTCAGATTGATTCATGGTTGACGTTCACTGGAGACAGTGTTGACGCTTGGAGAAATATTTTTCCGGAGGAATGGCTGAAGAATAAAACACCTTCTGTGTTAAGCAGTGTGAACGGAATAAATAGTAAAAGAATGAGTATAACATTAATCTGCCGTTGAGGATTGTTTGTTCTGGGTATTGTTGCTGTATCAACTGCGAAGACGATTCCGGACGACTACCCGATCTGCGCAGAACTTCATCTGCTCATGCTGAGATGACCGTTTACTTGCGCCAACGTCGAGGTGTTGCTGAGAACTTCGGATGCCTTACAAGAACTGGACTGCATACACGAGTAGTGAATTCCGTGTTAGTGAATGTTCAATCGACACAGTGTAACCTGGACTGAGAAGGGTTACTGGGTAGTTGACCTTCGAGCGAGGCTTTGTGTTTTGTTATCGCTCGAGTACAGCTGGACATTCTACATTCCACAAATGTAAACATTGAGTAGTGACTGCGGTTTTAAAATTTATATTTGTTGAGCGAATTTGAATTTAAATACTTTTGAATTGTATAAATGTTTGGAAAAATGTAAATATTTTGGATTGTATAATTGTTTACAAAAAGGAAAATTTGTGAAAGTTTTAAAAATGAAAATTTAATGATGTATTGTAGCAGAGCACCAGCAATTTCAGGAAGTCAGGGGAGAATATAGCGTCCCAATTGTAATTGAAACGCTATATATAATTAAATATACTATTTGTTATGTATTAAAATAATTAATGTATAAAAAATATAAAAGATGTTTTGTGAATAATTGCTGGCAGTTGCAAATAAGAATTGCTGGTGCTACTTGGTTTTGCAAGTCAAGGCAAGATCGCGATTTTCTTGTTCGGGTTTGAGAGTTGGAGACAATGATTTAAATTCTTCCTTGGCTGGATTGAACCGGAGCTGGGTCACGTGACGGCCGACGTGGGCGGGTTCTGGAAGTTTCTTAGCCAAGGGGTATATATTCACGATCGCTGGGAGGCTACGGCATTTTTACGTTGACCATTGGTCTTGTGTGTGTGTCGTACGTCGCCCAACGAAACGTGAATCTCTTCAGATTTGAAGGTACAAAGTTGTTTTAAAATTTAGAGTTTCGATTTAAATAATTGCTCCAATATCTCATTTGTTGTTTTTCAAAAAGGGGAAGAGTTAGTAAAACAATTATTTCTTTTTCAGGGTTCGAAGCGTTTCATCTTTTCATGGTTTCATCTTTTCATAGTTTCATCTTTTCTTGGTTTCATGGTACTTGGATTTATCTTTAAAGGAAGATTAAAAATTAAAGTCCAGTAATATAAAAATAAAGATCGAACAGTTAATGTTATATTTTGAAAGACAGAAGTGATAAGCAAAACCAAGTTAAATTTTATTTTGAATTTTGAACTGTTTTATTTGACAAGAAAAGTTTTATTTAATTTATTTAAATATATACAAGAAGAGTTTATTCATTTCTTTTATTTTATTTATGACCACCACTTCTTAAAATCCACAAGAAAAATTATAGCCTGTGTAACAGCGCTATAGTTTTAATCAATTTTGTTTTGAAATTAAAAGTAATCCACAAAGAATAAGAACTGATGGTCGAAAAATTATCCACTTGTATTGAAACATATTAGACTAAAACCAAGGCACGAATTTATAACAAATATACCTATTTTTAGATGCTTTTATTCTTAAAGATCTTAATTACACTTGGGTAAATCCGACCCTGTACAAATCACGTTAAGAGCGGAAAACGTGAAATCACGGTAAGAACGAAAAGAGTGAAATCACAGAAAGAACGACAAAAGTGAAATCTCGGTGAATCACTGTTTAGGGTCACGGACAATACAGTTTCAGCGCTTCTAGAGCTAAAGTAACGAATCACTGTAAATCACAGGTAACCCTAGTGACCAATCACTGTTTTCACCGTTACTGTAAAGTAACAGGTATTTCCATCACTACGGCACAGTGGCGGATCCAGCTTTAGAGTCAGGGGGGGGCGAACGTAGTGGTGGAATACCCCCCAATTTTTATTGTTAATAATAGTTTTAATAGTAATCAAATACTAAAAATAACATTTAAACCCATCATATACTAAAGTGAACTGAACTAAGACAGGAAAGGCAGAACAGCGTTCATGCGCAGGTAAGGGTGTGATGACTAATAATCACGTGAACACAGTGGATGCGTGGTCAAACTCCCGACGCCCTGGTAACGTGACGTATGGACATACGCACTACTCAGCCTGCACCTCACCGCCCTGCTCACTCGAGCTACCGCTGTTGTATCTGAGATCTTCTGATAACTACACAACGTTAATCTTGACGTTTGCCAGCACACACACTCAAGTACGCGACGGCGACGGTGCTTTCGCGGGTAAAAAAGGAGGCAAGGTGTAAGGGCAGTTGCGTCGTTTAGCCAGTGTAGCTACCTGTCAGGCGTCATCAGAACGAAATTATCACTCCCACTAACTGCATGTTTACGTTTAGTTCCACAACTTTAGTATGCATACTTACCGTCTAGAAAAATAACCTATGGTAGGCAATGCATAAATTGGATTGGCGATAAAGAATTAATCGCAACACATTAACCAGATGCAAATTACATAACTGCACTATTGTTATACTCTATATAAAAAACATTTCTGAGCTTGAGAGGGGCGATCGCCCCCCCCCTTGTATCTACCACTGACCCGGCACCCAGCAGCGTGACCTTGCTGCGCCTACCAAGGCACGACACTGTTGAGAGACAGCCCCAGACAATCCTGGATCTGAATTCCCAGGAATCCAGCACCTTGATCACAGCCTGGCTGTCTGAGAAAATGCATATGCTCTCCTCCCCAAGACAACGTCCCAAGTTCTCCCGATCACACTTCATGATCGCAGTGACCTCAGCCTGAAACACCGAGGGATACACGCCCATTGGAAGACAAAAGCCAACCCCAACCTGCACCCCCAGTATTCCAGCCCCAGTGCCACCCCTTACCTTTGAACCATCCGTGTACCACTTTTGGTCGCAGGGCGGAAGAGGACTCTTTCCTTCATCCCACTCCTTCCTTGATGACGTACTTGGCAAACTTAAAAAGACTTACCGAAAGTACCTGAGTGGCATGTGATCAGAGGGCATGTCGAGCACGTCACTCTGAACCACCACGATGGTGATTATGGTGTGGCCAACTGATGTTCCAGAAGACATTGCGAGGAAGATTCTCGCAATGGAGACGACGACCGCACTTCCTAGCCACCTCCTTGATGAAGAGGTCGAGGAGACAGTCCAAAGATGCCCCGGGACAGCTGCTCAGGGTACCCGTAATGATGAGGCATGCAAGTATTTGAACTCCCGCAAGACTCCTCATCGCAAGCCCTGATTCCATTTTCGTCAACCACATGAGTGAGCCGAAGGTCATGGCAGGTCTTACCACTGAGACGTACATCCAATGCATGAGCCTAGGCTGGACCTTGCAGCCCCCAGAAACCCGACCATACGCGTACACATTGTGACCCATCATATTGAACTTCTTTTTTTACAGTGAACACAATGTTAGTACTAACCTTTATAACGTACTAACTGGCATAAGCGTCTTTTAAGTATTTTGATTGGAGGGTCAAAAATGGTCGTAATCGTGATTATCGTGACTTTTCATATATTTCAATAATTTATCCTCCAAAGTATTAGGGGGTAACCGCCCCCCCTTGCCACTCTCAAATTACGTCTATGCTAACTGGTACTAACCTAGTATGAACTCGTGGTATAGTTGAAATTTTCATTTTTGAACATGGCCGAGCTGGCACTTCCGGCCCCCATTATACATTTTGCATTATAGCTCAGTAACGGCTAGAGTACTAACCTTCATCTTCGAGTACTAACTAGTACTAACCTAGTATTAACTCGTGGTTTAGTTGAAATTTTAATTTTCACATATGGCCGGGCTGGCACTACCGGGCCCCCATCATACGTTATGGTTAATAACTCGGTGCTCTAACGGTTAGAGTAGACACTAACCTTCATATTTAGTACTGACTAGTACTAATTAACCTAATATTAACTTCTGATATATTTGAAATTTCCATTTTCGCACAAGGCCGGGCTAGCATTTCCCTGACTCCGTGACCCGGCCGTACGGTTTTGTTAACAACTCTGATATGCTTGGGGCATAATCGTCAGGTACTGATGAAGTATTAACTCGTGGTATATTGAAATATTAATTGTCAAACATGGCCGGGCCAGCGAAATTTACCTTAGGTTAAGTCATATGCTCTAAAATCTCATTCTGGGGAATACAATTTGGCAAGGAACAGAGCCCATTTTCTAAATAGGCCAAGTAGGCCGCGGCCTAGGGCGGAACATTTCTGGGAGCATATTTTTAAAATTTAAATTTAAATAAGATGGATTTAAAATGTTGTAAGCCTACTTGCAATAATAGTTTTACCTTTTTTGAACTTTATAAATCATCTTTAATATCAAGAAAAAATAACTAGTAGATATGTTATACCGAAGGCTGGAAGGGCGCAGAGATCAAAGGTAGAACCTCGATAGTTCGACACTTTGTGGACTAAAGGGGTGTCAAAATATCGAACTATAGGGAGCATATGGGACGTTTTAACACAGGGAGTATTATGAGCAAAAAACAATAACGTATCACGAAAGAATCAAAAACGTGTTTAACTCCTGCAGCGTCTCGAGCGAACTGACTTGACCTACTTACTGGGATGGGCGGGGAAAGGGGTGGATAGGACGAGGTAGGGGGTAGGAAGAATAAGTTATTTATAAAAAAGGCGGTAGCGCTCGTTCGCGAAAACAATAAGTGGGCTCCCATCACTGACCGGTGAACCCATCAAGGAAACAATCGGTCGCCGCTATGTCATGTCATGTCGCCACGGCCCGTGTCGAAATATACAGACTGTCGAACTATCGAGTGTCGAACTAACGAAGTTCTACTGTATTTAATTTGTTTAATCTCCTTTGCCAGTCATGAAGGGCGGCGTCACCACGCTTGTTCATACGGCCGATGTTCATACGTTTTCATGCATGCTCGTATGTTGAAAACGTCATGTTTCATGCTTCATGCACGTTTATACAAAATTTCATCAAAATCGGATCATTTTTACGAGAGTTATCGTGCTCACGGACACACACACACACACACACACACACACACACACACACACACACACACACACACACACACACACATATATATATATATATTTATATACACAGTTTCGAACGAATGGTGTTTTTGGGGTCTGGGGACCTCAAAACGAAAAGTTATCATGGTCCCGGGCCTAGGTCTTACCATACCGACTACGGTAATAGCTTCTTCCCTATAGGGGAAATTCGCTAAAACGGGGTGTTAAATAAAATAAAATAAAACTCAAAGGCCGAGGTGTTGTTTTGTTTAAAGAGTACCCACCAGCGAATTTAAACTTATTTAAAATGAATGGGCTAAGTAGTTCTGAATACAAGTATTACCAACAAATGGTCAGGGTGAAGTAGCCCCTGTAAGAGCGACCCATGGAAGATCCAAGGATGGTAACCGGTGGCAGAGGCATTGTCCTCTGTTACCGAGAAGGATATATGTGAAACTTTACCTCATGTCCTTGGATAATGTCTGTTTGGGGAGCTCTTGCGAAACAAAAGATACCACGCCATTCGGAATATTATAGCCCAAGAACTAAAAAAAGAGGATATGAGGTCTTTGAAGAAGTGACTGGAATCGCGGAGAATGGTGCATTAAGAAGAATAGATATTATAGCTATTGACAAGAACAACAAATACGCATGCATAATAGACCCAACGGGCAGGTTTGAAATTGGATCAGATCAGCCTATAGACGTTACGTATGTGGTAAAAAGATATAATATTTGCACTCGATAATAAGTAAGTTGACGTTGGAAAAAAAGAATATATGAGCCAACGATAAACTTCAAGGAAAAATATAATTTTAAAAGAATAGAAGTTATAGGTTTATGTACTTCACGTGGAACAATTTCAAAATATTGTTGTGGGTTTTGGACTAAATTTAAATTGAAAAAGGATGCTTTATTAACAATATAAACATTGGTTGTAAAATCTTTCATTTCAATCATGAAAAAATCATCTATACAAAAACTGAAAAAGGAAGAAAATTTGTGAACAAAATTTGTTTAAGTATTAATTATACTGTATAAAGCCTAAATTTAATGTGAATAGTAACCTTTGTTTTACGGCAAACTTCAGCGGAAGAAGGAGTTAATTTATATTAAAAAATTATCTATATAATGATTGGTGTGGGTTAGGATTGCTTGTTGGTACTTTAGGCCTACTTTGTGTTCAGGTTTCTAGTCTATTGCAATCAGTTTACATTAACATGTGCCTTCTTTCAAGTTTTAACACTTTTAAAATGTTATATTTGAACCTTGATTTTATAAAATAATCTAAATTACAGTTTTTTGTATACATTAGGCAACATTTTTATTTGATATAGCAGGGTATAACGCGACGCTGCCGCCTCTTATTTGGATTGGAATTCGAGGATATTTGAGGGTAATTTTGACAAGGACTGAGGGTAATTTGTCAAAACGTGATTGGCAACCCTGAAGACTACAACAAAAATAAAACAATAAACATAATAAATAGAGATGTGCGATCCAGTGACTTTGCTGGATCAGTGACTTCAGTGACAGCACCAAAGAAATATCAGTTACTTTTACCGGTGACTTGGCACCAGTTACTCCCGCAGTTCATCGTAACAACTCCAGCGATAAATTACCCCTTTTTGACACGGTGTTATTTATCAAAGTTAATCATGACCTTAAAAGGAATCAACAGCTCACTTATTGGCATTAGAATTAAATATATTTCATAAAATAGGAACAACAAGTAATAATTAAAATTCATAGTACAACTACAAATTCTCATTTAACTACGAAAACATTTAGGAGTATCACTAAAAAAATATTAATTACCTAGAAGTAAATAATAAAGTTGTTACTAAATCATAAATAAAGAAAGCTTGTAAAAAGACTACTTAATTATACAAATAACAGTCATCGGAAAATTGTATTAACAGCGCTTTAGTTAGTAAACGCAGAACAGCGACTTGCATGAACAATGCGGGCTCGTGTTGTCACTGAAGTCACTGGCGCTGGTTCGTAGTTCGTCCATCTCGTCTATGCCCAGCGCCAAGCTCCAAACAGCGCCAAGCTCCAAACAGCGCCAGCGCCACAAACCTAGAGGCGATACCTCGAAACCACCAAACAGCGACAAGTGACAGTGACCAGTGCCAGCTCCAGCTCCCAGCTCCAGCGACAGCGCCACGACCTCGAAACAACCAAACGGCGACCGGTGACAGTGACCAGTGCCAGCGCCAGCGCCCAGCTCCAGCTCCAGCGACAGCGCCACGAACCTAGCGGGGATACATTGAAACAACCAAACAGTGACAGCGACTTTTGAGTGAGTGAATTCGTACTGTCACCGAAGTCACTGGAGCTGGTCAGAACAATTTCCTGGCACCAGCTCCTTTAGTGCCGAACAAATATTAGCGCCAAAGTCACCGGTACAGAAATATTTAACAACCGTAATAATAAACGATAAACGTAACATAGGCTGCCGGCTGACGTCAAAACGAAAACAAAATGAACTGATTTCATTAAATAAGAACTAAATATTAATATTACAGATAGATAAGTGGTATTTCTAATAAGTTTGAGACTAAACTGGACACTAATCCAATACATTACAATTAGTGGCCAAAATCCTTACTGGTTAGCTATGAGGTTAACTCCCAGACTTCAGGTTAGTTGATGTTATTATTGTTTGTAATTAATCATAAATACAGGCCTTCGCCTAGAACTAGCTTGAACTCTGAGATGCACAAATACCCCCGTCGCAGCAAACCTGCTTACTCAGAAAATTCCCATGCATGATACAGGTCCTAATACCACATAAAGCTGCATACTAATTTTCATAAAAATATATTCACAAATAAGCGATATATACAATTTTAATTATTCTCTATAGGAATTACATTGGGGATGAGTACATAGGTTTGCTGAAACAAGGAACATAAACAATTGGTGTATATGCAAATATCAATATAATTCAAGTAGGTGAAGCCACATACCTAGTTTCATCAATGTACATTCATTAGTAAGCGATATATCCTATTTTGATTAATCTCCATAAGAATAACATGCGGGATGAGTACGCAGGCTTCCTTCAACAAGGAATGACAAAATGGGTACACGTTTAGGCAAATATCAATATAACTCAACTAGGTGAAGTCATATACAAGGTTTTATTAATTTATGTTCATAATTAAGGGAGAAATAGCATTTTAATTTTTTTCCTTAAGAATAACTTGGGGGCTGAGTACGCAGATTTGCTGCTACAGGAATCTTTAGCAAAAAATTGTTTTTTTGTGTAAATATCAATGGACCACAACAACTTAAAGCCGTATTCCAAGTTTCGTCAGTATACGTTCATAAAGAAGCGAGATATAATTATTTTCTTATTCTCCATAAGAATAGCATTAGCACGTAGTGTGTTTAGCACTTTCAATATCTCGGTAACCGATTAACGTAGAAACATGATCAAATTACCAAATTGTGTGGTTTTTTAAGCTGAATCCAATGGTAAAAACTGAAATGTGACTATTTAAAAAAAATATGTGTATAAAGTTCAAAAAACCCATTTTTGGGGTACAAAACCCCCCCAAAACACCCCTTTAGATAGAGCGATATGGTTGGTTTTCGAACTTAAAGTCATAAATGTTGCTTTACACGTTTATACCACATTTAATCAAATCACCATTTGTTCGAAACTGTATATATATATATATATATATCGAATTTCCCCTATAGGGAAGAAGCTATTACCGTAGTCAGCATGGTAAGACCTAGGCCCGGGACCATGATAACTTTTCGTTTTCAGGTCCCCAGACCCCTAAAACACCATTCGTTCGAAACTGTATTTATATATATATATGTCCGTGAGCACGATAACTCTCGTGAAAATTATCCGATTTTGATAAAATTTGGTATAAACGTGTAAAGCAACATTTTTGACTAAGTTCGAAAATCAGCCAGATCGCTCCACCCGAAGGGGTATTTTGGGGGGGTTTTGTACCCCAAAAATGTTTTTTTTTTAAAATTTTGTACATATAATTTTGGAAATAGACAAATTTTAGTTTTTACCATTGGATTCAGCTTAAAAAAACACACAATTTGGTATTTTGATCATTCCTCTATGTCATTGGTTACCGAGAAATTGAAAGTCTTAAACACAGTACGTTGTCTAATGTTATTCTTATGTAGGAAAATAAAAAAATTATATCTCGCTTATTTATGAAGGTATATTGACGAAACTTAGTATACGGCTTCATCTGGTTGTGGTCTGTTGATATTTGCTCAAAAAAAAATTTTTGCCAGAGGCTCCCGTAGCAACCCCCGTGTTATTCTTATGGATAATAATTAAATGCTATGTCTCCCTTAATTATGAACATAAATGAATAAAAACTGTTACATGACTTCACCTAGATGAGTTATATTGATATTAGCATAAAAACCCATTTTTTGTGATCCTTGATGCAGCAAACCTGCGTACTCAGCCCCAATGTTATTCTTATAGAGAATAATTCAAATTATATTATGATTGTATATTGCTTATTTGTGAATATATTTTTATGAAACTTGGTAAGTGGCTTTATTTAGTATTAAGACAGTTATATATCCATTGGAAATTCGCTGAGTATGCAGGTCTGCTGCAACAGGGGTATTTTAAAAACTGTTTTACGTTTCACTATATTTTACGATGGGCTCAGTGGGAATGTTTTCAGGCTCCTTCAACTAACGAAGGCAAAAAACATAAATTTAATTCTTCATAAATTAACTATATATTCATATATTTAGTTTGTATATTTATATTTTATTAAAGTGAGTATCCACTGGAAGTTAAATTTAACTAACAATCACAAACATTTCAACCACATTAAGCCACTCAAATTCCCAATCCGTGCTAACATATTTATATTAAGAAATTATATTTATTATTTATTTAAATCATTTATACACTAACATTGACATTGATCAAACCATTGGTAATCAAACAAATCATAATATTTTAAAACCAGGTCGCAACCTTAGGCTAATCAGTTAACCATGTGAAAATGATTTATTTTAGCGAATTTCCCCTATAGGGAAGAAGCTATTACCGTAGGTCTCATGGTAAGACCTAAGCCCAAGAACATGATAACTTTTTGTTTAGAGGTCCCCAGATGCCAAAAACACTATTTGTTCTAATTTATATATGTGTGTGTGTGTGTGTGTGTGTGTGTGTGTCCGTTAACACGATAACTTGAGTAAAAAACGTCCAATTTCGATGAAATATGGCTCAAATGTGTAAAGTGGCATTCATGACTTTAAGTTCGAAAACCAGAAAAATCGGACCATGTGGGAAGAGGGGTTTATGGGGGTTTTAAATTTCCCAGAAATCAGTTTTTTGCACTTTTCACCCTAAAATTTTTAAAACACTCAATTTTGGTTTTGAGCATTTTGTAGAGCTTAAAAAAACAAATAATGTGGTATTTTAAATTATTAACCTAGGTTAAGTGGTTGCGGAGAAAATCCAAAAAAACCTGCTCATAAAATCTCCCATGTTAATCTTATGGGGAAAAGGTTTTTGGCTTTCCCTCATTTCATTTTAATGTAAACTTCACATTTGCTTTTACCAATCAATTCAGCTCTACAAAACAATCATTTTGGTGTTTAAATTTTGATTCTACGTCCAACCGTTGCAGAGATATTCAAAGTGCTAAACACAGTACATTGTCCAATGTTATCCTTATGGAGAATAAATAAAATAAGATATCTTGATTATTTATGAATTTATATTGATCAAACTTGGTATGTGGCTCCATGTAGTTCTGGTATATTGATATTTGCACAAATTATGATTTTTTATTGGTTATCCCAGTAGCAGCAAACCTGCATACTCAGCTCTAATGTTATTCTTATGGAGGATAAGTAAAGTTTTATATCTCCCTTAATTATTAACGTAAATTAATAAAACTTAGTATGTAGCTTCACCTGGTTGAGTTAAATTGATAATTGCATAAAACACATATTTTTTGTTCCTTGTTGCAGCAAACCTGTTTACTCAGCCCTATGTTATTCTTATGGAGAATAAATAAAATGCTATAGATCACTTATTTATTAATGCATTTTTATGAAACTTGGTAAGTGGCTTTATGTGGTAGTGAGAAACATGTGCATTCATTGGAAATTCGCTGAGTACGCAGGTATGCTGTGACGGGGGTATTCTTTCTTATATGATAATATACTTGCTTAGGTCAACACTGAATGTAAAAATACTTGACCCTCTTGATGAAACCATTGTCGGTTCGGGGACAACTTCTACGATGTCATTGTAGGGAATGCTATCATAATCATCCTGGGGGGTCAGATGAATTTATTATTCCCCTAGTTCCTCAAGAATTTTACTTCTGCCCCCTTGTCATAAGCATTTATTATTTTTCCAATGAAATATTGATAAATTTATTTTTAGAGGCATATTTCACCAGTACCCATTGAAACCGTTGCCTGTACCGGTACTGTCTTCTGCAGCTGGTGCACTCTTTAAGTTATCAGTACTGGTTCCTGGGATGGACTCTAACTCTTGGATTCTGAAGTCTTCATCAGGATCAGAAAACCCAAAACTCGCATCCATTACGGAGTCGTCGTCATACTCGACGCTCAACAAGTCTTCTGATAACAAGTCTTCCCAGTTGTGATATTGTTTCTTTAACATTTTTCACTTTTTTAGTTTTGTTTGTCCTCTCTTTGCTTTCTTTAGGCCTTCTACATAACAGGTCTTCTGGGTTCTTCTGTTTCTTTGTGTTTTCTTTCTTTCTTTCTTTAAAACTGCTTGTAATTTCAATTTGTTCAAAGTAGCCCCCATGTTCAAAGTAACCCCATGTTCATTTTAAAAAGTGCAAACAATTTTTAACAAAAAACATAAAATATATTGTACTGCTTTTAAATTTTTTAAGGGACAGGAATATTATCCCAGTTAACCAAGGTAACATAAAAAAATACTCAGAGGACCCAATTTTTGTGGTTTTTTGTCTACATGAAAGAGTTTGGGTGGGTTCGGATTTTCGTTGCAAACGCAGTCTCAGTTAATATTTTTTAAAATTTGTTTATACAATATTTCATTAAACTTTATGATACATTATGAAAGTAGAAGAACCAAGGAATCAGAAAATGTATATTACATGGAGGATATGACATATTCAATGGGTGTTACACAAAGTCGAAACATTTTTTGACTTTTTGTTCATAGTAACCCCATAGTTCAAAGCAGCCCCATCTGACGGAATTTAGTTCAAAATATTCAAATCCTGATGTGACTTTTTGGCCCTTTTTTGTATTTGAAAATAACTTTACCTTAGGCTATATTTGTCCCAGAACAACCTTTAAACTGGCTGGGTAGCACAGTGGTTAGCGTGCTCACTTCATAATCTGAAGTTCGCCAGATAGATCCTGAGCAAAATCCTGAGAAAATTTTGTGAAGGTTTGATACTGGATCCAGCTGCCATTGGTCATTGGACTATTAATTAATGATCCTGGCTAAAGAATCGGTCTGTCAGTAACAAGGCTCCACAAGTCATCTCACTCATTCTCCACTCATCATTCATTCATATTGGCCTTAACCCTAGCCGTGGCCATCCGACCAATTTGGTCGGGTTTTATGTCACATAGAGTAGCCACCAACCGAATTGGTTGGATATGACTAAATATTTTGTAACGTTAAAAAACCAATAATAATAAACACAAAAGTGATCAATATATATCATTCGAAAGATCACATTCTGAACTTTCATTTTATTACATAAATGAACCGTGTAGCAGCTGTATAACAATGTTACGGCGATTAGAAATCGAATGAATTTTTTGCGCAACACAATTGCTGCAGCCGACGCTCTGGCAATGGCAAAATACAATATTTTTGAAATTACCCAGCTTGGGTAATTTTTCTCGCAGGAAGATGCGGTTGGTACCAATGCACATCTAAAGAGTAGCGTTTTATATTGGTATTGATTTTTAGAATGAAATATTGATTGGACAGGTTATATGATTTTATGAAAACAGGTGTTTCTGTTTTTATTGTGGAATGGCTAATCCGACCAAATTGGTCGGATCAGAAAATCGCGTTTATATGCAGTGTATGTTATAGTTACTAGTCAAATAATATGTTATTTTGAAGAGGAAGAAATGTAGAGTAATTTAGTTTTGCCGTTGGCAGCACTGTTTGCCCTTGGCTTCATCACCAAGGAATTGTTTCATTACGTCACATTTTTGTCTAATCGGCAACTGCGCAGCTGTTTACGAAGTCTCAGTCAGTTTGTTTGGCTCGTTCCAAACTGTATTGCATTTGGTATCTCTGTTAATAGCAGATATGTCTGTCTCGATGTGTCCTGTTTTTGTTGACAATATGACATGACTTCTGAAATATGCAATCTCCAGTCCCAGTCCAAAATGGCGCGCTATGTTATTGTTTGACCACTGTCAGTTGTGTAAGAGTGTTTTAGTTATTTATTTAGCCGAATTTACGTAAAAATGGATTGTAGTGACATTCGGGGTGCTCTTGAAGAAAGTATTAGTGACATTGATGACGATTTAGAGGGTTATATAGGCAGTGATATTGAGGTGAACGACTTTCCCGATGATGTTTTTTAATTTTGTTGTTGTAGGGAATTTTAATAGGGATTTTTTTAGGGATATTTTATTTTTAAGAATGCAATATCTTACAAATGGAGTTTATCCGATTTCCGTATATTTGGTGTCATTAGATTTGCAATTAAATTCTCTAAATAAAACGTAGTTAATGTAATTTTTTTACTATGAGCGGTTTTTAAGATATTTACGTTTGAAATTTTTAGGCAGCCGCCATTTTTAAATTAATGATTGTAAAAAATAATTTTTTTCTGTAATTAGGTCTTTAGGGAATAAAGCTAAATACCAAATTTCATTTAATTATAACTAGCCGTTCTCAAATTAAAATTTCCTATGTGAAAAAAACAAAATGGCGGCTATACGAGTAACTTTTGGGTTTTCAAAATTTTGAATATGATATTTTGGCTTGTCTATGGTCCATACCATAGAATAATACCTGGCTTGTTCAGGAATAATACCTGAAAAGGTTGGTAGAGAGTTCAGAGACACCCTGTATATTTATATGTATTCTATGTATAACATGTTATATATTTCTACGTAGGGAATTGAATGTACTACAACATGTTTATATTGATTTGGGGGTAAAACATTTGGCAAAAAAGTTATTTACTAAATACTGTGAAATCTTTTTTTTCCAAATACACAAAAATATCAAAACAGTCTTTTATTTACATTTATTTATAAGTGACTAGCTGTGTACCCGTCCTTCGTACGGGTTGTTTATAAATGGTAGATTAACTAAAAAAATTAACAACCCACAAAATTTTACAATATTAAAATTACATTTTACATTTTTAAAGTAGAATTAAAGTTAACGAAATATACTATGGCAGATAGTTCGGGTACTGTTGCCAAGTTGAGGAACTCTGTCGGGTAGTGAACGGTGTGGTTTTTGCGACTCCAAATCGGTACACGTAACACTTTGGATTCGATTTTAGAAATAAAAGAACTCAAGTCCAACAAAATATTAACCCTTTTCAATTTAACATTTTAAATACTTTGATACATTAATCTTTACATTACAATAAATTAATAGTAATGTAACGAAACATTGAACTTTAAAAACATTGACAAACCACTTTTAAAATCACCATTCTTGCCAAGTCCTGTTTTCATTATAATTGTAAATAAACAATTTAAACTTGGAAAAATCATATGTTTTAAAAACATATGACTACTTGATTTTATTTAAATAAATGTAAATCAAAATATACGAACTGTTCTAACAGTGGTCATGGTTAAATGAACGGTATTAAATATTGTATATGTTCGTTCCTCCCTTCGGAATAGACCTACATTTGTGTTGATCTCCGTTGCTTGTTCATTGGTGGACGTGAGGATGGCACAGTCACAGAGCCAGGCACTTTCCAGATTAAACTGTTTATGAACCTCGGTGTAACAAACTGTCAATCAGTAAATCCTGTGACTCATCGATAGTGCCGAGTGAAGGATAGATGTTTCTGAGACTTAATTTGTTTTTCAATGTCCCAATCTCAACTTTTAAAAGCGCATAAGAAAACTGCTCAACCCCTTAATCTTCTCAAAAATACATTTTCATATTTACTGTTAAGTTCAGACGCTCAGTGGCCGGCTACATAAAATATATTTTTAGAGAGGCGTAGACTCGTCTACTCATATCTCACTTACGACAAAGGGTCTGTGTGAAATCTCCAGAGAACAACACCGTGACTCCCCATGATGTTGTTTCTTATTTCCTTTAAGGCATCAAATTTCAGCTCTACTGGTTGAGTAGTTGGTGTGTTATGACTAACACGCTTATATTAAAGGCCATTGGGCCAGAGTCCTTGAGTATATTTGTGTCTGGAGTAGGTAAATGTCTGCACTGAGCTATCAGCTACATTCCTACCGAATTTCAGATCCATCAGTCCAAGAGTATGTGCAAGATTGTTAAAATATTGTATTTTGAAATTCCGGGGGGGGCGAAGCCCTTAAACATTTTCGTAACAGGAATAGGCTTGCGTTTTGTTCTGATGAATTAGTTACGTTCCTACCGAAATGTAACTTACAAAGGTCCAGTAAATACTAATACTCATAAAATTGTCATAAAAGTAAATTAGCGAAGAGACCTATAGGACTTTTTTTTTATTATTCTTATTGTGAATCTGCAGCATAAGGGGAACCACCATCCAAAATTTTATCTTCAGTAGACATTGTCGTTTCTTAGATAAAGTGATCACTATGTCAGTGAGTGCATGAGTCTGACAAATGTAGATTTAGATCATATGTCCACTTATGTTATTTATTACCAATCTTCACTCAACGTTTTAAAAAAGAACTACAACACCTATTTATAGAATAACTATGCCATCATCTGGTTCAATATAAATAAATGCTTTGTCCGTAAGAATAGCATAGGATCTTTAAAACCCTATGGGGAAGTGTCCTAAGGTAATTTAAAACAATCCAATTAGCCTAAAACCTTCTAACGCACATATAGAACATAGAAAAAAGTTGCATAAAAATCGGTGCTCCCGTTTTCCTGTGAAAAACGAACAAAACATGACCAAAACCGCACAAAATCACGTTTTTGAGCGGCCGCCATTATTTGTTTAAAAGGCGTATGCCAGTTTATAGTGCCCTAAAACCTTCTCATGCATATATAGAACAAATAAACAAAGTTTCATTAATGTCAGTGCACCCGTTTTCCAGTGAAAAGCGAACAAAAACCCGTCCTTGAGCGTTACCGTCAGACAGACAGACATAAATTGATATAAGATTTGTTTTGGTTTCCCTAGGGTGTAAAACGTGAAAATATGCAAAAATTTCATAATCCCAAGCAATGTACAGACAAAACTCTAATTTTATTTATATAGATTAATTATACGGTATATTGAAATAAATATATATATATATATATATATATAATATATATATACTTGATGTACACGTTCTTCGCACAGGGGTTTTCCTTACCCGTTCTACAGTCAATGCAAATTGCATTTTAGTTAGCTTGAAACAGCTGTTGTTCTTGCTTCTGCTCTTTAAGCTGTCAAATGTAAGTGCCCTCAGCTGTTCACATTACAGTTTCTGAATGTTTACTTTCTTATGAAATGTAAACATTGAAACTTAGAACGTTCACGGGGCGTAGCCCGAGGGGATTTTAAGGAAGTGAATAGTCCTATGTGTTGCATGGGTTCAAGATCTACGTTTGTGTGAAGTTTCAGCCCAGTCGGTTAAGTAGTTTTTGCGTTCACCCGGAACATCAGACAGACAGACAGACAGACAGACAGAAACCACCTCTTCTTTATAATATTATAGATATAGATAAAAATTGTTTACCATCAACTTTATGATTTTTTTGGATTCCTTACTTCATTAGCTTTACAAATATGTATATATCATTATTAGTATACAGTATAAATAAATTACATGACTTATTTACAACACAAACTAACACTGTACAGTTTAGGTATACATAGGTTTCCGTTTATTATTATATTACGCCCCTAAAACTTACAAAAAAATTCTTTCCACAACATGTTATATATTTATATGTAGGGAATTAGATTGTTTACAAAATTTATATTATGAATTTTCCATAAAATCTGTAGAAACAATTTTACCGAGGCAGTTTTTAAAATTTCTAAAAAAAATCTTTTTTAATTTTGAAAAATATTTTCCTAGATCTTTTTCATTTTAGTATTTATAGATTATCCTGTTCTTTCCAATCAAAATGAATATGAGGTTGGCTATGTTTACTTCTACAGTTGAATTTATACGAATTTTCACAAAAAGGTCTGCCAAATCGCCAAATCTGCTTGGCCATTTCCCACTTCAACATTAGGCCACTGCTAGGGTTGAAATACACCCTAGTTGTGTCGGTGTCTTAAAAAGAGATATTACGATATTAAGTTGTCAACATAAGGTAATTCTTTTGGCTGTCCATTATGGGAATGTTGCATAGTGTCCAATTGCATAGTATCTAAATATTGGTATTGTGTTGCATAGTATCAAAAAATTAAATATTATTATGTGTTGCGTAGTGTCCAAAGAGCACAGTGTTCAAAGGTACACTCTGTTTAAGAAGTTGAATGCCGAGGAAGTATGAATATTTCTTATTTAGACTAAACTTTTGGATATTTTGCTCTTTAGATACTATGCAACAGGCCAAAATTGTATAATTATTATTATTTGAAGTACTGTTGCATAGTATCCAAATCAGTTATTCTGTTGTACAGTATCCAAAAATTAAATAATATTTAGTGTTGAGTAGTATCCAAATTAGTTTGGCTGTTGCACAGTATCCCAAAATTAAATATTATTAAGTGTTGCATAATGTCCAAATAGCATTGTATCCAAAGGTACACTCTATTTCAAAACTAGACTGATTAGAACAAAAATCCTTAACCAGACTGTACCTTTGGATATTGTGCTATTTTGATACAATGCAACATGCCCAGATAATTAATTAATGAATAGATTTTATAATACTGTTGGATAGTATCCAACAATAGAATTATTGCATGTTTCGTGAGGAAACCTGAAGGCTTAAAAATTATGTAATTTGTTGTTACTATAGCACTCCAGTTACTATAATATTTTTTTCATGAGTCAATTTAATCTTAGACATCTAGAAAGAGTATACAAACTTCAGGAAATCGATGAAATAAAAAAATTAATCTGGAGTACATCAGCAATTGATTGCCACGCCACTTACTTTAAAATGGGGCGTAACTTGATTGGTTAAACGGTCAAGTCGAACTGCAGTCAAGCGTAAGGGGGTGCAGTCAGTTCCAGAACTAACGACAACCCGATTGGTAACGGCTAGGCCTCCTAGTTCTGCCGTCATCGGTTTACCCCATCCGTAACTATTGCATGAAGAGTATTGTGGACATTTATTCACAGGGACCACCATAAAATGTTATAGTTGCATGACGCTTTTAATAAGTGTGTAGTATTTGTGTCCATTGCCTCTTTAAATAATCACTTAATAATTTAATTTTGTTCTCCTTTTTAAAGTGCAAATTATCGAAATAAAGTGTCTGGCGGCGATCGAGTTTATGTACAAACACTCTATTTTATAACCTTGTGGAAACATAAAACACATCATTCGAAATTTCCAAAAAACATGATTTTAGTAGTCAGTTAAATATGTTTTTTTCTGTAAATTAAAAAAATATATAAACAAGGATGAAAATCAGGTTTAAATCCTGCTACACAGACTTTAGCATTCTGTTACCATTCACTAGTTCAGAAGAATTTATGGCTATATAAGGTTTAACTTATATTCCATTGGCAAGTTTTGCTATGTTTCACAAATAAATGTATTAGGCCTACATTAACATTACCTACATTAGGTTTTGGAGAGGTTCTAAACGGGACTTTTTCTGACAAGCCTAATTTTGAAAAATAAATCAAAAGCATTATGGAACATTGTAAATAAGAGTAAAAATGAAGCAGCAGATTGTAGAGTAAATGACCATTTTAAGCCAGACGATTTTAATGAATTCTTTGTAAACATTGCCTGTGATGGTGTAAATTCTAGTCGTAGTGTAGGTTTAGCTAAGGATTGTAATTTTGAAGGTTTTTTAAGTAAAAAAGTAGTACCTGATAGTATTAGAGATTTTGTTTTTAATTGTGTGACTGAAAATGACATTGTAGAAGTTATTAGACAGTTGGCTTCAAAAAAGAGTAAAGACCACTTTGGACTGACAAATGCTCTTATTAAGGAAACCATAGCTTATTTTGTTACTCCTTTAACAATTTTAATTAATAATTGTTGGCACAAGGTGCGTTTCCTGATATCTTAAAAATTACCAAAGTTCACCCTACCTTTAAAAAAGGTAAAAGGGATGAAATAGGTAACTATAGGCAAACTACAAACTACAGCCATTGTACCTGTACTGTCTAAAGTGTTTGAAATTGTGGTTGGCAAACAGTTAATGCTTTATTTTGAATCAAATCAATTACTATGTATAGAACAGTTTGGTTTTCGTAAAGGGCTATCTACAACACATGCCATTACTTCTTTGGTCGATAAGATACTTGATTGTTATGAAAATAAGGATTTTGCTACAATTACATTCTGTGATCTTAGTAAAGCATACGATCGAGTATCCCATGATATTTTGTTAAAAAAATTTAGAATTTTACAACATAAAAGGTGTGGCTCTTGAATTATTTAGATCATATCTGGTAAACAGAACTCAGTATGTAGTTTTAGGAGAAGAAGTATCCTCATGTAAACCTGTCAATTGTGGAGTCCTCAAGGCTCCATACTTGGGCCTCTGTTGTTTTTAGTTATAATTAATGATTTAAGTGTAAACATTCCTGCAGATTGTGTACTATACGCAGATGATACAACCATCATTACTAGACATGCCGATTGTGAAAAACTTTTAGTAAACTCTAAACATAACATTAAGATAGTTGAAGACTAGTTAACTTCAAATAACCTGGTTCTAAATAATGATAAGACAAATACTGTTCTGTTTAATCTTCGTGAAGTTCATGGTAGCCAAAATAAAGATAAAAATCCAAAATTTTTGGGACTAACTTTCGATCCCACTTTGAACTGGCATCATCAAGTAATTGTACTTAAAAGTAAACTTAGTTCAACTATATTTGCATTGAAGAGGTTGTGTGGTGAATTTGAACTGGCCTCTCTCATACAGGCATATTATGGTCTTTTTCATTGTAATTTAAGTTATGGACTTCTCGTTTGGGGGTCCTCTGCACATGCCAAAGACATATTAATAATGCAGAAAAAGGCTATTAGAGTCATGGCTGGAGTAGATAGATATCATAGTTGCAGGGACCTTTTTAAAGAATACAAAATATTGACTTTGTTCTCCTTATTTATTAAGCAATGCCTGTTATATTTAAGAACTCAATTAGGTATTTTAGAATATAGGAGTGATATACACAGTCATGACACACGTTTTAGATGTAACATAAATTTGCCTCAAGTTAGAATAGCTAAGACTGATAAAAGTCCGTTAATCTTAAGTAGTAAATTATTCAACAAGTTACCAGTAGCAATAAGATTATTTAATGATAAGGATTTTAAGTTTAAAATACATAATTTTCTTTGTATGCACCCATTTTATTCTGTGGAAGAGTTTATGTCAAGTTCTTGGACTTCATTGGACTTTGATTAATACAACTTAGATTGTGTATTTGTATTTGACGTGCCATTGTATTTGTTTGAAATATTGAGTGGCTGAATAAATTCTTATTCTTATTCTTTGACCCTTTCGAATGGGTGAACACTGACCGCGTTCCCAATTGAGTTGTCCCCTTAAATTGTTATCCCGAAAAATGTCTGTCGTACAGTCCCACTGCGCAGGACGCTTCCTCACTTCATCGATTAACAAAGTTGTCATAACTCCACCTAATTCACAGCAAAACAATACCAGACAGAAAAACGAACCTATAACACAGTATTCAGAATGTCACCAAGTGCATACACACCCTCTCCGCGGCCCCCAGGTTGCAATTTGCGCATGCGCGGGTAAAGCTACGTGGGCGACACGTAGCTAGCCGAGGTAGGGGTCAAAACGTATTAATACGTCGCGTTGCTGATGTCGCTTGCGTATTAATACGCCAGTGTGAACTATCCCACGTGATATTATTGTGAGATACATCAGCGAGTCTTCGAAAGACGTCGCCGAGGTATTAATACGTGCGGTGTGAAGTGGCCTTAAAGGCCACATTAACATAACATTAATTTACATCAATTGCAATATCCGAAGCATCGTAATAGGAATTACATAGGTGTTTATGGAAAACTGAGAATATTTTAAACGGGTAATTTAAAACCAAGATGGTAACTAATTAAGTCCTCTTCTCAAGTTATACGACAGTCAGCTGACAAACATTTAACTTGTGAAGAGAGGATTTGATTCGTTACTTACTTACTTGTTACTTAATCTTCATATCCGTACCTATTTCGAGTGTTATAAACACAACGAGGTACCCTCCGGTCTCCAAGGCAACATTATGTTACCCAAACAAATGCTCTCTTTACAAGTTATGTTAGTCTTTATTATTCTTCGGCCAGATGTTATATTTACGAAAATATCTTCCAGTGAGGCTTTATTTTTTTAACACGACGAGAGCTCTATATTTATTTACATATCGCAGGTTAGGTTGGGTTAGTTGAACCATTACAGTTATCGGGGTTGCAAAATTCACCATGACCAACTATTGTAGGTATCAGCGCCGGATTTAGGAGCCGTGGTCCCCTGGGGCCCCTAGGCTCAACTGTGGTGAGAGCCCTTGTTGATGTCCAGATCTAAGTTGGTGACCATCCAACTTGGATCAGCCCATGCTTAGATCCGGCAGTGGTAGGTATATCATAAAAAGCATATATTTGGAATTTACCAAAATCTAGGATTAATGAAATATTTGGTGGAGTAGCTTTAAACCTGCGTACTGTGGTTTTCTCTAGTATAAAATAAGTAATAAAGGAATAAAGCAAATAAGGCAATAAAGGAATTATAGATTGATTGAAGCCTATGGTATTAATGAAAAATAATTTGCCCTTCTTGTGTTATAACTAAGTCTTTTTACTATTAATAATTAGGTTTTGAGATTTAACATAAAGAACAGACTAAAAAATATGGAAGAGTAAGAACTCCAACTGACCTAAAATAATCTATGCAGTAAATAAATTGATCTAATTGCTACAAATTTTGTACAAATAATGTGAAAAAGGTAATGAATTAAGATGACCACCCTATGTATAAAAATCAGTGTGTGTTTTGTAAGTTTGATATAAATGCAGATGATTTACATTAGTTTTTTTGTTAGTTTGCCCTAGTTTGCCCTATCAAAACTATGCAAAACTAGGCAAAACTATGGATGATTTAGATAAAGTTTGAAAATCGGGCGTTCTTTGCAAAAGTCAATCAATCTCTTCTTCATTTTAGATTTTATATGTTCTAATCTGCTGTCAACCTCCATCTAGTGTCAGTGAGATGTAAATCAATTTAATGTTTGATCTAACAATGTTATACGGTAAATAAGGTTAAACTTCAAGTTCAAACAAACCAGTGAAGTGAGAGTCTCCATGAACAAAGTTACAGTAGTTTGTACAATGCTGACCCTTGAGCTGCAGCTAACCCCCCCCCCTCCCACACGAACCACCCTTGAACACATGTGACATAAACCAAATAAAACTCTCCTCCATATGAATAACATGGGAACTTGGAAGTCCCGTGGGGCAGAGCCCTGGGGCCTAAATCTAAATTCTGGCTTCACAGTGACTTAAACTTGAAATTATCTTTTAAATAAAAAAAAGAATCTTCAAAATCGGTTAAGTATTAACTTTAGGAAGTGAGTGAATAAAAAGCAGGAATTTTTTAAATATATAGACATTGTATGGTAAAAATGAACAAAATTAGAAATTGCATGATAAAAATTTAAAAAAATAAACATTGTACGTTATGTATTTAACTGTAATTTGTCTTATTTAATGATATGTGGTATTCTTAACAAATATTCAGCTATTAGTTCAATTACAATATTCTTAAATATTATGTATTATCTTACTTAATTTGTGGTCTTAATACAATAACATATTTGAAATAAAAGTAAATTTACGTATCAAAGATTATTTTCACAATAATGCTATAACAGTTACAAATTTGTGCAACAATAAATTACTTAATATTTACTAATAATTATATAACATAAAGTATGGTAGCAAGTGTTGACAATCTTTTAATAAACTTGTTTTCAGAAATACCCACCCAAATCCCTTTTTGGAGGACACTAAAGAATCATTTTTGCTACATACACAGAGGTTTTAAGAGAGGAAATACCCCGTCATCCTCCCCCAGGGAGGGGATAACTTGTTCCGAATATCCTCTGTTGGACAATGCAAACTTGATATATACATTCCAAGTTTTAATGTAATTGATAAGTATATAAGAGAGAAAAGGACATCTTTAATGGTTCAAAATTCTAAATTAGTACGTTGAGCTTCTTTTATTAGTGATAAGTAAATTGTATTTAAAGTTTTGGTTTCATGAAAAAAAAAACTGAATTTTGGAACATTTTTAGTTGTATAATTTCTGTACCCGAATTTTTCCGGGAATGTGGGAGGTTTTATTTTTTTGGACCAATAAATATTTACAAACCACTAAATTTTAGTCAACATTATTAGAGCAGTTTTTATATTTTTGGATTTGTCATGTTTTTAGCAGTTTTGGGAGATAATTATCCTTCAAAATAAAAAAATTCTAAAATCTTTACAAATTGCCTGGCGATACCGTGGATTACTTACATACCAATTTCTTTCAAAATCGGCGAATTGTTGCGGGCCTCTAGGTTTGTTCACAGACATCCAGACAGACAACACTTAAACAAACATTTTTTGATTTAAACGTCTAGATGTCTAGTGTGTTATTTCCATTATAAACTCATATTCAAAAAGTTTTACTAAAACAATACCTTCTCCATATATTATGCATAGGGGGAGGAAATGAAACACTGTTCATGAAATATTGCAGATTTAATCGACGAAAGTTGGCAATGCGTAATTTAGGGAGTGTTATCCTGGTTTCAGTAAAGACTGGCGGGAAACAGATGCATTCCGTCAGTATAGTTATAACGAAAGTAAAGACAGAGTCGGGGATGTTACTCCCTGACCTTGAAGCCGGAAGTCAAGCGTGCCGGGGGGGGGGGGGGGAGTTTCAATACCTCAGGGACAGGGAGTAATATCCTTTTATACACTATTATATACAGGATGAGTTAGACCACCCATCCAGCATGTATAACGGGAGAAAGGTTTGGTCTGAAGTCCAGTCATGAAACAAATTTATTCCCCATTAAAACGCATCTGGGCTATCTATTAAAAATATTTTCTTCAAAATCGATGTTGGGGATATTCCAAAACAGAAGGTCACGGGTTCGAATCTCCAAAATTTCTTATGTAAACATAGGGTCAACTATACATAATTTTAAAGGTATCGTTAAAAGAAACATTTTGGCGAAAATAGAATTCGCTTATCTTTATTCCTTTCAAATAGCGGACATTTTTGTGTAAAATATTGAAATTTACGGAATACCCTGTATTGTCTAAACCACTACTCATATCTTTTTTCCGACTGAAATTTCGTACTCGTGATAAACTCAGTTTTACTTTGGTATGCTACATGACAGGTTTCTTTGAGAAATCTATATTTCAAAAAAATATTAATCTTGAAAATGCCTATTTGCCCAAAATTCAAAAAAGTCAAATGGTAGCATATATCAAATAACCCCCGTCGCAGTAAACCTGCGTATTCAGCGAATTTCCAATGCATTTATATGTTTCTCACTCCTACATTAAGCCACTTACCAAGTTTCACAAAAATACAAAATAATCAAGATGTCAAATTTGATTTATTCTCCATAAGAATAACATTGGACAATGTACTGTGTTTAGCACTTTGACGATCTCTGCAACGGTTGGACGTATAATCACAATTTAAACACCAAAATGATTTTTTGTGGAGCTGAAGTGAGTGGTAAAAGCTAATGTGAAGTTTAAAGTGAAATTAACTGAGGAAAAGCCAAAAACCTTTTTCGCATAAGATTAACATAGGAAATTTTATGAGCAGGTTTTTTGTATTTTTTCCGCAACCACTTAACCTAAGTTAATAATTCAAAATACTATATTATTGGTTTTTTAAGCACTATAACATGGTCAAAACCAAAATTAAGTGTTTTAAAAATTGTAGGGTGAAATATGCAAAAAACTGATTTTTGGACAATTTAAAACCCCCTTTCCGTGGTGCGATTTTTCTGGTTTTTGAACTTAAAGTCATGAATGTCAATACACATTTGAGCCAAATTTAATCGAAATCGGACGTTTTTACTCAAGTTGTCGCATTCACAGACACACATATATATATATATATAAATATACCGGGTGTCCCACGAAGAGGTTTAGACGTTTGATTTTATATTACGTGCCCATTCATGTACCGAACTTTTTTAAACTTTACACAGTTTACAAAGTAGGTTCTAAAAATATTCTGGAAAAATTTCAGCTCCCTAACCTTAATAGAAACAAAATGGCGGCATATTGAAAAATTTACCAATTTGCTTCCTATAAAAACTACTTTCATGATTTATTATCTGATTTGTTTACTACGTTGCGGTTCTAACGCTCATTGTTGAAGAACAGCTGTTTGATTGTAAAATTTCGCTTGAGCCATAAAAACATAACCTAACTTTTATGCACGAGTTTTAAATGAACAGGTCTTGCCCCATTTGACGGTACCAGAAATGAATCAAGCAATCTTTCAACAAGATGGTGCTCCACCTCATTTTGCAAATCCTGTCAAGCAATTACTAAATGGCAACCTTCATGGCCGTTGGATTGGTCGTGGAAGTGATTTTTTAGATTGGCCACCCCGATCACCTGATTTAACTGTTTGTGACTTTTTTTTATGGGGTTATTTGAAGGAACAAGTTTATACCCATAGCTTCAATAATGATGAGGAACTAAAACGATCAATAGAAGAGGAACTTCTCCGGATACCGCGGAGTTTCTTTGTAAGAGCTTACGAATCATTTGTTACGCGCTGTTATCAGTGTGTTGCTGTGGATGGGTTACAGTTTGAATAATTTTGGACTTTAAGGTTTTCCATTAGGCTATGTTCTAGTTCTTTTATTTAAAAGTCATATTGCCCTAGAATGTAACAATAAAAATATTTTATAAAACCAAAAACACCTTTTTTAATGTTTTTAAAGCATCGTTTTTCAATATGCCGCCATTTTGTTTCTATTAAGGTTAGGGAGCTGAAATTTTTCCAGATTATTTTTAGAACCTACTTTGTAAACTGTGTAAAGTTTAAAAAAGTTCGGTGCATGAATGAGCACGTAATATAAAATCAAACGTTTAAACCTCTTCGTGGGACACCCGGTATATATATATATATATATATATATATATATATATATATATATATATATATATATATATATATATATATATATACATACATATCAATATAAACGAATAGTGTTTTTGGCATCTGGGGACTTCAAAACAAAAAGTTATCATAATCTCAGCATAAGTCTTACCATGAGACCTACGGTAATAGGAAATTCCCTATAGGGGAAATTCACTAAAAGCATACCATAGAAACGGTCTTGTAAATCCTAGCAACTTTTTAATTTACACCAACCTTGTATCTCTTTTAATTTTTCTGCAATAAGCAGAATACCCCCTTCGCAGCAAACCTGCGTTCTCAGCTAATTTCAAATGCATTTATATGTTTCTCACTCCTACATTAAGCCACTTATTAAGTATCACAAAAATATGTTCATAAATAAGTGATTTATACAGTTTTTTTAATTCCCCAAAAGAATAACATTAGGGCTGAGTATGCAGGTTAGCTGCTACGGGTGCTGTCAACAAAAAATTAATTTTTGTGCAAATATCAATATACCATTGTTGAAGCTACTTACCAAGTTTCACCTATATACATTCATAAATAATCAAGATATCAAATTTTATTTATTCTCCATAAGGATAACATTGGACAACGTACTGTGTTTAGCACTTTGAATAGCTCTGCAACGGTTGGACGTATAATCAAAATTTAAATACCAAAATGATTGTTTTCTGAAGCTGAACTGTGGTTAAAGAAAATTTGAAGTTTACATTAAAATTAACTGAAAAAAGCCAAAAACCTTTTTCCCATAAGATTAACGGGGGGGATTTTATGAGCAGGTTTTTTTGATTTTCTCCACAACCACTTAACCTAGGTTAATAATTGAAAATATTATATTGTTTGTTTTTTAATCTCTATAACATGGTCAATAACCAAAATTAAGTGTTTTAAAAACTTTAGGGTAAAAAATGCAAAAAACTGATTTTTGGAAAATTTAAAACCCCTATAAACCCCCCTTCCCATGGTCCGATTTTTCTGATTTTCAAACTTATAGACCTGAATGTCACTTTACATATTTGAGCCAAATTTAATCGAAATCAGACTTTTTTCACTCAAGTTATCGCATTCACGGACACACATATATATAAATTTGAACGAATAGTGTTTTTAGTATCTGGGAACCTCAAAACAAAAAGTTATCATGGTCTCGGGCTTAAGTCTTACCATGAGACCTACGGTAATAGCTTCTTCCCTATAGGGGAAATTCGCTAAAACATTGTTTTCCCTTATAAAATGCATGTAATTGTACATAGCACATAACACGAATGTGGCCACAGAATACATGCAAGTGTTAAGCAAATTAACATACATTTCATATAGGAAAATAATGTTTTTTGCTGATTGCAGAAAAACTAAAAGAAATGCAAGGTTGGTGTAGATTAGAAAGTTGCTAGTATTTACAAGACCTTTCCAATGGTATACTTTTTGATATATGCTACCATTTGACTTTTTTGAAGTTTGGGCATAGGCTATAGGCATTTTCAAAATTAATATTTTTTTGAAATATAGATTTCTCAAAGAAACCTGTCATGTAAAACATGCCAAAGTAAAACTGAGTTTATCACGAGTACGAAATTTCAGTCGGAAAAAGATACGAGTAGTGGTTTAGACAATATAGGGTATTCCGTAAAAATGTCAATATTTTACACAAAAATGGCAGCCATTTGAAACGAATAAAGTGAATTCTGTTTTTGCCAAAATGTTTCTTTTAACGAGACCTTTAAAATTATGTATAATTTTCCCTATGTTTACATAAGTAAATTTAGAGATTCGAACCCGTGACCTTCAGTTTTGAAACATCCTCTACGTCAATTTTGATGAAAATATTTTTAATAGATAGCCCAGATGTGTTTTAGTAGGGAAGAATTTTGTTTGATGACTTTAGATCAAACCATTATCCGTTATACACGCTGGACGGGTGGTCTGACTCGCTGTTTATTGTAGTAACAACAAATTCCATCATTTTTAAGCCTTCAGGTTTGCTCACGCAACATGCAGTGCTTCTATTGTTGGATACTATGCAACAGGCAACAGTATTATAAAAATTAATCATTATTTATTTGGGAATGTTGCATAGTATCCAAAGAGCACAATATCCAAAGGTACAGTCTGGTTCAGGATTTTATTCTAATTATTCTAGTTTTGAAATAGAGTGTACGTTTGGATACATGCTATTTGGACACTATGCAACAATTAATAATATTTAAGTTTTGGATACTGTGCAACAGCCAAACTGATTTGGTTACTATGCCATTTGGATACTATGCAACAGTATTTCAAATAATAATAATTATAAAATTGTTGTCCGTTGCATAGTATCCAAAGAGCATAATATCCAAAAAGTACAGTCTAAATAAGAAATATTCATACTTCCTCGGCATTCCACTTCCTAAACAGAGTGAACCTTTGGACACTGTGCTCTTTGGACACTATGCAACATCAAATACTATTTAATTTTTTGGATACTATGCAACAAATTAACTGTTTTGGATACTATGCAGTTGGACACTATGATATAGATCCTCCATTATGACAAGCTTCCTTTTCACCTTTGGTTTCTCCATTTGCAGCGGCTGGGGACGAACAGGCGGCCATGGCCTGAGAACCCATGACCATAGCACTAGACATATGGCACAGTATTCTAGGTATCTCTAGGTTCTATTTTTGATAAACAACTTTATATTGGCCTAAAATATTACCAGGCGTTGTCTAAATTTATAACAAAAATAGTCAGTGCTAGTAAAGTCAGAGAAACTCACAATCACGTTTTGTTGTATCACAATTTCTATGAAGTGAACAGTTTGCTAGACCACATGAAACACTGTAACCTCTTGAAACAAGCCATTAAGTTACCTAACCTGACCTGATACCACACACTTCACTCCAAATTCCAGACACTCCTGGCACTTTTGAGAGATACCCTTCCGAAAACTCTGGCACTCAAAGGGTTAAAAAACGGTTTGGATAATATGATGCAATATGTGTTTAATTCACTTAGGCTTTACCAATACATTTTGATTTCATACACTGATTTTTAAATGGTTCGAACAGGTTAAGAAACTGCAAGGTCTACCAATTGTTCATCACGATAGATATGTTTGTGATCTTCCACCAAAGCACCGATTTCCTATGGCCAAGTTTCATAAAGTTTTTAATTTTCTTGTTAAAGACTGGATCATCAACAGAGACAGGCAAGTGAGTTTTGGTCTGGTACCATATTACAAGTTTGTTATCTTGTAAATCAGAAGATAAAATAAGTACGGTATAATTACTTAGTATCTACATTAGTTTGTTTAAACTCTGAATAGGCCCAAATGCACTGTTTTGTCATTCGTTAAACATGTTTTTGCTATAATACCGTACTGAATACTGCAGAACCTAATGTACACCCACTAATCCCCTGTTGAGGTTATTTTTGTGGGCTCCATTCAAGAGTCATATGGGGAGATTCTTTAATTTCACTTAAGACCTGTTTAATGTCGATAGCCTACTTACAACACTGTGCAAAAAAGAGCTAACACTACAAATCAGTTGCTAAAATGTGGGGGGGTAGGGGGGTGGGGGGTGGGTGTGTGGGGGTGTGGGTGTGGGTGTGGGTGTGGGTGTGGGTGTGTGTCGGTGTGTGTGTGTGTGTGTGGGTGTGTGTGTGTGTGTGTGGGGGGGGGGTGTGGGGGTGTGTGGTGTGTGTGATGTGTGTGTGTGTGGTGTGTGTGTGTGTGTGTGTGTGTGTGTGTGTGTGTGTGTGTGTGTGTGTGTGTGTGTGTGTGTGTGTGTGTGTGAGGTCACATTTTTGTAAAATTTACTTCACATTTAGTAGGGATAACCTTCCTTTTAATTCCCAGTTGGATAAGTTCTTTGGACAAACAATCAAAATACCCCTGTCGTAGCAAACTTGCATACTCAGCGAATTTCCAATGCATAATATACGTCTTAATTCCACATAAAGCAGCATACCAAGTTCTATAAAAATATATTCACAAATAAGAGACGTATACAATTTTAATTATTCTCCATAAGAATAACATAGGGGATGAGTACATAGGTTTGCTGAAACAAGGAACATAAACAATTGGTTTCTATGCAAATATTAATAAAACTCAACTATGTGAAGTATACCTAGTTTCATCAATATACATTCATAAATAAGCGATATATCCCATTTTGATTAATCTCCATAAGAATAACATGGGGGATGAGTACACAAGTTTGCTGCAACAAGGAATGAAAAAAATGGGTGTTTAGGCAAATATCAATATAACTCAATTAGGTTATATAAAAGGTTTTATTAATTTATGTTCATAATTAAGGGAGACATAGCATTTTAATTTTTCTCCATAAGAATAACATGGGGGCTGAGTACGCAGGTTTGCTGCTACAGGTACCTTTAGCAAAAAATTGTTTTTTGAGCAAATATCAATTGATCACAACCAGATAAAGCCGTATACCAAGTTTCGTCAGTATACGTTCATAAAGAAGCGAGATATAATTATTTCAAATCAAATCAAATTGTCTTTATTGCCATCAGACAGTGTAAACAGCATTGGCATGAGTCAGTGTTACAAACATGTACTACAATTAAAAATGCAATATCCTTATAACAAGACATATTACAAATAAAACAAAATATATTTTACTGGTTAAGGAAATTATAGATACTATAATATGTTTTATCAGTAAGAAACTCCTTTAGACGTTTTCCAAATTGTTTCAGGGGGAGGTCAACTTTAAGGCCTGCAGGCAAAGAATTAAAAAGCTTAATACAGTTAAAAGAGATGTTACGTTGAAAAAAGGTTGTCCTGTGCTTTGGAATTGGAATGTTTAACCGTGGGCGGAGTGCGTATTTGGAAGAAAAACTATTGTAGAAAATTGTAGAAGAATGTTTTTTTGTAAAACATTATGGTTTCAAATATATACAAACAAGGGAAAGTAAGAATCTTATTCTGACGAAAAATAGTTTGCAGGATTCATTTCTTTTGAGTCCAAAAATTATCCGAAGGGCTTTTTTCTGTAGGCGAAAAATCCTATAGGATTTTGTCCTTGAATTCTCAAAACCCCAAATAGGAACAACATATCTAATATGTGGGTAAAAACAGCCATAATAAAGCGTACGCAATTTTCTTATTCTCCATAAGAATAGCATTAGACAACGTACTGTGTTTAGCACTTTCAATATCTCGGTAACCGATTGACGTAGAGAAATGATCAAAATATCAAATTGTGTGTTTTTTTAAGCTGAATCCAATGGTGAAAATTAAAATTTGATTTTTTCAAAAATTATATGCAAAAAGTTCAAAAAACCCTTTTTTGGGGTACAAAACCCCCCCAAAATACCCCTTTAGATAGAGCGATATGGCTGGTTTTAGAACTTAGTCATAAAATGTTGCTTAACACGTTTATACCAAATTTCATCAAAATCGGACCTTTTTTACCAGAGTTATCGCACCCACGGACACACACACACACACACACACACATATATATATATATATATATATATATACAGTTACGAACGAATGGTGTTTTTGGGGCCTGGGGACCTCAAACCAAAAAATTATCATGGTCCCAGGCCTAGGTCTTACCATGCCGACTATGGTAATAGCTTCTTCCCTATAGGGGAAATTTGCTAAAACTAACCCGCTCTTTTGGGGATTTTAATCTTTCAAATGTTTCAAAGGCTTATACAGTTATTCCCAATAGTTTTCCTAGCTCCGAATTTTGTGTGGAGTGCAATGCGCAGTCTATACCTCACAACACGTAATTAAATGGGAGCATTTTCCTACATCACTGTGCGGTGCGCACTGTGCTCAGCACAACAGGAAGCCTCCTCTGAGACCAGTCAAGTGCTGTCGTGGAGTGCAACAGACGTTGTTTCCGACTAAATAAATGTAGTTTTAATCGTTCAATAGTGACTTCGTGGCCAAAATTACCAAACTTTCAGAATTTGAGGAACTAAGTACCATGGTGAATTATTTAATGACAAGTCAAAATAATGAGCAGAATATGGTTTTGTAATTGAATTTAAATCAAATATACAAATATATGGCATCAGTCAAATGGTCGTACTTTATAAACTGCTCCTAAGTTTATTCATTCACACACAACGAGAAGTCAACAACTATACTCCCTATTCATACGTTACAGGGGATCAGTGTAGTGACAGTGCAGTATTAGAGACTCGTGATTGCTCTAAACACCAAACATCAACAACAAAATGCTGAAAAATACCTAAATACATGCTGCGCAGTGCGGAGCAAGGAAACACAACTGCGTAGTGCACTGAATAGCACGGAGAGCATTGCGTAATATGCAGTGCGCTCCGCACAAAATGCGGAGTTAGGAAAACTCAGCTTCAGAAAAGCTTAAGATAAGAATAAGAATATCTTTATTGTTATTAGTTACATTCTTTTACAGCTAGAAAGGCCAGCACAGACCATATAACATTGTCAAATTTCTAATACTAAACTGATCTAACAATAAGTAAATTATTACAACATTTTCCAAATAATTATAATGAACCCTAGCAAATAAAATTCATTCACCCCCCCAAAAATTCATCCACTGAGTAGTATATGTTTTGTAGAAGCAATTTTTTTAATTCAGGCTAGAAAGGCCAGCACAGACCATATAACATTGTCAAATTTCTAATACTAAACTGATCTAACAATAAGTAAATTGTTTCCAAATAATTATAATGAACCCTAGCAAATAAAATTCATTCACCCCCCCCCCAAAAATTCATCCACTGAGTAGTATATGTTTTGTAGAAGCAATTTTTTAAATTCAGTTCTAAATATATTTTTATTTACTATACTCTTTAAGTTGCCTGGTAATTTATTAAACAACTTCCTCCCCATGTACTGAGGAGTTTTTTGAAATAGTTTCAAACGGTGTCTTGCATGGGTACTAGAAATCATTGCAAAATCTAGTATTATAATTATGTTAATGTTGTGTTTCTTTTAAGTTCTGCAGATTATTTTTAACAAAAATTAGACACCTGTAAATATATAATGAGGGTACTGTCATAATGCTGAATTCTTTAAAAAAAGGTTTACAAGATTTCCTTTTTTATGAGAATGTCATAATTCTGATGTATTTTTTTTGCATTTTAAAAACTAATTTTGAGTGACTTGAGATTCTCCAAAATTCAATCCCGTAACTTATGATTGGAAAGAAAAGCCCATAATACATCAGCTTTGTTTGAGTTGAGTATAAGATTTAAAGTTAATGCTTATAAATGATTTTTTTAATATTAAAGTTCACAAATAAGGGCTACTTTTATTATAAAAATTAAAAACAAATAGGCTATAATCAGAGAAGGCCTATCCTATTTGTTTGACAAATTTTAGTTAATAACACATTAAGTACACAAATCAGGCCAATTATGTACTCATATTAGGTTTAGAAGATGGTTTTTGTTGGAATTTTTTGTCCGATTTACATAAAATTAGGTAGAGGCTTTATACAATCAGTTGGACAAGTTCGTTGGGTAAAACAATTGGAAAACCCTAAACCCATTTTCGGGATTTTTTTAAATTCAAATTTTTAGTTTTTGGTCCAAAAGAGGGAAAATACCCTAGGTGTTGTAAAATAAATGCATACTATACGATGGAAAGTAAAATACAAAACTCTGACTTATTGAGCCCTCCCTCATAGTTCTAGCACAAATATTTGCTGAGTTATTAAAGGAAATGTAAATTGACTAAACACTGTACGTTTTCTTATAGGGATTTTGCTTGTTTAAACCCGTTATTTGATTTTAAAGTTTTGAATGAGGAAATTCGCTTCTCATATGTCAGTGTGCTATATGCTCATTTTGATTCAACAAAGTATCGAAAAATTACAATTTAAATTCTACTTGTCCTACTGCAAAGATAAATTGTTGGTATGTTTGTGTTGCTCGCATGCAATTATTAAAGCCCAACTGTTATTTCAAAAATCTCCAATTTCCTAATTTTTTTTGGGGGGGTGATAGCTCCCTGTCCCCCATAGAGAGATGTCCCTGTAAGTACCACATGAATTATATAGATTCTTTTTAGGATACAAAATGAATTGAGATGAAATAGTACTTAGACTTAACGTTTATTTCATCAAGAAGGAGACATTTTTTAGTATTGTTTTGTTATCATGTAGCACATTGAACCGTGCCAGATAACGGCAGAGGTGGCAGCTAATGTCCATACTACCACATATATCGACAAGTTCTTCAATGGGAGGACTGATGGTAATGAGCAGCGTGCCACAGGATTTGTGTGGTCTGAAGGCCTGGCTTCTAGAGTTCGTTATGAAACAGGTAGATCAATTCTACCAACTCACTTTTCTTGCATTGACTTACCTGACAATTTTTTTAGGGTTATAAAGTTATTATATGAAGTTTGAAGTTGGAACATTTTGTATAGAAGGAAGGTTTTTCTAGTTTCTAAACCCTTTTTTATTTATTGAGGTAAATAACTGATATTTAATCACAATTTATCACAATTAATTATGTATCCATCCAAATATACAATTTCAATTTCATAAACAGACACTTATACAAAACACGTATGCCTAGGAGCATTGTTCTAACTTTACTAGGTGTACGCTCATTCCTCGCATATAAGGATAATTGAAACACATGATCAAACTTAAATTGAGTCTCATAAAAAATTCAATATCTAATTTGATTAACATCATCAGAATACATTCCATTATCATTTAACTGCCGCCAGAATCCGGGTTTTATGTCTATATAGCTATAGTTTTAGTCACTTCTCCCCTAAAAACCACTGATCGCGGTAGCTGAGTGGGTATCGCATTGACTCTTGGAGTGTAAGGTCGCAGGTTCGGATCCCGTCGCCGACCTAACATTTTATCCATAGAAAAACATTCATACATTTTATTACTTGTTTTTATCAAAGTAAATGTTGTATAAATCCGTAAATTTATTTATTTTTTAAATAAATTAAAGATTTCAGGCATGGTTTATTGTTAGGATTGGCATGGGTGCGTTATCTTAGAACAAACAGAGTATTTTGAGCTAAGCAGTGACTTTAGCAGTGTGGTTAATTTAACTTTTAAGAGACCAGCGAGTTTCCTAAATGAACTAATGTTAACAATTTCTATAGGCCAAGTCAAAATATCCTTAAGGATTAACAATAAGTCATCAGGTCCAGTTATTTAGATGACAATATGAGATTTCAATACATTGTTTTAATAGCCTAGGCTATCATGAAACTTCTAAAATGGCAAGTAGCCTAAGTGTATATGCCTACATTTTATAGCTGTAGGTCCAAGTTTATGATGAAAACAGCTCACTATAATCCAAACCTAGGATATGTCAAATCATTTCAGATAACCTGTACAAAAGGCTTAGTTTGGTTAGAATAGTTTAAAGCTTTTGTTTTGGTTCGCTACAACATTCCTGGTAATGTGTTTAAAGTATTTTACAACAGTTGCATTTAAAAACATGAGATTTCAATATATTGTTTCAATAGCCTAGGCTATCATGAAATTAAATGCTATAAAAATGGGTTGGTCCTAGACTGTACATGAATCTTCTAAAATTAATGGCAAGTAGCCTAGTGTATAGGCCTACATTTTATAGCCATAGGTCTAAGTTTATGATGAAAACAGCTCACTATAATATAAACCTAGGATATGTCAAATCATTTCAGATAACCTGTATAAAAGGCTTAGTTTGGTTAGAATAGTTTAAAGCTTTTGTTTTGGTTCGCTACAACATTCCTGGTAATGTGTTTAAAGTATTTTACAACAGTTGTATTACCAGTTTAATGTCGGCCTACTCTTACTGTAATCCAACCCTAGGATATGTCAAATCATTCAAGATAACTTCCAAAAAAGGCTGTTTGGTTAGAATAGCCTATAGCTGTTATTGTGGTTACCTACAACATTACGGGTAATGTATTTTAGGTAATGTAGACAATTTTAGCGAATTTCCACTATAGGGAAGAAGCTATTACCGTAGGTCTCATGGTAAGACTTAAGCCCGAGACCATGATAACCTTTTTTTGTGGTCCCCAGATGCCAAAAACACTATTCGTTCAAATTTATATATATATATATATATATATATATGTCCGTGAATGCGATAACTTGAGTAAAAAACGTCCGATTTTGATGAAATTTGGCTCAAATGTTTAAAGTGACTTTCATGACTTTAAGTTCAAAAACCAGAAAAATCGAACCATGGGAAAGGGGATTTATGGGGTTTTAAAATTTTCCAAAAATAATTTTTGCACTTTTTACCCTGGAATTTTTAAAACATACAATTTTTGATAACCATTTTATAGAGCAAAATAAATAAAAGCAAATAATATAGTATTTTGAATCATTAACCTAGGTTAAGTAGTTGCGGAGAAAATCAAAAAAACGTGTTCATAAAATCTCCCATGTTAATCTTATGGGAGAACAAACAATCATTTTGGTGTTTAAATTGTGATTCTATGTCCAACCGTTGCCGAGATATTCAAAGTGATAAACACAGTATGTTGTCCAATGTTATCCTTATGGAGAATATCTCAAATTTTATATTTTGATTATTTATGAACGTATATTGATGAAACTTGGTATGTGGCTTCACCTAGTACTGATTGATGTTTGCACAAAAAATTGATTTTTTGTTGACTATCCTCTTAGCAGCAAACCTGCATACTCATCCCTAATGTTATTCTTATAGAGAATACGTAAAGCTTTATATCTCCCTTACTTATGAACATAAATCATTAAAACTTGGTATGTAGCTTCATCTGGTTAAGTTATATTGATAATTGCAAAAAAACCCACATTTTTATCTTCTTTGTTGCAGCAAACCTACATTTTCAGCCTTAATGTTATTCTTATAGAGAATAAATAAAATGCTATACATCACTTATTTATTTAAGTCTTTTTATGAAACTTGGTAAGTGGCTTTATGTGGTAGTAAGAAATATATTCATGCATAGGAAATTCGCTGAGTACGCAGGTTTGCTGCGATGGGGGTATTTATTATTAATTTAATGAAAATATAACCTATCAATTAATTGTCCTACAAAATAAATTTTAAGGTTGTTCGCTTACTTTGACTAACTTCATCAAAGCTTTCTAGACAAATTGTGGCTTTGTATACTTTTTACACATGACAATCACAATATTACCAATTGTCTAAGATAATGTAATAAAACAAACTATTTTATAAGTGAAGTTAATATCTTAGTATCTACAGTTATCTATTTTGAAAAGTTATTTTGAGTTTTTCGATCTGCCACACGCTTCGTCTGCCACTGTTACAATCGTCGCCTCCGACGACTGACGGTATGTACACAGAATAGACATACTAAGGGAATATTAACTGCATTTTATTTTAAACGTACACTTAATAATTTTATAAAATAAGAAATATGCTCACAACTTAAAAATATACTTCAATTTATCTCTCTTGTGTGTTTTTTTGTTGGTAAAAAACCTTTTGTTATCCAGTATAACAAAGTATACTCTAGTAAACTAACTATTGTTACTCTGTTGTTGAAACATAGACGTCGGCTAAATTTTAACGATTCAAGTACCACTAAAATGGCTTCCAATGTTATTCTTATGGAGAATAAAATAAATTTGGTTTTAAGATAATTTTATTAATACTGAACAAAATTATCTGAATAACGAACTCGATCGAGATTTTGACCTGTTAAGTTTATCTGGAAAATTTGAAATTTAACTGTGGAGGCGTTTTCAAGTTATTTTGGTCATAGACACGCCAGTTTAGTTGATTCTCTTACCAGTCTAAGCAGTAAAGTTGTGTATAAGGATAAATTTCACTTCGTTCAATTATCCAATTAACAACATGCCGATTTGCCAGTATATTAATATTTTATGGAAAAATAGTATGCTGCATATTTAGTAGTTTTTTCTATTCCTCTGTCTAAAGTTTTTATTCTATGAAGTTGTCCTTGATTCCTTCTCTTTCATTGAGTCTTTGCTCTGATTTCATCATTAGTTATAGGTTGGAAACCGTTAGCTTGAGCAATAACTTTTATTGTTCTTATCTCCCACCTCCAGTATTATAATTATAGGGATTCAGTTTTACTAGAAATAGTATACAAAATGTCACCAATAGAATTAAGATTTACCGTAATAGAGTTTCTCGATCTGGATTTCACGTAAAAAAAATGTGAGTAGAATATTACATCCCAATATAGAAGGTTGAGGTTTGGAATTTGATACACCCAAAATTTACAAAATTGATTTGCAAAAATTGTGAAAAATTTTACATTGGCCAAAATTTATTTTGATAAAAGATTCAACACGCATCTGCTTTGAAGAACAACAAACTGGTAAGATATACTTTTGCAAATCACCTTTCAGGAAATTGCCACACTTTAAGGGACAGAGGATAAAACCTCAAAAATTCTCAAGAATTATAAGAAAGATAGTTCCAATGAACAAATCAAAAGTTTTTGTATTTATAATAAATAATTGAAAGATGGCAATAGCACATTATCGGAAGTTTTTTATTTATAAAAAGATGGCAATCAATATTATAATTCACATTTGTCTGTGGCTCCGTGCGTCCGTCCATCTGCTCCGTGCGTCGTCCGTCCGCGGCAGTTTCTCGAGCTGTAATGGCTTCCAAGCTACGAAAATATAATTTTTAGGGGTGATCGAGGTTGGGGAAGCTGCACGTGTCGTTTGTTTTTCTTGAAAAGAAACCTTATTTGAGCTATGGTAGCTTAAAATTTTATGTTTTTAGGCCATTTTAGCATATATTAGCGGAGTCGGGAGTATTCAGCTGTGGATATCTATTTCTTCAAGTTTTGTTCCTGAAACAGCTGATTATTTCCTGCGGTCGTGATACCGCAGCTGCCGTCAATACTAGTAGATTAGTAGAATATCTGAATTTGGCTCTAGTGGCTGATATCAATAAGTTATTTAAAAAAATACTAGGAGTACGCTCTTATATCGCGTATAAGGATTGAGTGATCGCGTAAAATACAAAAAAAAAAAAAATGTTTCAATTGACAATATACCAAATGGGCCCTCCATTATAACTGCAGCTTGACAATGACATACAAATCCAGAACATGACAAACAATGAGGCCTGAAACCTGTCAATCAGTCAGACAAAGTGCATATGAAGTAGTTACTCACCCCTCAGTCTCACTGAGGGCTGTATCATCTAGGCCCTCATAATAATATTAGCTGAAGATTTTGATAAAATATAATATGTTGGTGGCAATAAAGGTCCCCAATCAGTGAGAGCACGTGGTTTAAAAGTAGTTATTTACACTTTGGTTCCACTGGAGGACCCATCAGGATATTTATTTTATTGTAGCTTAATATTGCTGTAAAAATCTATAAGTATAAATACAGAACTTGATGAACAATACGTTTTAAAATCAGTCAATTGGTTTTGAATGCCTAAATATTTTAAACTCTAATCCAGAGGTTTTAATGTAACACATTAACCTTACTGGAGGGAGGGGGGCGGTGCCCCCCAGGCCTCCCATTGTTACTGTAGCTTGATACGGTTGTTCAAATACATAGACAACCTATAAATGCAGAACTTAAAAAACAATAAGGCTTAAATCATTCAATTTGTTTTTAAGAAGAATAAATTGCCTCATTTTAAAAAGAAAAGAAAAGTAGTATCTTATGTTAAATATAATCTAGGAAGAAATTAAAACTCTTTGACCCACTTCTTAGAATCCACGATTCATTGTGTCAAGGTCCAAGATTTTGTATACATCTTAATATATAAATATCCCCGTATCAGCAAACCTGCGTACTCAGAAAATTTCCAATGCATAAATATGCATATATATGTATCTTAATGTCACATAAAGCCACATATCAAGTTTCATCAATATACATTCATAAATAAACGATTTATGACATTTTAATTATTCTCCATAAGAATAACATGGCGGCTGAGTGTGCAGGTTTGCTGAAGCAAGGAACTCCAAAAATGGGGTTTTACACAAATATCAATATAACTCAAGTAGGTAAAGCCACATACCAAATGTGAATAATTTATGTTCATAATTAAGGGGGATAACATGTTACTTATTCTCCATAAGAATAACATGGGACTGAGTACACAGTTTGCTGCTACAGGAACTATCGGCCGAAAAAGGTTTTTTAGTGCAAATATCAATAGATATGAAGTAATATACCAAGTTTCATCAGCAAAAGTAAATAAATAAGCGAGATATACAATTTATCTTATTCTCCGTAAGAATAACATTGGACAACATACTGGGTTTAACACTTTCGATATCTCTGTAACCATTTGACGTAGAGCAATGATCAAAACACTAAATTGTGCGTCTTTCTAAGCTGATTCCAATGGAAAAAAACTAAAATTTGACTTTTTCAACAATTATATGTAAAAAGCTCAAAAAACCCACTTTTTGGATACAAACCCCCCCCCCAAAATACCTCTTCGGATAGGTCGATCCGTCTGGTTTTCTAAATTAGTCATAAATGCTGCTTTACACGTTTATACCAAATTTTGTCAAAATCAGATGAATTTTACGACAGTTATCGTGCTCACGGACACACACACACACACACACACACACACACACACACACACACACACACACACACACACACACACACACACACACACACACACACACACACACACACACACACACACACACACACACACACACACACACACACACACATATATATATATATATATATACAGTTTTTGAAAGAATGGTGTTTTTGGCATCTGGGGACCTCAAAATGAAAAGTTATCATGGTCATGGGCCTAGGTCTTGCCATGCCGACTACGGTAATAGCTTCTTCCCTATATGGGAAATTCGCTGAAATGGATCCCTATTTCCCTTGGCCACGCCATTACTTGAGAATTCGTGGACCAAATTGAATAATTATTTCTTGTTGAGTTAGTTTATGTCAGGACAAGGTTCTTATAAAAGAAAAATTTTTAATACGACCTAAGAGCTCTGCCCCACAGGCCTTCAAAGTTCCTATTGATTTTATCTAAGTTCAGTTAGTTACACCAAGCAGCTGTAAACATACTTGAAAGGCATATACATATGTTGATTATAGAAATAAAAAGCTACTTGAACGGAAACTCTCATTTTGGAAATAAAAAGAGTACTTCAATGGCAATTCAAACTCTTTTTTAGCGAATTTCCCCTATAGGGAAGAAGCTATTACCGTAGTCGGCATGGTAAGACCTAGGCCCGGGACCATGATAACTTTTCATTTTGAGGTATATATATATATATATATATATATATATATATATATATATATATATATATATATATATATGTATATAAGTCCATGAGCACGATAACTCTCGTAAAAATGATCCGATTTTGATGAAATTTGGTATAAACGTGTAAAGCAACATTTATGACTAAGTTCGAAAACCAGCCAGATCGCTCTATCCGAAGGGGTATTTTGGGGGGGTTTTGTAACCCAAAAATGGGTTTTTTGAATTTTTTACATGTAATTTTTGAAAAAATCAAATTTTAGTTTTTATCATTGGATTCAGCTTAAAAAACACACAATTTGGTATTTTCATCATTTCTCTACGTCAATTGGTTACCGAGATATTGAAAGTACTAAATACAGTACGTTGTCTAATGTTATTATTATGGAGGAAAAGTAAAATTTTATATCTCGCTTATTTATGAACGTATACTGACGAAACTTGGTATATGGCTTCATCTGGTTGTGGTTCATATTTGCTCAAAAAAATTTGTTTTTGCCAAAGGCACCCGTAGCAGCAAACCTGCGTAATCAGCCCCATGTTATTCTTATGGATAATAATTAAATGCCATGTCTCCCTTAATTATGAACATAAATTAATCAAATCTGGTATATGACTTCACCTAGTGGAGTTATATTGATATTAGCATAAAAATCCATTTTTTGTTTTCCTTGTTGCGGCAAACCTGCGTACTCAGCCCCAATTTTATTCTTATGGAGAATAATTAAAATTGTATATATCGCTTATTTGTGAATATATTTTTATGAAACTTGGTAAGTGGCTTTATGTAGTATTCAGACATTCATATCTATTGGGAATTCGCTGAGTACGCAGGTTTGCTGCTACGGGGGTATTTTTATATTCAAGTGAGCATAGCGCATGAGCTAATCCGGGAAGCGAGTGAGCGAAGCGAACATGCTTATCTTGAAAATGAACGAGTATTTGAATTAAAACAAATTCAATGACATTAGGACAGGACAACGACTGTTGGGCCAGCTAGTTATATATATTAATGATTACAGACGCTGTGTAGCATTTAAGTATCCAAAAACATAATGATCACATTCTTTTTAAGTAACGGTGTATTATAATCCCACTTATGTTTTATATTATTGACTATCTCAAGTTTAATTTATGCAAAATTTCTTTGCAGTAAAAAATAATATGGGGACTTCTGCTTGAAACAATATTTGATTGTGTATTAAGGGAGGAAAGTGCAACTTTGTTCCCTAAGGGAAATTGTTGGCGCCCGACACCGTAGGCCAGGGCGATAAATTTACACACAACTGTTTCCCACACCTCAAAAGCCACAAGTATTGATAAGTATTCACATTCACAATCGCTTTCCATTTTGGTTGCGTAATGCGTAATAACTAAACTCGGAACGTTAATTGCTGCTGGAGCAAAATATCAATCAGCTGATCCGATTCCCTTATAGCTGCAGCATTAATGATTGCAGCGAAATGTCAGCTGATTCTGTTCCGGGAGACAAAGTAGCACTATACTCCTTCAATACAAGGAGTAAAATTTGACTTTACTAAGTAGGTGGGGGGAAACAAAATTTATTATACAAGATAGGAACGACGTTTCCTTCCATTTTTAAAATGTATTGTATTAGTTCACACATAAGCAAAAAGTTAGAGAAAACTTAGTAAACAAATTTCATAATCGGCCTGGAAGGACAAGTCCTGCACAGTCCATTAACACATATATAATTCCAATTTCTGGTAAATAGTTCAACAAAATTTGATCAAAATGTTAAACAGGAGCATCTCTTTTACTTGTTAAACATGAAAAGTAATTTTTCACTGAGAAAAACATGTTTTCTGGAAATGAAAGTACCAATCTCTATAGGACAGAAGCTTCAATTTCAGATCAAAACTATTTTAATCGGTCCTTTAGTTTTTGTTAGTGGATTTACAAAAGGAATGTTGTTGATATTTGAACATGTGCTCTTATTAGAGCCAAAAATTAAAATTAATTTATTATTAGAAACAACACATCTAAACTAAACAAAGATATTGATGACATTAGTGTATGTCAAAACTTATTATAAGTTATATAGGTTAAGCTATTATAACCTATATAAGCATTATATTTAATAGATTTTGATAGTAATGTACCGTAAGTGATTTATTGAAAGTTGAACAATATTTGTCATGGGAATAATAAACGCAAACATTGTGCGTTAAAAAACACCTAAAAAGAAAAGAAATGTAATTATGACAAACTGCAGGCCAAAACCTTTAATTTAATACTAAAACAGTTAAAATTGGCACAGTAGTTTTTGCTAATAGATTTACGTAAAGAATTTTTTTTTTTTATGTTAATCGGGCTGTTTCGGGAGCTAAAAGTATTTTGTATTGAGAAAAGTCTATACTTATAATGTGATAGTTGTGCATTTGCGTGTATGTCCCAGGGGATTTTGAAAACGCCTACTCAAAACTGCTCTGGACCATAATGTTGTAGAGGATCAACAAATTGCAGTTAGGTACTTTTTTGTTTTTCCTCAAGACCTCAGGACTCTGCCCCAGTGGCATCAAAAGCCGCCATGTTATTCTTATTGAGAAAATGTTTTGTTTTAACGGCTCCTCAAATTTGCTCAAACCATAACACATTATTGGGGGAGTAAAAGACTGGATATTCTTATCAGTGCTTAGTGTGATTTCCATAAATCCCTTACAATGGTTGTTCCCGACAAAACATGTTTAAGATGAAAAACATGATTAGTGGAATCAACATTTGTTAGCTGGACAAATTATAAGACAATATCTTTTGAGATCGAATATAACTGAAATCTAAAAGACCTCCGTCGCAGCAAACCTGCGTACTCAGCGAATTTCCAATGAATAAAAAAGACCCACTGGCCCTCCATTATAACTGCAGCTTGACAAAACTGTACACAAGACAAAAAAAAGAAACGCACACTTGTTTTCGCATGTCAAGTGTGCGTTTGATATGTTTTGATTGTGTAATGTCTTAATATTACATTAAGCCTCTTACCAGAATTCATAAGAAATATAATCATAAATAAGCGATATTTAAAATATTCATTATTCTCCATAAGAATAACATTAGGGATGAGTACGCAGGTTTGCTGCAAAAAAACAAAAAATAATGGATTTTTATACAAATATCAATAGAACTCATCTAAGTCAAGTCACATACCGTACCAAGTTTCATCCATATACATTCATAAATAAGCGATATATAACATTTTTATTATTCTCCATAAGAATAACATGGGGACCGAGTACCTAGGTTTGCTGCTTCAGGAACCATAGGCGAAAAATTGGTTTTTTGTTCAAACATTAACAAACCACAACCAGATGAAGTGATATACCAAGTTTCGTCAGTTTATGTTCATAAATAACCGAGATATAAAATTTGCCTTTTTCTCCATAACAATAACATTAGACAACGTACTGTGTTTAGGATTTGTAATATCTCAGTAACCAATTGACATAGAGCAATGATCAAAATACCAAATTTTTTTAAGCTTAATTCAATGGTATAATTTAAAATTTGATTCCAATAAAAATTACATGTGAAAACCCCAAAAAACCCATTTTTGGGGTACAAAAGCCCCCCAAAACCCCTCTTCTGATGGTGCGATTTGTCTGGTTTTCGAACTCGTTCAGATAAATGGTACTTTACATATTTGTACCAAATTTTATTCAGATCGGACTTTTTTACGAGAGTTATCGTGCTTACGGACACACACACACACATATATATATATATATAAAAAAAAAAAAACGAATGGTGTTTTTGGCATCTGGGGACCTCAAAACGAAAAGTTATCATAGTCTCGGGCTTAAGTCTTACCATGAGACCTATGGTAATAGCTTCTTCCCTATAGGGTAAATTCGCTAAAACCGAAACCAGGGTAGACTTTCATAAGTGGAACGATATAAAAAACCGAATGAAATTGTTCGATAGGGTATAACGATTATTTAGGTTATTCGGTTATGGTTTCAGTTAGGCCTATTAAGGTTTAGGTTATTTAGGTTTCAGTTAGGCCTACCGTAAAACAGGCTTGACTCGGACACTTTTTTACTATTTTTAGGTTATAGTGCCTTCCCATTAACGTTGTCACCAATAAAAACCAGACCATTTTAAAGTGTTTGTACTATTTACAATATCCATTTACCTTTAGCCTAACTTATATATTATTATGTTGGATGTTATTATAACAAAAATAAATACCCCCGTAGCAGCCAACCTGCGTACTCAGAGAATTTCCAAAGCATATATATATATATATATATGTACCTTAATACCACATGAAGCCAAATACGAAGTTTCATCAATCTACATTTTTAAATAAACGATTTATGACATTTTAATTATTCTCCATAAGAATAACATGGCGGCTGAATATGCAGGGTTGCTGAAGCAAGTAACCAAAAAATTGGGGTTTTATCAATATAACTGAAGAAGGTAAAGCCACATACCAAATTTTATGAATTTATGTTCATAATTAAGGGAGATAACACGTTACTTATTCTCCATAAGAATAAAATGGAAGCTGAGTACGTAGGTTTGCTGCTACGGGAACTATCAGCCGAAAAATGTTTCTTAGTGTAAATATCAATATACCACAACGATATGAAGCAATATACCAAGTTTCATCAGGAAAGTTCATAAATAAGCGAGATATACAATTTTTCTTATTCTCCATAAGAATAAAATCGGACAACGTACTGTCTTTAGCACTTTCAATATCTCTGTAACCATTTGACGTAGAGCAATGATAAAAACACCAAATTGTGCGTATTTTTAAGCTGATTCCAATGGTAAAAACTAAAATTTGACTTTTTCAACGATTATTTGTAAAAAACTAAAACAACTTATTTTTAGGGTACAAACCCCCCCCCCTCAAAAAAAAATACCTCTTCGGATAGGTCGATCTGTCTGGTTTTTGAAATTAAAGTCATAAATGCTGCTTTAAACAATTATCCCAAATTTCGTCAAAATCAGACTATTTTTACGAGAGTTATCGTGCTCACGGACAAATATATATATATATATATATATATATATGTATACAGTTTTGAAAGAATGGTGTTTTTTGGCATCTGGGGACCTCAAAATGAAAAGTTATCATGGTCCCGGGCCTAGGTCTTACCATGACGACTACGGTATTAGCTTCTTCCCTATAGGAGAAATTCGCTAATCCCTAAAGGGTAAATTCGCTAAAAATAAATAAAAGTGTCCGGGTTAACCTCCACATACGGTCTTGAACCGGACATCCACCTAACTAACGTTATAACGTATAAAGTAATCTCTTCTTCCCATAGTTGGACGGTGTTTTGAGGTCTGCAGATGCCTTTGCACCAATCAAAGGCTTAAAAGTGAAATAAATACAAAATTGTTATGGGTTGGGGATGAAAAAAGGGTATTCTTACGTCACGTTTCAGCTGTTTATTCTTTGCAACTAAAATGAAACTAAACAAAGAACCATTAGGGGAAAAGACGTTTAAAAGACAGTTAGAAACAAGGGGCCCATTATATTTTCCACGGACATGATTACTTATGGTCGATTTAGACAAAGAATACTTTTTTGCCACTGCTCTTATAATTAATACCGTATCAGAGCTAAAAACCACAATGTTGTTATTAGTTATGGCGGGAATACTGTGTTTACGGCAGAAACGAGTCGTAACGGTTGAGAAGAGCGGAGCGACTCAGAGGAGAAACGATGGACGACTATGACGTCACTGCTCACAAGCATGACGTCATAGTTTTCTTCTTTTAGGCATGTGCCGTCTGCTGCTGTTTGAACTGACATCACAGATCACAGTCTCTGACTGTCAGAATAGGCTTTAGGCACTGACTATATACATGAGTCGCTCAGTTTTGTCCATACATGTATTTTATTACATAGGTACCTTCAATTATAATTATTCTGTATTATATGAGTGACCAGATAAATTAATATGTTTTGAAGATAATTTGTATGGTGCAGTGTGACACTTATTCTAGGCTCTGCCAGTCTATCATAAATATATTGGTACTTCATGTCTGCTGTGACGGTTAGGACTCTGGGTTAGTTTATCTTAATAAAAATAAATACCCCCGTTGCAGTAAACCTGCATACTCAGCGAATTTCCAATGAATATATAACATAACACATTAAAACACTTAACAGGATTTATAAGAAATGTATTCACAAACAAGCGATATTTAAAATATTTATTATTCTCCATAAGAATAACATTGGGGATGAGTACGCAGGTTTGCTGCAACAAGGCACACAAAATAATGGGTTTATATGCAAATATCAATAGAACTCATCTCAGTGAAGTCACATACCAAGTTTCATCCATATACATTCATAAATAAGCGATATATAACATTTTAAGTATTTTCCATAATAATAACATGGGGACCAAGTACCTAGGTTTGAAGCTACAGGAACCATAGGCGAAAAATTGTTTTTTGGTGCAAACAACAATAAACCACAACCAGATCAAGCCATATACCAAATTTTGCCAGTTTATGTTCATAAATAAGCGAGATATACAATTTTTCTTTTTCTCCATAAGAATAACATTGGACAACGTACTGTGTTTAGCACTTTCAATATCTCGGTAACCAATTGACGTAGAGCAATGATCAAAATACCAAATTGTTTGTTTTTTAAAGCTGAATTCAATGGTATAAATTAAAATTGGATTTAAATTAAAATTACATGTGAAAACCCCAAAAAACACATTTTTGGGGTACAAAACCCCCCAAAAACCCCCCTTCGGATGGTGCGATTCATCTGGTTTTCGAACTTGTTCAAATAAATGGTACTTTACATATTTGTACCAAATTTCATTAAGATCGGACCTTTTTTACGAGAGTTATCGTGCTTACGGACACATATATATATATATAAATATATATATACATATATAAAAATTTGAACGAATGGTGTTTTTGGCATCTGGGGACCTCAAAATGAAAAGTTATCATGGTCTCGGGCTTAAGTCTTACCATGAGACCTACGGTAATAGCTTCTTCCCTATAGGGGAAATTCGCTAAAAATACCCCCGTCGCAGCAAACCTGCTTACTCAGCGAATTTCCAATGAATATATAACATAACACATTAAAACACTTAACAGGATTCATAAGAAATGTATTCACAAACAAGCGATATTTAAAATAATTATTCTTCATAAGAATAACATTGGGGATGAGTACGCAGGTTTGCTGCAACAAGGCACACAAAATAATGGATTTTTATGCAAATATCAATAGAACTCATCTTAGTGAAGTCACATACCAAGTTTCATCCATATACATTCATAAATAAGCGATATATAACATTTTAAGTATTTTCCATAAGAATAACATGGGGACTAAGTACCTAGGTTTGCTGCTACAGGAACCATATGCGAAAAATTGTTTTTTGTGCAAACAACAATAAAACACAACCAGATCAAGCCATATACCAAATTTTGCCAGTTTATGTTCGTAAATAAGCGAGATATACAATTTTTCTTTTTCTCCATAAGAATAACATTAGACAACGTACTGTGTTTAGCACTTTCAATATCTCGGTAACCAATTGACTTAGAGCAATGATCAAAATACCAAATTGTTTGTTTTTTTAAGCTGAATTCAATGGTATAAATTAAAATTTGATTTAAATTAAAATTACATGTGAAAACCCCAAAAAACACATTTTTGTGGTACAAAACCCCCCAAAAACCCCCCTTCGGATGGTGCAATTCATCTGGTTTTCGAACTCGTTCAAATAAATAATACTTTACACATTTGTACCAAATTTCATTAAGATCGGACCTTTTTTACGAGAGTTATCGTGCTTACGGACACATATATATATATATATATAACTATATATATATAACTATATATATATAACTATATATATATAACTATATATATATATATAACTATATATATATATAACTATATATATATATATATGTATATATATATATATATATATACATATATAAAAATTTGAACGAATGGTGTTTTTGGCATCTGGGGACCTCAAAATGAAAAGTTATCATAGTCTCGGGCTTAAGTCTTACCATGAGACCTACGGTAATAGCTTCTTCCCTATAGGGGAAATTCGCCAAAATTTGAACGAATGGTGTTTTTGGCATCTGGGGACCTCAAAATGAAAAGTTATCATGGTCTCGGGCTTAAGTCTTACCATGAGACCTACGGTAATAGCTTCTTCCCTATAGGGGAAATTCGCTAAAATAATTGATGGTGTCGGGACAAGCGGAACTCAAGAACACAAATGTGGTTGAAATATTTATGATAAACTAACCTACCGGTAGCCTAACTGCTGTTGCGTGCTGTAAATAATGGTACTCTATATAATTTTTAAATACCAATTAGTCAAACTTCCGACATTGTGGATAACATACATAAATAAACATCACAATAATGTGTAACTTATTAGCCTATTATGTTAAATTGACCAAGCTTAACTGTTGGTCATCAACAGTAAAACTGTTGTGCAGTTAACATAAGCATTTAGATCTATAAGTGCATTTTAGGAATCAATGTAAGGTAAACATTACATCAACATGTGTGGGTTGAACAAAAATTTATAATAGGCTTTTTTATTTTCTGGGAGTATGTAAAAAATCAGTTAGGGAAGGAGTTTTTAATAAATTAAATTTGACTTGCTGACTGATTTTAATGTAGGATACTTCACAACCATTTGTACTAACTCTCTAATAAATAAATCCCTAACTAACGCCAAACAAACACCAGATCGCAAATGCAATGCAATTGCAAACTTGTGAGTCATTGAATAAATTGTGCAAACAAGTGAATCCACTTGAAAACTACGACGTCATGCTTGTGAGCAGTGACGCCATAGTCGTCCATCGTTTCTCCCCTGAGTCGCACCGTGAGAAGAGTCACATCCATGGAGTATAATTAAAGTGTTACTTTAAAAAATTTACACTGATTTTGAGTTTGAAAAGTTTTGTATGTGGAAATTCACTTCCCTCACGTCAGCGTGCTGCGTGCGAACTCGTTTTGTATTGCTATAAGTAAGCATTTCCAATTCCATCTCAATTCAGTTTGGAGTAAACAAAGATAAAATATGAGTATTTTTCACTGAAAATGTACTATATTCAAATCTATTAATCAACCAAATTAATAACAGATAAGACTTGAACAGACATAATAAATGCTTTAACTACTGATATTGAAAATATTTCCTGAAGCCTTACTGATAACTTTTTAATATATTTTAGAAAATAAATAAAGAGAACCAAACAATCCATTTATTTTCCAAGCATTGTATATTTTTGATTTGAGTATATATGTTTTTAAATCAGTAAATAGTAACAATAGGTGCTCATTGTTGATAGAGTGGGGTCGAATCGCTGATTGTATTCGTAAAATATACGTTCCGGTAGTCGTTCGGGCCTGTAAAACGGGATTGGGCTTCATTTTTCGCTGGGAAAATGAGGTACGATTGTCAATTGTTACGATTAATCACGGTTAGATTGTGAATTTTGGCATATATTGAGGCTCTGTCATCATTTTAGGTTAATAAACACCACGTTGTGGCCGTCAATTTCGGACTTTAGAATGCGAGGAACGGTTGTTTTTGGCAAATATAATGCTGTGAAATTGCCTATTTTGTTTTGCTATTTCCGTGGATAATATGCTGGTGCGCTTGCCGCTTCAGGCCAATAAAACGTGGTCTGCTATACCAACAAATTCAGTCATATTGGTGTTTTTGAACACCATGTTGCGGTAAAATTTAAACACGGCCTAAAATGCGTTTCGGACATCGGTTTTTGTATATAAAGCACGACCCGGCTTTATATATTACCGAGAAAATGCGGTCCGATTGCCGTTTGTGAGCGATTAAGTACATTTCCGGCATAAAATACAGTTTGTACTCAATTTTTTGGCCGACAACAAAATTTGTGGTCGTGTTTATGACTCATGTATATATTCAATGGTAATATGCTGTAAATTTATCGCAAAAAAATACCGATTTTGGCTGATAACTACATACGCCCGGTCAGTAAATTTCTCTAAAAACACAGTTTGACCGTTTTCAGGCTAAAATGTGGCTCGATTGACGTTTTAGACGGCAAAGTGAAAATATATTGCTATTTTAGGCCGATAAAATGTGTTTCGATCTTAGTTTTGGTAAAATCTTCGACTTCGAAAATTACATACTTTGATACTTCCGCTGGCGTGTTAGCCTTTAAGACAGCCACACACTACCGGACTTTTTCCCGAACAAAACATCGGACCGATCAGGATTTGGGGTCGAAGGGAGACAATCCTGTAGTTAATGGGGCCTCCGAACCAGACATCGAACAAGACTTCGGACCAGACATCAGACCGAGCGCTCACGAGGCGGTTTTTTTAAGAAAGATCAAAGAAAGATCGGTCCGATGTCTTGTTCGGGGTCTGGTTTGGGGTTCGGTAGTGTGTGGTACCTCCATACGCTGCTCCGAGCGCCGGCGCTGTCACGAGCCCCGCCGCTAGTGATACGACGACGGTGAGGGTTGCAGTCTTGACTGTTGTCATTTTAGTTTCCAGTTCACTAGTTTATGTAAAGTAGTCTGCACTATGGAGTGGTCTGAGGTAAAAACTTAGATGTTTATTTCCGAGTACAACAATAGGCCAGTTTTGTGGGACTTGACCCATCCTTCACTACCACAAAGTGAAGAGGAATGACGCTTGGAGAAAAGTGGGTTAAATCGTGGGGAGGTGGGTGACATGGGTTAAGTGGGTGAAATCAACAGACAAGTACACTGCCGACTTGCACAACGGCAACTAACGTCGTCCCCACCGTTTTTACCCCGCTCGGTGGTTTTCGCGCTCAATCTGTCCGATCCGATGTCTTGTTCGGGGTATTGATCGGGAAGAAGTTCGGAGTGAATTTAGCTACCTTCGTGCCTTGCTCCCAGCTCGATCCGATGTCTTATTCGAGCAAAGGTCCGGTAGTGTGTGGCCGCCTTTAAATTACAGTTTGGGTATAAACTATTGTGGTTTCCCTTGGCCGATAAACAACCTTTAGGCCTACTTGACGTTTTCGGTTTAAAAGTTACGGCGACCATGAATTGCGGTCAAATTGCAATTTTTTATCCGAAAAAACCGGTCAAACCGGTAAAACCGGTGCTGATTTTGATCCATGAATTCAAGGCAGTCGTCTTTTTAGGCCGATAACACACATATTGGTCAATAAAACGCGTTCGGATATTTTTTACTGCCGATGAAATTATTATTGATATGGAATTTTTATCAAATTTCCAGGGGAGGACTCCCGGACCCCCCACCCCTGAGGGGTATTCTATACACCCCATCCCCAAAAAAACGCGGGTATTTCCCCCCACCCAATGTGACTCCCTGGATCCGCCCCTGATCGTGCCTGAATTTTACTTTGTAACAGTAAGTAACAAATTCTTCTGTAACTTTAAAAAACGGATTCTAAATTACAAAAATAGCGAAAACTTACATATAACAAAGGTTAGGATGTTGGTGATTGGAGTAAAATATCCCACAGTTGTATACTTATGGAAAATTGTTATGGAATAGTTCGGGGACACCCTGCACATTTATTTAATACAGTATTTTAAGAAATTAATATGATCAATGTATTATGATTAAAGAAATTTGTTAAATTGTAATTCTTAATATTAAAAACCATTTTATATTTATAATTAATGTTTTAAAATAATAATTTTATTAGTTTTTAATACAGTAAAGCTATCCTAGCTTATTTGGGCCTAGATAATTGTAACCTCTAAACCGGTAATTTAAATTTAATTTTTTGGATAGTTCGAATGTAATTACCGCGGTCCCTTGAGATTCTAAATATCCGAGTTCCACTGTATTTAAATGTGCTCACAACTGTGTCAAACCTTTTAATGATAAAATCTGTATAGACTACAAGAAATTTACTCATCAAAACTATAAAGTGAACGCTCAAAATAATGATATATTTAAGATGAGTTGTCGGCGACATTGAAAGGCACATCAGTGGAAAATAGTAAGCAAACCAACCCTAGTCAACCAGTCGAGCCGCGGGCCGTGCGGCGAAGAACGAGTAGACGGAAAGACAGTGCTGCGTGTGGGGAGGGGGAGAAATGAGGAGAACACGCTCCTCTCTCCCCCCAGCCAGATCACACACACTCACAGCACTGGGCGAGTTGTCTTCCTAGCGGCGCGCGGTGGCGACTTGTAGAACTACTGCTCCTCACCGCCAGACTAGCCTAGCGGCCAAACACCCTTAACAAATTGTAAATGATTACATTAAGCTTCTTGAGTTTTTTTGTCATATGGAATTATCAACACAAGCCGTTGAACTGTTTCCCTGGTGTAGGCAGTATAGTTCTTGTACGATAAGCTGTTTTTTAGTCTTAAAAAAGTTTATTGCTGTTGCTGATTGTTTAATTGTAATTTTAATGTTTTTCCTATCGAACTAATGTTTAAACATATGGACGCAGCAGTGAACTCGCTAGGTTGAAGGCAAATGAAAATGATTTGTATTAGGCCTAATCAATAAATGCCGTCCCGTACTTCTCGCGAATACGCCTGAACACATATACGGCCGAACTCCGAATGTTCTGAGTAATCCCGAGAAGTGTGGGAGCTGCACAAACTCTTTGGCAACAGTACACTATCGCCGAATGATTTGCTCAAATGCTCCACCGAGTGATCGGAACGAGTCGTGACAACGAATTTTGCACCAAATTAAACGAATGTGCACAATGAAGTAACCAGTACACGCTCGCCCAATACCATGCAATACCATGCTCGCCCATTCGCTTCCGCTCGTCACATTTGATTCAAGCCAAAAACCAGACAAAAATCGGAGCACAGGCAAACACGAATCATGGCGAGGTGAACTGTCCCAAACATAAACGAGCAAACTGAGTAAACTATCGCGCTCGCTTTTGTTGGGCCATTGTGTACTGGTAGCAAGAATATGGGACGGAATGTTCAGTGAACATTCGGGAGGATGTCCGGTCGAATGTTTAGGCCTGGTCGCGAGATGTGTGGGACAGACTTAACCTATATACGATCTTTGCTTAACAATCACTTCGCGTTTGCAATGTTTTGGTTTGGCACGTAACAGATGATTCTCACAAGCGATTTTTTTTAGTCAATAAAAGCAAGATGTATAGGTAGCTATAGTTTGTTCTTTTTTCTGTTCTTACAAATGTTAATTATTGTCATATTGTAAAGTTGCATTGGTGATAGCCGTCAATAAATAAATAAATAACCAAAACATCTAATTTTATTTGGTAACTTACCGTACGTTTTATTAACGAGATATTAATTTGTTGAACAAATTAAGACTTTCTACTGTTAATGAGTGGGAATTATATTTTCTTGTTGACCTTTGAGTTGTCATTTTGTCGTCTGTCGTCTGTCTGGAGTCTGGACCAAATTCCCGTAGTTCACCGTCCGTCAGGCAAGGTTTTGACATAGAGTACCAATAAAGTTATTAATTATAATAGTATGTAAAAATAAGAATGCATCTTTTAATTAGTATAAAATAAAATATACATACAACTTTTAAAAGCTAATAATATTTAAACCTTAGTTTTTGTGTTTCAAGTTACGAAAATAAGTTTTTTTCCTAGTCAACATGAACATGAATAACTACAGTTTTGTAGTGAATCTATGACACTGTGACTTACGTTACTCTATACTTGAAACATAGACGTTGGCTAAATATCAACGATTCAAGGAGCACTAAAATGGCTCCCAATGTTAATCTTATGGGATAAAAAATAGATTTGTTTTAAAGATAATTTTATTATTACTTATCCAAATATTCCCAATAACGAACTCGACCGAGATTTCGTACTATAGAATCTATCTTTAAAGTTTGAAGTGGATCTGTAGAGGCGTTTTTGAGTTATTTATGACAAAGACACGCCAGTTTGAGTTGATTCTCTTACCAGTGTAAGCAGTAAAGTTATGTATAAGGATTTCATTTCACTCAATCCAATTATTAAAAGAATTTCTTGATTTTTGTTCGGGGATTTTCAATCCCTAAAACTATCATTTTGTCTAAATATTTGTTATCAGTGAAAAGCTCTTACTCTCTTTTGGTGTTTTGAAAAACTTCCACCTTCAGAGCTTTGTCCCATAGGCTTTAAAAGTTCCATTATTAATCTTATGGAGTTATATTTGATTTAGTTAGTCAGCTGGTTACAATGTCAAATAAACTGTAAAAAAATCTGGTCCTATGACTGCTAGATTACAATCAATACCCCGTTGCAGCAAACCTGCATACTCAGCGAATTTCCAATGCATATATACAGCCACTTACCAAGTTTCATATATACATATTAAAAAATGGGCCATATATTAAATTTTAATTTTTCTCCATAAGAATAACATGGGGATTATGTACTCAGGTTTGCTGCAACAAGGAACAGAAAATATTAAGTTTTAATGAAAATATCAACTGAACATAACCAGGTGAAGCCACATACCAAGTTTCATTTGTATCCATTTATAAATAAGCAATTTATACAATTTTAATTATTCTCCATAAGAATAACATGGGGGCTGAGTTCGCAGGTTTGCTGCAACAAGGATCACAAATTATGTTTTTTTTACACAAATGTCAATATAACTCAACTAGGTAAAGCTACATACCAAGTTATATTAATTTATGTTCATAATTAAATGAGGCATACTATTTTTCTTATTCTCCATAAGAATAACATGGGCGCTGAATACGCAGGTTTGCTGCTACGGGAACCATCGGAAACATTTTCTTTTTTTAAACAATTATCAATAGACCACAACGAAATGAAGCCATATACCAAGTTTCGCACGGATACGTTTATAAATAAGCGAGATATACAATTTTAAGAATAACATTGGACAACGTACTGTGTTTAGCACTTTCAATATCTCGGTTACCAATTGACGTAGAGAAATGATCAAAACACCAAATTGTTCGTTTTTTTAAGCCAAATCCAATGGTGTAAACTAAAATTAGATTTCTTAAAATACTATATGTAGAAAACTCAAAAAACCCATTTTTAGGGTACAAAACCCCCTAAAATACCCCTTCGGATAAAGCGATCTGTCTGGTTTTCGAACCTAAAGTCATAAATGTTGCTTTACACGTTTGTACCGAATTTAATCAAAATCGGACCATTTTTACGAAAGTTATCGTGCCTACAGACACACACATACACACATATATTGAACGAATGGTGTTTTTGGCATCTGAGGACCTCAAAACGAAAAGTTATCATGGTCCCGGGCCTAGGTCTTACCATGCCGACTACGGTAATAGCTTCTTCCCTATAGGGGAAATTCGCTAAAACTAAAACTTGACTTTTCAAAAATGATATGTGAAAAACTCAAAAAACCCATTTTTGGCATACAAAATCCCCTAAAATACCCCTTCGGATAGCTCGATCTGTCTGGTTTTCGAACTTAAAGTCATAAATGGTACTTTACACGTTTATACCAAATTTTGTCAAAATCCGACTATTTTTACGAGAGTTATTGTGCTCACGGACACATATATGTATATATATATATAAATATATACCGTTTTAAACGACTGGTGTTTTTGGCATCTGGGGACCTCAAAAAGAAAAGTTATCACTGTCCCGGGCCTAGGTATTACCATGCTGACTACGGTAATAGCTTCTTCCCTATAGGGGAAATTCACTAAAATGTGAGAGGATACATTTAAATTAGGAAACCCCTTGAAATAATTTGTCAAAATAATAAAAAGGTTTATTTATCAGGTTTATTTTTAGTATGTTAAGAAAAGACTTTTAGTTGTTATTGCACATAAGTTCCCTTGGTAAATGCTTACAAAATGTCCGGTAATGGCCATGTAGCTTGCTTTATTTTGCAAGGTTCTAATCTATGCCAGACTATGGTTTCTCATATTGCAAGGGGGGAACTGTCCTGAGAACTCTGTACCTGATTATCTCTAATCATTTTCCAATTAGTGAAACCAACTACCTGCAAACAACATAGAGGTTCATTCAGAAAAATAATATTTGATATTATAAACCAAGAAGTAAGTAAACATAAGTTCACATGGTATATTGTTAATTCTATTCAGTCCTAGTGTTAGGTATTGATCATTCATTGAAACCATTAGAGAATTTACTTTTTATTTTATTTTTAGGGTTCATCAGGGAATAGATACATGCATTTGTTAACTTGAGGATGGACTAAAAGGGGGGGAGGAGAAGGTAGTACGGAAGTTCAGAAGTTTGCTTTTAACTTTTAACCCTGTAATTAATAATTTACTGCTGGGGCAAAATATATTCTCAAGGTTGTTCATAATTTGTAACGGAATTGAGTGATTTTAATGTTGTTTGGTAGCTTATTGCTGTATTGTTTGTATATAAATGATCTGAGCCAGGGCTTATTGGATTAAAATGTTCTTATGCATACTGTTTCTATATGTTTTGTTTTCCAACTTAGAGGGGGCCTAGAATTGGAAACATTCCTACAAGGCACACCTTTGCTAGGCTGGCTTGATCAGAATTACCTGAAAGCAAACTCCTCTAAAATGAATCTTCTTGAGTTTAACACTTTGACTGCGCGTGGGACGCTGGCATCCCATCGTGGTCCCGTGGTGCACGCGGGGGGGGGGGGGGGGAGAGGCACCAGCTTACCACTAATTCCTCTTAGAAACAATGACTTAGCGTGAGCTCAGGTTGGGCCGGAGGAAGACGATATTTTTTGCGCTCAGGATGCGAGCTTTATTTTGGTGTAGGTTGGTAGTAAATTTCCCCCAATATTCCGTCCGTCACGGGACTTCCCTGCATTAATTTTCGTCCCACTTACTCCTTCTAGAGGCGACCCTGGTCGACTACTGCTGCAATCGGGATTGTGCTGCGACCTGTTGGTGCTTTGAAGAACTACTTCCAGTTGTGTTGTAACGCAGTATGGCACCGTACAGTGTTTTTGTCATTCGTTAGCCGGGAATTGAAAATGTGACCGCACCTATCGGAACAGTTTCCGTGTTGCAGGAACACGCCCCACGACCCACGCGCAGTCAAAGTGTTAATAGAAGAAACCGTTAAGATAATATATCAATCAGTATACATATTGGTGAGACATTTTTTAAATCTAATACTGAAGTTTTGATAATATTCAAATTTCAAATTTGAGTCACATATTAGTCTTGTATGCAAGAAGCTATCTTGCAGCGTATCTTTGTTCTCAGAAGACTGTCAGTTTTTGCTTCAGTTTTCTTCTTTCAGCTTATTATGGAATCATACATCCGTATATGCCGAATGCAGTAGCAAGCTGAGATTCTGAAAGAGATAATGTAAAAGCTGTATTTAGGATGCAGAAAAATGCACTGTGGGTAATGTTTAGACTTCCTAGAATTTGTTCTTGATATGTATTTAATGCTAATAATATATTGACTTGCTTCAATTTACATCTTGGAGACACTGTCTTTTCTACGACAAAACTTTAGTATCCTCTAGGTTTGCTTCCTGTAAATCAATACACTCAATAAGTAAATCAAGACTTGCACATTAAATGACCCTCCAGACTCAACATTTTTCTAAAAAAAAAACAAAAAACACCTATTTTACCAAGCAGTTATAGTGTTCAACACAGCCTTCCAATGTACGTGCAAAATGAAGACTACAATAAATTTAGAAAAGAATTAAATAAGTTATTAATTAGAAAACACACTATAGCATACAAGACTTTGTAAAAGATAAGATCCCATTATTAATTTAAGATATTTTGTATGTAGATTGAGTGTAATTTTGTTTTATATATAAAATGTACAAAGTTGCATTTTCAAAGTGTTTTGTCTAAATTCGGAATAAAGAGTTTGGAGCATTGCAGGAGGCACTCTGTTGGCGGCGAGGCTGTGTTTGCAGAGCGGGCTGGCATGCTCTACTGCAGGGGGCACCCATCACGCTTTCCCTGACAGGGGTGCTGGCTTCTGTCTGATAAATGACTTAGCTGTCACTGCTCAATACCTTATAAACACCGGAATGGTCAGCAAAGTCCTTATTGTGGACCTGGACGTGCATCAGGTGAGCAAACCTTTTTGTTTCATACATGTACAGAAAGTATTGTTTTTGTCAACATGTTCAAATTTGAGTTATGGGTGGAAGTATTCCTTTTCATGCTCTCTGAACCCAAAAAAGTTGGTTTTTGGGTTCAGAAAAGTTGGTTTTTGGGAAAGAATAACCGTAAAATGTTGCAGTTCCATTAGTGTTAAAGCTTGCAAGTGGCTTGTTGGCAGATAGGTAAATAATGTCCAAATTAACTATGTATGGCAATACCATATAAGCTTCCCTGTTCTTATTTATCTCTATAAACACAGTTTTACAGAAATCTTTAATACAATACACACCACATAGCCCATCTTTCTCTGCCAACACATCCACACAGGTAAACTTACTGGGGTCCAAAGCGAGGGTGTGATACAAATAATAAAGAAAGATATTGACCAAATACGACAAATACGACAAAAGTACGAAGATCCTGTAGCAATTCCCTACAAAATAGAGCTTGCAAATGTTAAAAAAATTAAGGATTTGTTGGAACACCTTCCCAAGATATTTCATGATTTGGAAAAAGAAATATACTATCTTATGGATTTTGATATAACACTAGATTTAGCTGGATTATTTAATAAAGAGGAAATGTGCCAAGATCTAACAGAAAACATTGACTTTTCTTACCAAGGGGAATATAAGGATGGTTGTAGCGTTATTGTAGGTAATAACCATGTTCCATGTTAGTAAAGACTATTTACCCTAGTTTAATGCAAATAGCAGGGTAAAAATATATAATAAATTTACATTCCAGATTACAAGCCTCGGAGTAGTTAAGACTATAGGAAACCATATAATCAACTTTGTAAACTGTCCAGATGCAAGACTAAAAGAAACATTTTCATCTAAACTAGCTAGAGAGAATGGAATAACAAGATTAGAGGCAACAATCTATAACTATTGTAGAGGTTTTGGTAAAGAGTTTGAACCTTTAAGAGATTGTTTAAGCCTAATAGAAGACAACAAAGGATACTTCCAAAATGGTCCATTCTATATTGTACCCCTGCATAAGATGTGATGAAAGTTGCCAATCAATTACAAAACATTTGTTGTCTGGTGTTTAACCCTTTGACCGCCAAGAGCCTATATATAGCCAAGCGCCGTGTTGTGATAGAATGCCAAGAGCCTAAATATAGCCAGGCGCCTAGCGAGCGTTGAACGCCGAGAGCCAATATATAGGCTCATGACTATTTTGCATTTTACTCAGTTATTTTCCATTGTATTTTGATGAAAATCGTACCATTGTCTTTGTGATGAATTCGCTGTTATAGTACAACATATTTTTTTGGTTTGTTTAAACTTTTTATATAGTATACACGTTCTGAAAACTCTCGATATTCGTAAGGTAGTGGTGAACACGTAGTGTGACTGCCGGTTTGTTTACTGTTTCCGCCCGTTTATATTTTAAAAATCTTCTTGGAACATATGTTATAGTGTTAAATGTTATGTGCAATAAGTTGTTCTAAATCTTACTAAGTAGGTTAGTGTGTTTTAGTAACTAAATTTCATAGCACTTCAAGGAAAAAATCAAAGTATGTTTCAGTCAAAACATCTTTTTTAGTACTATTATTTTTTCAATTTCTTTTTTTTCATGTGTAATAATAGCAATAGCAAAATATAGCTTTACTGCATTTTTTTTTTGCATGAATGAAACTGTAGCAAAAACAACAATATACCATCAGAACTAATAGAATAGGTAAAGTTTATATATGTACCACAGAGGCCGATTTCGGGTATTAAAATAATAAAAATGCCGGTTGGGAAACAAAATTACTATTTATTAGACCGCACAACTTTACAACAACTGATTTAAAAACCAACTTAAACGACGTTAACAATAGGTATATCCGCGGTTAAAATACAATAATTAAAGTTACATTAAATTTAGAAAGACAATGCCAATTAATAAATTAACAGGGAGAGGCGACGCGACGTGTGTTAATTACCTCGTCACATCTTGGGGACTGGGGGCCGAGGCTTCCGTCTTCTTCCCCAATGCTGAAGCTGCCCATCCAATCAGAAAACAGTTTAGCACGTGACGTCACGGGAACACTTCGTTGTTCAGTGCTGCCCCCGACGATCACTCACGCCATTACTCAAACTAAGAGGCACAGGAATCGTGCAGTTAAGGCCAATACAGAGCGTCAAGTTGCTGATGCTGCGCATTCTTGCTGATATCAACGCCCGGCCGGGCCCGTGAGAGCGTCTAAGTTGAGATTAGCACGGAGCAAATATCCTAGCGTCTGGTGGTTGATTTAATATTTTGTACCAGCCAACTCTTCAAAATGAAATAATAAATGAAATAATTGAAATAATATTAAGAGCACCGTTCCTCCTTCCAATTATGGATTTTAGTGATGGTATAAATTTAATGATTAGGAACGGTAAACTGTAATTATTTAATTACAGTGTCGTATTAATGGCTTTTAACAGTCTAGGGATTTTGGGCCGTCACATATACTTAGGTACAAAGCAGCATAAGGTAGTTTGAAGATTAAAAATACTCAAAAATCAGTAACTAAGTGTTGTTTCCAATTAGATTATGCACAGTTTTGTTTGAAATTAAATATAGGACAAAATCATAATGTAGATAAGCAGCATTACATTATTTATTTATATACTTTTGGGGTTCAAACTTAAAAAAAAAAATAAATGTATTTTTTTTATTTATTGCGCTTTATTTACTCATGTTAGAGGAAACTTTTTCTTTATTATGCACCAAACTGTTGCTGCTTTCATTGCAAAAAAATGGTGCAAAAAGCATCACTCTACGATAAAAAATAACGGAAAGACAAGAGTTTTTGTGCAAGGGTAAAAAAACGGCCAAAATGCGCTCGGCTTTCTACCGCGACTCGCGGCATTATAAGCCTAGCGCGTAGCGAACGGACGGCACTGGAACACCTGGCGCTATGGCGCTCGCACCCGTTATTTACTTGGCGGTCAAAGGGTTAAAGATTTAGTCCCTGGGGGCCGAGCTTTGCTCAGGGGAAGGCCAGTCAGTTTGTTTAGATGACTTGGAGCATATTTCACCTATTCCCCCTATTGATAATCAGATTTGTATAACTCATTTGCCTCTTTTATACATTTTTAAGGTCACTCCAGTTGTTATTTATAGCTCAATGTCCCTTTGATTTAATTTACAACTTTATATATGTAATCTTCACTCAAATATTTTAATCTCTGCTCTCAGGAAACCACATGTTAATAATCATAAACAACATGAGTATTACTTTGACAGTTCCCTGGTTGATTATGAGCAGCTGTTAAAATTCTTTGTTTTGATTTGAAACTCCATAAGCCCAATGTTAATTTTGTTAACTTTTCATTTTAGTTTTTTTACATTATTTGATTTTTTCTGGGATGAGGCCTGTCTAGAACTTATTTTTAGCCCAGAAATTAGTTATTTAGAACATTTGAAGGTAATCGTTAGAGCCGTTTTTGAGATCAGTGTCGCATGCAAGCAAACAAGCATGCAAACATACAAGCAAACCTTACTCATATTAGAGTATAGGATTACAATACGCATACTGGGGTAATAGTAATACAAAGAACATAACTGGAGTACAACTAAAACTGCCGGAAGATAGTACACAAAGGGAGAAGTTAATAAAGTATGCTCTATCGGCGTTTAGCTTTAACTGTTTACCAACTATGTGGAGGTAACAGGAGAATTTCCAGATATTATAAGTGTAGAACATAAGTGTTACATTAAATCTGGACACACATTTTTTACAAAATCTAATATACCTTTCTCTACTATACCTAAACACATAAATATAGAAGATTTAGGCTTAGTGGAAAGTCCTAACCTTGTTCCCTACATTTTAAGAAGTCGAACCAATATTACAAATAAACTGTACCCATACACTATTAATGAAATAGAACCGCTTTCCAAGCCTTTCTTAGAGAGGTGTTCCAAAGAGAAGAAATTGGAATTAGAAGACATAGACACAAATAAGCGTAAATTGGAATATGTGCAAAATACCGTTGCGGTTAAAGAGGACTGCAAAGCGCAGTTGGCTAGGGAACAAGGAGTAAGGGAGAGAGAAGATATGTCAGATATCATTCTCTGATTGGGCCTGATGATGACCGGTGTAACTGGTTGAAATCGATCGCCTTGTGCCATCTTTTGTGTATATTTTACTGTCTTGTATGTAAGTACAGTATAAGTGTAAATATACTTTATAGTGTTGTAAGACTATTTTATCCATCCTGTTTAATGCATTTTAGCAAAAGTAAAATGGCAAGGTATAGTATTTGTGGCTACGTTAAAATCGGATTGATAATATATAGTATTGTGGCTATGTTAAAATTGGATTGATAATATTTTTCACTATTGTTTAAATTAATTTTTGGGGGTTTTGGTATTACATTAGGACAAACGGCTATTGTGGAAAGATTCCAGAGGGGGCTCGGGTTCCCAAGTAGCCAGAACTCATGGATTTCCGAAAAGGATGTATTAAAATAATTTGGGGGAAAGAATCCTGGGGTGTGTTTATATAAAAAAATTATTTTATATTTTATGTAAAATTATTTAATATAGCCTAAATTATTTTATATTTTATGTAAAATATAAAATCCTAAAACCGAGCATATACCTCTACAAATTGTCATGGGGGAGGATAATCCTGGTCCGGGAAAAATCTCGATCTGCCACATCCTCTATAAAAATGTTGGAAATTTTCAAATTTATGTTGTGTACTTTATATAAAATGTAAAATATAAGAGTATTTTAAGACAATCTGTCCTGTGGGAGGAGAATCCTGCCGGAGGAAAAAAAATCTTGATCTACCACCGCCGCCGCCTCCTCCATAAAAATGTCCGAAATACACTACTCATATCACATTATGTAGACCTGATAATGTCCACATCCAACCTTAGGGCTCCACACCACGGGTCCTGAAGTTTTAATGCAAATCTTATGGGAGATATCATTTATAAAATTACCAGCTGTAGATGTTTGTCAGTTAAGGCAAAGGAAGTCATATGGTAAAACCGACCAATGATTTGATAGTGCAGGTCAGGTTAGTATATTTTATGTGTTTTAATTTGTCGCGAGCGAAGCCGCGGGTAACAGCTAGTATTCCATATTTAGTAAACAGAAGCAAATTGTATCCTATTCTCTAAAATGAGTAAGGTTTGCTTGCTTGCAACTCCGATCTCAAAAACGGCTCAACGATTTCCTTCAATTGATCGAAATAACTAATTTCTGGGATAAAATTAAGTTCTAGGCAGGTCTTATCCCCAGGAAAAACAAATAATTAAAAAAAACTAAAATGAAAAGTTAAAAAATTAACATTGGGCTTATGGAGTTTTAAATCAAAACAAAAGAATTGTAACAGCTGTTCATAATCAACCAGAGAACTGTCAAAGTAATAATCGTGTTATTTATAATTGTTAACATGAGGTTTCCTGAGTACAGAGACTAAAAGCGTTGAGTGAAGATTACACATATAGAGTGGTAAAATAAATAAAAGGGACATTGAGCTGTAAATAACAACTGGAGTGACCTTAAAAATGTAGGAAAGAGGCGAATGAGCTATAAATATCCGATTATCAGTTGGGGAAAGTGGTAAAATATTACTCCAAGTCACCTCAAAAATCTGACTGGCCTTCCCCGAGCTAAGCTCTGCCCCCTAGGTACTTGATTATAATAAGGCTAAAAGGGAGAAAGTATGCGTCAGTTTACTAATAGCATTAACTATGTTTGTTTCAGGGAGACGGTTCATCGTTCATTTTTAAGGACTCCGAAAACGTTTTTACTTTTGATATGCATTGTCGGAGGAATTTTCCTTTCAGGAAACAGAAAAGTGATTTAGACATTCCTTTGGACGATAATTTAGAAGATAAAGATTATTTAAACATTTTACAGGTAAGATCATCTTGCCAACAGGAACTTAAATAAGTTAAATTATTATAAATAACCTCATGACCATTAAAACTACAAGGCTCCCAACCGTTATGTGGTATGTTCTGCAGTAAACATCAATAATTATTACTGTTTTCAGTACCACTTATTACAAATAATATGCCATCGGAATTTATGTCATTTTATACAAATACATAGGCATAATAAATATTGCTGTTGCATAGAAGGTGAATGTCAACCAGTTATTTTTTACCATTTTCTTTTAATTGCTTTTGAAGTCACAGTGCATAAATGATGAACAAGTGATCAAATGTTGCTGACAATTATAAGAATTTCCATATCTTACCCAACTGTTGGGATTCTGGTAGGCTGAAAGGGCTATTGGCCCAGCTCGAAAATCTCATATAGGCACATAGAGCCCACTCTTTTGCAATATTTCCTCATCCTGTAAAATTACATTTTATATATGGATATGTACATACAGTTGACTCCTTCTAATTTAGCCACCTCGGGACCGGACCCCCGGCCGGAGTAAAAAATGGCCGAACCATCCGGCGGGTTTTTAAACATGTAAATTATAACCTCAAATAGCATTCCTGTGAATAAAAGTCATTTCTAAGGTGGTTTGTAGTGATGGGCAGTTCGATTATTCTTGGCGAACCAATTCATTTGGATAACTCTATTCAAAAGAATCAAAATTTGGACTGATTCATTTAGTTCGTTTTGATTCATATATCTGTCCTCGCCGTATAATGCAAACAAATCGGTTGTTATAGATAACTTGGTCCTCCTGACTCCAATTTGTGATTTGTGAACCAGTAGTCTAAGTGAATCAGTGAAGTTTTCTGTTTAATCTGACTATCGAACATCACAAATTATTATTACGCAGCTGAAAAATCTGGATATTTCCCACTTATCAAAGAACCAATAAGCAAGCATTTAGACAGATCCGCTAATACTCAAAGCTGGCTGAGTGATATGACAACGAGCGGTTTGCGAACTGATAGTCCAATTGAATCAGCAGATAGGATATTGTAAAGAAAGAGAGGTAAAAACAAAATAAATTTGCAAGGAATTGTGGCATCTCACAAAACGTTTGCCACGTATGCGCAAACCAATAAGAATGTGTTTAGTGATCTCTCGTCTTGTCCGTTCTCCCACCCCTTTTTTCCGCTTTAACCTCCCCCCCAAACCATTTCTCAGCGGAAACGCAATTGAATCGCGAACAACGATGGCCTACACCGATTCGCGAACGAAGTGAACGTAACCGAGCAATATGACACATTTACCAGAGTTGATTCGCGCCACGAATCGATTCTTTTAAAAGTTGAATCATGATTCATTTGATTCATTCGATTTGAACGATTCGTTTGCAAATAGCCCATCACTAATGGTTTGGCAATTTTTTAAAGCGTACTCACCCAAAAAAAATCGAATTAAAAATTAAACTCCCTTGAAAGATAGTAACAACACTACATTAAAATTTCTAAGCAAAGAATGCACGTCGATAACAAACGCAGTTGCCAAGGGAACTGAGATGATTTGTTACATTTGGGCCTAAAAATGAACAAACACGTTCATTCCTGTCGATTTCTGCCGTGAGAAATCCTTCCTTGCATAGATTATAATTTTTAGTTATTTCCTAGAAGTCGGCCAGATCATCCGGCAGCCGAACGATCCGAGGCCGGACTAGAGGGAGTCAACTGTCTATCTAAAAAGATAATGTGATTCTTATGTAGAGGCTACTGGCAAAACTTGACAGTGTTTATGGTGATGGCTCACGTGTTGTTTGAAAGCCTTAACTTGAAATTTTTTAATTTGTAAATCAACAAAATTTGCAAAAAAAAACAACGTTTGGTTGATTGTCCCTGTAGTAACAAACGTGCATACACGGCAGTAATTTGTACAGTATTCTTATGGAGAATAATAAAGTTTAATATCTTCCTTAATTATGAACTTACATTAATAAAACTTGATATGTAGGTTCCCCTGGTTGGGTTATATTGATAATTGCATAAAAAACACATTTATTATCTTCCTTGTTGCAGAAAACCTGTGTACTCAGCCCGTTATTCTTATGAAGAATAAATAAAAAGTGATATATATTTTAGGAATGGGCCATAGTTGCATATTTTATCGGTTCGGTTTTTACAAAAAACGGTTGTCGGTTTCGGTTATTTTGAAGAACTTACCATAACTGTCTCATCCATACTTTAAATTAATGTTTCTACCTAGATTCTAAAATTCTGCCTATCTTACATCACAGGGTCATTATCATCTCACAAATAACGTTTTTCCCAAACTTTAATTGAATATATACCTACCTACAAATACCTATTTCAGACTTTGTTTACATAAATACTGGTTTACATAAATACTGTTGCAGAAACACTATACAGGAGAGTTAGTTAACAATTAATCAATCAAAGACAAATCAAATTAATTTAAATTAAATATTATGGGTCATTACAAATCAAATTAATCACCTAGACTTATAACCATTTTTAGCCAAATAATAACAAAGTTAGCCTAGGGGGTACTGTAGTCCAAGTAATCTTTAACTTATTGTTAAGATGTTGAGGTTACTGTAGGCCTACTGTAACCTAACCTACTGTAGGCCTAACCTTAAAAACAAAATAAGTCTTCTGGGTTTGCTGATATTTTAGTTTTGCAGGCTTTTGAAACCCTAGAATCTTTTCCTACAGGAAGGAAATACTGGATGTACGCTCATTCCTCGTGTATAAGGATAATCGAAACACATGATCAAACTTAAATCGAGTCTCATAAAAAATTCAAGATCTGATTTGAGTAACATCTTCAGAATACATTCCAGTATCATTTAACTGCCGCCAGAATCTGTGTTTTACTTCTATATAGCTATAGTAATAGCTACCGCGATAAGTAGAAAACCACTAATCGCGGTAGCTCAGTGGGTATCGCACTGGCTCTCAGAGCGAAAGGTCGCAGGTTCGGATCCCGTCGCAGGCCTAACCTTTTATCCGTGGAAAAATATTTATACATTTATCACTTGTTTTTATCGAAGGAAATGTTGTATAAATCCGTAAATTTATTTATTTTAAAAATAAACTGTAGGTTTCAGGCTTGGTTTGTTGTTAGGATTGCCATGGGTGCGTTATCGTAGTACAAACAGAGTATTTTGGGCTTGGTAGTGACTTAGCAGTGTGATTAATTTAACTTTTAAGAGAACAGCGAGTTTCGTAAATGAACTAATGTTACAATTTCTATAGGCCTAGTCAAAATATTCTTAAGGATTAACAGTAAGTCGTCAGGTCTAGTTAGATGACAAAAGGAGATCTCAATATATTGTTTCAATAGCCTAGGCTATCATGAAATCAAATGCTATAAACATGGGTTGGTCCAAGACCGTACATGAAACTTCTAAAATGGCAAGTAGCCTAAGTGTATAGGCCTACATTTCACAGCCATAGGTCCAAGTTTATGATGAAAATAGCTCACTTGTAATCTAAACCTAGGATATCTCAAATCATTTCAGATAGCCTGTAAAAAAGGCTTAGTTTGGTTAGAATAGTTTAAAGCTTTTATTTTGGTTTGCTACAACATTTCTGGTAATGTGTTTAAAATATTTTACAACAGTTGTATTACCAGTTTAATGTCGGCTTACTCTTAGTTTGGTTAGAATAGTCTATAGCTTTTATTGTGGTTGACTACAACATTACTGGTAATGTATTTTAGGTAATGTAGAGAATTGTTATTATTAATTTAGTGAAAATATAACCTAGCAAATAATTGTGCTACAAAATGACTGTAAGGTTGGTCACTTACTGTGACTAACTTGATCAAAGCTTTCTAGACAAATTGAGGTTTTGTACTTTTTACACATGACAATCACAATATTACCAATTGTCTAAGACAATGTAATAAAACAAACTATTTTATAAGTTAAGTTAATATCTCAGTATCTACAGTTATCTATTTTGAAAAGTTGTTTTGAGTTTTTCGATCTGCTACATGCGTCGTCTGCTACTGTTACTCGTCGCCTCCGACGACTGACGATATTTACACAGAGTAGGCATACTAAGGGAATATTAACTGTATGGATATTTTGTTAATAATGTACACTTAATAATTTTTTAAAATAAGAAATATGCTCACAACTTAAAAATATACTTCGATTTATCTCTCTTGTGTGTTAAGGTTTTGTGAAAAACCTTTTGTTATCCAGTATAACAAAGTATCCTCTATTAAACTAATTATTGTTACTCTGTTGTTGAAACATAGACGTCGGCTAAATTTTAACGATTCAAGTACCACTAATATAGCTTCCAATGTTATTCTTATGGAGAACAAAATAAATTTGGTTTTAAGATAATTTTATTAATACTGAACAAAATTATCTGAATAACGAACTCGACCGAGATTTCGTACTGTTAAGTTTATCTGGAAAATTTGAAATTTAACTGTTCGAGGCGTTCTCGAATTATTTTGGTCAAAGACAAGCCACTTGAGTTGATTCTCTTACCTCTCTAAGCAGTAAAGTTATGTATAAGGATAAACTTAACTTCGTTCCATTATCCAATAATTGTAAATACAGTAGGATTTATATTTACGGAAATAGTAAGACTAGAACTACCTCCAGGGTCGGGGTTATTAGCATTGTCAATTGGGCTAAATGGTAGACTGTCGACTAATTCTTCTTCTGGCATTCTCGACGATATTAACAAACTTACTTAATAAAAATGTCCGAATTTATTAAATAAACAGTAAAATTGATAGTAATCCCGTAAACCCTTTTAGAAGTCGCGTCGTACTCTGTTAGTGAGTGATGCGAATGATGCGATATGCACAATCTGTTGTAAACTAACAGATTACAACACTCGCGAAGGTTATACGTGTGTTGTCGCCTGAAGACACTGACGATCCTGATGTCTGTAGTCAAAAACACTAGTGATCCTGGTGGTTGGAGGCAGTGGCGGATCCAGCTTTAGAGCCAGGGAGGGGGCGAACTTAGTGGTGGGATACCCCCCCCGCCCGATTTTTATTGTTACAAATAATAATTGTAATATCAAAAAGTAATCAAATATTAAAAATAACAGTTAAACCCAACATGCACTAAAGTGAACTGAACTAAGACAGAATAGGCAGAACAGCGTGCATGCACAGAGTAAGGGTATGTTATATACTATATAAAAATAGTGCAGTTATTTAATTTGCAGCTGGTTAAATGTGTTGTAATTAATTCTTTATCGACAATCCAATTTATGCATAGCCTACCATAGGTTATTTTTCTAAACGGTCTGTATGCATAATAAAGTTGTGGAATTAAGCATAAACAGTTAGTGGGAGTGATAATTTTGTTCTGGTGACACCTGAATATTTCTGAGCTTGAGGGGGGGCGATCACCACCCCTTGGATCTGCCACTGGTTGGAGGTCGAATCTCGTGTTTCTTGCCATTCTTGTATTTGTTGTAGTTTGTATTCTCACCACAAGAGCTAACGAGACACTCCTGTTCCGGGCAGTAAATTCATGAATGTAACTTATATTTGTGATGTGCGTATTCAATACGTAACATACTGAAATATCGCGATGGAGATAATTTGATGCATTTGATGCATCACTGTCACTAGCAGACAAAGTCCAACTGCAGTCGATTAGTATTTATTTCTCAAATCTGGCGTTCTTTTTAATTTGTGTTAAGGTTAACTCATCACATTTTTCTTCTGTTTTAAGTTTAAACCGTTTGTTAACTTAGAAATCAATAATTTTGAGTACGATATTCTAAAGGCGAAACGTTTTTAACAACACAGGTATTGTGATTCAGTGCCTCAATATGATACAGCAATACTTATGATATCGAACCAGGGGCGGATCCAAGGGGAGGCGGTAGGGGCGGTAGAAGAATTTTTGTGTTTTATTTGATTATTCAGGCATCCGATGAAATTTTGAATAAATCCGAATGAAAAGGTAAGCAGCAAAAGCCTCCCGAAACACCGTTTTTCGGTTCCGAGGGTCAAATTTTGCCGCTCCCGTCTACAAGGTTACATTAAAATTCAAACCAACGAACCTAAACGTTCGATAAATGAAATAAAATACACACCATTAGACAGGTGAAATGTTAAACTTCCATTTTAGTATATAATACATTACTTAGATCCATGTATTTAACCTAAAATCGTATTACAAAACACAAGACAAAAACATAGATATTCCCGAGTATCGCGAAGTTGTTGCAGTTTTGCCAGTTGGCAGACCGAAAATGCAGTGTTTTCAACATGGTCTTGGAGGTAAATTTTAGCATCCAAGGTTGCTACAATTGTATTTGGTGATTATTTTTTACTGGATTTCGCCCGCCTACCGTCGTTTGCTATCAGCGGTAGTGATGGGCAAAATGGCTCTTTGCCGTGATCCGGTTCTTTCAGATCAGTTCAGCTCAATGATCTGGGTCTTAAACCGGGTCATTTCGTTCATTCAGATCACGCTCGGTTCATACTGATCTGTGAGCCGTTCTTGTATTTCAAGCGTCATAGGAGCTCGTTTTTCATTTATTTTGAATGGTATAGTCGTTCAGCATTTTAAATGACAAGTTTTAATTTTTAAGTGTGGTACTAATATTAGCTTATTGAAAATTAGTCGTTTCTTAACTCAGCCTAATCTATTGAAAAAAGAGTTAGGAAGCGACGCCTAAGAATCCTAAGTTCGTCTGTTTGTTTTGGTTAGTTGAGGTTAGTGTTGTGGCAGGTGAATTTAGTTATTTTAATTGGTTGTGCCTGTGAGTTTCAATTAAAAACACAAAAGTTGCAGTGATATAAAACAGCACCATTCATATTTTTCGTCTAGCTACTATGCTACAAAAACATTCCAATCAGTCTCAGATCAATGAATTAGCTCAGGTAAAGTCGTTCAAACAGCTCGTATGACCCACATGATCTGTTAAATGCTCAGGTCAGTTTTCAGATCAATGAACCGGCTCATTTCAGAAACGGGTCACGGTTCATTCAGATTAGTCCGTTATCCGGATCAGTGATCTGGTTCGCTCATGAGCTGCCCATCACTAATCAGCGGTGTTTTGTTTACAGGTTACAGGATTACATAGAAAAAAGTGAAATGCCTAAATATTTTATTTTTGTTTACAGTCGGGCGCAGTAGAACTGAAGTTAATTTTTGTTTAGCTTATTTATAAAGTTAAGATTGCTTTTTTCTTGAGTACAAGGTTATTGATATATTATGTTAACTTACTTTAATTCGTTGTATAATTTCATATGGTTAAAAATAGGGGTGTGCGAGTAGTGATTTTTTGAATCGAGTCGAGTCGAGTCGAGTAGTGCCAATTATTTTCGACTTTCGAGTATTTTCGAGCGAGTATTGGCATCAATTGGTAGTTTAAAAATAGTGTAATGGGATTTGGATACCACCCTAGATTTGATAATTTAAACATGGTTTCTAACTAATACATGAGTAGCAATACAAAGTTTTGGCCAGTACAATCAAACTGGATTACGTATTGACTAACAAAACAAGGTTTGATATTCGTTTCCAGCCGATGAAACAGGAACCTGTTGTCATTTGGCCAATTTCACCTGGTCTAGACATCGCTTATAATCTATATTAAATGACAAAATCGTTAGTCACGGCTGAGATTGCGCGATCTGATCGTCATTTTCGGCCGATTTTACGTGATGCGATCGCCTTTTACGGCCGTTACCACACGTTTTGGCCGGTCGCAATCGTTCGCGGTCGTCATTTTCGTCCTATTTTACGTGATGCGATCGCCTTTTGCGGCCGTTACTACGCGTTTTGGCCGCTAGCAATTGTAGCGATCGTTCGGTAATCGGTGGGAAATACTCGCTCAAACTTTCGAGTAATTTTAAAAACTTCGAGTCGAGTTTGAGTATTAAAATACTCGGCCGAAAACTCAGTTTCGAGTCCTCGCACACCCCTAGTTAAAAATAGTAATGGGGGTGCCAGGGACCATCCACAGGGAAGGGGGCGGGGTAACTTTCGGTGACCGCCCCCCCTCCAAACATGACCTCTGGATCCGCCCCTGTATCGAACACATGTGTTCGATAAGCAGTAAACTCTGCACTGGTTGTTATACCAAATCGAGATGACATTTATCGTAAGTCATTTGAGAGTTGGGCTTATGGATTGCGATCGAAACGCGTATCTATCATTTTTACGAATTAGACTTTCACTGATACATCTCATTGACTGGGTTAGGAGTTTAAGCGACATTTGTACAAAATTGTAATGCTCATTTCCAATGCGAGCACTTACGGACAATGAAAATTTGACCATCGGTTTCGGTTTTGTGTTTTTTTGTTGTAAAAAAACAGTAAAACCGACAACCGAATTTAAGAACCGACACACCCCTAATATATATATACATCGCTTATTTGTGAATGTATTTTTATAAAACTTGGTAAGTGGCTTTATGTGATAGTGAGACATATATGCATTGGAAATTTGGTGAGCACGCAGGTTTGCTGTGACGGGGGTATTTTGTTAATCTTCCATCCTACCATAATAACTGGATTACTCTTTTTTAAACGAAAGGTGACAATAATGTGTCATTAGAATTTTGGTTTTCAGGGCCAACTTCCAAATGTTCTTGACACTTTCCGTCCAGGGCTAGTATTGTTTGATGCTGGTGTGGACCCTCACAAAGATGACGAGTTGGGCAAGCTACGACTAACTGACGAAGGTATACATCAGTAGTATATGTTGTATTGTGTGGTATAGTCCACACATATGATGCGATATGGGCAAAATTGCAACAGAAGCATTTTGAATAGTTGTTCAAAAATAAATTACTTCTGAATAATAAATCTGAAATCGGACAGTGGAGAATCATCTCCAAAAATGGAATTAAAATGGTGTCATAAGGAAAACACATGTATTTAATGTATAGTAACTCAATTAGTGTACCTATAACGAGATAGTAGTAGGTAATATTTTGTTATGTTGTTATTGCTGGATTAGGAAACCCCAGCATTAGCTCCTAGGCACTTCTTCCACAAGTGGGAATTTTGCGCAGGTTACCGGAAGGAAAAGATAAAGCAGGAAAGGAAAGAGTGGGATGGGACAGGCAGCCAAATTGACCTTTCAGAGCGCCAATTCCCGTGCTCCTGTGATAGCTGTAATCAGGCTCAAACAGGCTCTGCCCTCCAACTGGCCAACTCAACTGACAGGGTATCCATGTAAAACAGCCAGGGACCACATTCTCAGGTTGGGGACCAAATCCGGAGTTTCCGTTCCCAGCCACTGCAAATGGAGAGACTAAAGGTGAAAGGGAAGCTTGTCATAAAGACAACTTCATTTGCTGTGACCATTGTTAGCCTCAAAACTGGCAGAGACCAGTTTTAAGATTGTCCTGGGACATAACTAATATCTTAACTATATGAGGTATTATTTATTAAATGCATGCGTTCCATATGCTATGATTTGTAATGCCAATTTTTGAGGTGATCCCATTTTCCGATTTTGGGTACGTTATTTAGCTATAATTTCCCTTTCAAAAAGTCTTCAAATTACTTCTGTTTCAACTTGGCTCAGTTTGACAACATATTGTACCATTCCTGGACTAGTCCTGGTTAAATAATCTATTAATGAGTTAAAATGTATTTATACCCGTTATTATCTTATTTTGGAGTTTTTAAATCAATGGTACAAAATCCTCAATCCTCATGACTAAGGTAAATTGCCTTTGTATGATCCTGATGAATATTAGACTGACTACCTTCATGCCAAATACCAACTCAAATAGTTCAGTAGTTTTTCTTGACTCCAGAACATTAATATAGAGACAGACACTAACTTATTTTTATAGCAATGTACTTCGGATTTCATTGGAAATATGTGTTTGATTTCTTAATTTTGTATTGTTATTTTACTTCTTGTAAGTAAACATTGTATGTAGGGGTTATCTTTGTGTTTAAGTTTATACATTCAGTATTTTTGTGCCAGTGACGTTTTACCACTCTTAGATTTATTTACTGGGTGAGGAAATATTTGGTTGATTCATATTACCTCTCATTTATCAATATGAAAACTCCCAACAAGTTACAAATTGTGCTGAAGTAATGGTCTAAGTAAACTAACATATACAAATGTGGAAATTTTATTTTTGTCTCAGGTCTGTTTAAGAGAGACGAGTACGTAATAGAGCAAGTAGTGAAGCGTGGTATTCCTGTAGCCACTGTGATTGGTGGAGGTTACAGTGGAGACATTGACAAGCTGGCTCTCCGCCACACAATAGTACACAGAGCAGCTGCAAAGGTGTGGCGTACCCTCGGCCTCTAGGTACGATGCAAGTGTGTAGTGCCCTCTAGAGCAGATAGCAAAAAACCGTATCCTTGTAGCCATGGTGGTTACAGTGAGTACATTGACAAGCTGGCTCTCCACCCCACGATTTTACCCAGAGCAGCTACCAAGGTGTGTCACACCCTCAGCCTGTACCTTACAAATGTTTAATACCTTGTCACAGCCTGCCAAACGTAAGCTGGCACTTGTCTGCTAGTGTATTCGTCGTTCTGAAAACGTCAACTACTGTGGTGAGAACAGTAGTCTTGTGGCTATCATCCCCGTGAGTCACCGGTAAAATGAGGGTCAATGTATTCCGAAAGTATTTATACCTCACCTCCACCCTCCCCTCACCCTTAGTCCGTCGCCTCGGCTCGCCAAGCCCAAGAGCCAGCTTACGTTTGGCGGGCTGTACTCATACAATTTTCTAGCTCAGTAGTCATATCAATTCATCCTTCTTGTTGCCGATGCTTTAGTGTTTGGAGAGAACGATCGGCACCTTGACTTAACAGTAATTAATATGTTTTTGTTTAAGTTTCAAGTACATTTATGAGATTGTTTAACACGTTCACTGCTATTAAAATAAGCATGTTATATTCCCAAAAACCTGAAATAAAAAAATATGATAAAAATTTGTTTTTATTGTGTTTGTTTTTTCCCATCAAAATAAACCCATTTCCTGCATTTTTTTAACATACAAAATCTTGGTTTAGCCCTGCGGGAAGGTATGAGCAATAAAAAACTTCAAAAAGTTGGTAAAAACATGTTTTTTAATACAAAACTTATTTTTATTGGTAAAAAACAGGTTGAAATAAAAATTACATAGTAAAAAAACAATAACTTCGATTTACAACTAGCTCCTAATCCTTCAATCATGTTATCGTTCATGTTCATGTTCGAAAATTCAAAAAGTTGGCAAAAAAATCTTGTTTAGTACAATTCTTATTTTTTTGGTAAAAAAACTGGTTGAAATAAAAATTACATAGTAAAAAATTATAACTACGATTTACAACTCGCCCCTAATACCCCCTAATTACCCTGCAAAAAGATCGCCCGAGCCCATCAACACCAAAACGCGGGAAACCCGAACGAACGGCGGATTGAGGTTAGGTCGGCCCAGTACTCAATGCTGCACGCGCGAGATGTACCCTCTCCAAGAGCTGGACTCGCACTGAGCAATGGCAAGTTGCGTAGCAATGGCTAAGTTTGGGGCGCGCTCCATTTGGGCGCCCACTACCCCGCAGTTTCGCAGGGCTCGCACGCGACGTGTTAAATTTATCAGACAAATCAAATCAAAATAACTTTATTCATGAAGCACGTAGGTTGTACAGAATGGTGTCATTTGCAAAAAATCAAATAAAATAACACATAATATTACAATCAGTTTGAGATAGGTTAAAAATTAAATAGGCTCTAACTAAATGTTATACATCTATTTGTGCAAGGTTTTAAGTCCACTTATTTGAAACATGTAAAAAATCATCTATTTTATACAGTGGGTTATTTATGAGAAGCTTTTTTACTTGGTTTTTGAAGCTTTTAAGATCTTTTATTTCCTTTTAGCGAATTTCCCCTGTAGGGAAGAAGCTATTACCGTAGGTGTCATGGTAAGACTTAAGCCCGAGACCATGATAACTTTTTATTTTGAGGTCCCCAGATGCCAAAAACACCATTCGTTAAAATTTTTATATATATATGTATATATATATATACATAGCTCTCGTAAAAAAGGTCCGATCTTAATGAAATTTGCTACAAATGTGTAAAGCACCATTTATTTGAACGAGTTTGAAAATCAGACGAATCGCACCATCGAAAGGGGGGTTTTTGGGGGGTTTTTTACCCCAAAAATCGGTTTTTGGGGTTTCCACATGTAATTTTTATTTGTATCACATTTTAATTTTTACCATTTAATTCAGCATTAAAAAAAAATGGTATTTTTATCATTGCTCTACGTCAATTGGTTCCTGAGATATTGAAAGTGCTAAACACAGTACGTTGTCTAATGTTATTCTTATGGAGAAAAAGAAAAATTGTATATCTCGCTTATTTATGAACATAAACTGACAAAATTTGGTATATGACTTCATCTGGTTGGGGTTTATCATTGTTTGCACAAAATACCAAATTTTCACGTATGGTTCCTGTAGCAGCAAACCTAGGTAATCGGTCCCCATGTTATTCTTATGGAGAATAATTAAAATGTTATATATCGCTTACTTATAAATGTATATGAATGAAACTTGGTATGTGACTTTACTTAGATGAGTTCTATTGATATTTGCATAAAAAAAAACATTATTTTGTGTTCCTTGTTGCAGCAAACCTGTGTACTCATCCCCAATGTTATTCTTATGGAGAATAATTAATATTTTTAATATCGCTTGTTTGTGAATATATGTATTATGAATCCTGTTAAGTGTTAATGTGTTATGTTATATATTCATTGGAAATTCGCTGAGTATGCAGGTTTGCTGCGACGGGGGTATTTATAACTACGGGGGGTTTAAATATTTTGGCAAATGATTAAAAAACTGTATTCCCTTCTATGAGGGTTTCTTTGTGTAATTAGACATGTTATGCCTATTGTATGCCAGTTGGTTACCTTTCCTTGTTTTATACTGATGATAAGTATTTAATTTTGGCAGCTTATCCAAGTTTGATTTAATGTAGATGGTTAACTGAAAAACAAATAAGCTACAAACTGTCATGATTTTTGCCTTTTTGAATTGTTCTTTTACAGATTCCCTTGGTTTCAATTTTAACATGATTCAAAGTGCTTTTTTTTGCAGTATTAGTATTCGGTCCAAATTATTGCTTGAAGTACATCCATAAAGACATAAACCAAAAGCAATATGTTATTCAATTAGGGCATGATATATTATTTTTAAAGTTTCAAAATTAGTGCATTTAGACATCTGCCTCAAAATACCCAAAAATCTGATAGTCTCCACTTCATTTAGCTGTATTTATCCATATTCCTGCTATTCCCATTGGCATTCTTTAAAGTGGAAAATTGGATTTATTTAGTTTTACCTGGGTTAGGCAACAAGTTAATGTTTTGTTAATATTGAATGGTATTTGAAAGATTTAAGAAAGACGAAATTTTGATGTCAGGCCCTGGAGGCCCTGCTATTTTTATATTTATGTCATCAGCAAATAAACAAATATTATTGGGCTCTTTTATTATTGAAGGTAATAAGGCCCAGTCAGGTATATTAAAAAAAGTAATATAGATAATTTTAAATTAATTTATCATTAAGATTTTCTGTCATGTATTTGTTGTGTGAATATTTTAAGCTCAAATATGAAATTATCTTCCTCAAAGTGTACAACCAAAAAACAGAAACCAACATTTTTTGGCTGTGAATTCTCGATTTATTTTTTCCTTCAGACTTGGAAAAATCGACAACTGACTTTGGAAACTGAGACATCCTTACTTAAAATTACAGAATGTAATGTCTTATTAAAAAAAAATATACAAACCATAAAACTAATTTGTGTTTCCTTTAAATCCAGCACAAAGTGTGTCACCATAACCCATTGAGGTAGTAATTTTATTCTATTTGTAGTAGCCTATAACGGGAATTGATTGGTGCTGCACTCTAGTAGCAAAATATGTAACTAATGACCGCGGGCGTCTACGGTTCTATCCGCTAGGGGCGCGGACTGACTGAAAACCCTTAATATCGCCGCCAGGCCTTTGGTCGTGTTAGCTGAGTTGGCTACGTCGTGGAAACACCTTGGCCAGGTGGCGATACGATGTTCGTGGGTTCAATTCCCGCACACGACCAAAACTGACTAGTTGTGCAACTCTCAATGAGTTAACCGGTCTGTGGCAACGTTGGTGGGAGGGCCCAAGTAAAATAAACGGTGGCAGGCTTGCTTGGAAGTTGACGGGATCAGTTAATTCTTTGAGACTTGCACATGGTCAACACTGATTTTGCTAATTTTTACTTATGTCTACTGTGTGTGTGCCAATTACTGAAAGAAGTTACTGTGTACTCTCTAAACTGAAATAAAACAATATTTTAATTAAAATATGCCAATAATCCATTTAAAAACACAAATTTTATACTCCAATTCACACGTTAATAAAATTACAAGTAAGGAACGAGACCTGCTCGTATGTCTACGCCAATGGGTTAAAAATCAGAGCTCACTGGAAATTAATCTACGATTTGTCTGTAGCGACAAGGGTCGATGCTGGCGCAGTTAACTCCAGCCATGCTAGTAGGAGGTATGTGCTGTTCCCCAGTTTTCATAGTGAACTTTTAAAATGTTTCCTACAGTTAAAAGTCATGCGAGTTGTGAGTTCCAAGCAGTTATAAAGTTATTTAAATTTATCAGCTACTGTGTGAAGTATACAGAAACAATAAAACTAGTGAAGATGGTACCTTAATGGTATCATTAAAAATGGCCGTATTAATGTTCATGATGAAGACTGAAGTGGATGATCGAAGCTTTTGACATATAAATTGTTACAATATTTAATTTTTATGGTTTTCTGTCAAGACTTTAAGCACCCATCTTGCAAAAAAAATGTGATAGCCTAGCTTTTGTCACAATTTAATGTGAAAAACTTCATGACATTTTTGGAAACCTAAGCGAAAGCTCTGTTATTGTGACTTTCACAAATCTTCATCGACTTTAGAAACAAGTTCATCAGTCAAAATGATTAATCATCCACTTTATCGTGAACATTAGTATGGCCATTTTTAAATACATTAGACGTCCTCGCTTCAACTGCCCATCAGATTCACTAAATCACTATAAGACGCCAACGCAACTAAGGCGTATTTTAAGGCGAATATGAATGAATGATGAGTGTAGGACGGGTGAGTTGCCTTGTATAGCCTTGTAACTGACTAAGACCGCCGACAGACTTTTTAGCCAGGATCATTAATTAATAGACCAATGACCAATGGCCATCCAATGACCAATGGGATCCATTATCGAATCTTCACAACATTTTCCCAGGATTCTCCTCAGGATCTAGCAAACTTCAGATCATAAAGCGAGCATGCTGACAACTGTGCTATCAAGCCATTACCCTCTTTTCAGGAAGTAACTCCTGTCCCCTGCCACAGCCAATGTCCTAATACTGTACTGTAAAAAACATTCAGGTCACAACAAGTCGATCTTTGTTTCCATAGTTAGCAAGTATTTTATAATTTATTGTGTTTAATATGACAATATTCAGGTGTTATTAGTTTTAACCGCCTTTTTAGTCAGCCGACCCTGGGCTCGTTCTCATGGAGAGCGATTAAGAGGGCGTCTACTGTATAATGCACCAGTGGTATCTTCCACCTTCACTCATTATGTTGCTCAGTCACCAAGATGAACGTATTATCCATGCCCCTGTCATTGCAGACGAATCCGTAAATTACGAGGTATGTCCATAAAGTATGTTCCGTTTGGTAATAAAAAACAACACAGGGAAACAATTTATTGTTACAAAATCTACAACTCTTACTCTGTTTCTTTACATAACCCCCTGTGATTTTTGAGGCATTTTTCGTACCGTAGCACATGTTTTTGTATGTCCTCTTCATAGAGCTTTTCCTCCTATTTCTTCAACCATGTGGTAACATGTTCTTGGAGCTCACATTGTTGTTATCACCATGGAAACATTTCAGGTGCAACAAGAGATGAAAATCACTAGATCCCGAGGTTAGGGCTGTATGGAGGATGTTTAAATGGCAGTCGATGGAAGCTCATATCATCCCCAGCAACTGTTAAACCCAAGCAAGTCTTGACATCTCGAAAAATCACGTGAACAGTGTGTTGGGATGGAGTAGATATTTTACTGATTGATTTTTTGCCGCGAGGTCAAACGATTAACAAAATATTTAATGCGAGACACTTTTAACCCTCTGAGTGATGAGCGATGGCAGCCGCCGATAGCTAGGTGCTTCGTTGGATTGATGGGCGATGGCAGCTGTCGATATGCGACGGATTTTTTTCAGATTCACAAAAAACAGAATAAGCACTTGAAACCAGATAATTTTCATACAAATCAAAATAAAACATTCTAAACTTCCATTTTATTATATGAATGAACCTTCTAGTAGCAATATATCAACATAATTGAAAGTTACATTTGAATGACGATTTGCATGCGAGTCGACTACGCCTTGTTTGTGTTGCAAAATCGCCAAACACGAGATGTTTCAAAAAATCAGAGCGAGGTCAATTTTGTTTCTATCCAAAAGCGAGTGGTAGGACTGGAATGACTAGGAAATTTTCTTTCTCGTTGCATATGATATAATGACAAAATACCTTTAGATAGACTTGTGGTAAAATGAGAAATGAGTAGTTTTTTAGGTTTAGTGGAATTGATAACACCGATGGCAGCCGTAGATCGGCAATACTTGATTTATGTACGTGAAATATCTGTTTGATAAATTGATTTTATAGTCATTGGAAAGAGCAGAGAAAGAAGTAGTACCACTATTTGTCTGGTTGGTAGCCCTGGTCAAAAAATTGAGCCCGCTTTGACAGCTGATCGGAAACTGTGTCGATGTTATTTCCATAGTGATGTGACGCGTGTGTCAGTCTAAGTGAATTTACTTTGTAAAGTTTATTCGAGTTTTAGGAGCAAATCCCTGGTGTGTGTTATAACATATGTTTAGTGTAGTGTAGTGTATACCCCAGTAGTAATATTTATTGAATTATTTATGTGTAAATATTACTATAAAGAGCGCATATATTACTATTTCAACTTGGATCGTCACTATAAACAATCCTTTCTTATAAAGTATGCGATAATAATTTTATTTCTAGATATATTTATACATAACTATATATTTTCTTGTAGGGAAATGACCAAAGAATCACTGTAATTAGCTTATTTTGGATTATTAGGTGTACAAAATTATCTAAATTTGAATAGTAACAATATATTTTTTAGGAAAAATGTTTACAATAAATTTTGAATAATGTTATGAATATGATTTTTTACACTGTTCATTATTATATCTTTCTATTTATAATTTTATAACCTTCAAAACAAGTTAGGTTTTATTTTATTCATTTATTGTTATTGGTTTTTTGGCTCATGTATCAGATTGCATTAGAAATGGCTATTTACACTATTTTAAAATTATTCCATATAATACATATATAAAATGTGTGTTCTTATGATTGTTATACATTTATACGTAGGGAAATACATTCTACAGATGGGGTGTATATTTGTTTTACCATAAAAAATCAGCATAAATGTAGTGCGATTTTACTTTTGACGTTTCAAACAAAAAAATCCTTTATCCAATTTTTTATATTTATTTCAAAAATTATCCTTCTGAAAATCTTTATTTTACCTTTTACGAATTTCTGTTTCTTTTACAAATAAAAAGAATAAGAGGTTCAATAGGTTCCCACTATTCATTGTCTAGCTATGAATTTTTCAAAAGACTTGCAAATTCTGGTAAAACTGTGCATCACCTACTGCACACCTGGTAAAATTTTCGCATCACTCGAACGGTTAAGAAAATGTGCCGTGCAATACAGAATAATTGCCAAGGAATGCTCTCAAAATTTGTTGTTTTCTTTCACGACAATGCCCGACCCCATACTGCTAATGTGACAAAAGAAATGTTTAAAGGACTTTTGCTGGGACATTTTTGACCAACCTCCGGACAGCCCTGTATTTGAAAGGTTTCCTTGGTGGTCAACACTTCAATAACAAACGATAATGTGCTAAAAATACATGTTACCACATGGTTGAAGAAACAGGCGGCAAAGCTCTATAAGAAGAACATACAGAAACTTGTGCCACTGCATGAAAAATGCCTTGAATATCACGAGAGTTATGATAAAAAATATAGTAAGAGTAATGTTGTAGGTGTTGGCAAATAAATTGTCCTGTATTCAAAATAATGGTTCATGAGGTAATTTTAGTAACTGAAGTTATTGATTCTGGAGTAGACTTATGATCGTATGAAACTTCAGGTCAGTTGGTTGGTTTAATGTCAATAAGATAAGACAAGCAAATCTAGTTGCTTGAATTCAAAATGATAAATTCTCCCAAGGCGCAGAGTCCTGAATGTGGATGTGTTCCTAACCCCCTAAAGTCACATATAGACGTTAAAGGTTTAAAAATAGCATACAAACCACTATTTAGAGACCTAATAGTTTTGCTGTAGCCTGCTCCCAAATTTCGGCTTATTTTTTAATATAACGTCGAGCGAGCCAGGAGCCAAGTTCTTTGAATTCAAGCAAATATTTTTATCTTTTGGGACTACAGCTCATATAGTTGGGTTTTATTAGTTAACATTGTGATGCCATTCTAGAATCTAGCTTGAAACAGCTGTTCTTGCTTCTATAAGTTACTATTAACAGCTGTAAATGTCCAATTAAATGGATTTATATTCTTCCATAAGATTAAAATTGGAACTTTGGAAGTCCAGGGGGCAGAGTCCTGAATGTGGATGATTTAAAAAACCCCACCCAAAAAGCACATCTAGATGCTAAGAGCTTTCAGATAACACACAAACCATAACTAAATACACAGTAGTTTCACTGGTAGCCTGCTCACAAAAATCGGCTTATTCTTTTAAAATATAAGGCAAGCGAATTCAATAGCTCGAATTAGAGCAAATATTTGTTCCCTTTTGGGATTACCTAGCTCATATCCAGTTTATTATTTTTTTAACTAATAAAAGCAGGCCTGGTGGTGAGGGGCCTTGTTGACGTTGGATCCAAGTTGGTGACCTCTTTTTAGACTCCCCTGACGGGCCCAGGCCCCGGGGCAGTTATGCCCCCCTGTCCCCCCCTGAGTACGGCCCTGGTTCTTGCTTCAGTATACTAGTTCAGGGCACAGTGCTTGGCATCTGATTAGCGTATGCTCTGAAATAACTTTTCGCCTCTATATTGGCTTAGTACCCTTAGTGTTACAGAATACTTTCGTCAACAGAAAGCAAAATTCATTTAGTTAATTGTAAAACATTTGTTTTGGTTATTTTTGTTATTGTCTGCTTTTTATTATGAGAAATTTGAGTAGTTTCTCGCCTTTCCCAGATGCCAAGAACCGTGCCCCCCGAACTGTACTGTGTTTTGTTAGTATCAACAGCTACTGCTAAATTAAATTGGTTTCTATTCTTTCATAAGACTAACATTGGAAGTTTTTTTGTCCAGGGGGCAGAGCCTTGTGGGTGGCTGTTTTCTAAAACCCCAAAAGCCACATCTATAGGTTAAGGGCTTTAAAATACAATAACCATTAGATAAGACAATAGTTTCGCCGGTAACCTGCTCACCATAATCACCTTGTTTTTTAATAAGACGATTATTGGAACAGGAGCAAGTAAAAGATTAAATTTCGTGCAAACGGAAGCTTATACGCCAAGTATTTTATTTTGTAAAAATGTGGTACGACATTTTAGCGAATTTCCCCTATAGGGAAGAAGCTATTACCATAGGTGGCATGGTAAGACTTAAGCCCAAGACCAACCCCGTGGGAGGGGGAGGGGTAACTTTTGGTGACTGCCCCCCCCCAAACATGACCTCTGGGTCCATCCCAGTGCATTGTGGTCAGTTGCAGTTGTTGACAGTTTGTTTTGATGTTCTGTCGTCTGTGGCTACTTGAAGCTAAATAATGTCTGTTTACCGTTTAATGTTATTTAGGGGAGAGCGGGGCAATACCGTGCACTTAAGCTTCATTATTTTTTTCTGTAATTTTGGAAACTCAAATAAAGCTGGAAATCATCTTATTTTGTGATCAATTTATTTATATTCAAAAGCTAGGCTCTATATTTTAAGTATTGAGCCGTTTTCAATTGTTAAACCCATTTTATGAAATTTTAGCATTGCACGGTATTGTCCCAAGGGCTGGGGCAATACCGTGCAACAATGGTAATGAGAAAGATTGTGTAAAAATAAAATAAATATCCAAAATTTATTTACACATTTTATTTTAGCATTTAAATTGGTAAGATGTAGTGAATTAGCTTATACAAAGCTACGGAAAAAAGTCCTGTTCTTAGCTTTTATCTGATCGAGTCTATTGTGATTGACAGTAGTCACAAATAAAATCTCCGGCCGTGTCACGCCCACTATCCTCGGAATGTTAAACATATAACAGTTCATTTTTATGTTGTCCTGCTGTTTTACAAAGGTATCAACAAGTTATAACACAATATGGAGCAATATTGTTCAACATGGGGCAATACCGTGACGACATGACGCCACATTTTCAAACATATCCTACAGACAAAGAAGTGCAAATGCTAGTGTTTGATGTTGAAATATGGCCCAGGAAAAGAGCTATCCAAACAGTTACTTTAAATAAAGCCATTTATAACATACTAGCTGTTCCCGCTGGCTTCACCCCGCAAATAATTTATAAAAACTATGAGTTATGTGTGCTGCTATTCTATAAAGATCAGCTGTTTGTATTTTCATTAGCTTAAACAAAAATGAATGTCCATGAGAAGTACATGGGAACTTTGTCGGGATCTCTGGCGGAGCCCTAAGGTCAGATCAGGATGAAAACCATTTAGTTTTCTTATTTTATGCCTAAAGAATCAGTGTACAAAATTTCAGCTCTCTACCTACCTGGAAAGGTGGAGAATTAGTGATGAGTGAGTCAGTCAGTCAGTGAGTCAAGTCAGCCAGGGCTTTGCGATTCCACTTAACACAGTTCTAGTTAGTCGTTGATATTATGAGAAAAGTCAATAAAATGACATAATCATCCGTCACAGACACATGCGTAAAGCTGGAATCTCCCCGGCTGTCTCTGTTTCCCATTCTTTCTGCTATGCAGCAGCACTTCCCATCGCTCATTACTCCCCCTAGCGGACTTAAAAACACGGTGCACGGTATTGCCCCGCCGCACGGTATTACCCCGCTCTCCCCTACTTCATATATTTAGATTGTAAAAATGAAACTATATATGAATTATATATAAATATGGAATAAAATAATTTGTTGAATAACACAATTAAACCCTTTGAGAAAAATGAATTATAAAAGTCTGATGTCACATTAATTTTATGGGCATTAACATTTTTTACTGGATCAGATGATAACTAAAAAAGTTATTCTGCATTTTAGATTTTGAGTTTATTTATCTTAATATACATATATATATAATATACATATATATTATATATTATATTATATATATTATATTTTAATATATTATATATATTAAAATTCTTTGTGGATTAAGATGAATTGTTTTTGCATTGAATTTATGTCTACAACAAAAATGTGTAAAAGGTTTTAATTTAAGTGTGAAAATGGTTAAATGCATGTTTTGAGCTTATTTTTAAAATGCTTAGCTTTATTGCCATTCTAGGTTAAAAATAAATTATCTCACTCCCTCTGTATTTATATCTATGTCGTCATAAATATACAGGGCAGTGATATGCAAAGTAAGTGTATGTCTCTGGTTTTGACCAGAAATGGGCGCTGTATGAACATTTGGCCCGGTCCCAACACAGCCACAGCCACAATAACTCCCTTTCACTTTGACTCGGTTCTAGTAAAAGGGTAACGGGGGGGGGGGGGGGGTAAAGGTTCGGTTGGGGGATTTGGGCAGGGCCAGGTAAGAAGGGCCGTAACATTTCGCCTGTGAGCGGACCCTCCTGTCACGTGACCCGCTACGTCACCGCGCTGACGGTCGGCTCGAAGCACCGCGCTACCAGTGCTTTACCCCTACAACTTGCACGGCTGGAGCTTGTGTTCTATTAGACACCGTGATTATATGACTTCACCCTTATTTTGTAGATAAATCAGGCTTTATTGCGATATAATTTTTAAAAGGATTGGTAGCTGAACTATTTATAAAACGATTTAGAAAGAAATAGAGGTGTGTATTAAATTAAATGGAATCACGTTGAAAAACCATTAGTTTTTTATCCAATGTTTTAACCAATGTTTTACTTTTTGCGGGCAAGAAAAATGCAATCTGGCACTGCAGGCCACATGTGTTTGGTTGCTATAGTTATGTTTGGTCAAAGCTGTCCCGTCATTGGCCGGGTAAGACGCTACTGCTTTATGGTTTCCACTAACCCCAACATATTTCACTAGAGTCAGTCCTAAAGCTACTTTAATTTGACCATAGTATAACTAGTCGTTTCCCGTTGCGGCTTCACCCACGCCCACTACATAGCGTTAGTAAGATAATGTTAGCTGACTGAGTCCCGTCAAGGCAGCAATTTCAAAGACGCACTACGTATTTCTGGTGAACTTTTGCCTTACAGGAGTAGCTCGTGTGAGAGCTTAAGCTTCCTCAACAAATCAAATCAAAATAATCTTTATTCATAAAAACAGTACAGTGGTGTACATATGAATAGTGTCTACATCATAATCAATTTTCTATGTTATTCATTAAATTATTATTTTACATTACCATCATCTTATAAATTAAAGAATTCATCAATAGAATAAAAACTGTTTGAGACAATATATTTTTTTAACTTATTCTTAAATTTACTTGTATTTTTTTCTTTTTTCTATTCTCCAGGCAACTTTTTGTAGAACTTTGCACCTGCATAGGATGGTTTTTTGGTATAGAATTGTAACTGATGATGATTAACAGTTTCTGTAGATCACTGCTCTGCCATAGTGCCATTTCAGTTAGTCCCAAATTGGCCTGCCGCTGAACTCTTCACGTCCAAGTTGCTGTTCTGGCGTTTCTTATGGTCTGTGTGCCGCCTGCCGTAAAGCTTTCCTTATGTATTTAAGTTTCTTGACTTTTAACCACTTTAATAAATCGGGCTTTTTCGAACTTTGAGTCAAACTTTATTTACGTTTCGCCGGCACTATTGTGATACAGGTACCTTCAAAAGTGTAAACACAAATATAAGCAAACTATCTGGCCCGACAGACGTTATCCTGTCCTAATGTCATTGAATTTGTTTTATGTCAAATACTCGTTAATTTTCAAGATGAGCTCCTTCGCTTCGCTCACTCACCTCCCGGGTTAGCTCGTTCGCTACGCTCACTCGCCTATCGAAAAAGGAGTTTGAGTTGCCATTCAAGTAGTTTTATTTTTATTTCCATAATGAGAGTTGCCATTCAAGTAGTTTTTTCCATAATGAACATATGTTGATAAGCCTTTCAAGTATGTTTACAGCTGTTTGGTATAACTAACCATTGATTTTGAATTCTGGTATTCAAAATCAATGAACTAACTGATTTTGATCAAATAAATGGGAACTTTGAAGGCCAATAGGGTGCCCTTAGGTCGGATCAAAAATATTCTTTAATAAGAACCTTATCCTGACATTAACGAATAAAAAAAATATTCAATTTGGTGCACTCATTCTCAAGTGATGGCGTGACCAAGGGAAATAGGGATTCATTTATATACTGTATATATATATATATATACAGTATATATATATATACACTATATATATATATATATATGTATATATATATATACAAATACAAATATATATATTAAGATAAATAAACTCAAAATCTAAAATGTAGAATAACTGTTTTAGTTATCGTCTGATCCAGTAAAAAATGTTAATGCCCATAAAATTAATATGGGAAGTTTAGGTAGCCATTAGGGCTAACCCCTAAAAGAATTTTAAAACGTGAATAGGACTATAGGCCTATGTTTATTTAGGATATTAGGTATCTAACTGCATACAAAATTTTAGCCCAATCGGTTCAGAAGTTAGAGCGTGATTGAGCCACAAATTAATAAACAAACAAACAAACAAACTCACAAACTTTCATCTTTATAATATTAAGAATGATTAGTATGATATCTGGTACTTCGATTTTTTTCACGTCTCCCTTAAGTATCACTTAAGGCTGTAACTATTTTAGTAGACACGTTAACGTATGCTTCCGGAATTTTGCAAAGCTCCTTAGTTTCATAATATATCAATACAAGTTTTCTCTGAGCATTTTTAAATACAAGTAAAATCATTAGTATTTGTCCTCGTACATTAGTATTTGTCCCCATGTGATCCTTCTCTATCAGATTACAACATAGAATACCCCCGTCGCAACGAACCTGCGTACTTAGCGAATTTCAACGGAGATATACAACTTTACTTATTCTTCATATGAATAACATGGGGGCCGAGGATGCAGGTTTGCTGCTACGGGGACCATCAACAAAAATCTTGTTTTTGGTGCTAATATCAATATCCCACAACTAGTTGAAGCCACATACCAAGTTTCATAAATATACATTCATAAATAATCGAGATATCAAATTTTATTTATTCTCCATACGGAATAACATTGGACAACGTACTGCGTTTAGCACTTTGAATATCTCTGCAACGGTTGGACATAGAACAACAATTAAAACACCAAAATGTTTGTTTTATTGAGCTAAACACATTGATAAAAATAAATGTGAAGTTTTTATTAAAATTATCTGAGAAAAATCTAAAAACCTTTTTCCCACAAGATAACATGGGAGACACGTTTTGGCGAATTTCCCCCATAGGGAAGAAGCTATTACCGTAGTCGGCATGGTAAGACCTAGGCCCGGGACCATGATAACTTTTCGTTTTGAGGTCCCCAGACCCCAAAAACACCATTCGTTCGAAACTTTATATGTATATATATATATATATATATATATATATATATAGATACCATTCATTAGTTCATACCTCCACTTCCGAATTCCTTAGTCCTTGCTTCCATAATCTAACTGTTATATCTTGACTAGTTGAAAAGATATATCTGTCATCCAATTTGAGTATATGTTTACAACAACGAAAACAACAATATAATTTATATATACATAATAATATTTTTTCATTTTCATACTTGAAAATTTATTAAATATTGCTTCCAGGAGGCAATAACTAATGGTAACACATCACATCAGTAGGTCAATCATAGTTACTTGCTTCCGGAGGCTGTTATATATAATTGGCGCGTTTCATTTAATATATACAGTATAGATTATTGCTTCCACCCTCGGATTCTCATGCCTCCGACGCCACGCGATGTATACTGTGTGTACTGTAGCATGCTAAACGGATAAGGAGGATAGCTGTTAGGCTAATAACTTATTTAGTAATAATAAAAAATCTAAGAGGCTGGTAATCTCAGGGCTCTGGGGGGGGGGGTTGAAAGGTTGTTTGACCATTTTAGTATACCCTCTAATTTGGGGTAGGAACGAAAACATTTATTTGAAATGGGTAGAGTACAACAAATACAAAAACTGAATCGTAATTAGCAGGTTTTTCATTGCAATGTTAGAGTTAAGGGAATTATATTATTAGAAAGCCCCCAAAGCTAGGTTCAAGCAGATCTTTATTAGATTGTTTCGGTCAGATGTAACAATTTGAGAATCAGAATTAACGTCTTGGAAGACAATAAATTATCCCATTCTTATTTTCAGAGTCTCCAAAAAATGTGCACCAGAATTTTCTGCAAAATGTTACTAAACCAAAATGTTTTGCTATATTTACAACGAAATTTTACCCAAAATGTGTTGAAACTGTTCAGAACCAAGAACAGAGTTAGAACCATATAGAAATTATCAAGTAAAAAAAATTAAAAATGAGTTGGAAAATAATGAGTTATTATATATTTTGAAAGGATTCGATACATTTATTCACAATCGGAATTCCAAAAACCTGAGTTGCCACACGCCCATCTATTATTAGTATGAGACAAGAAGAACTGAATTAGCGATACAGATGATAATATTGATAAAATCCTTGCTCATCAAAGTGAAATATTGCTCGATTTCGAGCAAAGGGTCCATTAGTATATCTCTATAAAGGTTAGAATTATTACAAATCTATCGCTCAGCGAGAACCTCAGAAATATTAAGCTCTCACATCATTTCTAACTTTGGACAGAACATGCAAAAATTACATGTCGAAATGTCGTGTGTACAGTTTGCGAGGTGGGTAAAGAAACTTTGCGTGAACGAAAGGGCGCACCGACACCGCATTCTGCTTGAGGTGCGTCGGAGAGGCGCACCAACCTGAGCCTGTAAAATTATGTTGAGCCGCCATCGCGCACCGCATCGGTCCCTGCGTCGTCGTCGACTCAAGCGGCTACAGCATGGCGCATCGGATCTGCGAAGTAGTGTGATCTAAAGTGACTTACGAGCGCCTTCACACTATGTCGCTGCGACCGGGTCGCAGCCACCCTTCGGCCACTTAACCCGTCGAAATTTTATTTAGCCTTTGGAGCCCTTCACACTAGTGGGTCGCAGCGACCCACTCCGTGGCAGCGACTCGGTGGCCACGGAACTGCGACGCCGCCGGGCGGTGGCAGCAACCCTGCTTTTTAGCGACTCAACCCACTAGCGGGGAATTGAAACATACGGAGCCCTTCACACTCGGTGACTGCGACCAAGTTTTCGGGATGCGCGCGTAGCTTGTTTTGGTTGTCTACCTGCCTCCTTCCTATAATTCTGTAATTTGCTGTCGACTCGTTTTGCTGATCCCCACTGTTGTGAAACTATCTTGTTTTGTGCCTGTGTTGTTCAGCGTTGATAGTTTACTGTGCCTTTTTTAAATTTAATTGTACTTCACACCCCAAATTCAAATAAATGTATAAATAAATCATTCATAAATAAAATAACGAACTGGGATGTGTTGATCAGTTGAAGTATTAATGTGTGGGCCTAGGTGAGGTATAGTAAGTTACTTGTAGTCAATTAATCTGCGACACGTTACAAATATGATAATGTTTGTTTAGATTTCAACCAACGAGAATACTTTCATATTTGGCCTAGGTCTTACTGGATACTGTACTAGCTTTTTCCCTGGCAATAATTTGACCCATAATTATTGCCTGATTCTCAAAAGTGACATTGACTGAAGTTGTGCATTGGTAGGCCAGAAGTAAATGGGCTTTAAAGACTTGTTCAAATATATGCCTATTGCTTATAGCCTATTTATATCCACTTCAAATTAACAATACAGAATTCAAAGACAAATTGTTTACACAATGACTATTCTGAGAGGAATTTTTATGTGGTAAGTAGTTCTTTTTCAGGGCGAGTAAATTTGAGTTCTTCACCTAATATAGGCCTACTAGATTCAACAATAAACTGGAATGTGGTAGGCTGGTTGAAGTAATGTGGGCTTAGGTGAGGTTAGGTAAGTTATTTTTAATTAATTAATCCGGCACCTATACTGCCTATTATGGTGGTATTACAAATTCTCGCTTCATCCTATTACGGGACATAGGAGCGTATACCTAGTATACCTTACTTAGACAAAATAACTTAAAGAAAATCTTTCTACAATAAAAGTGAAGTAGAACTCTGCCTACTCAAACTGTGTGGATGTTAAACTTATTCTAAGCAAGAATGTAGTGAGATTTTAAGAATTTTCGGACCATTATATCCCATAACACCGGTTTGGTTAGGTAATTATGATGTTTTCATAAGTATAAGATTGTCTGGTTTGTTATAATATTTACTTACAGTTCTTGAGTTAATTTATTATAGGCCTACATCAAAAACGAGAATTTTAAAATTATTTCACATAAATCCGTTTTACACAGTGAATATGTAGAAAATGGGGAGGGCTGGACCTTAGGGGGAAAAAATTAATTGGGGGGGTTTGGTTGCTAAGGGGTTGGGGGTTCGTCTTTCAATAAGGGGACATTCAATTCTATTATTTTCCCTTTTCTTACTACAAATCCAACTAACAACATCTCCTGACGTAAGAAATAAAAAAAATTACTAAATATTTATGATTACCATCTTACATTTAACCACTTTAACTTACCGGTACCAAAACTGAAACTAAACAACATACCACTCAAATATATTGATACAATCAATAATTTGGTGTTTTTTATGAACAATAAACTAGATTGGATAGATCAAGTAAATTATATTTGTAAAATAGAATTTTCCGGTAGCCTATCCATAGTTTAAAGAATTTGCCTTGTATTTACCATTAAATATTAAAAAAATCACATTGGTAAAAACTTATATTTCCAAGTTTTGGATAAGTTTTACAATGTGCCCAAAATTACTGTATTGGATTTATTTTTAATTTAAAGTGGGATGATCATACTACCGATACTCAGCATTATAAAACACTACTACACCTTAAGTTAAAAGAAACAATAAAATACCAATTTTAATGTTGTTATACAGCATTTTTGCAGATAAACCCCCAAATATTTAGCAGAAAGATTTACTTTCACTATAAATATAAGTATGACAAGTACCCGTCATGGTGCAATTATGTTAAATATTCCTGCTTATTATTCATGATTTTATATTATAATCAATCATTTGTTGTCACAGCATCAATATTACAGAATTCTTTACCAAACAATTTCCGTAGAGAGGTCAGTCAAGCTCGTTTTCGGGTAACGTTGAAGAGGTTACTATCGGTTGACTCATGGGGGTATAAGCTACTAAATCTGTCACTTTTTGTTAAGTAATTCTATATTATTAAGCCAATAAAATTATGTACTTCAATTTAGAAACTAAACATATGAAACCGAAACCAAAATTACCCTACGTTAGCATACGGAACCAAAATTATACCTGCAAATACTCTTTTGCAAATACAAATTTACTTGTTCTGTCCACTCTGTTTATTGTTTATAAAAACCCCAGATTTTTATTAATGCACTATATTATGTCGTATGAAATTAGCCTACGTTATTATTGCAAAATGTTTAATTATTGATAGCTTGTATATATACAAGTTTTGAAAACAGATATTTGTTGTTTTTGTTTTATTTATTTCAGTTGACAGCAAAATGTTGTTCATTTGTCTTTACTTCCCACGTATTCAAACAAACTGACTAACCCAACCACGTTAATATAACTACACCTAACCCTCCCTCTAGGTAACCTGATATCTGCCGCTTTTTATTTGAGGGATGCCCTTAGACTACATAAACCCACGGTATTTTCACGATCAGGCAGCAGTTAGATTGATACAAACAAATTAATCAAGTTTGTTTATCATTACTATTGTCTATTTGGTTATAATATCAAATGACATACTTCATGGGTTATTATTTCGGGAAGTGTAATACAAATTTTGTATTATCAGTTTTTAACATTGATACGAATTTTATTAATTAAATTACGTTGTTTGAGTCTTCATCACCTTTGAGAAAAGTTCGACCGTACAGTCTGGTTTGATTCCAAAGGACCTCGTATAGTCAGGTGCACCAGGCTATGACGAGGGGCGAAGAGGGGGCTCTTTTCTAAAAACATCAGACCATCTACCACCGCGCCGCCACGCCGCCGGCCGTCGCGGTCGTCCTTCCCCGACTGCTACGCTACCCCAGCTCGCCAAATGGACAGAAAACGGTCCGCGGCATTGTCAGGCCAGACGATAAGTGAGTAATCCCGAGCGGTGAGCGCGTTGTCGTTTACACTTTCCTGTACATCGTAATAATAATAAAACTACAATGAAACTTATATATTCATTTTCTGCATAAATTTCCGCATCCAACAGTAAAAATATATTTTAGTTTACAATTATGTGTAATTTTTAATAATAACAATACTATAAAGCTGTAACAGCATGACATGAAAAACACAGCAAGCGAGAAACTTTTTTATTTTTGAGGTAGAAACAAACTTCCAGCGAGAAAGTTGTAGCTAATTAGATGATCTTAAATTTTCATTCAAAACAATTTTCGATATAACTTATAGTTTGTTGAATAATCCGATCTAAATAACCGCTATGTTCAGTTATAAGCGCGCCGTCGTCGCGGTCCACGGCTCCACGCTGTTCTACCACATCCAGCATAATTAAATGATCCTCATTTTACTTAGATTTTCACCTGTAAAATATTAATTATGTACATTTTACTCCATCTTGTATAGAGATTACCGTTTTTTAACATAGCTTTCGATTTTGATAGAAAACTCAGTTATCGAGATGTAATTAGGCTCATGAGGAATCTTATAATTTGATTTGTAAAGTAAATTAGACAGTAAATAATAAGAGACTTACTTGTATGAAAGAATAAAACATTATTTGATAAGATAAACATTATCCGATTAGTGATTAGATATTTTACTCGTGAAGCAACAACTTTTTTGAATCAATAATGAAATAAAATACTTCAGTAAGAAAACATAACGTTGCCTTTTATAAAACAAAACTTACATCCTTTTAAACTATCTGTTACTTAAACATTTATTCCCCCTCCAAATATGAAAGCTTCTTAGTCGTAAATGATATAGCTACAAATTTGATTAAAATGACGAATAAATATATGTTTTATATAAAAACTTAAAACTAATCCTCTATATCAGCAATATAACCAATCCTATACAAATGTGTTTGGCAGCGGAACGTATCAAGGAACTTGAATACGAAGGATGCTTAGTTCAGGGTTTCTACAGAATTTCAATTTTCTATTTCCCTGACTTTCCCTGACCCTTCTGTCAAACTCCCCTGACCAACTTTCATTATACGTCTTCGCAATCTCGCTTTATAAACAAGCGTGTGTGCACAGTTATTAGTGAATTTCCTTTGGAAAGTGAACTATTTTACAAGATGTTAATAATAAACTCCTAGGAATCCTTAGATCATTAGCCAACAATTGGGACTTCACCTGAAAAATACTGCTACAACAGATTGTATACAACCTGGAGCAAACATTTTCTCAGTTTTGTCATCATCGGGGATCAGATGGAAAATAAGAAGCACCGAATTATCATGTAAATTTTGTATGATTCCTCAGAGTAAGTTATTCTTGTTGTGATAATGACCCTCATAACCTACTTTGAGACTTAACAAAGATTACAAAATTAATTTTGAGAAGTAGCATTAAGGTGTAATAGTAATCAGTATTGTATTGTATATATAAGTTCATGCAAGTTAAAAGATGGGAATTAGAAAGACGAAAGTTTTAAGCCCTCTCTCGTCATTCTAGCATAAATATTTACCGAGTTATTAAAGAAAATGTGTATCGGGTAAACACAGTACGTTGTCTTATGGGGGGGTTTTACACTAGAAAAGACTGTTATTCCTTTGTTAGAGTACTTTTATTATCCCCAGCAACCTCACGCCTACTTTCAAGCCTGTCTGGACCTTCTCCTAACCTTATAAGGCGTAAAAATGTATTCCCAGCTTTGCAAGTAAATGAAACCAGGGGTATCAGAATAGCCAAAAAAACAATGTTTTCAGATTTCAATAAAAAATTGGACAAATGGATGTTTTTACACTGATTTTGAGTTTTACAAGTTTTTATGTGGAAATTCACTTCCCTCACGTCAGCGTGCTGCGTGCGAACTCGTTACATTCAATTTATATGTATTTGTTACCATATTCAATTTGTTATAAATTGCATGTCGCATTAGTTTTTTATTTACTAAATTATTACAACCTCGTTATTGTTGTTACAATCCTTCTACAAATAACTCTATATAGTTAATGAAACCCTTATCTTAATATGTGGTCAGATAAACCATATTTTTCAGTTTAGAGTGTAAAAAGCGTATTATTGTAAAAATCAACACCAACCAAAAAGCGTAAACACCAACCATGTAGGCCGATTGTAAACTAATTTATGAATTTTCATTTACTAACTCACCTGTTACGCTCTTTGTGACCATTACAAAAATATTTGAGATTCTTGCACTTTAGGTGGTCCCCAAAAAGATGTCTGAGTGTCTCAAAGGAGGGTTAGGGGGTCGAAACGGGCTGTTTATAGCGTGACGTAATTTATGCATGGCCCCTAACCTAAACATCAGGATGAAAAGTATTGTAATCAGACAGTATTTAAGTATTTAAGGGATGATCTCAACAGTTTGGGGTGAAACCGTCTGATTACACTTTTATTTCTAAAATTACTCATTCTGCTGAATTTATAAATGTATTGAGTAAAAAACTAAAATACACTCACCTCGTACGTTGTTGTTGGCGCCATTTCACAATACCAACATTTATAATTATTTGTTTACGCTTGGCGTTTGAAAACAACCCACCCTTTTTTGACCGTCTCCTTCCCATGCTTCACATCGACAAAAACTACAGGAAATAAAATAAAACTGAAGATCTGCGAACTGAGTACACTTCAGACTGCACGTTATCCACGGCACAGAAGGAAAAAGGCGGGAGCGGGAAACTAGGCCTACTGTAGCGCGCCCCGTGGCATTGTGTAAAAGCAGCCCTCGATAGATTTGTCGGTGACGTATTAGGAAGTATACTTATATCACGACAATTACTGTCTATGAAATGTAGCAGAGTGATTTAATGAGCAGGAAGATCCAGACGGAACGTTTACCCAAACCTGTCGGACTTATATATTCTTTAAAACATAAGAACTAGCCCGTTATAGACATTTTTTCTATGGTAGCCTTCTAGCCTACATGATTGGTTTGGAACTAAAGCAAAATCTCTTTGCACATTATTTTATAGGTGAGATATTTGAAATAAAACAACTTTTTTAATTAATTACTGGTTTGTAAATAATTAAAATTAATAAAATAAAGATTTTATTTAAAAATTAATAAAATAATACATTTCTTACGTAAGATGAATCGCAACCATAGCACTGACGCAGATTTGTAATCCTCATATCCAACTTTGGAACACGGACAATGAATCTCAGAGATTTCGAACGCGTGTAGGATCTTTAAATCAATCTTTGTGTGCTTGTGTGAGTGAAAATGACAATGTTTGTAGAAAGGCTAGTAGCGCCATAGACGGCTTTGTTCGCCGGCCCCGTTTTTGCCTAAAACACGCTCTCGTAGTACCCTGTTTCCGTCGCAACCTACAAACAATTGTTGATGGGATAAATTTCTGCGTACATTTCGAATCTTACTGCTTCTTTCTATAACCTAAAAATTTCAAAATTATTTATGGAAGTATTTTAAAATAATTATGAAAATCAAGTAATTTTGGCTAATTTTGATAGATTTTCTCGATGCTAAATTATATATTTTTCAATATTATGAGGTTATATAAAAAGAGACACACTCTTCGTGATAAGTTTAAGAGTATTTATGAGAAAATCGGTTGAAAAATGGTGTCAGAAACGGGGTACTACGAAAGCATGTTTTTAGCTTTTTTCGCCAGGGTGATGAAGACTCTTAAGATGCCAGTCTTCAAGACGTATGTGGTAGAGGGTACTTGTCAGTCCCAACTTTGAGTAGGCCTAAATAAATAAAGCTCATTATTATTATTATTGTGGGGGGTATTTCCTAAATAAGAGTATTTTAACGTTGCTCTTCTGCTAAATGAACGATGGCATTAATCACATATCATCACTACTATCAAGTTAATCTTCTACTAATCATAACACAAAAATATTAATCTCCAGTGCAGTTGAGCCGGCAACTCTACTCAGCTTGACGACACGAGAGCTGAGAAGTCGACTTCTTACGAAGCTGTTATTAGATCCGACATATGGTTACACACCTACAATATTAGATCCGATGACGCTACGAGACACACCAGAATCGCGACCGCAGCACAACGTGGTGGCCACTTCCGAAACTCATACACACGCACTGTATGTCTGAAACCGGCTATATTAGATCCTGCTCAAATCGGGTAAATTCGACTATTTCCGTGATGGCCGAAACGCCAGAAACTAAAAAAAAATGTTTGGCGCTATTAGATCCAGTAGGGTGGATCTAATAGCGCCATCGGATCTAATAGTGTGGGTGTGTAACCATATGTCGGATCAAATAACGGCTTATTCGCAAAAACACACACACGGACACACACACACACACACACACACACACACACACACACACACACACACACACACACACACACACACACACACACACACACACACACACACACACACACACACACACACAGACATCACGTAAAAACCACTTTTTTGGGTTCAGGGAGCACCAAAACGAATATTTTCACTAATAACTCAAATTCGAAAATGTTGACGAAAACAATACTTTCTCCATAACTATGTATAAGGGGAGAAAGTAAAAACACAACAGTTGTGCTTCGTGATGTGATAAATCAATACTTTTTACTTATAAAGGATAATATGTAGGGAAACAACTAATGACAATATATCATCAACACATGTTTCAGAATAATGGGTAATTCTGGTTGGCGACAAAATAGAAAACTTCAGGTTAAAATAATTTAAAATAGCCGTAAACTGCTGACAGACAATGTTACTTCCCAATAAATTAATATTGAAGTCATCATGAGGTCAAATCACGATTTGAACAATTTATGCTTAACAGTACCAAAGTTTGACAGATCAGTCATTCTTGCTCCAATATGGCTCAAACAGACAGCTAAATGGCTGTCAGAACTATACACAATTTCAAGGTGTTTTACCACCATTAGTTGTGACCTCCACGGAGGCAAGAACTACAATCGGAGGCATGAACTCAGTCTGGAGGCCAATACTTATGATTGGCAAGTGAAATGGAAGCAAGGTCTAAGGAATGGTAAATCTATATATATATATATATATATACTAGGGGCTTGTAGGGGCAAAAGCCCCTAAAAAACCAAAATACATAAATTTTTTATCAACCTTCATTGGTCATTTATGAATAAGCACTGATTTTCTAGCATTATAATATAATATTATTATACTGTCTTATGTTTTTAATAAAATGTCCATTCCTAAACAACTATACATTGCTGTAGTTTAAAAGTAAACAAACTGAATAAGTACAGCTGGTATCAATATCAAAGGCTAATTTAACTCTGTGGCACAGCTGTTTTAATTTCAAAAGATGTAAACAAATTAAACCCCATGTTGTTTTAATGGGAAAAGTTTTATTCTGTTGCGAATTTATGGTAAAAAAATAAGAAAAATGAATAGTTTTCCCTCAAAATTCACGTCAAGACCTTTAAAATGATACCCCTCCCATCCTTCTACGACCATCCAGTCACTCACAATTTCTTTACAAAAATTTGACTTACGGAATTATATATAGAGATATATATATATATATATATATATATATATATATATGCACACACACACACACACACACACACACACACACACACACACACACACACATATATATATATATATATATATATATATATATATATATATATGTGGGTGCGATAACTCTCGTAAAAAGGTCCGATTTTGATGAAACTTGGTATAAACGTGTAAAAAAACATTTATGACTAAGTTCAAAAACCAGCCATATCGCTCTACCTTAAGGGGTATTTTGGGGGGTGTTTGTACCCCAAACATATTTTTTTAACCTTTTACATATAATTTTTGAAATAGTCAAATTTTAGTTTTTACCATTGAATTCAGCTTTAAAAAACACACAATTTGGGATTTTGATCGTTCCTCTACGTCAACCAGTTACCGAAATATTGAAAGTGCTAATCACAGTACGTTGTCTAATGTTATTCTTATGGAGAATAAGAAAAAATGTCATCTCGCTTATTTATGAACGTATACTGACGAAACTTGGTATATGGCTTTATCTGGTTGTGGTCTATTGATATTTGCTCAAAAAACACTTTTTTGCTAAAGGTTCTCGTAGCAGCAAACCTGCGTACTCAGCCCCCATGTTATTCTTATGGAGATTAATCAAAATGGAATATATCGCTTATTTATGAATGTATGTTGATGAAACTAGGTATGTGGCTTCACCTAGTTGAGTTATATTGATATTTGCAATTGTTTATGTTTCTTGTTTCAGCAAACCTATGTACTCATCCCAATGTTATTCTTTTGGAGAATAATTAAAATTGTATATATTGCTTATTTGTGAATATATTTTTATGAAACTTGGTATCGATACCAAGTAAGTTTATGTGGTATTAAGTCATATATTATGCATTGGAAATTCGCTGAGTACGTAGGTTTGCTGCGACGGGGGTATCTTGGATTTTCCCCGCAACCTCTTGACCTAGGTTAATGATTCAAAATACTAAATTATTTGTCTTTTTTAAGCTCTATAAAATGGCTATAACCAAAATTGAGTGTTTTTAAAATGTTGGGGAAAAATTTGCAAAAAACTGATTTTTGGAAAATTGTAAACCCCCATAAAACCCCCTTCCCATAGTCCGATCGATATGGTTTTCGAACTTAAAGTCATAAATGCTACTCTCCACATTTGTGCCAAATGTCATCAAAATTGGGCTTTTATTTCAAAAGTTATTGTGGTAACGGACATATATATATATATTGATATTGATAAGAAGTAAAGGAATATGTTGTGAATCAAACATATATATATATATATTTTTTTCTTTTGAACGAATTATCAAAATTTACCATGGTCTCGGGCTTAAGTCTTACCATGCCACCTACGGTAATAGCTTCTTCCCTATAGGGAAAATTCGCTAAAAGATAAGATGAACCATTATTCCAAATTTCAGCTTCACAGCCAATCAGGTTTTTGAGATAGAGTGTTATTTGGCCTATATAGGTATGGATAGAAGATATACATATACATCAAATTAACTTACACTTTATTTGTGTAGCAGACGGGTTATGTGATCTATAAAGATCAAGTTCATACGGGTAGAATATTGTCGACTGTTCACCTCTGTATTACCGCCGCGTTGCTGGCTACAAGGCGGAGCGGCTCCCGTGAGACGGGACGTGACAAATTGTAGTCGTTTGTCGTCGACTGGGGATGTCTTGTTGGTAAGATTCATTCACAAATAACGTTCAAAGCATTCCCATCGCTCTTTTGACGTATTTATTTCAAAACGAGTTCGTATGTTTCCCAAAGCTACGATTGCAGCTAAAAACTATTACTTTTTTAAAACGCTAAAAATATTTCCATTTCAAAATACTGCCTTGGAAGACACTAAAGTAACTGCACGTAACTGTTAAATAACGTGGCTCTAAATCTAGTTGTCTAAATCTAAATCTAGTGTGTGTGTGTGTGTGTGTGTGTGTGCGTGCGTGCGTAAAACACACGAGTAAAAAGCACGAACGCACGCTTAAGTATGATTGGAAATTCGCTGAGTACGCAGGTTTGCTGCGACGGGGATATTTTTATTTCCATAATGAATATATGCTCATATGCCTTTCAAGTATGTTTTCAGCTGTTTTGTGTAACTAACTGATCTTTGATCAAATAAATGGGAACTTTGAAGGCCAGTAGGACAGAGCCCTTAGGTCGGATTAAAACTACTCTTTTATAAAAACCTTATCCTGACATTAACGAGCACAACAAAAAAAGAATTATTCAATTTGGTGCACTCATTCTCAAGTGATGGCGTGACAAGGGAAATAGGGATTCATTTTTATATATAATCCCGCGGCTTCGCTCGTGACAAAAATAAAATACATTTTAAATATAAACCTGACCATCACTATCAAATCTTTGATATGTTTTACCAAAAACTGACAAACATTTTAACTACAGCTGGTAATTTTATAAATGATATCCTCCCATAAGATTTACATTTGATCTTACATGTCCCGTGGGGTGGAGGCCTAAGGTTGGATGTAGCCATTATCAGGTCTATATGTTAATGTGACATGTAAGCTATGTTCATGAAGAATTCTAGCTTAATAGCTCTAGAAATGTTTATGATGGCACTCTAAATATCCACACATACATCCAAACTTCTCATTTATAATATTAGTATGATATCCTCACATAAGATTTGCATTGGAAATTATAGGACCAGGGGGGGGGGGTGGAGTCCTAAGCTTGGATTGGGCCATTATTAGGTCTATATGTTAATGTGATATGTAAGCTATGTTCATGCAAAATTTTAGCTTAATCAGTCCAGTAGTTTATGCGTGATGGAACTCCAAATATCCACACGTACATCCAAACAAACATCCAAACTTTCACATTTAAAATATTATATATTATATCAGTAGGAAGATTGAACTATTCATTTGAATTATGACGTTTAACATAGCTCATTAATTGTAATTAAAATGTGTTTGATTCATTTTTTACCGACAAACTATGACCCTGTTATCCTAAAAATATACAAGCTATCCAAATTATAATTTTATCGGTGTCATACATTAATAGCAACCAAGACAGTATTATGTGACAGGATCTCATTACCGATTCCACCGGACATCCGTACGGATCACCGAAGCCAATTATTGGTAACGAACCGCTGTCAGTGGCGCCGCTCCTCGACTCCCAACACAATAGGATGCCACAGATATCGAGTGCGGCTGACTGACTCATTTCTGGAAGTAATAAAATATTTTACACCCAGTAAATTATTCCTTTAATGGCGGCCATGATAGTAGGCAGCGTAGCCATAAAAATGCGGCGTATAATACGAGGCCAAACGCGCAACCTCGTGTATAATACAGTTAGGCATACTCAGTGCCAAACCCACGGAGCTACCTCGACAAGTCATTTATGCGAAGTCACTAGACAAGAATCGATGAATCAAAGAAAAACATCATTATAATCTTTCCTATGAAACAAGTTTTGTTATTTTGTTTATTGACAATGCAATTGTAGGCGACCGAACACTACAACTTCCCTTTTCCTCTAAAGCAAAGCCTGAATGGATATTTTACTTAGTTTTTACCGTAGTAGTCAGCACTTAAATTAATGAAACAGGCAGGAGCAAACTGTAGTGAGATGATTCAAATCTGAATTCTGAAACCTTTTGAATTATGTATGATACACTATAACAATGTATTCGTATGTTTAGATTATCCTTATACGCGAGGAATGAGCGTACATCCAGCTTAAGATTCTCAGTTCACTAATGCATGATTGTTGTACGCCTCGAAGTTTGGTAATTGGATCACAATTGTGTGATAACTGTCCTACCGCGGCGGAAGTGGCGAGCAGCCCCTCTTTGTTGTGGTAGACTCTCCTCCTCACCCTCTTGCTCATCTCTTTTACTTTGAACGTGAATGTTTAATCCAATTTAGATAACGTAATAACTGCAAATTTACTCTGACTTGGAATTAAAATATGGCACTTGCATTTTTAGCAACTCAAGTATTTAACGTAGTAAATCCACAAGTTGAAATATGTATATATTTATATAAAATTCAATACTTACTGCTTAATTCACTACTTTAATTTCAGTAAAGATATATAAGTTCCAAAACTGATACATCCACATTCAATTGATCGATCATTGAATAAACGTAAAATCTCGATAATTGTCTCCTGTAAGTAATAAACTAGTAGCTCGTCGCGGCTTCGCTCGCGATCACAGTGCAATATTATATTTGAAAAGTTAAAGCATTTTAGCACCTGGGGGAGAAAGTTCAGGAAGTAGCTATTTTCGATGACAGCTGATGTCAAGGAAAATTATCGTTTCCCTTATTATCGTATCAGCTGATTTTCCCTTATTCTCATTCAGTTTTCCATTTGTCCACTACGCGCACTAATGTTTCTTTACCATTTATTAGTGAATTTCCTGTGGAAAGTGAACTATTAACATGACCCGTACGGTGAAACTTAAGCCCGGGACCACCATAGAAGTTCCTAACGTGACCCCCTGAACACGTTTTGGGGGGTCGTTCAAAATTGTATATATATATATATATATATATTATTTTTAAAAACATACTCTCTTATTAGTACCCTTTTTTGAAACATTTTTATTTTGACTGACTAGTTTCAACCATAATGGCCATCTTAAGAGTCACATAACCTCAACAAATTTTCTTTTATATTAATTACAAACATATGTTAAAAATAAATAATATATGCTCACTAATTCTAAAATTGTGTATATAAATATAAAGGTAACAATAAAATAAAATATTAATTTGTATATACTATATAAATTTACTTTCTCTGAGTTCTAATTTCATCAATTTTTTCAAAGATAGGGTGTTGTTGACTGACTTGCATAGTATTTAAAATATTTAGTGGATCTTTCTTATTATTTAAATATATGTGCATCTCTTCTTTGACGTTAAGTTGTTCTTGCTGTTTTTCGTACTCTAAAACTGATAAGTTTTCTTCTATGTTTTTATATTTATGCCCTGTATTAATTATGTGTTCTGCATAATTGGATCTCATAGTTGTGTTATTTCTTGACTTTAGGGCTTGTAAATGTTCTTTAAATCGAACTCTAAAGTTTCGTCTTGTTTGGCCAATGTAATAGCTATCACATTCACTACATGTAATTCTATATATGCCAGACTTACTGTATTGATCTTCTTGAATATTTTCATTTTTTGTTACTTTAGAGTTGATAAGGTTAAATGCATTATTTTTTGTTTTATAACTTATTTTTATGTTTGAGTTTTTGAAAGTACGTCGTATCGCTTTTTCCATGTTTGAATTAAATGGAACGCACATATATTTGTTGTCATCATTCGTTGTAGTCATATTGTTTCTTTTTTGTTTTCTTATCTTCCGATTTATCATTCTTTTGATTGTCTTTTCTTATACCCATTTTTTATAGCTAAATACTGTATTTTTTCTTTTTCCTTTTTGAAATTTGAGCTATTTAGTGGCAGGTTTATTAGTCTATGCACCAAAGAATGGAATACAGCCATTTTTTGGTGCCAGGGATGGTTAGAGTTTGATGGGATTATTATGTCAGTAGTGGTTGGTTTTCTATATATATCGAAAGAATGTTTGTTCTTATTTTTTGATATCTTAATGTCCAAGAAGTTTATGGTATCTTCTTCTATTTCTTATGTAAATTGTATGGACTTATGTATTGAGTTGATATATGTTAATAAGGTTGTTGCTTCTTCTTTAGTGCCATCAAATAGACATATAACATCATCCACGTATCTATACCAATATATTATTTTGTCACGAAGAGGGTTTGAAATATTCATGATTTTTGATATTTCCATGTCGTGCATAAAAATATCAGCAAGGAGTCCTGACAATGGAGAACCCATAGGTAAACCGTCTTCTTGTAAATAGAAAGAATTATTGTAACTAAAATAGCTCTGTTTTAATGTTATTTCTGTTAATTTCATAACGTCTTCTGTTTCATTTTTTGTGATAATATTACTATTGGTTAAATCTCTTCTTAGTATTGTTAATGTTTCATTGTTGGGGATGTTTGAGTACATGTTATTCACGTCAAAAGATATAAGCAATGCATTTGGTGGGATGTCTATATTTTTTATTTTACTCACCAAATCGTATGTGTTCTTTATATTATATTCAATTTCCCACTTAATGCTATTATTTATTTTGTTATTTAGATATTTTGATATATATGTGTTTGCACTCTAGCGGTCGCATTTTTTGCCCGATTTACATCAAATTTGATAGGATCGTTCCTTTCTATAACCAGTTGGAGAAGTTCGTTGGGTAAAACAATCGGAAAACTCTAAACCCATTTTTTGGGGTATTATCTTTCAAATTTCGAGGTTTTGGTTCCAAAAAGGGTCAGAAAGGCCCCGGATGTAAAAGTAATGCATGTAAAAAGATTGTAATTAGTGAGGCAAAACTTTAAGCCCTCTCTCATTATTCTAGCATGAATATTAACCGAGTTATTAAAGAAAAGTATATCGACCAAACACAGTACGTTGTATTATGGGAGTTTTACATTAGAAAAGCCTGTTATTCATTTGTTGGTGTAATTTTTTATCCCCAGCAACCTCACACCTACTGTCAAGGCCAGACTGGACCTTCTCCTAACCTTATAATGCGCAAAATTGAATTCCCAGCATTGCAGGTAAATGAAACCAGGAGCATCAGATCAGCCAAAAAATCAATGTTTTTAGATTACAAACAAAATTGGAATAAATCTATGTTTTTACACTGGTTTTGACTTTTTAAAGTATGTTATGTGGAAATTCACTTCCCTCACGTCAGCGTGCTGCGTGCGAACTCTTTTTACAATTTAAATCAGCTGTTTTACTGTTTAACGAGTTCGCACGCAGCACGCTGACGTGAGGGAAGTGAATTTCCACATACAAAACTTTTAAAACTTAAAATTAGTGTAAAAACATACTTGTATTCCAATTTTTATTGAAATCTGAAAACATTGATTTTTTTGGCTGTTCTGATGCTCCTGGTTTCATTTACCTGCAAAGCTAGGAATACAATTTTGCGCATTATAATGTTAGGAGAAGGTCCAGTCAGGCTTGAAAGTAGGCGTGAGGTTGCTGGGGATGATAAAAGTACTCTAACAAAGGAGTAGCAGGCTTTTCTAGTGTACAACCCCCGTAAGACAACGTACTGTGTTTAGTCGAAACACATTTTCTTTAATAACTCAGTAAATATTTATGCTAGAATGACGAAAGAGGGCTTAAAACTTTCGTCTCACTAATTCCCATCTTTTTACATGCATTAATTTTACATTTGGGGCTTTTAAGACCCTTTTTGGGCCCAAAAACTCGAAATTTGGAAAATTAACCCCCAAAAAAGGGGTTTGGAGTATTACGATTCTTTTGCCCAACGAAATTGTCCAACTGATTTCAGAAAGGAACGTCCCTACCAAATTTGAAGTTAATCGGACAAAAAATGCGACCGCTAGAGTGCAAACACATATATATATATGTCTATATATATATATATATATATATATATATATATATATATATATATATATATATATATATATATATATATATAGAGAGAGAGAGAGAGAGAGAGAGAATTTTGAACGACCCCCCAAAACGTATTCAGGGGGTCACGTTAGGAACTTCTATGGTGGTCCCGGGCTTAAGTTTCACCGTGCGGGTCATGCTAATAGTTCACTTTCCAAAGGAAATTCACTAACAATGTGAATGTAAACAGAAGTAGGCGTCGTGATGAAAAGTGTCGTTCATAACCTGTACCGAAAGTGATTTTCCGGCACTTGTTCCAATTGTTCCTGTGTTCGGCTCCGCCTCGCACGTAAAACTTGAGCGCGGACCGGAAAATGCCACTTTCGGTACTTGTAATGAAATATACTATTTTGTTAAATAATATACTTGTAACAAAACGGTTAGAGATACGACTTTTATGCTGAGGATCCTTTTCGTATGGAATATCATTATCTTTATTAACTTATCATTATTAACGCTTAAACCATTGCTCTATCTATTACCGTCTTTATGTTAGAAGCGGTAACGTGTACCGCCAACGCGCGCGACTTCCCCCCCTCCCCCCATGTTATGCCCATGCTGGAAATGCGATGACATATATTTTTTTCATCTTCTATATGCCCCCAACAATAATCAAAAGTCAAACTGCGTTAGACTTCCGGTGCATGCTCAAACCGTTTAGAGCCCGGCCTATTTAGCGAATTCCACGCTCACTCGCTCTTCTATAGTTTTCTACAGTTAAAGGTGCTTAATGTTAATGTGTGCCGGTTGAACTATTGATTAATAAGAACATTTCAAATAACCAGATAGGTAGTCAAATAACATTTAACGGTCTTTATATTACAGTTGGAACTGAGTAAGCCTAGTGCAATGGTCAGAGCTTTAAAGGGGATTTAAATTTGGGATAGGCCTATAATTTTGTCGCATTACTTATCCTTTAATCCCAGAGTGAAACACAATTTGTCCAGTAGGTTTTTATCGATACATACCTTTTGGGGGTCTCAAGTCAGTGTGTGGAACCAGAAACCCTTGGGAAGCCCTCAAAGTACGGTTTTGGCCCATTTAAATAACATTAGACATCAAATCAAGACAAAAGAAGCAGAACAGCTGGGATTAAAGATACAAACATATGGTTTGCTAGTTTGATTTTAAATTTAAATATAAATAAAACACCAAAATTGTTTACGTATACGTTTTTTAATTATGCGTTTAGGTATTAATAGTAATGTATTACACGCTGTGCACGTATTTAGTATTTTTGGGTAAATGTCACTAAATATTTATGGAACAGTAAACATAGCATCAATATTAGACGGCGGGCGACTGTTTTATGAATGAGAGTTGCTGGTTTGTGGTTGCTAGGCGACCTGTGACGTCACGGTGCGTTGCAGGACATGACGTCATTTCTGTCTCCACCATTCACGAACATGAGTATCGAATCTAGCAACATAAATACATGCAATGGTGACATATCCGTCACGATTTTGCATTTGGTTGTGCTTTGTTAATATTTGTAGTTCGGATGGTACCCTTAACTTATTGACGATGCGTGACCTGACAGTAATGCCCAGATACCCATCACGGCGATGGGTTATAAGGGTCTCATCGACAACATGACTCTTTTTTTCATCTGTTGAACTTAACACAGTTTCAAGTAACCAGTAAGTTTGTTGCAGAATACGGGGGATGACACCTTGTATATACAATACCTTGGGCTTTACTGTTATGTATTTCGCTCTGTCACTCCGATCATTAAATTACCGACAAGAGTTTAAATATCTGAAAAATTGCTCTTATAACACTGAAACATGTATTCAATGAAAAGTTGGCTTATATGAATAAAAGATAGTTTAGTATAATCGATAGTCTCACCAATCACCATTTGATTTAATAGATTAAAGGCCTTATGTCTGTGAGTACAGGTAACTGTTTTACTCTTTTAATTGTAAGACGTTTTTATTGCATATATGACATCTTCTTTATGTATAATTCTGTAAGCGAAAATCGGGCGTTTGGAAAATCGGAGGATGATGGCTCAAATTAAAGGTCTCGATCTCAGGGACTCGGGAAAAAAGCAGTTTTTCTAAAAAGTTACCATCAAACGATAAATAACGTAAACCTCCACCATAAGAAAAGCATGGGGATTAAAAAACGTCTGCTTTGTTTACATTAAAACATGTGATTACGTGTCTACTTTGTTTATGAATTTTCTCCAGCATGTAAATAGTAAAAAAAATCAGCCAAGTATTCAGGACACTGGGCAACTTTTGAGTCAAGCTGTGCAATTAGCAAGGACAGATGGTTCCCGTTATGTTATAGCAACAAACTTTGACGCGTCACAAACTAATAATATTGATACAAAACTAGTTGCATGTCATCTCATGATCTATCTATTCTAAATTAATAAACAATTGTATCATTTTGAGTTGTAACACCTTGCAGAATTTTACCATTTTACAATGAACCTCCCTTGCATAACATCTTTTAAATTGAACAATCTTTATTCAAGTATAAAGCCTGTAGTATTTGGTAATTTGGAACTAAAGATTGTAAATAACACTTCATTTTAAACGATTAGAGGATTTAAAGATAACTTATTGAAATGTACTCTTATACAACTCGTTTGTTTAAATGTAACGTGTCAGTGGCTGCCGATTTTGTAAATTTACAAATTAATGTTCCTCAGTAAACCTCCTTATCAACACTAGTGGAAGGCCTCTTAGTTTACCTCAAGCGAAATTGTCTCTTCTATACATTCTATTTAAAGTTCAGTAATTCTGATATTTACCAGAAATTTTAAAGAATTTAAAATTGTTAATTTCTAAAATAAGAATGATAGTATCCCCGTCGCACTCAACTTGCGTTCTGAACGAGTTTAAAATAACATTTAAGAAAATGTAATGAAAATAAACAACTTCAAACTAAGCCACCCTATAAGCGTAATACTTTCTACTGAACCATGCCTTTATTCCTTGAGCACAACAAAGAATTTTTGTATTTAATTTTTATTATCGTTATAAATCAGTCTTGTCAATTAAATTGTATGTAAGTCTATAATTCACTAGGCTCATTTTCATTTTTCCGCTACTCTAACATCTTGTAAGATGGGCGGACTCGACTCGCACACTCGCCTCTTCGACACTTACACCAGCGTGACTATGAGCACCAAGGGATCAGAGTGACAACCAACTATAATGGCATAATCACCCTCCAGTATACAACCCCAACTTTACCTACCTGGGAAGTAAATGAATTAGTGTTGAGACTTCAACGGCTTTCGCGTTAGGTAATAGGCTAGAAAAGTAAAGAGTAAGTTAGTAAAGTAAAATTTCATGGAAAACATAAGAACAGAAAGGTATACAGTTATACAATTACTTGATAGGTGACTTTGTGAAGTTAGAGGACCGTTGTCAGTGTTTAATAAATGCCACTGCCACAGAAAAAAAACAACAAAAACAAAAAAACAGTTAGCCGCCTATCATGTAACTATTCTGCTGAGGTTGTGTTCGCGTCCAAGTTAGTTTCGCAACATTGACGGAAAGCATCGGTCTTCGCTAACATCGGGCGTTTGATCCCCAAGTTTTCCAATACTCTAAACCCTCGCTCCGGTGCGATTTATTTTGTCTTTCAACAATGTTTAATGCTTTGTCGTAAATTTTCAGTTTCCCTGGAAAAGGTCCTTAAATTCGTTTATTCTTTTAGAGAATACAACACAGCCTTTTCAGTATTACTTCCAATAATTTACAAGATTTATATAACATAATTTAAATTATATATTTCCAGTATTCTTCAACAGGTCAAAAGTTTTAAACAAAGTATGGGAAAACGATAAACTGAACTCAGGTGTTGTTTCTATATGACGATATTTGTTATATTTAATTTCAAGTCGTTAAAAGTATTGCTCATAATTTTACGGTTTAATTCAGGGTATTCCCAGTTAGCGGAAAACTCAGTAATATAAGGAGTTGTGTCCATTGCTGATCATATCTGCACGGTTGATCACGTATAAGCATTATACCGCAACGCAAGAGAAAGCAGTTGAGTTCGTGGTCTCTAAGGTTGTGTTAAGCAGTATACATACATTTATTTAAACATTACTTCCTAAATAATTGGTTCGTTATATTTGTTGTTACTTTGAAATATGTTAACCCTTATGAGGACAACAGCAGGCACTACATTAAATGTAAGAGTTACAACTCGTAAAATTATAATTTTGTTTACTTTGATATGTAATCAAACCCCGAAACCCCGAAAGTGATGAAATCAGTAGCGTATCTGAGCCAATCCCGCTGCTGGCACTAGGTAACCGCAATTACATTTTTTGACCAGCGGCCAAATTGTCGAAATCAATTTTATTTCATTCGGCCCAGGTTGGTGTCTGTATCGTTTTATATCAACTATTTAAGTTATAAAAACTACTGCATATACTTAATTGCAACTGCTTATGTTTGCACAGTTGTATTATACAATTCATATATTTTGGACTCCAGTTGATGTACTGGTGAATTTAGTTATTGCTGCCCTGTTGTAGGTAGGCAAATCTCATATTAATACCCCTAAATAGCTTGAAGGATGTAGGTATAGCTGTGACAAATTAAACTAAGTTAACGTGCTGAACCTTTTAAGCTTGTGTGGTGAAAACAGTACTTGCAGTTAAGGTAATTATAGCAATTTTTTATCATTCTTGTATTATTTTTGAAACGCAGAGTGCAGATAGATACACATAATTTGTTACAAAGTTTTTAAATTCAGAGGCTACTTTAAGTATTAAAAAAGATTATTAAATCAAGTAGATATGTGTTACTGCATTTGAGAAGTCATAAATGAAGAATTTATTTTGAGAACGATTCACGCTTAATAAAAATGACATCAATACTAAGAAAAATTAAAGAACTTTAGAAATTATAACAGATAAAGGGAAACCAGAAGGGAGAGGCGATTACACATACTCATTACAGTTTCTGTGCGCTCACTGCCCCACGCCCATTGTTTTAATAGTTTGGCTTACATCGAGGAGAGGAAGGCGTTCAGCGTGAGTGATTGGATATTGGTGTTTCCGGACACGTTCTGTATCCGCCCCACTCCCAGGGTTGTAACAGTTACGTATTAAGGGTTAAAGATAAAAACAATCGTTGTATATAATTGGAAAATCGAATATTATGAAAATAATTAAACAATTCTGAAAAATGTGAAATCTAGGAAGGTGATGATTGGATAGTTGACTTTTACACCTCTAACCACTTAAAGCCCTGACCTTCTTTGGTTCGGCAAATGTTGCTAGCACTTAGCAATGGTGGAAAATCGAGGTGGGGACTTATGGGCTTTTTAACAATCTCTTGTGAACGAGTTCTCAAGTCACGTTAAGGTCCGTTTCCATTCTGACAAGTCCTGGGCTCATGCGACGACACGCGTTGCGACGCAGGTTTCACGGGTTTTTCAGCCCCGTTTCTAATAGGACAAACATGACGCGTCACTTGTAACCGGATGTGCCGGGACCGTTTCCAATACCTCGCTGCAACATGTGTCGTGGCGCTTTTTGGCGGCCTAGTGATGTTAGTACTTACATATTTACGATTTTACCATTCTTTTAAGTATAGGTATTGTTTTTATTTGTGAATGAAATTAATTTAGAAAAAAATATATAAATAGATGAAACTATTTGGTTTTAAGAACATATAGCACAATTGTTAATTTGTTTTAAGGTAAATTAAACTAAACATCACTGTACGTACGCAATAAATAAATACATTTATACCCTGCATGTGTACGTAACTTAAAAACTGTATCATTTATATGTACCATTCATGCAAACAAATAACCAAACAGATTTGATATTTAATATGGAAAGTTTATAATATTTAGTCGGTAGACGTCGTTGAGGACACTAGCGGACTACATTCTTGGTTAGTCGACAGTATTTGTATTAATACTGTAATAAATCACTTTAATTCAGAAAGCTTTAATATTAGACTATCTAATATTAATAAAAGTGTAAATAATTATGGTCCCGTTTCAAAGAATTATTATTGATCCACTGTTAAACAAAGAAAAACAGTTGACATTTGAATTGCTGGGGACGGAATTTCCATCCGGTTAGGTGGTTTTGGGCTATATTTTGACAATGTTGCACTGGGGGCAGGTTGCAGGCCGTTTCCATTAACCTAGAACTCATGTGACAGTAACATGCCCGGGGTAAAACTGTCCGGGACAGGTTTGAGTCGTCTCTTGCGATGAAACCTGCCCCTCGAGGTGTTTCCATTCGAACAACTCGCGGTAACATGTTACCGTCTCTTGCGAAGACTCATGTTGCGACGCATTTCTGGACTTTAGTAACATGTACATTATCTTTTCGGGATTTGTCCGTAAGTATGAGCCGTCCCACTGGGGCCTTTTTAGAAAAGTCGCTAATAAACACCTGATCATGTTTCAGATTGTTATGTAGTACATTTATCATTAAACCAAAGAACGACGAAGGGAAACCGTCTGAATCGGTTAGGGATAGCAGTTAGATAGCGGGATTCGTCCATTTCGTCCCAGATCACGTCCATTGCAAATGTTTAATGCGTTTCGTTCTTAAAGCAGTTTCGGTTACTTTTACTTAATGGAAATTTAATTGGTTTTGATGAAGTTACATTTAAAATCAATTGTTTATTTACTAAACAGGTTTTTGTTCAAAGGAACTAACCAGAACATAATACTGAATAGTCTAATTTACGCACAAAAACGTACGACTGATTATAAGTAAACGATTAGACGAACAAAAATGATTGGGCAGATGTTTCTATGTTTAAGGACAATTTGAAACAGGTTATGCATGTTTGGAATTTATGCATATGTATGCACAATGTTTCCTGTGCAAAAACACAGTTTGAAGTTTATTGATAGAATATTTGTACTTATGATAGGATCTGTGTGATTTAATCAGGTAAAAGTAAGGGATCCGGTGCAGGAGTAACCAGGGCTAGGCCATTGACAGTGAAAGTAAACTAACATATAATTAAGTTTAAATCTGAGCTTAGCCATTGGAATAATACGCAAAGTCATTATCGACTGTTGGTTTATTATGCATTTTAAATGACGAATTCGGAAACAATTCAGTGATCATAGGATTAATTCCTGTAATTTGTTTGAAATTATTAATAAAAAGGGTTTGTATTTAAAATAATTTTAAAGTAATAGTATAAAGGTAGTATAAACCACTCGCAATAAAGGGAACCATACAATAAGGTCGTCCGTTGTGGCAGAGAACTTACGATATATTGTTTTTTTTCTTTACACTGTTCTTCACTAAAGGTGAATATATATATTCTGTGAAATTTATATTATAAATAAACAATATTTCAATAAATTTCAAAATATTTAATTTGTTCTTTCAATTGTAATATTTGTCAATGTCTTAGAAGCTAAATACCCCATTTTCATTTACAGTGTATATACAGTGTATTTTAAAAACCTTCAGTAATTTTACTATCACACCTTTTGGATCATTCATGCAAAAATTAGGGAAAAGGTTTCTATATAAGTTTGATCTAAAATGCTTGGTCTTCCAGGAATACTAAATTTTCCAGGAATACATCGTCTAAATGTTAATAGAAATTGTATTACTCCAGAATAATTGGGAACAATATGACAATTTTTCTCGTCAAGACCGCATTTGAGTAAAAAGTGGAAACAAATATTCTTTACTTATTTCAAACGGACATTAAAAATATAAAATTACATACAATTGCTTACTTTATGAAAACGGCCAAAAGAATAAGTTTTTAATGTGTGTGTTTTCTTTGCGTATTGTACGGTGTCTAATTGACAAAAATCGGATGAAAAGTAATGGAATAGTGCTGTTAAAAATGATGACATATCTGATAGATTTTGTCTGCCATTTTATCGTTGGTGATGGTGCCACTCTGTTATACTTTGTCACTCTGTTGTCTTTGTGTTCAAACAGGAGATCAAAAGAAGATAAATAATGACTAATTAAAAGCTAATCTACTGCATTGTCAGAGCAAAGAAAAAGAAATCTGATCCCAATTTTACCAGCGTGCGTCCAAGATATTGGAGAAAATAGCCAGCTTTTCTCCAGATAGTTACATTCACAACAAATATTGCCAAAGCTGCAGTCAGGCTTTAAGGAGAACCACATCACGTACATTTTTCAAACACTATACATTTGTACAGTGCGTAAAAAATACAATTAAAATGTATCACTTATATATTTACGTAAAATACGCAGCTTTTATGTAATTTAAATCTTAAAAATTTTCATGACCACCATTTTGAAATAAATAAAGATATTTGATTTACTTTGTTATCCAAATGCCGTATTAACAAAGATTACATAAGTGCAAAGTTTAGTCTTTGTTGTCTCACTTCATACAATCCAAGAGTAATTCAATTTCAATTAGAAATTAAATCCAGATTAATATCTGGAAAACCAAGCATTTTATATCATACCATTTTGGGATTTGTTTCTTAATTTTAGCAAATTTCCCCTCTAGGAAAGAAGCTATTACCTATTATCGTAGTCAGCATGGTAAGACCTAGGCCCGGGACCATGATAACTTTTCGTTTTGAGGTCCCCAGATGCCAAAAACACCATTCTTTCAAAACTGTATATTTGTCCGTGAGCACGATAACTCTCATAAATATTATCCGATTTTGACGAAATTTGGTATACACGTGTAAAGCAGCATCTATGACTTAAGTTCGAAAACCAGCCAGATCGACCCATCCGAAGGGGTATTTTGGGGGGTTTTTGTACCCCAAAAATGCTTTTTCTTTAGTTTTTTACACATAATTTTTGAAAAAGTCAAATTTTATTTTTTTTCATTGGAATCAACTTAAAAAGACGCACAATTTGGTGTTTTGATCATTGCTCTACGTCAAATGGTTACAGAGATATTGAAAGAACACAGTACGTTGTCCAATGTTATTCTTATGTAGAATAAGACAAATTGTATATCTCGCTTATTTATCAACTTATCCTAGTGAAACTTGGTATATTGCATCTTATTGTTGTAATCAATTGAAATTTGCACTAAAAAAACATTTTTTTTGGCCGATAGTTCCCGTAGCAGCAAACCTGCGCACTGAGCCCCCATGTTATTCTTATGGAGAATAAGTTAGTGTTATCTCCCTTAATTATGAACATAAATTAATAAAATTTGGTATGTGGCTTTACCTACTCTAGTTATATTGATATTTGTATAAAAACCCAATTTTTTTCTTGCTTCATCAAACCTGCAAACTCAGTCGTCATGTTATTCTTATACAGAATAATTAAAATGTCATAAATAGTTTATTTATGAATGTATATTGGTGAAACTTGGTATGTGGCATTATGTGGTATTAAGATACATATATCTGCATTGGAAATTCGCTGAGTATGCAGGGTTGCTGCTACGGGAGTATTTGTATAAATTGTATTCTAAATGATTGAAGGGGTTTTCCTAACAACCTGTATAAATCATGTCTTAATGTAAGTATAGTAGTGGCTTGAAGGGAAATAGCCCCTAAACCTGCTCCTAAACTCTGCCTTTTACATTCTGAAGAAAATATAACAATATAATTAGGAACACATGTCAGTTCGTAAGCAAAGTAGACACATAACCATATGTTTTAATGTAAATAAAGCAGACGTTTTAAAATCCCCATGTTTTCTTATGGGGGATGTATTTCTCGTTTGCTGATAAATTTTTAGGAACACCACTATTTTTCCCGAGTTCCTGGGATCAAGACCTTAATTTGAGCCCTCTCCCATCATCCTGCAATTTGCCAAACTCCCAAAATTTTACTTAAAAATTTCGCTTACAGAATTATATATATATATATATATATATATATATAAAGGTCCCCCTTTTAATTTTTGAACGACAGTAAATTTTCAAACAACCTTTGGTAAATGTTACAAGCTTAGCCTAAGTCAAAGTTATATTTTAGGTGGTCAAGGGTTTTAACCCTCACCCTTAAATAAGGTTGCTGGGATTAGCTTTTATTTTCCAAATAGCAACCCCTAACAATATGCATACCATTAACAAAAAGAGGGAAACAAGGAAAATAAATGCCGCAAACCAGACCTCTCTATGATAGTTTAAACTAAAGATAAGATAAACAAAGTTATCAATGTATTGATTTTTTAATCCTCCTGAAAATAACACAAACTCTGAAATAAGTAACAACTAAGCTGTAGACTGACCGTTGTCAGGAGACATTTTCAGTGTCAGTCTCTGGCTCTTTATAAGTTGTACACCATTTATACAATTAAAATGATTTAAAAAGTCTTACCTATTTTCTCGCTAAATGAGAGTCCCAAAATGGCCTCCATTCCCCTCTTGGAAAAAGTAAAAACAATTTTCAAATGACTTTCTTGCACTTTAAAAAGTCCTTTTTGAAAGGACTGAACAAGAGAAAGTTAAATTTTCCTACTCCGTATGTGATATCTGGTATGGAGAAGAAACGTATCACTATAAGTAACAAATTAATGATTTTCTTTGCTGGTCATAACATTAGATAAAAAAAATAAGAGAGGCGTAGTTTGTGGCATTCATTTTATGTTTTTACCCTCTTTAAAATGATATCCAACTTGTTAGGGGTTGGATTTAACCACCTAAAAAAGTACTCTGACTTAAGCTAGTAACATTTACCAAAGATTGTTTGACAATTTTGCAGCTGTTCACAAATTAAGAGGGGGAGGGGGCGGTATACATACATATATATATCACGATCACTTATGCACCATGAAACATTACATTCAAGAGTAAAATTTAGAGTACGTAGTTATGATTTTGATTTAAAATTTATTTAACCTAAGGAAAGATACAATTTTTTGCCTATTCAATTTTTGCCTACTTGTTTATCATATTATTTTTCATAAACCTGTTAGAAATGTAATTTTAACCTTTGGACATTCACACTGCCGAGGAAGTTCTAAAGTTTGTTTACAACTGATATTGGTCATTCCATAATATTCGTCTTAATCCAAATTCGAGAATAAATATAAAATATAATGCGTAAGGCGTTGGAAATAAAATGCGCTTAATATATAACCAAGTGTGTAGGTTTGATGTGATTGTGTTATTATCTAATTTAGGGTCGTTTATTATTTTTCCAGGTGTTGCAGTAGTAGTAGTTGATTTTATTCGAAAGAAGCCTTATTTAAAAAAGGTTTAAATGATTTTATTTCTTATTATAGTTGATTGAGATTAATAATATTCAGACCTTTCTTCTTTACTGCTTAAATTCGTTTTAAAATAACAAAACTGTGATGCTCACAAATTGAATCTTGTTATTTAAGGTTTAGACTTATAATCGCAGTTTTATGTGTGTTTAAAGTAGTGAAATGACTACTCGGAAACCATTAGCGAATCTATAATATTATAAAGAAGAGGTGGTTTCTGTCTGTCTGATGTTCCGGGTAAACGCAAAAACTACTGAACCGACTGGGCTGAAACTTTACACAAGATACAACGGTAGATCTTTAACCCATGAAACACATAGGCCTATTCACTTCCTTAAAATCCCCTCGGGCTACGCCCCGTGAACGTCCTCAGTTTCAATGTTTACATTTCAGAAGAAAGGAAGAATTTAGAAACTGTAATGCGAACAGCTGAGGACACTTCCATTTGACAGCTGAAAGAGCAGAAGCAAGAACTGCTGTTTCATGCTAACTAAAATGCAAATTACATTGACTATAAAGAAAACCCCTGTGCAAAGAACGGGTACATCAGCTAGTAATTAATGTTTTTCGATATCAAGAAAACAGCACAATATATTTTATTGATTTAAATCTGAATCAATAGATTCACTTCGATTTTACAATACTTATGACTCAATAAATGTAGCAATTCTTTTTGCGTCATGTGCTTTATTTAATAAAAAGCTTGGTAGGTTATGAGAAATTAAAGTTTCAATTCGCGCAGGCACTGGTGAATAAAGTTTCCGTTCATTTCACTTTCTGATTTAGCAACAGTTTCAGAGCTCAGTATATTAATTGTTACCATTGCAATACTATACTTGAAATATTTCAATTTTTAGTTTCGTAATATTTCTAGAAAAATCACATTCATTATTTTATAATTGTATTAGCATCTAAGAGGTAATTATGGAAATATTTTCAAATAAATTACAACAGGTACAAGACGACCTAATTACATTTACTCCGTTATAAGTGAAGACCAAAAGTGAGATCACAAACGTTTAGTAATTTAATAATAGAATACGTCCATTACTCATGGATACGGCTGATTTACAGGTAGATACGGTTCATCAAGGTGTGATTTAATACCTTACAATAGCGACTCCACAGCCAACAGTGGCTTTAGTGTACTGCCAGTTAATTAGAGCGCCGTAAAGCTCACACCGTTATAAATTCCTTATCTGTTTTGCCACTTAAAAAAAGGTAAATTACATTTAATCTCCCCGGAACCAGTCGTCTGTTATAGCACTATTGCCATAATGTTATCAAGTATTTGCCGTGTTATCAGTAGTTTGGGAAGAAGATTGCCAGGATTTGAATTATGCTTTCTCTTAACATTTATAGAAGCGGTTTCAAAACAGTGAGGAGGAATGAACCATTATAGTCCTGATTTCAAATAGAAATTCATCTTAATCTATTCGGGATTCGGAGTTTTTCTGTGTTTTTGTCTTATACTCTAGGTTTTATTGAAAGTAACGAAATCGTAACATGCTCCTTAATAGAATCGGGTAAATTTAAATTCAATAGGAAATTTAAAATTACAGTTATCAAACAAATATATCGAGTCGTTTAAATTAACCTAATTAGTTATGAAACAAATAATATCACATACTTAAATATCACCTATTTAGCACTTCAGTTTTATAAAAATAATGCAAGACAATCTCAAGAGATCTTTGCCAACAGGTATGATGCACTTAGCTGGTATTAGGATATTAGGAGACAATACGACAGTTTCTATTACGAATGAAGAGCGTCTCAGCGCTTTATTGTCATTGTCTGTATTGACAACACAACAAATGGTCGGTATTCTCCCTATTGTCAGCCGATGTACTGCCTGGTTGAGTCACACGCTATCACTCTCTTCTCACAATTCGTTTGTTGTATTAGCTTTATGTTTGTATCTAGAGTTAATAAAAGTATTTTACAAACAAATTAAATATAGTATCATTTTACTATTTACTTGTAATAAATTGTAGAACAGCTGAAAACCGTTCACGGCTTGCTACAGTTTATTGAAAACCCAGGTCTTAGACTAGAGACTAGACTAGAGAGTCCAAACATCTCTTGTCTCTCTACCTGCATTTTGCACAAGACCAATGTTAAAGTTTAAGTCTCAACTGTTCTTAACGGATATCAAACCTTGTTGTTTTATTATTGCTTTTAAAGAGAAAAAAACTTAGCGACTTTAGGTATTTAGGAATGGACAGTATAATTAGAAACTTTGGAAATTAATACCACTCTTTTCTGAAAATTGAAAAAATTCATATTTGTTCTTTTAATGTTATTAACCTCAAAATATAACAAAAGAGCAAAAAAAAATAACTCTGTAACAATGCTAACCAGCTCATGAATAACGAAGAAAGGAAGAAGGGTAACTAACTTGAGAACTTATATTGATCTTAAACAATGACCTTTTCTATTTATATTTTTCCAACGGTATAGCTGACCAAACTTTAGCACAGCCTAGTTTTAGTGGCATAGCCTAATAAATGCACTTGCACGATTTACAACTATAAATACTAGATAAGAAGCAATGAACTACCGAGCAGCGCCTTCGGCAGCACTCGGCAACAGGGGAGGATCAGGGTACTCTTTAACGTCGGATGCACTTCGGTGTCATTATCAGTTGTAATTAAGTTGAAGTTAAAACGGCAAAGTATCTTAACATTTCAATCCATCCAGGAAGTAGGATCATATCAGCTTCAATAACAATTGCATGTTGAAATACAAGCAATTACCATGTTTGCTAGCCGCAAACCATAAGTTTAATAATTTGAAGAATGTAAAATTAGGAATATTGGATGCAACAGTTGAGCTGAACTGAAAAAGTGAGAAGCGTTCAAGTTGAGAGATTGGATATTTCAGTTTCTGGACACGTTCCGCACACTCGCAGCGCCCTGTCTCGGCGCTGTTTCTCTTTCAACTCTAAAATATGGGTTTTATTTCATTAAAAACTTACGAGTATTTAAGATTATAAGGGTTTGAACTCTTATATTTTGTCGGTAGTTTGGATTTGTAGCCATTTTTTAATATCTTTTAATGCTAAGCCAATATACAAATAATCATGTTACTCTTATTTTTTGAATAAACTTCGTTATTTCATTATTTATTTCGTATAGTATCTATTTAATGCCAATCATTCAAATTTAAAATGATTACTGCATTATTGTTTGATATTTTAAATATTCATACATACTTAATAATCAATCCAATAGCATCTCGTAGACTACTATCTATTAGTGTTTATACCTAATAGTTTAGCATTATAATTTATTTTTTACCATGGAATAATATTTTATATCTGTAACTCCCATTTTGTTTGGCTGTGTAAAAAAAACATTTAACTCTTCTGCCTGTAGGATTCCAAATTATTGTATTCTATTATTATCATATCATATTTCGTTACTTTAATATCCCAAGAATTGTATAATAAAGTAAAAGGCTCCTTTAATATTCGAGTGTAAATATATATATATATATATATATATAGGCTGAATCTTAACACTTTTATTCTATATTAGTTTGGATTAATAGTGATTAACACAAAAATTAAAAGAAAAATAATTACTAAAATAACATTAAGTAATCAATGCTGTTCAGTATAAATAACTAAATATGTTAATTAAAAACCGTGGAAAATGCGCACACCAAATAAATCCTCCGGATCATTAACAATAGATTTTATAGGTTTAAATCAAAATGAAATACCCCCGTAGCAGCAAACCTGCAAACTCAGTGAATTTCCAATGCATGTATGTGTTTCTCACTACCACATAAAGCCACTCACCAAGTTTAATGAAAAAAAAACACAAATACATAAGTCATTTATAGCATTTGATTTATTAACCATAAGAATAACATTGAAAGCTGAGTACGCAAGTTTGCTGTGTTTTTATGCAGTTATCAATCCTATCCTATACTCTAATATGAGTAAGGTTAGCTTGCTTGCTTGCAACACTGATCTCAAATACGGCTCCAACGATTTTCTTCAAATGTTGGAAATAACTAATTTCTGGGATAAAAGTAAGTTCTAGACAGGCCTCATCCCCAAGAAAAATCAAATAATGTAAAAAACTCAAATTAAAAGTTTAAAAAATTAACATTGGGCTTATGGAGTTTCAAATAAGAACAAAAGAATTGTAACAGCTGTTCATAATCAACCAGGGAACTGTCAAAGTAATACTCATGTTGTATATAATGATTATTAACATGTGGTTTCCTGAGAGCAGAGATTAAAATATTTGAGTGAAGATTACATATATATAGTAGTAAAATAAATCAAAGGGACATTAAGCTATAAATAACAACTGGAGTGACCTTAAAAATGTAGAGAAGAGGCAAATGAGTTATACAGATCTAATTATCAGTAGTGGTGAAATATTACTCCAAGTCATCTAAACAAACTGACTGGCCTTCCCCCGAGCAAAGCTCGGCCCCCAGGTACTATAACTGAAGCAGTCAAAGCTGCATTCTAAGTTTTATTAATTTATGTTAATTAAGGAAGACATTACATTTTAATTATTCTCCTTAAGAATAATCTCTGGGCAGAGTATGCAAATTTGCTGCTGCTAGGAAAATCGGCAAAAAATTATTTTGTTGTGCAAATATCAATACTGTATAATAGTAGCCAGTAGGTGAAGCCATGCCAAGTTTCATCAACATACATTCATAAATAATCGAGATATCAAATTTTAATTATTTTCCATAAGGATAACATTGGACAACGTACTTTGTTTAGCACTTTGAACATCTCTGCAACAGTTGGACGTAGAATCACAATTTAAACACCAAAATGATTGTTTTGTAGTGCTGAACTGATTGGTAAAAGCAAATGTGAGGTTTACTAAAATGAACTGAGGAAAAGCTAAAACCCTTTTTCCCATAAGATTAAGATGGAAGATTTTATCAGCACGTTTTTTGGATTTTCTCCGCAACCACTTAACCTAGGTTAATGGTTTAAAATACTAAATTATTTGTTTTTTAGCGAATTTCCCCTATAGGGAAGAAGCTATTATCGTAGGTGGCATGGTCAGACTTAAGCCCGAGACCATGATACATTTTTGTTTTGAGGTCCCCAGATGCTAAAAATATTATTCGTTCAAATTTATATATATTTTGAAATTTGACACAAATGTGGAGAGTAACATTTATGACTTTAAGATCGAAAACCAGATCGATCGGTCTAAGGGAAAAGGGTTTAATGGGAGTTTAAAATTTTCCAAAAATCAGTTTTTTGAACTTTTTACTCTAAATTAAAAAAACACTATAGATTTTAGTTATAGCCATTTTATAGAGCTTAAAAAACAAACAATTTAGTGATTTTAATCATTAAGCTAGGTTTAGTGGTTATGGAGAAAAGTAAAAAAATGCATCCATAAAATTTCCCATGTTGATCTTATGGGAATACGGTTTTTAGATTTTCCTCAGAAATTTCACTAACAACTCCACATTTCTTTCTACCAATCAGTTAGCTCTTCAAAACAATCATTTTGGTGTTTTAATTGTTGTTTTACGTCCAACCGTTCCAGTGACATTCTAAGTGCTAAACACAGTACGTTGTCCAATGTTATCCTTACGGAGAATAAATAAAATGTTATATTTCGATTATTTATGAATGTATACTGGTTAAACTTGGTATGTGGTTTCAAATAGTTGTGGTATATTGATATTAGTACAACAAAATGGTTTTTGTTGATTTATCCCTGTAGCAGCAAACCTGCATACTCGGCCCCCATGTTATTCATATGGAGAATAAGTAAAGTTTTATAACTCACATAGTTATGAACCTAAACTAATAAAACTTGGTATGTAGCTTCACCTAGTTGAGTTATATTGATAATTGCAAAAAAACAAATTTCTTATCTTCCTTGTTTCAGCAAACCTGCGTACTCAGTTATAATTTTATTCTTATGGAGAATAAATAAATTGCTATATATCGCTTAATAACGAATGTATTTTTGTGAAACTTGGTAAGTGGGTATAGGTAGTAGTGGTACCCATATATATCCATTGAAAATTTGCTGAGTACGCAGATTTCCTGTGGCGGGGGTATTAAGCTCTATAAAGTGATCGAAACCAAAATTAAGTGTTCTAAAAACTTTAGGATGAAAAATGCAAAAAACTGATTTTGGAAAATTGTAAACTCCTATAAAACCTCCTTCCCATGTTCCGATTTTTCTGGATTTCGAATTTAAAGTCATGAATGTCACTTTACACATTTGAGCCAAATTTCATCGAAATAAGGAGTATTTTAATCAAGTTACCGTGTTAACGGACACATATATATGCATATACAGGTGTCCCGGAACTCTCTGGAACATTTCATACAAAATTGTTCCTTAGGTTGAGGCAAACATATCTCTCAATATAAACATGGGTCTCCGGTGACTATAGTTTTCCGTCTGTCGGTCTGTATGTGTTTTTGCGAATTTCCCCTATAGGGAAGAAGCTATTACCGTAGTCGGCATGGTAAGACCTAGGCCCGGGACTATGATAACTTTTCGTTTTGAGGTCCCCAGACCTCAAAAACACCATTCGTTCGAAACTGTATATATATATATGTGTGTCCGTGAGCACGATAACTCTCGTAAAAATTATCCGATTTTGATGAAATTTGGTATAAACGTGTAAAGCAACATTTATGACTTTAAATTCGAAAACCAGCCAGATCGCTCTATCCGAAGGGGTATTTTGGGGAGGTTTTGTACCCCAAAAATGGGTTTTTTGAATTTTTTACATATAATTTTGGAAATAGTCAAATTTTATTTTTTCCATTGGATTCAGCTTAAAAAAACACACAATTTGGTATTTTGATCATTTCTCTACGTCAATTTGTTACCGAGATATTGAAAGTGCTAAACACAGTACGTTGTCTAATGTTATTCTTATGGAGGAAAATAAAAATTTTATATCTCGCTTATTTATGAACATATACTGACGAAACTTGGTATGTGGCTTTATCTGGTTGTGGACCATTGATATTTCCTCAAAAAAACAATTTTTTGACATAGGCTCCCGTAGCAGCAAACCTGCGTACTCAGCCCCATGTTATTCTTATGGAGAATAAGTAACGTGTTATCTCCCTTAATTATGAAAATAAATTAATGAAATTTGGTAAGTTACTTCACCTAGTAGAGTTATATTGATATTAGCATAAAACCCCATTTTTTTGTGTTCCTTGCTTCAGCAAACCTGCATACTCAGCCGCCATGTTATTCTTATGGAGAATAATTAAAATGTCATAAATTGTTTATTTATGAATGTATATTGATGAAACTTGGTATGTAGCTTTATGTGGCATTAAGATAAATATATATGCATTGGAAATTCGCTAAGTACGCAGGTTTGCTGCTACGGGGGTATTTTACTTAATACGTTATATCCTAAAAACATCTGAAGATATCGACTCCAAACTTGGTATATGTATTACATATAATAAGACCCATTTTGGTATGAAACATCAAGTTTATACTTTGCACCATTTTAAAATGGCTGCCATTTTTGTTTTTCAAAGCTAAATATCTTAAAAACGTAAAATTTATGAAAAACCTGTATCTAACAAAACGATTGTTGAATTTTGTCCTAAAAGTAATGGTATGAAGATATTAACAATAGAATAATAAATAACTGAGTTGTTGTGATTTTTATAAGAAAACATGATGATTCAGCCCATAAATAACAACAAATCTTGTTTTAACTTATAACAATCACAACAACTCAGTTATTTACTATCCTATAGTTAATATATTCATATCATTACTTTTAGGACAAAATGCTACAACCGTTTTGATTCATACAGGTTTTTCATAAATGTTATGGTTTTTAAGATATTTAGCTTTGAAAAACAAAAATGGCCGCCATTTTAAAACGGTACAAAGTAGAAACTTGATATTTCATACTAAAATGGGTCTTTTAGATGTAATACATTCATCATGTTTGAAGTCGATATCTTCAGATGTTCCTAAGATATAACGTATTAAGTAAAAAAACATACAGACCGACAGACGGAATACTAGTCACCGGAGACCCATGTTTATATTGTGAAATATGTTTTTCTCGACTTAAGGAACAATTGTGTATGAAATGTTCCAGAGAGTTCCGGGACACCCTGTATATACCCTGTCCGGGACACGTATGTAAATTTGAACGAAAGGTGTGTTAGGCATCTGGGGACCTCAAAACAAAAAGTTATCATGTTCTCGGGCTTAATTTCTTACCTACGGTAATAGCTTCTTCTTCTTCTTCCCAATAGGGGAAATTCACTAACAGCACAATAATTGACTAAGGCAATATGTTTTAGGATACATGGAACCTAGCTACTACTTTAAAACAAACACGCGTTCAGCCCTAGTAATTTTAAGTATCTGCATAATTTATGACTTTAAGTTAACTTGGAAACTTAGTTTTCTTGTAAACTTACAAAGTTGGTTGCCACAGAAAGGTAATTTTTCAAACCTCCTGCCAATACCACGAATTTGCTGCACAAATTTTGGCTTATTAGAATTTTTACACTAAAATAACTCACATTTATGTAAGGTAAGTTTTTCTTAGACAGTTATACTGAACCCAGGATAAAACGCGAACATTAAATAGTGTATAAAGTGGTTTTTATTTTGAAAAAAATGACTTTATTTTATTAACTATTCCCCATTTGAGAGTTGTAACATTATTAACATGAGTTTTAAACTTAGTTTTTAGTCGAGGACATAGATGTACCTAAATAACATTAGAAGCCGAAAGGCCGCAGAAAATCATGTGAAGGAGATTCAAATTGACTAATCGTTGTACCAGCACCTCTTTATATAAATATTTGTAATAAATGAAAGTTCGTTTGCACGTACAAAGAACGTTGAATCGTTTGGCAGACCTGCTCGTGAAACCAACCCTGTCATTTCACTATGGTGTCTAGCTTTGACTAAAACAAATTTGCCATCACTTAAACGTGGATAATTATGTCTCGTTGCTTAGTAATTTTCGTCATTGATAAAAACTTTTAATCTTTCTATATTTGTATTATCTACCGGTACCTCTCTTTCACATATCATTGGAGACCCGTTCATATAGTGATTGTACTATACTAGTCTTCACAAGTCTGCCACCTAGTCTTCACAAGTGGTAATAATCGAAAGGGTAAACTTGTGGTTATTACTCAAGCTATCTGGTTTATATCTGTTTAAAAAGTACGATCGAATTGATAACTAAAACAGTTAATTAAGTATCTGAGTTTGCAATCTGTGCAGAAATGGCAATGACCCAATAGAGAGAATGAGGTATAATTACGGATTATGAATTTCACTGTGATTTTCACTGCGTGTAATCAAAACCGATTTATTTCAATCACCCTGTCCGTCAATAGGGCTAAATGTAATGACATTTCAATCACCCTCGTTTGCAAAGAGAACGTGTATGGTGGCGATAGCCGTCTATTGAATAGTGCCGCCTGAAATAAACCCGTTGAATTATATTGAATTGATGTAGTTTATCCTTACACAAATTTTCAGTGATGGTTAATTAATGTAAAAGAGACGTTCTACACTGTCATATTGACTGCAGTGCTATTTATAGTTGTTAACGAAGTTGCAAGAAGTATACTTTAAATCGTTTCGTAAGAAGCCAATTAACTTTAATTCTTGTATTCAGATTTAAATCTCCCTCGTTAAAAGGTTGCTAATGGGAAGTCAATTAGGTTATTTAGGTCAATTAGGTTAATTAGGTACATCCACTCTTATTGATCGTTACAAAGTAAAATATATAAGAGTAATGCACCTTCTTTAATCGTTAAATTAATAAGGTATAGCATAGTGTAAAGCTGTGTTAGGAACAGTATATCACATTTCATATTTATTATACAAGATGTATACGAACTCTATTCAAGAGTAAATACGAACGCTTTGTAGATCTGTTTCTTGGGCCGCGACAAACAGAAACCACCATGTATGTCCAAAATGCCTAGCTTTGTAAAAACTATATGTCATTAAATAAAAATTATTTGTAAAAATACGGACAAAGCTTGTATTTAAGGCTGACAGATTAAATTTGGCCCATTTGCGTATCTTAGGGCTCACAACAAGTGTCACTAAAGCGATTTCATCACTTTAACTAAAAGCTTTTTTTAAATGGCGGTCATTTAAACCGCCATACAAACCAAAGAAAAGAGGCATTCATGAACATATTAGGAGATATGGCTTACATATCAAACCAACAATAATCTCAACATGACATGTCATGACATGACATGTGTTTTTTTGATTTTTTTTTAAGTTGTACATGTTTGAGTAAATCCATAGTATTTTGGTAATATACTGTTTGTGTGATTACCATTGCACGAAATTGGCAAATGAATAATAACACATGTTTTTAGAGGTTACAGACGGACCGACTAACAGAAATCCAAGCATTTTAGACCCACGCGTACATGGTGTTTTATGTTTGTCTCGACCGAAAGAGCAAATCTACAAAGCGTGTCCACTGGGTTGGTATGAGCCCTGTATAATGTTAAATTTAGAATCTAATTTTGCAATCTTTGCAGAAATGGCAAGAACTCAATAGAGAGAATGAGGCATGATTATGTATTATGAATTTAACTGTAATTTAATAATCTTAAGTCTTAAAGTTAGGCTGGGCTCACTCAAAAGTGACAAATTTCAAAACTATATTAGGTTTGTAGTGTTTATTATTCTTTATTGACATCATTAATTACCTCAATATATTATGTAATTACATTATATATCCCTTTCTTATTAATATTATGGTCACCCCGACACAGGCTTGCCTTTGGCGAACTTAATTTCTGTTCAAGTACTGTGTTTATTTATTAATTTTTTGCACTTTGTAGACCATCGCATTAGTTTTTAGTATTAATAAAACATTGGTTTGTTAGGTTAAGACTATGTTCAATCATTGTTATTTATTTATTTATGCAATTGTATTGTTTGTTTTTGTACTGTAATTGTATTTATGTGCTTGAATGGAAATAAATTCTTTATTTCTTTCCTGGAAAGTTGTCTAGTTATTATTATTTATCAAGCAATTGTTCATTGGACAGTAAAACAAGACTAGAAATGGAATCACACCTATTCAACACTCTCCATTAATTCATATTTGCCTTAAAATACGCCAAAGTTACGTCGGCGTCTTATACAGTGTTTGAGCTGCTCCAAACTGAAAAATCTTATCAGATCAAGGGTTTTTCAAGCCTCGCACTAAGTACGTTTTTGTTATTTGGTATATCAATCTATTTGTTATAGACAAACTAGTCTATCAGTCTTCGATTTACTTTTTCTGTCTGTAAAGTTACACAAGACAAACTTTTCGAGTTTCCACAGACACTGTAAATTCCGCCGAGAGTAGCGAAGTCGTCATTTACCAGACAAAGACTTTCTATATTGAACAAAGAGTTACGAGATACGAGATATTGTGTGTTGGAAGATAATGCAGTGAGGCTCGGGATGAGTTGTGCTCAGTCGAGATGTCAAGTTTCATCCGCGTGTAATCTTTCTTGAATGATGAAGGAATCTCTCATTTAGAGTTATGTGTGTACTATATACATTTAAAAAGGGTGTTGCTTTAAGAAAATAACATACACATACCAAATATACAGTTAACCAAATCCCTTGAATTTACTTTATATTCACGTATGTATAGCTAAATCGCTGTGTTTCGAGCTTATTATATAAAACTAAACAACTATTTGTAATCGTGTTTACAATAGGAGTAAATTATTAAATCTACCTTTAAGTCATTAGTTATATTAACTGTTTAAAAATGTGAAATAAGAAATTATTTGAATCATTTCAACGTCCTATATATAGGACGTTCACAAAACGGGCCAAAAACTACAAGACCTTTATTTAAGACTTTTAAACAAATATCTCCTGGCTTTATAAACTATCCAAAGGCTCTAATTTTGATGTGAAGGTAGGCTGGATAATTTTTCAATATCACTGCATAGCAAAAATGTGTACTCTATGCCGTATTTAGCTACACACGATGTTTGTGTTCTGTGGATTGACATTTGTGGATTTCAACTGGTGTCATTGTTTTTGTGATTATTTGTAACTTAAGTCGGTGTCAATAGAACTGGCGGCTCACCATTGTATAACCATTGTAATAGACCCGCTGACATTTTTACTATTATTTTATATGGAGAAATGATCAGCTGGCCTAGTTCAACATTTGTCCTTGACACGCCAGTTCTATTGACGCCGACTTAAGCTGATGTAACCATTCTTCGCACGGGTTAGAAAGGTTTTGAAACAGCTGTTCTTGCTTCTGCTGTTTAAGCTGTCAAATGGCAGTATCCACAGCTGTGCATGCGCATTACAGTTACTGAATATTTTCTTTCTTCAGAAATGTAAACATTGAAACTTGGAACGTTCACGGGGCGTAGCCCGAGGGGGTTTTAAGGAAGTGAACAGGCCTATGTGTTGCACGGGTTGAAGTTCTACCTTTGTGTAAAGTTTCAGCCCACTCGGTTCAGTAGTTTTTGCATTTATCAGGAACAGACAGACAGACAGAATATTTTCTTTATAATATTATAGATTATGTTTAAGGTAAAAATGAAGTTGTTTTTGTTATGAAAGTTATTTTACTGTCTTGTAGTATGTATTTTATGCATACAATTAATAATCAGTTAGAAATAAAATACTATACAACTAATATAAAAGACCAAGTCAAGATCAACAATAATACCATAGTAACACTCTTTGAGAAAATTTGTAAAAAAATACAAATATGCCTAGGCTTAAAACTTCTTTATTTATCAAGGTAAATGCATGACAATTTGTGTGCATAATTATAATTACGTGAGGACAAGAAAAATAAATATAGAATAATGGGTCAGTGCAATTTATTATACTTATAAAGGGTGAAAGTAGAAATTTAGAAATAAATTTGTATTTTATATAAAATTCATATTATATATAATGTAAAGCCTCATTTACCCAGGAATAAGTCTGACACCCATCAACCCCATACCTGAATGAAAGGTCTCGGTGAGCAAATTGGAGGAAAAATATCAGTTTTGTTGTAAAATCTTCCCTATGGGCACAAATATAAAGAAAAGGGTTGAGTTTTAACACAGTTAAAGGTAATTAATTTCCAACAGCTGATATATTTGTTTTTATTACAGCTGTTACCCTTGAGAAGAACGGGTACACATTCTACTAGTATTGTATTTGTATAAATAAAATATAAAGCTAGACGGGTTCACTGACTCACTCACTGACAAACTATGAGGCACTTCCCGTAATCGAACCCCCCTCGACCCCATACTTGAATTAAAGCTCTTGACGAGAAACTCCCAGAACAATTACCAAAAGTTAACATTTTTGAGTTTTTGGGGCATTCTTGGGGCGGGGAAAATTCCACTTTTTCAATTTTTCCACTCTGAGCGCGTTTTGTACGGAAACGGTAAGAGATGGCAAAAAATAATAGATACTAAAGTTGTAGAAAATTTAATTACCAACTGACGAATTTCGTCAGATTTAAGATCCGATCATCCGTTTAGCCGCTATTCATCTGAGAAGAAGTCATTTTGAGTATTTTGGCCCATTTAAATGTGTAACGTTTTGGAAAGCCGTTTAATGAAAGCACACTATATTTGGCTAATACCACAGGTTTGTATCAGCTGATTTAAAAAAACCGCCCGTGTAGGCGATACTAATTTGCTCACATCCTATACTCTAATATGAGTAAGGTTTGCTTGCTTGCGACACTGATCTCAAAAACGGTTCCAACGATTTTCTTCAAATGTTCGAAATAACTAATTTCTGCGATAAAAATAAGTTCTAAACAGGCCTCATCCCCAGGAAAAATAAAATAATGTAAAAAACTAAAATTAAAAGATAAACAAAATAACATTGGGCTTATGGAGTTTCAAATCAAAACAAAAGAATTGTAACAGCTGTTCATAATCAACCAGGGAACTGTCAAAGTAATACTCATGTTGTTTATGTTTATTAATATGTGGTTTCCTGAGAGCAGAGATTCAAATATTTGGGTGAAGATTACATATATAGAGTAGTAAAAAAATCAAAGGGACATTGAGCTATAAATAACAACAGGAGGGACCTTAAAGATCTGATTATCAGTAGGGGGAAGTGGTGAAATATTACTCCAAGTCATCTAAACAAACTGACTGGCCTTCCCCCGAGCAAAGTAGTCGAGAGTTAATTCGATAAAACTAACAAGCAGCCGGTTGGTCAAATGTTTCGATATCGAACCGATATGGGACCGCCTGTGTCGTTTTTCTTTGGTTAATGAAGTACAGTAGTTTAGTTTGATTTGAACTTGAGTTGACTGAGGAATGCAAGTGAGCGAAGCGAACTCCAAAAGGGGGTTTGGGGGCGAAGCCCCCAATGGCGATAAGCCTAGTATTGCATAACCAGCCGACCCATTGCAACTTCGCCCACGTAAACTATGATAGTTATGTGTGCCTGTGATAGTTGATTCTGTGGTTAGCCCGTGGAACTACTACGAATCAAGATCAGCTGTTTGAATTTTCATCAGCTCAAACCAAAGTGAATGGTCATAAGGAATATATGGGAACTTTGGGACCTAGCGGAGCGGTACACAGGGGGAATTTCGTAATACCGTTTCTTAGCAAGCGCCTAGGGCCAAAGAGGAACCTATATGTCAAATTTTAACTCTGCAGGCCTTATAGTTATGGAGATTTCGTGATAGATCAGTCAGTCAGTCAGTAGTATTTGGATTTTATATATAATAAAATTTAAAAAAAATTCAAGCCACATTATTTCTTCTAATTTAAAATTTCATCAGTAATGAATACAAAATATTACTCTATACTATTAAATAAAATACCCCCGTCACAGCAAACCTGCGTACTCGGCGAATTTCCAATGCATAACATATGTCTTAATACCACATAAAGCCGTATACCAAAAGTCTCATACAAATATATTCACAAATAAGCGATATATACAATTTTGATAATTCTCCATAAGAGTAACATTGGGGATGAGTACGTAGGTTTGCTGAAACAAGGAACACAAGCAATTGGTATTTATGACAATATAAATAAAATTAAACTAGGTGAAGCCACATACCAAGTTTCATCAATATACATTCATAAATAAGCGATATATACCATTTTGATTTTCCTCCATAAAAATAAAATGGGAGATCAGTACGCAGGTTTGCTGCTACAAGGAACACCAAATATGGGTTTTTATGCATATATCAACAAGGTGAAGCCACATACCAAGTTGTATTAATTTATGTTCATAATTAAGGGAGACATAACATTTTACTTATTCTCCATAAGAATAACATGGGGGATGAGTACGTAGGTTTTCTGCTACGGGAATAATTGGTGAATTTGTTTGAGCTTTAACAGTAGACCACAACCAGATTAAGCCGTATACCAAGTTTCGTTAGTTTACGTTCATAAATAAGCAAAATATAGAATTTGTCTTATTATCCATAAGAATAACATCGGACAACGTACTGTGTTTAGCACTTTCAATATCTCTGTATCCAACTGACGTAGAGAAATGATCAAAACACCAAATTGTGTGTTTTTTAAAGCTAAATCCAATGGTGAAAAATAAAATTTGGCTTTTTAAATTTTACTTGTAAAACCTTCAAAAAACCTATTTTTGGGTTAGAAACTCCCCCCCAAAATATCACTTCGGATGGGTCGATCTGTCTGGTTTTCGAACTTAAAGTCATAAATGCTACTTTACACATTTAAACCAAATTTAATCAAAATCAGACGTTTTTTACGAGAGTTATCGCACCCACGGACACACATACACATTTATACAGTTTCGAACGAATGGTGTTTTTGGGGTCCGGGGACCTCAAAACGAAAAGTTATCATGGTCCCGGGCCTATGTCTTACCATGCCGACTACGGTAATAGCTTCTTCCCTATAGGGGAAATTAGCTAAACGTTATGATTTTTTATGAAACCCTTACCAAATTAGTAAATACCCCCGTAGCAGCAAACCTGCGTACTCAGCGAATTTCCAATCCATATATATGTATCTTAATACCACATAATACCAAGTTTCATCAATATACACTCATAAATAAACGATTTATGACATTTTAACTATTCTCCATAAGAATAACATGGCGGCTGAGTATGCAGGTTTGCTGAAGGAAGGGACACAAAAAATGGGGTTTTATACAAATATCAATATAACTCAAGTAGGTAAAGCCACATACCAAATTTTATTAATTTATGTTCATTATTAAGGGAGATACCACGTTATTTATTCTCCATAAGAATAACATGGGGGCTGAGGACGCAGGTTTGCTGCTACGGGAACTATAGGCAAAACACTGTTTTTTAGTGCAAATATCAATAGACCACAACGATATGAAGCAATATACCAAGTTTCATAAGGATAAGTTGATAAATAAGCGAGATATACTATTTTTCTTATTCTCCATAAGATAACATTGGACAACGTACTAACCAATTGACGTAGAGCAATAATCAAAACACCAAATTGTTTTTTTTAAGCTGAATTTAATTGTGAAAACTAAAATTGGATTTACTAAAATATTATATGTAAAAAAACCAAAAAACCCATTTTTGGGATACAAAACCCCCCAAAATACCCCTTTGGATAGAGCGATCTGGCTGGTTTTCGATCTTTAAGTCATAAATGATGCTTTACATGTTTGTACCAAATTTCATCAAAATCGGATTATTTTTACGAGAGTTATGGTCCTCACGGAATATGCATATATATACCGGGTGTCCACAAAGTCTTGGCCTGATTTAATAGCCTTGCTGTACGAAAGCCATTAGAGCCACACTTAACTTCTATGCCTTGTTTTGAAGGGAATTTAATCAAGTTTTATTTCATTAAGTTGGTAACACCTAAACACAGCTGATTGACAACAGTACAGTTATGATTCAATACAATAACAAATCAGAAATGGTGAGTTTACAAGAGAAATCACAGTGTGTTTTGTGGTTTAACGAAACCCAATCCCCTATAGCAGTTCGACGACTTTTCCTGCGAACATTTGGAAGACCTGCTCCTGATGAAGGAAGCATCAAGAGATGGTATTCGCATTTTAGGGAAGGAGGCAGTGTATGCGACAAGAAACGTACTGGACGCCCCCGCACCACTGAAGAAACGGTAGATGTCGGGCGCCAAACATTTCAGCACAATCCTCGTAAGTCAATTCGTAAAGCTAGCCAAGAGTTACATATCCCACGTTCTAGTATTCACAACATTTTGAAAAAGGAACTTAAGTTCACTGCTTATAAAATGCAGGTTGTTCAAAAGCTTAAGCCAAATGATTTTCCCCTCCGAACTGCTTTTGCTACCCAAATGCTAGTTTCATTGGAACTTGATGACAATTATTTGAAACGTATATGTTTTTCTGATGAAGCCACTTTCCATTTAAGTGGGAAGGTTAAGGGACACAATTGTAGAATTTGGGGGAGTGAAAATCCCAGGATCGTGATTGAACATGAAAGGGACAGCCCAAAACTAAATGTTTGGTGCGGTGTAATGCATGATGGAATCATTGGACCATTTTTCTTTGCGGAAGAAAATGTGAATAGGTTTGTTTACTTGGATATGTTGGAGTTGTATGTAGTCCCTCAATTAGAAGAACTGCAACCTATGATAATTTTCCAGCAAGATGGTACCCCACCTCATCGGGCTAAATGTGTGAGGGATTTTTTAAATCTCCACTTCCCGGACGCTGGATCGGGCGTGATGGACCGACGAAATGGCCACCTCGTTCCCCTGATGTAACCCCCATGGATTTATTTTTGTGGGGATTTTTCAAGGACATTGTCTATTCTTCCCCGGTTCCTAATTTACAAACACTGAGGGAGAGAATCGGATATTGTGTGGCGTCTGTAACCCAGGATATGCTGACTAAAACCTGGGACGAACTGAAAAGACGTCTAGAAGATCTGCAGGCCACTGGAGGCACACACGTAGAGGTGTATTAAGTTTGTACATAGTTATAAAATCTTAAGAAGTTGCCTGTTATATCTGTAAATAAATCTTTATCTTACTATCACTCGTTTTCATACCATGCGGTTTCCTTATCAGACCAAGACTTTGTGGACACCCGGTATATATATATACAGTTTTGAACGAATGGTGTTTTTGGCATCTGGGGACCTCAAAACGAAAAGTTATCATGGTCCCGGGCCTAGGTTTTAACATGCCGACTATGGTAATACCTTCTTCCCTATATGGGAAATTCGCTAAAAGGGCTTGGAGTTTGTGTCTAGTACTTCTCATATAGAGGCTGGAGTTTTTCGCACATACCAAAATATATTTTCTGGAGTGCAAAGAGTTAGGATTTATATGTATGTGGTTTTTATAAGAAAGATCAATTATATCATGCCTTTAGCTAATTTTCATGAAACCGGCAAGCTCTACATCTACCTTTTCATGAAACGTCATATGAAGGCCTACCGATTTGATGAGGCAGCTCAATATTTGGTAGAAAGACATATACACCTCACTTGTTATGTCTTGATTAATCTTAAACGTTTAGACACCTCTAAAAGGTCAAGGAGCCTGGAAGTGGCAAGGTTTGAATCTCCTACATTCCCTCGTTGGATCTGGCATCACTAATATAATACGTAATTTTTATACTATACAAGTATTATTAATAGTAACTATCAATTATCTATTTATCATCTTTATTTATCTTTTTATTTGTCATCTTTATTCATTTAATAATATTTAATGCTTTAATAATTTTTACTTTAAGTTCGACACTTTCGCTTTACTATATCAATTTTTATATTAATAGGCAAGCATAAAACTGCCCCTCCTTTTTTCTCAGCTTGTTTGCATCGTAGGAGAAATTCACGCATACCGTTATTTTGTATTGACTGTCCTGTAGATGAGCAGGAACCCATTATAGTTGAAATCGGCCCTCAGGGCTTTCAAAGTTGTAATGTTAATCCTATGGAAGTACAGTAATTGATTGAACAATTCTATATTTGACAGCTGTTGATACATTGAACGCTAGCAAAACGATGTTTCAGGCATAATGTAAATAAAAGTACATGTGAAATGACAACCCAACGTTGATTTTGATCATCACAACACAACAGGGAATGTGTAACCGAAGAGTTATTCTATGTAACCATTAATATTTGGTCGAATTTTGACTATTGAGCGGTCTCTAGTAATTGTAAATATGTTAATGTTGCTGTGTATGAATTTCTTTAATTTACAGCTGTTCCTGACATCTGTTTGTATGAACACCTGGGTTGAAAAAGAGTAAACTCTACCGGTTGTATGTATTTTGTACATATACTCCCTAGTGAATGATAGATGTATACTAATCCGTCTTAAGTAATTGTATGGCAAGATTATATGTGTACACAAAATTAGCACTCATCTAGGCACTGCGGCGGCACTTGGAAAACTAATCTGGACCTCAATTTTAACTTTAAAATCTTACTATCAGTTAGTAGGGCCTATTAATCAAACTTCAGTTAGTATGAGTGAAACTTCATGTGTCGTATTGATGACATTTTATAAGTTTTATACACGGATCATTGCTAGCTTTGCATAAAGGTAAAATTGTGTTCCTTTAAAGTATTGCTAGTGAGAGGGCAATTGGCTGATTCTTTTTCCAAGCACGTCCCCATTAGTCCCGTCCCTGAATCTGTGATTGTACTGACCTGGCATGATTGAATTACCCTTTTTATTTTGGCCAAATAATGTGTTTTCAGCTGTGGAGTAAAATAGTACAAGAATACCTATAAACTTATATAGCAGAGTATTTATTAGTATTTTTAGAAATAAAAGTAAATAATATTGCAATTAGCTTAGACCTACTCCTCCCTCAGTTCAGTTTACTCAGAGTACATAACAACCATATAATTACACTATAAAAAGTTAATTTACATATTAATACTGTGTATCAACATTTATTGAAAAATTAATGATGTATAATTTTTGACTATTTGACAATAAAATTGTATTCTTATTATGTGTGCTTTGATGTTTTTGAGTTAAGAATAATTATCAACAATGGCATCGATGTTCCGATGTTCAGATAAACTTAAGACCGCACTCCAAAACGGGACTGTAAACCACCTGGAATAAATAATAACAAACTTAAGTGAGCAGCTGGTTGGATCAAAGAAGTCAGTGAGGACATGGTATTGAATTTTTCTAAGTGTATGGGATAACATTTTACAATCCAACAAAACTCTTGTATTAATAGTAAAAGTTAGTTTGAGTTTGTTTTTGTTGAAACCCAATGCCCAAGCGAAATTGGATATATCTGTAAAGAAATCAAGAAATTATTACTGTAGTTTAGCTTCTTGTTTTTTTTACCAATTGAGCATTTCGTTGTGTGGAGAGACAACCCGATGTGCGATGCCAGTTCTCGCCACCAATAACGCGCAGTGGTCCCTCAAGCCACGTTCTCGGCTTTGTGGCTGCATTTTATTGGTCAGCCTCCAACGTTGTTTCTCTCCTTTTCTTTTAAAGAGAGCCCAGAGAAAGTAAATTCATAATCTACACATTTAAAAATTCCTGCTCTTTGTTCACTCAGTTCCTGAAGTTAATGCTAAACAGATTTTGATGATTCATTTTTTATTTGAAAGATAATTTTAAGTTATAAGTCACTGTTGAGCAAGAATTTCGATTTACGCCCTAGGGCTCTGCCCTATGGGACTTCCAAGTTCCCATGTTATTCATATGGAGGAGAGTTTTATTTTATTGATGTCACATCTGTTTTTCTCAATTCAATAAACAGCTGTTATAAGGATTATATCAGCAGATTTTTGCGGGGGAGCAGCTCGTAATTATTATTTTGTAATTTTTGCTTTGTTTACACATAATCTTAATATATACTAATGAATGCCTATTTCCCTTGGTCACGCCATCACTTGAGAATCAGTGCACCAAATTGAATAATTTTTTTTGTTGTGTTCGTTAATGTCAGGACAAGATTCTTATGAAATAAAGTGTATAATCCGACCTAAGGGCTCTGTCCCATAGGCCCTCAAAGTTCCCATTTATTTGATCAAAGTTAAGTTAGTTACACCAAACAGCTGTAAACATACTTAAAAGGATATGGACATATGTTCATTATTGAAATAAAAAATCTACTTGAATGCCAACTCTCATTATGGAAATAAAAAAACTACTTTGAATGGCAACTCAAACTCTTTTTTCGATTGGCGAACGAGCCAATCCGCAGAGGCGAGTGAGCGAAGCGAACGAGCTCATCATGGAAATGAACGAGTATTTGACATAAAACAAATTCAATGACATTAGGACAGGACAACGTCTGTCGGGCTAGCTAGTTTAAATATAAGTAAGCAAACAGCGGTTCGGATAAAATGTATTTTTGAAATGGTTACAATCGGTTTGATGTAGGAAAATGACTTAATTTGTAAAACAATGGAATGTACATACAACACAACAAATATAACATATAAATTTCATTTTCACCTTTTCTTAAATCCCAGAAGTTATTTTTTAGATTGTAAATATTGTATTACTGTTTACGAATTTCAAATTAATCAACTAACATGTCTCTGTCCGTTGGTTTATTCGTAATCCATTTGAAACCTAACAATCACAACTCGTAGCAATCACGACTTAACAGGAACATTCCATAGTATATCCATCAGTGTCGGTGTGTAGTAATTTGATAAAAGTCTAATATATTTATAATGATATTTTGCTATACTTATCAAGCACATTAGCAACACACTTTTACAATTTAGTGTACAGGATGTAGCGGAGAATGATTTATGTTATTTCGTTAGGTAATCTGTAAACTTGTGTGGTATTTAGTTAAACAAGTTATAACAACTTTTTGCTGAGGACGTTTTATGTTAGCGAATGGAGCGTTAGTTGCAGAAATTTCCGCTCGGTTTCTAGTCTCCGGAGACGCTATTCTACCAACTTTGCGTCATCTCATCCAGACCTCATTTCTTTAAGATGTTAATTGTTAAAGTTCCCAGTTCGTATAAATTTCATCTTCTCAAAGCTGTATTTGCATTTTTATAAATAGTGTAATTTATAACAAGAACGGTCATGTAATTTTATGCATTTTCTTGCGACTTGCTGTTATGAAAACTTTTCTACAACACATAAACGAATCAATAACAGATATTTGACATTTAAAAAAGCATATTCTGTTGTAATTAACAGTTACATTTTAAATCAGGATAAATTAGTTTTAAGTCGGGCTTAGTTAGATTAGTTTAAGAAATACAAGACTGGTTACTCTACTGGACACTTTCTAGTTATTGGAGGAAATATTAACAATGCTAGCTTTTCTGTTTTCCATATAAAATCGCCCGTGACTGCAGCTCGCTTATCAGAAAAGCTCCATAACTTAAGCCAATTACAAAAATACACTACTAATAATTTGTTGTTAAGATTTCAAACTGGCTGCAAACATAGTTTATTGTGTTACATTCGTTTCCAATTAAACAATCTATTGAGGCTATATATACCTATTAGTAGGAATATTATGTAGTTAGTATTAGTTTTGTACTAAATAAATGCTAAACATATTAGAAGCAGATATAATACATTCAACTATGATTGTTATGACAAATAAAGTATTACTGAAATAGGAATGATTTTGTTAAAGCTGTTTACTAACGTGACATTTAACTTTTTGAGAAGGTGGACATGTACGATCCTAAACAAACGTCACTGGTCAATAGCTGTATAAACTAAAGACGAAAGCAACTTTCAAATTGAAACGGTTTGTCCACCCCAATAAAATTATGAGTTTTTATTTTATACCGAAAAAAATGCTAAACATGCTAGAAGAAGATATAATTAATTCTACTTATAATTGTTAAGAAAAGTAAAATATTACTGACAGAGGAATGATTTCGTTAAAGCTGGTCCCTGAAGTGACATTCAACTTTGCGAGAAGGCGGAATGTCTCGCTAAGCATCTCCATACTAATGACGCAGCATCAACTGCAGCTGATAGCTACAGGGCGTCCCTCGGTATCGGTACCGTCTGCAGTCCTCACTACGGGCTCAATGTATTATGACTTGGTCGTGTCTCTTTGGGTGGACCGAACCTACTACGTGTCACATGCAAAGTTTAGGTATCAAACGAATACACTAGACCTCACTATCACAGTTAAATCGGGAAAATACAGGGCGTCTCAAACAGATTTCAGACGGACCAATTGACCTACAAGGATGAAATTATAAATCGCCCCAAGGAATAACGTTAATATATTTTTAATTTATTACACATACAGGGTGTTCTAGGGTCTCTAGTTTGAATCTCTTAATTTTCAAATATAAACATATGTCATACTATACACAAATTTTAAAGCTGTACAACAGACAAAGATTATGGCAAAAACAGAACTAACTTCATCATCATCATTGTTGCGGATTAGGAAACCCCAGCATAAATAAAACATACAACACATTTTACGTCTCCTTTGGGATATTGTGCAGTTCATAATTAAGAGAGATAACATTTTACTTATTCTCCATGAAAATAACATTGGGGCTGAGTAGCAGGTTTACAACTACGGCTCATAATTAAGAGAGATAAATACTTATGCTCTTTATTAATGCTAGTCACATCTTCCACAAGCGGGAATATTGTGCAGGTTACCGGAAAGTTAGGATATAGCAGGAAAGGAAAGGGTGAGTTGGGACGGCAGCCAAATCGACCCTTCAGAGGGCCAACTCCCGTGCCCCTGTGCTGGGATGAGGCTCTCAAACAGGGGACCCGCATTCTGCCCTCCAACTGGTCAACTCAACTGACAGGGTATCCATGTACAACAGCCAGGGACCACATCCTCAGGTTGGGAACCAAACCCAAAGTTTCCGTTCCCAGCCGCTGAAAATGGAGGGACCAAAGGTGAAAGGGAAGTTTGTCATAATGGATAGTCAAAAGACTTACCATACGTAATGACAACTTCATTTGCTGTACCCAATGTCAGCCTCAAAACTGATATAGACCAGTTTTTAGGTAGTCCTGGGACCAGAGGTCACTTATTTTGATCCGTTTCCAAAGGAGGTAATTTTTTTGAAAAAAAAAAATACTGTCATTTACGGAATACTCTCTATTTGCTAAACCACAAGACATCTTTGTTCTGATTCAACATTCCTACTCGTATTAAAATCAGCGTTATCATGATATGTGACATGACAGTATGACTTAAACCAGTCTTGTTTATGCAGAGCACTCCCGGTCGCACTATATTTCGATGATTTTAGGTTTGAAAGCCTTAAAAGATTAAACAGGGTTTCGCGGGATCCAAAATGAAGCGTTATGTAGCAGAACATGAGTAAATGTGTTTAATTACAATAAACACTTTAATAATTTCATGATTAAACTGAAGAAAATTATAAATGTCTTTCACGGTAACATATAAGAACTGAATCGATTTTAGATATTTTTCTTAAGTAGCACTGATTCATTATCATACTTTTTTGAAGTTATTATTTTGGAGAACTTCTTTTTGCAGACAAAATAGATGTAAAGTTGTTTAATATTTCTTAAAACTTTCGACTTATTAACAGGGAAACGAATTAAATCTTGCAAATTAATGCTTTTTCAAGGAGAGCCTTAGACAATGAAAATATAACTGTTGAATAAAAATATAGTAATAAATTGTCGAGATAGGGTTGAAGTAACAATACCCCGTTGCAGCAAACCTGCATACTCAACGAATCCCAAATTTATATATATATATATACTGTATATATGCGTGTCTTTATACCACATAAAGCCCATACTAAGTTGCATCAATTCATAAATAAGAGATTTATAAAGTTGTAATTATTTCCCATAAGAATAACATGGCGGCTGAGTACGCAGGTTTGCTGAAACAAGAAACTAAACAAATGAGGTTTTATACAAGTATCAATATAACTAATAGGTCAAGCCGCATACCATGCTTTATTAATTTATGTTCATAATTAAGGGGGGATTAGGAGGCCCCGGCATAACCGACTAGCCACGTCTCCTTTGGGATATTGTGCAGTTCATAATTAAGAGAGATAACATTTTACTTATTCTCCATGAAAATAACATTGGGTCTGAGTAGCAGGTTTACAACTACGGTTCATAATTAAGAGAGATAACATTTTACTTATTCTCCATGAAAATAACATTGGGGCTGAGTAGCAGGTTTGCAACTACGGGAACTATCAGGGAAAAATAGTTTTCTGTGCGAATAACTCTCTAAGACCACAACAAGATGAAGCGATGTATACCAAGTTTCGTCAGGTTACGTTCAGAACTAAGCGAGATATAAAATTTGTCTTATCCTCCTTAAGAATAACATTGGACAACGTACTGTGTTTGGCACTAACAATATCTCTGTAACCAATTAACGTAGAGCAATGATCAAATCACCAAATTTCTTTTCTAGCTGAATTCCATCGTAAAAACTAAACTTTGATTTTTTAAAGGGATATGTGTAAAAAACTTTAAAAAAAATTTTGGGGGACAATACCCCCCAAAAAAAGGCCCCTTCTAATTTTTCGATCTGTCTGGTTTTCGTACTTAAAGTCATAAATGTTGCTTTATACGATTGTACCAACTGACATCAAAATCGGACCGTTTTTACGAAAGTTATCACACTATGGACACATATAGGGGGAACCTCAAAACAAAAAGCTATCATGGTCCCGGACCTAGATCTTAACATGCCGACTACGGTAATAGCTTTTCCCCATAGGGGAAATTCGCTTAACCTATCGATATGCAAAAATATCGGTTGTCTAGGAATTTTTACCACACTTTAATATAATAATTAATTGGATAATCGAACGAAGTGAAATTTATCATTATACATAACTTTACTGCTTAGTATGGTAAGAAAATAAACTCAACTAGCGTGTCTGTGACCAAAATAACTCGAGAACGCCTCCACAGTTAAACTTCAAATTTTCTAGATAAACTTAACAGTACAAAATCTTGGTCGTGTTCGTTATTCAGATAATTTCGTTCAGTATTAATAAAATTATGTTAAAATCAAATTTATTTTTTCCTCCATAAGAATAACATTGGAAGCCATTTTAGTGGTACTTGAATCGTTGATATTTAGCCAACGTCTATGTTTCAACTATAGAGTAACGTAAGTATTGCCATACATTCACTACAGAACTGTAGTTATTCATGTTCATGTTGACTAGGAAAAAAACTTCTTTTCGTAACTTGAAACACAAAAACTAAGGTTTAAATATTATTAGCTTTTAAAAGTTTTATGATTATTTTATTTTATACTAATTAAAAGATGCATTATTATTTTAAATACTATTATAATAAATAACTTTATTGGTTCCGTACTCTATGTAAAAAAATGCAGGCCGAGCGCTGGACTATGGGACTTTGGCCACTCCAGACTCCAGACGACAAAATAACTGAAAGGAAAGATGTCAATAAGAAAAGTATTAAAGTAATAAACCTCCTTCTTACGTGATTAAAGTGATTAAACGCTAATATATGTAATTATTTACATTATAATTTTCTAATCGTTAACAGTAGAAAGTTTTAATTTGTTCAAAACATATTACCTCGCTATTAAAACTAAGTTACCAAATAAAATTAGATGTTTTGGTTATTTATTTATTTATTAATGGCTATCACCAATGCAACTTTACAATATATGACAATAATGAACATTTGTAAGAACAGAAAAGAGAACAAACTATAGCTACCTACACATCGTGCTTTTAACTATGATGATATGTTTTTAAAACTTAATGTGACTCATTGGTTTTTACCATATTCTGGGTCTAGCCTATTTCCTTTTTATAAGATTGAAAACTTAAGTTTATTATAAATTTCTTTTCCTACAAGAATGAAAAATTCATTACCAGAACAACCCTAGATAAGTGTTTATTCAAACTCAAAAGTCAATAAGGCAAACTGAATAAGTTAGGTCCTTTTTGGAGGTTAATATTTGTAAGGTATGCCTATCGACTTTAGTTTTCTAGGCGTAATTTATGATGTCCATACACCACTGTGTTAATAAAATTTTGGTCTAAATTTCATTATTTTTATCTAAAATAAACATTTTCCAATATTGTTTCGTAAGGTAAAACTTAGTCTCTGGATAATTGTGCCTTTTGGCACAAGTTCATCCTAGGCCTACTTTTCGATTAAAAATGATTAATTTCATTGAACTAAACTCATATAATTATTTAATTATATATAATTATAAATAATTATATATAATTATTTACCTCAAGAGTTTTGAAATCACATTTGTTTTTGCCAGAAACAAGGGTAAAGTGATAAAAATTTTAAATCCAAAATAGGCTATGACTTTTGTTTAACTTACATTTAATTTACCCAGGCGAATCCAATATGGTTTCGATCTTACTCGGTTCGGGTATACTTTCATAAGTGGAACAAAATAAAGAACCAAATTAAATTGATCGATAGGTTTCGGTATATTAATTAGGTTGATATTTTTAAAACTGAGTTATATTTAATAGCTTGTATGTTTGTAATTACCGTACCTACGTCATGTTTGTTTAGTTTAGTTTTTTATTAAATTAAACTTAAATAAAAATGAAATAAACAAACATAACATGATAATGTTGTTCCTGACAATGCATGTTTAAAGTAATATTGGAACCAACGTTAGTCCTTTGGACAAATTTCAAGACACCTAAACTGAAACATAACATACCGTATCGTAAAACTGGCTAGACCCGGACAGGGGGTCTTGACTCGGACACGTACATATTTGTAAACATAAATATTTCTAAACTAACCTGCAAAGTTGAGCAGTCGTTCGATATATGTAGGCCTACATTTGTTTAGAGCAGAACATGCTCTAAACGGGGCATGCTCTAATCGTTTATAACTGACGACTTTTCGCAAAAATAAAATACTATGTCTAACTAAGAAATGTAGTTTTTTCACGTTTGTCCGATTGTTTTCGTGAATAAGGCATATTTTTATTCGAAATTTAAGCGTGCATAATTCCATGCTATTTAAAGAGATAAACAACATATATGTAAAAAAAGTTTCACATTTACGATAGGCCTATTCTAGTTTTGACCAGGACACTTTAATTATACTCCGTGGATGTGACTCGCGCCAACTGTTACGACTCGTCCCTGCCGTAAACAGAGTATTCCCGCCATAACTAATAACAACATTGTGGTTTTTAGCTCTGATATGGCAATGTTTATAAGAGCAGCGGCAAAAAAGTATTCTTTGCCTAAATCGACCATAAGTGATCATGTCTGTGGAAAATATAATGGGCTCCATGTTTCAAACTGAATTTTAAATGTCTTTTCTCCTTACGGTTCTTTGTTTAGTTTCATTTTAGTTGCAAAAAACCAGCTGAAATGTGACGTAAGAAGACCCTTTTTTCATGCCCAACCCATAACAGTTTTTTTTTAATTTTACTTTTAAGCCTTTGATTGGTGCAAAGGCATCTGCAGACCTCAAAACACCGCCTAACTATGGACAGGCGAGGTTAGTTTATACGTTATAACGTTATGTAGGTGGAGGTGGGTGTCCGGTTCAAGACCGTTTTTGGAGATTAACCCGGACACTTTTATTTATTTTTCATTTTTTTATAATAACATCCAACATAATAATATATAAGTTAGGCTAAAGGTAAATGGGTATAGTGAATAGTACACAGACGTTACAATGGTCTGGTTTTTATTGGTGACATGGTTAATGGGAAGGCACTATAACCTAAAAATAGTAAAAAAGTGTCCGGGTCAAGCCTGTTTTACGGTAGGCGTAACTGAAACCTAAATAACCGAAACCTCATAGGCCTAACCGAAACCATAACCGAATAACCTAAATAATCGTTATACCCTATCGATCAATTTCATTCGGGTTTTTATATCTTTCCACTTATGAAAGTCTACCTTGGTTTCGGTTATTTAGATTTCAGTTATATTCGGTCTCAAAATATATTGTCTTATATTTTGTCCAGATAACAAATGTTGATTCCACTAATACTTAAACATGTATTGCCGGGAACAACCATTGTAAGAGATTTATGGAAATCACACTAAACACTGAATAAAATATCCAGTCTTTTAGTCTCCCATCAATGTGTTAAGGTCCGGGAGCAAGTTTGAGGAGCCGTTAGACCAAAACATTTTCTCAATAAGAATGACATGGCGGCTTTTGATGCCACTGGTGGAGAGTCCTGAGGTCTGGAGGAAAAACAAAAAAGTACCTATCTACAATTTGTTGATAGGAACAGAATCAGCTGACATTTCGCTGCAATCATTAATGCTGCAGCTATAAGGGAATTGGATCAGCTGATTGATATTTCGCTCTAGCTGCAATTAACATTCCGAGTTTAGTTATTACGCATTACGCAACCAAAATGGACAGCAATTGTGAATGTGAATACTTATCAATACTTGTGGCTTTTGGGGTGTGGGAAAAATTTTGTGTGTAAAATTTTTGCCCTCGCCTACGGCGTCGGGCACCAACAATTTCCCTCAGGGAACAAAGTTGCACTTTACTCCCTTAATACACAAATAACTATTGTTTCAAGCAAAAATACCCGTATTATATTTTACAACAAAAATTTGTTGCATAAATTAAACTTGAGATGGTCAATAATATAAAACATGTGGGATCATAATACACCGTTACTTAAAAAGAATGTGATCATTATGTTTTGGAAACTTAAATGCTACACAGCGTCTATTAAAACTAAACAATATACGTAATCATCAATATATATATATATATATATATATATATATATATATATATATATAACTAGCCGGCCCAACAGACGTTGTCCTGTCCTAATGAATGTAATTGAATTTGTTTTATTTCAAATACTAGTTCATTTTCAAGATAAGCTCGTTCGGTTCACTAACTCGCCTCCCGGATTAGCTCATTCGCTATGCTCACTTGAATATCGAAAAAAGAGTTTGAGTTGCCATTCAAGTACTTTTTTGTTTCCTAAATGAGAGTTTCCATTCAAGTATTTTTATTTCAATAATCAACATATGTTTATGCCTTTCAAGTATGTTTACAGCTGCTTGGTGTAACTAACTGATCTTAGATCAAATCAATGGGAACTTTGAAGGCCTGTGGGGCAGAGCCCTTAGGTCGGATTAAAAATTGTTTTTTATAAGAACCTTGTCCTGACATAAATGAACACAACAAAAAATAATTATTCAATTTGGTCCACTAATTATTAAGTGATGGTGTGACCAAGGTAAATAGGTATCAATTTTTATATATTAAGATGTATACAAAATGTTGGAACTTGAAACAATGACTGGTGGGTTCTAAGAAATGGGTCAAAGAGTTTTAATTACTAGATTATATTTAACATTAGACACTACCTTTCCTTTCTTTTTAAAATAAGGCAATTTATTCTTCTTAAAAACAAATTGACTGATTTAAGCCTCATTGTTTTTTAAGTTCTGCATTTATAGGCTATGTATTTGAACAACAGTATCAAGCTACAATAACAATGGGAGGCCTGGGGGCAACAGGCCCCCGCCAGTAAGGCTAATAATGTGTTACATTAAAACCTCTGGATTACAGTTTAAAATATTTAGGCATTCAAAACCAATTGACTGATTTTAAAACGTATTGTTCATCAAGTCCTGTATTTATACGTATATATTTTTACAGCAATATTAAGCTACAATATAATATCAATCCTAATAGGTCCTCCAGTGGGACCAAAGTGTAAATAACTACTTTTAAACCACGTGCTCTCACTGATTGGGGACCTTTATTGTCGCCAACATATTATATTTTATCAAAATCTTCAGCTAATATTATTATGAGGGTCTACATGATACAGCCCTCAGTGAGACTACTTCATAACCATTTCATATGCACTTTGTCTGACTGACTGATTGGCAGATTTCAGGCCTCATTGTTTGTCATGTTCTGGATTTGTATGTCATTGTCAAGCTGCAGTTATAATGGGGGGCCCATGAGGTATATTGTCAATAGAAACATTTTTGTTTGTATTGTTAACTGTGAGCTCAATCCTCATACGCGATATAAGAGCGTACTCCTAGTATTCCCTTAGTATGCCTACTCTGTGTAAATATCGTCAGTCTTCTGAGGCAACGAATAACAGTGGCAGACGACGCGTGTGGCAGAACGAAAAACTCAAAATAACTTTTTAAAATAGATGATTGTAGATACTGAGATATTAACTTGACTCATAAAATAGTTTGTTTTATTAAATTTTCTTAAACAATTGGTAATATTGCGATTGTCATGTGTAAAAAGTACAAAGCCTCAATTTGTCTAGAAAGCTTTGATCAAGTTAGTCACAGTAAGCCTAACCTTAAATTTATTTTGTAGCAAAATTAGCCTATTTGCTAAGTTATATTTTCACTAAATTAATAATACAAATTTTCTACATTACCTAAAATATATTACCAGTAATGTTGTAGCTAACCACAATAAAAGCTATAGACTATTCTAACCAAAGAGCAAACAGCCTTTTTCGGAAGGTTATCTTGAATGATTTGACATAGCCTAGGGTTGGATTACAGTAAGAGTAAGCCGACATTAAACTGGTAATACAACTGTTGTAAAATACTTTAAACACATTACCAGAAATGTTGTAGCGAATCAAAAAGAAAGTTTTAAACTGTTCTAACCAAACTGAGCCTTTTTTACAGGTTATCTGAAATGATTGACATATCCTAGGTTTGGATTAAAGTGAGCTGTTTTCATCATAAACTTGGACCTATGGCTATGAAATGTAGGCCTATACACTTAGGCTACTTGCCATTTTAGAAGTTTCCTGTACGGTCTTGGACCAACCCATGTTTATAGCATTTCATTTCATGATAGCCTAGGTTGTTTAAAGAATTATTGAAATCTCATTTTGTCATCTAAATAACTAGACCTGGCAACTGATTGTTAATCCTTAAGGATATTTTGACTAGGCCTGAAGAAATTGTAAGATTAGTTCATTTAGGAAACTCGCTGTTCTCTTAAAAGTTATATTAATCACACTGCTAAAGTCACTGCCTAGCCCAAAATACTCTGTACCACGATAACGCACCCATGCCAATCCTAATAACAAACCATGCCTTAAACCTACAATTTATTTTTAAAATAAACAAATTTACGGATTTATACAACATTTTATTTGATAAAAACAAGTGATAAATGTATGAATATTTTTTCACGGATAGAAGGTTAGATCTGCGTCGGGATCCGAACCTGCAACCTTTCGCTCTGAGAGCCAGTGCGATACCCACTGAGCTACCGCGATAAGTGTTTTTTTGGGGAGAAGTAACTATGACTATAGCTATATAGACGTAAAACCTGGATTCTGGCGGCAGTTAAATGATACCAGAATGTATTCTGATGATGTTAATCAAATCAGATCTTGAAATTTTTATGAGACTCGATTTAAGTTTGATCGTGTGTTTCGGTTATTCTTATACGCGAGGAATGAGCGTACACGTAGTTAAGAGGTAATTTAGGTAAATTAAATCGGTCGAGTTCCTGATTTCACCGGTTCCGTTTCTACTCAATAATTCACTTTCTTAACTAACGACTGTTTTACTAGACTTTGATAAACTAAGGATGGATTTGTATATATTTGGAACAGATAAATATGTCGGCATCAGTATAACATAAATTACAACATTTGCATATAATCTAACATTTTTATGTGGAACGTTTGATCAAATGAGATTGAAACGCAGATAAATTGAATATTAGCTTAACAGTTTTACTTAAACAGTTGTGGTAAACTGACATGGTTTAAAGGTCTGTAAAATGCAATAGGAAGACAGGACGGACCGTTTAGTTTATTGGTCTCTTTAGTTTCTGATCACGTCTGGGCGTGTTCACTAGTGTTGAATTTCTACTATCCCGCACAAGTCGGAGATGTAACTAGTTGCTGGAAATGCGAACTTGCAACTTTACTAAAAAGGCGTCTATTCGTTCTACGTTGATCGATGTCACGTCGCAGGTATTGGGTAAGAAAACCCATTAATGTCCTAGGTGGTAATGGATAAGTGATGTTAATGATTGAATTCATAACATCCGTTAGATTGTGTTTTATAAACTACTTAAGTACCCTCCTCAGAAAATATGCGTTAGTATAAATAGATGTATAACCCGTAAATAAATTTATCGTTAGTGTTGCATTATTTTATAGACATAATGAACCCCTTTAATAAAGGAAGATATATTCAAGTTGTAATTAGATTAAAATCATATATTCCCCAAAAGATACATAGACATTTAGTGACCAACTAGTGGCTTGAAGGGGTGATATCCCCTAACCATGCTCCAAGTAGGAACGCATGTCAGTTCGTAAACAAAGTAGACAAGTTTTAAAAATAATCACATGTTTTAATATAAATAAAGCAGTCGTTTGGAAATCCCCATGCTTTTCTTAAGGGGGATATTTACGTTATTTTTCGTTTCCTGGTAGCTTTTTAGAAATACTGCTATTTTCCCCGAGTCCCTGGTACCAGACCAAGACCTTAAATTTGAAACCCCTTCCATCATCGTGCAATTTTCCAAACACTCACAATTTTGACATACAAATTTCGCTTAGAGAATCCTATATAATAATAGCGTGTAGTGGCAACTTATTTCGGGTAAACTACTGAACGTAGAGCAGCCAGGTTGGTGTTAATAGATTTCCCTTAGCCCAAGAATGATGGAAAAAATACGATATCATAAATTTACTCAGTTATAAGTTTGCAATTGGCAAAAATCACTGTTTTTTTTGCCTTTTTTAGACATCCCCATGTATAAGGAACGTGTAAACACCTATTCAGAGTAAATTACTGAACGTAGAGAGGCCAAGTTGGTGTCAAAAGATTTCCTTTAGGCCCAGAATGATGAAAAAATCCGACATCCTACATTTGTTTGGTTATAAGTTTGTAATTGGCAAAAAACACTGTTTTGTTTTGGTATATTTTATTTTCAATCATTTTGTTTACCGAGCCATGTGATCCCCACATTATATCCAAATTCAATGCAACAGCTGAGTAAAGTTAAGGTTGTTTTTGTAAACAACCTACCTAAATTTGTCATTCCTACCTAAATTTAGGCTTTTGGATTGACATTTACAAGCAGTACGGAACACATATTCTATGCAGAATGGGAATAGAGTTTATAATACTGTTTAAAAGTGTCAGCCAAGTTAAATTCAGATTGTTGTATTCTATAATTACTATTTATACTTCAGTTTTTGATAACTTTTACTCCTGAGGCGAAATTGGGTTTTATCACTGTTAATGGAACCAGAAGTAGATGATTTTCCTTTGATAAATCCTAGGTATCAGAAAATATGACAGCAGGGTGGCATTCTAGCGGTTCACTGCTGGAATTGTAGTTGTCTAGGTAGTTTTTAAAGTTTTGTGTAAAACTGAATTAAAAGCTTTTTTTAAACATCGATTTAAACATAGCCATTATACTCCCTAAAGTATTATAGCGATTTGTGTATGAATATATAAACGAGTTCGCACGCAGCACGCTGATGTGAGGGAAGTGAATTTAAAACTTGTACAACGTCTAATAAAGGGTTTAAAACAACAGTTGTAACTTTTTTGGACAAATTTTATTTTATGGCTGTTTTGATGCTCCTGGTTATACTAGGATGGCAATGTTGTACATTATAAGGTTAGAAGGAGGTAGTTAGGATAACAAGTTGGTATATATATACTGGAGATGATAATACCCCCGTCGCAGAAACCTGCATACTCAGCGAATTTCCAATGAATATATAACATAACACATTAAGCCACTTAACATGATTCATAAGAAATATATTCCCAAACAAGTGATATTAAAAATATTAATTCTTCAACATAAGAATGACATTGGGAATGAGTACGCAGGTTTGCTGCAACAAGGAACACAAAATAATGGGGTTTTATACAAATATCCCATAGGTGAAAAAAGTTCGTGTGCTAACAACAATACACCATAACCAGATGAAGCCATATACCAAATTTCGTCAAATTATGTTCATAAATAAGAGAGATATAAAATTTTAATTTTTCTCCATAAGAATAACATTAGACAACGTACTGTGTTTAGCACTTTCAATATATCAGGGACCAATTGACGTAGAACAATGATCAAAATACCAAATTGTTTGTTTATGCTGAATTCAATGATAAAAATTAAAATTTGATTTAAATTAAAATTACATGTGGAAACCCCAAAAACCCATTTTTGGGGTACAAACACCCCCGAAAACCACCTGGTGTGATTCGTCTGGTGTTTCGTCTGGAACTCGTACAAATAAATGGTACATTACACATTTGTACAACATTTAATTAAGATGGGACCTTTTTTACGAGAGTTATCGTGATTACGGACACACACACACACACACACACACACACACACACACACACACTCACACACACACACCTAAATATTTAAAGCCGTTAGGAAAAAGCCTTTGGACAGTTCGTCTGTGACTTCTACTGGGCCGATTTAAATGCGGGTTGTACCAAATTTTAATGTTTTTGGTCCTATATGAGTAGGTTTTATTTGTATTTTGAAAATAGTTACGCTAAATGGGTCAAAAATGAAAAATAAACTCTTCTTATGGAGATTTAACATGGGGGAAAAGCCAATTTTTTCAATCCGTTGGACAGTTCGTCTGAGACTTCCACCGGAGCGATTTACATGCGGTTTGTACCAAAACAAAGTTTTTTGGCCCTATATTAGCAGGTTTTATTTGTATTTTGAAAATATTTACGTTAAATCGTTCAAAAATAAAAAACGAGTTCGCACGCAGCACGCTGACGTGAGGGAAGTGAATTTCCACATCAAAAACTTTTAAAACTCAAAATCAGTGTAAAAACATTACACAAATTACACATTATTCAAATTTTTATTGAAAACTGAAAATATTGATTTTTGGCTGTTCTGATGCTCCTGGTTTCATTTACCTGCAATGTTGGGAATACAATTTTGCACATTATAAGGTCCAGTTAGGCTTGAAAGTAGGCATGAGGTTGCTGGGGATGATAAAGCACACCAATAAATGAATAACAGGCATTTCTAATGTAAACCTCCTGTAAGACAACGTACTGTGTTTAGTCGATACACATTTCCTTTAATAACTCAGTAAATATTTATGCTAGCCTGACGAGAGAGGGCTTAAAACTTTTGCCTTCTAATTCCCATCTTTTTAAATGCATTAATATTACATCCGGGGCTTTTCTGACCCTCTTTGGGCCCAAAAACTCAAAATTTTAAAGAATAATCTTCAAAAAAGAATTTTAAAGTTTTCCGATTGTTTTGCCCAACGAACTTGTCCAACTGATTATAGAAAGGAACGTCCCTACCAAATTTGAAGTAAATCAGACAGCAAATGCAACTACTAGAGTACACACACACACACACACACACACACACACGCACACACACACGCACACGCACACGCACACGCACACGGACACGGACACGGGCACGAGCACGGACACGGACACGGACACACACACACACACACACACACACACACACACACACACACACACTATAGCGCTGTTTCATAGGCTATAATTTTTTTTGTGGATGTTAAGCAGTGGTGGTCATAAATAAAACAAAAGAAATGAATAAACTCTTCTTGTATTTATTTAAATAAATTAAATAAAACTTTTCTTGTCAAATAAAACAGTTCAAAATTCAAAATAAAATTTAACTTGGTTTTGCTTATCACTTCTGTCTTTCAAAATAAAACATTAACTGTTCGATCCTTTTTTTTATTACTGGACTTTAATTATAAATCAAGGATGAAAAGATGAAACCAAGAAACGCTTTGAACCCTGAAAAAGAAATAATTGTTTTACTAACTGTTCCCCTTTTTGAAAAACAACAAATGAGAAATTGGAGCAATTATTTAAATCGAAACTCTAAATTTTAAAACAACTTTGTACCTTCAAATCTGAAGAGATTCACGTTTCGTTGGGCGACGTACGACACACACACAAGACCAATGGTCAACGTAAAATGCCGTAGCCTCCCAGCGATCGTGAATATATACCCCTTGGCTAAGAAACTTCCAGAACCCGGCCACGCCGTCCGTCACGTGACCCAGCTCCGGTTCAATCCAGCCAAGGAAGAATTTAAATCATTGTCTCCAACTCTCTGTCTTACCAACCCGAACAAGAAAATCGCGATCTTGCCTTGACTTGCAAAACCAAGTAGCACCAGCAATTCTTATTTGCAACTGCCAGCAATTATTCACAAAACATCTTTTATATTTTTATACATTAATTATTTTAATACATAACAAATAGTATATTTAATTATATATAGCGTTTCAATTACAATTGGGACGCTATATTCTCCCCTGACTTCCTGAAATTGCTGGTGCTCTGCTACAATACATCATTAAATTTTCTTTTTTAAAACTTTCACAAATTTTCCTTTTTGTAAACAATTATACAATCCAAAATATTTACATTTTTCCAAACATTTATACAATTAAAAAAATATTTACATCCAAATTCGCTCAACAAATATAAATTTTAAAACCACAGTCACTACTCAATGTTTACATCAGTGGAATGTAGAATGTCCAGCTGTACTCGAGCGATAACAATACACAAAGCCTCGCTCCTTATCTCCGCTCGAAGGTCAACGACCCAGTAACCCTTCTCAGTCCAGGTTGCACTGTGTCGATTGAACATTCACTAACACGGAGTTCACTACTCGTGTATGCAGTCCAGTTGTTGTAAGGTATCCGAAGTTCTCAGCAACAACTCGACGTTGGCGCAAGTAAACGGTCATCTCAGCATGAGCAGAAGAAGTTCTGCGCAGATCGGGTAGTCGTCCGGAATCGTCTTCGCAGTTGATACAGCAACAATACCCAGAACAAACAATCCTCAACGGCAGATTAATGTTATACTCATTATTTTACTATTTATTCCGTTCACACTGCTTAACACAGAAGGTGTTTTATTCTTCAGCCATTCCTCCGGAAAAATATTTCTCCAAGCGTCAACACTGTCTCCATTGAACGTAAACCATGAATCAATCCGACAACGGGGTGTGAGTGAAGTGAAGTTTGGTCTATTGTGATTCAAGTGCTGTAGTTAAGTGATCAGTGAAAAAATTGTGAGTGCCCCAATGTGGATAAATCCCAGGTATTCGAACAACTTTCACAGCTAGCTAGTAAAAATATTTAATTCCATGTTTCTCTTTCCTTTTGTTTGTCCATACACTCGCTCATTTATCCACATTTCATTTTATTTATTTAACTAAAATTTATTCTAAGACACAAGAAAATATTATTTCAATTGAGTCTTGTCGTCTTGGAGAAAGGTGATTGTTTTCTTGAATTAGCAATACCCATTAATTTACTTCAATAAATTATCTTCATTTATATCTTGCTTATAATCCATGTAGTCCAAGATATAATTTATTTATTACATTTTATATCTTCAAGTCTTCAGTATTGCCAATTACAATCACCCTTTTTTATTCTCACTGAAACATACTTTATTACACAACCTGAAAACATTATTTAATGAACTTGCGACACACCATTGTCACACTTGGTTATTTACAAACAAATAACAGATGTTTATTTACAAACATTTACACAAGGTTTCAATTGACTGACATGTGCCCTTTTAACATCTAACAAATCATCTTTGTGCTGCAATATACAACTCATATCAGTTAAATAATACAAGATTCTGTATGGACCAATGAACTTAGCAATAAACTTTTCATTACCTTCACTGGACCTATTTAGCACATAGGCCCAGCTTCCGATTTTGAATTGGCGGTTTTTACTGCCCTCGTAGACTTTCAACCTTTTATTTCTCTCATTCCTCTTCTTATTATTGGATATTGCTTCCTTCAATTTATTACAAACATCTTCGGCATTTACATCCTCTTCCGTCAAATCATTTAATTCCCAGGTGTTACTTAATGAATTGTTGTGGGCATAAGTAAACATTAACTCATGTGCGCTGAACTTCGTACTTTCACTTGTCCCAGAATTTAAAGTTTGTTGGACTTCACTCAAGTTTTTATCCCATTGGTTCTTAGCTTCATTAAAATAAATTTGTAAAATTGATTTTATATTCCGCAAATAACGTTCACTCAAATTTGCTTGTGGGTGATAAGGAACAATTGTTTTATGTTTTATTGCCAAATTAAATAAAAAGGACCTGAACTCCCCACTCCTGTAATAACTTGCATTGTCTGTCATTATTTCTTTGCATAATGAAAAATTTTTAAAAATACAGTTCTGGAACACTTGAATTATGTTCTGCGATGTGGCCCTTCTAATTGCATTCACCCATACATACTTTGTACAATGGTCAACTAAAATTTAAAAAATTCCTAAAAACACAAACAAACTCGGAACTAACTATTCACACATCAGAACATTATACAAGTCTTTCGGAATGCTACACAACTTATATATTTACACCTTTTACATTCAAAGCCTCCAAATTTCTCACGTTTCCTTAACTCCCAATTTTAAAATTTCTCGCAAATTCTTTCTTAATTGTAGCACAACACCGTCCTTGGAATATCCTTGAACTTTCAACTTATACATTAATTCTTGCTTTGACAGAAGGTTCACTTTTAAAACTCCCATTTTGACTGTTTTTTAATGACCAACTTCTTTTTTAAGCAGAGTGGCGCAATCTATAGCGCTGTTTCACAGGCTATAATTTTTCTTGTTGATGTTAAGAAGTGGTGGTCATAAATAAAATAAAAGAAATGAATAAACTCTTCTTGTATTTATTTAAATAAATTAAATAAAACTTTTCTTGTCAAATAAAACAGTTCAAAATTCAAAATAAAATTTAACTTGGTTTTGCTTATCACTTCTGTCTTTCAAAATAAAACATTAACTGTTCGATCCTTTTTTTTATTACTGGACTTTAATTATAAATCAAGGATGAAAAGATGAAACCAAGAAACGCTTCGAACCCTGAAAAAGAAATAATTGTTTTACTAACTGTTCCCCTTTTTGAAAAACAACAAATGAGAAATTGGAGCAATTATTTAAATCGAAACTCTAAATTTTAAAACAACTTTGTACCTTCAAATCTGAAGAGATTCACGTTTCGTTGGGCGACGTACGACACACACACAAGACCAATGGTCAACGTAAAATGCCGTAGCCTCCCAGCGATCGTGAATATATACCCCTTGGCTAAGAAACTTCCAGAACCCGGCCACGCCGTCCGTCACGTGACCCAGCTCCGGTTCAATCCAGCCAAGGAAGAATTTAAATCATTGTCTCCAACTCTCTGTCTTACCAACCCGAACAAGAAAATCGCGATCTTGCCTTGACTTGCAAAACCAAGTAGCACCAGCAATTCTTATTTGCAACTGCCAGCAATTATTCACAAAACATCTTTTATATTTTTATACATTAATTATTTTAATACATAACAAATAGTATATTTAATTATATATAGCGTTTCAATTACAATTGGGACGCTATAACACACACACACACACACACACACACACACACACACACACACACACACACACACACACACACACACACACACACACACACACACACACACACACACATACACACACACACACACACACACACACACACACACACACACACACACACACACACACACACATAATTTTGAACGACCCCCCAAAACGTGTTCAGGGGGTCACGTTAGGAACTTCTATGGTGGTCCCGGGTTTAAGTTTCACAGTGTGGGTCATGCTAATAGTTCACTTTTCCATAACAAATTCACTAAAAAACATGACTAAGACAAAAATACAGTTAAAAATAGGAGGTAAAAATGCGAAGGTAAAATTAACCACATAAGGTTTGTAAAGGTTAAGACGATTGATATAATCCAGTAAACTATATTTCAGCTACATATTTGAAGTTTAAAATTCCGTTTCAGTTTTTTATCTAACATATTAGGACGATTTAGATTTTATGCTCTGTATTGGATGAAATTGGGTGAAACTGGATGAAACTCTGGTAAGAAATCTAATGCAATGGATAAGAAAACTAAGGACTATTGACCTATCCTATTAGCATTGAATACAATGTGAAATATTTGTCCATACTAGAGCTAACGATAGATATATAAATGATGTATTTTTTTGGTCTGTCTTTAGATAGTTTGTATGTTAGCAGATGAAATACAATTAAATGTTGGAAAATATGTAGACTGTATTTGTTATCTTTTAGTTATAAAAGCAGTGAAATTAGTTGGGTTAATTTGTATTACAAATTTGAACCCGATGAACAAACCTTTAAACACTTAATAACATTTAACTGCAGTTTATAAGAAACACAATTTGTCTTTAATTGCTTGCAGGCGTAAAATGTATTTCGTAAAAAGACATGTTTTGAATTTAAAAACGTTCTAATGAATATTTTAATATGCATTATGTTGGGGCTTTAATACAATAACACCTTTAAATTTTGCACGGCAGATTCCCACTTTGTCACATGCAATTCAAAATCAGCTTTTTAAATATAAATTGTTTAGCCATTCAATTTATTTTATTACTAGTGAACAATACTTCTTTCGTTTGTTTAAGCCCGTCATTTTTGACAGCTAGTTATAAATAAAGATTGGAAGAACCCAATTATAAAAAAATATATATACAATAAATGTCTGATTAACAATAAGTAAAATCAGCTGATTGAGAGTTTCTATATTGGTTAATTTTATATTCTATCCATATTTTATTGTTGAATAACTTAATTTCATGCAATGCTTAGTTCTGAAAGCAATACCAAGTATATATTGCTGCTGAAAAGTGAGCAGTCGCCAAATCATCACGAATGGCCTGGAAGTAGATTAGTTCTACAGTCTAGACTCGAATACCGAATAAAGTTATATTGTTGTGTCAAAGATTAGCCAGTATTATAGAACAGTCTCATTGCGAGGCGAATGCCGTATCATCACGTGGAAAACTTTGATTGCAAGGAGGCATTTGCTAGGACAAAATCATATGTTTCAATCCCACTACAAATTTTAATTTGTATGTAGAAAATAACTTCTAGCTAAACAGAATCTTCTATTTGTAATTTTACTATTATTATCTACGTTCAGTTTGAACTATATTAACAGAACTTAAATAACTAGTGTAAATCAGTTCGAAATAGCTTACGACAATTGAAAATTATAAATAAATAAATAATCTTTAAGTGATTACTTAATTGTTAGCCACTAAACGATGACCTACAGTTTACCTGACAAGTTGGCGAATGTGTTTTGCGCCGTACTTTATCATTACGGATAAATCAACGGTTTTTAATACGTTTGGTATCAGAAGACGTCAACAATTTTGTTGCTGTCCTTACAATTATTCTGAGTTGTAAATCTATTTTCACGGTATATGTGTGTAAAAACAATTGTTTCGTGATAAACATGCCATTGATGTTCGGTGTTTTGAATTGGTTGGATCTCAGTGTTAATAAATGATGGCTTCCAGATTTGTGGTAATGTTTTGACCGGTAATTCGGAAACCACTCTTATTGGTAGGAATGTTCCTAAAAAATGGTTAAAATGATAAATAAATCACCTCTGCTTTGTAAAATACTAAATAAATAGGTTGTATAGAATGTAATGTTCTCCGCAGGAGCTTCAATCTCTCAATAAAAGGTTAGACCTACGTCAATTGAAAAGGGTAATACTGGATCCTGACGTGACACTTTGTATTGGTAGATTAAAACTGTCTTACAAAAATGACAGCAGTAGCTGTCGGCTTAAAGCTTGTTTGATGAAATACAATGATATAGTTTCCAAATGAATGTTGTGGTTCATGTTCATATCTTGAGAAATTTGAGGCTTTTTAAACTCAAACTGTCTGTCACAATGAAGACCAAGCCTTTGCGGGTATTTGAAGATTGGGTTGAGATTCAACAATTTATGTCATATTGTACATTTTTTAAGTAATAGGCGCTTGTTAAGCGCATGCTTAGTAGAGACTTTCCCCCTTCACTAAGCTTCGTAATACTTGGTATGTCTTAGTTCAGTCGCCTTATCAACGTACTTTTTTTGTCACCATATATGCTATGATTATTTTGGTTATTGCTTATTATTTTTATGGCGTTGAAGTATGTAAATAAAGCAGACAGTGCGTAAAAATAGCAGAAGTCATAAATAACATCCCTGTTCATTTTCATTTATAGTAGACTTTAAGCAACCGATAGAGGGGAAACCCCGCCTCTCTCGCACTACTTCCCCTACAAGCTGTAACAAAATGGAATGAACTACTTGGCAATTTGGGATGATGGTTGGGGGATTGAAGCTGCTGGGTTAGGGCCGGCCAGCCAGTCCCTAACCTGTCTGAGACCTACCTGTGTTTCATGCTACTGGTACCAAACTGATTTACTAACTTGGAAACATTGCTGGGGACCAGAGTCGGGGATCTTTTACCCAGACCAGAAGACAGTGCCAAGCCAGCTTTGATTTACTTAATTAACAGAAAAACATTGAACTACACTAAAACCTTCCAAACTGATTTACTGTAATCGTGGCTAATCCAAAATGTCACGATATTACTAGAATTGATTTCCAAGGTACTAATAACTCTGATTTCTAACTGCAATTGACTCTAAAATATTTTCTGGGAGAATTTGATAGTTAGTGAAAACGTGGTTTTAATCCTAAAATGAAATGACTGGGTCGTTAAGCGACGCCAGCCAGATTTCTGATTGCCTACATTTCCTGAGCTGGGCGGCTTTCCCCATAAGTTTACTAAATTAGCCTATCATATTGGGTGAAAGGATCTACTTAAAACTATGACTCATCCTTAATACTGCCTTATTTTCTGCGAGGAGAGTTCGGTGGATGTCTCTTCAACGACGATGGATGATAGACGGGGGAGGTAGAAGGTAGCCGGGCTCTTTTCAAATCGGACGACAAACGACTTATCTGTCGCCAGAAGGCGGGCAGACCGAAAGATGAACGAGACCGGTGGAGCAGCGCGATTGAGTTTGTTGCACTATATAAAACTGTGCCGCTATGCGTCACAAAGCCACGGACCTGGACAGAGTTTTTGTTACTGTAACTCGGTTAAGTTAATCAGAATTTGTGTTTTGATAACGAAGCTTCAAACTGAATAAGTTTGCCCAGAATCTTCTAGGAGGGTTCAAGAATGCATGTGTTATCAAACATAATTTTCTCCAACAACTTATAATCTTGATAGACAAATTTTATTCCAAAATAGTTACATCCTTGATGTATGGGTGAAAGTGTATATAGATTTTACTTAGCTTCAAATTGACGTTGTAAAGAACTTCATTAAGTTTAGTTAGATTCATGCGGACTATCCGGATAAATATGTTACTTTTTATATTTTGTGCTATAACCTATAAATCTATTATTAACTATAAATAAATGTTCCAATAACAAATAAGCTATCCAATAAGCATTATTAACTAAGCATTTTCAAGCATTAATTAACATTTTCTCCTCGGTTCACGGTCCCCAGAGAAGACATTCTAGCAATTTTGTGATATCTAATCAAGATTTGTGATGCAAATTGCAATAAACCGGTTGTTTAAAATGTGTAAGTTCTACGTGCATGCAATAACGTAAAAACGTAGCCGAAACTAATGCACGTCATTTATTCATTTTAACGGTTATAAAATAAAGCACTGAATATTTTGTCATTAGAGATGTCCAGTAAGAAAGAGTATATAAAGGGTGGTGAGTTAAACAACGTTCCCCACTACTTCCACTACGGATATGTGTTCAACACGTTAGGGCCCGCCAGTAATTACACCATTCTCTAATGCAATGCAATTCATCACAATTATCATTAATTACCTATATATCAACACAGGGCTCTGATGGATGTAGTGCAATACTGCTTACAGAGGGATTATATCCAAACTTTATATTTATAAAGGGTTAATTATTTAATTGCAACTCTTTACATACTGACTAAACCTATTGTATAAGTTTAGAATACATAAAACCCACCCCAACTGGGTACAAAGCCTGAGATTGGGTGTAGCTTGATTGGTTGGTTTTATGTAAAGATTAGCTCTTATTATTGTTTTTGCTTCTATTATCCAAGAATTTGAGCTCAAACTACTATAAACATATAAACATTGCATACCAATACATTTGGCGTATAAATAGTACGTTTCTTAAAACAACAATTCGTCACAAGTTCAATACTTGTGTATACGAAAAAGGCAATGCTGTGTCTTCGTCTCTGTTAATTTACATCTGCTATTACGTTAACAATTGGGTAAATCTTAGTTGTGTTGGAACTTTTTACGCGCCTCTGAGCACAAATTCCCACTTCCTACTATGGGTACATAAAGGGTGCTATCTCCACTATTCCTAATTTTCCCCCGAATTCCGTATTTATCATCTGTTTCAGCAACAAATCAGTTAATCTGAACTCCCAATTACCAAAAAAGTAAATTAAAATTATTTAGTTTGTTGTCAACTTGGAGCAAGAGGGAAAACTCAGATTAAGATTATCACCATTAATTAGTTTCAATAATTAATTAATTAGATATCACTAACAAAAATATTATTTTTTAATGGAAAGTAACATGCATCAGGGAGATAGGACGGACAGTTTTGTTTATTGGTCTCTTTAGTTTCTGATCACGTCTGGGCGTGTTCACTAGTGTTGAGTTTCATCTATCCCGGACAAGTCCAAGATGAAACTGTAGTTACTGGAAATGCAAACTTGTACGTATGCATATATACGTATGTTTGCTTGTATGTTTCTGGTTTATATCCGATCCAAAAATTAATGGACGTGTTGTGTTTAAGATCTGAATCTATGGTACAATAAGTAAAACATACGTACTAAACAAATATAATATAAAAACTATAAAAAATAAATGAGTATTGAAATAAACTTTATTCCTGCAGGCCTTATCTGATCAGAGTTTTTAACATTTTAATTTGAAAACACAAAATATAAATTACTTGTTACAATTGTGTCACCGAGATGAAGTTATATTTTGTTTAATTTCTATGCACCCACAAATCTAACATAAAAAGGAGTTAATATAAGCTTATTTAACAAGCTTTTTATTGTGTGTATGACTTTTTAATATATCTTTTGTTGTTAATGACATACTGTGCTTCACGCTTGTGGTAGTGTAACAAATTAAAAATCTTATCATATAAAAGCCGTTAGATAAATAAATAAACTGTTATATATGCTTAGTAAAAAATAGTTTTTAAAAGCAGCAAAGGCGATTCAATATTTTACTTTGTACATCTCATTAATTTCCCTACATATCACCTCTACCTCAGACACGTTTCACCTACATCTTTGCTTTCACCTAGAAGTATTTGCTTTCACATATCACCTCCATAATATCTCCTATATCCCATCGCAAGTCAAACCTCTACGATATTGTGCTTGTACCTAAATATACTCCATGGCGATCCGGTGGGGAACATTTGTTCCTATATAAATACGTAGGCAGGAACCTTGAAAATAGTTCCATCCTGGTTCGGTGATATATATAAGTTAGTTGAAGGTCCAGATGAGCCAATTATGATTCATTCCAATCAGGCAATATCGATGATATTAGGAAGAAGTTCAGTTGAGTTTTATGTACATTTATGTATTGAAGAGTCTCTCAAAATAAAGTGAAGCAAGCGAAATCAATGGCGAGGAGCAGTAAAGCTTTCGACAGCACCATGATTACCTCCTCTCGCTCCTTGTTGTATAGCTCCATCAACTCGTTTATTGTATTTGTCACTTCCTTTCATGCTTTGGGATGAGAAATCATTGCGAGATTTATAATTATTTATTATATAATTATATTTTAGATAACTACTAAACTATGACAGCAAATAATGCATCTTTCTCATTGTCAAAAATGTTCTTAAAAGAAAGTCACAAGAACGCTCAAATATATACTTTATTATTAACATGTAGAGATGAGGGATAATTTTGTGCTTATTGTTCAAATTAAACATGTATATATATATATATATATATGCTTATCGCCGTTGGGGGTTTCGCCCCCAAACCCCCTTTCGGAGTTCGCTTCGCTCACTTGCATTCCTCAGTCAACTCAAGTTTAAATCAAACTCAACTATTGTAGTTCATTAACCAAAGAAAAACTACACAAAAATTACCTTTGGTGAGCACATTAGCACCTACATAGGCGGTCCCATATCGGTTCGATATCGAAACATTTGACCAACCAGCTGCTTGTTAGTTTTATCGAATGAACTCTCTACTACGATAGTTGTTTCGAGGTGAATAAAAGCGAAAAATAAAGTGATCACTCAATCAAAGTCAATCAGATATAAATAAAAAGTTGTTGTTACAATGTTAAATCGGAGTTCTACAAATGGATTTACTTGTAAAAAAAACCAACAAATTAGACTTCAGTTCACGAAAAAATCATAGTAACCTAACCTAACCTAACCTAACTCCGCAGAGCGATGTATAGTGGCTGTTCGTTGTGAAACATAATTACAAATAAATGAATTTGTAAAAACAAAAAAGTCAAATTAAACAGAAATAAATTGCAGCCACATAAAGTAAGCATCAAAAGTAGGATTCAAACCCGCGACCACATGATCTTGAATCATCTGACAACATATCCACTAAGCTACTGGGCTAAATTCATTTGATAGAACAAACAATCGGTTGATTACATTTTCCAATATCGTAACAAACGATATTCGCGATATTGGACCTCCTGTGTAGGCGATAATGTGCTCACCTTGTTTTGTAACAGCTGATTTATATAAACCTCATGTGAGCAAATTAGTATCGCCTACACGGGCGTTTTTTTTAAATCAGCTGATACAAACATGTGGTATTAGCCAAAGATAGTGTGCTTTCTTTTTTCCAAAACTGTACACATTTAAATGGGCCAAAATACTCAAAATTACTTTTTCTCCGATGAATAGCGGCTAAACAGATGATCGGATCTTAAATCTGACAAAAATCGTTAGTTGGAAATTAAATTTTCTACAACTTTTGTATTTAACATTTTTTGCCATCTCTTACTGTTTCCGTACAAAACGCGCCCAAAGTGGAAAAACTGAAAAAGTGGAATTTTCCCCGCCCCAAAAATGCCCCAAAAACTCAAAAATGTTAACTTTTGGTAATTTTTCTGGGAGTTTCTCGTCAAGAGCTTTAATTCAAGTATGGGGTCGAAGGGGATCGATTAGGGGAAGTGCCTCATAGTTTGTCAGTGAGTGAGTGATATAGCTAGCTATATACAGAATAGATATATCTAATCGGTATATGTAGATATAGATTTGTATACAGATTAGATGAATTTAAAATATTGTAAACCTACTTGGTACTTGTAACAATAGTTTTACTTGCTTAAAACTTTGTAAATCATCTTTAACATCAATTAAAATTAACTAGTTGATTTGATATGCCGAAGCAGGAAGGGCGCGGGATTTAATTTGTTTAGTTGTCTTTGCCAGTCTTGAAGGGCGGCGTCACCGCGCTTGTTCACACGCCCGATGGGCCGTTGTTCACCGGCGAGATCGCGGCGAGTATTTATCGCTCAAAGTAGCGGACAAAAGAATAAAATGATGCATTGTTTTTTACCCAAAAACACTGAATAAAACGTATGTTAACGAGTTATAAGGTTATTTGGTATAAGCAATGTGATTTTAAGACTAGTTGTGTAGGTAAAAGTCACCAACATGAACATTTCTAATTTTTGAAAGAATTGCATAATGACCATCCACTTTGCTTGATTTACCCAACAGTTGTTAAAGTGCAGATAAAAAAAACTGAAATACCTCTAATTCTGCGGTTACATATTTTTTTAAATATTATATTGCAAGGGTATCTTTGTAGGCCCTACAACTTAATCTTGAGTTCCACCAGACGGGTAATTATATTTAACCCCTCATTAGAAACCTTTATCTATGCACATTAAAAAAAAACTATAACAGTCTGAGTTATTTTAAAATTTATTAATGATAAACGTAAAATATTACATTACAAGAAATATATTAGACATTTATTAAACATTTAATTATTTTTAAAAGTCAACCTTTGCCTTTGTTTTATCAGTTATGTCAAATAATGCTTAATATCGATTTGTAGGAAACTGCATAAGCTTAATATTACATCCATCGATCTGCCCCCTGTTTTTTAATTATTATAGATAAAAAATCAAAACAACCTCTAAGGAAAATTTGTTTATAACTTGAAGGAATCAACTTATTAAACTCAAGCAACGTCTACACATTACGTATTACTTACCTTAACGTAAGGTATAATAATATTTTATTGTTATAAACAACCACAAAGTTTTGAATCAATGTAATAAATATACAAACATTTTGTCATTAACTAATGATTATAACTATGCAATATTTACAGTAGTTTTAACCTAATACATCCTAGATGTATAAAAAAATTACGAAAAAAGTTTGAAACATTGGTTTCGACACTAATATAATTTGGTAGTTTATTTTTAAACAGACACCTGCATAATGTAAGTAAAATCTCCGGCGCTCGCTGCAACCTCGCCTAGAATGGGTCACTAGTGTGGGTGCTTGTGGGTCTCTCGCCGCGTTATCGCGGCGATCCCTCTCGCTCGTACGAAGATTGAATGCAATACATCTTGTTGATGTCTAAAGAAACAATCTTAATGACGATTTAGTCGATGAGTTTAGCAATTTTTAAGCATACTGTGAAGCTACAGTTGAGAAATTCGAAGACTGTTCGTTGATAGGCATTTTAAATTACATGAGGAATCATAAGCTTCAGGATGTATATCCAAATATATAAATAGCACTGATAATTTTCTTAACAATTCCAGCTGCTAATTTCTCTGATGAGAGGAGGTTTCCTGCCTGATGAGAGTGAACAATTACGTAAAATCAACGCCAAGAGAAGATAAATAACACTTATTGCGGGCCTAGAACACTCTCTCGGCCACCGTCGACGCGGTCCCTTTGCACGACAACTGTACTCTTCGAATTATTTTCTTCTTAACCCTAGTTGGGGGGGGGGGGCGGCCAGCTTCATACGGCCTAGGGGTGGCATGAAGCTAAAATGGGCCCTGAGCCTTGTTATTAAAATACTAAAATGTTAAGTTTAGTTGTTTTGGAGAAGATGGAATGAAATACATTCGCTTGCAATACCGATACTACTTGTGTATTAAAATTATAATTATAATTTATAATTTAAGAGGTATTTTAGTGAGTCGTCTCACATATACTGCATCTGTTGTATCTATAAGAGAGGTTTTTACTTGGTACTTTTCATTACTATAGATGAATTTCTAATTGCTTTTAGTTGCAATCATTAACCAAACAAAAAGTACAAACTGTCCCTTCATAATTTTATTTTAATGTATAATTAGTAAACATTCTTAAAGAATAAAGAAAAAAGCAAATACCCCCGTCGCAGCAAACCTGCATACTCAGCGAATTTCCAATGAATATATAACATAACACATTATAACACTTAAGAGGATTCATAAGAAATGTATTCACAAACAAGCGATATTTAAAATATTAATTATTCTCCATAAGAATAACATTGGGGATGAGTACGCAGGTTTGCTGCAACAAGGCACACAAAATAATGGGTTTTTATGCAAATATCAATAGAACTCATCTTAGTGAAGTCACATACCAAGTTTCATCCATATACATTCATAAATAAGCGATATATAACATGTTAAGTATTTTCCATAAGAATAACATGGGGACCGAGTACCTAGGTTTGCTGCTACAGGAGCCATAGGCGAAAAATTGTTTTTTTGTGCAAACAACAATAAACCATAACCAGATCAAGCCATATACCAAATTTCGCCAGTTTATGTTCATAAATAAGCGAGATATACAATTTTCCTTTTTCTCCATAAGAATAACATTAGACAACGTACTGTGTTTAGCACTTTCAATATCTCGGTAACCAATTGACGTAGAGCAATGATCAAAATACCAAATTGTTTGTTTTTTAAGCTGAATTCAATGGTACAAATTAAAATTTGATTTAAATTTAAATTAAATGTGAAAACCCCAAAAACCTCATTTTTGGGGTACAAAATCCCCCCAAAACCCCCCTTCGGATGGTGCGATTCATCTGGTTTTCGAACTCGTTCAAATAAATGGTACTTTGCACATTTGTACCAAATTTCATTAAGATCGGACCTTTTTTACGAGAGTTATCGTGCTTACGGTACACATATATATATATAAATATATATATAAATATATATATATATATATATATATATATATACATATATAAAAATTTGAACGAATGGTGTTTTTGGCATCTGGGGACCTCAAAATGAAAAGTTATCATGGTCTCGGGCTTTATCATGGTCTCGGGCTTAAGTCTTACCATGAGATCTACGGTAATAGCTTCTTCCCTATAGGGGAAATTCGCTAATAACAAATTACCATCAGATCTGAAAAATGGTTCTCTTGACTTGATGCTTTTTAGATCCTCATTGGGCACTCAGAAAGAACACTCAGTCTGATGATTTCGTACACACAGTCTGAACTACATTTTTGATATTTGGTTTACTAGAACCGTTTAGGGGTGTAGATTTCTCTGTACTACCTAACATAGTGGAAAAGTGGAAAACGGCCTTGTGGGTGACGTCGTTCAAAATGTTATATATATATATATATTGAAATTTTCAATCCTCTATAGGCTACTATAATAATAATTCAAACAAAGGGCACAACAAAATTAAATACTCTCTTTTTTCATCCCTCAAATTTTGGCTTATTACAAGAATCAGCCAACTAGCGGACGTGACTCACTCACTAAGACTTGTGGTGGCCAACTATCTGACCAGCTGACTGTTCAGCCATCAGAATCAGCCAACTGGCGGACGTGACTCATGTACTAAGACATGGGGTGACCAACTATCTGACCAGCTGACTGTTCAGCCATCAGAATCAGCCAACTGGCGGACGTGACTCATGCACTAAGACATGGGGTGACCGACTACCGTTTCAGGTGTCTATTTATCCATCAGCTTCAGCCAATTGGCAAGCGTGACTCGCAGACCGACACCTGATTGGTTGATTGATCAGCTATCACAACTAGCCAACTGGTGGAGGTGACTCGCAACAGCAAAAATAGATCATAAACAAATATTTTAGTAAAATAAACAAAGTATTATGGTGCAAATTAATGAGAAACCAGTTTATTGCCTGCCATCTGGGTAAATATAAATATAAAACTTTAGAAAAACGATTTAATTGGTCGTATTTTACACGATTTTTATCCTTATTTATTACGTTATATTGGTGGTCAAATACGTGAGAAACAATGAGAAACTTTTTAAGTGCACAGGTTTGCTAAGGCAGGTACAATATAATTAGAGTTTGTACCCATTTAAGTATAGAAATCTTTTTAAAACTATGTTGTTAAAAAGTCAAAATGGTTTTTACTATAGCTGCACCTAAAATCCTTCTTTACAAACTTAATACACATCGTAAAACAGCTGGTTTTTATTTAGCGAGCCTAAAAGTATTTTTTTCTGTACCTTATTTTTCTGCTCGCTGAAAGTTAATAAACAGCTGATTGATTGTTTGGACAAAGCTAACTGGCTCGGTGCTCTTATCCTTACTCGTGATTGTTGCCAAAATGGAAGAAAATGAATTATTGCTTGTTTAAAAGTGGTATCCTCAATTTCAGTTTTAGGAAGAATTGTGTATGTAATTCGAACGTTAAGTGTCTTTTGTCGCTTTCGGAAAATTGCCGTGCTCTGTTACGGGTCGCGCGGTAACCGTTTTCTCTTTACGCTTTTAATAGGGCCTACATAACGCTTCACGCTCTTAACATTGTGAGCTGAAAAAGTCAATTGAAAAACTTTTTCTTTTAGGTTCATTCCCTCAAGCCTCAAGAAACTGTAGGCTTTATTGTTTAAGCGAATTTCCCCTATAGGGAAGAAGCTATTACCGTAGGTGGCATGGTAAGACTTAAGCCCGAGACCATGATAACTTTTTGTTTTGAGGTCCCCAGATGCCAAAAACACTATTCGTTCGAATTTATATATATATAAATCCGTTACCGCGATAACTTTTGAAAGAAAAGTCCGATTTTGATTAAATTTGGCAAAAAATGTGTATAGTAACATTTATGACTTTACGGTCGATTACCAGATCGATCGGACTATGGGAAGGGGGTTTTATGGGGGTTTTAAATTTTCCAAAAATAATTATTTTGAATTTTTCCCCCTAAAATTTTGAAAACACTTAATTTTTGTTATAGGCATTTTATAGAGCTTAAAAAAATTTGGTATTTTTAATCATTAACCTAGGTTAAGTGGTTGTAGAGAAAAGTCAAAAAACGCGTCCATAAAATATCCCATGTTAATCTCATGGGAAAACGGTTTTTGGATTTTCCTCAGATAATTTTACTAAAAACTTCACATTTATTTTTACCACTTAGTAAAAACAATCATTAGCTCTACAAAAAAATCATTTTGGTGTTTTAATTGTTGTTGTACGTCCAACCGTTGCAGAGATATTCAAAGTGCTAAACACAGTACGTTGTCCAATGTTATCCTTATGGAGAATGAAGGATAAATAAAATTTGATATCTCGATTATTTATGAATGTATATTGATGAAACTTGGTATGTGGCTTCAAATAGTTGTGGTATTTCCCCTATAGGGAAGAAGCTATTACCGTATATTTGCACAAAAAAGGTTTTTTGTTGATTTTCCCCGTAGTAGCAAACCTGTATACTCGGCCCCCGCGTTATTCATATGGCGTTATTAATAAGTAAAATTGTATGTGTCTCTTAGTTATGAACCTAAATTAATAAAACTTGGTATGTAGCTTCACCTGGTTGTATTTATAATTTAAAAAATACACATTTGTTATCCTCCTTGTTGCAGCAAACCTGCGTACTCAGTTATAATGTTATTCTTACGGAGAATAAATAAAATGCTATATATCACTTATTTATGAATGTATTTTTGTTAAACTCGGTAAGTGGCTCTATGTAGTAGTTAGACACATATATATGCATTGGAAATTTGCTGAGTACGCAGGATTGCTGTGACGGGGTATTTAGTGATTACATTTTAAATTTTGAGTTGTCCTAACTGATTATTTAACGTATATTGTATGTAGTCTTTTAAATATATTGCAAAATGATTTAGGATATTCGTAGGAATGATAAGAAACATGAGAGATGATTCTTTGTTCCTTACAGTTTAAAGCTATATGTTATAGGGAACATGAAGTCGGAACAGATTAATGAACATCCGGTTAAACTGCCATAATTTAAGAATTTAAAGAAATCATTGTTTCTTTAGAATGCAATATCATTAAGAATAACATTTTATATTACTTTAGTAATCTTATAAGGAACACTTTTAAGATTGGATTAGGTTATTACAGCAAATGGGCTTAGAATAAAACAGACAGGCTGGCACCGGCTGAAATGCATTCACTCGGGCAATTGACTGGTTTATTTTCCAGGCACGTCTCCATTAGTCTCGTCCTTGCATTGCTGATTGCGCGGATACTGCTTGGATTATTTGTATTTTTTATCTTTAAAGATTTAAATAAGTCATATTTTACAACTATAATATTATACACATATATATATACATATAAATATATATATTATTAAAGTGCTATTTAAACATTATAAAGCACTTGCAATTACATTGTTTGTATCAGCAAACCAGTATCTCTTATTTTCGGCATTGTTGTTTATTGTCAAATACATCGCTTTTTTAATACCACAATTTCATTTTTGAGGACGTCGAGTAATTTAACCTATAAAAAATATGGCTTTGGAGGATTGCAGCTTATAAAGTGGAACTTACGGTAAGGCAAGATTGAAGAGTGCTATAAACCGTCAAGCAAGTCTCAAAATGTGTTTTCTTTTAATGAAATAAGCATACCTTCTATAAATAAGTATACATTTTTTTTTCATTGCCCCCTATAGGAGTCCACTCATATCACAGGCTCCTGGACGTTACGTTCACTGCTTAAAGCCTGGGGCCGGACATTTAGCACTGGGTCCATCTGGCTTACCCCTGCGAGAAATTTGTGTGTTTGAGAGGTTAGGTACTTTGGCCTTCATCACTCGGTATAGTAAGGATACCCACACTTTACATATTTGTGTCTTGAGATCAGTTGCATATACTGATAATATCTCTATGACCTTTTTTTATTTTATCTTCAATTCCAAATAAATTACAGTCTAAAATGATCAAAATCTTTTTTCATAATCAGTCATAATTTTTTCAAGAAATGAGCAAATGTACCAATGCTATATTAATTTGTCTATTATCGTGTAATAATTTCAATTATATTAGAGTCTACTTAATTACTTAATCTCTGTGTAAGACGCCGACGAAACTCGGGCGTATTGAAGGCGAATATGAATGATTGATGATTGTAGAATGGGTGAGAGCTTGTGTAGCATTGTTACAGACTAAGACTAACTGATTATTTAGCCAGTTCTTAAAGGACAAAGATTTTGCAAGATGAAATTCAACCAACTATTTAACCGTTATCTTACCAACAAAATTAAATAAAAATAATTTTAATTTAACGATTGCTTTTACTTGAACAATGAATTTGAAATTATATTAAAGTTAAAGTGATTTCTTGAACACGTTTGACCTGAGTGAAGTGCGATCGTAATTTAGCTACGACGTAATGCGATATATTGTAAATACCCTCGTTGCATCAAACCTGCGTACTCAGCGAATTTCCAATGCATATATCCTATCCTGTACTCTAACTAGCTACCATCGTTCCCGGTTTCACCCGGGAATACGACAGTTGTGTGTGCTGCATTCTGTGGCTTATACGTGGAACTATCACAAATCATAATCAGCTGATAGAATTTTCATCAGCTCAAACCAAAGTGAATGTCCAAAAAAATAACACAGGGTAAAAACTTTGAAGTCCCGTGGGGCATAGCCCAATGGGAATTTCTTAAAAACCCTCCTTAGTGGGTGCCTATGCTATAAGAGGAGTCTACATGCAACATTTCGTACTTCTAGGTGCAATGGTTTGGCCTGGGCGTTGATCGGAATTTCGTATTTAAAGATATAGATAGATATGAGTAAGATTTTTGTGCTTGTTTGTTTGCAACTCTGATCTCAAAAATAGCTCCAACGATTTCCTTCAGATGTTGGAAATATCTAATTTGTGAGATAAAAATAAATTCTAGACAGGTCTTGACTCCAGGAAAAATCAAAGAGCCTAATGTTAATAAACTAATATGAAAAGTTTTTTTTTTGTTTTTTTTTTGTCTTTCATTCTTTATTTGCAACTGTAAAATTACATACAACGAGCAAATGTGCTAATAATTATTCTAACAAAAACATGAACAAATAATATTAAAAAGTAGGCTCAGTAGTCTTCCTTTTTTGAACTGATTTTCAAAGGTTTCTTCTGACACGTATTGTTTTGCTCTTCTGTGCCTACAGTCATCTTAGAAGATCTCGGCTCCAGTTTCTTTTTAATCTTCTCTGAAGGATGCCAGGAAGTGTCGGTGTATGGAGTTCTTGAATCAAAGGATTTGAGTGACCATCAAGTTTGTTGAAGAATAGTTGATAGCATTCTTTTGCTGTTTCGTGAAAAAATTTCAATTTAAAGTCTGCATGAAGTGTCTTGTTACTTACATAGTAGGGAACGCCAGAAATTAAGCGAAGCATTTTAGATTGAAAGGTTTGAATTTTTTTTAAGTGACAAAATTTTGCTGAACCAAAAATTTGAATACCATAAGCCCATATTGGTTTTAGAAGAGTTTTGTACAATAGTAATTTTGATTTAGAAGGTAATTTTGAATTGAAATTGAGTAGTCGATAAAGTTGCTTAGCTCTTGATTTGAGAGCAGTTATCTTTTTTGTTACGTGTGTCTTCCATGTTAATCGCTTGTCTAGATGGAGACCAAGATAACGTGTTTCGTTACTTTGAGGGATTCTGTTGTTGTCAATGTGTACAGGAGGGCATACACCTTTCCTTAGTGTGAATGTGACATGTGACGACTTTGTTGCGTTAACTTTTAATCTCCAATTTTTTAACCAATTACTTAGGACGTTAATGTGATTTTGGAGATTGTTACTAGCTTCAATGGGGTCTTCTGATGAACTTAGAATGGCAGTGTCATCAGCAAATGTGGCGATCTTTGTATTTCCAGTTTCAGGGAGATCAGATGTGTAGATACTGTAAAGAAGAGGAGATAATAAGGAGCCCTGAGGAACACCGGCTAATATTGGCTTGTAATCTGAGAAATCTGACCCTTGTTTCACCATAAAAAATCTATCTTCTAAATAAGAACGGAGAATCAAATAGTAAGTGGGTGGAAGAATTCTTAATTTTGATAGTAGACCAGGATACCACACCTTATCGAAGGCGGCACTTATGTCTAGAAAAACAGCACTCGTATATTTTTTGCTTTCAAGTCCAGACGCAATTGTATCGACCACTCTATGAAGTTGCTGCACTGTAGAATGCAGAGATCTAAACCCGAATTGGTGATTTGGCAATCCATTGCATTCCTCAATTGCAGATTGTAAACGTGTTAAGAGGATTCTTTCGAACAATTTTGAAACAACAGGGAGTAAGCTAATAGGTCTGTATGATGAGACTTGGTCTGCTGGTTTCTCCGGTTTTTGGGTTAGAATTATTTGGGATAGTTTACATTGAATTGGGTAATGAGTTGTCCGTAATATTGCATTAAATATTTGTGTCAGTAAGGTGATACAGGGACCGGGTATTTCACGTAAAATTTCACTTGTGATTAGATCATATCCAGGTGATTTTCCTGGGGGTAGTTTAAAAATGGCCCGTTTGACATCATTTGCTGTAATTCGAGAAGGTGGTAAGGACATGGGCAAGGGAATTTCAATAGATGTTTCTACTTCGGTGGAGAATCTTCGATTGTGTTCTTTGTGGGGACTAAAAACACCAGAAAGGTGTTCAGCAAAGAGATCTGCTTTTTCTTTGTCTGATTTTGCCCATTAATTGTCCGGTCGCCTGATTGGGGAAGATGTAGAAGTGTAATGTAGAATTGTCTTCGTTGTCTTCCATAAGGAGCCATCTGAAGGGGAAAGATTACCTAGTTTATTTTCGAATGTAGAAGTTTTGAATTCCCTAATTGCTTGTTTCAATTGATTTGTGCAGCGGTTGAGGGCGGTTTTATCAGATGGAAGTCTACTTTGGTGCCATTTCCTCCTAGCCGTTCGTTTTAGTCTTATCAGCTCACATATATATTGGGGGTAGCAAGGACCAGATCGTTTCTTAGGAGGTTTCGGAGTTGACGAACTCCAGGCGGCTTGTTGGATGGACTTGGTTAAGTGGTCTACTGCTACTTCCACATCCCCGCCAGTTTTCAGTGGGAGGTTTATGTTTACTGTGGACATAAGTGTGTTTCGAAATAGCTCCCAGTTCATTATCCCATTTGTTAGAGATAGTTTTTCAATTTTTTCTAGAGGGGCACATGAAATTGTCAACAGAATTTGAGAGTGGTCAGAAGGAGAGTTTTCAAGGCACTTGAGGGATTTATGAAATTGGCTTACACCCTTTGAAATGAAAAAATCAAGTAGATCAGGTGCTTTATTTACAGCTGTTGGCCAATAAGTAGGTGTGCCAGGTGAATGATAGTTCAGGTTGTTAGAAACGACAGAATGAAGCAGTTGGCGGCCTCTCGGGTTATTTAACCTTGAACCCCATTGTACATGTTTGGCGTTATAGTCTCCCCCACAGATGAAATGAGAACCTAGGTTTGAAAATAGTTCTGTAAATTCATTCGAATTTATTGCAAATCTAGGGGGGCAGTAAACAGCCAAAAAGGTTATTTCAATGTTATTAAAAACTGCGGTTTATGCTGCTGACTGAAGGAAATTTGTTGGATTGATAGATGGGTGAACAAAGTGTTTGAGACTGTTTCGGACAAGAACCGCTGTACCGCCATATGCCCGATTGTCAGGGCGATCAGCTCTGTATATGTTGTAACCTGGAATGTAAAATCTAGAGTTTGTAGTAAAATGAGTTTCACTTATTGAAGCGACGTCTATACGTTTCTCATGTAAAAGTAACTCTAGTTCTTGTGCGTGTTGGTATAAACCATTTGCATTCCACAGCAGGACTGTAAGAAAAATATTTGATAGGTTATTTGTCATTTTTGGTGATAAGAGCTTGCATAAGTTGGGTCATCATGGTTAGTAATGGTGAAAAAAGGGCTTTGAATTCTGTAAGTATTGACGTTAATTGTGTTACAATGTCAGTTTGATTGGAAGTGTTGTGAATAGTGGTTTGAAGTCGTTTGGCGTAGTTATGTTCTTCATTTGAGTGTAAAGCATTGGGAGTAAGTGCTCGTTGGTCGTTTAAGCTTGATGGAAAGGCGTGTGATTTTGGTTTCGGAAGTTGAGGAAATGATTAGGGTGATAGATCAGGAGTCGGGTGGGGGTGGCGAGAAGGGGTTTCTTCTTTTGATAACGTAGATTTGGATGAGCGTCTGTTCTGTAGTTCCCTGTGAACTGAACAACCCCTATAGTTAGCAGGGTGGTTATCGCCGCAAAGTGCACAGGTTGCGGGTGTGTTATTGGGTTTCGTACAAGTTGCGGATTCGTGATCCTTAGCGCACTTGACACATTTAGGGGTTCGATTGCAATATTTCTTTGAATGTCCCAATTGTTGGCAGCGCATGCATTGCACTACAAGTCGTTTTGGTCTAGGTTCTTCGATTTGGATCTTTGAGTGAAGGAGAGTAGAAAGGTCGAAAATGTGGTCATTTGATTGGGATTGGTCAAGATCGACAAAAAACAATGGAAGGCGAGTTTTGTCCTTAGACCAGACATTAGTTACATTTTGAACATTAAATCCTTTGGCTGATAATTCATTTTTGATTGTTTCAGGCTCAATGGAGATATGAAGACCACGAATAACTACACGAAAGACTTTGTCTTCTGGAAGTTGAAAAGTGTGGAATTCGGCCTTGTTTTCGCGAAGGAAATGAACAATTTTCCTGTAAGCGTCAGAAGATAATGTATGTATGGTAATGCTCTTTAAAGACGAAGAGCACTTGAACTAGTCACTGCCAACTAATTGGGACAATAGTTTACAAAGCTCCATGTAATTTACATGGGTTTTGAGTATTATTGGGGGAACCTTTTGTTTTTTTGTTTGATCGCTATCGGTGTTAGAAAGAGGTTGGAACCTGTTTGAAACGAGCACTGGTTGGACTGAGTTTGTTTTCGATACATTGTTATTAACTATCTTATTGGGCCTAGAGCTAGACGAAGAGTTATTACTATTGCTTCTTTTCCTATGGGATACAACATTAGTCCAAGTTGTATCCAAGGCACTTGGCTCGTGGGAGTGTTCCATGTGTATTGAGTTTTCTATAGTAGTAGTTTGTGTTGTCTTTGTTGTCATGACAACGGTGCAAGGCAAGATTTAACAACGGTACAAAAGTCAAAACTTAAGTAAAAATAAAATGAATAGTCCAAAATAAATATTTACCAAACGTTCTGGATTTCGAAAACTACATTTTAAACTGATTAATCACACCAAACAAAGCAAATAACATGAAATAATCAAGTAAAAACACTCAACACAATAACACAATGTATTATGTAAACACAACCACCAGGGAACTCAATATGAAAAGTTAAACAAATAATATTGGGCTTATGGAGTTTAAAATCAAAGCAAAAGAATCGTAACAGCTGTTTATAATCAATCAATGAACTGTCAAAGTAATAATCATATTATTTAAGTATATAACATGTGGTTTCCTGAGAGCTGTAGGTAACTAAAACCACTGAGTGATTATATGTATAAAGTGGTCATATCGAAAATGAATAATACCCCCGTCGCAGCAAACCTGCATACTCAGCGAATTTCCAATGGAAATATAAATGTCTTAAGACTACATAAAGCCACTTACCAAGTTTCATAAAAATATATTCACAAATAAGCGGTATATACAATTTTAATTATTCTCCATAAGAATAACATTGGGGCTGAGTACGCAGGTTTGCTGCAACAAGGAACAGAAAAATGTGTTTTTATGCTAATATTAATATAGCTCAATTAGGTAAAGTCGTATACCAGTTTTTATTAATTTAGTTCATAATTCATAATTAAGGGAGACATAGCATTTAATTATTTACGGCATGTAATAAAAGACGTCTTACAACACTTAAGATCAGTTAAGTCAGTTCTCTCTTTGGCCTGATGATGACTGGTGTGACTGGTCGAAATCGATAGCCTAGTACCATCTTTTATATATGTTTACCGTCTGTATGTGAATCAGTATAAGTGTAAATATATCTTAAGTGTTGTAAGACGTCTTTTATTACATCCCGTAAGTAATAACAACACGTAATATGCTAATAAAAAAGTTATTTAATTATTCTCCATAAGAATAACATTGGGCTGAGTACGCAGGACTGCTGCAACGGGAGCCTTTGGCAAAAATTTGTTTAGCAAATATCAATAAACCACAACCAGATGAAGCCTTATACCAAGTTTCGTCTATATACGTTCATAAATAAGAGAGAGGTAAAATCTTTCTTTTCCTCCATAAGAATAACATTAGACAACGTAATGTGTTTAGCACTTTCAATATCTCGGTAACCAATTGACGTAGAGGAATGATCAAAATACAAAATTGTGTGTTTTTTTAAGCTTAATCCAATGGTAAAAACTAATATTTGACCATTTCAAAAATTATATGTAACAAATTCAAAAAACCCATTTTTGGGGTACAAACCCCCCCCAAAATACCCCTTCGGATGGAGCGATCTGGCTGGTTTTCCAACTTAAAGTCATAAATGTTGCTTTACACCTTTATACCAAATTTCATCAAAATTGGATCATTTTTACGAGAGGGTGGTCCCGGGCCTAGGTCTTACCATGCCGACTACGGTAATAGCTTCTTCCCTATAGAGGAAATTCGCTAAAATGAGCATTGAGCTATAAATGACAACTGGAGTGATCTTAACATGCAGAAAAGAGACAAACGAGCTAAGAAAATCTGCTCATCAGAAGGGGGACGTGGTAAAATATTACTCCAAGTCATCTTAACAAACTGACTGATCTCCCCCGAGTAAAGATCGGCTAACTAGGTACTATGGCTTATTACTGAATAAAGCCGCTTACCAAGTTTTTTTAATATTAATTCACAAAAAAGGGAGTAGTAAGGCCGAGCGCTTGAGCCCCAACATAGGCTCATGGGAGAATAGAATAACATGGTCTCTTATGGTAAAATATAAATCTATTTATAACAGGTGGGGAGCGACCCCTCTATTGTGTTTTAATTACCTTCTAATAATGTCTGACAATTAAACCACGTGCATCCTGACCCCTCCTTTCGCTTACTCCCCTTCATCTTGACAGGTTTTAATTTGGACTCTCTGGGAAAAATATTTTCTTAACGTTCAGAGCAGGAGCCAGGACACCTAACCACTTTCTTATATGGTCAGACAATTCACGAGCGTGCCTTTTGTTCATTGTATTTCATCGCCATGAGATGTGCTATGAGTATGCGTCTATGTATCTAATCTCACTTCCTTCTATCGTTAACTACCTAACCACACCCTTCGGTCTCGCCGTCTATTGTAGCTGACGAGTCGTAACCTGTTAAAATACTGCTCCTTGATTGGTCGGAATAAGCTCGCACCCCATTGGCTGTAATTAGCGTTCTGCTCCCTGATTGGTCAAGACGTTTCCAACTCCTCCGTATTACCACTTTGTTCTCTCTCTCTGCTCCCAGCTCTCGTTGCGATCGGACGTGTCCTTGCACTGCTCCGTTCGTTGTATTGCGTTGTATTCGGTGAACATAACCTCAATCTCGAGCGCTTGTATAACCTCACTTACGTGTAACATAACCTCAATTTTGCGTTCTCGAGCGTCTGTCTTGTTCGTGTTTGACTAGTCCGTGTTAAGTGCGTTGTTTTTAACTGTATGACCTGCTAGCGGACAGTTACCTCAGTTTCTTGTTTGATCTAGTTAGAGTAGTGTTGTGTTTGAATGTGTTGACTACCATAACCTCATCTTAAGTAACCTTACGTTTGAGAGTTAACATAACCTCACTTTCCAATGTCAATAATTGGATGAACGTAGTGAATCCTTATACTCAGTTTGGAATTCGAAGTAGTGTGACGCTATCTACATTTTAACGGTTTGATGGATTGTCGTGAAATTTTTAGGGTAACGTTTTGATGGTTTAATGCTTTAAATAAACTATAATTGACGAATTATTATTACATTTTAATAATTATTAGTTTTTCATTGAACATTATTTCAGTACATATTTTGAGCTTTTAGTACCGTGTTGTTTGAACTGTCAAAATACATCAGCTCAGCTGCTGTGATGTCATTTTGTTTTATTGTTTGAAGTTTGTGTTAAGGTTAGAGGTTACGTTACGAACAGTTTATTTATTTAATTTGTTCTAATGGCTCTACGTATGTACATCTTTCTGTTAGAAATTCGAAAAGTGACTTTCTATTAAGTTCAATAATAATAATAATTTATTTAATGTTATACCGTAGCAATAATCAAATGTAAACTCTCTGTAACCGATGTTTCCTTGTGAGTTCCATACACATAACTTATGTGGAGCACTGTGGTTCAAGTTGGATTTAATACGATAAAAAGTGTTATCGGCGAGAATGCCAACATTATACAGCACTACTAAAAAACAACCATACATTTTGGTGGTTTTATATCTGTGTTGTTTTGTTGTGCAGATAGTTTGTGTTCGAATAATACTCAGGTTTTGTATATTAGCCTACAGTTGTAGCCATAACATGGATGATTATAACACAAGGTGTGACTAAAAACTAACTTTTTATGTTATTAATAAACTTGAAATATTGTTTACAAAGTTTTAATCGCCATAACAGACAGTATCATTTGACTATTTACCTTTCATTATGCTATTTTAGGTAGGCCAATGCTTTTGTTGTTTCCCAACCATCCCAAGTTGGTCAATCATCATATTTTAATTTTAGCCTTTCTATTCTAACCATGTCGGTCTTGGTAGTCTATACAGGGGGAATGTTATGATATGCCTAGCTTATATTTATATTTGCGAGTTACTAAATGTCTCACTTGTTTCGTGAGGTAAACGCAGTACGTTGTCAAATGTTATTCTTATGGGGAATACAAAAATTACTATTTCTCTCTTATTTACTTATCAATTTCATTAAAACTTGATAAGCAGGTCAAGTAAGCATTGACAAACAGAGCATGATCAAAATATGTTGCCACTAAACCCTGTGGGGGGATGAGGGGGAATTTCCCCTCTTTTAACCACTGTGTGTAGCAAAGGATACTGTAGAGCCTCCATAAAAGAGATTTGGGTGGATATTTTTGAAAAGAACTTATTTAGAAGATATTCTGTACATCCAACTATAATTTATATTCTATATTTAGTAAATAACAAGTTTTTTATTAAAGTTAGGCTAAAAGGGAGAAAGTATGTGTCAGTTTCCTGATACCGTTTATTTAAATTGCAATAGTGTTTAATTAGTTCCTCAGCATATAAGTGATATAATCGTATTAACTCGTTTTAAGTCGATACCTACCAATATTTAGTTTTATTTTCTTTCTTGGTGACAGTATATTTAGTTTATAATCGTGATGTTGTTATCATGACTAGATGTTAAGTTATTATATAACTAACTGCGGCTGGTACCCGTGCTTAGCACACCTGATTAAAATTGCTGCTGCAACTACATCTCTGTTTAAGTAATTATCTGATCCATCAAACCTATTGTTCATATGAGTATCATTTTAACTTTAAGGGCCACTGGGGCAGAACCCTTAGGGATTGCCAAGATGGGGATAAGGCATATATGTAGCCAAAAAAATTCTCTTCATACACGCAAATTGTTAGCTCGATTGGATCAAAAGTTTTTACGTTAAAACGGAACATACATGTCGATAGGCAGATAGACAGTCATAGACCGTCTTTATTTTATAAATGTACAGGGTTAAAAAAGCGTATTAATGCTACCTAGTTCGTTCTCCCTAACTACCTGACTGAATAAAAGAAATAAAATAACATACATGGGCATAAAGTTCTATAACAACCTGCCAGCAGAACTGTGAGTGAAGACAGGCAAGGAGCTGAAGAAAGCGCTAAGCGAATGGCTTGTCAGAAGGCCACTTTACACAGTCAAAATATTCTTCCAAACGGAGGCCTCCACATAGGCTCACCCATCAACCCAGATATCTACACACCCATCTGCTTTCAAACCTGCCGAAACATCATTTGTATTGACGCCATTACTGTATTTGATGTTCATGTAAATAAAGAGATTTTAATTTGATTGATTTGATTATTAGTTCTCTTTACGGTTACAGCCTAGTTAACAATACAAATGTTATTTTGGCCAACAAGTTAAACTTTAGTAATAATTAAACAATTATAAGCCTCAATTGCAGCATTTATCAAATCCTCTTCTCCTAATAGTTTGCACAAGTTTGATATCCATTGATTGCAGTGACTTTGTGCCTCATCTCCGTTAAATGGGTTACTTTATATTACTGTTTTGTGAGCTGTTTTCGACTTAAAATTACTATGAATAGCTTTACAGTGAGCTCGACATAACGTATTGTGTTGGTAACACTTGTCTGTCACCTATCAGGTGTGCAGGCAACTCGTCTTTTGTGGTAACTGGCTGTTTCGGTGAGGTGCATTTATAATAGCAACGCTGCAAAGTAAGTACAGAATGTAATACAAGGTCTTCAAGTTGTGTATTCTATATTTGAACACTAAGAAATCAAAGTACATGCAGAGTGCATTATAGAGATTTTTTAAATTGTATTACTCAATACAGATTAATAGCATTAGAAATAATACAAATTATAACTTTTCCTGTTACATACGCGAATTGTTTTGATTTACATAGGCAATAAATTCGCCACGTGTGGTTACCAGATACAATGAATAGCAATGGGAAGTCATTTTAATAAGTATATATATAGAGAGGGAAATTTACTATATTTGTTTCGATGAGTTCACTACGATAGTTTGCTTCAAACATGTATATTCACTGCTTCACTCACTTCTCTTTCTTACAATGCAAGTTAAATTAGCTTTCCGTCACCTTTCCTGAGTGAGGAAGGCTTTATAGTTTTGCAAATTAAAAAACAAAGATTAATAATAAAAAATTTCAGTTGCTATTAATACAAATTATATTTACCCAATCACGTTGAAAATACCAGCATATTTATGGATATACAACAGTACAAAACATAGAATGTTGAAGACCACATTTAGCCAAGTTAATGCATTATATACATATCATACTGACCATAAAGTGACAACATACGTATATCTAGAAAATACTCAGATTTATGGAACCCAGACTACCAGTCCCTGGCGAGAAGCCAGCACACGTCACCCTCTTATGGCTTTGACTGTGTTTCCTGCAGATTACATAACACGATGCACACGGGAGAACCCAGACTACCAGTCCCTGGCGAGAAGCCAGCACACGTCACCCTCTTATGGCTTTGACTGTGTTTCCTGCAGATTACATAACACGATGCACACGGGAGAACCCAGACTACCAGTCCCTGGCGAGAAGCCAGCACACGTCACCCTCTTATGGCTTTGACTGTGTTTCCTGCAGATTACATAACACGATGCACACGGGAGAACCCAGACTACCAGTCCCTGGCGAGAAGCCAGCACACGTCACCCTCTTATGGCTTTGACTGTGTTTCCTGCAGATTACATAACACGATGCACACGGGAGAACCCAGACTACCATTCCCTGGCGAGAAGCCAGCACACGTCACCCTCTTATGGCTTTGACTGTGTTTCCTGCAGATTACATAACACGATGCACACGGGAGAACCCAGACTACCGGTCCCTGGCGAGAAGCCAGCACACGTCACCCTCTTATGGCTTTGACTGTGTTTCCTGCAGATTACATAACACGATGCACACGGGAGAACCCAGACTACCAGTCCCTGGCGAGAAGCCAGCACACGTCACCCTCTTATGGCTTTGACTGTGTTTCCTGCAGATTACATAACACGATGCACACGGGAGAACCCAGACTACCAGTCCCTGGCGAGAATCCAGCACACGTCACCCTCTTATGGCTTTGACTGTGTTTCCTGCAGATTACATAACACGATGCACACGGGAGAACCCAGAGTACCAGTCCCTGGCGAGAAGCCAGCACACGTCACCCTCTTATGGCTTTGACTGTGTTTCCTGCAGATTACATAACACGATGCACACGGGATACTCTACAGCAGTGGTTCCCAAATAACAGTCGGTCGTAGACCCCCAAGTAGGTAAATTAAACCACCGGGGACCCCTAAAACTGTGTTAAATTAAAATCACATTTGTTATACTCCGTTACATTATTAATTATCACCAGTATTAAGATGAAATAATATAACATCCGTTTGGGTATAACCAATCAAAGGTACTTGGAGAAAAATAACTTCCAAAGTTCTTCTATAAACTCAAACTAATTTGATTTTACAAAGCATATGAGACAATTATATTTCGAGATTAAGCAGTTGAAATTACTAAGTTGGTAGTAAGTAAAGTTGGCATAAACCAATGCTATTATTTTGTTCAGTGTGAGAGAAAACCCTAATTACAAATATTTACTGGATCAGTAAATATTATAACAAAATTATTAGTAAAAAAGTTAGAAAGTACAAGAGTATTACTGTTGTACTTTCTAACTTTTTTATTATAATTCATTACAAGTTCTACTCATACTGTTAAAGCTAGCACTATGCTGTTGACAGCTGGGAACTTCATTTAGACCTACACTTAACACAGTGTTGCCAGACTGACTTTGCAATATTGCCTGCCACCCCACTATAAAATACCCTCTTGTAGTCGGCGAGACAGTTGTTTGATCTCACAATTATCAACATCATGACATACTGGTCCCACGCATAGCTCCCAGACAATGTCACCCTCTTATAACTTTGACTGTGTTTCCTGCAGATTACGTAAAACGATGCACAAAGGATACTCTACAGTTCTTGTAACGATAACAGCAGTGATGACTGCGCCAGTGATGCGGCCTCCACCGCAGTGTGATCTCACAATCATCAACATCATGACATACTGGTCCCACGCATAGCTCCCAGACAATGTCACCCTCTTATAACTTTGACTGTGTTTCCTGCAGATTACATAACACGATGCACAAAGGATACTCTACAGTTCTTGTAACGCTAACAGCAGTGATGGCTGCGCCAGTGATGCGGCCTCCATTGCAGTGTGATCTCACAATCATCAACAACATCATGACATACTGGTCCCACGCATAGCTCCCAGACAATGTCACCCTCTTATGGCTTTGACTGTGTTTCCTGCAGATTACATAACACGATGCAAACAGGATACTCTACAGTTCTTGTACCGATAACAGCAGTGATGGCTGCGCCAGTGATGCGGCCTCCATTGCAGTGTGATCTCACAATCATCAACATCATGACATACTGGTCCCAAGCATAGCTCCCAGACAATGTCACCCTCTTATAACTTTGACTGTGTTTCCTGCAGATTACATAACACGATGCACAAAGGATACTCTACAGTTCTTGTAACGATAACAGCAGTGATGGCTGCGCCAGTGATGCGGTCTCCACCACAGTGTGATCTCACAATCATCAACAACATCATGACATACTGGTCCCACGCATAGCTCCCAGACAATGTCACCCTCTTATGGCTTTGACTGTGTTTCCTGCAGATTACATAACACGATGCAAACAGGATACTCTACAGTTCTTGTACCGATAACAGCAGTGATGGCTGCGCCAGTGATGCGGCCTCCATTGCAGTGTGATCTCACAATCATCAACATCATGACATACTGGTCCCACGCATAGCTCCCAGACAATGTCACCCTCTTATGGCTTTGACTGTGTTTCCTGCAGATTACATAACACGATGCAAACAGGATACTCTACAGTTCTTGTACCGATAACAGCAGTGATGGCTGCGCCAGTGATGCGGCCTCCATTGCAGTGTGATCTCACAATCATCAACATCATGACATACTGGTCCCACGCATAGCTCCCAGACAATGTCACCCTCTTATGGCTTTGACTGTGTTTCCTGCAGATTACATAACACGATGCAAACAGGATACTCTACAATTCTTGTACCGATAACAGCAGGGATGGCTGCGCCAGTGATGCGGCCTCCACCGCAGTGTGATCTCACAATCATCAACATCATGACATACTGGTCCCACGCATAGCTCCCAGACAATGTAACCCTCTTATGGCTTTGACTGTGTTTCCTACAGATTACATAACACAATGCAAACAGGATACTCTACAGTTCTTGTAACGATTACAGCAGTGATGGCTGCGCCAGTGATGCAGCCTCCACCGCAGTGTGATCTCACAATCATCATCAACATCATGATATACTAGTCCCACGCATAGCCCCCAGACAATGTCACCCTTTTATAACTTTGACTGTGTTTCCTGCAGATTACATAACACGATGCAAACAGGATACTCTACAGTTCTTTAACGAAAACAGCAGTGATGGCTGCACCTGTGATGCGGCCTCCACCGCAGTGTGATCTCACAATCAACAACATCATGACATACTGGTCCCACGCATAGCTCCCAGAAAATGTCACCCTCTTATGGCTTTGACTGTGTTTCCTACAGATTACATAACACGATGCAAACAGGATACTCTACAGTTCTTGTAACGATAACAGCAGTGATGACTGCGCCAGTGATGCGGCCTCCACCGCAGTGTGATCTCACAATCACAACAACATCATGATATACTGGTCCCACGCATAGCTCCCAGACAATGTCACCCTCTTATGGCTTTGACTGTGTTTCCTGCAGATTACATAACACGATGCAAACAGGATACTCTACAGTTCTTGTAACGATAACAGCAGTGATGGCTGCGCCAGTGATGCGGCCTCCACCGCAGTGTGATCTCACAATCATCAACATCATGACATACTGGTCCCACGCATAGCCCCCAGACCATGTCACCCTCTTATAACTTTGACTGTGTTTCCTGCAGATTACATAACACGATGCAAAAAGGATACTCTACAGTTCTTGTAACGATAACTCAGTGATGGCTGATCCAGTGATGCGGCCTCCACCGCAGTGTGATCTCACAATCATCAACATCATGACATACTGGTCCCACACATAGCTCCCAGACAATGTCACCCTCTTATGGCTTTGACTGTGTTTCCTGCAGATTACATAACACGATGCAAACAGGATACTCTACAGTTATTGTACCGATAACAGCAGTGATGGCTGCGCCAGTGATGCGGCCTCCATTGCAGTGTGATCTCACAATCATCAACATCATGAAATACTGGTCCCACGCATAGCTCACAGCCAATGTCACCCTCTTATGGCTTTGACTGTGTTTCCTGCAGATTACATAACACGATGCAAACAGGATACTCTACAGTTCTTGTACCGATAACAGCAGGGATGGCTGCGCCAGTGATGCGGCCTCCATTGCAGTGTGATCTCACAATCATCAACATCATGACATACTGGTCCCACGCATAGCTTCCAGACAATGTAACCCTCTTATGGCTTTGACTGTGTTTCCTACAGATTACATAACACGATGCAAACAGGATACTCTACAGTTCTTGTAACGATTACAGCAGTGATGGCTGCGCCAGTGATGCAGCCTCCACCGCAGTGTGATCTCACAATCATCATCAACATCATGATATACTAGTCCCACGCATAGCCCCCAGACAATGTCACCCTTTTATAACTTTGACTGTGTTTCCTGCAGATTACATAACACGATGCAAACAGGATACTCTACAGTTCTTTAACGACAACAGCAGTGATGGCTGCACCTGTGATGCGGCCTCCACCGCAGTGTGATCTCACAATCAACAACATCATGACATACTGGTCCCACGCATAGCTCCCAGAAAATGTCACCCTCTTATGGCTTTGACTGTGTTTCCTACAGATTACATAACACGATGCAAACGGGATACTCTACAGTTCTTGTAACGATAACAGCAGTGATGGCTGCGCCAGTGATGCGGCCTCCACCGCAGTGTGATCTCACAATCACAACAACATCATGATATACTGGTCCCACGCATAGCTCCCAGACAATGTCACCCTCTTATGGCTTTGACTGTGTTTCCTGCAGATTACATAACACGATGCAAACAGGATACTCTACAGTTATTGTAACGATAACAGCAGTGATGGCTGCGCCAGTGATGCGGCCTCCACCGCAGTGTGATCTCACAATCATCAACATCATGACATACTGGTCCCACGCATAGCCCCCAGACCATGTCACCCTCTTATAACTTTGACTGTGTTTCCTACAGATTACATAACACGATGCAAAAAGGATACTCTACAGTTCTTGTAACGAGAACTCAGTGATGGCTGATCCAGTGATGCGGCCTCCACCGCAGTGTGATCTCACAATCATCAACATCATGACATACTGGTCCCACACATAGCTCCCAGACAATGTCACCCTCTTATGGCTTTGACTGTGTTTCCTGCAGATTACATAACACGATGCAAACAGGATACTCTACAGTTATTGTACCGATAACAGCAGTGATGGCTGCGCCAGTGATGCGGCCTCCATTGCAGTGTGATCTCACAATCATCAACATCATGACATACTGGTCCCACGCATAGCTCACAGCCAATGTCACCCTCTTATGGCTTTGACTGTGTTTCCTGCAGATTACATAACACGATGCAAACAGGATACTCTACAGTTCTTGTACCGATAACAGCAGTGATGGCTGCGCCAGTGATGCGGCCTCCATTGCAGGGTGATCTCACAATCATCAACATCATGACATACTGGTCCCACGCATAGCTCCCAGACAATGTCACCCTCTTATGGCTTTGACTGTGTTTCCTGCAGATTACATAACACGATGCAAAAAGGATACTCTACAGTTCTTGTACTGATAACAGCAGTGATGGCTGCGCCAGTGATGCGGCCTCCACCACAGTGTGATCTCACAATCATCAACATCATGACATACTGGTCCCACGCATAGCTCCCAGACAATGTCACCCTCTTAAGGCTTTGACTGTGTTTCCTGCAGATTACATAACACGATGCAAACAGGATACTCTACAGTTCTTGTAACGACAACAGCAGTGATGGCTGCACCTGTGATGCGGTCTCCACCGCAGTGTGATCTCACAATCAACAACATCATGACATACTGGTCCCACGCATAGCTCCCAGAAAATGTCACCCTCTTATGGCTTTGACTGTGTTTCCTACAGATTACATAACACGATGCAAACAGGATACTCTACAGTTCTTGTAACGATAACAGCAGTGATGGCTGTGCCAGTGATGCGGCCTCCACCGCAGTGTGATCTCACAATCACAACAACATCATGATATACTGGTCCCACGCAGAGCTCCCAGACAATGTCACCTTCTTATGGCTTTGACTGTGTTTCCTGCAGATTACATAACACGATGCAAACAGGATACTCTACAGTTCTTGTAACGATAACAGCAGTGATGGCTGCGCCAGTGATGCGGCCTCCACCCAGTGTGATCTCACAATCATCAACATCATGACATACTGGTCCCACGCATAGCTCCCAGACAATGTCACCCTCTTATAACTTTGACTGTGTTTCCTACAGATTACATAACACGATGCAAACAGAATACTCTACAGTTCTTGTACCAATAACAGCAGTGATGGCTGCGCCAGTGATGCGGCCTCCACCGCAGTGTGATCTCACAATCATCAACATCATGACATACTGGTCCCACGCATAGCTCCCAGACAATGTCACCCTCTTATGGCTTTGACTGTGTTTCCTACAGATTACATAACACGATGCAAACAGGATACTCTACAGTTCTTGTAACGATAATAGCAGTGATGGCTGCGCCAGTGATGTGGCCTCCACCGCAGTGTGATCTCACAATCATCATCAACATCATGACATACTGGTCCCACGCATAGCCCCCAGACAATGTCACCCTCTTATAACTTTGACTGTGTTTCCTGCAGATTACATAACACGATGCAAACAGGATACTCTACAGTTCTTGTAACGACAACAGCAGTGATGGCTGCACCTGTGATGCGGCCTCCACTGCAGTGTGATCTCACAATCAACAACATCATGACATACTGGTCCCACGCATAGCTCCCAGAAAATGTCACACTCTTATGGCTTTGACTGTGTTTCCTACAGATTACATAACACGATGCAAACAGGATACTCTACAGTTCTTGTAACGATAACAGCAGTGATGGCTGCGCCAGTGATGCGGCCTCCACCGCAGTGTGATCTCACAATCACAACAACATCATGATATACTGGTCCCACGCATAGCTCCCAGACAATGTCACCTTCTTATGGCTTTGACTGTGTTTCCTGCAGATTACATAACACGATGCAAACAGGATACTCTACAGTTCTTGTAACGATAACAGCAGTGATGGCTGCGCCAGTGATGCGGCCTCCACCCAGTGTGATCTCACAATCATCAACATCATGACATACTGGTCCCACGCATAGCTCCCAGACAATGTCACCCTCTTATAACTTTGACTGTGTTTCCTGCAGATTACATAACACGATGCAAACAGAATACTCTACAGTTCTTGTACCAATAACAGCAGTGATGGCTGCGCCAGTGATGCGGCCTCCACCGCAGTGTGATCTCACAATCATCAACATCATGACATACTGGTCCCACGCATAGCTCCCAGACAATGTCACCCTCTTATGGCTTTGACTGTGTTTCCTGCAGATTACATAACACGATGCAAACAGGATACTCTACAGTTCTTGTCACGATAACAGCAGTGATGGCTGCGCCAGTGATGCGGCCTCCACCGCAGTGTGATCTCACAATCATCGACATCATGGCATACTGGTCCCACGCATAGCTCCCAGACAATGTCACCCTCTTATGGCTTTGACTGTGTTTCCTGCAGATTACATAACACGATGCAAACAGAATACTCTGCAGTTCTTGTAACGCTAACAGCAGTGATGGCTGCGCCAGTTATGCGGCCTCCACCGCAGTGTGATCTCACAATCTTTAACAACATCATGATATACTGGTCCCACGCATAGCCCCCAGACCATGTCACCCTCCTATAACTTTGACTGTGTTTCCTGCAGATTACATAACACGATGCAAAAAGGATACTCTACAGTTCTTGTAACGATAACTCAGTGATGGCTGCGCCAGTGATGCGGCCTCCACCGCAGTGTGATCTCACAATCATCTACATCATGACATACTGGTCCCACGCATAGCTCCCAGACAATGTCACCCTCTTATGGCTTTGACTGTGTTTCCTGCAGATTACATAACACGATGCAAACAGAATACTCTACAGTTCTCGTAACGCTAACAGCGGTGATGGCTGCGCCAGGGATGCGGCCTCCACCGCAGTGTGATCTCACAATCATCAACAACATCATGACATACTGGTCCCACGCATAGCCCCCAGACAATGTCACCCTCTTATAACTTTGACTGGGTTTCCTGCAGATTGCATAATACGATGCAAACAGGATACTCTACAGTTCTTGTAACGATAACAGCAGTGATGGCTGCGCCAGTGATGCGGCCTCCACCGCAGTGTGATCTCACAATCGTCAACAACATCATGACATACTGGTCCCACGCATGGCCCCCGGACAACGTCACTCTCTCACAGCTCTACTATTCCTCGGTAAATATACAACAAAAGCTTCGTGATATTATCGTGGAGAAAGAATTGTCGTATACCTTTTTCTGAAATAACATTTTATTTTTGTTTGTTGTGTTTCGGATTTTTCATATAATGGGATAAAACATTATCAATGAGGTTAGGTTTTGATAGTTTATGGGGTTATTTAATGAGTCTTAATAGTGTTATAAAATGAAAAGTCTAAGCTCGAATGCGATATTTCCAAGAATGAAATCATCAGTTTAAAAACAACAAAAGCTTATAATAATAATTTATTTTATAAATTTGTGGTAGCCGTGGATGATGGTTACTTATATCATTAAATATATTATCCCTAAGATTAAATTAGTGTTAGTGTTATTTGATTTCTGACATATTTGTGTGTTTTAGGGGCGGATGAGACTCATTGCCGGAACTCAGTCGCCAGAAAACTTCCCATACAAGTGTAGAACTTTGAACTTTAATCCGAACAATATATACAACGGGATTTCCGCAATAATGAAGTTTAAAAAGTAAGCAATAATTTGATCACACCAGTATGATTGCTCTTTAGTATTTGATACATCACTGTTCTATACTAATAATGTAGTTGTGCGTTTGTGTCCCAGGTGATTTCAAAAAAGGCTGCTCAAGCTACTCACGGACCAAATCACACTATAGAGGACAACACAATTATAAATAGTTTTCCCTCCGACCTCAGTACTCCGCCCCACTGGCATCAAAACCTGCCATGTTATTCTAATGGAGAAACCATTTATTTCTAAATTTCTCGAAAATGGCGCCTAAAGACTTCAAGATTGCGGATACCTTTTCCCCGATCTTAGGGCTCAGGCCCACTGGCTTCTTTTATCACACCCCAACATCCAATTTTGACGTGTGATCGTTCTTTGGAATTATTTAACAAGTCACTGTAGCTTCTTAGTCATTGTGTTTTTTGAGATTATGAGTGAGTGGGATTTGGTTTATAAAGGTATAAATTACATTTAGCAACAAATTATTTTCCACGTTATATTCAAACGTTGAATGGAATTATCTCTTTTTCCAGTGCAGGAGGCCGAAGCGTAAACATTGTTAAGAGTTGATTGTGTCTTGTACCTTTGATCATGAAATACCTTTAGGCAATATAGTAATTTAATTTAACTTTAATCTGATGGATGGCAGATTTGTATTAATCCGAAATCTGTGAGACTTTGTTTTAATTGCTAATCTTACGCCACGCTTAATACCGAATTGTACAAATATTGTGGGGTTGGAGTAAGCTTTCTGTGATCTATCACGTGTACGGGATTTGTATCTCATCGGAATTTGAAATACTGGGGATTTAAGTTTGCTTCCAACAAAATTGTGCGGCTTAGAGTTAAAACTACACATTGGATTAAATAACTAAAACCCAGCACAGAAAACAACGATATAGTTTCCGTGATTTTTTGTTGTTAATTTAAATTATAAACTATCACTTTTTATTAAAATGTGTTAAATTTTGTATGTAAATTAATTAATATTTTAAAATTTGTAAACAATTTAACTAAAGCTTTTGTTGTCTCTACCAATATGAAGGGCTTTTAATATTTTAAGGTTACTTTTTTATAAATATTGTTAGGGAACATACAAAATACAACTACTTTGAGTGCCACAATACCTAGCACTATTAAAGCAACATTGTGCAAAGCAATCGTTCAAAAATAACTGCTAAATGAGTTAAACTATTGTAATTACTCAAATGTACTTAAAATACTTGACTGTTTCAAATTCCAATACAACATTGGTTATGTATGAGTTGTCTTATAAGAACAAGTGTCAAACGTTAGCTACTGAAACACACTGAATATATCAGAACGTTCCATTTTATGAGTGATTGATTTGTCAAGATGTTGCTTGGTTGTACAAATGAATCTTAATATTAGTAATATTAATTGATTGCCTGATATTTTTTAGAAGGTCAGTCAGGATTGATTGTCTTGCACTGAATTAAAAAATACATATACACCATAGAGGGTTAAGCAAAAGTGTAGATACTCCTTGTTAACTTTTCAAAAGGTAATAGGGGAAAAAACTCGGCACACCTCTATAATAAAAAAACGCACTTTTTGGACAGTCCACAACTTCGATCATACCCTCAAAATGATGAATTTTGATGAGCATTTAGAAAAAAATACTTACAAATAGGCATTACATTATTTTTAGTCTTATTAGTGAATTTCCTTTGGAAAGTGAACTATTAGCATGACTCGCACGGTGAAACTTAAGCCCGGGACCACCATGGAAGTTCCTAACGCGATCCCCTGAACAAGTTTTGGGGGGTCGTTCAAAATTATATATATATATATATATATGTATAATTTATATATATAATATATATATGTATGTACATACACTCTAGCGGTCGCATTTTTCGTCCGATTAACTTCAAATTTGGTAGGGACGTTTCTTTCTGTAATCAGTTGGACAAGTTCGTTGGGAAAAACAATCGGAAAACTCCAAACCCCTTTTTTGGGGATTAATCTTTCAAATTTCGAGTCTTTGGGCCAAAAAAGGGTCAGAAAAGCCCCGGATGTAAAATTAATGCATGTAAAAAGACGGGAATTAGTGAGGCGAAAGTCTTAAGCCCTCTCTCGTCATTCTAGCTTAAATATTTACCGGGTTATTAAAGAAAATGTGTTTCGACTAAACACATTACGATGTCTTATGGGGTTTTTACACTAGAAAAGCCTGCTACTCCCTTGTTAGAGTACTTTTATCATCCCCAGCAACCTCACGCCTACTTTCAAGCCTGACTGGACCTTCTCCTAACATTATAATGCGCAAAATTGTATTCCCAGCTTTGCAGATAAATTAAACCAGGAGCATCAGAACAGCCAAAAAATCAATGTTTTCAGATTTCAATAAAAATTGGAATACATGTATGTTTTTACTTTGGGTTTTAAAAGTTGTTATGTGGAAATTCACTTCCCTCACGTCAGCGTGCTGCGTGCGGCCTCGTTTATATTTCTGACTATTTTATTAGCAATTATTTGTTTACTAAGCTTTATCTTTGAGGGAATTAATTGTTTTGCGTTAGAAAAATTTTGCTCACGTTAAAAAAACACCTAATTTTAAAGGCATTCACAAAATACATCGACCTTTCGATCGGTCTTAAATCAAAATTATCTTGCTCCTCCGAAATCACCTCATATTAAGGACGTGAGCAAAGTTTTTCCAATATGAAACAATTAATTCGCTCTTAAGGCAAAGCTTAGTAAACAAAAATTGCTTATAAAACAGTCAAAAATATGTTTAGCAATTAAAAATAATGCATTTCCTACTTCTAAGTAGTTTATCTAAATGCTCATCATCGGGCAATAATGAAAAATTAGATTGGTCGCCATTTTGGATTGGCTTGAGATAAAATCGTCTAGTTATAGCTATTCTTCTACTTTTATAAAGTCGTTATTTATACGTTTCATGAATTGCACTATTTTATGTCAAAAGTTCTGAAGGCGGAACAATATGAAGAGGTTAATTACCTTTCTGGTCTATATATTCTTAACAGGATTTTAACTCTAAAGCCTGAAACTTATTGTTTTTTTTGTTAATTTTTACAACACCACAATATGCATGTTTCAGCGATGGCGTTGAAGAGTCGATAAAAGTGAGGGAATATGAAGGACTGTTAATTTTACCAGGTATATAGTGTACTAGAAATAACGTACGAGTCTGTTAGCTTTTACTTTAAAATGTGCACATTATCTAGTCTAAAAAATGAATGCAGAAATTTGCGATTACAACAAATGTAACGAATTTCCTATTTCAAATACTTATTGTAATTTGTTATGACTTTCAAGGTTTATGACCTAATCATACCTTGGCCGATTTGATCCGATAGGACAAGTTATTGTAAAATTAATGATCCATTTTTTACGAAGAAGGTAGTGGAAACATCAATGAAACCAAATTCAAATGATATGGCAGTATAGTTATATGATTGTTATTTAGTCCTAAAATGACAATTTTGTTTAGGTTTTGGGATAATCTACAACGTTATTGTTAGTAAAGGAGTATATGCAGCGTACAAGTGCATGGAATCAGGTAAAGCCATAAATTCACCGCATATTCTAAATTAAAATTTGATTATTTAGCCATTAGGTTAATGTATTTTATAAATAAGGCACTTTTTAAAATTGTCCCTCTATCATGAGCTTAGTTTCTAAAGAAGTCGTAAAAGATATTTTGGGATTTTCTTGTTAGTATAAATAACCTCTTGAGAAATTCAAATATTATTTTAGCCCTATTACATAATCTATATCTATAAAAGAGGAAGTATGTATGTATATATGTATGTAGCCTATGGACTCCGAAACCGCTCGACAGATTGTAATGAACTTTCAGGCATTATTTTGCATTATTCAAGGATGGTTTGTGTGAAGTTTGGTGCAAATCTGTCCAAAGGGTTCCGACCCAGAGGGCATACAAGGATGCAGTGTCAGGTTTTAGAAATTTAGTGTTTACAAAATTAACAGCTGTAATTTTAAAAAAATCAAAGTATTTCTGTAAACAACTTAATTTGGGCGCAGCAACGCGCGCCTGGTAACTGCTAGTATTTCCATAAAAAACACACTGTAAATTTTATTGTGGTTCGATTACAGCCTCCATAGTATTATTAATGAACCTTAGCCACATATATGGGATAAACACAACTATCCTGCGGTCCTGGACAAATATACCAATCCAGAGATCGACCTATATACACAACCAAAAACAACATGCATATGTCACGTGAAATATCTGCGGTTTCAGAAATCTCTCATCTCTAAACCATATGCCATATGCTATACTGTTCATATATGTGACGAGGTTAAAACAAAGTGAATCACACAATAAATTAACTGTTTATTGCTTTTGGGCATTTTTTATGTTAATAAACTACTGTAGAGGATTTGTTAAATACTTTTTGTGAATATTAATTTTCGCAAGCTGGATGCCCGAAATAAACAAAATCGAAATTAAAGATTTGTATTTCATGGAACGATGTTCTTAAAAGTACAAATTCAATTTGTTACTTAATTGTGCTGGCAATAAGTAAATACTATGCACACCTAACGTTGTTTCTCTCTTTAACATTAGTGATTCCATTGATCCCCATCGTCTGTGACTTTGTGTAACTGATTGATGTGTTTGCAATAAACTCAGTTTCATTTTAAACATAGCTGTTTTCAGTGTTTTTATGATCTAAATATTTATGTAAACCACTGAAACATATTTTTACGAATATTACAGCTTTAAAAGTACATATTATTACCAGCTGTGAGATATAATTATAAATTAAAATTTTACCCCTCAGGAGTGTCTTATACAATGAGTGAAATGTTGTCCACTCTGTGAAGCCAATGACGGAGTAGTGCCAGCGCCCCCAGAGGCGGGAGGCGCTGCAGAGGGGACGGCGGTGGCGCCGGAGGCGTGGGTAGCAGCGGTGGACGAGGCCAACACAACAGATATCAACAACGCCCTGGGCGTCATGGCACTCATCGGCCTTTATCCTGACCACTCATTCGACTGCTCTGAAGTCGTGACCCAGCAACATAACTCATTGTAGACTTGAAGATCGATAATTTGACATTACTGTATAATATACCATACTAATTAAACATTTGGTGGATTTAATTTACTTCAGATTAATAAAAGGCTAAATATATATATATATATATATATATATATATTTGTTAACATAAGACAGATTTACGTTAAAACCTTACTAATATATATAACATTTACCATTCTGAAGACATTTTTCAAAATTGCAACCATAATTAATTTACTAGAAATGCTCAAACTGTTGGTATACAAACAATTAGATTAAATAAACATTTTTCAGTAACAAATTCACATTATATTTCACATATATTATACAGAAATCTCCCTGGTTATTTGAGAAATACGCAAATATATTCTATTTTTACATACAACAAAATTGTTAAACATTGGCTTTTTGAAATTGGAAGAGATATGACAGAACATATCACATCAGGATATGGATGAATCAATAGACGACTAATTATTGTAAAATTAACTATTTCTTACTTCACTAACACACGACATAAATAAAATAGTTAATATCCCCTTGCATTATGATTATTCCGCACCTTCATTGTGTCAATGTTTTAAATAAACGCCTTCATTGCAATTAAAAATTGTGCAGATAATATCTATTAAATGTATGAAAAAACGTAGAAATAAAGTGATTGTGCTGACTCATGCCCACTCACAGGCCCATGTGGACATATTCCTTTAAGGTAAAATAAGATAGTAGGTCTAACAAAATGATAAAATAATTATTATAAATTAAGAATATCTTAAAATATATTTTTAATTATTATAAGACAAATATGCAATCCTACAAATGAATATTTTTTTGTTTAATAAAATTATGTGTATGTGTAGGTGTGTGTACATTATAGCACTTACAATTAGGTGTGTAGGTGTGTGTCATTTATAAAAACTTACAATTCAGAATTTACCTGTTAATGTTATATTTAGCAATTTTATGTTACGGGAAATTGAATAATTATTACGTATCACAATTAGCATTATTAGTGATTAACATTCCAAAACTAACATTGTATCAGTGCCACTAATGTAAGGGTTCGTACAAATTTGGTTAATATGAGTTTATCATAATATGCGAGAACTATTTCACAACATTTTAACCCAAAACGAGTTTTAAATCAGGTCTGATTAAAACCTGAAAAAGTGTGATCAGCTAGCTTTTGATCAGCTTTCGATCTGATCAATACTAATGCAGTGTGTTAATGATCCATCTTAATTAGAGCCAATCTGATCTGATCAAATAATCTGATCAAGTCTCATCAGACCTGAGCATGGTTTACCTTGAACCATCCTGATCAGGCATGATATAATATCCAAATTACTCTCACGGAAACTCAGGCTGGTAAACAAATACAAAACATTAAGGCCTCTCAGGCCATAATTGTTTCTTTTACTATCATTTTTTTTATGCAGGTTGTCTAACAAAGTAGTACAGTAAATTTGCGAAAATACTAGCTGGTATCTCTGTTTTATTAAAAATGGTTAAATTTAATTAACTTTTTTTATATAAATCATGAAAATATCAACATCTATACCATTAAGATTAAAACTGATATACTGTGAGGTAAAGGAATAGTATGACGAATGACGTCGCCAACGTCATAGGTAATGCATCAATTCGTAAGGTTTGAAATAGTCCAAATGCTTTCTCATAGGAATACGTTGAAACATTAAAGAGGTTTTCCAAGATTTAGTAAAGCCATTTTGTTTTAAAGAGTTGAAACCCAGTTCCATCAGATAGACATTCAGAAATTTCCACCTCTGATTTAGCTTTTTTCGATGTATGAAAAATCAAACTAACCCAAATCTTAAGGTTATAAGCAATCTAAAATAAAACGTTTGTATTTGAAAAGATTGTATGTTCTTCCAAGAAATATACGATTATAATAAAGTATATCTTAAGTGTCTATGTAGAGAACTGACGTTATAGTCTTCCACGCCATAAAATGTTATGAGAATCGGATATTTGAGATGTTGTCCCTCCCAATTCCTTCCCGAAGCTTATTTTGCACAAAAATACTATTCCTTTATGCTATGAATAATTTGTTATGTTTTATAATTATTTTAGATACTTAACGGTTCGTATAATGTATTATTTACATTTTGTTGTAGTATAAAAATACGAATATAAGGAGTAATATAAAAAATCGAGCAAATTAATTTTCAGCCAGTCCAGTAAAAAACCCGCCAAGGTTAAATTTTGATTTAAAAACTATACTATTAGCGTAGGTAATTTAAATCTACTTTTAAATAATCTCCTGATAGTATAATAATAAGTATTTCATGAAATAAGTGAAATATTAAAATAAACCACCAGGACGGAAAATAAACTCCTGAATCTAAAAAGGTATTTAAATGTGAAACTTTGGGCGGGCTATGTTTCATACTTTTGACAAACGCCCTGCCTGTCTTTCATTAACTGGAAAACATAAATTTCACATTTGATTTCATATTTTAATGTAGATGCCTAGGGAAATATCAAGTTTGTCCAAGGCCTCTGTCCTATTAACCCTGACAGTTTTTGAGTTAATTATATGAAAATTAAGATGTTCGCTTGTTCAAATCATAAATAGCCTGCGTGTTCGTTCCAAAAGAGTTTTTTCACAAAAAACAACAACATCAAAGACAACGGTTTCAAAATTTCATTTAAAGTAAGGTATTAAAAGTTGCCAATCTTTCATGCTTCAGTTTTACTAATAAAGTAAATATAGCAAAAATACATAGAGCACTATTAGTTTTTCTCTAACCCAAAGAAAATAAATAATCAAACATAAAAAAGTATAAGGTACACAATCATATATAAGTGATTATATAAACTTTGTACGCGTTTTATAATTATACTTTTACAGTACTGTATCTACAAGAAACCACAATTGATCCTAAAACTATTAAGGTAAGTCTTAGTGTCGTTTTGCGCGGAGGAGCTCTAAATAAACCATGTAGTCAATATATATATATATATATATATATATATATATATATATATATATATATATATATATATATATATATAATTTGCTCGGATTTTAGTGTCATTATGAGTACATGGGTGCCTTTTATTTACCTTATATCCGTTTTATTAAACTTAAATGCTTAATTTGGTACTGCTTAATGGAACGAGGACCAATCTAGGAAATGACCCAATGAACCAAAATACGTATCTGCTAGGTTATAAGTACTGATTAAAGGATTGGGCTTGCGACTCATTGACAATGTCTCGCATATTACAATTTATTGCTTAATAAAATCATCTCAAATTTGATTCTCTAAATTAATGGAGTATGAAGAGAACTAGTATGAAAAAAGATGGACTAATATATAAGAAAAAAGACAAGTTTATAAAAAGATGGAGAAGATAAATTACAAGGAAGCAAAAATAAAATAAAAGAATAAAATATAACAGGTTTGAAAATTATAAGTCAACAGTTAACAATCTTTGGGAAGAAGATTAAGAAGAACAAATATTTTTCTTTAAATTCATTAAATAGGATTTTTTTTAAAAAAAAGTGTTTGACTGCAATTTAACAAAATCATCATTAAATGTTATTAAAATATTTTTTTAAGAACACAATTTTAATTTATATTCAAGACTTTTCAAGAAAAACATTTTGTGATAAGAAATCAAACAAAACTAATATATATATATATATATATATATATATATATATATATATATATGCACATATTTATAAATATAATATATATATATATAAAATATAATCTTCTCATTTTCAATATTAAAATGTGAAAAATGTAATGTAAACAATTAAAAAAACTAAATTGTAACCGAGTGATGTAGCAATTATTGCACTCCACATTCGGGAGGTCTCGGGTTTTATCCCAGGCCGACCAGGTATGGGTAGGACTCAGGCCTACCTTACCTGGTTACAAGATTTCCCCATAAATTATCTATTCCATTGTAAATTCCATACTTTGTTAAACATTGTCACGGATTAAATATTATTATTATATGTATTGCCGATCAACCAGAGTGAATCAATATTTATGAATAAGGTTTGCATAAACATAAATAAACAGAGTGGAATTGTTAATGAAATGTTACATGGCCTTTTTTAGCGAATTTCCCCTATAGGGAAGAAGCTATTACCGTAAGTCTCATGGTAAGACTTAAGCCCGAGACCATGATAACTTTTTATTTTGAGGTCCCCAGATGCCAAAAACACTATTCGTTCAAATTTATGTATATGTATATAAATATGTTATGTATGTTATATATTTGTATATATGTATATGTGTATGTATGTATATGTATATGTATATATGTGTAATATGACTCATTTTTTTATATATATGTGTGTCCATGAATGCGATAACTTGAGTAAAAAACGTCCGATTTCGATGAAATTTGGCTCGAATGTGTAAATAGACATTCATGACTTTAAGTTCGAAAACCAGAAAAATCGGGCCATGGGAAAGGGGTTTATGGGGTTTCAAAATTTTCCAAAAATCAGTTTTTTGCACTTTTCACCCTGAAAATTTTAAAAGACACAATTTTTGTTCCAACCATTTTTTAGAGCTTAAAAAAACAAATGATATAGTATTTTGAATCATGAACCCAGGTTAAGTGGTTGCGGAGAAAATCCAAAAAACGTGTTCAAAAAATCTTCCATGTTAATCTTATGGGAAAATGGTTTTTAGCGTTGCCTTAATTAATTTTAACGGAAACTTCACTTTTGCTTTTACCAATCAGTTTAGCTCTACAAAACAATCATTTTGGTGTTTAAATTGTGATTCTACGTCCAACCGTTGCCGAGATATTCAAAGTGCTTAACACAGTACGTTGTCCAATGTTATCCTTATGGAGAATATTTAAAATTTGATATCTTGATTATTTATGAACGTATATTGATGAAACATGGTATGTGGCTTCACCTAGTACTGGTATATTGATATTTGCACAACAAATTGATTTTTTGTTGATTATCCTCTTAGCAGCAAACCTGCAAAGTCATCCCTAATGTTATTCTTATGGAGAATACGTAAAGCTTTATATCTCCCTTAATTATGAAAATAAATCATTAAAAATTGATATGTAGTTTCACCTGGTTAAGTTATATTGGTAAATGCAACAAAAATTTGTATCTTCCTCGTTGCAGCAAACCTGCGTTCTCAGCCCTAATTGTGAATATATAGAATATATTCTTATATAGAATAAATAAAATGCTATATATCAGTTATTTATTTAAGTATTTTTATGAAACTTTGTAAGTGGCTTTATGTGGTAGTAAGAAATATATTCATGCATAGGAAATTCGAGTATGCAGGTTTGCTGCGACGGTCGTATTTAGTCTTATTGTCTAATAAAAAATAGTTTCAATGTTGAGAGTTATATACAAACAATCAGAATACGTCAGCTCAATAAATTTGTTTCCAGTTATTTTCGAGTAGTTGGAAAATGAACTATTTATGCAGGATAAAACATTATTGTTTTACTGATAGAAATGCTCATTTTACAACCAGGCCTCATGATAACAGGGAATGCAATTACGCATCCAATAGCATGCGTCGCTGAATGCATAACATGGGTGACAGACATCAAGCCACCAGTGTACACGAACATACCGGCCGGCCTATCTGCTGTAACAGGGCTGACGATCGTTATGCCTCATCAATCCCGTGCCCAAGCTTTACATTACGACTCTCATTTAATTTCAAGGTTTCCTTTTGAATTTCTACCCCTATAAGTAGTACTAGTAAATCCGTTGCTCGAAATCGAGCAAAATTTCGCTTTGGTGAGTATGAACTTTAACAATGTTATCATCTGTACTGCTAATTCAGTCCTTCTTGTCTCAGAGTATTAATAGATGGGCGTGTGACAATTCTGGTTTTTGGAATTCCAATTGTGTATGAATGTGCCGAATATTTTCCAAATAAATTATATGATACCTCATTCTTTTCCAAACTGATTATAATTTATTTTTTTACTTGATAATGGCTATTTTTCTTTGCTGTAAATACTCTCATGTCTAAAATGTGCCAACTCTCTATGTTCTGGGGTTTGGGCAATTTTAACAATTTTTGGGTAAAATGCCACTGTGAATAAGGAAGGTTTAATCAAATTTTTCACAAAATTAATGGCATGCTAATTTTGGTTCACGTGTTATGGAGGCTCTGAAAATAAGGTTGGGATAATTTATTATCTTCTAAGACGTTAATTCTGATTCTCAACTTGTCACATCTGACTGACTCATTCTGATAAAGATCTGCTTGAAGGATCTTTGGCGGTTTTCTAATAATCTTAGCTTATTATCTTAATTCTAAAATACAATCAAATATCTGCTAATTACGAATCCTTTGTTTTTATTTGTTGTACTCTTCCCATTTAAAATAAATATTTTCGTGATCGATGGCTTCTCCATCCCCCGTTCCTTATGATTATGTAGTCAGAAACAATTTGTATTCCCCGGTCTGCAAATGTTTTAGGTCTCTGCCATCTTAACATTCAAAATACTTACTCCAACTAGCTTGCACCTACTACTTGACTGACGAAGCTAAACGCATTAGAAGATAGCTGATAGCTCAATGCAGATACAGGCCTACCTCTGGTAATATTATACTTTAGGACTTCGCCCCACTGGTCTATAAATACACCAAGACTGAAACGATCAAGTTGATCAAGTTTGGTAGGGAAATAAATAATACACCAGAATCAAAGAAGACGTTCCCTCAATCCAAAGATCCTTTTGGACCCCTCCCCAATGACATTTAAAGTTATATTTACCATAACTAAAGTTGGAAAATGAACCATACTTTAGTATCAATTGTTGTTCTACTCCTTTTCCAAAACTCATATTGGGCTCCACCCCACTGGCTTTTAAAATCAAGATTACCACCTTCCACCTACTCCTGGACTTACTTATGGATCCGTAGTTCGGGTGGAAGGTAGCTAATATACTCAAAGCAGACATAGGCCTCCTCCTGATCAAAATATGATTCAGGGCTCCACCCCACTGGCCCTATTTCCATGTTAACTATCACAGTCAACTACAGAGCAGTAGAGCAGATGATCCTGAAATTCCATTCAAACCATGTCCTTCTCCCGTTCCAAAAGTTCTATGGAGCTCCGCCCCACTGGAATTTATACGTAGTTATGTTTAGTAACAATTGTATAATTCTGTAATGCTGTTGCTTGAGTTTGGTAGGAAGATAGGTTCATGAGAATATTGCATGCTTAAACGTTGTCAGAGTTAACCTCATGTGTGATGTGTGATTGACTGTGGGAGAATTAAATAAAAGTTAACAAAATATACTGGCAGATAGTTCGGGTACTGTTGCTTTGTCGAGGAACTATGTCGGGTAGTGAACGGCGTGGTTTTTGCAACTCCAAATCGGTACACGTAACACTTTTGATTCGCTTTTAGAAATAAAAGAACTCAAGCACAACACAATTGGAACCGGTTTAATTTAACACTTCAAATACTTTGATACATTTAATATTTAAATTCCAATAAATTAATAAAAATGTAAAGAAACATTAAACTTTATCAACATTGACAAACCACTTTTAAACTCACCATGTTTGCCAGGTCCTGTTTTCATTATAATTGTAAATAAACTATTTAAAATTAGAAAAAAATCATATGTTTTAAAAACACATAACTAATTGATTTTATTTAAATAATTGTCAATATATATTAAATTGTTCTCAACAGTGGTCATGGTTAAAAGAACGGTGTTAAAAAATGTATATGTTCGTTCCTCGCTTTGGAAGAGACCACCTTTGTGTCGATCTCCGTTGCTTGTTAATTGGTGGACGTGAGAATGGCACAATCACAGAGCGAGGCACTTTACAAATTAAACTGTTTATGAACCTTGGTAAAAAAACTGTCCCTCAGTAAATACTGCGATTCATCGATTGTATACCGAGTGAAGGATGAGAGTTTATGAGACGACATTTGTTTTTCAATGTCCCAATCTCAACTTTTAAAAGGGCATAATAAAACTGCTCACCCCTTAATCTTCTCCAACACACATTTTCATATTAACCGCTCAGTTCAAACGCTCAGAGGTCGGCTACATAAAGTATCTTTTAGAGAGGTGTATACCTCGTCCACCCATGTCTCACGCACGACAAAGGGTATGTGTGAAATCTCCAGAGAAGAACAACATGGCTCCCCATGTTGTTGTTTATTTCCTTTAGGGTATAAAATTTCAGCTCTACTGGTTGAGTAGTTGATGTGTGATGACAAACACGCTTTTATTAAAGACCAGTGGGCCAGAGTCTCTGATTATATTTGTATCTGGAGTAGGTAAATTTCTGCACTAAGCTATCAGCTATATTCATACTGAATTTCAGACCTATCAGTCCAGTAGTATGTGCAAGATGTGACTTTTTAAACGTATTCTTTTTGCTCATCTGTAACAAAAGGGGAACCACCATGCAAAATGCCACCAACACAACATTCAACTATAACTCTACTGATTCATGTTATTACTGTTTTTTCTGTATTTTAATGTATAACACCTACATAATCCTTGACAATTTGTTTTGTGTCTCGTTTTTTTTTAATTTTAGAGGAAGTGTGCAGGGGGTAAGAGATAAATGTGCATTTTTAAGCAAACCAGTTCTTAATAAAAGCAAATATTTGTTGCTGTAATTGTTTTATTTAAACCATTTTGTGTTTTGACAAACGAAAGGTATTTATGCCCTTCCCGCAACACGACATATTAAATATAATTCAGCCCACTAATAAAACCGGGTTTAAGCAGCATATTGAATGAAAAGCCAGAATAAAAGCCACTATAAAAACTTGTATGCAAGACATTTTGTTATTCGGATTTATTTTTCTAAATGCAAAAGGCTAAGTACGATATATTTAATTTTAATTTTGTGATTTAATTAGAAATTTCTTTTTATAATTGTATCAACAATATCCAGATTGGATCGGCGTCTTAAAGAGATATTAATATATTAAGCTATTAATGATATCAGATTGCGTGTTGTGCTTTTTTCATTCGATCGATTAATTGGTATTTTTATGAACCTTGAAACTATCAATAAAAAATCTTCAAAGATTAAACCTGAATATTGAACAATTTAATATTCAATGAGTAATTGCAAAGAATTTCAAAGATTAATTTTACAAACATTTGTAGCCATTTTTTATCTATAATTTATGTTTGACAACAAATAAACAAATTATGCAAAACTAAAATTATAAACAACTACAATACTACCGAACCGATGGAGAGCAATACCGGCTTACACGGGTCCAGATTAGACTCATCGAGCTTGAAGCTAATGCGGTCGCAGTCATAGCTTTGTCGAGGTTTTACGATTAGTGAACTAGCTCGTACCAAATTTTGTAACGACTTATTAGTATGTAACACCGAACTAATGTGTCTAGGCTCGAAATTTAATTACTATTTCTTAATAATACAGAATGAAAACAGTTAGCGTGTGTGTCTGGGTGATTCCGAAAACCACTCTTCAAAACTGCTCCCGGAACATACCACGTTATAAAGCCCAAAAAATGGTTAGATAATGTTTTGTCTTTCCCCAGAATTCAGGGTTCTTCTCTCACTTTCCGACGTCCAATTTTGACGTGTTATAGGTCTTTGAAGTTTTTTATAAAGCCGCACCTCTTGAATAATGCCCCACGTTCTTAAGTGATACCTCTTGGATTATACCCCAATCCTTCGGCCCTGGCAAAGTTGCAATGTTATTCTTTCCGTCTTGTTGCATGATTTTTGCCAATTTTCATTAATCCGTAATATTTTGATGCTTTTTTATGCCCCTGACCTTAGTATAAAACGTTGCCAGTGTGTGTGTTCGTGAAGTTCCAGCGGGCGGGGGAAGTCCCCCTGGCCCACTGTTATAGGGTGCTTGGACCATCTTCAGCCGTCGGATAGGGTTTCGGGTTAGGTTGGGTTTGGCAATACGGCAGGACCTTTTTCCTGCTTTCGTGCCAAAAATGGTAGTGGGTCGCGGTGTGTTTTACACTACAGCAGGTCTTTTTCTCTTTTCTTTGCACCTGCATTCGTGCGAAACGGAAAGTGGGGAGGATGAGTCACTATGGCTGGACTTTTTTGTTTTTCTGCCTACTTTCATGCTCGTAGGAGGCGGTGATGGGGGAGAGAGGGACACACTGCAATAGGACTTTTTTTATAATGATTGCCTGTCGGCAATTGAAGCTAGAGGAGAGGGTTTACATGAGGATTAGCGGTGGGAGTAGGAAGATGCGGGTTATGGGGCGAGGCTCGGGAGGTGATGGATTGTGAGGCTTAGGCAGTCAGTGAAGTACGGTTTTCCGGATCCGGGTATTGTGGATCTTTTGGAGATACAGAAGGCGGTGTCATCAGCAACGTTGCCATGTTATTGTTATGGATATAAGGGTACTCTATGTTATTTCAAAAAAGGCTCCTCAAAACCGCTCCAAAGACCAAACCATGTTGTAGAGGACCACAAAATTGTAAACACCTTTTTCCCCGCAGACTTCAGAGCTCCGCCCCTGTGGTCCTAGAAAGGTTTCTATGTTATTGTTATGAAAAAAGATTGTTCTTTGAGCGTCGACATGCAATTTTTAGATAATTAGAACTTTGATGTGTTCTACTCTCAAAGTAAAATTGTAGTATAGATAATATTTAATAAGGGGTGATCGCGTTGGGCCGGTACGGGGATAATTAATAGACGGGAAATTAACAGTGATTAGGAGGACAACATTTTGATTTGGCGGGATGGTTTTAGAAATGGGTTTAATGGGTTTTGTTAACAAAAGTAATCAAAATTAAAACTATTTGATACAGAACTAGGGATCTATATTAGCTATATATAGCATATATAGTAAAATGAACGCATTTACAGCGTATAAGAAACATATATTTATAAAGGGTGTTAAATAAACCTTCAGGACTTAGGATATGATTCTTCATACACAAATAACGAAAAATGTTGATGTGAATGGATGTCCTAAAACGCTTAGTTTTCCGTCTATCTACGTCTGTACGTGATTTTTACTTCCGCGTTATATCTTAGGAACATCTAAAGATATCAACTTTAAACTTGGTATATGTTTTACATCTAATAAGACCCATTTTGGTATGGAATATCAATTTTCTATTTTTTGTACCATTTCAAAATGGCAACAATTTTTGTTTTTCAAAACTAAATATCTTAAAAACCATAATGTTCAGGAAAAACCTGTAAGAATAAAAAAAGTTGTCTTTTTATCTAAAATAAATAATTTGAAGATTTTAACAATACGATCATAATTAACTGAGAAATCGTGATTATTATAAGTTAAAACATGATATTTTAGTCCAGAAATGGCAAACAAACTTATAAAAAACACAAACACTCACTTAAAACGGGTAACACAATTTGGTCTTATTAGATTTAATACATTTACTAAATTTAAAGTTTATATCCTTAGATGTTTCCAAGTCATAACGTATTAAGTAAAACATACTTACAGACAGATGGACAGAAAACTAAGCATTTTAGAACATACCTTCAGATGTACTTTTTTATTTATTTTCGTATGAGCAATCATACTTTATTTTTGTATGAGGAATCATACTTTATTTTTGTATGAGGAATCATACTTTATTTTTGTATGAGGAATCATAACCCACAAGAGCTGAACGTTTTTATATCGCCCTCTACATAAATTGACAATGAACGTTGAATGTAGCTTAATATTAATTAATCTCTTATAATTAATATTTCTCATATTAATATTAATAATTCTAGTCTAAGTTAAGTTTGCAAACTTAGTAAAAAATTAATAAATTTACTCATCACTAGAGTCTTCCCTAACAGATTCCAAAGACTTGATAATTTACCACTAAAAGTACAGAAAAGGGAAGCATTTTCAGTTGGTATTCATATTAAATTCATTACTTCCTGCGGGAGTTCTTTAACTGTTTTTCTCGGTACCTGCCGATAACTAATAATTACAGGGTCTAAAGTTACCAATAACATTGATAATAAGTCCCTATTTTTTGCAATTCGTTACCGCATTCGAGTATTACATTCTCGAAAAATTCTACAGTCTTCGTGACGAGCACCTTTGCCCTTCTCTGAAAACTGCCCTATGGGCAAAATCGATGTTTTACTTACCTCAGTATCGTACAAAAGTATGTTATGCACAGTAGCGGGCATATCACACCATGAATATAGGTCTTTATAGTACAGGTTTCTTGTATCATGTGCAAATTTTTCAAAGCTAACTAAAGAAATGTTATAACCAGAAGACAAAGCTCTTAAGAGGAAGCTTAGATTCTTAATAAGCCTAACATCTACAGCTGTAGGCCTAATATCAGCACTAGTTTCAGTGTTAAAAAATCATTTCGTATTACCGTCATTAATGGAGTCAAACCATACGTACCTTGGTTTGGGTAATCTACATTAAGGTCAAAACCCAGGTAAGATAGCTAGATGTTAAGTTAGATATTCTGTAACAAAGATCTTTATAACAAATTTTATTTGTACTTAATAATATTTTTACGAGATTCAATATATTTTTATTTCACTTTAAACTTAGAGTTTAACCAAAAAAATAGTGATATAAACATCAAAATAAATAGCAATTGTTAACTGTATTAACTTAACGATTAAAATTAACATTTATATAAAAATAAGCATGTATCTTAAATAAATTCACAACAAAATTGAAGTGCACTGAATCGCAACTAAACTATTAATGAATCAAAAAGAGATACCCCAAGGTATATTTTAAGCAAAAAATTAGCCCGGGTACCCGAGGGTAACATTAGTTACGTATCTTCAAACTTAAAAAATACTGTACAATTTTATATTTATAAATTGTTTTTCACTTTAATCTGCATCCAACATTAATGATCGATATGATTCAACCAAATACTCAAATTTTTATGGCATTGAAGACTACTGTGTAAATATACATTTGAAAGCTGTGTATTTATACATAAATAATAATATGAAGGTTATAATGGTTGTATCGATTTCGTAACAAGTAATATTGTTACGGCTATTACCAATAAGTAATAATTTTGACTCGCTCATTTATGTATACCAATGATATTTTGACAAAGTAATTTCATAGATTAAGCATACTCCTTAGGAGATATTTCATCGGCAAGTTAACAGACGAAGACGGGTGAACAGTGGTGTGCTCCTGCGAGATTTTAAGGAGTATGCCTAATCTATGGTAATATCTATAATCATAATCTCAAAGCAGTTCCTAATCAAACTTAACAGTTAGTTTGCTCCAAATAAAAGAGGAGTTTTGTCCCCCTAATCTCCACTGCTTGGGTTACTTTGCGGCGGTCGGCCGGCTATTTAATGAGTAAAACCTTGCTAGCCAATGAAATCACACACAATGCTACACTTGAATCGTCATTGGCTACTGTAAAGTTCATTGAAATTGTAACCAATACTCTGATGACTAACAATATCTATTAAATAACATCCAATTTAATTAAATATAATAATGTAGTATTTGTGTAACAAGTGTATTAACATTGACAGATAAACTACACAATAAACACGAATAATCCAAAGATTTATTCTGTGATATTTCAGTTTGCCGTTTTAACGATATTGGTAGGCCTGATGCTCAGCGCTGTCACCAAATGAATGAAGACGCCTCGATCGCAAGGTGCCAGTAGCGAGCCCGCTCTGATTGGTCGAACCGTTTTTGCACCGGCTGGAGACTACAGCCGGCCGACCGCCATACCGGCCGAATGGCGCGCCCCATTTAATAATTGTAATAATGTATTTATCTCGATTATGGAACACAGTAGAACTGTGATCCAAGTTTTGTTATATTCAACTAACCAAAAATAAAAAAGTTAATAAAATTAGCAGTTTGTTTGTTAGTGAGCGTGCAATAGTTCAGTTATTGGGTGCTTTAGGCAGATTCTAAGAATTTCCAGGCAGTGAGGGGTGTCTTCCGTCATCTAAACGTTTGGCCGCACTTCGAGCGCACATTTCTTTATAAAAAAATCATACGATAGTTCATCCTCTGGAGAAGCTCGCCTGAAAGGAGGATAACTAATGCTTGCGGAACGAGCCACTACGTTCGTGAACGATTTTACGTCTAACTCAGTCTCCAAGCTTTGTTATTTCATCAAAGTTGTATCGGCTTAAAGACTTCTGATACAACCTCTTCCCTTCGCAACAGTAATGTACAAAAGAGATTAATATAAAAAATATCCGTTATCACAATCCATACTTTTAAACCTTCATTTTTCTGTATTTCAGCTCAGGTTTTTTATTTAAGCCAGCTTTTCCAATACCATAAAATTCTTATACAAAAAATATGTTATAATAATAACAAATCATTAGTTAAATTATTATTTTAATTCTGTCATCGCCACATTCCAAACTCCTTCTTACTTATACGATTAAATGCGTTGTGGATCAGATCACACCCGTTCAGCTTGTATAACGGGAGGGGGTATAGTCTAATGTGATTCCAACAAAATCATTTTTCCTTAGGTCAATCGATTATAAACATTGTTATCAAAATCTATATTCAGGCTTCTTCAAAACTAAAGGTCATGAGTTCGAATTTCAAAATGTTTTTATATAAACTCTTAGGTTTATTTATTTGCAAATCATACATCAATTTAAAGGACTTATCAAAGGAAAGGTTTTCTTCAGAATTCATTTATTTTTTCCGTTTAAAAATAGCAATCATTGTTGTGATAGGTATTGATATTTATGGAATATTCTGTATATGCTTAACTACTTAAACTATCTCTTTTACAATTTAAATTTCTCACTCGTGATAACTTTAGGTCTACTCTCAAATGTTACATGGCAGTATTATTTCAATACAAAAATTGCCTTCGTAAATTATTGTTTATGCTTATATTTTAAAAATTAAAATTGTAATATATTTCAAGAACACACCATAGTAAAGGTCTTATAACTCCAAAACACTTTTTAATGTCCACCAACCTCGCATTTAAGTTTTTTTTCAATCAGCAATACTCATTACCAATGTTATTCTTATGGTGAATAATTAAAATCGCTTATATATGAATATATTTTTATGAAAATTGATATGCGGCTTTATGTGGTATTAAGACATATATTATGCATTGGAAGTTCGCTGAGTACGCAGGTTTGCTGTGACGGGGGTATTTTTTTCTGATTGCAAAAAAACTAAACGAGATACAAAGTTGTGTGGGTTAGAAATTTTCTAGTATTTAAAAAATCTTTAAAGTAGTATGCTTTTTGACATTTATGTTATTTGACTTATTAGTGAATTTCCCCTAATGGAAAGAAACCTATACCGTATATAGGAGGGTAAAACTTAAGCTCGAGACGTTGACAACCTTTTGGTTGTAAACTGTATTAGAATTGCCCACACGCAGCTTGCGCATTGAAACACGTGATTTGAGTTAGTGGAACACGTCGCTGTAAGATGGTCCCTCAGTCCCTCCAGGACTTTGACAAATAAATAAGTGAGAATCGCCAATAAAACCAGCGTTCTCAGCTCTGATTGATAATTAATGGAGCTCTAATGGTTATTCTTATCCGGAAAAAATAAAACTGTTACCTTCCATTTGTAGTCGTATTGATCAAACTTGGTATAGTGCTTCATCTATTGTGGTCCATTGATATTTTCATAAAACTAATGTTTTAGCCTCTATTTTTAGCCCCTGTTGCAATTGTGGGCTTATAAACCTTCTAAAAACAATTCAATTAGTTCAATCGAAATAGATTTACACGATTAAGTATATCAGTAGGTTATTAATTTATTATTGCTAAAAAAGTCCTTATCATCATAAGTTGTTTTGAAAGCAACCTAAAGTTTAAAAACTTCTTATGCTTTAAAGTATTGTTTAATTGTGTACATTTAAATCCAATTAACATACACAGGTATCGAGCAAATTCACTAGTGAAAACTGAACCATTAAATAACAAATATATCCTATAGTTGGTATGTTTCTCATAGAGTGAATTCATACCTAACGATTTGGACGAAAAAATAGTTTGAAAATTATTACTATACATATACAGTAGTAGATTCATTTTATAAAACATTAATAGTGTGAAGAACCATAGGAAGTAACATGTACATATACAACAGGATCAGGGAGAAACTGATCCTCCGATGAAACAGTTAATGACGCCGTTGTCAGACGCTTTGTTTGTATGCGAGCGTCACAACTGTGTTGTTGTTGGCATAATTGCATTTCCAATATAGTGCACACGGCTCATCAATGCATTACTTCTAGAACTCTTGATTTTGCTGCCAGCTCTAAAATTAACGTGCAAAATCACATTTTTATAGAATTCATTATTTTATAAAAAATTATATGGAATCAAAGACATAATATTTCTTACACACCTCCTGGTTTAAATACCATACAATACAATTGAAACCCTTCAAGTAATAAAATAAACGAGTAGTTAAACACTATCGGTTTGTTCGAGTATTAATAGTCTTAGTCATTACAGAATGAATTGGGTATCATTGATCGCTGCTTGTTTAATTTCGGGACAGATTTAAAAGCACAAAGCAACTGCAATATCTAAACTGTATTATTTTTGATCACACCAGTTGTAAGCTTTTTTAGCAAATTTGCCATTAAGAAAGACTTTATTATAAATTGTTTTACCTTATTATATATATGAGGTGAAAAATGTGTTTACTATCATACTGATATACGTTGCTTCTCTCTTAACTACCTCTTAAAAATGCCGAATATCTGCAATTAAACCTTGTACGTATTATAAACTAGAATGGCCTGACGTGATTGCTGTTATAATTCAGTTGTAGGTTCGGTAAATCAGAGTTAGAACAATCACATTCCGAGCTACACATAACTCAAGACACGGACACCTATGTGCATGTGATATACGACTGAGGCAACATATCATGCGTAGACGAAAAATATGACACCTTGTAACTGCGCATAATGAATGTACAAATAATCATGCTTAATTATTACACCTAACATTTGTGTAGTAGTTTTATGTATTTAAAATTATGGTACAAGTATTCATGTATGTCATCTATTTAAATTCATGACAGATTATCATGTATTAAATGATAAAGGACTTGTATTACACATTTAAATTTGTCATCACTGATTGCTAAAATGGATTCAAAGGACGTTTAATTTTGTATTATTATAACATTTAGGGCATCTTAGTTCCTGTGAAAGAAGAGCTGCCTTTCAATTTTTAATTTTAATTCTGTACAAGTCTATGGAATTACCAGCAATTTCAAATACGAGTGCCTCTTGTGTCAAATAAATTGAATATATCAAATGTTTTGCCTCTTTACCATTATACCCCACTTATTCATTAGCTTTTATTTCAGACCTATTTGAAACTAATTTTACCTTGAAAAGATAAGTTATTAATAAGTTAAGAAACATGAAAACTTCACTAATTAAAGTATATGAGTAAGAAAATGGGGTGACAGTGCATAACAAAACACAACAAAAACAAAAGGCAACAAACATAACAAAATTAAAGGCCAAACAATTATTTAACTATGCATCATTTTAAATTAATCTTATTCATTAGTAATCCCTTACGACAATTCTTCTTATTCTTAACAGTTGTAATTTTCGATTTAAATAACCCACTCCAAAATCGAGGAAACTATTCTAGACCTAAGTCTCTATAATTCCCTACTCTAGTTTATGAATTGCATATGGTTGTTATACGTTGTTTTGGTGACATATTATTTTATTGGTGGAAAAAATATTGGTTTCGCTGATAAAAAGTGTTTCCCTGTTGAAAGGTTTCAACGAATATTAATTGGAATATAGTTAATATTATCTAATTAATGTTAAATGATTTGAAGAAAAAAATTAAATTGACGAATAACTGACAAATAACCCAAGTAAGAACCCATTTCGGCTCATCTTTGGTTAACAAATTAGATTAAGGGGCAATACCTTCCCTTAGTTCCCCTAAGTTAATACATACATCTAAAATAGATAACAATAGCTAAGCCGAGATGACTGTTGGAGTGATGACTGAAGGGAGTGTGTTATTTTAAATTTAGTCTGTAGGAAGGGGTAGCAGGATGGCATTACAAACGGAGACATAAATCAGACCCGATGAATGTACCGCATCGCGCGTGTGTGCTGGGAATGCAATTACCCTGAGAACAACCTGATACGTCACACTCAGAAAACATGTGCAGTGCGGTGACAACTGGCTAGTTAGCTCTAGCGCCCTGCGAATAGTATTGATATAATGATATGTCTGAATAACTATGTGATGTCCTTAGTAGAAGTTTGTGAATTGAATAAAACAATGTATGTATTAAAACTTGTTTGTTAATTTCTAATTTCAGTTGTGAATTAACATGATATTTCTGATAACCGAACCATTGCTTGTTCTTCCAATTTTGATGACATTAGTATGGTTATATAACACAACATTTATTCTCATTGTAATCCGATTTTTAAATTTATTCATGATACGTAAAATAATAAAATCTCTGTATTAAAAATTAAATTTCTAATCGTTATTGTGAAGACCTGAAGTAATTTAGGACTAGTTAAAATATGTATTCACTAGTATAAAGTACGATCTTTCGATGAAATATTTCATTTTTGTAGCCGTTCCGCGGATCCTGATTTTGAATCTATAGATTATTTGTATTTTAGTTTTTTATTTTTTCATTTAAATTCTTCAATCGATGTAACTTTGATGCGTTTGGTGAGAAGGCAGTTTAAAGATTAAGAGAAAGAGTTACTACTTGAACCATGGGGTATTTATTTCGTATTCATAGTCATGAAATTAAGTTGAGGAGAACCTCTCTGAGACGGGGAAAAACTAGTGAGACATTGTTCAAGTCTTTACATTTAAGTAATGAGATAGAAGCAACGTATATCAGTATGATAGTAAGCAAATTTTTCACCTCATATATATATAATAAGGTAAAACGATTTATAATAAAGTCTTTCTTAATGGCAAATTTGCTAAAAAAGCTTACAACTGGTGTGATAAAAAAAATACAGTTTAGATATTGCAGTTGCTTTGTGCTTTTAAATCTGTCCCGAAATTAAACAAGCAGCGATCAATGATACCCAATTCATTCTGTAATGACTAAGACTATTAATACTCGAACAAACCGATAGTGTTTAACTACTCGTTTATTTTATTACTTGAAGGGTAAACAACTTTTTTATTAGCATATTAGTGTTGTTATTACTTACAGGATGTAATAAAAGACGTCTTACAACACTTAAGATATATTTACACTTATACTGATTCACATACAGACGGTAAACATATATAAAGGATGGTACTAGGCTATCGATTTCGACCAGTCACACCAGTCATCATCAGGCCAATGAGAGAACTGACAGAATCAAAATGGCGTCCTTGCTTATATCCTATTGGCTACCGGAAGTTCCGTATACAGGTTCCTAAATGTGCCACCAGAGTCAAAGTTAACTTGTTCGTTAATCAATTTATCTCTATTTTTACATTTTTCTTTAAATATAAACAATTCTTCCCATGCATTCATTTCATTTCCTTTTTTACAATTTTTGAGGATGCTGAGGTTTTCTTCTATTTTCCCTATAGTGTGGCCATTTTCTAAAAGATGTTTTGCTACATTTGATCTTTCGGGTTTCCTGTTCTTCCAAGCTGATACATGGTTCTTAAATCTTTTAATACAATTAACAGTTTGACCAATATAAAAGTGATCACAATTGTTACAATTAATTTTGTAAATGCCGGGCATGTCGAATTTGTTACAATCTTCTATCTTGGGATTTAGAATTTTGTTCATGGTGTTTTGCGTTCTGTAGGCTATATTAACTCCATATTTCTTGAATCGATTTGCGACCTTTTGTATCTTAGTTCCTGTGAAGCTGAATGTTGCAAAATTACTTGATATTTCTTTTCTTCCGTCTAACGTTGTTATTCTACGCAATTTTCCAGCAAAATCAAGAGTTCTAGAAGTAATGCATTGATGAGCCGTGTGCACTATATTGGAAATGCAATTATGCCAACAACAACACAGTTGTGACGCTCGCATACAAACAAAGCGTCTGACAACGGCGTCATTAACTGTTTCATCGGAGGATCAGTTTCTCCCTGATCCTGTTGTATATGTACATGTTACTTCCTATGGTTCTTCACACTATTAATGTTTTATAAAATGAATCTACTACTGTATATGTATAGTAATAATTTTCAAACTATTTTTTTGTCCAAATCGTTAGGTATGAATTCACTCTATGGGAAACATACCAACTATAGGATATATTTGTTATTTAATGGTTCAGTTTTCACTAGTGAATTTGCTCGATACCTGTGCATGTTAATTGGATTTAAATGTACACAATTAAACAATTCTTTAAAGCATACGAAGTTTTTAAACTTTAGGTTGCTTTCAAAACAACTTATATCGATAAGGACTTTTTTAGCAATAATAAATTAATAACCTACTGATATACTTAATCGTGTAAATCTATTTCGATTGAACTAATTGAATTGTTTTTAGAAGGTTTATAAGCACACAATTGCAATAGGGGCTAAAAATAGAGGCTAAAACATTAGTTTTATGAAAATATCAATGGACCACAACAGATGAAGCACTATACCAAGTTTGATCAGTACGACTACAAATGGAAGGTAACAGTTTTATTTTTTCCGGATAAGAATAACCATTAGAGCTCCATTGATTACCAATCAGAGCTGAGAACGCTGGTTTTATTGGCGATTCTCACTTATTTATTTGTCAAAGTCCTGGAGGGACTGAGGGACCATCTTACAGCGACGTGTTCCACTAACTCAAATCACGTGTTTCAATGCGCAAGCTGCGTGTGGGCAGTTCTAATACAGTTTACAACCAAAAGGTTGTCAACGTCTCGGGCTTAAGTTTTACCATCCTATATACGGTATAGGTTTCTTTCCTATAGGGGAAATTCACTAATAAGTCAAATAACATAGATGTCAAAAAGCATACTACTTTAAAGATTTTTTAAATACTAGAAAATTTCTAACCCACACAACTTTGTATCTCGTTTAGTTTTTTTGCAATCAGCAAAAAATACCCCCGTCACAGCAAACCTGCGTACTCAGCAAACTTCCAATGCATAATATATGTCTTAATACCACATAAAGCCGTATACCAAGTTTCATAAAAATATATTCATATATAAGCGATTTTAGTTATTCCCCATAAGAATAACATTGGTAATGAGTATTGCTGATTGAAAAAAAACTTAAATGCGAGGTTGGTGGACATTAAAAAGTGTTTTGGAGTTGTAAGACCTTTACTATGGTGTGTTCTTGAAATATATTATTATTTTAGTTTTTAAAATATAAGCATAAACAATAATTTTACGAAGGCAATTTTTGTTTTGAAATAATACTGCCATGTAACATTTGAGAGTAGACCTGAAGTTATCACGAGTGAGAAATTTAAATTGTAAAAGAGATACGTTTAATTAGTTAAGCATATACAGAATATTCCATAAATATCAATACCTATCACAACAATGATTGCCATTTTTAAACGGACAAAATAAATTAATTCTGAATAAAACTTTTATTTTGATAAGTCCTTTAAATTGATGTATGATTTGCAAATAATTAAACCTAAGAGTTTATATAAAAACATTTTGAAATTCGAACTCATGACCTTTAGTTTTGAAGAAGCCTGAATATAGATTTTGATAACAATGTTTATAATCGATTGACCTAAGGAAAAATGATTTTGTTGGAATCACATTAGACTATACTCCCTCCTGCTATACAAGCTGAACGGGTGTGATCTGATCCACAAGCATTTAATCGTATTAGTAAGAAGGAGTTTGGAATGTGGCGATGACGGAATTAAAATAATAATTTAACTAATGATTTGTTATTATTATAACATATTTTTTGTATAAGAATTTTATGGTATTGGAAAAGCTGGCTTAAATAAAAAACCTGAGCTGAAATACAGAAAAATGAAGGTTTAAAAGTATGGATTGTGATAACGGATATTTTTTATATTAATCTCTTTTGTACATTACTGTTGCGAAGGGAAGAGGTTGTATCAGAAGTCTTTAAGCCGATACAACTTTGATGAAATAACAAAGCTTGGAGAGAAACCAAACTGAGTTAGACGTAAAATCGTTCACGAACGTAGTGGCTCGTTCCGCATGCATTAGTTATCCTCCTTTCAGGCGAGCTTCTCCAGAGGATGAACTATCGTATGATTTTTTTATAAAGAAATGTGCGCTGGAAGTGCGGCCAAACGTTTAGATGACGGGAGACACCCCTCACTGCCTGGAAATTCTTAGAATCTGCCTAAAGCACCCAATAACTGAACTATTGCACGCACACTAACAAACAAACTGCTAATTTTATTAACTTTTTTATTTTTGGTTAGTCGAATATAACAAAACTTGGATCACAGTTCTACTGTGTTCCATAATCGAGATAAATACATTATTACAATTATTAAATGGGGCGCGCCCAGTGGCGGATTTAGGGGGGGCTATAGGGGCTGTAGCCCAGGGCGGCAAGTTTTTAGGGGCGGCAAATTTACAGAAAATTAATAAGTTGTTTACAAAAGAAATGTTGAAACGGGGAACATTTTGACGAAAACTGATTACAATGACGGTGTGCCGCCCATTTAAAGGTAAAGGTACTAACTGAGACTAATGTATGTAATTTAATATAACCCTCACACTGCAGTTCCTCAAAGCAGTCATAATGCATTTGTCATTCATCCGTACTAGCGACAACACGATTACGCTACAGAGAAGAGCGGTAAGCCACGAACTACATCAGGCACTGCGCCACTATGACTACTTCCAACCATAGATTAAACATACTCCTTGTGGTATTCCTAATCTATGGTCCAACTCACGGGCTTCCAATTTCACCTATACATTCGCATAGCATTACAATTATTTGTTACACAATATCAATAATGACCAAGGCACACGGATGAGAAATATTGCAACAATCGAATTTGAGATGACAATAACAAAATTTAACTACAATGATATTGTCGTTTCATTTTCAAACTCAAGGTAACAAAGAAAGTTATTTCAGCCGTCTTGCCGTCTTATACTTACCATCAAAGACTACCACACATAATCGTTCATTTTGGAGGTTTTTTTTTTTTAAACAAAACATCTGACCAAAAACAAATAAAGAGTAACATAATTGAAGTGATAATTTGAAGTCTTTAAATTAATATCTTGTCGCATTTTAGGCGAATCATGATGGTAAACTTAACTTTATAATCTTAAGACATATTTTATATGTAATTTTATTGTTTATCTCAAAGCAAAGTTATGATTTGAGTTAAATGAAAACACCCTTTAATTATAGCTTTGGAGATAGTGTTGAAAACAAGCCGCCTTGTACGTAGAATGACACCGTCCCACCAACAAGTTGACACCACAATAGGACAAAATACCAAATATGACGGCACGCTAAATGAAGGTTATTTGTCAGAGAGTAGTGACTCCTGTAGTATTATATTTTAATTCATTGGATCTACAACATCATGGAGGTGAAACTAGAAGAAGTGTTTGAAAATGTGTAGAGTTTTATGAAGATTAGGAATACATCAATTAATTTTATATTTGGATCGTCTAAAACATATAAACAATTCTTTGTATAAATGTAAAAATTACAAAATGACTGAAAAACTGTATTAAAAAGCGCTAACTCAGGATTAAAATAGTCCGAATTTTGAGGCTAATGGTCCGAACGCTACAGTGTCATCATATCTTATTTATAGGTTATTTATTATAATTTTCAGTAGTCAATGCGTTGGTGTAAAAATTAATGTTTTTATTAAGTAAAAGAAGGGATTTTTAGGCCTTTTTTGAAGGATTTTCTTGTTATTAAAAGTAGCACTAGCACTGCTTTACTGCTTTTAACACCAACAATTGTCTCTAGGGCTGATTGTCATTGGAGTAGGTTATATTGAATATTAAACTGTGTTAATGTAAATCAAGTCAGTTGTACATTATTTTACCTGATTTTTCAACTAGGAAATAAAAAAAATTCTTACACTTATTCATTCAGTTAATTCGTAACTTCTTTAGGTACTATCACAAAATAACCAAACAAGATATATATAACATGTGGGTAAACCTGGGCGGCGAAAAGGACAAAGATTATATAGCGGGGGGGGGGGCGGCAAATTTCCTAATAGCCCTTAGGCGGCAATTGCTTAAATCCGCCACTGGGCGCGCCATTCGGCCGGTATGGCGGTCGGCCGGCTGTAGTCTCCAGCCGGTGCCAAAACGGTTCGACCAATCAGAGCGGGCTCGCTACGGGCACCTTGCGATCGAGGCGTCTTCATTCATTTGGTGACAGTGCTGAGCATCAGGCCTACCAATATCGTTAAAACGGCAAACTGAAATATCACAGAATAAATCTTTGGATTATTCGTGTTTATTGTGTAGTTTATCTGTCAATGTTAATAAAGTTGTTACACATGTACTAAATTAGTATATTTAATTAAATTGGATATTATTTAATAGATATTGTTAGTCAGCAGAGTATTGGTTACAATTTCAATGAACTTTACAGTAGCCAATGACGATTCAAGTGTAGCATTGTGTGTGATTTCATTGGCTAGCAAGGTTTTACTCATTAAATAGCCGGCCAACCGCCGCAAAGTAACCCAAGCAGTGGAGATTAGGGGGACAAAACTCCTCTTTTATTTGGAGCAAACTAACTGTTGAGTTTGATTAGGAACTGCTTTGAGATTATGATTATAGAAATTACCATAGATTAGGCATACTCCTTAAAATCTCGCAGGAGCACACCACGATTCACCCGTCTTCGTCTGTTAACTTGCTGATGAAATATCTCCTAAGGAGTATGCTTAATCTATGAAATTACTTTGTCAAAATATCATTGGTAAACATAAATGAGCGAGTCAAAATTATTACTTATTGGTAATAGCCGTAACAATATTACTTGTTACGAAATCGATACAACCATTACAACCTTCATATTATTATTTACGTATAAATACACAGCTTTAAAATGTATATTTACACAGTAGTCTTCAATGCCATAACAATTTGAGTATTTGGTTGAATCATATCGATCATTAATGTTGGATGCAGATTAAAGTGAAAAACAATTTATAAATATAAAATTGTACAGTATTTTTAAAGTTTGAAGATACGTAACTAATGTTGCCCTCGGGTAACCGGGCTAATTTTTTGCTTAAAATATACCTTGGGGTATCTCCTTTTGATTCATTAATAGTTTAGTTGCGACTTCAGTGCACTTCAATTTTGTTGTGAATTTATTTAAGATACATGCTTATTTTTATATAAACGTTAATTTTAATCGTTAAGTTAATACAGTTAACAATTGCTATTTATTTTGATGTTTATATCACTATTTTTTTGGTTAAACTCTAAGATTAAAGTGAAATAAAAATATATTGAATCTCGTAAAAATATTATGAAGAACAAATAAAAAATTATAAAGCTCTTTGTCACAGAATATCTAACTTAACATCTAGCTATCTTACCTGGGTTTTGACCTTAATGTAGATTAGCCAAAACCAAGGTATGTTTGGTTTGACTCCATTAATGACGGTAATACGAAATGATTTTTTAACACTGAAACTAGTGCTTATATTAGGCCTACAGCTGTAGATGTTAGGCTTATTAAGAATCTAAGCTTCCTCTTAAGAGCTTTGACTTCTGGTTATAACATTTCTTTAGTTAGCTTTAAAAAATTGGCACATGATACAAGAAACCTGTACTATAAAGACCTATATTCATGGTGTGATATGCCCGCTACTGTGCATAACATACTTTTGTACGATACTGAGGTAAGTAAAACATCGATTTTGCCCATAGGGCAGTTTTCAGAGAAGGGCAAAGGTGCTCGTCACGAAGACTGTAGAAGTTTTCGGGAATGTAATACTCGAATACGGTAAAGAAATTGCAAAAAATAGGGACTTATTATCAATGTTATTGGTAACTTTAGACCCTGTATTTATTAGTTATCAGCAGGTACCGAGAAAAACAGTTAAAGAAATCCCGCAGGAAGTAATGAATTTAATATGAATACCAACTGAAAATGCTTCTCTTTTCTGTACTTTTAGTGGTAAATTATCAAGTCTTTGGAATCTGTTAGGGAAGACTCTAGTGATGAGTAAATTTATTAATTTTTTACTAAGTTTGCAAACTTAACTTAGACTAGAATTAATAATATTAATATGAGAAATATTAATTATAAGAGGTTAATTAATATTAAGCTGCTTTCAACGTTCATTGTCAATTTATGTACAGGGCGATATAAAAATGTTCAGGACTTGTGGATAATGATTCCTCATACAAAAATAAAGTATGATTCCTCATACAAAAATAAATAAAAAAGTACATCTGAAGGTATGTTCTAAAATGCTTAGTTTTCTGTCCATCTGTCTGTAAGTGTGTTTTACTTAATACGTTATGACTTGGAAACATCTAAAGATATAAACTTTAAACTTAGTAAATGTTTTAAATCTAATAAGACCCAATTTGTGTTACCCGTTTTAAGTGAGTGTTTGTGTTTTTTATAAGTTGTTATGCCATTTCTTGACTAAAATATCATGTTTTAACTTATAATAATCACGATTTCTCAGTTAATTATGATCGTATTGTTAAAATCTTCATATTATTTATTTTAGATAAAAAGACAATTTTTTTTATTCTTACAGGGTTTTCCTTAACATTATGGTTTTTAAGATATTTAGTTTTGAAAAACAAAAATGGTTGCCATTTTGAAATGATACAACAAATAGAAAATTGATATTCCATACCAAAATGGGTCTTATTAGATGTAATAAATGTACCAAGTTTGAAGTTTATATCTTTAGGTATTCCTAATATATAACTCGGAAGTAAAAATCACGTACAGACAGATAGACGGAAAACTAAGCGTTTTAGGACATACTTTCACATCAACATTTTTATTTATTTGTGTATGAAGAATCATATCCTAAGTCCTGAAGGTTTATTTAACATCCTTTATAAATATATGTTTCTTATACTCTATAAATGTGTTCATTTTACTATATATGCTATACAGTGTGATTGAAAAGTCCCGGAACGGTGTAATATATTTTTTACCATTATAGATAAAGTAATAAGACTTGGTATATCAAAAACAGCCATAAATGTCTACTCTTTTAAGCTATTATCACTTTTTTATCCCTTAAGGGGGACGGCCCACGAGGAGTCAAACAAAATTCTTAAATAGCAGCATAGGTCGAGTTTGGTATAAAATTAAAGGTCTTATTTAGTAGAACACATTGCCACAAACCGGACCTCGAAAGGTCCACTCTAACCAAAATGGCGGCGTTTTAAAGTTATTCGTCATTTATCCAAAGAGGGAAAACAGCTGATACTGTTTAAATAGGAAGTAAACAGTATGACCAAATTTGACAACAATCATCACAACAATGGAATTTCCGGGCTAGTGTATTAGTCTTGAAAACTTATTAGTGTTTACATCTTTTCTATTCAGTGAAATTTGTTGTTGTCATTCCTGCTGAAATTCCAACCGTAGGTTCATAACTGTCTATCTTATCATTTTGAGGGTAGAATGCGTTTAGACAGGAAACTTCATTTTCCTCATTAGATGTTACAAAGTCGACCTTTGTGAAAACGAGTTAAGATTTGTACAGTGTAAATTTGGTTTTAACTTACTTGTTAACAGTGACTAGTTGTGTATCTTGTGATAGGGATGTCTCTGATTGAGACTGAGAGAATAAACCTGCTTATGATGAGGGGGTATGGTGACCATGTAAGATCATATGAAGAAGTTGTACATTTATTTAATGACAGATTTACGGGCAGGCCACCAATATCAAAGACTACCGTTTGTAGAACAGTTCAACTTTTTGTAGATACCGGCAATGTTAAAGACCGTCCAAGAAGTGGTAGACCTTTATCTGCTACTAATTAAGATACATCCATAGAAGTATTACAAAGTTTCGACGAAGAGCAACACATATCAACAAGAACTGCAGCAACGTATCACGGAATAAGCCAGTTTTCAGTGTTAAAAGTTTTAAAACAAAACCACTATCATCCTTATAAGGTAAGATTGGTTTCGAAAGACGATTTTGACAGAAGAGTCAAATTTTGTGAGACAACGATGGCTAGGTATGTACAAGAACCAAATTTCTTAGCAAAAGTTGTATTTTCAGACGAAGCTACCTTTACACTTCATGGGGATGTAAGTAGGTATAACTGTCATTATTGGAGCAACGACAATCCTCACTAGATGAGAGAAAGCCATACCCAGAAATCCCAAAAAGTTAATGTGTGGGCTGGGATAGTTGGCAATCGTATTGTTGGACCTTTCATAATCAATGGAAATTTAAATGGGGTTTCATAAGAATTGATGTTGAGAGAAACCATTATACCGGCTTTACGTGCTGTGTTGGGTTGAAGTTATAACACAGTATGGTTTCAACAGGGTGGTGCACCACCTCATTATGTTTTACAAGTACGAGCGCTGCTTGACAGAGAGTTTCGCAGTCGTTGAATAGGTCGTAGGGGAGCAATAGAGTGGCCACCTAGATCACCTGATCTAAATCCTCTTGACTTCTTTTTATGGGGTTATTTAAAACAAAGGGTTCTTATAACTAAGCCTGCCAACACAGAAGAAATAATGAACCGCATCACAGAAGAAACTCGTCAAATACCTCCTGAGATGATTTAAATACCCCCGTCACAGCAAACCTGCATACTCAGCGAATTTCCAATGAATTATAACATAACACACTAAGCCACTTAACAGGATTCATAAGAAATATATTCACAAACAAGCGATATTTAAAATATTAATTATTCTCCATAAGAATAACATTGGGGATGAGTACGCAGGTTTGCTGCAACAAGGAACACAAAATAATGGTGTTTTATGCAAAATATCAATAGAACTCAGCTAAGTGAAGTCACATACCAAGTTTCATCCATATGCATTCATAAATAAGCGATATATAACACTTTAATTATTTTCCATAAGAGTAACATGGGGACCGAATACCTAGGTTTGCTGCTATGGGAACCATAGGTGAAAAATTGTTTTTTTGTGCAAATAACAATAAACCACAACCAGATGAAGCTATATACCAAATTTCGTCAGTTTATGTTCATAAATAAGCGAGATATACAATTTTTCTTTTTCTCCATAAGAATAACATTAGACAACGTACTGTGTTTAGCACTTTCAATATCTCAGTAACCAATTGACGTAGAGCAATGATCAAGATACCAAAATTTTTTTTTTTTTATGCTGAATTCAATGGTGAAAATTAAAATTTGATTTTAATAAAAATTACATGTGGAAACCCCAAAAAACCCCATTTTTGGGGTACAAACCCCCCCCAAAACCCCCCTTCGGATGGTGCGATTCGTCTGGTTTTCGAACTCGTTCAAATAAATGGTACTTTACACGTTTGTACCAAATTTCATTAAGATCGGATCTTTTTTACGAGAGTTATCGTGCTTACGGACACACATATATATAAATAAATATATATATATATATATATATAAATAAATAAATAAATATATATATATATATATATACATATATAAAAATTTGAACGAATGGTGTTTTTGGCATCTGGGGACCTCAAAATGAAAAGTTATCATGGTCTCGGGCTTAAGTCTTACAATGAGACCTACGGTAATAGCTTCTTCCCTATAGGGGAAATTCGCTAAAAGTTATTGAAGGCTTCTACCACAGATTGGGCTGTTGCCAAGAGAAATTTGGACAACATTTTGATCACTTTCTGTAACTGTAAGTACTAAATTTTCAATTACAATACATTAAATTAATGTTATCTTTATGTAAGAGAATGGCTGATTTGGATAAATGATGAATAACTTTAAAACGCCACCATTTTGGTTAGAGTGGACCTTTCGAGGTCCGGTTTGCGGCAATGTGTTCTACTAAATAAGACCTTTAATTTGATACCAAACTCGACCTATGCTGCTATTTAAGAATTTTGTCTGACTCCTCGTGGGCCGTCCCCCTTAAGGGATAAAAGAGTGATAATAGCTGAAAAGAGTAGACATTTATGGCTGTTATTGATATACAAAGTCTCATTACTTTATCTATAATAGTAAAAAATATATTACACCGTTCCGGGACTTTTCAATCACACTGTATATAGCTAGTAGGGTGTATTGGACATTCCTGGCTCAGGAGGAGTCAGGAGGAGCACCCCCCCCCCGAGCCCCCCCCCCCCGAGGTCTCGTCTGTGACACTTTGCGAATTTTTTTTGCGAATTTTTTTTTGCTAATTTTTTTTTTGCGAATTTTTTTTGCGAATTTTTTTTTTTTTTTGCGAATACTAACCTAACCTAACGTAACCTAACCTAACCTAACCTAACCTAACCTAACCTAACCTAACGTAACCTAACCTAACCTAACGTAACGTAACGTAACCTAACCTAACCTAACGTAACCTAACCTAACCTAACCTAACCTAACCTAACCTAACCTAACCTAACCTAACGTAACCTAACCTAACCTAACCTAACCTAACCTAACCTAACCTAACCTAACCTAACCTAACCCATCCTAACCTAACCTAACCTCGGATCAGATTTCTGATTGCAGATTCTTGTTCGTCTAGTCGAGCCGAGAAATTTGAGTACCCACAACGTACATTTGGACGATGTAGGGGGGGGGCTATCTCGGTTACCATAAGTCGGATTTGAATTCTGATTGCAGATTCTTGTTCGTCTAGTCGAGCCGAGAAATTTGCATACCCACAAAGTACATTTGGACGATGTAGGGAGGGGGGGGCTATCTCGGTTACCTTAAGTCGGATTTGAATTCTGATTGAAGATTCTTGTTCGTCTAGTCAAGCCGAGAAATTTGCATACCCACAATGTACATTTGGACGATGTAGGGGGGGGCGGGCTATATCGGTTACCATAAGTCGGATTTGAATTCTGATTGCAGATTCTTGTTCGTCTAGTCGAGGCGAGTCATTTTAGTACCCACATCGTACACTTTGGATGATGTTTACAAAAAAGGGGCCCGCACCACACTTTTGACCTTTTTTTTGCATTTTTGGAATCTCCTCGTCAAGCCGAGTATTCTCAGTACCCACATGACATACTTTGGATAATTAATACAAGAGTTGATCAGGGTAACGCTACAACCAACAGAGCTAGCCCATCAGCGCTTGCGGTCAATTGAACTAACAGTGAATGCAAATTTTAAGGAGAATATAATTGCAATGCTTTGAACATATACTGCAAAGGGGGGTGTATCGATACACCCCCCTTCAAGTACTCTGCACCGAGGCAGACGTTCACACAAATAAGCGTCGCGTCCAGTCTACTGTCTGGGAATGCGGATGTTGTAATTTGATACCTCGACTGGAGGGTGCAGGTGTTCACACAAAAAACCGACAAGTCGAGACCTGTCTGGGAATGCGGATGCTGTAATTTGATACCCCGACGGGAGGGCGACGCGACCCTTCCAGGAACCCATTACAGTCCGCCCGTATCGAATTCCGAGCAATAAATCACCAGTTGTCAAACACCCACGGTATCATTCTTGTTTTAGGCTTCAACAATTCCTGACGTATGGGGGAGCGAAAATCTCCCCCTAACCCATTATGTGTTAGGGGGAGCGAAAATCTCCCCCTAGTAATTAAATCAACAGAACACCAGTTGTCACGGTCTCATTCTTGTTCTAGTCTTCAACAATTCCTGACGTATGGGGGAGCGAAAATCTCCCCCCTAAGCCATTATGTGTTAGGGGGAGCAAAAATCTCCCCCTAAGCGGTTCGCGGGTCGCGACACGCCACAGTCTCTTGATAGACTTCTTCGAAGACGGACGTCTACATTAATTCGATAACAATGTCGTTTATTCATCAGAAATCGTGTGAATGTGTGAAGACTGAACTGGACTTGTTTTCGTTACCGCCTACGCAGACCAGCATCGAGAGCGGTAAATGGGTTCAATACAAACCGATCTCATCGCTGACGGACGATTCGCCAATAGAGTTTGTAATACCCGGTCACGGTGACGAGTACACGGACCTGACACAAACGTTATTACACGTGAAAGCCGCTATTGTGAAACAGGACGACACTAAAGCGGACGGTGGGCAACCTGCTAAAGAGGTGGGCCCGGTGAACAATTGGCTCCACTCGGTATTCAGTCAAGTGGATCTCTATCTCAATCATAAACTGGTGTCACCACAAAACAACACGTACGCTTACCGTGCCTACTTGGAAAACCTATTGAACTACGGATGTAGTGCGAAGAATTCGCACCTGACTAGCGAGTTGTTTTTTGAAGATTCGGCCGGACTAATGGACGATTGTGACGAATTGAACGAGGGATTGAAAAAGCGTCGCGATCACACGAAAGAAAGCGATGTTTGCGATATGGTCGGTCGATTGCACATCGATTTGTGCAATCAGAACAAATTCATGTTGAACGGTGTCGAGATGCGATTGCAACTTAACAGATCCAGAAACTCGTTTTGTATAATGTCCAAAACGCTAACTACCTACAAGGTGACAATTAAAGAGATTAGTCTTTTCGTACGTCGATGTAAGATCAATCCGAGCGTATTGTTGGCGCACAGCAAAACTCTCGAGACCGGCACGGCCAAGTATCCGATCACGCGTGTAGAAGTGAAATCCTTCACACTACCCTCCGGCATAATGAGTAAAGCTTTAGACAGCGCATTTCTCGGTCAGTTACCGAAACGTGTGATAATTGGACTGGTCAGTAATCTTGCGTTCAACGGAGATTTCAAGAAGAATCCCTACAACTTTCAACACTACGATATGAATTATCTCGCATTGTACGTGGACGGTGAACAAGTACCGGCCAAACCGTTACAGCCCGTTTACACATTGAACAGTGAGACGTATATACTCTCTTATTACACATTGGTCACTGGCACCGGAATCCAGTTCTCCGACGCAGGTAATGAGATCAAGAGAGGTGACTATCCGTACGGTAATTGTCTTATGGCGTTCGACTTGACACCGGACATGTCCGCGGCTGAGTCGAGTCACTGGAATCTCCTGCGCAACGGTAATCTACGTATCGAAATCGGATTCTCCAAAGCGTTGTCCGAGACCGTCAACTGTATAGTGTACGCCGAACTGGACAACGTCATCGAGATCGATCGTCACCGTAACGTAACAGTTGACTTCAGCGGGTGAATAAAAGCGAACGCCAAAGAGAAATATTGTCTGACAGCGAGTGCGTACAGTTTACTTCAAGGGTGAGCAGACGCACCACCAGTCAGTAGTACGGTTGAAGTCGCACGGTAAGGACGTTAACATGGACGCTTACGCTTCTGCGGACGACTATATCAAATCGTTTATTCAGGAGATTGAGGTTATGAACAATAATGCTAGTGATCAGACGTTGGCATCACCTCAGTCGTCATTTGTAAAACCGACAACTGCCTGCAAGAGACGAAGGAGACCAACTCCCATCGAAGTGGAAACCAAGAAACCAGGATGGGTGCCAAAACCAACAGATGATTGTCCCATAGTGTCATGGATGGACGATGGGAATACTTTCGCAGTTCAAAACCTGGGAAACAAAGGACAAATTTTATTGAAAACGGAAATGTACGATGGTACAGATATGGTGTTCATGTGCGGTTTATTTTTGGACAAAGATGGTGAAATGCACCAAAGTGTTAAACAAGTAGTTGATAAAGTGGAAAACATGTGGATCTATAAATCAACAGGAGTACCGAAAATTACAGGCTTAACTCAAACTGTTACACAACGCAGTGCAGTTTCGCAGCCAATGCCTAAGAAGCGAGCTGTGAGTAAGAAACAACGAGTGGCGCCGGCATTCAACTAGAGCATCCGCATTCCCAGACAGGTCTCGACGCGTCGGTTTTTTGTGTGAACACCTGCGCCCGACCCTTCGGACCACCCACGTAGAAGAAAATGGTGGCGAGGGTTTATAAGGCGGGGCCCCGCCCGATTGAGCATCATTCGCCACCAGACCACCACCTCACACAGACCTACTCCAACTACTACTACTAGAGATGTCGAGCAGCAGCACTTTCAAGCCAGAGTTTTCGATTTTGAACGGCACTGCAACAACCGCGGACCTGAGAGCTACCCTCAACAACTGCAAGTCTGACTCTCCGCTCTACACCAGGATAGCCGATCTCCGAGAGGAATGCGGCTATCTCATCACTGCGATGGAGCGAGCCATCACACCCTTTGGCGAGACGTTCATCGTGATCCTGGAGGGGCAGGTCGGGGACGACTTCTTTCTGCGAGTCTACCTGCCTAGGCGCTTCAACGAGGCCCTGAGCAACACCGACATCGAGCGCTACAACAGCGGGTTTGGAGAACGCCTTCGCTTGGTGAAGCGCAGCCCGAGGGGTTCCAATAGCAGATTCACACCGTTGGAGTTTATGTAAAGCAAGACTTGAAGATTATGTTAATACCTTTGTAAATTAGTTTTCGTAGTCAATACTTATAGTCACGTTCAGAACATAACCACTGTGTTATTTATTTCACTTAACCCCAAAAATGTCCTTTGGTAGTAAGTTTAAGAGTGTGAGTATGGTAACTGTGAGGTGTTTAGTAGCTCAGTAGTAATCATGGGCTTGATGTGGAAACATCCGTTCTCAGCCATTGTGGCGGGGCCTTCGGGTTGTGGCAAGTCACAGTTTGTGTCAAAGTTTATAAAACACATTACAGAAATGTGTGACACGCCATTTACCAGTATAAACTGGCATTATGGTAGTGGTGGTGGTGGTGGTGGTGGTGGTGGTGACCCGAAAAATGTCACCATTAACCACGTAGAAGGTCTACCAAACTTGGAGGATTTTTCTGGTAACGAGCCGATACTTGTGATTATAGACGATATGATGCGTGAGGCCGACAACCGTGTGGTGGATCTTTTCACAAAAGGTTGCCATCATCGCAACATTAGTGTGTTTTTCATTACACAAAATTTGTTTCATCAAGGACGCGGGCAGAGGGACATCTCACTGAATGCGCATTACATTGTGTGTTTTAAGAATCCTAGAGATAGAGTTCAGATTAGGTACTTGGCCAGACAAATATATCCAGACAGCCCGAAATTCATCGAGGAGGCGTACGCTGACGCTACTAGGAATCCACACGGCTACCTACTGATAGACTTGAAACAATCAACAGACGAAAATATGCGAATACGAAGTTGCATATTTCCAGACGATTCTACCAACTATGTGTACTTGCCAAAGAAAAGGTAATTTCGCCATCAGTAGTAATCATGTCGTGCTTGCGGAAGGACGCAGCTCTGCTTACGGCTTTCATACACGCAACACCCAAGGAGCGGAAGGCACTGTTAAAGGTGTGTGACAAGAGCCGCATTCGCTCAGTGTGTGAGTGCGCATACAACGTGTTGCGAGGTAACGTTCCTCTGGCGAAGAAGAGTAAAAGTCAGTTAAGCAAACACAAGGCGACGCTACGTCGATTGGTGAAACGCGGCGAAGGCTGGTCAACGAAACGAAAGTATCTCATACAAAAAGGCGGTGGAATCTTTATACCATTACTTTTGAGCGCAGTACTACAAGCAGCACTGAGTAGATAAAAATGGCTGGCATCAACAATCAGTTCTATTTGACACTGCCCAGCAACAGTTCGATGCAGTATTATCCGAAAAATACAGTTGCAAATTATATAACACATTTGCCGAGAGCTATTCAACTGGACGCTGGCGACTGGGAAATTGCACTTGTGGAAGCGCACTATCCAATGACATTTCTATCTGTCGGTAATGACGAAACAATTGACATTTGCATACAACCGCAAGAGGAAGCAAAAGTGAACATAGAAGCGTTGGCACGGGTTATGGACAGCACTGCCGATGTAACGCCGGTAGTGTCAGCTACTCCAAAACAAAACCACAGAATTAAATTGAAGACTGGTGATTACGCAAATATTCAAGAATTGTGTGATCATATCAATTCACAAGAACTAGCGATTACTTTTGGTGTAAAGTTCACCGTTGAAAACTCATACAACAAATTCATTGAAGTATCGATGGGGGCTGATGTTGGAAAAATTACATTAAGTCCGACGTTAGCGCTTCAATTGGGGTTCGATCCGAATGAATTGACGCTGGAAGGTGATGCAGTTAACAAAAGCATCCGTTCGCCCAACATTCGTCTTGGCTTACCGTCACACATGTACGTGTATTGTGATTTAGTCGAGCCGCAGATGGTCGGCGATACAGTCGCACCGTTATTGAAAATTGTCAATATATCCACGTCTACTTATGTATACGGATTGCATAAATCAACATCATTCATCGATCCGCACTATGTGCCTGTTATGAATAGAACTTTTGACAGTGTGGAAATTGACTTAAGAGATAACATTGGTAATCATTTGCCATTCCACTTTGGAACGTCGTGCGTGAAGTTACACTTTAGAAAAGTAGCTAGTCATTAGTGCAAATATGGAACATGCAAAGAAGATGGTAGTTGTGCCGCAAGAGTTGATTGATCGACTGCAATCAAATGCTACGGATAACAGACCGACTAATCTATCCAGTGAAAACAGCCTCGACGCGGAGATGCAACAAATATTGAATAACAAGCGTATGGACGATAGTGAAAAGTGGAAATTGTACAAACAGGCGTTACATCGCTTCTTGCATATTGCAGAGAATAGACGCCAACCGATTAGCATACCAATCGTGGAGACGGGTGGGATTGAACATAGTCGACGAGCGCACCCCGCTGCGGAAGGTGGTCCAGTGGAAGAGATTGTGGAAACGTTTTCCAAAACTTACAGATCTGATGCCCGCAATCTTTTACGTTTCATGAAACGTGACGGCAGCTTAATCAGTTGGGACAGTGGCTATTCAGTGTACATCAACGGTGTAAAAATCCCAGACTCAAATCTAGTGGATATCTTAAATTGCATAGTAAAGGTGCGTATGCGTGATTACATACCGCCAGGATGGCGGGAAGTGCTCAACGCATTGAAAGCGATGAACGTGCCAAAGGACTATATGAATAATCTAAGAGCACTAAAGGAAATAAATGCCGAATATCGATCATCATTCACAGGAGGAGAAGGATCAGACGATGACGTGGAAGACACATCAACTGAATCAATACTGAGAACACCGCTAGTAAATCGACTACGATCGGCTAGAGGAAAACGTGTAACATCTACACCGACATAGCAGTTTGATCTTCTAACTAGAAACAAGCCGTCGTCAAATTTGGACAAGTGGGAAACGTACACAGGATAGGTTTTCATTATGGAGCGTTTGTATTACAATCCCATCGAACCTTCGTCGTATGGCGGTGTAGCTCCTTTAGCGCGAGCTGCAAAACCAGTTTCAAAACGCAAAGTGATTGAATGGTTACAAACACAGGACACTTACACATTGCACAAACCGGCACGCAAGCGTTTCCCGCGCAATCCTTACATAGTGTATGGTCCATTTGAATTGTGGCAAGCGGACTTGAACGATATGCGTGGTCTTAGTAACCACAACGACGGCGTCAACTACCTACTGACTGTAATAGACGTGTTTAGCAAACACCTGTATGTGCGGACGTTGAGGCGGAAAGAAGGAGCTGAAGTGGCCAACGCTTTCGAGGAGATATTTGCCGAAGCGACCGATACACCTCGCTGTTTACAAACCGACAAAGGTACTGAATTCACCGGTGCCAAGACGAAAAGGTTATTCAAACAATACGGAATCATCTATGTCACTACACAAAACCCAGATGTTAAAGCGGCCGTAGTGGAACGCGTGAATCGCACTTTGAAAACACGCATGTGGCGATATTTGACTTACAAAAACACATATCGTTACGTAGATGTGTTGGACAAACTGGTTAGCGCATACAACAACAGCGCTCACAAGAGTCTAGGCAGCAGAATACGGCCAGTCGATGTGACTGCTGACAATAAGCGAATATTGCACCAGGTATGGCGTCGCATGTTCGGTAAGATACCGCGTCGTGTTAAGGCAAAGCTGACAGTTGGCACCACAGTGCGCATATCTAAGGAGAAGGGTACATTCGCAAAAGGTTACGAGACTAATTGGAGTAAAGAAGTGTTTGTGGTGCGTCGTGTAAACACATTGATGCCTCTGCCAATGTACACTTTGTCGGATCTCAACGGTGAACAAGTGACTGGTCAGTTTTACGAATACGAATTACAAAAAGTGACAATATACAACGACCATCTGTTCAAGATTGCTGAAATACTAGCCGCTAAGGGTCGTGGTCGCAGTAAGCGTTATTTCGTCAAGTGGGCAGGTTACGGAGACGAGTTCAATTCTTGGGTAGGAGCGCAAGATTTGCAAAATGCCTAATAGCAACCAGTTCTATTTGACATTGCCCAGCAACAGCTCAAAGGATTATTTTCCAAAAAACACAGTGTCCAAGTACACTACACATCTGCCGAGACAAATTCGATTAGAAGGCGATGGCGAGTGGGAGATGGCTTTGGTCGAAGCGCATTATCCATGTTCCTTTATGACTGTGGACGATGAATCGTGTATTTGGCTCGACTATAAACTCGTTCTGCCGAGTATACCCGTCACACTCAGCGTCGAGCACATTATGCTAAAGATGAAACCCGGTTATTACAAGAACATAACCGATTTATTGAAAATGATCAATAAAGCGAAGGATGTAACCCAGTACTTGTACTTTGAGTATGACAAAGAGCAGGACAGAGTCAAGATCACGACAATGGTGGACGGTATAAGCAAAGTGCATTTCACCGAAGCGCTGTCTCTCCAGTTGGGTTTCGATCCGTACGAGAACGTTTTGACAAATGACCTCACAGCGATATGGCCACCAAATCTGACTATGGGACTGCCGACACACTTGTACGTGTATTGTGATCTGATTGAACCGCAGCTGATTGGCGACACTACAGCGCCGCTTTTGAAGATTATCAACATTGACAGAGATAACTACACACACGGCGCGCATAAGACTGTGCATTTCATCAGTCCTCATTATGCGCCAGTTATGAAAGGAACATTTGAAACGATCGATATTGACCTAAGGGATCACGCTAGTAAAAAAGCGTCATTCCTCTTTGGGACGTCGTACGTGAAGCTTCATTTCAAAAGAGTAGCTCAGCAATTATGAATACAAACGATCCCTACTTGTCTTACTACCGTCGCCAACAATTGCAGCAGACCGGCGGCAGTATCGATAGGGTATTTCGCGGTGCACCCTACCAGCGCGGACATGGAATTGGCAGTTTCCTAGGCGGTATGTTCCGCACCATCACACCGCTACTCAAGTCGGGAGCCTCTGCTGTGGCCAAAGAGGCGTTGAAATCCGGTGTTGGATTCTTGGGCGACATGGCCATGCACCAGCGGGATCCCAAAGAAGCCGCTAGAGATCATTTCAGCCAGTTTACAGACTCGCTAAAACGCAGGGCGGATGGCAAACTTCAACGTGTGCTAAGTGGCGGCGGCGGCTCTCACGCGAAACACCGTCGCGTAACGCGAAAGAATACCACGAAACACCGACGCGCTACTCCTGCGCGAAAGACTAACGCGAGACTCTCGCGTAAGAGGAACGCGAAGCGCGCCATGTTCGGCGGCCGTCGTGTCACACCGCAGTCTTTGACGAAACTCCTTCGAGGAAGGTCGTCGTCGTCGTCATCCAAGAACAGCAGCAAGAAGAGAAGGACAGTTAGGAAGAAGACGAGGAAGACGAGGAAAGCAGTGAGGAGAACTTCCGTACGTGATATATTCAATTAACACACACGCTAGCAATGTCGTTTCTACATCAAAAGTCGTGTGAATGCGTCAAGACGGAATTGGACTTATTCTCCCTACCGCCGACGCAGACCAGTATCGAGAGCGGCAAATGGATTCAGTACAAACCAATCTCCACACTGACTGATGATTCGCCCATCGAGTTTGTTGTGCCCGGCAACGGCGAAGAATACACCGATCTTTCGCAAACAATGTTGGAAGTTACAGCGTCTATTGTCAAGTCGACAGGAGCGGCAATCGCAGATGCCGATGAATCGAACAAAATTGGCCCAGTCAACAATTGGCTGCACACGTTATTCAGTCAAGTCGATATGAGTATGAATCAGGAACTGGTCACACCACAAAACAACACTTATGCATATCGAGCGTATATTGAAACATTGCTGAATTACGGCTATGATGCTAGGAAATCACATTTAACATGTGGATTGTGGAACGCGGTCGATGCCGGCCACATGGACAATACTCTGGACGATAACGATGGACTAAAGGCGAGACGAAAAATGACAAATAAAAGTCGTGAAATCGATATGCTCGGTCGCCTACATGTGGACATGTGTAATCAGAACAAGTTCCTGTTGAACGGTGTGGAACTGCGTTTTAAACTGATCCGATCAAAAGATTCCTTCTCCATTATGTCGGATGATGGTGACTACAAGGTGCACATTGTTGATGCGAATCTCTGGATACGAAGGTGTAAAGTTAGCCCCACTGTACTGTTGGCGCACAGCAAGACGCTTCAGACCGGCACAGCTAAATACCCAATCACCAGAGTGGAATTGAAAAAATTCACACTGCCGTTTGGAGTGAGGAGCAAAACTTTGGACAATGTGTTTCTAGGTCAAGTGCCGAAACGAATCATTGTCGGACTGGTCACCAACGCCGCTTATAATGGCGATTTAAAAAAGAATCCATTTAACTTTCAAAATTTCAAAACCAACTACTTCTCGCTGTACGTGGACGGTGAACAAGTGCCGTCCAAACCGCTACAACCACACTACGAAACCGGCAAGGGAAAATACGTGATGGCGTATCACAGTCTGTTTTCAGGCTCCGGCATACACTTTAGCGATGCAGGTAATCTCATAAATAGAGACGATTACGACGATGGATACTGTCTGATGGCATTCGATCTAACACCTGATATGTCAGCAAGCGACACGACTCATTGGAACCTAGTGCGCAACGGCAGTGTGCGTATGGAGATTGCTTTCGACACGGGGCTCACAGAAACTGTCAACTGTCTGGTATACGCAGAGTTTGACAACGTCATAGAAATCGATCGTCATCGCAACGTGTCTGCGGACTTTGGTGGTTAGATCGTTGGCAGCGGCGTCATCGTCCTCCTCCTCCTCAGTCTACAACCAACATTCGCACAAGATGGATCGTTTATGCAGAGTACCGCGTAAAAATTCCGCATCTCCAATTATTGTAGATTTTCAATGTTTCAAGGACAACGCAAATGACTACATTCTGAAGGAAGTGTGCGTCTTGGAATTGGTCAGTGGAACACTGCTAATGCATCATATCGCCAAATCACCATTCAGTCGAGATTTCCTATCACAAGAGAAACTGCGTGAAAGCTATTGGCTCACAAAACACTGTCACGGATTAGACTGGGACCAAGGTGATATCTGGTATCATGTGATAGAGGAAAAGTTACGTGCATGTATCGCCAAACGACCGATTGTCTACGTCAAAGGTGCTGAGAAAAAAGAGTTTGTACGATACAATTTCATCACGGATCACTGTACTACTAATGTCATGGATATCAACGATATTGGCTGCGGATCACTATCGTCAATCAACAGTCTACTATCAACAAACGCAGTGCGATGTCGCCACCACAGAACAGCTCACACACGTTGCGCTCTAGCCAATTGCATCACATTACGCAGTTGGTTACATCTAAGCACAAATATCGCTGACGCTGATGATTACGCTGACGATGGTGAGAGTGATACCAGTTCCTGCTTTTGTTTTGCTACTAGCACTACTACTCCTACTACTGACTGTGGCGTCGACACAGTAGAATGAATACCTTAGAGATACAAAAGTGTATGGCTAAACTGCCCGTACAGAATGTTGGTGTCTACGCTGCGGATCAATTGCCCCATTATATTTCACCATCTACTGCTATGATTGTGAACACTGATCCACACAATGAAGACGGCACTCACTGGGTCGCTTTCTACCTTAACAAAGGAGGAGGAATAATTGAATTCTTTGACAGCTACGGTCAACCGCCACATCTTCAATTCTACCAAGGATTCCTGAGACGCAACGCTCGTCGCTACCTGTACAACGAACATCGCCTTCAAAGTGACAACACTCTGGTCTGCGGTCAATACTGCCTTGTATTCCTGTACTGCCGCACCCACTACGGCATGAAGATGAAGGACTTTGTGCAGCTATTTGAACACTCTTCTGTCGGCCACAACGATGCACTGATCAGAAGACTCTTTGCACAAATGTATACCAATTGAGTTTTGAAATTTTGCATTTTTATCAATAAACTAGTTGTGTACTCAGAATAAAAAAGAAACATTCTTATTATTTCCCATCCTCACCTCCTTTACCCCAAAGTGGGGCAGATCTATCATACAATGACATTAGCAGGTGCATTCTAGTCTTCAACAATTCCTGTAGTATGGGGGAGCGAAAATCTCCCCCTAAGCCATTATGTGTTAGGGGGAGCGAAAATCTCCCCCCTGGTAATTAAATCAGTTGAACAACAGTTGTCAACCACAAATTGGGACAGACCTATCATACAATGATTGTAAAGTAACATTCATATCTGAACCTGGTTTATATGAATTAACATATTCCTGAATAATTTTTTTTACTTTAGTATCTTAAGACTATGTGAGGGGAGAAAAAAAAGACGAATGTATATACGAACAATTTAGCTATTTATTTACACACCTTATATATATATTTCACATCGAGTATGTGCTCCTGAAGATTTGTGTTTGGCTAGCAAAAACGAGACTCGACACAAACTAACGACTAGAACAAAAAGAAAAAAAGGAGCACATTTCTAAGTTTTACGAGACTCGATACAAACTAATGACTAGATTTTTCAAAATAATTTATAAGTCAAGTCAGGGTCTTTGGTAATATGACACAACCACTCAACGCTCCTCATCCTCCGCCTCTTCATCGTCTTGAGGGATGTCTTCGGGCTGAGGTGGAACGTCAACATGCCCCCAAGGCAGTGTATTTACACCGTCCGGAAGGATGTAGCGTTTGTCATCGTTACAGCTCAAGGATAGCTTGTCGACTTGGACTGTGAAGACGCGGTGGTTTCGGGACTGGAACCTGGTGTTGATGGTTCTCTTCAACACGCCGTTGAAGAGGCATTCCCGATAGTCGTCAGAGGTTAGATTGTGTTTTACAACACCTCTAGCGACTCCCTTGGCGCGCTTCACCGTCATGACCTGCAACTCGTCATCTTCGGTCCTCTCCTCGAACTCGACAATGTCCATGAAATAAAGTTTCGAGCGAAGACCGAGGTACTCGAGCAGCGGAAGACCGTTCGCTTCATCCTTAAACTTTCCGATGACTTTGGCGTTTATGGGGCTGTAGCAGGGATGGTTTTGGGGGTACGCACTGGTGTCGAAATCGTCCAGATGCTCCAACATGTCCTTATAAACATCTTCAGTCTGGATGTCGAACACGAAACTGTCAGTGTCCATGTAGTCAACCTTCAGACGATCGCCGTAGCGGTTCTTCATCTTTCGAAGGAAGTCGTACATGAGCCACTTGCTCAGATCGAGGACACACATTCCGACGTAGAGCGGTTTGTCCAGGACGATATTGACTTTCGACATGTGGACAATGGCGACGTCATCGTTGAAGTAGGTTCGGTCCAGGAAGTTTGACTTGGCTACGTACTTCCTGAACATCTCCGGCGTACACACCAGTTTAGCGTTCATTCGCTTGCGAACATTCTCGATCGTCTTGCCAAAGACCGCATTGTTCATAAGCTTGAAAAAGTCTTGCTCAAATTTGGTCTTGGCCTTCTTCCTCAGTTCGGTGTTCATTAGGATGTAGCTCTCTAACCACCGAGACTGACTGAACGAGATGACGCGATGCACGTTCACAAGCTCCAGTCCGTTTTCCAGCGCCTGTTGCAAGATTCTGTAATGACAGATGTAGTTCTTCTTGTCATCCAGAGTCGTAACGAGCTTCTTGAATTTCCCTCCTGGCGGACGTTTGGTCTCGCAGCAGTAGGGGAGATCCTTGTGAAGGTCGTGCAGGTGGGCGGGGTAGCGAAGGTCAACTTCCAAGACATAGCCCGTGGGTCCTTCGGGGTCCAACGCTGCAATGTCCAGGGACGCGATCTCCTCGCGGCTGAGCCATTGGAAGTCTCCCTGTGGAAGACACTGGGACATGGCCCAACCGTAAAGGTTGTTGGCGTCCAAGTATAGCAGGTGATTCGTTGGCTCTTCAGGTCGTCGATCTTCAGGGCGACATCCATCATGGTTGGCCTTGGCGTGTCTGGTGATCGCCTGGGAAATACCTCCTCTGATGCCTTGCTCGAAGAAGAGGTACATATCAAAGTCCTGTATCGTATCAAGCTCCACTCGACAGGTCCTTAATATGACATCCCAGGCGTATGACGGTAGGGTGTAGTAGTGCGCAGGGTCTAGTTCGTATTCAGCCATCGATGTGTCCCTGAAGCGTTCAAAGACGTCAGTCAACAGCGCAATGTCACAGCGCAGGTACTTCTCAGCGTAGTCCTTGAGGTTCCTACAACCGAAGGTTTCCCACACGTTGCGAGCATGCTCGTAGTCTGCATCCGTGATGTCCTCCAGGGTAAGGTCGTTGTGAAAATCTCGCTGCTGAGGCAGTTCCGTAGTATCTTCCAATACGGCGTTCGACGTTACAAAGTTGTACGGGAACACGCCTTTCCTACGGACTAGATCGAAGAGGTGGTCTTCGGGGAATCTCTTCCTCGTCTCCAAGAGTTGAGCTGGTGGAAGTGCGGCGGCGAGGCTGGCGAGGCTCAAAGCCAGGAACCTGTAGGTGTCGAGGAACCTGACTCTGAATCCTGGCTGTCTTTTTCCACGCTGAATCCCAACCGGTGCCGCTGCTCGGTCGAACAGGAACCGCTTCGTGAAAGCGATGTAACGCTCTTCCGTGTGAGCCAACACCTCAACATCACCAGGGTCGACCGCTAACTCCCGCACTATGAAGTGAGCGTCGTAGTTGGAGAGGTTGTGGAAGTAGCAGTTGACTACTCTCTGCTCCCTGTAGCGTAGGTTACATGATCTGTGTGCAGCGCCACGGAACTCGTAGGGCGGCGCGTGGTTGTGATCACGAACCTTTGGGTCTTCGCTTGAAAATGCCGATCCGCAGAGGTAGCAATTCGCTGTCGAGTTGTACTGCATCGTTTCGGCTGGGGTCAGGACAGGGCGCAGATTTCTTGCTTCGTACAGGAAGTTCCACAATCGCTCAACATCAGTTTTCAACATCTCCATAAATGTCTTTGACGCATCATCCCCGAAGTAGACTCGAGGCTCAAACTCCTCAAGTCCGTACGAGTCGATGATCTGGTACGCAAAGGCGTATGGGATGTGAATGTGGGTGGCTACTCCTCCGTGCGGTTCATCCACTTGTTCATCCATCTCCGCGGTCGGCAGTAGAGCACACTCAAAGTCCGCGTAGATGGTGAAACGCTCGCGTCGGGTGAACTCTGGATGGCTGAATTTGATTTCTGTCTTTTTCGGCGTATCCATGCGAATAGGGGCCGAAGCGGAGCAGTATCGCCTATGCTCCTCCAGACGCTGTGCACCCGTCAGACCGAGCTTGTTCGGACGGTTATCAAAGTGCGCGAAGCACCGCTTACAGATGAATATCCTGCCCTTATGTGCTGAGAGTTGGGGACGGATCAGTCGACCAAGGTCTTTGATGTAGGCGTAGTGACTATCACCGTCCGTTGTCACGTACAAAATGTCGCAATGGTCTTCGCGCTCCTGCCTACAAATCTTCAAGGGGAAGACGGTGTCCTGATACTTTGGTCGTCCGTCAGGTTTCTGACCCACGCACGTGTGATCAATACCATAGACGTTGATGCTGATGTTGTTTGTCCGCTCAAACGTCTTGATACTCTTCAGAGCAACGGGGAATTGAAGGCCGGTCCAATCGTATCGGGCGATGATGTCGTCGGTGTACAATGCCGGTCTATCGGGGTGATCTTGAACAAACTTTCCCAGGACTGGATACATAAAACACCGCTCATCGGTGTTCAATACGTTGACGACTGCTTGGGTGTTCTCCAGAGACGTAGGCAGTGGGAGCCAAGCTCGACCATCTTCACCTAGAGGAGTGTATTCGTTAATACCGACCTCCAAATCACGAACGCGAAGGTATGTCCACCCGGAGCCGATATGATCACACTCAGCCTTCTCTCTGATAAGCTTCGCAAAAGCTGTTGTGATGTACTGGTTCAGGTCCGAGGTCGTCGTCAACGGAGTCATCTTCGTTTTGAAGTTGCGCAGGCAGGTGTTGTTGTGCACATTTTTGAACTCACACTCCAGCTTCAAGTTGACCTTAATGCTGCGGTGTTTCGCCAAGGTGTTCTCAAGCAACTCCGTAAGGCTAACAATCAACAACGCCATCACTTCTCCGATTGTGACGAGATTCTCCATCGGTCGCTGCAGACGGTAGGTTAGGAGGCGGTTGCGGAAACCCCGTTGAATGAGTGAGAATACGGGGCTTGACTGTCCTGCTCCAGTCATCTCAACATCATCGGGTTGCGGGTGTGTGCTCGTACCGGGTTGTGGCTCCGTGCTGGGTCCTGGCTGGGGTTCGTCCTGCACCATAGCCACTCGGTTCCGGATCAGGTCCTTCATGATCGGGCAGGTGAACCGCTCATGATGGTCCTTGTTGAACAGCTGGTTGAACTCCTGACCGCAGTATGCGCAAGGGAATCTTCGTTCATGACCATCACCGTGAAATTGCATGGTGTGTCGACGCAGGTTGTCTTCCCTCTTGAATTCGGCGCCGCATGTGTCGCATATGAACCTGCGGACTCTGCTGTGGGTAGAATCCACATGTCGACGCAGGTTTCTTTCACGACGGAAACGGCGACCGCATTCATGGCAGGTGTGGTGGCCAGGACCCGGACCTTCATCTGAAAATAAAAATAAAAACAAATTAGGATAACTAAAGATGCGAATTCCCCTCTCTCGAGAATCACATTTCAAAGTTAAGTTTGTTAAATCAAAATACCAATTTTCAAACAGGGAATGTAATCTTCTGTACTGTTTGTCTATTCATGATTCGGGGTTGAAAGCTAAGGATGTAGCTGCAATATTGAGCTGCGCCAACCCTAAAGAAGCATTATGTTTTAGGGGGAGCGAAAATCTCCCCCTAGCAATTAAACCAATAGTACACCAGCTGTCACGGTCTCATTCTTGTTCTAGTCTTCAACAATTCCTGACGTATGGGGGAGCGAAAATCTCCCCCCTAGCAATTAAATCAATAGTACACCAGTTGTCACGGTCTCATTCTTCTTCATGTACCTAGTAAAATAATTATAAAAAAGGTAATTAGTTTCAAGGGAAAAAAGTTATTTTAATGTGGATTCTCACCTTCATCGGAGTGTTGATTGACATAGGCAGTCGTCTACGGAGCATCAATCACCTGCCGGGGTGGAATGACTCGGTGGTTCGCTTCCATGTGACGCTCTAAAGCTCCCCGGTCTACGAATGTGGCTCGACATGCAGTTTCTCCATCTGCAAACGCACAAAACGAATAGATTGTGAAATGTTTAACACCTACCTTTTTTTTAAAGTATGTAATGTGGGTACTCTGATGACTTGACTTGATGGGGCGAGCAATAACATAAGTTATTAAAATTAAATTATATTGATATAGTCATGTAATTTTAAATTTAAAAAACAAAGACTTCTCTATTCGCGCTAAATAGTTAAAGCTGTTAAATAAAAATAATTGTATCACTCTGCGGTTATATTGCATAGCGTATTCCTATATTACTAACATTTAGGTCTGATTAAAACAATAATGCAACGCAAAAAACGTACCTTGCTGCGTTGGTGTTGGTGGTGGTAGTTGTGGTCTCAAGCCGTGGAATCTGATGTGGTGTTGCACCAAATTGTTTCTACGCACGAAAATACAACCACAAATGGTACAAACGTGTGTGGCGTTCATCTTTAATATGGATTATGAGTTTTGATAATCACAAACAATACAGCACAACACGTACGTTTTAAATAGTTCAAAGGTGCTTTACGCAAATCGCAAATCGCAAATGATGACAATCAACAACTAACACAAATCGCGTAGAACGGAACAGGATCGGACTAACACGTCTTCACGCACTGAACTCTCGAACTGAACTGAAGGAGGGCTGGTGATGTGGGTGACTCTCCCCACTAATGGATTTCGGAGAAGGTCGGGACAAAAACTCTCAACCGCTGTCTTGTGTAAAGACCACCCTGCTCTAATGGAACTCGATATGAGCGGTCTATTATGGGTTCCTAGAAGGGTCAGCCGTCTTCCCGTCGAGGTATCAAATTACAGCATCCGCATTCCCAGACAGGTCTCGACTTGTCGGTTTTTTGTGTGAACACCTGCACCCTCCAGTCGAGGTATCAAATTACAACATCCGCATTCCCAGACAGTAGACTGGACGCGACGCTTATTTGTGTGAACGTCTGCCTCGGTGCAGAGTACTTGAAGGGGGGTGTATCGATACACCCCCCTTTGCAGTATATGTTCAAAGCATTGCAATTATATTCTCCTTAAAATTTGCATTCACTGTTAGTTCAATTGACCGCAAGCACTGATGGGCTAGCTCTGTTGGTTGTAGCGTTACCCTGATCAACTCTTGTATTAATTATCCAAAGTATGTCATGTGGGTACTGAGAATACTCGGCTTGACGAGGAGATTCCAAAAATGCAAAAAAAAGGTCAAAAGTGTGGTGCGGGCCCCTTTTTTGTAAACATCATCCAAAGTGTACGATGTGGGTACTCAAATGACTCGGCTCGACTAGACGAACAAGAATCTGCAATCAGAATTCAAATCCGACTTATGGTAACCGATATAGCCCCCCCCCTAGGTTAGGATGGGTTAGGTTAGGTTAGGTTAGGTTACGTTAGGTTAGGTTAGGTTAGGTTAGGTTACGTTACGTTAGGTTAGGTTAGGTTAGGTTAGGTTAGGTTAGGTTACGTTAGGTTAGGTTAGGTTAGGTTACGTTAGGTTAGGTTAGGTTACGTTAGGTTAGGTTAGGTTAGGTTACGTTAGGTTAGGTTACGTTACGTTACGTTAGGTTAGGTTAGGTTAGGTTAGGTTAGGTTAGGTTAATATTCGCAACAAAAAAAAAATTCGCAAAAAAAAAAAAAATTAGCAAAAAAAAAAATTCGCAAAAAAAAAAAATTCGCGAGGGGGGGTTGGCTCGGGGGGGGGGGTGGCCCTCCTGTCCCTCCTGCCCCAGAAACCCCCATTGTACCCTACTATAGCTACTATATTGATCCCTAGTTCTGTATCAAATTGTTTTAATTTTGATTACTTTTGTTAACAAAACCCATTAAACCCATTTCTAAAACCATTCCGCCAAATCAAAATGTTGTCCTCCTAATCACTATTAATTTCCCGTCTATTAATTATCCCCGTACCGGCCCAACGCGATCACCCCTTATTAAATATTATCTATACTACAATTTTACTTTGAGAGTAGAACACATCAAAGTTCTAATTATCTAAAAATTGCATGTCGACGCTCAAAGAACAATCTTTTTTCATAAATAACATAGAAATCTTTCTAGGACCACAGGGGCGGAGCTCTGAAGTCTGCGGGGAAAAAAGTGTTTACAATTTTGTGGTCCTCTACAACGTGGTTTGGTCTTTGGAGCGTTTTTGAGGAGCCTTTTTTGAAATACCATAGAGTACCCTTATATCCATAACAATAACATGGCAACGTTGCTGATGACACCGCCTTCTGTATCTCCGAAAGATCCACAATACCCGGATCCGGAAAACCGTACTTCACTGACCGCCTAAGCCACCACCTCCCGAGCCTCGCCCCATAACCCGCATCTTCCTCCTCCCACCGCTAAACCCCATGTAAACCCTCTCCTCTAGCGTCAATTGCCGACAGGCAATCGTTATAAAAAAGTCCTATCTCAGTGTGTCCCTCTCTCTCCCATCACCGCCTCCTACGAGCATGAAAGTAGGCAGAAAAACAAAAAAGTCCTGCCATAGTGACTCATCCTCCCCACTTTCCGTTTCGCACGAATGCAGGCGCAAAGAAAAGAGAAAAAAGACCTGCTGTAGTGTAAAACACACCACGACCCACTACCATTTCTGGCACGAAAGCAGGAAAAAAGTCCTGCCGTATTGCCAAACCAAACCTAACTCGAAACTCTATCCGACGGCCGAAGATAGTTCAAGCACCCTATAACAGTGGGCCAGGGGGACTTCCCCCACCCGCTGGAACTTCACGAACACACACACTGGCAACGTTTTATACTAAGGTCAGGGGCATAAAAAACATCCAAATATTACGGATTAATGAAAATTGGCAAAAATCATGCAACAAGACGGAAAGAATAACATTGCAACTTTGCCAGGGCGAAGGATTGGGGTATAATCCAATAGGTATCATTTAAGAACGTGGGGGCATTATTCAAGAGGTGCGGCTTTATAAAAAACTTCAAAGACCTATAACACGTCAAAATTGGACGTCGGAAAGTGAGAGAAGAAACCTGAGGTCTGGGGAAAGACAAAAAATTATCTAACCGTTTTTTGGGCTTTATAACGTGGTATGTTCCGGGAGCAGTTTTGAAGAGTGGTTTTCGGAATCACCCAGACACACACGCTAACTGTTTTCATTCAGTATTATTAAGAAATAGTAATTCAATTTCGATCCTAGACACATTAGTTCGTTGTTACTTACTAATAAGTCGTTACAAAATATGGTACGATCTAGTTCACTAATCGTAAAACCTCGACAAAGCTATGACTGCGACCGCATTAGCTTCAAGCTAGATGAGTCTAATCTGGACCCGTGTAAGCCGTTATTGCTCTCCAGCAGTTCGGTAGTATTGTAGTTGTTTATAATTTCAGTTTTACATAATTTTTTAGTTGTTGTCAAACATAAATTACAGATAAACAATGGCTACAAATGTTAGAAAAATTAATCTTTGAAATTCTTTACAATTACTCATTGAACATTAAATTTTCAATATTCAGGCTTAATCTTTGAAGATTTTTTATTGATAGTTTCAAGGTTCATAAAAATACCAATTAATCGATCGAATGAAAAAAGCACAACACGCAATCTGATATCATTAATAGCTTAATATATTAATATCTCTTTAAGACGCCGATCCAATCTGGATATTGTTAATACAATTCTAAAAAGAAATTTCTAATTAAATCACAAAATTAAAATTAAATATATCGTACTTAGTCTTTTGCATTTAGAAAAATAAATCCGAATAACAAAATCTTGCAAACAAGTTTTTATAGTGGTTTTTAATCTGGCTTTTCATTCAATATGCTGCTTAAACCCGGTTTTATTAGTGAGCTGAATTATATTTAAGATGACGTGTTGCGGGAAGGGAATGATTACGTTTTGATTGTCAAAACACAAAATGGTTTCGATAAAACAATTACAGCAACAAATATTTGCTTTTATTAAGAGCTGGTTTCCTTAAAAATGTACATTTATCTATTACACCCTGCACACTTCCTCTAAAATTAAAATACCCCCGTAGCAGCAAACCTGCATACTCAGCGAATTTCCAATGAATATATACGTATCTTAATACCACATAAAGCCACATACCAATTTTCATCAATATACATTCATAAATAAACGATTTATGACATTTTAATTATTCTCCATAAGAATAACATGGCGGCTGAGTATGCAGGTTTGCTGAAGGAAGGAAAACAAAAAATGGGGTTTTATACAAATATCAATACAACTCATTTAGGTAAAGCCACATACCAAATTTCATTAATTTATTTTCATAATTAAGGGAGATAACACGTTATTTATTCTCCATAAGAATAACATGGGGCTGAGTACGCAGGTTTGCTGCTACGGGAGCCTTTGGCAAAAAATGGTTTTTTTGAGCAAATATCAGTGGTCCACAACCAGATGAAGCCGTATACCAAGTTTCGTCAGTATACGTTCATAAATAAGCGAGATGTAAAATTTTTCTTTTCCTCCATAAGAATAACATTAGACAACGTACTGTGTTTAGCACTTTCAATATCTCGGTAACCAATTGACGTAGAGAAATGATCAAAATACCAAATTGTGTGTTTTTTTAAGCTGAATCCAATGGTAAAAACTAAAATTTGACTATTTCAAAAATTATATGTAAAAAATTCAAAAAACCCATTTTTGGGGTACAAAACCCCCCCAAAATACCCCTTCGGATAAAGCGATCTGGCTGGTTTTCGAACTTAAAGTCATAAATGTTGCTTTACACGTTTATACCAAATTTCATCAAAATCGGATAATTTTTACGAGAGTTATCGTGCTCACGGACACATATATATATATATATATATATATATATATATATATATATATATACAGTTTCGAACGAATGGTGTTTTTGGGGTCTGGGGACCTCAAAACGAAAAGTTATCATGGTCCCGGGCCTAGGTCTTACCATGCCGACTACGGTAATAGCTTCTTCCCTATAGGGGAAATTCGCTAAAATATACCCCCGTCGCAGCAAACCTGCGTACTCAGCGAATTTCCAATGCAAAATATATGTCTTAATACCATATAAAGCCGCATACCAAGTTTCATAAAAATATATTCACAAATAAGCGATATATCAAATTTGAATTATTCTCCATAATAATAACATTGGGGATGAGTACGCAGGTTTTCTGTAACAACGAAAAACAAACACGGGGTTTCATGTAAATATCAATATTACTCAACTAGGGGAATCCACATACCAAGTTTCATCAACATAAATTCATAAATAAGCGATATATACAATTTTGATTATTCTCCATAAGAATAACATGGGGGATGAGTACGCAGGTTTGCTGCAAATAGGAACACAAAAAATGGGTTTTTATGCCAATATAAATAGAACTCAACTAGCTGAACCACTATACCAAGTTTTATTAATTTATGCTCATAGTTAATGGATACATTACATTTTACTTATTTTCCATAAGAATAACATGGGGCTGAGGACGCAGATTTGCTGCTACGGGAATTATCGGTAAAAATTGTGTTTTTTTGGTGCAAATAACAATAGACCACAACCACATGAAGCCATATACCAAGTTTCGTTAGTATACGTTCATAAATAAGCGAGCTATAATTTTGTTCTTATTCTCCATAAGAATAGCATTGGACAACGTACTGTGTTTAGCACTTTCAATATCTCTGTAACCAAAAGACGTAGAGAAATGATCAAAACACCAAATTGTGCGTAATTTTAAGCTGAACCCAATGGTCAAAACTAAAATTTTACTTTTTAAAATATTACATGTAAAAACTTCAAAAAACCCATTTTTGGGGTACAAAACCCCCCCAAAATACCACTTCGGATGGGTCGATTTGTCTGGTTTTCGAACCTAAAGTCATAAATAATGCTTTACACGTCAGTCCCAAATTTTATCAAAATCGGACCATTTTGATGAGAGTTATCACACCCACCCACCCACCACACACACACACACACACACACACACACACACACACACACACACACACACACACACACACACACACACACACACACACACACACACACACACACACACATATATACAGTTTCGAACGAATGGTGTTTTTGGGGTCTGGGGACCTCACAACGAAAAAAGTTATAATGGTCCCGGGCTTAGACCTTGCCATGCCGACTACGGTAATAGCTTCTTCCCTATAGGGGAAATTCGCTAAAACGAGACACAAAACAAAACAAACAAATTGTCAAGGATTATGTACGTGTTATACATTACATTTAAGAAAAACAGTAACAACATGAATCAGTAGAATTATAGTTTAATGTTGTGTCTGACTATTATAGTTTAATGTAGTGTTGGTGGCTCTTGAAAGACACTCGACGAAATGTGCGTCCGCAACGTATAAGATGTACTATAGCATAAATGTTACATCAACTGTCACAAAGCAGTAGACTTGACAGAGAATGTTTGTATTTGAACAAAAAAAGGCCATTATCAGTTAGTATTATAATAGTTAGTATTTAGTCCGACTTTGTTAATTTCCCTCTAGAGCGAGGTTCAAAGTCGTCCGGTAAGGTTAGGTCGATTGGTTCGTCAGTCCCGAGGTTTGTGAATCCACCAAGTAAATGCAAGTCATGAATCTTCGTTGCGTTATGCAAAGTGTAGACGTCTTCAAAGAAAGCTAACCAAACAAAATTAACGCTTCTTTATAGTAAACCATAATGCTTTGTGCAGATAGAGCGCTCCATGGAACATAATGAGGTGCTAAACACTATTTTGTTGGCAAATCTTTTATTAGCATTCAGTAGATCACAGAGTGGAGTAGCGCAGCAGTAACGTAAGTTGGTGGCAAACCGAAATATTTTATTTTGTATTGATCAGACCACAGTTTTAAGGGCCACGCACAATACTTATATTGGTTCAGAGCAGATGCTATAGTAGGACAAGTTCACAAAGCCGTATTTACAAAAATCGTACTCCTCACCACATATATTTTAACCAGTTTCAAGCACGTTTTTTAATAGTGGAGAGTTAACAAGTAAAAAGTAAGTAAAATGTAACATATAACTCGTTATTATCAAACATGAGAATAATCCCCGCGTTATTGGAAGTAGTGCAAATTGCATTTAATTACCATTAAAACCTACGGAATTTACTTTCATGATGATACTGTACTTAAATTTTAATAAAACCCAAGTACAATAGTTTTACGAACAATGTAAAAATAACACGACTGTTACTTTGTAGCTACATGACCAAATTGGTGTCATATTTTTAGGTTTTTACGATGAATAACCCCGTTACTGCTTCTTCGGATCTCGACACAGCTTAAATCAGTATAATGGCGCAAGTGGAGGATATGAAGCGTTTCAAGCAATCAATGATAACTTTCACTAGTAATAAACCAATACACAGTTAATGGTTATATCAGTTATTGAGGACGACTGTTCTGTTTTTAGTTCTTATAATACACAATAGCGTTAAAGGACTGTTTTTGTCTGACAAATGTACTATATAAATGTGTTGACTCTCCACAGTAAACTAAAAAATTAACGATAAGTACAGAACGTTATTAAATGCAGATTGACTAAACCTAATCCACATTATCAGCCCATATCGTGAAAAAAATATGAAATTGAACTAATAATAATAAATTAAATTTCGTGAAAACCTTTTCGCCAACTTTGCCAGAGTTATTAGGTCACACTACTGCTTCTGACATGACCTTTCGACTACTTATGTAGCAGGGACCAACAGCTTTTCGTGCCTTCCTAAGTCTAAGTTTCAAAAGTCATATTGATTTGATTTCAGCGGGAATTGAATCAGGTTCTTTTGGATGGTAGGTACTCAACCCACTCAGATATGACTGCCACTAAATTCAATATAAAAGTTATCAATATATATATATATATATCTTTCAGTATTTTATATATATATATATATAATACTTTCTATCTTTTCTTTCAGTATATATATATTTCAAAAAAATAAAAGGACAATTCTAAATGAATCCAGTTTACTATATAAAACATCCACAAACGCAATAAATAAAAATAATTTGTGTATGTTTTAAAGTGTCTGGTAAAGGGGGGAGGTATATTGCACTGCATTCGTGTGAAAAACTAAATCAAATAATTTGATTCAGTCATATATGAATATGACAATCAAATTGGAAGCGGAGGATATTTTGACAATGTCTATATCTTTTTTAAAGCGCTTGTCAATTTTTCACTTCTGATAACTTATCTTGACTGAAGTATTTAATGGTATTTAAAGTATTTAATCTCAAAATTGTAACGGAACTACCAATTAATGTTGTTTACTTTTCAGTAAAGTGTATAGATCAGTTATCCAAGTTTAAAATCCTTCCTTTTTACGTTTTTCATATGTTACCCACTAGGCTGTGGAGGCCTGATTGGTTATAAATGGAATCATAACCAATATTAATAACCCAAATATTTGTTTAAAACGTGTTTACTACATACGATGGCACCATCAGAACCATTAGTTCATGTAAAAACCTTTATGTTTTAAATCAAAAATATAATCAAGTCAGTGTTATTGATTGGAAAATCTTTAGATATATTTCCCTATGAAAGCAATAGTGGTGCTTATAACTTGTTGTACCTATAAATCGTAGTAACTCGTACCAAGGAGGAGGCGGAGAAACAACAAAATCAATGTCCAGTCACAGCTCTCACGGCGCGGCGCGGCGGTGCAACGATCCGTGGGCCGTGATGCTTACCTTCGCCCTATGTCCGCGTACATTAAGCTTTCTTCCTTTGTTTACTTTGTTATTTTATGGACACTTATTCAACATTAGTATTTGAATTGTGGTATTTTGAATCGGTATTGAACGTTTTTATTCGGTACTTTCTGATGGAGTTTTCAAAATGTCGTGGAAGTAATTCTCAATAAATTGTTTAAAAACTAATATTCCTTTCAAAAGTGTTACTTTAAAATTTGTTTCTGTTAGTTCCCCTTAACTGATCAACTTAATCTTTACTACTGAACTATCTTTTACTGGCGCTGTTGAAAAATGTCCTGAAAAACCAAGATTGTTTAAAGATAATTTATTAACATCACACTATAAGATTTTACTATATTGTAAACGTGGACGTTTGTTTTCATCCACCATAATGTATTAAGCAGTAGTAGAATTAAAATTGGTATCCAAACATTTGGAAACTATTAATTGTAAATTTTAGTCCCGAAATTTAAGCTTGGACTGTCAAATGTGTACACTGTACGTGGTCATCTTTTTTTCTTTTTTTAAACTGTCAACTTTTTTCTTAGTAATGTTTTCTGTGTTAAAGATGGTAAATTTACTCTCGGTTCATTTGACACTATCATATTCTATAATTCTATAAACTAAAATAATTTTAAAACTAAAGCCAATATAATTCGAATTGAAACTAAATTCATCATCAATAATCATCGAAATGTTATTGTATTTTTCCAATATAAATGTAAACAACTGTCGATGAATTGAGTTACAATTACATGTATACCGGCTTTAACTAAAAAGTTATTTCGTTTTATTCTACAGAAGATGAGTGTGTCTAAGGAATCAATAAATACAAACTTTAAAGTACAATTTTATTGTTGCAATTTGTGTTGTATTTTCAACGGGAACGGCATTTTTGTTATAGAACACAAACGCTTTTAGGGATAGCGGTCCAAATCCCTCAAATTTTTGTGGACACCCCGGGATTTTAACCCGTGACCCCTTGAATCGAATTCCAAGCCACTAACCTTTAGACTCGCGAGATACCGGTACCTACTTTTAGTTATGTCCTGTACCAAATTTTCCATTCATTCGTTAATTTAAATGCATACACGGGTTCCGAGGCGAGTGGAATGGTCTATGGCCTCTGGCATAACTGTTCTTGGGTGGTGTGGTTTTGTGTTAAGTCTTCTGTGATGTTTTTTATCCACTCGCAGTCAGTTGAACTGAGGCCCAGAATTGTAGTAAGTCGTTGGCGTGATGGTCAACGATCCATGAACCATGGCAGCGGCCCTGTCGTGGGTTCGAATCCCAGTCATGGCATGTAAATTTTATCAGTACTGTACAACTTGTACTGTATCGTCTCACCCCTTGCTTTGCTGAGTACGTTCCACGCACAGATGTTTAGTGGATGGACAAATTAAGGTAAAAAAGAGGTTGCAACCTTTTTTTAAGCTTATATAATACTTTTTTAGATCGCTCTAATGTTACTTTCATCTCGATGGCATCACCTTATCAGGCAATGCTATAGTGGCCCTAATTTATTTTCTCCTTGAACAGACATGGGTGTTTTAATTATGTAAATGCTATATGAAGATAATTTAAGTTTATTTTATACGTCAAGTTCAAAAAACGTATTATAGACTAAATTTGTCTGATTATCTTGCAATGTAATCTCAACCAATGTAGGCAATAAATCAAAACCAAACAATTATTTTACTATGGTATTTTAATATTAACTCTATTATAATATTTGGAAAATTTATTTGTGTTGATGATATAACAAATCGACCAAAAATTTGTCTATAAGAATGATAAAATAACTTAAGACTAGTGGGTTGTAAGAATTGAGCTAGGCACTAACACCTCCATAACACATTCGCAACAAGCACATTCGCCTAACTTACATATGTTATATATCCCTAACTTCTCTGAAGGGCGTATGTAAATTGGCTACTGACTGTCAAGATAGACAGATAAGACAACTTGAGCAGGCCCATCAATTAGTCCTGAAATCAAAAAACCCATTTGGACTTAACTTAAGATAACCAAAATTTATCATGTTGTATACGATTTATTTATTTTATCACCTAAAAAATTCTTAATGATATTTATTCATACCACTGTTTATTTTATCTTGTTTTTGTTAAATGCTTAAAAATTAATTGTAAATGTTCATTTGTATATACAAAACCCTGCTACGGTATAAAGTTTATGTATATAGATAACAACTTAACCATCTAATTCTAAATAAGTTTAATACGTCATATGTTTTACTTTTATTTTTGTTTATCGTTTTGTTTTTAATTTTTTTACTCCTAATGAAGGCTTAAGCCGAAAATTTGAGTTTTATTCTAATAAAAGAATGTGTATCAAGGTTGTTTTTGTTAATTATATGTGCCTGTTGGTAGCTGAACAAGGATATGTTTATACATATATGTATAGGATATTTTGTAATATAATACTCAGTATTTACGTAGATTAGCTCATATTAGCTATTAATACTCATAACAACTTGCACTGTGATTCACATCCACATATGCTATAAGCAACATATTTTTTATTATATTTCGAACAAATAAATATATAAAATCCTCTTTATACAATTTGTGTAGATATACCAAAACGATTTGAACGGTGCAGGTTTATTTAAAGAGAAAGCTAAACAAAAAACGTAAGGTCACGAGGGACCGTAAGATCGATGCCTTGTAATCGAGTTTATTGTACTGAAACGTTGTTAGCGCCTCCACCCACGGGCCAACCTCCACTACATTGGTTGCTGGCACTCCACAGCTAAGTGACACACCGTACTCTTAATATACTATCGGCAACTCAACCCAGCGGCGATCCGAGAACATTTGGCAGGGCGTGGTAACAATAGCATTTCTTGTCATTAACATAAATATTAAACCTACTTTTAACTGCAAATAGTAAGGAATATTTGTTAAAGGGAGCTAACCAATTTTAAGAGGATCGTATGACGAATATATTTTACCCACACGGAACATTTTCCTATTTTAGCTACTTATCAACTCAAATTTGCAATGCGGTTCCGTGATCCCTAAACATCATCTCACTTCTATTAATCACTACTGCTACTTAAATTAAATATGAGCTTTACAATAACAGCCAGACATATTAGGCAATTAAATCAGAGACGTAACGAATTATTTACAATTAGTAATTTACAATAGTTTGTAATGCTAATAGTACTTGGCAGTTTATGCTTTTGAAGTCATATTATGCTAACTTAAAGAGATTATTTACAATTTAAAATATAACCATATCAAATCTACACAAATGTGCTAATTTTGTGTCAAGTTTAGTGTTCATAAATATAATAATGAATAATTATTGTTTACATAAACAATTTTACCGTGAAAATCAATCGTCGAGAACGAACGGGTGTAATTAATGTCATTGTGCTAATTGACAAGCTGGTAATAATTTTGTCCCCGCCACGCCATCCCACTATCAATTAGCAGGCCTCTCAGCTCTGTACAGTGTTATCATGTTCCTAGCCAAGTGTTTAAATATTAATGAAAACAATATCGTCACTTTAAATTTTAGCGAATTTCCCCTATAGGGAAGAAGCTATTACCGTAGGTGGCATGGTCAGACTTAAGCCCGAGACCATGATAACTTTTCGTTTTGAGGTCCCCAGATGCCAAAAACACTATTCGTTCAAATTTATATATATGTATATATATATATATACAACAAAATCCAGGTGCTTGTGGTATGATACGCTTAGTATTATATTTTATCATATATATATGTGTGTCCGTTACCGCGATAACTTTTGAAAGAAACACCCGATTTTGATGAAATTTGGCAAAAATGTGGAGAGTAGCATTTATGACTTTAAGTTCGAAAACCAGGTCGATCGCACTATGGGAAGGGGGTTTTATGGGGGTTTACAATTTTCCAAAAATCGGTTTTTTGCAAATTTGAACCCAAAATATTAAAAACACTCAATTTTGGTTCTAGCCATTTTATAGAGCTTAAAAAAAAATAATTTAGTACTTTGAATCATTAAACTAGGTTAAGTGGTTGCGGAGAAAATCCAAAAAAACGTGTCCCATCTTAATCTTATGGGAAAAAGGTTTTTAGATTTTTCTCAGATAGTTTTACTAAAAACTTCACATTTCTGTTTATTAATGTGTTTAGCTCAACAAAACAAACATTTTGGTGTTTTAATCGTTGTTCTACGTCCAACCGTTGCAGAGTTATTCAAAGTGCTAAACACAGTACGTTGTCCGATGTTATCCTTATGGAGAATAAATAAAATTCTATATTTCAATTATTTTTGAATGTATATTGATGAAACTTGGTATGTGGCTTCAACTAGTTGTGGTATATTGATATTAGCACAAAAACAAGTTTTTTGTCGGTAGTCCCCGTAGCAGCAAACCTGCAACTCGGCCCCCATGTTACTCATATGGAGAATAAGTAAAGTAGTATATCTCCCTCAATTATGAACCTAAATTAATAAAACTTGGTATATAGCTTCACCTGGTTCAGTTATATTGATAATTGCAAAAAAACATATTACTTATCTTCCTCGTTGCAGCAAAACTGCGTCCTCAACCCTAATGTTATTCTTATGGAGAATAAATAAAATGCTATATATCACTCATATATGGATTTATTTTTGTGAAACTTGGTAAGTAGCTCTATGTAGTAGTGAGTCACATATGAATGCATTGGAAATTCGCTGAGTACGCAGGTTTGCTGCGACGGGGGTATTTATATTTAGAAGAGGTTTAACACTTACACTCTTGATACTATTTGTGCTTATCCGACTTCACATTCCTTCAATGTTTTTTAAGCCATATATTTAAATTTGGTTGTATATTATAATACAATAGATTTCAATTAATCTATTTTTAAGTGAAGATAATGTGTTATAATGAACTTAAAAGCATTCGCTGGAACAGGGCTACCACATAATTTTGCTTTAGTGTCTACTGTGTAAAACTAGGACTAAAAATCTGTATTTGGACTATTGTAAAACCAAATAATGTTTTTATATTACGTTTAGAAGTATATACACAAATTCAGAATCCTAGAAAATGAGGGTATTTGTCAAACCTACAGATATCAACTATTTAAATATATCAACTATTTGTCAAACCTACGAATATTTAAAACGTGAATTTTAAAATCCTAAACATTAAATATTGGTTCCTTTATTGCATACTGAGATGGGTAATCTGACGTAATAAATTTGAGCGCGTTAACGTTTTATAGTCAAACTGGCCGCCATGTTCCTAATAATTGTTACATCGTTAACCACATTAAAGACGGTAAACAAATATTTCTTTTACGCGTGATATATTTTCAGCCACATTTTCGTTAGTTGTTTGATGTTTGTTCATAATAAGACATCATTTTCAATTGACTTACTATGAACAATTATCCAAAACATTAACAAGCTGCTTTATGTGACGTTGGAATGAGACACATTAATAAATAAAAACAAACTGGAGTTCAGAAGTAAAATTTAAAGTATGACTTCATCCAAAGAGAACGTGTTTAACATGTCGTGCATCATAAGCCGCAATCTATTGTGTTGTGTTTGAATACATCCTGTTCCAAAAGAGTTTAAAATAAGGAGGGGTCGCCAGAGTTTTAAAAGTTCCAAACAAGTATTATAAAACAATAACAGAACGCAACTTTCGGTTTGTAATTAATCCCAAAAATAAAGGGCCTTTGTAAATAGTAAGAGTTTCTAAGGCGGAAGCGAAAATCCTTTAAGTTGAAATATTCGTTGGCGTCGGTAAATGTTAAAGGAGACTGGAATGTAACATCGTATTGCCAGTGCAGAAAGGCCAGAGACGCAGAAGCGAGGACGTGACGCCGACCATGTGTCACAGTTTGACATTAAAGAGACCGACAGTATATTGACAGTGCAGAAAGGTCAGAGACGCAGAAGCGAGGACGTGACGCCGACCATGTGTCACAGTTTGAAATTAAAGAGACCGACAGTATATTGACAGTGCAGAAAGGTCAGAGACGCAGAAGCGAGGACGTGACGCCGACCATGTGTCACAGTTTGACATAAGAGAGACCGACAGTATATTGACAGTGCAGAAAGGTCAGAGACGCAGAAGCGAGGACGTGACGCCGACCATGTGTCACAGTTTGACATTAAAGAGACCGACAGTATATTGACAGTGCAAAAAAGGTCAGAGACGCAGAAGCGAGGACGTGACGCCGACCGTGTGTCACAGTTTGACATAAGAGAGACCGACAGTATATTGACAGTGCAGAAAGGTCAGAGACGCAGAAGCGAGGACGAGACGCCAACCATGTGTCACAGTTTGACATTAAAGAGACCGACAGTATATTGACAGTGCAGAAAGGTCAGAGACGCAGAAGCGAGGACGTGACGCCGACCATGTGTCACAGTTTGACATTAGAGAGACCGACAGTATATTGACAGTGCAGAAAGGTCAGAGACGCAGAAGCGAGGACGTGACGCCGACCATGTGTCACAGTTTGACATTAGAGAGACCGACAGCATATTGACAGTACAGAAAGGTCAGAGACGCAGAAGCGAGGACGTGACGCCGACCATGTGTCACAGTTTGACTTTAGAGAGACCGACAGTATATTGACAGTACAGAAAGGTCAGAGACGCAGAAGCGAGGACGTGACTCCGACTATATGTCACAGATTGACGTTAGAGAGACTGACAGTATAGTGACAGTACAGAAAGGTCAGAGACGCAGAAGCGAGGACGTGACGCCGACCATGTGTCACAGTTTGATATTAGAGAGACCGACAGTGTATTGACAGTACATAAAGGCCAGAGACGCAGAAGCGAGGACGTGTCGGTCTCTCTAACGTGTCACAGTTTGACATTAGAGAGACCGACAGTATATTGACAGTGCAGAAAGGTCAGAGACGCAGAAGCGAGGACGTGACGCCGACCATGTGTCACAGTTTGACATTAAAGAGACCGACAGTATATTGACAGTGCAGAAAGGTCAGAGACGCAGAAGCGAGGACGTGACGCCGAACATGTGTCACAGTTTGACATTAGAGAGACCGACAGTATATTGACAGTGCACAAAGGTCAGAGACGCAGAAGCGCGGACGTGACGCCGACCATGTGTCACAGTTTGACGTTAGAGAGACTGACAGTATATTGACAGTACAGAAAGGTCAGAGACGCAGAAGCGAGGACATGACGCCGACCACGTGTCACAGTTTGAAATTAAAGAGACCGACAGTATCTTGACAGTGCAGAAAGGTCAGAGACGCAGAAGAGAGGACGTGACGCCGACCATGTGTCACAGTTTGACATTAGAGAGACCGACAGTATATTGACAGTGCAGAAAGGTCAGAGACCAGAAGCGAGGACGTGACGACGACCATGTGTCACAGTTTGTCATAAGAGAGACCGACAGTATATTGACAGTGCAGAAAGGTCAGAGACGCAGAAGCGAGGACGTGACGCCGACCATGAGTCGCAGTTTGACATTAGAGAGACCGACAGTATATTGTCAGTGCAGAAAGGTCAGAGACGCAGAAGCGAGGACGTGACGCCGACTATGTGTCACTGTTTGACATAAGAGAGACCGACAGTATATTGACAGTGCAGAAAGGTCAGAGACGCAGAAGCGAGGACGTGACGCCGACCATGTGTCACAGTTTGACATAAGAGAGACCGACAGTATATTGACAGTGCAGAAAGGTCAGAGACGCAGAAGCGAGGACGTGACGCCGACCATGTGTCACAGTTTGACATTAAAGAGACCGACAGTATATTGACAGTGCAAAAAAGGTCAGAGACGCAGAAGCGAGGACGTGACGCCGACCGTGTGTCACAGTTTGACATAAGAGAGACCGACAGTATATTGACAGTGCAGAAAGGTCAGAGACGCAGAAGCGAGGACGAGACGCCAACCATGTGTCACAGTTTGACATTAAAGAGACCGACAGTATATTGACAGTGCAGAAAGGTCAGAGACGCAGAAGCGAGGACGTGACGCCGACCATGTGTCACAGTTTGACATTAGAGAGACCGACAGTATATTGACAGTGCAGAAAGGTCAGAGACGCAGAAGCGAGGACGTGACGCCGACCATGTGTCACAGTTTGACATTAGAGAGACCGACAGCATATTGACAGTACAGAAAGGTCAGAGACGCAGAAGCGAGGACGTGACGCCGACCATGTGTCACAGTTTGACTTTAGAGAGACCGACAGTATATTGACAGTACAGAAAGGTCAGAGACGCAGAAGCGAGGACGTGACTCCGACCATATGTCACAGATTGACGTTAGAGAGACTGACAGTATAGTGACAGTACAGAAAGGTCAGAGACGCAGAAGCGAGGACGTGACGCCGACCATGTGTCACAGTTTGATATTAGAGAGACCGACAGTGTATTGACAGTACATAAAGGCCAGAGACGCAGAAGCGAGGACGTGTCGGTCTCTCTAACGTGTCACAGTTTGACATTAGAGAGACCGACAGTATATTGACAGTGCAGAAAGGTCAGAGACGCAGAAGCGAGGACGTGACGCCGACCATGTGTCACAGTTTGACATTAAAGAGACCGACAGTATATTGACAGTGCAGAAAGGTCAGAGACGCAGAAGCGAGGACGTGACGCCGAACATGTGTCACAGTTTGACATTAGAGAGACGAACAGTATATTGACAGTGCAGAAAGGTCAGAGAAGCAGACGCGCGGACGTGACGCCGACCATGTGTCACAGTTTGACGTTAGAGAGACTGACAGTATATTGACAGTACAGAAAGGTCAGAGACGCAGAAGCGAGGACATGACGCCGACCACGTGTCACAGTTTGAAATTAAAGAGACCGACAGTATCTTGACAGTGCAGAAAGGTCAGAGACGCAGAAGAGAGGACGTGACGCCGACCATGTGTCACAGTTTGACATTAGAGAGACCGACAGTATATTGACAGTGCAGAAAGGTCAGAGACCAGAAGCGAGGACGTGACGCCGACCATGTGTCACAGTTTGACATAAGAGAGACCGACAGTATATTGACAGTGCAGAAAGGTCAGAGACGCAGAAGCGAGGACGTGACGCCGACCATGTGTCGCAGTTTGATATTAGAGAGACCGACAGTATATTGTCAGTGCAGAAAGGTCAGAGACGCAGAAGCGAGGACGTGACGCCTACCATGTGTCACAGTTTGACATAAGAGAGACCGACAGTATATTGACAGTACATAAAGGTCAGAGACGCAGAAGCGAGGACGTGACGCCGACCATGTGTCACAGATTGATATTAGAGAGACCGACTGTATATTGACAGTGCAGAAAGGTCAGAGACGCAGAAGCGAGGACGTGACGCCGACCATGTGTCACAGTTTGACGTTAGAGAGACTGACAGTATATTGACAGTACAGAAAGGTCAGAGACGCAGAAGCGAGGACGTGACGCCGACCATGTGTCACAGTTTAATATTAGAGAGACCGACAGTATATTGACAGTACATAAAGGCCAGAGACGCAGAAGCGAGGACATGTCGGTCTCTCTAACGTGTCACAGTTTGACATTAGAGAGACCGACAGTATATTGACAGTGCAGAAAGGTCAGAGACGCAGAAGCGAGGACGTGACGCCGACCATGTGTCACAGTTTGACATTAGAGAGACCGACAGTATATTGACAGTACAGAAAGGCCAGAGACGCAGAAGCGAGGACGTGTCGCCGACCATGTGTCACAGTTTGACATTAGAGAGACCGACAGTATATTGACAGTACAGAAAGGTCAGAGACACAGAAGCGAGGACGTGACGCCGACCATGTGTCACAGTTTGATATTAGAGAGACCGACAGTATATTGACAGTACATAAAGGCCAGAGACGCAGAAGCAAGGACGTGTCGGTCTCTCTAACGTGTCACAGTGTGACATTAGAGAGACCGACAGTATATTGACAGTGCAGAAAGGTCAGAGACGCAGAGGCGAGGACTTGACGCCGACCATGTGTCACAGTTTGACATTAAAGAGACCGACAGTATATTGACAGTGCAGAGAGGTCAGAGACGCAGAAGCGAGGACGTGATGCCGACCATGTGTCACAGTTTGAAATTAAAGAGACCGACAGTATATTGACAGTGCAGAAAGGTCAGAGACGCAGAAGCGAGGACGTGACGCCGACCATGTGTCACAGTTTGACATTAGAGAGACCGACAGTATATTGACAGTGCAGAGAGGTCAGAGACGCAGAAGCAAAGACGTGACGCCGACTATGTGTCACAGTTTGACATTAGAGAGACCGACAGTATATTGACAGTGCAGAAAGGTCAGAGACGCAGAAGCGAGGACGTGACGCCTACCATGTGTCACAGTTTGACATTAAAGAGATCGACAGTATATTGACAGTGCAGAAAGGTCAGAGACGCAGAAGCGAGGACGTGACGCCGACCATGTGTAAAAGTTTGACATTAGAGAGACCGACAGTATATTGACAGTGCAGAGAGGTCAGAGACGTAGAAGCAAAGACGTGACGCCGACCATGTGTCACAGTTTGACATTAAAGAGACCGACAGTATATTGACAGTGCAGAAAGGTCAGAGACGCAGAAGCGAGGACGTGACGCCGACCATGTGTCACAGTTTGACGTTAGAGAGACTGACAGTATATTGACAGTACAGAAAGGTCAGAGACGCAGAAGCGAGGACATGACACCGACCACGTGTCACAGTTTGAAATTAAAGAGACCGACATTATCTTGACAGTGCAGAAAGGTCAGAGACGCAGAAGCGAGGACGTGACGCCGACCATGTGTCACAGTTTGACATTAGAGAGACCGACAGTATATTGACAGTGCAGAAAGGTCAGAGACCAGAAGCGAGGACGTGACGCCGACCATGTGTCACAGTTTGACATAAGAGAGACCGACAGTATATTGACAGTGCAGAAAGGTCAGAGACGCAGAAGCGAGGACGTGACGCCGACCATGTGTCGCAGTTTGACATTAGAGAGACCGACAGTATATTGTCAGTGCAGAAAGGTCAGAGACGCAGAAGCGAGGACGTGACGCCGACTATGTGTCACTGTTTGACATAAGAGAGACCGACAGTATATTGACAGTGCAGAAAGGTCAGAGACGCAGAAGCGAGGACGTGACACCGACCATGTGTCACAGTTTTACATAAGAGAGACCGACAGTATATTGACAGTGCAGAAAGGTCAGAGACGCAGAAGCGAGGACGTGACGCCGACCATGTGTCACAGTTTGACATTAGAGAGGCCGACAGTATATTGACAGTGCAGAAAGGTCAGAGAAGCAGAAGCGAGGACGTGACGCCTACCATGTGTCACAGTTTGACATAAGAGAGACCGACAGTATATTGACAGTACATAAAAGTCAGAGACGCAGAAGCGAGGACGTGACGCCGACCATGTGTCACAGTTTGATATTAGAGAGACCGACTGTATATTGACAGTGCAGAAAGGTCAGAGACGCAGAAGCGAGGACGTGACACCGACCATGTGTCACAGTTTGACGTTAGAGAGACTGACAGTATATTGACAGTACAGAAAGGTCAGAGACGCAGAAGCGAGGACGTGACGCCGACCATGTGTCACTGTTTGATACTAGAGAGACCGACAGTATATTGACAGTACATAAAGGCCAGAGACGCAAAAGCGAGGACATGTCGGTCTCTCTAACGTGTCACAGTTTGACATTAGAGAGACCGACAGTATATTGACAGTGCAGAAAGGTCAGAGACGCAGAAGCGAGGACGTGACGCCGACCATGTGTCACAGTTTGACATTAGAGAGACCGACAGTATATTGACAGTACAGAAAGGCCAGAGACGCAGAAGCGAGGACGTGTCGCCGACCATGTGTCACAGTTTGACATTAGAGAGACCGACAGTATATTGACAGTACAGAAAGGTCAGAGACACAGAAGCGAGGACGTGACGCCGACCATGTGTCACAGTTTGATATTAGAGAGACCGACAGTATATTGACAGTACATAAAGGCCAGAGACGCAGAAGCAAGGACGTGTCGGTCTCTCTAACGTGTCACAGTGTGACATTAGAGAGACCGACAGTATATTGACAGTGCAGAAAGGTCAGAGACGCAGAGGCGAGGACTTGACGCCGACCATGTGTCACAGTTTGACATTAAAGAGACCGACAGTATATTGACAGTGCAGAGAGGTCAGAGACGCAGAAGCGAGGACGTGACGCCGACCATGTGTCACAGTTTGAAATTAAAGAGACCGACAGTATATTGACAGTGCAGAAAGGTCAGAAACGCAGAAGCGAGGACGTGACGCCGACCATGTGTCACAGTTTGACATTAGAGAGACCGACAGTATATTGACAGTGCAGAGAGGTCAGAGACGCAGAAGCAAAGACGTGACGCCGACTATGTGTCACAGTTTGACATTAGAGAGACCGACAGTATATTGACAGTGCAGAAAGGTCAGAGACGCAGAAGCGAGGACGTGACGCCTACCATGTGTCACAGTTTGACATTAAAGAGACCGACAGTATATTGACAGTGCAGAAAGGTCAGAGACGCAGAAGCGAGGACGTGACGCCGACCATGTGTCACAGTTTGACATTAGAGAGACCGACAGTATATTGACAGTGCAGAGAGGTCAGAGACGTAGAAGCAAAGACGTGACGCCGACCATGTGTCACAGTTTGACATTAAAGAGACCGACTGTATATTGACAGTGCAAAAAGGTCAGAGACGCAGAAGCGAGGACGTGACGCCGACCATGTGTCACAGTTTGACATTAAAGAGACCGACAGTATATTGACAGTGCAGAAAGGTCAGAGACGCAGAAGCAAAGACGTGACGCCGACTATGTGTCACAGTTTGACATTAGAGAGACCGACAGTATATTGACAGTGCAGAGAGGTCAGAGACGCAGAAGCGAGGACGTGACGCCGACCATGTGTCACAGTTTGACATTAAAGAGACCGACAGTATATTGACAGTGCAGAAAGGTCAGAGACGCAGAAGCGAGGACGTGACGCCGACCATGTGTCACAGTTTGACATTAGAGAGACCGACAGTATATTGACAGTGCAGAAAGGTCAGAGACGCAGAAGCGAGGACGTGACGCCGACCATGTGTCACAGTTTGACGTTAAAGAGACCGACAGTATATTGACAGTGCAGAAAGGTCAGAGACGCAGAAGCGAGGACGTGACGCCGACCATGTGTCACAGTTTGACATTAGAGAGACCGACAGCATATTGACAGTGCAGTAAGGTCAGAGACGCAGAAGCGAGGACGTGACGCCGACCATGTGTCACAGTTTGACTTTAGAGAGACCGACAGTATATTGACAGTACAGAAAGGTCAGAGACGCAGAAGCGAGGACGTGACTCCGACCATATGTCACAGTTTGACGTTAGAGAGACTGGCAGTATAGTGACAGTACAGAAAGTTCAGAGACGCAGAAGCGAGGACGTGACGCCGACCATGTGTCACAGTTTGACATTAGAGAGACCGACAGTATATTGACAGTGCAGAAAAGTCAGAGACGCAGAAGCAAGGACGTGACGCCGACCATGTGTCACAGTTTGACATTAGAGAGACCGACAGTATATTGACAGTGCAGAAAGGTCAGAGACGCAGAAGCGAGGACGTGACGCCGACCATGTGTCACAGTTTGACGTTAGAGAGACTGACAGTATATTGACAGTACAGAAAGGTCAGAGACGCAGAAGCGAGGACGTGACGCCGACCATGTGTCACAGTTTGATATTAGAGAGACCGACAGTATATTGACAGTACATAAAGGCCAGAGACGCAGAAGCGAGGACATGTCGGTCTCTCTAACGTGTCACAGTTTGACATTAGAGAGACCAACAGTATATTGACAGTGCAGAAAGGTCAGAGACGCAGAAGCGAGGACGTGACGCCGACCATGTGTCACAGTTTGACATTAGAGAGACCGACAGTATATTGACAGTACAGAAAGGCCAGAGACGCAGAAGCGAGGACGTGTCGCCGACCATGTGTCACAGTTTGACATTAGAGAGACCGACAGTATATTGACAGTACAGAAAGGTCAGAGACACAGAAGCGAGGACGTGACGCCGACCATGTGTCAAAGTTTGACATTAAAGAGACCGACAGTATATTGACAGTGCAGAGAGGTCAGAGACGCAGAAGCGAGGACGTGACGCCGACCATGTGTCACAGTTTGAAATTAAAGAGACCGACAGTATATTGACAGTGCAGAGAGGTCAGAGACGTAGAAGCAAAGACGTGACGCCGACCATGTGTCACAGTTTGACATTAAAGAGACCGACAGTATATTGACAGTGCAGAAAGGTCAGAGACCAGAAGCGAGGACGTGACGCCGACCATGTGTCACAGTTTGACGTTAGAGAGACTGACAGTATAGTGACAGTGCAGAAAGGTCAGAGACGCAGAAGCGAGGACGTGACGCCGACCATGTGTCACAGTTTGACATTAGAGAGACCGACAGTATATTGACAGTTTAGAGAGGTCAGAGACGTAGAAGCAAAGACGTGACGCCGACCATGTGTCACAGTTTGACATTAAAGAGACCGACAGTATATTGACAGTGCAGAAAGGTCAGAGACGCAGAAGCGAGGACGTGACGCCGACCATGTGTCACAGTTTGGCATTAAAGAGACCGACAGTATATTGACAGTGCAGAAAGGTCAGAGACGCAGAAGCAAAGACGTGACGCTGACTATGTGTCACAGTTTGACATTAGAGAGACCGACAGTATATTGATAGTGCAGAGAGGTCAGAGACGCAGAAGCGAGGACGTGACGCCGACCATGTGTCACAGTTTGACATTAAAGAGACCGACAGTATATTGACAGTGCAGAAAGATCAGAGACGCAGAAGCGAGGACGTGACGCCGACCATGTGTCACAGTTTGACATTAGAGAGACCGACAGTATATTGACAGTGCAGAAAGGTCAGAGACGCAGAAGCGAGGACGTGACGCCGACCATGTGTCACAGTTTGACGTTAAAGAGACCGACAGTATATTGACAGTGCAGAAAGGTCAGAGACGCAGAAGCGAGGACGTGACGCCGACCATGTGTCACAGTTTGACATTAGAGAGACCGACAGCATATTGACAGTGCAGTAAGGTCAGAGACGCAGAAGCGAGGACGTGACGCCGACCATGTGTCACAGTTTGACTTTAGAGAGACCGACAGTATATTGACAGTACAGAAAGGTCAGAGACGCAGAAGCGAGGACGTGACTCCGACCATATGTCACAGTTTGACGTTAGAGAGACTGACAGTATAGTGACAGTACAGAAAGGTCAGAGACGCAGAAGCGAGGACGTGACGCCGACCATGTGTCACAGTTTGACATTAGAGAGACCGACAGTATATTGACAGTGCAGAAAGGTCAGAGACGCAGAAGCAAGGACGTGACGCCGACCATGTGTCACAGTTTGACATTAGAGAGATCGACAGTATATTGACAGTGCAGAAAGGTCAGAGACGCAGAAGCGAGGACGTGACGCCGACCATGTGTCACAGTTTGACATAAGAGAGACCGACAGTATATTGACAGTACAGAAAGGTCAGAGACCAGAAGCGAGGACGTGACTCCGACCATATGTTACAGTTTGACGTTAGAGAGACTGACAGTATAGTGACAGTACAGAAAGGTCAGAGACGCAGAAGCGAGGACGTGACGCCGACCATGTGCCACAGTTTGACATTAGAGAGACCGACAGTATATTGACAGTGCAGAAAGGTCAGAGACGCAGAAGCAAGGACGTGACGCCGACCATATGTCACAGTTTGACGTTAGAGAGACTGACTGCTTATTGACAGTGCAGTAAGGTCAGAGACGCAGAAGCGAGGACGTGACGCCGAATATGTGTCACAGTTTGACATTAGAGAGACCGACAGTATATTGACAGTGCAGAAAGGTCAGAGACGCAGAAGCGAGGACGTGACTCCGACCATGTGTCACAGTTTGACATAAGAGAGACCGACAGTATATTGACAGTGCAGAAAGGTCAGAGACGCAGAAGCGAGGACGTGACTCCGACCATATGTCACAGTTTGACGTTAGAGAGACTGACAGCATATTGACAGTGCAGTAAGGTCAGAGACGCAGAAGCGAGGACGTGACGCCGACCATGTGTCACAGTTTGACATTAGAGAGACCGACAGTATATTGACAGTGCAGAAAGGTCAGAGACGCAGAAGCGAGGACGTGACTCCGACCATGTGTCACAGTTTGACATTAGAGAGACTGACAGCATATTGACAGTGCAGTAAGGTCAGAGACGCAGAAGCGAGGACGTGACGCCGACTATGCGTCACAGTTTGACATTAGAGAGACCGACAGTATATTGACAGTGCAGAAAGGTCAGAGACGCAGAAGCGAGGACGTGACTCCGACCATGTGTCACAGTTTGACATTAGAGAGACCGACAGTATATTGACAGTGCAGAAAGGTCAGAGACGCAGAAGCAAGGACGTGACGCCGACCATGTGTCACAGTTTGACATTAGAGAGACCGACAGTATATTGACAGTGCAGAAAGGTCAGAGACGCAGAAGCGAGGACGTGACGCCGCCCATGTGTCACAGTTTGACATAAGAGAGACCGACAGTATATTGACAGTACAGAAAGGTCAGAGACCAGAAGCGAGGACGTAACTCCGACCATATGTCACAGTTTGACGTTAGAGAGACTGACAGTATAGTGACAGTGCAGAAAGGTCAGAGACGCAGAAGCGAGGACGTGACGCCGACCATGTGTCACAGTTTGACATTAGAGAGACCGACAGTATATTGACAGTGCAGAAAGGTCAGAGACGCAGAAGCAAGGACGTGACGCCGACCATGTGTCACAGTTTGACATTAGAGAGACCGACAGTATATTGACAGTGCAGAAAGGTCAGAGACGCAGAAGCGATGACGTGACGCCGACCATGTGTCACAGTTTGACATAAGAGAGACCGACAGTATATTGACAGTACAGAAAGGTCAGAGACCAGAAGCGAGGACGTGACGCCGACCATGTGTCACAGTTTGACATAAGAGAGACCGACAGTATATTGACAGTGCAGAAAGGTCAGAGACGCAGAAGCGAGGACGTGACTCCGACCATATGTCACAGTTTGACGTTAGAGAGACTGACAGCATATTGACAGTGCAGTAAGGTCAGAGACGCAGAAGCGAGGACGTGACGCCGACCATGTGTCACAGTTTGACATTAGAGAGACCGACAGTATATTGACAGTGCAGAAAGGTCAGAGACGCAGAAGCGAGGACGTGACTCCGACCATGTGTCACAGTTTGACATTAGAGAGACTGACAGCATATTGACAGTGCAGTAAGGTCAGAGACGCAGAAGCGAGGACGTGACGCCGACTATGCGTCACAGTTTGACATTAGAGAGACCGACAGTATATTGACAGTGCAGAAAGGTCAGAGACGCAGAAGCGAGGACGTGACTCCGACCATGTGTCACAGTTTGACATTAGAGAGACCGACAGTATATTGACAGTGCAGAAAGGTCAGAGACGCAGAAGCGAGGACGTGACTCCGACCATGTGTCACAGTTTGACATTAGAGAGACTGACAGCATATTGACAGTGCAGTAAGGTCAGAGACGCAGAAGCGAGGACGTGACTCCGACCATATGTCACAGTTTGACGTTAGAGAGACTGACAGCATATTGACAGTGCAGTAAGGTCAGAGACGCAGAAGCGAGGACGTGACGCCGACCATATGTCACAGTTTGACGTTAGAGAGACCGACAGTATATTGACAGTGCAGAGAGGTCAGAGACGCAGAAGCGAGGACGTGACTCCGACCATATGTCACAGTTTGACGTTAGAGAGACTGACTGCTTATTGACAGTGCAGTAAGGTCAGAGACGCAGAAGCGAGGACGTGACGCCGAATATGTGTCACAGTTTGACATTAGAGAGACCGACAGTATATTGACAGTGCAGAAAGGTCAGAGACGCAGAAGCGAGGACGTGACTCCGACCATGTGTCACAGTTTGACATTAGAGAGACTGACAGCATATTGACAGTGCAGTAAGGTCAGAGACGCAGAAGCGAGGACGTGACTCCGACCATATGTCACAGTTTGACGTTAGAGAGACTGACAGCATATTGACAGTGCAGTAAGGTCAGAGACGCAGAAGCGAGGACGTGACGCCGACCATATGTCACAGTTTGACGTTAGAGAGACCGACAGTATATTGACAGTGCAGAGAGGTCAGAGACGCAGAAGCGAGGACGTGACTCCGACCATATGTCACAGTTTGACGTTAGAGAGACTGACAGCATATTGACAGTGCAGTAAGGTCAGAGACGCAGAAGCGAGGACGTGACGCCGACCATGTGTCACAGGTTGACATTAGAGAGACCGACAGTATATTGACAGTGCAGAAAGGCCAGAGACGCAGAAGCAAGGACGTGACGCCGACTATGTGTCACAGTTTGACATTAGAGAGACCGACAGTATATTGACAGTGCAGAAAGGTCAGAGACGCAGAAGCGAGGACGTGACGCCTACCATGTGTCACAGTTTGACATTAGAGAGACCGACAGTATATTTTCGTTCATTTAAAGTTTCTCACTCAATACTAGTAAGTTATGCCTTCCAATTTAGAATTAAATAGGTGGCCAATTGTATTGGTTGCTTTAAACTATTTGTATAAACATGATTGAATATGTCAGATAAGAGATAAACAATTCTTATGTTAATTATTTAACACTATACTAAAAAAGATAAAATAATAAGGATTTAAAATTTAGAGGAGAAAAAAACAGCAGAGTTTTCCTTGAGCAGAGTTAAAAAAACCGCGAGTTAAACATTAAATTACAATTTTCTTTGTTATTGCTTCAGTCTGAAGAAATGTTTCCAGCGACGTTTTAATTGAGTTTCGGTTCTCTGTAACAAAAACGAAACTTTCATTTTGGCCAAGTGAGTAATTCGACTGAAAGGTCGCATCATGAGACCACTAAAACTTTCATAAGCAATAACTAAGTTTTGCGTTTATAACCATTTCTCTAGATAGTTTATGGCATAATAAAACTGTGTAAATTTTCATGCTTCAAAACATGAAAGCTCTGTCAGATTATTGGCCAAAGTATTTTGGAACTTTTTAAATTTGACTCTTTAATACGATTTCTGCTTTTATAAGAGCTTCTACAAAACGACTCCAAGTACGGTGTACGATGTAGATGATGGTGTCAGAATTTTTTTAAAGTTCCTGTACAATTTTAATGTTATGCGTACGTTGTTCTATTTTATTTAGATTGTTTACTGCTACAGTTTTTTATTAAAAAATGGAGCAACAAAGTAAAATTTAAAACTCTACTTCCATTAGTGTTAAAATAAAACTAAAACAATAATACCCCCGTAGCAGCAAACCTGCGTACTCGGCGAATTTACAATAAATATATATGTATCTTAATACCACATAAAGCCACATACCAAGTTTCATCAATATACATTCATAAATAAACGATTTATGACATTTTAATTATTCTCCATAAGAATAACATGGCGGCTGAGTATGCAGGTTTGCTGAAGCAAGGAACACAAAAAATGGGGTTTTATACAAATATCAATATAACTCATGTAGTTAAAGCCACATACCACATTTCATTAATTTATTTTCATAATTAAGGGAGATAACACGTTACTTATTATCCATAAGAATAACATGGGGCTGAGTACGCAGGTTTGCTGCTACGAGAGCCTTTGGAAAAATTTTTTTGAGCAAATATCAATGGTCCACAACCAGATGAAGCCGTATACCAAGTCAGTATACGTTCATAAATAAGCGAGATATAAAATTTTTCTTTTCCTCCATAAGAATAACATTAGACAACGTACTGTGTTTAGCACTTTCAATATCTCGGTAACCAATTAACGTAGAGAAATAATCAAAATACCAAATTTTGTGTTTTTTTAAGCTGAATCCAATGAAAAAAACTAAAATTTGACAATTTCCAAATTTATATGTACAAAATTCGAAAAACCCATTTTTGGGGTACAAAACCCCCCCAAAATACCCCTTCGGATAGAGCAATCTGGCTGGTTTTCGAACTTATATTCATATATGTTACTTTACACGTTTATACCAAATTTAATCAAAATCGGATTATTTTTACGAGAGTTATCGTGCTCACGGAATATGCATATATATATACAGTTTCGAACGAATGGTGTTTTTGGGGTCTGAGGACCTCAAAACGAAAAGTTATCATGGTCCCGGGCCTAGGTCTTACCATGCCGACTACGGTGATAGCATCTTCCCTATGGTGGAAATTCGCTAAAAAATAGTTTCATTCGTTTTTAGAATTAGTAAAGCAAATCTAAAAAAATTATAGAATTTGTTGAGATTCGTATTAATTTCTTAGTATTTATTATACAGGCAGGGTGCCTCAGGTAAGGTGCTTTAAACAAATTACAGACGACCCACTTGAACTAGAAGAATTACATAAAGTTATTTCTTTGTTTAAAATTCATTGTTGGTACAAACAAAAAGAGATACGAGGTTGGTGTAACTTTTAAAGTTGTTAGCATTTCCAAGATCTTTAAAATGATACGCTTTTTGACATACGTAACTATTTGATTTTTTAAATTTGGGATTAGAAACATTAAAAAAACCTTTTTGTATTTATTGATTTTGGTAAGGTTAGGTTAGAGTTTCGCCGTAAATGACAATAATTTTCTAAAAAATGGGTGCCATTTTGAAACGAATAAAGATAAGTGAGTTCTATTTTCGTCAAAACGATTGTCAGTTGTAGAGCGTTTACATATATAGGTATATGGTACAACATGACACATATTAATATTTAAAAGTTCCAAGATTCGATTTAGTGACCCCCAGTTTCTGTAACACCCTTGTATTTTAAACAAGTAAATCATATTTTTACGTTATTTCTTGGGGTCGATTTAGTAGGAAATAATTTTATTTCGTTATTCTAGGTCAAGTTCGTCTACAATCTGTTTGAGACACCTTACGTGAGACACTCTGTATCAACTCTGTATTCAACATTTTAATGTATGGTTGATTTTGCTTGTAGGAAAGAATTACAATAGCTAATCTAAAAACACTGTAACAATCAAAGTTTTAAGTTTTAAATTATTAAAAAAAATTACAAACTTGTAGTTTTCTAATAGCATCATAAGTGAAGACAAATATTGAATAAATTATCATCTTCAACTACTAGTTTTTTTTTGTAATATTACGTAAGAGGAAAATCTATTATATAGGAAGAAAACATTAGAAAAATAAAGCTATTATACTTTGGTTGGTGTCCAGTTTTATACTATAGTATAAGTATTTTAATCTAGCAGGCTTTGAGTCTCAAATGTATCGAACACCAAAAGTGTTGACACATTTCTGGGCTGGAATGTTGCCCAGTTGTTTATGATCACGGTTGTGGAGATACAACCTACTTTACGTCCGTGTCTGACTTTGTAGTACGGTTTACGGTTTTTATATGGACCGTCTAATGGTTTCTAACTTTAGTTGCAAAAGTACGTGCCAAATAATGTATTTTCATCTCGTTTAAACAACAGTTTTTTTACGACGACGAGTATCTACTAATTTTATAACTTATCTCTTCGTTGTGCAGGCGACGACAAACACGTCAAAGTAAAGTACTTAAATAGTCAATATAAATTCGAACATTGTTCCTTGTGGCTGTAAACTAGTTTATTCCTAAAGTAGGCAACTCTTACTCAAAATAAAATATGTTAAACTTTCCTCAGTTTAGAGCTTTAACCGATCAAATAATCAAGAGGTTATTTAGCAAGCAAAGGCAAACATTGGCACCTACACTCATAACACAACAACAAGAGATTCAGGTAGAGCCAAGTAGGATAATGATATGTGGGTTGTAATAAAGAGCCTAAGAGTTTTCTCGCTTACTCCATAAACCAAGACAGTGTTGACGAAGACCAAACCAAATATCGGACTCTCCTGTACTGTCATCCATGCTTAATCTTAGTGGTGCTTTCTAAACTCCATTAAAATTATTAAATTGCATTATGTTTTATAATGGTTATAATAGCTAAAATTGGGTAATGTTTTCCATTATTGAAAATACGTTATGCTTCTTTCACTCACAGGTGGTTGAAGGAGTAGCAGTGTTTTCCTGAAAACGCCTTAGGCGTTCATTGTCATTAAATATAAACTAGGAGTACGCTCTTTTATCACGTAAGAGGCTGAGCTCACAGTTAATAATGCAAACAAAAATGTTTCGATTCACAATATACAGGGTGAGTCAGACCACCCGTCCAGCATGATAACGGGAGAACGGTTTGGTCTAAAGTCGTCAAACAAAATTCTTCCCCACTAAAAGGCATATGGGCTATCTATTAAAAATATTGTCATCAAAATCTATGTAAAGGATGTTCCAACACTGAAGGTCACGGGTTTAGATCCAAAACCCGCATTACATATATATATGTGAGTGTTCGTGGGTGCGATATCTCTCGTAAAAATGGTCCGATCTTAATTAAATTTAGCGAAACATATAAAGCGACATTTATGGCTTTACGTTCGAAAACCAGCCAGATCGCTCCATCCAAAGGGGTATTTTGGGGGGTTTTGTACTCCAAAAATGTTTTTTTTAGTTTATACACATAATATTTAAGTAAATCAAATTTTACTTTTCATCATTGAATTCAGTTAAAAAACAATTTGGTGTTTTGCTCATTGCTCTACGTCAATCTGTTACAGAGATATTGAAGGTCCTAAACATAGTAAGTTGTCCAATGTTATTCTTATGGAGGATAAGACAAATTGTAAATCTCGCTTATTTATTCACTTACCCTGACGAAACTTGGTATATTGCTTTATATTGTTGTGGAATATTGATATTTGTACAAAAAACATTTTTTTGTCGATAGTTCCGGTAGCAGCAAACCTGCGTACTCAGCCCCCATGTTATTCTTGTGGAGAATAAGTAAAATGTATCTCCGTTAACTATGAACATAAATTAATAATCTTGGTATGTGGCTTGACTTATATTGATATTTGTATAAAAACTCATTGTTTGTGTGCCTTTTTTCAGCAAACCTGCATTCTCAGCCGCCATGTTATTCTTAAGGAGAATAATTAAAATGTGATAAATCGTTTATTTATGAATGTACATTGATGAAACTTGGTATGTGGCTTTATGTGGTATTTAGATACGTATATAAGCATTCGAAAATCGCTAAGTACGCAGGTTTGCTACTACTGGGGTATTTTTCTCGTAGATTTATGTAAGGAATTTTGTTAAAATGTTAACCGGGCTGTTACGAATGTTCAAAGTTATTCAAAGTAATTTTGTATTGAGAAAAATATTTTAACAAAAGAAATGTAATGATACGTTAAATGGACCTAGACCTTCAAGTTAATGCAAAAACCACTGAGTCGGTCCATTTTATTTCTCTGGCAGATTATGAAAGGTATTTGGTTGTAAAAGTAATATGAGCTCTTAGGGGAGGAGCTATAATTTCATCATTTTGTGAAAAAATTTATAAAAAATAAATGCTTTTAGCGAATTATCCCTAAAGGGAAGAAGCTATTACCGTAGGTGTAGTATGTATTTGTTCATACTCAAATATATAACTTACCATACTTTATATTAGTATGTGTATGTACATATAACATCGGCAAATTTTGAAAAGCAACCAAAATGAATCTACAAACCACCACAGCGCCATGCGGAGTTATGTTAGGTTGGATTAAAATACACTAATGGTTTTAGGCCTTCAGTTCACAACAGATTGTTAGGTCATTTGGTTAACCACCAAATGGACTATCGTATTATGAAATATAAATTATCGCAGTAGTTTGGACGTAGTCGACTAGCATCTAGACGATTCACCCAGAAGTGAAGTGTATATGAAGTGTAACTTTCTCATTATTTTACATGCTATGGTAGACCAGTGGATATAAAAATCATTGAACTCACGATCATGCGGTTTCCTTTTCAAATATTACTTTTGTAGATTACTTTTTGATGTTTAAATTTTTATATTTTATTTTGTTTTGTTCGGCTATCTGGCTTGTAGAGGCTACAGCCTCCAACCTTCTGTTGATGTTTTATCGGATGTACTTTTTACTGGATGATAAATCAACACGTATATTTATATTTCACATCTGATTATCTTACATAAATATTATAAATAGTTATAGCTAATAAATAGTTAATTTTCAAGTTTTGAAAATTTTCTTGCAATTTAAGGTGCTATTTAAGGGGAAAAATAAGGGTAATAAATCAAAGTTGGGCAATCAAGTGGAGATCTTCCCCCCGTCTAATTTTCTATAATTGTTCCAAGTTTCATCCTTTTAGGTCGTACGATATCCTCATAAACATTCAAAAAGGCAGGAATTTATATTTTTTGTAATTTATTCTAATATTTTCCTTACCCAGTAATATACATTCAGATAGGTACTTCAGTAACTTCAGAGAGTATTGGCTTGTGCCATTATTTTTATTGCTTTTATTTTATTTTTCCAGTACATAGACTACTAATATTATTAATATAAGCCTGTCATAAGAGGCCAACATTACCGAATGTTTTAATGAACTTTATACAAATTGTGATCTTAGAAAAATAAGTATTATAACGCTTTACTAACGATAGTTTCCGGAAACAGAACTACAACGTTTTTTAGAAAAGCGTTTTTCCGCCATTTGTTATGACTCAAACATGCATGATAACTGTCCAGTTATACCTAGGGGGTCCAGTAGAATTCTGGAGTAATGGGGGTGGGGGAGGTAACATTTAGACCTCTTTCACACGAGCGACCTTTTCCCGCAGCAATTTTTCACCGCGTGTTTTTTCCCCGCTGGGATAAATTGAGTCAAATGAGAGCTTTCACTTAGAGCGATTTTTTCCCGCGCGGGTAAAACCCGCCTAGTGGCTCTAAAAGCACCCACTGGTTTGTAAAATCGATTTTTTGGCCGCGTTGGGAAAACCCCTTCTCGACAATTGCAAAGCATTGAATTTTGATTCAAATGGATGTTTTCACGCAAGCGGGAAAAAACCGCTCTCCTCAACGGTGTTTGTCGAGTCAGTGTATTGTTTTCCTAAATGCATAGTTCAGGTCCACGTTTTTCTGTCGTAATTATGTTTTTGTGATTATGTCATATCGTGATCAAATAAATTCCATGACACCATTTAAATTTTTGTTTACTTGTTAACATTTTGAAAAAGTAAATCATTATAATTCAGTTACAGTGTGCCTTGTGTACATTGTATATTGCATTGCTCCTTGTAAAGTTAATCAGCATTTATTTTTCATTGAAACCCCAACTAAGCTTTACGACTATTCAAATTGGTTGTATGGTTTCTAAACTATTTACCTTAAAATAATTAACAGCCAATTTTGACAAGGAGATACTGCAGATATCATGGTGGGGTTTGATTTTTGCAGTTTCTCGGACTAAAAATTAATTAAAACTGGATACAGGAGTACAAAAAGAATTGTATTCGTAGAAACAACTGTCTTTTTAAAAACCAGTTTGGACCCTTTAGATGCAATTTTTTGTTTTGTTGATAAGATTGTGAATGCACTTGGTGATAAGCAGCACGTTATGAGATTTCTTGTTGATCTGATTAAGGCTTTTGATCTTGTTGACCATTCGATCCTTCTGCAGAAGCTTTATGGAATGGGTGTTAGAGGACGTGGACACGATTGGTTTTCATCGTACCTCTCAGATCGCAAACAAAAAGTTGTAATGAACTACATTGACAACATGACCGCAAAATGAATTCGAATGAGATGTGGGTCAAAATGGGTGTCCCGCAAGGGTCTGTTTTGGGCCTAATTTTGTTCCTGGTTTTCATTAATAACATTCAAGATTGTATAAGTAAGGCTGATATCTGCCTATTTGCAGATGATACATTACTTCTTTTTCGGGAACCAAATGTAGTTGACATAGAGATAAATTGTTTTATTGAATCTAATTATCTTTTTCAATGGTTGAAAGCAAATGTTCTTGCCATGAACACGGAGAAAACCTATCTTCTTAACTTTTCTAACAGAAATTACACTACTGATGTTATTCAGCTTCTTGTGGAAGAATCAGAAGTAATTTCCGCAGATTCTGTAAACTTTCTTGGACTCAAGCTTGATGCTCACTTAAAATTTTATGATCATATTAATAAGATAAATGGAAAACTTAGTTCGTGTATGTTTGCTCTCCGAAAGCTTGCTCAATTTGCCAACACTGATGTTTTGCTTACGCTTTATTATGGCTATTTTTACCCACATCTCAGATATGTTGTTCCTATTTGGGGTTTTGAGAATTCAAGGACAAAATCGATTTTTCGACTACAGAAAAAAGCCCTTCTGATAATTTTTGGACTCAAAAGAAATTAATCCTGCAAAACTATTTTTCGGCAGAGTAAGATTCGTACTTTTCCTTGTTTGCATATATTTGAAACTGTAATGTTTTTACAAACAAAATCCTTCTACAATTTTCTTCAATAGGTTTTCTTCCAAAAATGCACTCCACCCACGGTTAAACATCCCAATTCCAAAGCACAGGAAAACCTTTTTTCAACGTAAACTCTCTCTTGACTGTATTAAGCTTTTTAATTCTTTGCCTGCAGGCCTTAAAGTTGACCTCCCTGAAACAATTTGGAAAACGTCTAAAGGAGTTTCTTACTGATAAAACATATTTTAGTATCTATAATTTCCCTAACCAGTAAAATATATTTTGTTTTATTTGTACTATGTCTTGTTATAAGGATATTACATTTTTAATTGTATTACATGTTTGTAACACTGACTCATGCCAATGCTGTTTACACTGTTTGCTGGCAATAAAGACAATTTGATTTGATTTGATTTGATAACATTGATTTGATAGGCCTAACACGGTTTAGCAACATAACGCTCCAAAGGCTCGCGAGCCTCCGCTCACAGCTTCGGGTGTGGTCACGAGCAGGAACAGACTGTCGGACGGTTCAACTCGAGATTATCATAACCATCCTATATTTTTTTTACCACCCGGGGAGGCGTGACGTAATATGTGCACGGCCCCTAACTTTAATTTCAATTGTCACTTTGTCGTCTGCCTCTACTCTACTGTCTACTGGACTGGACCGTTCCTCCCCGTTCCCGCAGTCAGCCCTCGGAATTCCGGAATGTCCTGTTTAGGTTTTAACGTAGAGTACCAATGAAGTGATTGATTATGATAGTATTAAAAATACCCCCGTCGCAGCAAACCTGCATACTCAGCGAATTTCCAATGGAGATATACTACATAAAGCCACTTACCAAGTTTCATAAAAATATATTCACAAATAAGCGATATATACAATTTTAATTATTCTCCATAAGAATAACATTGGGGCTGAGTACGCAGGTTTGCTGCAACAAGGAACACAACAAATGGGTTTTTATGCTAATATCAATATAACTCAACTAGGTGAAGTCGTATACCAGTTTTTATTCATTTATGTTCATAATTAAGGGAGACAGAGCATTTAATTTTTATCCATAAGAATAACATGGGGGCTGATTACGCAGGTTTGCTGCTACGGGAGAACTAGGCAAAAACAATTTTTTGGAGCAAATATCAATAGACCTCAATGAGATGAAGCTGTATACCAAGTTTCGTCAGTATACGTTCATAAATAAGCGAGTTAACAAAAATTTCTTTTCCTCCATAAGAATAACATTAGACAACGTACTGTGTTTAGCACTTTTAATATCTCGGTAACCAATTGACGTAGAGGAATGATCAAAATACCAAATTGTGTGTTTTTTTAAGCTGAATCGAATGGTGAAAACTAAAATTTGATTTTTTCAAAAATTATATGTAAACAATTCAAAAAACCCATTTTTGGGGTACAAAACCCCCCCAAAATACCCCTTCGGATAAGTCGATCTGTCTGGTTTTCTAACTTAAAGTCATAAATGCTGCTTTACATGTTTATACCAAATTTTGTCAAAATCGGATCATTTTTACGAGAGTTATCGTGCTCACGGATACATATATATATATATATATATATATATATATATATATATATATATATATATATATATATATATATATATATATATATATATATATACAGTATCGAACGAATGGTGTTTTTGGGTCTGGGGACCTCAAAACGAAAAGTTATCATGGTCCCGGGCCTAGGTCTTACCATGCCGACTACGGTAATAGCTTCTTCCCTATAGGGGAAATTCGCTAATAATAAAGTATCTTTTAATTAGTATAAAATAAAATATACAAACTACTTTTAAAAGCTAATAATATTTAAACCTTACTTCTTGTGTTTTCATATATGAAATTGTGTTTTTTCACCCTGTCAACACGAATATATGATCAACGTGATACTTACGTTACTCTATAGTTGAAACATAGACGTTGGCTAAATATTAACGACTCAAGTAACACTAAAATGGCTCAAAATGTTAATCTTATGGGAGAAAAAACGTATTTGTTTTAAAGATAATTTGATTAAAACTCTACAGTTCGTTACAGTTACAATAAACGAACTAGAACGAGATTCTGTATTAAAGAATGTATATTCCAAATTTGAAGTTGATCAGTGGAGGCGTTTTCGAGTTATTGTGCGTGAAGACGCCCCAATTTGAATCACTTTCGTTACCAGTACAAGCATTGAAGTTGGGCATGAGAGCTCTCTCACTTTATTCGCTCACCCAATAAGGGCAGGTACCTTAAAGAACGATTGAATGTTACAAATCATATTTGCCACATATCATACAAAATACGTAAGCCATCGTATACTTCAATGTATGAACAATTGAAACAAGAAACAAAAATAACTGCAAAGAATTACTGATTTGTTTACTCTTGGTATATTCAACTAACCTAGTGGTAATGTATTATTTGTTCAAGGAGAATCTTTAATTTTGTACAATTTTAGAAGAAACGGAAAGTCTTTGACTACTTAACTGAATACCGGGATGATAAAATAGGCCAAGTATAGCAGAATTAACTTTCTACTTGTAACAGCTCATAATGCAAAACATACATAACAAGTAGAGAAATAGTGTAGGTATAAAATTCACCATAAATATTTTGGCACAGTGAAATTTACGTATATATTAAACAAAAATGCACTTTTACACATTTGCTCCTAACATTAAAGTTGATTTTTTATTATTTAACGTGTATATAGGACTAATGGTCGAGTCGTATATTTGTTCCAGGGATGTAACGAGCGCTAATTCCCTTTTCATTGTGTTAGCAATCACAACGTAATGAAACTGGTCTCTATGATTGCAGGTCCGATACGCACCAATGAACCTGATTTTAGGTCTATCATTATTTTTGAATGATAAACAACCAACTGAAAGGTTATGAAAGAAAAGAAGTACAAGGAACATTTAAAAATTAAAAGGCATTTGTTAACTGTATCACTGTGTAATTTTTTCCAACAGGTGGAAAATGTGGATTCAATGTCCAATACAATTTTCAATACAATTTATAATTTTCATTTTTTATTGATTTTATTTCATAAAATAAATTAAAAAGTACAATGAGGTCGCCGTCAACAGTTTGGGAGGTGAATGGGCCAACCGAACCTATTTGAGCCCAATTGCATTCGGCCTTCGTGATGAGGAATATACAAGTTAGAAGCAAAATAAAATGTATAAGTCAACTGACACAAATTTTACCTTTTTTAGCCCTCTGTTACTCAATAAATGTCTTTACATTTATTAAATATGTTGTATAAAGTATGGTAGATTTACAGAGCCATTTATTATACACATTGGTTTTCAAGTGGGAAAACGCCCACACTTCCCTCAGGGTAAGGAGGCAACATATTCAGAATATGCATATATGTATTGGTAAGTATTAGCTTAATATACAGTATATCCCAGGATGTAATGAAATTTTTCATTATATTAGATATAAATTATTATTGATTTATTATCCATAAGAACTTTATTTGACAACGCACTGCGTTTAACGTTTAAATAAAAATCCAATTAGTTACGCCATTTGCTGTAGAACAATTCAAGAATATAATATATTTATTTTGTCTTAGCTCTGCTTACTGGGGATGGATTAATTTTATTCAGTAAGTTAATTAATTAAAGTTAATTTTATTCATAAAGTTAATACAATAGCTGCAGATAAAATAAAAAACCTAGTTTTTGAAGTTTTAAACCCTTCAGTTTCTAACCACAAATATTATAATAAATGCGGTTGATCTTACTTCGTTAGGGACCGGTAGTGTTGTAAACCACCAAATCTGTATTAAAAGCGTTAGAGCCGTTTTTCAGAAGTTTTTTGTATAATGTTGCTATAAAGTTTTGACAAATTAAAAATATCTAGATATACTGTGAAACTCTATCTGCATACAGAATGTTATCATAGTCGACCAGTGGTTTGCTCGAGGTCTCTACACAGACATACAAACGCACATATCTCACCAAAACTTTGTTTACGTTAATGGAGGTTAAAAGGTTCGAAAATGTAACGCTCCCTTTTCTGTACCCTTATGAATTAATAAAATATGTAAAGGCATATTTGAGTACATTCGAACTGCATAGTTTTGATCATTGATATGAAACACGGTATAAAAATCATCGACTCAAAATTCCATCCCACAGACTAGCTGCGTATGAGAAAATTCCCCATTATATGGGATTGAAGGTGCTTGATCAACCTCTGTCCACCTCATGGGCAGTGGGGGAGTGCTCTACTTTTAAGAATAAATTGAAACAATTTCTCTTTGATAAAAGCTACTCATCAGTGCAAGAATTGTTTGCACACCCTGATGTGGCAGCATTATAGTATTTAAGTTACTTTTTTAATTTGTCTTGTTTAAAATAATATTTGGTACTGTTATTTTAAATATATATTGCATGTAATTATAAATACAGGTATGTGGCACGTATATGTAGAACAATTTTTTAATTTTATTATTATTATTAGCATCGTGTGAAACATATATTATTACATTTTTATAATTAAATGCCTGTATTTAGCAGACTTGCTCTGTATGTAATACGTTTTTCATTAATAAAGCGCTTGTATCTTGTATCCGGGGCAAAAAATATGTTTCAGCGGAAACAGTACTTTCTCCTTAATATATATGAAAATAAACTAAAAAGTAAATGTTAAGTAAAACAGTTTTCGTTGCCTATACAATACCAAATATGTTTGGTTAGTAAATATCTAAATTATTGGAAGTAGCCAGTACTCTAAATAGTAGAAAAGAATTAAAGTCATTCACATTTTTTACAATTATTGTACTTATTACTGTACTACACATATTTCATTTTCAAGTTAAAATGCCTAGTTAGTGGCTACCCCACATTACTTGAAAAACAATCCCAAAAATTTACATATAAAGTGGTTCCGCCAAAATTCCGCGGTTCTACACACTGGGGATTGGCGAGCCAGTGCCATGAACTACGTGACACTCTTGACAACATGGCGAGCCAGTGCCATGAACTACGTGACACTCTTGACAACATGGCGAGCCAGTGCCATGAACTACGTGACACTCTTGACAACATGGCGAGCCAGTGCCATGAACTACGTGACACTCTTGACAACATGGCGAGCCAGTGCCATGAACTACGTGACACTCTTGACAACATGGCGAGCCAGTGCCATGAACTACGTATAAATTGACAACATATAATTTATTTGTCTCAACAATTCGTATTATTCTCAAATTTGATAGTACTTAAAAAATTTGATAGTACAAATTTATAGTACGGTTAATTTGATAACAAATTGCATTTTTAAGGCGAGTTAACATAGACTGTATTAATTTTATAATGACAAATTATTAAAGTCATTAAATTAAACATCACAAGATTGGAGAAGCCGGCATAATACCAGTTTGAATCAATAACTGTTTGGATGAAGGTAACGATAGTTTATAATGCTTATGCTATACATAGATTATTGCCTGAAATATACATGACGCTAAACACTATTATTAATTTCAACTTTAATGTCAGAAAAAAGTCAGGGATTTATGAAAATAAGCATCAAATTGGGCTTTAACTGTAACTGCGGAAAACCCATAACATTCAAACTGGCCTTAATACAAATAATACAGCAGACATTAGTCATACTAGTAGATTACTATACTAATTATATTTGCTGATACTAAAAATTAAAACGTAACTATCCAACAAATTAAGAGGTTTTATAACAGTTGAGTGATCCAACCGTCGCTATTTGTGGACGACCGGTTTCGACCCAACTAGAGAGTCATTATCAAGGTGAGGCGTGAAATTTCACTTCAAAGAGGGCGTAAAAAGTCTTAAACTAACAGCTACACACAAAAAACATAGACGTACAAGCGGACGAACATAAACAAAACCCTTAATTATGACCTTACAAAAACACTTATTTCACGCCGCGATGGGCACACCCAATATACTCCATGTTTTACGTCTCGGCTTGACAAAGACCCCCTAAATTGGGTAGAAATCGGTCACAGTGACATTTGGATTATGCGACAGTTATAAGGTATAAGATGATATAAGGTAAATCTCTTGATTTATCTCGTTGTGAATAAACATTTTATTCAATTAATATTTAATGTTCTAATACGAGGTTTCTAGGATTTAAAGGTTATCAGGAACTAGAGGTTTTTCCAACGTCGGAACTAAATTCATGTGGTTAGGATATAATAAGGTTCTAAACTGAGTTAGGTGTTCAACCTTACACAAACCTACAGTACTTTTCTCGCTACACTTGCTGCTTTCATGTGTCTGCACGGGTTGTTCATTAACGGCATACGCTCCTACATTAGATAAGCTAAGCTTAATGCAAAATAAAAATAAATTGTACAGATTTAGAACAAAAATGAACTGAAACAGATTAAATTGATCGCGATTTCAATTTTATTCACCTAACGGTAAAACCTTTCAATGAAAAAATCGCTGAACTACGTATTTTGATTGCTCTGCACAATACGCATTTGGTGATAAAAACATTAAACATTATTTCATGGATAGCAGGGATCATGATATCAATAAACGAATATAGCTACATTTACATTGTAAAACAATAAATAACCAATAGCTCAATTGTTATTGTGGCAGAGATAGCGCTCTGAATACATGTTTCATTACCATGCCTCCTCTTGGAATTAGGTTGTCATTGATTTAATTCAGTACTACACAGATTAGCTTTCAACACAGTAGTACTGAAACAGTCATTTTATCACTCGCTAGTGTACGAGTTTTCATGAAACACTAGATTTGATATAAAGGTTGTGTTTTAAGGGGACAAGTTCACGCCTTGGCAACTCGACGCGGTCTAGCGGCCAAGTGTAACAATAAAAGCTTACCCTGCGTGTCACACAGCGCCGATACTGAGTATACTGTATACCCCAGCTATACTCCCCAGTATGTAACACGGGCTCTCATGAGTCGTAGTTGATATTTATGTATTCTATCTAACAGCATAACTTGAATAACCCCGTCGCAGCAAACCTGCATACTCAACGAATTTCCAATACATATATATATATATATATATACCATATACAGCCACACTTACCAAGTTTCATAGGTACTTATACGAAAATGAACCGTATATAAAATTTTAATTGTTCTCCATAATAATACTCATGTTTGCTGCAACAAGGAACAGAACATATTATGTTTTAATGCTAATATCAACAGAACACAACCAGGTGAAGCTACATACCAAGTCTCAACCGTATCCATTAATGAATAAGCAATTAATACAATTTTAATTATTCTCCATAAGAATAACATGGGGGCTGAGTACGCAGGTTTGCTTTTTCAGTACAAATTATGGCTTTTTATTCAAACATCAATGTAATTCAACTAGGTGAAGCTACATTCCAAGTTATATTAATTCATAAATAAGTGAGGCATAACTTTTTTCTTATCCTCCATAAGAATAACATGGTCGCTGAGTACGCAGGTTTGCTGCTACAGGAACCATCGGAAAAATATTGTTTTTGGACAATTATCAATAGACCACAACGAAATGAAGCCATATACCACCAAGTTTCGTCCAGATACGTTAATAAATATGCAAGATATAACATTTTTCTTATTTTCCATAAGAATAACGTTGGACAACGTACTGTGTTTAGCACTTTGAATATCTCTGTAACCAATAGACGTAGATAAATGATCAAAACGCCAAATTCTTCGTTTCTTTAAGCCAAATCCAATGGTGAAACGTAAAATTAGATTTCTTAAAATATTATATGTAAAAAACTAAAAAGAATGTTAGGGTACTAAACCTCTCAAAATACCCCTTCGAATAAAGCGATCTGTCTGGTTTTTGAACTTAAAGTCATATATGTTGTTTACACGTTTGTACTAAATTTCATAAAAATCGGACTATTTTTACGAAATTTATCGTGCCTATGGACACAGTATTGAACGAATGAATGGTGTTTATGGCATCTGGGAAGCTTAAAACAAAAAGTTATCATGATCCCGGGCCTATGTCTTACTATGTTGAATACGGTAATAGCTTCTTCCCTATAGGGGAAATACGCTTAAATGAAGATAAAACAACCGCACAATATCCAAATCATCACAAATAAGAAGCAGATAACCAACAGAAACAGCATACAAAAAAACAACCTCACCCAAATACAAAACAACCAACAGCTTAATGAAATCAACACTATTCCAGCAAGACAATATCCCCCAAAATCATCACGAGCAGCAACGTAGTGGCATGTGGTGAGGCGGTTTTTTTGGTGCCTGTTATTCGAGGGGAGTTTTTTTTTTTTGGTTGGGTTTTTTGTTTTTGTGTTGGTTTTTTGAATGCTGTTCTTGGTTTTTAGTTTGTTCTGGTTTTGTAGAAAGACAGATTACTGTCATACAATATTTTAGACAAACCATGTAATTCTAGTAAACGTAGCATACATCCAAAATCACCTGTTCATGCAGAAGTTAACAAAAAAAATGAGCGTATTTTATAAAAATGTCAGTCATTCGGACGTTTCCAGTCATGATGGGAAATACTCTGGTTTAACTGGGAATAATTTATTTTATTATTTTAAATTCTCACGTATGTGATTGCGTGAACAAATCTATTCAAGGCCTTATATTAATATTCAATACTACTTACGACTTTAAAATTTACTTTTTTGAATAAAGCATAAAAATATTTGTCCTGTAGTGAGTACCAGAGGACCGAAGCAAATTCGGAGTGATTTTCAAATTTGCTTGAATATGTAAAATTTTATTTTCTATATATTTAAAAACAAACTTCTTCAGTGTTCAGTGGTTCTTTTAGAATTTCTCTTAAAATTGGATTATTTTAAAGTTGATCTGGACGTTTTTCGGGCTAATAAATCTTTCTCTGAGGTCACTGGAACATATTATAACACTAGAAATGTAGAGAAAAATATGTTTAGAATTCCGAAAGTAAATAAATCTGTCTTTAAATATTCTTTCATATATAGTGCTCCAACATATTTCAATCAATTACCAATTGAAATAAAATATTCACACAATCTCAAAGAATTTAGTAAAAATATAAACAAATGGCTCTTTGTGCAAGTACATGTAGATTTCTTAAGTAGAACAAATGTGCAGTTAGGACATGGAGCACAAGAATTTTATTTCTACTTTAAAGTTATGTTTTTTATGCTTTATACTATAAATGAATTAAAACTGTATTTTATGTTATTAGCAATAATAGTTGTAATTAGATAAGCTGTGGGTGCGTGTGCAGACGCTGTGGGGAACTGCTCTGCTGTCAAGTGTACATTATTGTGTAGCTAAACTCATCTTATCAGGACATTAGTCTTTTATTTTTGAATGAGTATTTTCATGCTAGCCATATACTGGTAACAAGCTAGCATTAATTCCTGAGACTGAATATTTTGTTTTGTATTTGTATTTGTTTTTGTTTGAAGGAATAAATAATTATTTCATCATTATTTCACATTAAATTCCCTAAAAAAATCTTACTGTATATTAAAATATGTAGTAGACTGGCACACTGATACTTTAAACGTGATTATTACCTCTTCTGTTATCTGTTTTTTAAACACCTGTTATTTTGTTTATTTTACACTCCATAACCCAAATTTCAATATTTCAAATTTAAAACGAGTTTTCAAGTACATTTTTTCGGGATCGAGGAAATAGTTAATCAATTTCTGAGACCCAAATACCCGTACTTTAAGCAAAGTTTAAACAAAATACATCTGTGCGTCTGTAATATACTAAGATCCATTTTAAATTAAGCTTTTTCCTAGATGATTCCAAGAGTTTATATAGTACTTCTATTTAAAAATGAAAGACACTTAAACTTTTAGTAAGATTTAGATGGTAGATTTAGAAGATAATATTGAAGATTTAGAAGTGCCTAGGGCAAATCTATTTGCAAAGTAGATCTTAGACGTAACAAATGAAAAAAATACATTTATACAAACACCAACTCCATACTTCATCAATTACACATATTGATGATAGATTTAAATAGAGCTTGTCATCAGGCTAAAGCTGGAAATAACAACATTTTAAAATTTCTAAACTGATACAGATTTTGATTTTGTAGCTAATGGAATAGGATAGAGAGTACACGTTTGAGGGTAGTCAAATATGTATTGACGATACACACTCCGGCTCCAAAGGAATTGTGAATCATCTCTACGCCAACCTTTGGTTGTTAAGCCAAAACAACCACATAAAAACATTCCTCTGATTTCAGATGTGTAAATATCTAAAATGATACAATTAACAATTGTATAATTTGTAATTAAATGATTTGTTCAACCACTCAGTTTAAAAAATCATATGGTTGAACACCAATGGTTGAACACAATGGTTGAACACCAATTCTATTGTTCAACACTTTACGAGAATTTTAAATTGTTGTGGATGCAAACATCACCACATTCCATGTTTAGTTGCTGACATAAATTCATACAATTAAACTCATTAATAAGAGCCGTTATTTTAAAACGAAACGTGTTTTTAATTGACGTTTTATTAATCTTTTAGGCGGGTTTAACATGTCTATGTCCTAAAACAATTAAGAGTTAGTTGTCCTTTGATAATTTTACGAACGAAAACTTTCCGAACAAGCCGTATATAACCAAAGTTACGCCGTTATAACGCAATATTCTCTTCCAACGCGTCAACTTTGGCCATAATCATTATCTGGGCTTTAAGACAACCCGCTACCAATAATAAGTTTAGAATTGACTATCAATAACCAGTTTGTGATACTTGTAATCCGTCGCTCAATATTACTGCCTTTGTTTGTACCGCACCGTTTCTAGAGTCAAAGAAACCATAGTTTTACACAATCAGTACAATATATATTTAGGTTGAAGTTATACTTATTTAAAGTTTTGACATGGCTTTAAAAAATAATATTCATATTTATTATTGGATGAATATTTGAATTATTCCTCATTGTCTTTCCTTTGCTAAAAAGTTAAAGCAAATTAAATGACAAAATTAAGGCAATAATACAATTAGTGTAAAAGACAGCAATTGCAGTTTCAGTTTTTAGCGTGTTCTGAGAAATTACTCTTTCAACTAATTCTCAAAACGCTAACAACGTCAATACCTTAATGTACCTTATGTTACCTTAATGTATTTGTCATAAATTGTTTCTCCTCAATTAAACGAGTAGCCCAACTTTTAGTTCTTTTTAATATATTGATAAAATCCATATAATTGTATTAACTAAACATATTTGCTGTTTTTAAACAGGCTTGTAATAACCTAGAATGTTGATTGAAGCCAAACAATAGGTGCTTATGGAGTGGTAACTACAGACCTTTGATGAACTGACTATCTGAGCGGATCTGATTTGCTGCTGTTATGAATACTACACACTGCATACATTTGATTACTATTAACAATTTTATAACTGATAAATTGTTACAATAAACAGCTCTTGATTTAGTCACCTTCCCATTTATTTAGACGAAACGAGTAAATCTGTGTTTAACTATAATATCAACATGGGTGTTCTATGTTTAACGTTCATTGTTGGTGATGGAGAGTTTATGTTATTTAAGAAATAATTAAGAATAATTTCCATCACTGATTAGTAAAAACAAAGTTTCACCAAGTTTCGGAATCTGTAATCTCATCCTGTCTTCAGGTGGAAAGAATAGCAAAATTAGTGGAATAATCCAGGTAAAGGTGGAAAAAATCAAAAAGAAGCTAAAACAGCAGAAAACAAAATATATATTTTTTACTGTTGCAGAACCCGCAACGTCTTGAAATTTTTCTTTTACTAATCAGTGATCAAAAATATCCGTAATAATTTCTGAAATAACGTGAATGTAACTGTAGTGAATTGGCTCAAAGACCAGAGGCTGATTAACCATTTGGCTGACTAGGCTGCAGCCCCGGGTGCCAGTTATCCAAGGGGCGCCGCCGTAGGGGCTCACCTTTTAGCGAATTTCCCCTATAGGGAAGAAGCTATTACCGTAGTCGGCATGGTGAGACCTAGGCCCAGGACCATGATAACTTTTCGTTTTGAGGTCCCCAGACCCCAAAAACACCATTCTTTCGAAACTGTTTATATATATATATATATATATATATATATATATATATATATATGTGTGTGTGTGTCCATGAGCACGATAACTCTCGTAAAAATGATCCGATTTTGATGAAATTTGGTATAAAGGTGTAAAGAAACATTTATGACTTTAAGTTTGAAAACCAGCCAGATCGCTCTATCCGAAGGGGTATTTTGGGGGGGTTTTGTACCCCAAAAATGGGTTTTTCAAATTTTTTACATATAATTTTGGAAATAGTCAAATTTTAGTTTTCACCATTGGATTCAACTAAAAAAAACACACAATTTGGTATTTTGATAATGTCTCTACGTCAATTGGTTACCGAGATATTGAAAGTGCTAAACACAGTACGTTGTCTAATGTTATTCTTATGGAGGAAAATAAAAATGTTATATCTCGCTTATTTATGAACGTATACTGACGAAACTTGGTATACGACTTCATCTGGTTGTGGACCATTGATATTTGCTCAAAAAAAGTTTTTACCAATGGCTCCCGTAGCAGCAAACCTGCGTACTCAGCCCCATGTTATTCTTATGGAGAATAAGTAACGTGTTATCTCCCTTCATTATGAAAATAAATTAATGAAATTTGGTACATGGCTTTACCTACATGAGTTATATTGATATTTGTATAAAACCCCATTTGTTGTGCTCCTTGCTTCAGCAAATCTGCATACTCAGCCGCCATGTTATTCTTATGGAGAATAATTAAAATGTCATAAATCGTTTATTTATGAATGTATATTGATGAAACTTGGTATGTGGCTTTATGTGGTATTAATATACATATATATGCATTGGAAATTCGCTGAGTACGCAGGTTTGCTGCTACGGGGGTATTTATAATATTGGAAGTGCGGTGATTAATTGGCTAGAGGGAATTTTTGTTCCGCGCGCCCTTTCCCGTCGCAACACCTGCATTATTCTCAGTTTTACACTTTGACAGAAGGTTATTTTATTTGTTCCTTAGCTCTTGATTAGAGATGGATTGGTTCCGAAATTTCGTATGATTTTCGAGAAAAAAATAATCTCGTTATTCAGGCGGGATTTATTTTACCCCGGGATTATTTTGGGACTAGATGAACGAGGTGGAGGTGGGACATGTGAACGGGGTATTTATTTTACCCCGGGATTATTTTGGGACTCGAAGCGGTAATATGCGATGCGATCGTCATTTACGGCCAACGTAATATAGTGCGTTCGCCATTTGCATATATCACGTGGTACGATCGTCAATTTCGGCCAATGTTACGCGATCCGAAACTGAAACCGAGAGATATGGGACCCTTTAGAACAGACAATAAGGAGGTGCCAGTGGTGACCCTGAGTTTAGGCAAACACTTTTTGGTTGAAAAGATACAAGGATACCTGCCGCTGATATCCTCTTAAAGCATAACGCATCCATAAAATGCAGCTACATCGGGCCACTTCAGACACTCGTTCATCTAGTCTTTTCGACACACCCCTTCAATAGTTTGGAGGAGGGGGATGCCAGATTAACTCAAGCCTATAGGTGCCACACCTCTTAATAAGGTTAAGACTAAGAGTTATTTCTGCTGTTATTGAAAATCCTTTAGTTGAGATAGCTTGCCTACATGGTATTCTCAATTATTGGAAATTAAAACATACCTTAGGGATTTATGGTTTGATTGTTGAATAGATCCTCCTTTACAACCAGGAGGATAAAAGCCCAACATTTTGGGACTTGCAAAAAATGAAATTGAGAATTAAAAAGAGAGTGAATGTCTTTACTCGTTATTCCAGCATTGTTGAATACAGGATGAAAAAGTTTGAGATTATAATAGGAAAAAATAGTTTAGTAAGAACATTTCTATGCTTCTATAAATTAAATCAGTTTTGTATTGCGATTAATGCGTTTAATAAGACTTTGGTTTCTTGTATTGTAAAACCCATGACCTCTTTCTGACATGGTGCATTGAATAATATCGAGATGCCTGTTGAAGGTATATGTTACCTGTGCTTTCACCTGGTATTATGTATGATATTTATTGAAACCAAGTGCGCGGCTGAGAGGAATGGCAGTCACTCGTGCATAACGTATAGAGGTTTGTAAGTTCCCGTAACGCTGAACGTAAGACGGAAGGTCGGAAGAGACTAAACGTTTAAACGAATTTGCTTCCTCCATGTCTTGTTATTGAGTTAGGCTCCTTTTACCTTAGAGCGTCCCTTATGTGGCGCAGGAAGCAGGGTAAAAATAAAAATGCGTTAGAACGTTCTTGTAATGTGAATTTGTCCACATCATATGACATTCATAATATCTAAAAACCTTTATTAAAAATGTTTTATAATATTTTAAATTGTTAATAATAATTTGTATACATGTTTACATTTTAGTTTCCATCAAATTTTCACTGCCTCACTAAAAAAGAAACAAAGATTGCAGGTGTTTTTTTACACCTAATAAGTTGAAGTTCTTAAGACAATAACATCTTTTAATATGGAACAAGAGTACTAAATCTCTGAAAACGGTAATTAGTTTATCATACATATTAAACATGTTTTTAGAACAAATTAAAAGAGTGTTTTACCTTTAAGTATCTGACATTTATTTGCGAAAAAATATATAAACCTTTATAATTCCTATAGAGATAAACTCCAAACAATTGGTTTTAAGGTAAATATGATTAATATGTTGTAAATTTACTCTTGAATTTGCCTGTTTAAAATAACAACTGCCTTACTTCAAGGAAAATTTAGCAAAAAAAAAAAAATGAAATAATTTCCAATTGAAACATATTAAATATCTGATTCCTAAAAATGTCAGTCAGTCGGTGGTATTTGGTTTGTGTATGTAGATTTCGTTACCTTTAAGTTATGTTTCTCCTCGGGTTACAAAAAGGACTGTTCATGACGTTCGAACAAAGAGTTGTTTACTTCTGGTTCAAGCATAAACCAGAAATAAAAAGGGTAAAATAAAAATAAAGAAAAACATTTTTAAAACAAGAATTTATAAAATATTTTTTAAGAAATCTCTAATACAGTTTTTTGTCTAGTGTCTATTGTCTGACCGTCTGACCGTAGTGTCTATTCCCGTTTACACAGTTTGGGCCGTTTCATGTTAAAAACCTTGATATTCAATGATTTTTTTTGGTAGGGTTTACCAAAGAACGGGTCTTTGCACAAGTATCGAATACGCCAGTGCAGAGTGTAGAAGGGTAATACGCAACCCGAGCATGGAAGACATTTGGAATGTGATTACTCTGGTTTTCGCATGATGCCATAGGTTTACTATTACCATTGACTGCATATACTGAAGTATTTATAGTCAATGCTATTACCATAGGTATACTATTTTATCAACCATCACAAACCATATAAACTCCACTCCTACATACGATTTTATTTCAGAAATATAAATTTAAGAGCATTTTGACAAACCATTGATGGTTTGTCATTAAGTTCATACAGGTGAAATGCAATGTTACAAACTAACACAGTTGAAAAGCTCCATTCAAAGCTTGTGGACGCAGTTTCATTAACTACGGCATTAGTGAGATAGGTCGGTATTTAGTGCTAGGCAATTTAACTCCTATCATTCCAATTTCACACTAAACGGTAACAATATTGTGCGTAAATGCTTTTATCCTCCAATCAACAACACGTAATAGTCAGTGACATCAGTGCATATATGACAAGTTTAATTTTCTTACCTAGAGCTTAAAAATTATTTGTCATACAAACACTACATGTATGAAGTTCAGCAACAGGTTATATCCCGAGTCATTGATATATATATATATATATATATATATATATATATATATATATTTTACTATACACCCTTCAAACAATAAAGAAGTGAGGCTTGGAATGTTTCAAAGTCATAAGGTAGCAATAGATGTAAGACGATTCTGCCAGACAGTTCTGCAGTAAGTAATAACCTAAAGGCTAATAATGTGTCAGAAGTCAGTAAGTAACCCTCGTTGTAAGACAATCCTCGTCAGACAATGCTTCTTTAGGACCTAAAGTTTAGGTCAATTTATCTTGGTCAGGACTACTAATCAGGAGTTGGTTAGTTGCTGTCACAATAAGATGTAATTCGTCAGGTGATTTTAAAGTCGGTCAATTTAAGGTGAGCAAGAGTGTGTCAGAAGTCAGTAAGCAGCTGTCGTCGTTACCTACTGCACACGGCGCAGGCGATGTCGTCAGTCAGTGAGCGGGCAGTGGTGCAGAGTGGTGTGCTGTTCTGTGTAGTGTCATCACAGAATACCTGTGCATAACTTTGACTAAACGGATATCGTCGTTTTATAGGTATTTATGAATATCATCCTAGCATAAACAAACGTGTAATCATTAAATAATACTTTTTCACAGTTTTCGAACCAAACCATTTCGTTCATACGAGCGCTGAATTTTTACGTTTGAGTGTAAATAATGTAAACTAAACAAAGTTTATGGTATTGTTAAATTAAAAAAAAATATGAATCGTTGGTCATTTTTACAGTTAAGACTTCCTAGCAAAATTGTCGATATTTTTGGCTATTTCAATTATTTTATTTTGAGAGGTTACAAATTTGGAAAAAGTTTTATGTTCTTCCCTTTACTCCGAAAGTTCCATACGGAAACTTCCGTAGGGGCCTCATTTTATATCTAGAAGGGCAATACCGAGGAAACGCTATCCGCAACGTGGATTGAAATGTGTTTACTGTCGTATTCTGTACTCAGACTCGAAAGCTTGTTCATGAATGAAACATATTTATTGCATTTCTGTCAATGTCTCGCCCAATCGCCGCATCGCACCGCTCTTCGTCGTTCCCTACCGAGTGTCACCCCCACAGTCATCGGTCATTCCTCTCAGTTTCGGTGTGGACTGGACCATATTGACAACAGAGTTCCACAAGCGTTTACCCTGCATCATTTTAAATCCAAGGAATAATCCTTTCTTCTATGCTTTGAAGGTATCGCCACAACCGGTGAGTGTGAGTTGTTGCTCAGTTTATGTAATTGTCTAATTATATAACAGTTTCCTTATAATTTCAAGAATAATTTACTATCTTCCATTGTTTAAATAAGAGTTGCCGGTATTTGCACTTTAGGTAATACATTAGTCGATGATAAAGGGAATACAAACATAAAGTCAGATAAGAATAGATGGGTCTTGCATCTTAGTTTCAACGGTTATTAAGCATTGGCATGTAACAGCGAACGGCCATAAAAACCCCTAAACTATCAATGTTGTGGACACCGTCAGATTAGGCTTCAGATGGTGTTTTGCTTGTTCGGATGACGTGCTATTGTCAGTCAAATGAAGGAGCCACATGCCAATCAATCAAATTCTAGACTAGAATTCCATCGAGGATGATGAAAGATCATAGGAATAGTAATGTTGATAATTTATATCTATAGGGTCAGCCCAAGTCTTAAGAATTCTTAAGGGATAAGCCAATTTGTTTAAAACCCTTTCTGTACAGTCATTGGGTACTAGGATGTATTAAATTAGTTTGTAATTTCTTTACATTCTCTTTCCCAATACACAGTACATACAGGGTGATTGAAAAGTAACTTGCACCCCCCCTTAACTTTTTAACTATTTGAGATATTTGAAATCGGTTTGCGGCAACCTTCTTGGATATGAGGGGCTACAATAATTTACTCTCATATCCAACATAACAATACAACATGGAGATATTGTTATTCCTTCAAAATTTCTGACTTTGAGTTGTTAGTAGAAATATTAGTTTTGAAACTCTCTGTATATTAGTTTTCGTGTCTGCTGTTTGTCTGTTATGTTTGGATGTATACATTCCACACCAATTGCCCAATTTTGATGACTTTGGGATGCAGCTAATTTTCTATGGTATCTCCAAATAGTTTAAACATTTATGTTTTTGAAGGGTATTTTATCAAAAAAAAACCACTAAAAACCACGAGAAATCAAAATTTCTAAAACAAATCTTCAACGAATTTGATTAAAAGTTGATGGTTTACAGTGTTTAGGACTCAATAGAATAATAGTATATCCTGCAAGCCAAGGAAAACTCGAAGTCAGAATATAAAGCTACAAAGCTCACATTTGCTTTGTCAAAACAATTCCTGTTTACTAAAATGTCAATATCGCCAATAAATATTTGCACAATGTAAATAAATGAGAACTTTTACACCAGTTACTTGTGGAAAAATATGAATTTTAATTTTGTGGTAAACCCAGTACGTTGTTCATTTCTTATGGGACATCAATAAGTTATAATTTATTCTATTTACAAATTATTTGTCTATTAAAACGTGGGATTAGTTAAGCTGACATTGTTCAATTGAGAAAATCTGGAATATGTTAACACCTTATCCTTGAGGGAATAGGGCTAAGGGGGCTTTTTACCCAACCTCTGTTAATGCCTCAACTGAAGGAATTGGTGAATTAACAAACATTAGTATTTATAAAAGAAAATAGTTTACAACTTTGTAAATTGACTAATATTCTATATATTATAATGGAAAGGAATTTATCGATATTAAAGAGTTAAAATGAATAAAGTTGCAACAGTTATCAAATTGTATTTATTTTTCCATTCTCTATAAGACGACTTTTTCGACTTCAGAAGACACAGTAAAGATGACCTTTTTTCGTGAAGTTATTATACAACACTAAGTTACTATAACGTAGCTAAATACAATTTAATTTAATTCATTTTGTCAAAAATGTTTATGAGAAATATGTCATAGGAGTTAGCTGTAATTTAAAACCCTACCAACATATTTATGACATTTTATCCTTAATTAGTTACAATTTTCATATTTGTTATGTTTCCACTAAAATATGACCAGTTCATATAAAATACAAATTCATGAAACATGAAACTTAGTTAAAACACTGAACATGTTCAAAAATATTTCATAAGTAGCCTAACAACCAATCAATATCAATGCTGATATTGTAGAAGGAAACTGTAATACAATGTCAGAAGAGTCGGAAAACAACAAAATCAATTTATAATCAGTTGTTAAGTGGTCCGTGACAGCGTAGCTTCACCTATACTCCATTACGTTTTCTTTAAATATTTATTTGGCCGTTTTTACAACAGCCATTTAGTATGTGCTTAAAATAAATATTATAATGCGTTTCTTTAAAAAAAAACAACATACTTTTAAGTAATATTTTTAGTAATGTAATATGTAATATAATAGTAATGTAATATTTTTTAAGTAATATGAATTTATGATTATTTGCACTGATAAAATGAGTTTACATATATTAATATTTGATTATTTTCGTACAAGCAATTATTCTCAGCTTGTAACCAGTAAGAGATAAAATAAATCATAGTACCAATGAATACTAATTTAATAAAATCAATTCCAGTCCAACCTAGATAAACAGTAGGGTTAATGGAACTCGAACTGTATGCATACTCATATCATAATCTTGTGTTTTTATGGCTAGTAATAATAATAATAAGTATAGCTTATTTGAAACTCGCGTTCAATTTTACGTACGTTTCGTGGGACATAATCTGCATTACAATTTCATAAGTCTAAGGACCTCGAGGGTAGAGCTGTAACAATGCAGTGACTGCATGTGGATGCTGTTATGGTGGGCGGGGTCTATTGTTTTGCATGTTTCTATGTATTGTATTGTTGTATGTAGTGTATGTCTATTGTATGTGTGGTCGTTCAGCCCCCCGCTTCTCTGCAGTAGCTAATTAATGTTTTTTTTGGTCAGATATATAGTTAAAATTAGATGGAAACCTATGTAAACATTACCATAATACTGGTATAAGAAAATTAAAAAAAAAACACGAATTGGACTTTTTTACGCGACTAGATCAATTTTTTGTATTAGCCTAATATAATCATATCTATAAGAAACCTCAAAGAACTGTAAAATAAACACTATAAAACGATATCATTATTATTGTATTGTACATGATTAGTATGAATATTTGAATAACTAGGTCTAATATGTAAATCGCCTTACTTGCATGAAGCAAAGTCGAGCTGGTATCGCAGAAAAAAATCCGAAATAACGAAGGTGATAAATTAGAATAAGATAAGAAGTCCAGGCAACATGTATCACTACACAGAAAAACAAGTTAGCCTACACTATATAAACACAGAACATAGAAAAGAGTGTGAATCCATCGTCACCTCCTTGCAGAGCAAAAGTTCTGTCACCCATAACAGTTCCCTGTTAAATGATATTGATTACGAAAATAGGTTTTTTAAGAGCCAGTTATAAAGAGTTACTAAACCTATATTATGTTAGATTTTCGATTAAAATAGGTCGGGCGTAGATTCGATGAATCTTACAATTTAAATTTCTCTGTAGGGCTCCGATTTTTATACTTAAACATAACTTATGAAGCACGAAAAGAAAATTTACTTGAGTTGGCATCTATTAGTTAATGTTAACAGTCACTAACATGTAGCGTCACTTTATTTATTTTATAGACTTTTAATAACCAATTTTATTTTAATAACCAAATTTAACCAGTTTTTCATGGTTTTTTGTTTTGCACATTATTTGTAAAATATAAGTTAATAGACACAGAAACTATATTATAAAAAACAGTTTAATAAAAAATTCAATTAACCCTTAATTAGATAAACATGTAAATACCTTAATTTTTTTAGATAACTAATGTTATTTTAAGTACTGTCTGAATTGATACTTTGCTTTAGACACACAACCCTTTACGTTGGAGACAAGGATCATGTTAGAATTATTCAAGGAGCCGTGATGAACGGAAATAATTAAACAGTCACAAAAGTATGAGTAACGTATCAAACTAAAGGTATTTTAAAAACAAATTTTGTTTGCGTGTGAGTTTCAAAATTAAATAAATAAATGTCTTAAGGACAAAGTGTTATAATTTGTTTAGAGTGCTTTTAACAGACTTCGGCAAAAATATTTCACAAAATGTAAACCTTTATCGAGTTAAAACAAAAGGCTTTTCAAAGTATTTGAATAATTAGTTTAAAATAATATTGTTTTTAGTAAAGAGATGTCAAGAGCTAATTGACTGTGAAGTTCACTGCGGTTAGCTGGCTCATTACAAAAACTGATTTCCTTTCCGGCGCGTATGAATACACTTCGTCACCCCTAACTTGTGTTCTAACTAACTAATTAATTAATTAACTAACTAACTAATTAGGCTTGTGATTCTAACTAACTATACAAAATTTGTTTTATTCAGACACATTACTCAGGTGATTACGATGTTTTCACTAGAATCCCAAACACGGTCGGAATTTTTTAAATCGGAACTGCATTTTTAGTAACATAATCGACAGAGCAACATATTTTTCGTTAATTTCAAGTTTCCCAGGTTATGAATACTCCAACTTCGTATTAAGTAATCAGAGGACAAAAAGAATAATCCATATGATAAACATTGGGACTTTGAAAGCCCACGGGGCAGAGTCCTGACCCTGAATGTTTTTCAAATCCCTGAAAGAGGGTAATCTATACCTAAAAAGTACACAAAACAAACGTTTTTGATGCTGAAAACAGCCCAACGAAAACTAAAAAAAATGTAAATGACAATATCAAATCATAGTAAAATAAAATGACATACTAAGGTGCTGGGAAAGTGAAATGGAATATTTTAAAATACAAATTCGTAAGAATACGAATTTTACAGTCCATCCGTAACTAGGAACCCTTGTGATGGTTAAAATTAACTGAATGAAAATACTATTGAACTTGTTACAATGTACAAACACAACCTAAATATTTACTTATAATATGAAACATCGGATTTAAAAAATGTGGCACCACTAATGACACCTTAGCAAGTACGAAAATTAAAGCTCGGTTAAAAAAATAAATTAGATACTGATCTTCAATACAATTTCATTAAACACTTGATTGGGTTGTTATTTTGATATAATCGTAATTTTGTTTCATAAGCTCAGATGGAGTGTTGAATTTGTATTTGAATATCTGGACACTCTCTTCTCCATTTTATGGTCCATTATTTATTTGTTGACTTAATTTCTCTTGCAGTTTGCGATAACAGAAATGGACCATAATATAATCTCTTTGACTTATACCCACATCTCTTTCAAAACAAATACAACCGAAATATAAAAGTATATACTAAATACTAGCCGCAAGGGACAATTGCGAAAGCGCTGCTCATCAAGTTAATAACCATTGGCTATGTTGATGGCTGAATCCAAATAATGAACCTTAATCAACGCTCTGCCATTTCTCGGACTAATCAACCAAATAGATGACTATTTCAGCAAATATTCAGTGGTTTTGTTGTTGTTAAATTCTCGTAGGTAACTTGACATTTTACATTTCCAAACTAAATTTAATATAATTAAATGACTATTCCTTAAACTAGATACTGAATTGAACTTAAACAGTCAACAAAGGATTTTGCTAGTTCAAATAATTCAAAGGTGAACTTACAAAGTAAACTTACTCAAAGAACGGCGGGGTTTAAATTGTTTTATACAGTTCCTAATATAATCCCGCCTAATGAATCTTTTCATTTCTAATTTTGAATATGCAGACACCAGTTACATCTGAAGGGAATGATTACGTAACAGAAAGTAAAAGCAAAAGATCCCCAAATTTTGTCCATTATTGAACCGTACGTGTTTAATTTTGTAATTTTTAAACCAAAAACCCATGCTAAACTCATTTGACAGTTTTTTATTATTTATTTAAAGAGATTTATATGATGAATTAGTTTGATGTGCAAGGAATGTTGTGAATGGATTTGATATATAGTTTTGTTTTTAATTATTACAAAATGTCCTCTTTGACGGTTGTGGAAGCTTCTGTAATAAAGAAAATAGAGTTATCAATTATTTTAAGCGGTCATATACTTATTTAAGACATGTATAGACATTTATACTTTAAACTATTAGATCGGGGTAGAATAGCCAGGAAGTGGAAATAATATGGGAGAAACATAGGAACTACTGGAGCGTTGTGGCAAGAACACTGTAATTGAACCATCCAAATAATATTTGAAACAGCTTCTTTTCACAAATGGTATTGCTGTCAAACTCCCTCGTAGAAATATTATTGTTGTTTTAAAAAAGTGAACCAGAATTGTTCCATGATACATTCACCGATCCATGTTAGACGATGATTTACATACACGCGCACTATTCGCCTTAAACCGGCAAGGGATATGGCGATGATTCAACAGGTCTCTTCCGTTTCAGAAGCTCTGATTTTTAGCTCTCGCTCCTATTATTTGTAATTGCCCATCATGTTTGAATATTTAACTTTGAATAACATTAATTTTGAGTATTTAAATATTGTTGAATGAAATATATAGCATAAAGAGGATATTAGTTTAAAATATTTTGACATATCGTATGTTTTGTTTTTTCCACTCCATGAGCATATCATTGGGTATATTTTTTGAAAATATATTTTACTTTTGTTGCAATAAATATATTCAAGCGTAACCGACAAAGCGATACATTTAGGCTTAGAGAACTTTTATCATATTAAATGCTCTTTTCACAAAAATAAAAAATTATCTTTTAACTTTTTAAATACAATTTTTCATCACTAGGAACAAAATTGGGTGTTTTCGGGGTGAAGTGTCCTTTTTTCATATCGAGCTCGGAAATACAACCAAATACCGAAGGAAACTTTTGGTACGAGTGATGAAAATGGGTTTTATCCCTTAATGATAATACTTTGTATGACAACACAACGTTTTAGACAAGGATCTTCCATCTTAAATGAGGAGCCGTAATTATTGGTTCAAACAACTAATTTTGAATTAAAACATCCTCCGATATTTAATGAATTTATTTGTTTAGGCATTTATTATTTTTAGAGCCTCATCTCTATTGAGTTCCAAAATACACAATCCAGGGAGCAGGAAGGAGACATGAAACAATGGTTTTAACTAACTTATAAACATATTGCCTTTCAAAGAAGTTAGCAGAGCAACTGGAAGGCTATAAAAGCTATTCCCATAAAAAACAATTGACAAAATTTTAATCTCACGAAGACGAATCCAAAAACACACAACCTCATAACACAATGATCCTCATAATGTTGGTGTGGTTTTTGTCTAGTTTTTTTTAAAGTCGATTCCTTATCTCCCGGCGTGCTTTGTCAATCACTATAACCTTGTGTAACGAATGGTTAAAAACTTAATGTTAAACTTTACAAAATAGATAGTTGAAGAAAACTGATTTGTTGTAAGCAAATTTCTGCATTACTCCATATACTTTTCAATACAAAGGTTATCTTTATACCCAAACAGAAGGAACAGGTATGGGAAACCATTAACATAATTTGTTGCTGAAACTTTTACGAGCAATTTTGAAACAACAGCCAAGGAAACATCGACATATTTTCTTTGATTACTAGAGAAAGGTCTCTCAAAAAATAAAAGTTCTCTGAATTTTTATTTTTAAATTTAAAACTAAGAATCTTGCTTTGTTTTGAAACACACCCATTATAATACTAGTTTTTGTTACTTAGTGAAACAGTAACAAAGTTGAGGTTAGTGCTCTGAAAAAACTGGAGTTGTGCTTCAGTTGACCGTTCAGGGCGCTAACAAGAAGGAACGAAAACAGTAATTTTATCAGTCTTGTTTGAATTTAAATTAGGTGTTTTTGTAGTTTGGTAAAAACCTACTAGCAGCCTTTATGCAACGTTTGTGTAGTGTATTTTTAAAATGAATTACTAGTGATATGAAAATGCAATCCGTAAAGGTAGTTTCAAAGTAAATTATTATATTTTTAAACTACTGTATATACTCTGAAATATGTATTTTGTACAGTATGTATTTTGTCTTCTCACAATAACAAAAATAAAAATAGGTTGGCCTGAAATATATGATGATGTCCGTGTTTATAATTATGTATAAATATATAATTAAAGTACGGCATTTATAGTTATTTAGTGTCAATAACCTAATACAGGCACAAGTAATGGACTCATTGACAAAATCTTTCATTATCACGATTAGTTACTGGTACTAATGGCCAATGCTACTCAGTAAATTACATTTACTACACGTCGAGATCATTTTATATTGTTAACGATGATGTATATGATGGTTGTATTCTCGCGTTGTGAAACGATACGTTGTAATACTATCACTTATATTTTTGGTAGTAGTTCGAAAATTTGAGACAGAAAGGAGAAGGATACATAATAAAAGTGTACATTACTAGTAGTTGACAGTTACGGCTTCCTTCGGGATCACAGAATAATGTTCATACAATTCGATAAGCTGATTTAACATTAGTATAAAATATTTTCATTATTTGTGTTAATTTGTTACTTGTTTAAAGTGGTGATTACTGAGGTGGTATGTATTAAAATTATTCTGGAGAATGAATTTCGTACTCCAGAAATTTCACTTTATGAAATCTCAGGTCTTTAGATTGGTTGAGTAAATGAAGTCAATAAGTTAAGCATCGACATTATAAAAACCATGTAACGATAAATAACATAAAAAATATCTGATCGGGAGTTAGGCTATGTTGTATTGTGGCATATTACGGATGCGGTATTGTGGTATATTGGCACCGAAATTTGACAAATCATCCCAATCGTTGTTGTATTTGGTACGTAATGACCGTAATGAAAATTGTGAAGGTAATATGGATAGAACCCAAAACGATAGCGGGATACACCTTCCCACAAAATGTCTGCAAAATAGGTTTGGTAGTTAGGGCGTTATGGATACCGAATTTAAGTATGTTTATGTACGATTCAGGTGACTACTTACCTTATTAAAAAAACCGTTGGCTTCTATCGGTTCAGCGGATTGTACATTAAATCAAATGGGGGATTTAAGAGTAGTGGGGAGGAGCAACAAAGGAATTTTAAATTAGGAGTATATTTAAATCAGGACGGTTTCAGTTTATTAACTATCTTCCTTCCAAATTTTAACTCTATCGATCCAGTAGTAGTTGCAAGGTGGTTTACACCAACATCTTGAAGATCGGTGGAGGAAGAGTGTGGTGGAGCACCTAAGGATTTGCAAAAATTAAGGGGATAAGGTTATGTTTTGTCCTGGTTTGTTACTTATCTTTTCAATAAATTTCAGCTCATTTTGTTCATAAAATTCTAGCTCTCATAATACGGTGACTTTGAAGGCCAGTAAGGTAGAGCCCTACGATAATTGTAAAAGTAGAAACAGTCTGCGTGTGCCTAGAGTGTATGAGCTATCTTCCTACCAAGGTTCAACTCAATCCGTCTAGTAGTTGGTGTATGATTGAACCACTAACAGGCAAACAGTCTGCGTGTGCCTAGAGTGTATGAGCTATCTTCCTACCAAGGTTCAACTCAGTCCGTCTAGTAGTTGGTGTATGATTGAACCACTAACAGGCAAACAGTCTGCGTGTGCCTAGAGTGTATGAGCTATCTTCCTACCAAGGTTCAACTCAGTCCGTCTAGTAGTTGGTGTATGATTGAACCACTAACAGGCAAACAGTCTGCGTGTGCCTAGAGTGTATGAGCTATCTTCCTACCAAGGTTCAACTCAATCCGTCTAGTAGTTGGTGTATGATTGAACCGCTAACAGGCAAACAGTCTGCGTGTGCCTAGAGTGTATGAGCTATCTTCCTACCAAGGTTCAACTCAATCCGTCTAGTAGTTGGTGTATGATTGAACAACTAACAGGCAAACAGTCTGCGTGTGCCTAGAGTGTATGAGCTATCTTCCTACCAAGGTTCAACTCAGTCCGTCTAGTAGTTGGTGTATGATTGAACCACTAACAGGCAAACAGTCTGCGTGTGCCTAGGTGTATGAGCTATCTTCCTACCAAGGTTCAACTCAATCCGTCTAGTAGTTGGTGTATGATTGAACCACTAACAGGCAAACAGTCTGCGTGTGCCTAGAGTGTATGAGCTATCTTCCTACCAAGGTTCAACTCAGTCCGTCTAGTAGTTGGTGTATGATTGAACCACTAACAGGCAAACAGTCTGCGTGTGCCTAGAGTGTATGAGCTATCTTCCTACCAAGGTTCAACTCAATCCGTCTAGTAGTTGGTGTATGATTGAACCACTAACAGGCAAACAGTCTGCGTGTGCCTAGAGTGTATGACCTATCTTCCTACCAAGGTTCAACTCAATCCGTCTAGTAGTTGGTGTATGATTGAACCACTAACAGGCAAACAGTCTGCGTGTGCCTAGAGTGTATGAGCTATCTTCCTACCAAGGTTCAACTCAATCCGTCTAGTAGTTGGTGTATGATTGAACCACTAACAGGCAAACAGTCTGCGTGTGCCTAGAGTGTATGAGCTATCTTCCTACCAAGGTTCAACTCAGTCCGTCTAGTAGTTGGTGTATGATTGAACCACTAACAGGCAAACAGTCTGCGTGTGCCTAGAGTGTATGAGCTATCTTCCTACCAAGGTTCAACTCAGTCCGTCTAGTAGTTGGTGTATGATTGAACCACTAACAGGCAAACAGTCTGCGTGTGCCTAGAGTGTATGACCTATCTTCCTACCAAGGTTCAACTCAATCCGTCTAGTAGTTGGTGTATGATTGAACCTCTAACAGGCAAACAGTCTGCGTGTGCCTAGAGTGTATGAGCTATCTTCCTACCAAGGTTCAACTCAATCCGTCTAGTAGTTGGTGTATGATTGAACCACTAACAGACAAACAGTCTGCGTGTGCCTAGAGTGTATGAGCTATCTTCCTACCAAGGTTCAACTCAGTCCGTCTAGTAGTTGGTGTATGATTGAACCACTAACAGGCAAACAGTCTGCGTGTGCCTAGGTGTATGAGCTATCTTCCTACCAAGGTTCAACTCAATCCGTCTAGTAGTTGGTGTATGATTGAACCACTAACAGGCAAACAGTCTGCGTGTGCCTAGAGTGTATGAGCTATCTTCCTACCAAGGTTCAACTCAGTCCGTCTAGTAGTTGGTGTATGATTGAACCACTAACAGGCAAGCAGTCTGCGTGTGCCTAGAGTGTATGAGCTATCTTCCTACCAAGGTTCAACTCAATCCGTCTAGTAGTTGGTGTATGATTGAACCACTAACAGGCAAACAGTCTGCGTGTGCCTAGAGTGTATGACCTATCTTCCTACCAAGGTTCAATTCAATCCGTCTAGTAGTTGGTGTATGATTGAACCACTAACAGGCAAACAGTCTGCGTGTGCCTAGAGTGTATGAGCTATCTTCCTACCAAGGTTCAACTCAATCCGTCTAGTAGTTGGTGTATGATTGAACCACTAACAGGCAAACGGTCTGCGTGTGCCTAGAGTGTATGAGCTATCTTCCTACCAAGGTTCAACTCAGTCCGTCTAGTAGTTGGTGTATGATTGAACCACTAACAGGCAAACAGTCTGCGTGTGCCTAGAGTGTATGAGCTATCTTCCTACCAAGGTTCAACTCAGTCCGTCTAGTAGTTGGTGTATGATTGAACCACTAACAGGCAAACAGTCTGCGTGTGCCTAGGTGTATGAGCTATCTTCCTACCAAGGTTCAACTCAATCCGTCTGGTAGTTGGTGTATGATTGAACCACTAACAGGCAAACAGTCTGCGTGTGCCGAGAGTGTATGAGCTATCTTCCTACCAAGGTTCAACTCAATCCGTCTAGTAGTTGGTGTATGATTGAACCACTAACAAGCAAACAGTCTGCGTGTGCCTAGAGTGTATGAGCTATCTTCCTACCAAGGTTCAACTCAATCCGTCTAGTAGTTGGTGTATGATTGAACCACTAACAGGCAAACAGTCTGCGTGTGCCTAGAGTGTATGACCTATCTTCCTACCAAGGTTCAACTCTATCCGTCTAGTAGTTGGTGTATGATTGAACCACTAACAGGCAAACAGTCTGCGTGTGCCTAGAGTGTATGAGCTATCTTTCTACCAAGGTTCAACTCAATCCGTCTAGTAGTTGGTGTATGATTGAACCACTAACAGGCAAACGGTCTGCGTGTGCCTAGAGTGTATGAGCTATCTTCCTACCAAGGTTCAACTCAGTCCGTCTAGTAGTTGGTGTATGATTGAACCACTAACAGGCAAACAGTCTGCGTGTGCCTAGGTGTATGAGCTATCTTCCTACCAAGGTTCAACTCAGTCCGTCTAGTAGTTGGTGTATGATTGAACCACTAACAGGCAAACAGTCTGCGTGTGCCTAGGTGTATGAGCTATCTTCCTACCAAGGTTCAACTCAATCCGTCTGGTAGTTGGTGTATGATTGAACCACTAACAGGCAAACAGTCTGCGTGTGCCGAGAGTGTATGAGCTATCTTCCTACCAAGGTTCAACTCAGTCCGTCTAGTAGTTGGTGTATGATTGAACCACTAACAGGCAAACAGTCTGCGTGTGCCTAGGTGTATGAGCTATCTTCCTACCAAGGTTCAACTCAATCCGTCTGGTAGTTGGTGTATGATTGAACCACTAACAGGCAAACAGTCTGCGTGTGCCGAGAGTGTATGAGCTATCTTCCTACCAAGGTTCAACTCAATCCGTCTAGTAGTTGGTGTATGATTGAACCACTAACAGGCAAACAGTCTGCGTGTGCCTAGAGTGTATGAGCTATCTTCCTACCAAGGTTCAACTCAATCCGTCTAGTAGTTGGTGTATGATTGAACCACTAACAGGCAAACAGTCACACAAACCTTTAGCTATAATATATAGCAAAACTTGTATACATATCTTGCGAATATCAATATTTATACAATGATTACTTAAACGAACTGAGCTTCAATGAAACATTTCCAGGAGTGTGCACGTATTAACGAGGAGAGAATATAACAGGTGCATATGTTCAAATGGATGTTTACGAGAAAATGTGTAATATAATTTAAATATCCCGCTAATGTGTATAAGCCGAGCGTCTATTTGGAGTCAGCAACAATACTGATATGCCAGCACTCGAGAAGTCTGTATTGTAAAACTTTGCGCAGTATTGACTTTCTGTGTTTAGTTTCTAAAGAGATTTTAGCTGTTTATCTTCCAGGGAAACATCATAAGATTATCTACATACTTCCAATTATTTATAAACAGTACAGCAATTAGACTGATCACATTAAGTTTACTATTCAATGTAGGGGCTACCAGTTAAAATAAAAAACAAAAGCCGTATGATTCAATGACAAAGAAGTTATACATTTAAAACATACTGCTCTTATCCACAGACAAGGAGTCACCAACGTTATTGGTTTACAATATAAACTGGAGTCCAAAGTAGAAGAATATAAATTAAAAAGTCGTAAGAATAAATTCAGTTTTCTGTTTTTAATAATGCCCTGGAAAAATCACTAATACTCGTCTTAATGACAAATTTGTTTGAGTACATTGGTTTAATAATCCAGAACTATTTTTCACTTTAATTATATGTTATTTTATGTTGTCGTGTTTTTGGGTGTAGCCATTAAAGGTTTTACACAATCTAAACACAAATAAAACTCAGAGGAATAGAGTGCACTTTAAATCTCTCTATTAAAACACTAGCCAAGGCCATCATTTAAAGTGATTGTACCAAGGTCCCTTCTTGGAATTGTAGGGTTACGTTTTACAAAGGTTACATAAGCCCTATAATCTAAATGATTAATATCTTATATTAAAGAGGGAAAATCTATCTACACGTGCCGTTTTTCTCATTTTTTAAGTTAGTTAATATCAATTACAAGTTTTCCAAGCAAGTTTAAACGTAGGAAAATATTATTTTTTTGCTACAATAACTTCAGATAAAAATACCATTTTCGTTTTCAAAGAAATTGCATGAGTATGCCATTGTGTATTTTTCCTTTGAGACTATGTTTTTAACTTAATTACCGGAGCCATGGACAGCTAAGTTGTACTGCATATCGGTGCGCATATATATTCAATTTACTCTAATTTAAGTATGTATTTTCGTGCAGGTTCTTCCGTACGGTAAACCGGACCCTTAAAACAGTTTGCATATAACACATAATTTCTCTCAAATAAATATTCTATCGGAATAAACTGGAAGTATATAAAACATTACATTACCTTTGACACGATAAAGGAATGCCAATAACTCAACTCACTACACTCTCACTCAATACGTAACAAACAGCAACACAACCAAGTTTAACTCATAATTCATTATGAAAAAGAAAAGTAAATTTAAAATACTAATTTACAAACTTTTAAGGATAACTATAAAATTCCGAACAATCTTAAAAAAAAAGTAAATATAAAATAATTTATAAATCTTGCGTGTTAACGATTGTTTGAGCTATGCAAATAACAATGTGAGATATACACAGAAAGTTTTTAACACAGGAAAGGAATGACAACTGGTGCAGTAAAGCCTGCATTGCGTTTGGCACATGTGTTCGTAGAGGATAATTACCACTCTAACATCTTTTATTTCTTGACAACCGCAATGTGGGTTTACTTTTTCATTTTCTGTACTAAACCATTATTGAAAAATATTTGAGCAGAAAATACTCAAGCCCAATTATCGTAGTAACAGCATTAATAATAAAACTTAATTAATAAAAATATGTTGTATAATATTTATGAATCACCTATTTGTTATTATACCTAATTAATTACGGCTGACGTGTTCCTACTTTAATTGATATAAAACAACTCATTATATATTACTTAAACACAATCCGTTGTCAATGTTGAATATTAAGTGAAAATTTGTCTCCTTAAATATCCTAAGAGCATATCATAAGAATAGTTTTTGTTTCGTGATGTAAGTACCTGGGGGGCCGAGCTCTGCTCGGGGGAAAGCCAGTCAGTTTGTTTAGATGACTCGGAGTAATATTTCACCACTTCCCCCTACTGATAATCAAATTTGTATAACCTATTTGCCATTTTTTACATTTTTAAGGTCCCTCCAGTTGTTATTTATGGCTCAATGTCCCTTTGATTTATTTTACTACTATTCTACTATTCTACTATTCTACTATTCTACTATTCTACTATTCTACTATTCTACTATTCTACTATTCTACTATTCTACTATTCTACTATTTTACTATTTTGATATGTAATCTTCACTCAAATATTTTAATCTCTGCTCTCAGGAAACCACATGTTAATAATCATAAACAACATGAGTATTATTTTGACAGTTCCCTGGTTGATTATGAACAGCGATTTTAAATTTCTTTTGTTTTGATTTGAAACACATAAGCACAATGTTAATTTTTTTAACTTTTCATTTTAGTTTTTTTACAATATTTGATTTTTCCTGGGGATGAGGCTTCCCTAGAACTTATTTTCATCCCAGAAATGAGTTATTTCAAACATTTGAAGGAAATCGTTGGAGCCGTTTTTGAGATCAGTGTTGCAAGCAAGCAAGCAAAAAATCGAATATACAAGCAAACCTTACTCACATTAGAGTACAGGATTTAAAGAATTGTGGTATATCACACCTAAGTTCTTTTAAAACCACCTTCACATATAGCATAACAAATATATGTTTATTATTTATCCCACTAAATGTATGTTATTGTTTTGGATGGATTAAGTTTATATTGGATACAACTTATTCTAACTTATGATAGTTTTTGCGTTCATTTTGAACTGGATGACTCGTAAGTAATGTTTCAACCGGCCAAACTTCCATTCACCCCTCATCTGGTTAGTGTATGAATCCAACCATTCCACAAAACCAGTGCTCAGTAGGTAAAAGTACAATAAATAATAAGTACAATAAGTGCTCTGAATTCAAAGTAGGAAGATTTCTTGACAGCGTACTATAAACTGAAACCCATAAGCCACTTTTCTGACATTATTATTTGGTCCCTAAAAATCCATTTGTTTGACTACAAAAATTGGTTTTCTACTCTATAATTTCTTACAGAAATATATTTAAATCTACAATTTTTGTGTAATTCTTTTATTAATAATCAGTTTTAAAACAAAACAGTTAATAATCAAACAAAACAGTTCTAATAAAACATCAATATTTAATTGAGGTAAGAGTATTATTTCATAGTCTCTAAAGTGTTTTATTTAATTCCTAAAACGTTATCCCTATACACACATTTAAGACGTTTTAAGCCTCTAATATATTAAATATGCACTCTAAATATGTATTAAAATTTTACATTAAAATAAACTACAGTTACCAAACAGGTAATGAATTTGGAAGTTATTCCTCCGGTGGCAGTAAACGTATATATTTTCGGGTTTTCAATGACAGTCTAAAAATATATTTGTTGCTCATTAATTCCTCTAAAATGTTGTAAGTCATGGGGTTTGTATATTCTTCGTTTATATTATGTGTAGTTTAGGCTGACATATGATTGAGTTACAATTACTTTATTGCCACTAATAGTTTATTCAGCAAGATAATGCAAGATTAAGATCCTTGGATCACTTCATTAATGTTCGCTGTTATTTTAAACACTTAACTGACGCTGTAGCTTTTCATTTGACCGCTCGGTTGTATGTAAACCGGCACGTAGCCCACTTGGTGTCACACCTGACTGATCTGCAGCTGACAACAACATTGTACTTTAAAACAGTAGAATTTTGTCTGATAACACCTTCAAATTTTACTAGTTATTGAATAGACTAACTTGATTAAATATAACAATAAATATTTTAAAATAGTAAGTAGATTAAATATAATATTTGTAAAGATAGCCCGGTAACAATCCCATTAAAAATAGAATAGGAAATGCACAATCAATATTTCGTTTTACAACTAAACACCTGTTATCAAAATAGCGTGTGTTAACGCATGAGCTGGTGAACACTCAGCCGCAAGAGAGGCTGCCTCAACACAAATCCATGTTGTTATCAAGGCCTTATCTAGATTAAACCATCCAATTTGGCTCTTAGCTCTATTGTAATCGTCGCTGATCTTTCTGCATACATTACGGTAAATCATAAATATTCTTGGTCCTTTTGGAATATATTGATTAAAAAAATATTAAAACGCGGGTTTCATTTTGTAATTTTAAATTCCTAGTTCGTTCGTTCTCTCGAACCATATCGTAGTTAAGGCGGTCCCACACTTCTCGCGAACACGCCCGAACATTCGGCCGAACACCGAATGTTCGGAGTACGAGAAGTGTGGGAGCTGCATGATATTTTGAATACACACGGGAACATACGGGGCAGTATGTTCAGTCCAAATTCGGGAGAATGTTCGGCCGAATGTTCAGGCCTGTTCGCGAGAAGTGTGAGACCGCCTTTATAGAGGTATCTGTGTTTCACCAATCTTCACATGTTACAGGGCAATCACTAGAATAGTTGAAATATTGTTGTCTTAAGATAAACCTTTAAGGTCTATGTTGATAAACGAAGCTGATACTTAAGCAAGCGCTCTAAGTTTCAGTTAATCGTGGGGACTCTTAAACATCAATCCTTTTTTACATTAATTAATTTAATTAGTTCCTGATTTATTTTGCGGTTGTTATTTATTTGTAAACATCATATCTCTTTCATGCGATCCGTTTCAAACAGTTATCTTAGTTTAACCTTTGTTCGTAATTTTAGAGTGATTAAACCTCTTCTAAATGCATTGTTTTAGGCTGAAGAATTAATTATGGATTCTTATGTAACACAGAAATAGGTGAAGATATTGCCAAATCAAAACTCTGCGAAGTTATTTACTTATTTCAAACAGATTGTTCTTGAATATCTTGGAAAGTCTTTCTGGTGGAATCTTATACTAGATTTCACTACTAGTCGTGGAAGTGGCCTATTTTGGGGCAAGATAGCATTTTACGTGCGAGGCAAAGCCGTGAGTAGAAAATGCTATCGAGCCCCGAAATATGAATTTTGTGACGAGTAGTGAACTATACTTTTCATCACGATGCAAATAACCACACTCAACTTTAAACAAATTATCTGATATTTCATAGTCTAGTAATTTTCTACAAGTAAACCAACATGGTTTTACAATTAATTTTACTTTTAAAGTCAGCTGTTTGAATACAGAATCGTCAAAAATAACTAAATCACACTGGTGCTCCTGTTGAGTAAAACGGGAACTTCAATTGTGTAGGACAGGAAAAGTTTTGTTTGGGACAGGCAAAGTATTATTTGGGACAGGAAAAGTAATGTTTAGGACAGGCAAAGTCAGCTGATAATTTGTTGTTATGTTACAAGGAAGTCGATAATTTTTGTAGATCTCAGCTGCTTGGTAGTGGGCTATTTTAAAATACAGAGTGATGAAACAATTGTTTTAACATCATAATTTAATCATTTAAGACGCTCCAGTCATCCCAAAGCACAAATATATTTTAATGAGCATCTAACTCATTTCTTAGCACTATCGCTACTAAACAAACTACATTTAACAAACCAAATCATATGCTAGTAAGGTTATAAAAAGCGTGGTTTCTAGTAATTAGTTGCTTTGAGTGTTTTTAATACTTCTTAAGATAATTAAAGTAGTTTGTAGCAATTGTTTTATATTTTAGTTTGGCTTTTTATTACTTTGTTAACTAAGCAAAATAAATCATTGGTGATAGGCCTACGACAAAAAGGGAACGTCAAAAAACAAAAAGTCAGTATTATAAACATGTATTTTGATTAAATATTTAAATAAGCATTTCTATAATCAATTAACATATGCGATTTTGCACAGGCTATGTTTTATAACAGTACCGGTTTTCAGTAATTTGTGACACAATACAACTGACCAAGTAAATTGAACGTAATCAATAACCAGCCCCGTTATCTCCTTGCAAATTTTATGTTCTGAAGGATTTTATAATTAATGAATATTGACTATTATTGTGCAAATATATCCCATATATATTGTTTTGTTCCATCCAATATGCAAGTCATATACTACAATTTTAGGCAGGGGAATGCAAATGTTTTTGAACTAGAACCTTTATCTAATTTTAATTCGTGGCAAGTTTTAAGTCATATGGTGATACTAATTAAATAAATATGAAAAAACTGTAGTCATAAAGGTTAATAATGAAATTATAACCTTAAAATCAGTTATTTTCCCATACAACAAATATTGTTTTGTTTTTATGCAAAAACTGGCGAACGTTTGAACACGACGCAATACGTTACACCGTAACTGATGACAAGCGAGTGAAACATCATCGTCATCAATCTCTAGCCTCATAGACCACTGAATAACTGTGACAGTTATAAAGTCCAAAGATTTAAGTATGTTTTACTAATTTGAGCTTAATAATAAAAATAAATAGTTTATGAGTCGACCTATCTTACCCTCCACACCTGCGCTGGCACTATCGATATGCAATTACATAACGAGCATTCAATCACAACTCAACAAGTGGGTCATTAATTTGATTGTCGCCGGGTCTATCAGACGTCCACTGCCCTGCCTCGTTGATATTGTAACAGTAAATATCGATTTTGTAACAGATTTGGTATTTTTTGTTGACTCAATCCTGGTTTTATTTGTACAAAAATTATTAATATAATAGATCTACATAATTATGCGTGATTTTAAAGCATACAAATTTAAATTACTGTTTAGTATATTTTTATTTTAATGTAAAATTTTAATACATATTTAGAGTGCATATTTAATGTATTATAGGCTTTAAATGTCTTAAACGTGTGTATAGGGATAACGTTTTAGGAATAAAATAAAACACTTTAGAGACTATGAAATAATACTCTTACCTCAATTAAATATTGATGTTTTATTAGAACGGTTTTGTTCGTTTGTTAGTTAAAAGTTTAAATTATTTCCAATAATAAGCTCTTCGTACAGTATGAATACACAACTTCTATTTCGTTCAGAGAACGCCGCGTTTCAAAGCTTTCCTTGAATTTACATTTAAAGCACCTTTCCTGTTAAGTGGTAAGAGAATAAAGGAATCAGTGTTTAATAATGCAAGCTTTAAAAAATTATTATAACGAATTACTTTTGTTAGTTTTGATTAATTTAAAATTGTTTTAAATGTATAGCTTAAATGGTAAAGATGATAACCTATTATTCATACCTTACCTTTCAGAAATCAGGAACTTTAAAGTATTTTTTAATACTTTTTAGTAAATAATTGAAATTTCACTAAAAATCTCCGTTGCAGTGGCAGAACTATCAACAGCTATAGAAAGTGTTAAAAAGGCCCGGAACGGTTTAATATTTTTTAACTAACACAGATACGGTAATACAACTTTGTTTCAGACATTTATCATAAAAACCTACCTTTTGTAAGAGACTTTAAATTTTCCAAAAATCATTTCCCTTACAATTTCTAACCAAACTAATGAATCTTTCCTTCCTCGGACATTAAACTTTTCTAAGAAAAAAATCCTTTCTCAGACAATAGAGCTAGTAAACCTATCCCTTTTGGCCCTGAAAACCTATCGCCATGAGATCCATCCACATTGCACAGTACCCGTGAGAAATGCTGATCCATACTCATTCCAACTAAAGACCTCCCCGTATCATATTGAACCAATAGCCTTCTTCCTCTCCATGAAAAATTATACTTAGACAGCCAATGAAAATTAGCCACAGCTTTGGTGTGGCAGGAGATTGAAGTAAGATTAAGAAAATTAATAGAGTCTGCCAACATCATCAAACAACAATGAATTAGAAAATTTCAGTGACTAGTAGTGCGGTATTGATGGCCTCTTGCCAAAATGGGCAATTCGAAATTAAGTGAAGTGTCTCTGTAGGGAAAACTCTGGATAAACCCATAAAATCAAGTAACTCTTTTAAATTTATTCAAAACCCTTATACAAATGAACTGGTACATTTCGTAATCATGCACTTCATGTTTCCAATATTTTAAATTAATACATGTTTTGAGTATAGTGCAGAAAATACAAAGCAAATGTATTAGATTTGCATTTAATTTTAGATAGTTTGTTCAAGAAACATAAAATTCACAGAAGTGTAATACAATTTAGAATTATAAGAATGATGTTTCAAAAGCGAACATTCATTAATTTGCAATTGAACTAGACAGTTTACTTTAAAGATAAATTCAACTTTTATTTATATGCATATAAAATAATGGTAATAGTTGATTCATTGATAAAGGAAAGATATTTTAAAATACTAATACCAATCTAGTTATCTCTGAAAACAGGAGTTCATAATTGTCAAATTATTTTAACTGTATATTTTGATTTATATTATACTTGTTATTGATCAGAAACGTAGCATTAAATTATTTCTGATCCTAAACTCTCCAATCAAGTGATTAGTAGTAACCTCTCACTTTTGCCAAGTGCTCTCAATTTTATTTCTATATTTTACTTTAAATTTTAATTTTGTAGAAACCAAGTGACCCATCTTACACTTTTTAATCAATTATCAATTTCCCGCTCCTTCAGGGGGACTGCCCACAAGGCGAAAGAAGAAAACCTTTAATGTTAGCATAGTTTGAGATGTAAATAAAATTAAAGACCTTAATTAGTAGAATACAACGACGCAAACCGGACCTCAAAAGGTTCATCCTAAACGAAATGGCAGCCATTTAAATTTTCTATTTCTAGACTAATGTAAAGGAAATAAAAATATAAGAAAGATTCTAGAGCTCTAACTACAATGTCATTGCATCTCAACAAAGTATATCTTACCTACAATAAGTGCTCGAAATGTTGTCCTAGTGTTTGTTGGCAGTAACCCATCCTGTGGTAAAAACCAGCAACAAACTGTGCAACATCTCAGGCGGTATTTTCCGAGCTTCTTCTGTGATCCGTTGAATGAGCTCCTGGGTGTTGGTAGGCTTGGTTAGATAAACTCTTTTTAAGTATCCCCACAAAAAGATATCCAAAGGGTTTAAATCAGGTGACTAGGGGGCCACTCTATTGTCCCCATGCGAGGTACAAGTCCTCGTACCTGAACAGTGAAATGAGGTGGTGCCCATCCTGCTGGAACCATACTGTGTTAAAACGTCGACCTAACAAATCACGTAATTACTACTACATAACAATCAATCATCCATTTGAATATTATTGTCCAAATATATCCCAAAAAACAAAGGGCCTTATAAATTATTAAACAGCCCTTATGAGCTAATATATCCCAACGCCAGATCACCGAAAACACAGATACACTTAAATAGCGAGAGTTTACACTTTATATGAGTTTGTGGTGAAGTTTAGTGGTGTTTTTTTATAACACGAGTTGTTGTGCCCTTTCAGCACTACATTATGAGTGTACTGTTTGTATGTGATTTTCTTGGAGTGATTTTTTTTGTTCAGTCTGCTTTCGTTTTGTTGGTATCTCTTAACAATAACTCGTAAGAATCCCTATTCAAATTTCCAACTATTACGAAAGGCTCTACAATCTTAGTGCCAACTATTCCAGCCCATACGTTGACTTTTTTAGGTTTCTGAATGTGGCTTTCACTCATCCAATGAGGATTTTCGTCACTCCAGTACCGTCAATTGTGACGACTTCCATGACCGTGAAGCGTAAATGTTGCTTCACCTGAAAACACTATGTTGTCCAAGAAATGTGTTTCCACACACCTACTCATAACTGTTTCACAGAATTCAACTCTTCTGACCAAATCACCCTCTGAAAGTTCCTGGACTAATTAATTTTTACCTTATTCGGGTGATAGGAGTTTTTCTTTAAAACATTATGATTTGAAACATGGCTTACATTGTGTTCAGTTGCTACAGCTCTTGTCAATTTTCTGGGGTCTTCAATAAAAGATTGTAGTACAGCTAATGATTTTTCACGTTTGTTGCAGTCTTGGGTCTCCACTTCTGCCAAGGTCTTACTGCCTGTTTCTTCAAAACATCGAACTGTTCTGCATACGGTCGATTTTGATACAGGTGGCCTATCCGGAAATCGGTCATTAAATAAGTAAAAAACTTCTTGAAATGATCTTAATCGGTCGCCATACCCCCTTATCATAAGCAACGTTATTCTTTCAGTCTCAGTGAGAGACATTCTGAGAAGGATATTAAGAATTATAAAATATAAGTTAAAACCTCAATAAAAATCATAACGTAATCGTAACTTTTACTACACAGCATACGCGTGTAAAAAGAAGTGTAAATTTCGAAAATATCCTATCGTTTTAAAAACTGTAATCATATGGTTAAAAACATATGGTTTAATTTTTTATTTTTATATTTTTATTAATTTTTTGAATCGGTGCCATTTTGTTTAGGATGAACCTTTTGAGGTGCGGTTTGCGGCGTTGTATTCTACTAATTAAGGCCTTTAATTTGATGCATATCTCAACCTATGCTTACATTAAAGATTTTCTTTTTACTCCTTGTGGGCCGTCCCCCTGTCGGACCTCCAAACATTTCTCAAGTATATATTTATAACCAATACATTTAAACATGTACCATCAATACTATCCAAGGTTTGTGTCTAATCAAAGGGTACGTGTTTTGAAAGCCTGCATGATTCATTTTATTAAATACAGGGTGTCCCGGTTCCATTGCACCAAACTTTACCGGGTTACTTGGTAGGTCAAAACCAACAAGTAATGCAAAACAACCGGTGTGCTATCTCAGTCCGCTACTTTGTGAGTTTGTATGTGATTTTAGATAAAAATCGTAATATTTTTAATATTGTTAAAGATACAACATTGTTTTATATCAATGATTTATACCATAATTTTTTTCTCTGATTGGGCCTGATGATGACCGGTGTAACTGGTTGAAATCGATCGCCTTGTACCATCTTTTGCTAATGTTTTACCGTCTTATATGTAAGTACAGAATAAGTGTGAATATACTTTGTAGTGTTGCAAGACGTATTTGATTTATCCTGTAAAAGATAAATAACGAAACATGGCATGATTATTTATCTCAAGTTTTTAATTCCTTTAAAACTTAATTTCTTAACAACATTTGGTTTCAGATTGGTGGCGGTTTAAATTTGTAAATGTTAACTACTAAAGGAAACATAAATAAATATAAACAATGTTGAACTAAAACTGTTATACAATTTGAAGAAAAATCGAACGGCGTGTCATATTTAAGTATTGGCTGATAAATAATAGTGAAAACTCAAATGTCGGGCTCGAAAGTATGGACATGAAGTATGGTCATACGGTCGATATGGATTTAGCATGAAAAAGAACAATTATTAGCTCTAATTTATAGTCCAGGGGCCTTCAAGATTCATTTTGACTGTTTTATTCCTTTGCAAAACTACAAAAATAAAACATTGTGATAATTAAGATTAGTCACTGAACGAGTGGGGTTTAGTGGTGTCCTAAAAGTTCCTCGTAACAGATCAGATTGTTCAACCTGAGATTCTGCCCAACTGGGAGTGTGACGTGTATAGAGCCGTTCCACTACCGAGTTTAACACCCGTGACTAATTTTATGATCCCGACCCACAGCAGACGAATAAATGCCTTCGTAACTTGTTGGTTATCTGACACAACCGACTAAGAACAAAACAAGAAGCCATCAGGATAGTTTCAAACTATACAGTTACGTTAGTTAAGAAATCATAGTGGCCATGTTCAAATGCGGATTAGAGAACAACAAGTTTAACGTTGTTTCGGGATCTCGAAAATGCGTCTGCAGGTGAGGAGAATACCTGTTATACTAGGAGTACGCTCTTATATCGCGTATAAGGATTGAGTGATCGCGTAAAATACAAAAAAAATGTTTCAATTGACAATATACCTCATGGGCCCTCCATTATAACTGCAGCTTGACAATGACACACAAATCCAGAACATGACAAACAATGAGGCCTGAAATCTGTCAATCAGTCAGACAAAGTGCATATGAAGTAGTTACTCACCCCTCAGTCTCACTGAGGGCTGTATCATCTAGGCCCTCATAATAATATTAGCTGAAGATTTTGATAAAATATAATATGTTGGCGGCAATAAAGGTCCCCAATCAGTGAGAGCACGTGGTTTAAAAGTAGTTATACACTTTGGTTCCACTGGAGGACCCATCAGGATATTTATTTTATTGTAGCTTAATATTGCTGTAAAAATCTATAAGTATAAGTACAGAACTTGATGAACAATACGTTTTAAAAACAGTCAATTGGTTTTGAATGCCAAAATATTTTAAACTCTAATCCAGAGGTTTTAATGTAACACATTAACCTTACTGGGGGGAGGGGGGCTGTGCCCCCCAGGCCTCCCATTGTTATTGTAGCTTGATACGGTTGTTCAAATACATAGGCAACCTATAAATGCAGAACTTAAAAAACAATAAGGCTTAAATCATTCCATTTTTTTTTTAAGAAGAATAAATTGCCTCATATTAAAAAGAAAAGAAAAGTAGTATCTTATGTTAAATATAATTTAGGAAGAAATTAAAACTCTTTGACCCACTTCTTAGAATCCACGAGTCATTGTGTCAAGGTCCAAGATTTTGTATACATCTTAATATATAAATACCCCCGTAGCAGCAAACCTGCGTACTCAGCAAATTTCCAATGCATAAATATGCATATATATGTATCTTAATGCCACATAAAGCCACATATCAAGTTTCATCAATATACTTTCATAAATAAACAATGTATGACATTTTAATTATTCTCCATAAGAATAACATGGCGGCTGAGTGTGCAGGTTTGCTGAAGCAAGGAACTCTAAAAATGGGGTTTTACACAAATATCAATATAACTCAAGTAGGTACATTTTTTGTTGTGCAAAAAATAATGAACCACAACCAGATGAAGCCATATACCAAATTTCATCAGTTTATGTTCATAAGTAAGCGAGATATAAAATTTTTATTTTTTCCATAAGAATAATATTAGACAACGTACTGTGTTTAGCACTTTCAATATCTCAGTAACCAATTGACGTAGAGCAATGATCAAAATACCAAATTGTCTGTTTTTTATGCTGAATTCAATGGTACAAATTATAATTTGATTTAAATAAAATGAGATGTGGAAACCCGAAAAAAACCCATTTTTGGTGGACAAAACCCCCCGAAAACCCCCTTCGGATGGTGCGATTCATATGGTTTTCGAACTCGTTCAAATAAATGGTGCTTTACACATTTGTACCAAATTTCATTAAGATCAGACCTTTTTTACGAGAGTTATCGTGCTTACGGTCACTTATATATATAAATTTGAACGAATGGTGTTTTTGGCATCTGGGGACCTCAAAATGAAAAGTTATCATGGTCTCGGGCTTAAGGCTTACCATGAGACCTACGGTAATAGCTTCTTCCCTATAGGGGAAATTCGCTAAAAGAAAAATTGTATATCTCGCTTATTTATGAACATAAACTGACACAATTTGGTATATGGCTTCATCTGGTTGTGGTTTATTGTTGATTCCACAAAAAACAATTTTTCACCAATGGTTCCTGTAGCAGCAAACCTAAGTACTTGGTCCCCATGTTATTATTATGGAAAATAATTCAAATGTTATATATCGCTTATTTATGAATGTATATGGATGAAACTTGGTATGTGGCTTCGCTAAGATGAATTCTATCGATATTTGCAAAAAACCCATTATTTTGTGTTCCTTGTTGCAGCAAATCTGCGTACTAATCCCCAATGTTATTTTTATGGAGAATAATTAATATTTTAAATATCGCTTGTTTGCTTGTTTGTGAATATATTTCTTATGAATCCTCTTAAGTCTTTTAATGTGTTATGTTATATATTAATTTTAAATTCGCTGAGTATGCGGGTTTACTGCGACAAGGGTATTTAGTTTTACTTTGACGGGGGGAAAACGTTACGTAATAACTAACATTCAGACGGTAAAATATTTTACAATCAACCTAATCATATAATCATTCTAATATCAAACCATTTCATTCGGTTTTTTATAAATTTCGCTTATGAAAGTTGATCCACAGAGTTCCTTGGGTCATTTGCCCCTTAAACAGATTTGTTTAAGGTCACTACAGTTATTATAGCTCAATGTTCCTTTGATTCATTTTGGACATGACATGACCACACTGTATGTTATCTTCATTCAGTGGTTTTAGTTACTGCTCTTTTAGGAAACCACATGTTACTGCTCTTTTAGGAAACCACATGTTATTCCTATCCCCATATAATCTAATATGAGTAAGGTTTGTTTGCTTGCTTGCTTGTATGCAACTGAGATGCAACTATGATCTCAAAAACGACTACAACGATTTCCTTCAAAAGTTGTAATTAACTAATTTATGTGTTAAAAATAAGTTCTAGACAGGTCTAATCCCCAAAAAATTCAAATTATGTCAAACACCCCCGTCACAGCAAACCTGCATACTCAGGAATTTCCAATGAATATTTATGTCTTAAAAACACATAAGGCAGATCCAGGATTCAGAAGAAATATATCCACAAATAAGCGATGAATAAAATATTAATTATTCTCAATAAGAATAATGCTGGGGATGAGTATGCAGGTTTGCTGTAACAAGGAACACAATAATGGGTTTTTATGCAAATATCAATAGAACTCATCTAGGTGAAGTCACATACTAAGTTTCATCCACGTACATTCATAAATGAGCAATATATAACATTTTAATTACTCTCCATAAGAATAACATCTGGACCAAGTACCTTGTTTGCTGCCATGGGAACCACAGGTGAAAAAAGTTGATTGCCAAACAACAATACCCACAACCAGATGAAGCCATATACCAAGTTTCATCAGTTTATATTCATAAAAAGCGAGATATAAAATGTTCCTTTTCCTATATAAGAATAACATTAGACAACGTACTGTGTTTAGCACTTTCAATATCTCAGTAACCAATTGACGTAGGGCAATGATCAAAAGACCAAATAATGTGTTTTTTTAAGCTGAATCCAATGGTGAAAACTAAAATTTGTCTTAAAAAAAAAAATTCAAATTCCTAAAAAATGCAAATTTCTAAAAACCCATTTTATTGGTCCAAAACCCCCCAAAATACCCCTTCGGATAGATTGATCTGTCTGGTTTTCGAACTTAAGTCATAAAGTTTGCTTTAGACATGTATACCAAATTTTATCAAAATCGTACAATTCTTACGAGAGTTATCGTGCTCATTTGTCATTCATTCCTTTGTAATATATATATATATATATATATATATGTATGTATACAGTAGAACCTCGCTAATTCGAATTTCAGGGGAAAGACAATGTATTTTGAAATAAAGAGGGTTTGAATTATAGAGGTCATAATAAATAAAATTTGAATTATGGAGGTCCCTGTTTTAAGTGTGGAGAGATTGAATTATAGAGGTCAAAATAAAATTCAAACTATAGAGGTCCAAGTTTATTTTTTAAAAGCTAGACAGAATAGTGTAGTTCAAACACATCTCTTGGACAAAATACTCAACAGGTGTGTTTTTTGTCCTGAATTCGAATTACAGAGGCTAACGGTAACGCAGTTCGAATTGTAGAGGTTGACTTCGAATTTTGGAGGTAACAGTTCGAATTACGGCAACAAAATTTTAATTGTAGAGGCTCGAGTATATACAAATTTAAATTTTAGAGGCTGCATTAAGCGTAAAAATCACTTTGAATTATCTGTATATTATTTTTCAAATTTTAGAGGTTTTCTGAGGGGATCAGACAAACATTACTAATTATAGAGGTTTTTGAATTATCGAGGTTCGAATTAGCGAGGTTCTACTGTAGTTTTGAACGAATGGCGTTTTTGGGGTCCGGGGACCTCAAAAGGAAAAGTTAACTTAGTCCCGGGCCTAGTTCTTACCATGCCGACTACGGTAATAGCTTCTACCCTATAGGGGAAATTCGCTAAAAACAAATTTGAAAATATAAAAAATAAAATTGGTTTTATGGAGTTTCAAATCAAAACAAAAGAATCATAACAGCTGTTTATGATAAATAAGTGAACTGTCAAAGTATATAGTGAACTCGCTTTGCTCGCTGGGGGCTCCGCCCCCAGACCCCCGCTTGGGGTCGCTCCAGTTGTTATTATTGGTCAATGACCCTTCAAGTATTTTTTACATAGTATACTATTTAGATTCATTATGGTTAAATCCACTCTAGGATTTAATCCACTCTTTCATTGTTCAATAGTTCTATAATTTGTTTATACTCTACCATGTGAAAGTTGCTTTGACAGTTAACTGGATATTTGTTTACAGCTGTTACGATTTCTTTTGTTTTTATTTGAAACTCCATAAGCCCAATGTTAAAATATCCAATTTTCAAGATCAAAATTAGTGGTTTTAAAATTAAAAATTGTATATTTTGGCAATTTTACCGGGGGTTTCAAGGTACAAGCTACCTGCTTGCTAAATATCACGTTTCTAGTTCGTCTGGAAATGGTCTAGAATTCATATGTCTGGTGTGTTACACATGGGGCTGTATATATATTAGACTCGCTTCGCTCGCTGGGGGCTCCGCCCCCAGACCCCTGTGGGGGGCTTAGTCCCCAGGTCCCTGTCGTATTACCTATGGCACATGGTTTAATTACGCTAATAACCCGAGGTCCTATGTATACTCAAAATATAAAGTAGACTTATTAGTGAACAAATTTAGGCCTAGCAGTACAATATTAGAGTATATAAATATTTAAAAATCGCTCCACCGCCGCCCCTAGACCCCTGTGGGGGGCTTCGCCCCCAGGTTGCTGTTTGGCCACAGTGTAATGTAAATTGGTGAAAATTTTATTTAAGACCTAAATTCTACAACTATTCCAAGGCTTTGATTATTTTTAAGGGTTTAACCTATAAAATCTGGCCATATGCCTGTTGGTGAATTCTACTTGGTATGGAGAGGTAGTGTGTTAAATTTTAAGCCTACATGTATTACCTAAGTGCTTGAAAAAAGTTAAACCCTTAACTGATGTATAATGTAGCCTTTAAAAGGCGTATTTTGAACCTTATAAGGGATACGACCACCGTTAAGAACCTGAAATACTATGACTTTGGGTAACTAAAAGCCTTCTGCAACAAATATGACATGATTTATAAGGGATTTTATCCTCGACAGTGCGCAACATAGAAAATGTACGCAAAAAACACGAAAATTCTACAAGAGCTCAAAAACTTTGATATTTTTGGGTGTTTAAGATACTTAATCTGGGCGTGGGAGTATTTCTTAGTACTAATTGCAATGTAGTAATACTGTGTGATAAGTATTAGGCCTCTAAGTTCTATATTAGAGTGACAAACCATTAAAAACCACAAACAAATTTGTGAAAAAAGTTTAAATTTAAAAAAATCTAGCGCTATCTAAGGGTGAAAGGGGTGAGATACGGCAAAATGTCATAGGACTAAAGTTGCAGTTCGTCTGAAATCCGTGGCACATGGTGGTCTTCGTTTTTCGATAGGACAACCCGTTCGGCCTCTAGAGCTTAAATAAAAACATACTACATTTTGATTTTTGTATTCACAATTATTTATTTTATTGAGATAGTTCAAACTAAAAATAGTAGGATTTGGAAAGAAAAGGTGGAAGGCATATGCATGCCAAATCTCATGTCTCTAGCTCAAGTATTATTGGTGTCACGTGTATATCCTATAATATAAATTGGGACATAACCCCCAATACACCACTACTTATACTAAGAAAACGGTCATATCTAAAGATATTTAGATTTTTTCATTTTTCGACAGGTTTAATTAATAAAAACTGGTCATATTTCTGCTGCTATTTACTAAGTGTGATGTAGACATACTGCGTGCCCAATATTAGGCCTCCATCAAGTATATTAACGTGATAGGAAATAAAAAACGGCCAAAATATTTCGAAAATATGCCGAAATTTGAAAAATCTAGCGCTACCTAAGGGTGAAGGAGACGAGATACGACAAAAAGTCATAGAACCAAAGTTGTAGATCGTCTAAAATCCGTGGCACGTATTGGTCTCCGTTTCTCGATAGGACCAACCGTTCGGCCGCTACAGCTCAAATAAAAAGGCACTATTTTGGACATACTCAAAATTTCCTCCATTTTGAATTTTTTTGAGGAGGTTAAAATAAAAAATTGAAACTTTTTAGGATTTTCCTGGGGGTTACAAGGTACAAGCTACCTGCATGCAAAATTTCAGGTTTCTAGCTCCTCTAGAAGTGGTCTAGAATTCGTATACCTCAGTGAGTGAGTGAGTCAGTTACACATGCGGCTGTATATATATTAGACTCGCTTCGCTCGCTGGGGGCTCCGCCCCCAGACCCCTGTGGGGGGCTTCGCCCCCAGGTCACAGTTTAATGTAAATTGGTCCAATTCTATTTAAGATCTAAATTCTACTATTCCAAGGCTTTGATTATTTTTAAGAGATTAACCTATAAAATCTGGTCATGTGTCTGTTGCTAAATACTATTTGGCATGGAGAAGGGTGAAGGGGGTGGAATACGGCAAAATGTCATAGGACTGAAGTTGTAGTTCGTCTAAAATCCGTAGCACGTGGTGGTCTTCGTTTTTTGATAGGACAACCCATTTGGCCGCTAGATCTCAAATAAAAAAATACTACATTTTGATTTTTGTATTCACAATTATTTATTTTGTTGAGATAGTTCATACGAAAAATAGTATAATTTGGGAAGAAAAGGTGCAAGGCACATGCATTCCAAATCTCACGTCTCTAGCTCAAGTATTATTGGTGTCACGTGGATGTCCAATAATATAAATTGGCATAGCACCCCCAATACACCACTACTTATACTAAGAAAACGGTCATATCTAAAGATATTTAGAGTTTTTCATTTTTCGACAGGTTTAATTAATAAAAACTGGTCATATTTCTACTGCTATTTACTAAGTGTGATGTAGACATACTGCGTGCCAAATATTAGGCCTCGATCAAGTATATTAACGTGATAGTAAATAAAAAACGGCCAAAATATTTCGAAAATATGCCGAAATTTGAAGAATCTAGCGCTACCTAAGGGTGAAGGAGACGAGATACGACAAAAAGTCATAGGACCAAAGTTGTAGATCGTCTAAAATCCGTGGCACGTGGTGGTCTCCGTTTCTCGATAGGACCAACCGTTCGGCCGCTACAGCTCAAATAAAAAGGCACTATTTTGGACATGTTCAAAATTTCCTCCGTTTTGAATTTTTTTGAGGGGGTTAAAATAAAAAATTGTAACTTTTTGGGATTTTCCTGGGGGTTACAAGGTACAAGCTACATACATGCCAAATTTCAGGTTTCTAGCTCCTCTAGAAGTGGTCTAGAATTCGTATACCTGAGTGAGTGAGTGAGTGAGTGAGTTACACATGCGGCTGTATAGTATATTAGACTCGCTTCGCTCGCTGGGGGCTCCGCCCCCAGACCCCTGTGGGTGGCTTCGCCCCCAGGTAGTTTTCGGGTGTTTAGTTCCCGAGGCAGTGGCCCGGGTACCTAGCTCAAGTGAAAGTGGTGTCATATTAAGGACCTAGAACCGACATTATACTACTACTTATACAAAAAAATAGACATATCAGCAGTTATTTAAATATGAGGGGCTTAAAATTGAAATAGTACGAGTTTGGAAATGTTTAAGGATATTTGAGGTTTCAAGGCACATGCATGCTATATCTCATATACCCAAACAGATAATTTGCAACCCTCTCCTCTCCTAGACCACCTCCCCTACCAACCCACTTCCCCAACCCCTAGATCCCTAGACCATTGTGGGAGGCTTCGCCCCTAGATCGATTGGTGTAAATCATAAAATCTGTTCACGTGATAAAAAAATGCAAAAACACCACAAAACCTTGAAAAAATTTTGAAATTTAAAAAATCTAGCGCTATCTAATGGTGAAGGATACGAGATACGACAAAAGTCAAAGTTTTAGATCGTCTAAATTCCTTTGCAAGTGGAGGTATTCCGTTTATCGATAGGACTATCCGTTCGTCCGTTAGAGCTAAAATAAAAAAGCACTATTTTGGACATATTCAAATTTTCCTCCATTTTTAATTTTTTTTATGTGGTTCTGATTAAAAATTATGCCTTTTTGCAATTTTTTCTGGAGGTTTTAATGGACAAGCTACATGTAAGCCTAATTCCATGTTTATAGCTTGTCTAGAATAACCTTAGTAACTCGATAATGCAGTTTGTCATTTATGAAACAATTAGGGTTTTTAATTTTTTGAGGTGTTTACTTATTAAAACATGTTAGTTTATCGAGTGTTTCGTAAAGAGTAATGCATTAACATATTGAATGCCAAATATCAAGCATTTATATACTAAATTAAAATGATAGGAAATTAAATACCCCCGTAGCAGCAAACCTGCATACTCAGCGAATTTCCAATGCAATATATGGATCTTAATACCACATAAAGCCACATACGAAGTTTCATCAATATACATTCAAAAATAAACGATTTATGACATTTTAATTATTCTCCATAAGAATAACATGGCGGCTGAGTATGCAGGTTTGCTGAAGGAAGGAAAACAAAAAATGGGGTTTTATACAGATATCAATATAACTCATTTAGGTAAAGCCACGTACCAAATTTCATTAATTTATTTTCATAATTAAGGGAGATAACACGTTACTTATTCTCCATAAGAATAACATGGGGCTGAGTATGGAGGTTTGCTGCTACGGGAGCCTTTGGCAAAAAATTGTTTTTTTGAGCAAATATCAATGGTCCACAACCAGATGAAGCCGTATACCTAGTTTTGTCAGTATACGTTGATAAATAAGCGAGATATAAAATTTTTCTTTTCCTCCATAAGAATAACATTAGACAACATACTGTGTTTAGCACTAAAACTAAAATTTGACTTTTTCCAAAATTATATATAAAAAATTCAAAAAACCCATTTTGGGGTACAAAACCCCCCCAAAATACCCCTTCGGATAAAGCGATCTGGCTGGTTTTCGAACTTAAAGTCATAAATGTTACTTTACACGTTTATACCAAATTTCATCAAAATCGGATAATTTTTACGAGAGTTATCGTGCTCACGGACACATATATATATATATATATATATATATATATATATATACAGTTTCCAACGAATTGTGTTTTTGGGGTCTGGGGACCTCAAAACGAAAAGTTATCATGGTCCCGGGCCTAGGTCTTACCATGCCGACTACGGTAATAGCTTCTTCCCTATAGGGGAAATTCGCTAAAACCAAGAAAATAACCGTCGAAACTGCCTAAAATTTGAAAAATCTAGCGATACCTAAGGGTGAAGGGAGTGAGATACGACAAAATGTCATAGGAACGAAGTTGTAGACCTTGCAAAATCCGTGGCACGTGGTGGTGTCCGTTTTTCGATAGGTCAATCCGTTCGACCGCCTTTTTTGGGGGGGGTTTAAATATTTTTTTGGGGGGGTTTAAATATTTTATTGGGGGGTTTAAATATTTTATTGGGGGGGGTTTAAATATTTTTTTTGGGGGGGTTAAATATTTTTTTGGCGGGGTATAAATATTTTTTTTGGGGGGGTTAAGATAAAAAACCGTCCGTTCTGGCGATTTTGCTGGGGGTTACAAGGTATAAGCTACCTGCATGCAAAATTTCAGGTTTCTAGCTCGTCTAGAAGTGGTCTAGAATTCGTATACCTCAGTGAGTGAGTCAGTTACACATGCGGCTGTTTTCTGATTACAAGGCTTCTAGCGTATTTTTTTAAAGTAAAATCTTTATGAAACTGTTTTTTAAACGTAAGCCATCAAAATGTGTATCTGATTTTGTAGGGGAACCCCCGTTGTAGATCGTCAGTGGCGTTCGCGAGAAGCTTTTATTTCAAGAATAATTCAATCACAATTATGAGTTTTGATGCGATGAACTAAGAAATAAATAGTATGAGGCAAAATACAATCCTCCATGTATCATTTCATGGTAAAGAAATAATTTACATCCGTACAACAAATATATATTTCTTAAATGTGAAGTTTTCTAATCTGAAAATATTTAAATCATCACAACATAAACATAACAAATATGGTAGCTTAGTTCTGTTGTTAATGTTTCCTAAATAACAATGCTTTTAATCCTTTAAGTGGGCCTAAAATACAATAACATTAAGCAACAAATAATAACATGTCATGTTTTTTTCAGGCGTTTAAATTCTTTTACAAAAGGACTGCTGAATCACATAATACTGCAGACCCCTTCTGTGCATACCGCTTTTTCTCGTTTTTCCCTATGCTGTTGACTGTACCGTTTGACAACTTGTATTTTTAAATGGATTAGACTTCCATCAATAAAAGTTACAACAGTAACATATTATGTTTGTAGCGAATAAAAGTCATCTGTAACATATTTAACCTAATTTATGAAGGGTTTTTCCCACAAATTATGTAAAACAAAAACCAACCAATAGACCAACAAATCTACTTAATGTGCTAATTATTTGGTTTTAGCGTTTTAAATACTTCAAATTCATTAAATTTAAAATAAGTTTGTTTATCTACTGATTCGTGAAGATAATATTCGTGTAGACATGTTTTGTGCAAAATAATACCCCCGTAGCAGCAAACCTGCATACTTAGCGAATTTCCAATGCATATATATTTATCTTAATGCCACATAAAGCTATATACCAAGTTTCATCAATATACATTCATAAATAAACAATTTATGACATTTTAATTATTCTCCATAAGAATAACATGGCGGCTGAGTATGCAGGTTTGCTGAAGCAAGGAACACAAAAAAAATGGGGTTTTATGCTTATATAAATATAACTCAACTAGGTGAAGTCACTTACCAAATTTAATTAATTTATTTTCATAATTAAGGGAGATAACACGTTACTTATTCTCCATAAGGATAACATGGGGCTGAGTACGCAGGTTTGCTGCTATGGGAGCCTTTGTCAAAAAATTGTTTTTTTGAGGAAATATCAATGGTCCACAACCAGATAAAGCCGTATACCAAGTTTCGTCTGTATATGTTCATAAATAAGCGAGATATAAAATTTTTCTTTTCCTCCATAAGAATAACATTAGACAACGTACTGTGTTTAGCACTTTCAATATCTCGGTAACCAATTGACGTAGAGAAATGATCAAAATACCAAATTGTGTGTTTTTTAAGCTGAATCCAATGGGAAAAAATAAAATCTGACTATTTCCAAAATTATATGTAAAAAATTCAAAAAACCCATTTTTGGGGTACAAAACCCCCCCAAAATACCCCTTCGGATAGAGCGATCTGGCTGGTTTTCGAACTTAAAGTCATAAATGTTGCTTTACACGTTTATACCAAATTTCATCAAAATCGGATAATTTTTACGAGAGTTATCGTGCTCACGGACACATATATATATATATATATATATATATATATATATATATATATATATATATATATATATATATACAGTTTCGAACGAATGGTATTTTTGGGGTCTGGGGACCTCAAAACGAAAAGTTATCATGGTCCCGGGCCTAGGTCTTACCATGCCGACTACGGTAATAGCTTCTTCCCTATAGGGGAAATTCGCTAAAACCAGAAACCAGTAAATAATGCTCTTATAGAAATAATGTAATTCAATCTTCAACAAGACGTTTAATGTATTTGGGTAACTACAAGCCTTCTGCAACAAATAGAGCATAGTTTATGAGGGTTTTTACCCTTGGCAGAGCGCAAAATTCAAAATATACCCAAAGAACACGAACAAACATAGAAAAGTTCAAAGGCTTTAATTTGTTTGGGTGTTCAAATGGTCAGATATGGGGTTCTGACTGCTGCTACTTTTTTAATGTAATTCAATAAGACTGTGTGCCAAATATTAGGTCATTAAGTTCTCCATTAGAGTGACAAACTATACCCACGAATTAATCTTGAAAAATAGCTGAAATTTGAAAAAAAATCTGGCGCTACCCAAGGGTGAAGGGGGCGAGATACTGCAAAAGGTCATAAGAACAAAGTTGTAGATCGTCTGAAATCCGTGGCACGTGGTGGTCTGCTTTGTTCGTTAGGACCATTCCTTTGGCTGCTAGAGCTATATTAAAAATACATTGCGTGAAGAAGTCGGTAAAGCAGATTGTTAAGTTATAAAACAATTAGGTTCTTTTAATTTGTTTGAGGGGTTTGAATAGTAAAATATGATAGTTTAACTACCGCTTCTTGAAGATAAATGCGAAGATATTGTGTGCCAAATATTAAGCCTCAAGTAGTAAATGTAAGTGATAATAAAACCGTCATACAACCTTGAACAAAATGAAATACATAGTTCCTCAAGGGTACTTGCCTACAGAATTTTGAAAATATTATTACCCTCGAGACAAAACCTTAGGTTATATCGTAGTAGGGTAACTACCAATTCCTTAAAAATGCGTTAAAAATATATTGATTTAATATAAAAATAGTTAAATTTGTATTACAGCAAAAGCTGCTTACTACATTCACTATAGTCCCGATAAGATTTTGAAATCTAAATAATGCATGTCAACAACGTAGTTTACGTAACTCTTAGATTTGTTTTATAACTAATTAAAAATTGTGTTCAAATATAAATCCAAAAACGGGCAACGCATGAAACTGTCATGGCTACAAAAATCACGTAATCGATTTGACAATAATTCATCACCGAAAGATTAAAGTTAGTTCGAATCATCAAAAGGGTGGTTAAAACAATGAGTTTTCTTACCAGTGAGAACCTAAAATTATATTTTTCGATGTTAAGGAATAAATAACAGGTTTATTAGTCGATGCAATTATGAGATCATGAAAGAATATTTAAGTTTAAAATTATAAATATTTAATAGGGAAGACATTTATTGTGACTGGATTGCCACACAACTCTTATACGCAAAAACACATGTAGATTTTTGTAATTTGTAGAATTGAAATACATAATAATGCATGTCGGTAACGTAGTACAACATACCTATTGAGCTGCATACTGAATTACCGACATCAGTTAACCTCAAAAAACGAGAACTATATTATTTATATTTATTTTTACGGAGTTTCAAATATGAAATTGTAAGTTTTAAAGATTTTCCTGGGGGTTTCAAGATAAAAGCTACCTGCATGCCAAATTTCAGGTTTCTAGCTCCTCTAGAAGTGGTCTAGAATTCGTATACCTCAGTCAGTCAGTCAGTCAGTCAGTCAGTCAGTCAGTGAGTTACACATGCGGCTGTATATATTTTAGACTCGCTTCGCTCGCTGGGGGCTCCGCCCCCAGACCCCTGTGAGGGCTTCGCCCCCAGGTCGCTGTTTGGCCACAGTTTAATGTAAATTGGTCCAAATTCTATTTAAGACCTGAATTCTACAACTATTCCAAGGCTTTGATTATTTTTAAGGGTTCAATCTATACAATCTAGACAAAAAATTAAAAACCACGAAAAAATGTTGGAAAAAATTTAAATTTAAAAAATCTAGTGCTACCTGAGGGTGAAGGGGGTGAGGTACGGCAAAATGTCATAGGACTAAAGTTTTAGTAAGTCTAAAATCCGTGGCACGTGGTGGTCTTCGTTTTTCGATAGGACAACCCGTTCGGCCGCTAGAGCTCCAATAAAAAGTCTACATTTTGATTTTTGTATTCACAATTATATATTTTTTGAGATAGTTCAAACTAAAAATAGTAGGATTTGGGAATAAAAGGTGCAACGCACACGCATTCCATATCTCACGATCCTAGTTAAAGTATAAATGGTGATGCGTTTATTCTAATTAATAACAAATGTTCCAGAATCGGCATTTCCTTACTACTTATACTTAGAAAACGGTCAAATCTGTAGATTTTAAGAGTTTTTGTTTTTCCGAAAGGTTTAATTAATAAAAACTGGTCATATTTCGGCTGCTATTTACTACATGTGAGGCCTCCATCAAGTATATTAACGTGTTTGAAAATAAAAAATTGCCACAAAATCCCAAAATTTGAAAAAATCTAGAGCTATATAAGGGTGAAGGAGACGAGATACGGCAAAAAGTCACAGGACTAAAGTTGTAGATCTTGCAAAATCCGTAGCACATAGTGTTGTCTGTTTTTGGATAGGACAATCCGTTTAACCGCTAGAGCTATAAAAATGGAATTTTAAAATAAGCCTTTTTTGGGGGGAAATTAAATATTTTTTTAGGGGGGTTAAAATGAAAAATTGTCTAGTAGAAATAAGATAATTTAGCAGATGTTTAGGTTTTTAGTTTTCTGATGGCTTATGGTTTGGGATGAATTATGAAAACTGGTAATATGATTTCTGCTACATACCAAATGTGGTGTAAACTTATTGAGTGCCAAACATTAGGCATATATCAAGTACATTAAAGTGACGGGGAAAAACCACAGAATCTCTGAAAATACCGTAACCTAAAATTGAATAATCTTTTCCAAGATTTAAATTATTTTGAGGGGGGTTAAAACTGGTCATACGGCTGTTGCTGGATTATACTTTGTTTTGAAGACGTATTGTATGTTAAATCTGAAGCCCTCCACGTATAATATTGTAAGTGCTTGTAAAAAGTTAAAACCCTACCCTGATTGTCGTCTTTAAACTTTGTCTGTAAACTGTTATAAGACATCTTTTGAACCTTATAAGGAATAAAAGCACCAATAACAGGCTAAATTGCTATGTTTCTGAGTAACTAGAAGCCTTCTGCAGCAAATAGGGCATAATTTACAAGGGGGTTTGCCCTCGGTGGAGCGCAACATGTAAAATATACAACAAAAATAAAAATAAAACCAAGAAATCGGCAGGAGCTTAAAGACGTTGTATTTTTTGGGAGGTTTAAGTGAAAGAATTTGGGCGTATGACTCCTGCTAGATAATTATTGTAATGTAGGAATACTGTGTGTCAAATATTAGGCCTCTATGTTATAAATTAGAAAGACAAACAATTGAAAACAACGAATCAATCTTGAAAAATTGCTAAAATTTGAAAAATCTAGCGTGAAGGGTGAATAGGTCAAGAAACGGCAAAAAGTCATAGGATAAAGTTGTAGATCATCTCAAATCCGTGCCACGTAAAGCTCTTCTTTTTAAATGGGACCATCCGTTTGGCTGCTAGAGCTCAACTAAAAAGGTACTATATTTTGAATTGATTATTATTCGCGATTTTATTTTTTTAATGCAGTTAAAACTACAAATAGTAACATTTTAAAAATCTAGCATCATACGGAGTATTTATCTGTATAGTGAGACACCCAATTTTGATGGTTAAAATAGCCAACAAATAGAAATATTTTAACTTTGATAGATTTGTTAAATGCTTTTTTAAATGCTACATAATTTAAAATAAAGTAAAAACTATGTATTTTCGTTATGTATCATGAGAAAATAAAAATATTCTATTCTATTCTATTCTAATTGATTATTATTCGCCATTTTTTTTAATGCAGTTAAAACTACAAATAGTAAAATTTAAAAAAATCTAGCATCATACTGAGTATTTATCTGTATAGTGAGACACCCAATTTTGATGGTTAAAATAGCCAACAAATAGAAATATTTTAACTTTGATAGATTTGTTAAATGCTTTTTTCTTGTATGTTATGCACTTTGTGCTTAACCGAGTGTAAAAACCCTTCTTATACTATATTTTTGTCAGAAGACTTGTAGCATTGCAAAGATTTTTTACAGGATAATAGCTTACAAACATGAAACAATGTTTAACCAATTTTTTTGAGGTACTGAAACAATTGAAATTGTTAATTTGACTATAGTTTTGTAAAGGTCATAGTATTCAGAAATTAGATGCTAAATTATAAAACTCTAGGTTTGGTTAGGAAAAGAGGCCCTGGAAGGGAAATATCGTGTGACAATTAATAGGCCATCAGACAAAATTAAGTGTGTAGAATAAATTAATATCCAAAAGAAAATATTTAAGTTTTACCCTTATGTAACAACTTGTATTTTTAAATGGCTTAAACTACCTTTAAAAACTATTGCAACCATAAAATGTTATGTTTGTGAAACTAAACAATGTTGATTAATACCTAAAATAACCCACATAGTGTTCTGATTACAAGGCTTCCTCGAGACAAAACCTTAGGTTATATCGTAGTAGGGTAACTACCAATTCCTTAAAAATGCGTTAAAAATATATTGATTTAATATAAAAATAGTTAAATTTGTATTACAGCAAAAGCTGCTTACTACATTCACTATAGTCCCGATAAGATTTTGAAATCTAAATAATGCATGTCAACAACGTAGTTTACGTAACTCTTAGATTTGTTTTATAACTAATTAAAAATTGTGTTCAAATATAAATCCAAAAACGGGCAACGCATGAAACTGTCATGGCTACAAAAATCACGTAATCGATTTGACAATAATTCATCACCGAAAGATTAAAGTTAGTTCGAATCATCAAAAGGGTGGTTAAAACAATGAGTTTTCTTACCAGTGAGAACCTAAAATTATATTTTTCGATGTTAAGGAATAAATAACAGGTTTATTAGTCGATGCAATTATGAGATCATGAAAGAATATTTAAGTTTAAAATTATAAATATTTAATAGGGAAGACATTTATTGTGACTGGATTGCCACACAACTCTTATACGCAAAAACACATGTAGATTTTTGTAATTTGTAGAATTGAAATACATAATAATGCATGTCGGTAACGTAGTACAACATACCTATTGAGCTGCATACTGAATTACCGACATCAGTTAACCTCAAAAAACGAGAACTACATTATTTATATTTATTTTTACGGAGTTTCAAATATGAAATTGTAAGTTTTAAAGATTTTCCTGGGGGTTTCAAGATAAAAGCTACCTGCATGCCAAATTTCAGGTTTCTAGCTCCTCTAGAAGTGGTCTAGAATTCGTATACCTCAGTCAGTCAGTCAGTCAGTCAGTCAGTCAGTCAGTGAGTTACACATGCGGCTGTATATATTTTAGACTCGCTTCGCTCGCTGGGGGCTCCGCCCCCAGACCCCTGTGGGGGGCTTCGCCCCCAGGTCGCTGTTTGGCCACAGTTTAATGTAAATTGGTCCAAATTCTATTTAAGACCTGAATTCTACAACTATTCCAAGGCTTTGATTATTTTTAAGGGTTCAATCTATACAATCTAGACAAAAAATTAAAAACCACGAAAAAATGTTGGAAAAAATTTAAATTTAAAAAATCTAGTGCTACCTGAGGGTGAAGGGGGTGAGGTACGGCAAAATGTCATAGGACTAAAGTTTTAGTAAGTCTAAAATCCGTGGCACGTGGTGGTCTTCGTTTTTCGATAGGACAACCCGTTCGGCCGCTAGAGCTCCAATAAAAAGTCTACATTTTGATTTTTGTATTCACAATTATATATTTTTTGAGATAGTTCAAACTAAAAATAGTAGGATTTGGGAATAAAAGGTGCAACGCACACGCATTCCATATCTCACGATCCTAGTTAAAGTATAAATGGTGATGCGTTTATTCTAATTAATAACAAATGTTCCAGAATCGGCATTTCCTTACTACTTATACTTAGAAAACGGTCAAATCTGTAGATTTTAAGAGTTTTTGTTTTTCCGAAAGGTTTAATTAATAAAAACTGGTCATATTTCGGCTGCTATTTACTACATGTGAGGCCTCCATCAAGTATATTAACGTGTTTGAAAATAAAAAATTGCCACAAAATCCCAAAATTTGAAAAAATCTAGAGCTATATAAGGGTGAAGGAGACGAGATACGGCAAAAAGTCACAGGACTAAAGTTGTAGATCTTGCAAAATCCGTAGCACATAGTGTTGTCTGTTTTTGGATAGGACAATCCGTTTAACCGCTAGAGCTATAAAAATGGAATTTTAAAATAAGCCTTTTTTGGGGGGAAATTAAATATTTTTTTAGGGGGGTTAAAATGAAAAATTGTCTAGTAGAAATAAGATAATTTAGCAGATGTTTAGGTTTTTAGTTTTCTGATGGCTTATGGTTTGGGATGAATTATGAAAACTGGTAATATGATTTCTGCTACATACCAAATGTGGTGTAAACTTATTGAGTGCCAAACATTAGGCATATATCAAGTACATTAAAGTGACGGGGAAAAACCACAGAATCTCTGAAAATACCGTAACCTAAAATTGAATAATCTTTTCCAAGATTTAAATTATTTTGAGGGGGGTTAAAACTGGTCATACGGCTGTTGCTGGATTATACTTTGTTTTGAAGACGTATTGTATGTTAAATCTGAAGCCCTCCACGTATAATATTGTAAGTGCTTGTAAAAAGTTAAAACCCTACCCTGATTGTCGTCTTTAAACTTTGTCTGTAAACTGTTATAAGACATCTTTTGAACCTTATAAGGAATAAAAGCACCAATAACAGGCTAAATTGCTATGTTTCTGAGTAACTAGAAGCCTTCTGCAGCAAATAGGGCATAATTTACAAGGGGGTTTGCCCTCGGTGGAGCGCAACATGTAAAATATACAACAAAAATAAAAATAAAACCAAGAAATCGGCAGGAGCTTAAAGACGTTGTATTTTTTGGGAGGTTTAAGTGAAAGAATTTGGGCGTATGACTCCTGCTAGATAATTATTGTAATGTAGGAATACTGTGTGTCAAATATTAGGCCTCTATGTTATAAATTAGAAAGACAAACAATTGAAAACAACGAATCAATCTTGAAAAATTGCTAAAATTTGAAAAATCTAGCGTGAAGGGTGAATAGGTCAAGAAACGGCAAAAAGTCATAGGATAAAGTTGTAGATCATCTCAAATCCGTGCCACGTAAAGCTCTTCTTTTTAAATGGGACCATCCGTTTGGCTGCTAGAGCTCAACTAAAAAGGTACTATATTTTGAATTGATTATTATTCGCGATTTTATTTTTTTAATGCAGTTAAAACTACAAATAGTAACATTTTAAAAATCTAGCATCATACGGAGTATTTATCTGTATAGTGAGACACCCAATTTTGATGGTTAAAATAGCCAACAAATAGAAATATTTTAACTTTGATAGATTTGTTAAATGCTTTTTTAAATGCTACATAATTTAAAATAAAGTAAAAACTATGTATTTTCGTTATGTATCATGAGAAAATAAAAATATTCTATTCTATTCTATTCTAATTGATTATTATTCGCCATTTTTTTTAATGCAGTTAAAACTACAAATAGTAAAATTTAAAAAAATCTAGCATCATACTGAGTATTTATCTGTATAGTGAGACACCCAATTTTGATGGTTAAAATAGCCAACAAATAGAAATATTTTAACTTTGATAGATTTGTTAAATGCTTTTTTCTTGTATGTTATGCACTTTGTGCTTAACCGAGTGTAAAAACCCTTCTTATACTATATTTTTGTCAGAAGACTTGTAGCATTGCAAAGATTTTTTACAGGATAATAGCTTACAAACATGAAACAATGTTTAACCAATTTTTTTGAGGTACTGAAACAATTGAAATTGTTAATTTGACTATAGTTTTGTAAAGGTCATAGTATTCAGAAATTAGATGCTAAATTATAAAACTCTAGGTTTGGTTAGGAAAAGAGGCCCTGGAAGGGAAATATCGTGTGACAATTAATAGGCCATCAGACAAAATTAAGTGTGTAGAATAAATTAATATCCAAAAGAAAATATTTAAGTTTTACCCTTATGTAACAACTTGTATTTTTAAATGGCTTAAACTACCTTTAAAAACTATTGCAACCATAAAATGTTATGTTTGTGAAACTAAACAATGTTGATTAATACCTAAAATAACCCACATAGTGTTCTGATTACAAGGCTTCTAGCGTTTTTTTTTAAGTAAAAACTTTATGAAACTGATTTTCATACATAAGCTATCAAGATGTGATTTCTGATTTTGTAGGGGGAAACCCCGTTGCATATCGTCTAGAATACAGTGGCGTTCACGAAAAGCTTTTATTACAAGAATAATTCAATCACAATTTTATTTTTGATGCGATGAACTAAGATATAAATAGTATGTGGCGAAATACAAGCCTCCATGTATCATTTCATTGTAAAGAAATAATTTACATCCGTACAACAAATAAATATATTTTAAATGTGAAGTTTTCTATTTTGTAAATATTTAAATCATCACAACATAAACATGCCATACCAAAATAGCTATAAAGTATCTGTTGTTTTGTTTCCTAAATAACAGTCCGTTTGATCCTTTAAGTGGCCCTAAAATACAATAATACTAAGCAAAAAATAATAACATGACATGTTTATTTTTGTTTTTTCAGGCGTTTAAATTCTTATACAGGAGAACTGCTGAATCACATAATACTGCAGACCCCTTCTCCACATACCGCTTTTTCTCGTTTTTCCCTATGCTGTTGACTGTACCGTTTGACAACTTGTATTTTTAAATTGATTAGACTACCGTAAATATTTAACCTAATTAATGTGGCTTTTCCCACAAACCATGTGAAACAAAATCCAACCAAAAGACCAACAAATCTACTTAATGTGCTAATTATTTGGTTTTAGCGTTTATTTGAGAGTAAATACTTCAAATTCATTAAAGTAATTTGTAAATATTATCTGCGATGATAAAACCTCGTTGTAGATCGTCTAGAATCCATTTCACAGTGTGGTGTTCATGAGAAGCTTTCATTAAGAGAACAATTTAACAAATTAATTTTGAATACTTAATTTAGATCATCTTTGTGATGTATAAGAAATACATTTGTACGCCTGGTCTATGTACAAAATACATGAAACATTTTAAAAATAAATAATTTTAATAACAAAAATATTTAAATTCGTAATACAACCAGTTCAACATACCAATTGATCTTCATACTGCATTACCGACATCAGTTAACCTCAAAAACGGGAACTAAATTATTTATTTCAATTGTTATAGGAAATGTAATATAAAATTGGAAATTTTGTTAATTTTCCTAGAGTTTTCAAACATTAAGCTACGTGCATGCCAAATTTCAAGACCCTAGCATATCTAGAAGTGGGTTAGAATTCGTATACCTCAGTCAGTCAGTCAGTCAGTCAGTCAGTCAGTCAGTGAGTTACACATGCGGCTGTATATATTTTAGACTCGCTTCGCTCGCTGGGGGCTCCGCCCCCAGACCCATGTGGGGGGCTTCGCCCCCAGGTCTCTGTCGTAAATTATACCCTTAACTGATGTATAATGTAGCCTTTAAAAGGTGTATTTTGAACCTTATAAGGGATACGACCACCATTAACAACCTGAAATACTATGACTTTGGGTAACTAAAAGCCTTCTGTAACAAATATGACATGATTTATAAGGGATTTTACCCTCGACAGTGCGCAACATAGAAAATGTATCCGAAAAACACAAAAAGTCTACAAGAGCTCAAAAACTTTGATTTTTTTGGGTGTTTATGATACTTAATCTGGGCGTGGGAGTATTTATTTGTACTAATTGTAATGTAGGAATACTGTGTGATAAGTATTAGGCCTCTAAGATCTATATTAGAGCGACAAACCATTAAAAACCACAAACAAATTTGTGAAAAAAGTTTAAATTAAAAAAATCTAGCGCTATCTAAGGGTGAAAGGGGTGACATACGGCAAAATGTCATAGGATAAAGTTGTAGTTCGTCTGAAATCCGTGGCACATGGTGGTATTAGTTTTTCGATAGGACAACCCGTTCGGCCGCTAGAGCTTAAATAATAAAATACTACATTTTGATTTTTGTATTCACAATTATTTATTTTATTGAGATTGTTCAAATTAAAAATAGTAGGATTTGGAAAGAAAAAGTGTAAGGCACATGCATGCCATATCTCACGTCTCTAGCTCAAGTATTATTGATGTCACGAGTATATCCAATAATTTAAATTGGGACAGAACCCCCAATACACCACTACTTATATTAAGAAAACGGTCATATCTAAAGATATTTAGATTTTTTCATTTTTCGACAGGTTTAATTAATAAAAAACTGTTCATATTTCTGCTGCTATTTACTAAGTGTGATGTAGACATACTGCGTGCCCAATATTAGGCCTCCATCAAGTATATTAATGTGATAGGAAATAAAAAACGGCCAAAATATTTCGAAAATATGCCGAAATTTGAAAAATCTAGCGCTACCTAAGGGTGAAGGAAACGAGATACGACAAAAAGTCATAGGACCAAAGTTGTAGATCGTCTAAATTACGTAGCACGTGGTGGTCTCCGTTTCTCGATAGGACCAACCGTTCGGCCGCTACAGCTCAAATAAAAAGTCACTATTTTGGACATGTTCAAAATTTCCTCCATTTTGAATTTTTTTGAGGAGGTTAAAATAAAAAATTGTAACTTTTTGGAATTTTTCTGGGGGTTACAAGGTACAAGCTACATACATGCCAAATTTCAGGTTTCTAGCTCTTCTAGAAGTGGTCTAGAATTCGTATACCTCAGTGAGTGAGTCAGTGAGGGAGTTACACATGCGGCTGTATATATATTAGAAGACTATTATTGTAGTTTAAGTATTAACATGTGATTACCTCAAAGCAGTGACTAAAATAAACTAAAATCATAAAATGAAGATTACATTAGAATGGCAATGTCATATCCAAAATTAATCAAAGGGACATTGAGCTATAATAACAACTGCAGTGACCTTAAATATCTCCAGAAAAGAGACAAATGAGCTAAGAAAATCTACTCATAAGTTGCGGGATGTGATGAAATATTAAGTCATCTAAACAAACTGACAGACCTTCCCCGAGCAAAGCCCGGCCTTCGGGTACTACTTCAACAACAACATGAATATTACTTTGAACATTAACTCACAGATTATAAACTGCTGTTATTTACTTTGTTTAGATTTTAAACTCTATAAGCCCAATGTTAATTTTTTTAACTTTTAAAATTAGTTTTTTCTAATTACCGTATTTGATTTGTCCTGGGGATGAGACCTGTCTAGAACATATTTCAAAGTAGTTTGATGTGTTTTCAGAGAAGTACAAGTATTAATGAAATAGGCTATGATTCAATGAAATGATCATTTTTCCAGTTTTTAATTTGTTTATAGGATTGATTATACTGGTAGCCTATTTAAATTATAGACTTACTCATTTTACGTTAGTTATTTTTACATTTAAAAACATGCTAGGGGGCCATACACATACATAACACACTTAAGGGGTGAGAGGGGGTATGGCGTAGCGTTATGTAGGGGAGGGGTTACGTAACTCACACATATCAACCCTAAGAGCTGGCGCACTCCCGTATCTATTGATAATGTTATAAATCTTTTACAATTAAAAGCTAATCTAATTGATATCTTAATCAAGGTTACAGTTAGTTAGTTCCGTCATACTATTTTACTAACAGTAAAACTAAAAACGAGTTCGCACGCAGCACGCTGAGGTGAGGGATGTGAATTTCCATATAAAAAACTTTTAAAACTCAAAATCAGTGTAAACACAAACATTTATTCCAATTTTTATTGAAATCTGAAAATGTTGATTTTTTTGGCTGTTCTGATGCTCCTGGTTATATTTACCTGCAATGCTGGGAATACGATTTTGCACATTATAAGGTTAGGAGAGGATCCAGTCAGGCTTGAAAGTAGTGTGAGGTTGTTGGGGATGAGAAAAGTACACCAACAAATGAATAACAGGCTTTTCTAATGCAAAACCCCCTTAAGACAACGTACTGTGTTTAGTCGATACACATTTACTTTAATAACTCCGTAAATATTTATGCTAGAATGACGAGAGAGGGCTTAAAACTTTCGCCTCATTAATTCCCATCTTTTTACATGCATTAAATTTACATCCGGGGCTTTTCTGACCCTTTCTGGGCCCAAAAACTCAAAATTCAAAAGATTAATCGCCAAAAAAGGGGTTTAGAGTTTTCCGATTGTTTTGCCCAATGAACTTGTCCAACTAATTATAGAAAGAAACGTCCCTACCAAATTTGAAGTAAATCTGACAAAAAATGTGACCGCTAGTGTGCAAACATATATATATACATATATATAAATATAAAATTTTGAACGACCCCCCAAAACGTGTTCAGGGGGTCACAATAGGAACTTCTATGGTGGTCCCGGGCTTAAGTTTCACCGTGCGGGTCATGCTAATAGTTCACTTTCCATAGGAAATTCACTAATAAATACATAACGTATTTTGAGTAAGTTTGCTTTAAACCTATGTTTTTTGTTGTTTTAGAGCGTAAAATCATGACTTGATACAGTACTGCGCAGTGCTACCCACATCTTTAGTTTTTTAAGTTGTTTTGTGTAAGCCACAAAACAAATCACTGCCTGCGGCAATGGTTTTTTATTAAAATGGAAACTACAGCAAGGCTATCATTGACAATACAAATTCAAGATCTTTTAAGAGGGGGTACCAGTTAATCCATGTATATTTCTAAACCCATAAGAGCAATGATTCTTTCAAGTTCCATCCAGCCTCAATGGGTGGTCGGATGTTGTTGATTTATAGCTTTGTTCAGGAGGAAAAAAATAACAAAGCGATTTCAGTGAGCAAAGTTTCAAATTTATTTTTTATTTCTATTTTTCTATTGAATTTTAAAATGCAAATCGAAAATGTTGTCACTGAAATTGCTAGATAACCACCAGCACAACATTTCTTCTAAATTTTAAAAATATATATTCACAAATAACACAGGACGGATTTTGAAAGTATTGGCCTTATGGGGGAAGCAGTTAGAAAAGCAAAAAGTTTAGAGACTTTTCCATTCTAAAAACGCCACATGCATGACCCAGAGGGGAGCGCAGAATTGGACACGTCAGAAAGTGTTGCAGCGACGACTCCAAGCAGTCCTAAAGATTTGGTGGAGTGGTACATTCATGGAGTTCATACCCCTGCCGCCACCATTACTGTACTATTAGACCACGTCCTTTGACTAAGGTTGCTCCCTCCCCATCAGTGATGACAACAGACATATAACAAAATTGTCGTATACTCATAAAATATGACTATTTTAAACCATAACCTTGCCATTCTTTGGACGCTTTGAACATAATTTTACGTTCTTACGTAACTAATTAAGTAATTCAAAGAGTAGATTTAAATCTTTTTCATGACCTTGTAAACAGAAAAGCATTGATTGAATAAAAGTTGAACATAACTTATTGAATTATAAATGAAAAGTAAACAATAACAGTTTTATGCAGGACTGAAAACTTATGTAGCGCGCTGCGGCGGTTGGGTAACATTAGGTTACTCTAATTTTACGTCCATAACACTCTAATTTTACGTCCATAACACATAATTTCTAAGGGACCCATAATTTTAAACTGTATGCTGGAAGTTAGCGGACCTGCTGTTAATATGTGCAGAGTGAGAACAAGAGAGTGGCTCGCTGGTTTAGTACTCTCAGCTGCAGGGTGGGGGGCTGTGACAATTCTCCTGCCAAACATTTCTACTGCGCGTAGTCGTCGCTGCGACAGTTTTTGACTGAGGACTTTCCATTGTCTCACCTAGAGCATGACTTCCATTGTATTACATGTACTATAAGTGATAGTACCTAGTTAATTACACTTGAAAACAGGAATGAAGTCCAGCGAGAAATGTAGGCCTAAATGAAAAATCTACTTACAGGCTTAAAGTGCTAGACTGAATCGTTTTTATGTGAGATTTAATATTTAAGAATACATTTTTAACAAATTTGGTGTGCAATACAGTCACATATCACGATAGGCTATGGTAATATGATGTGTATCGCGTCACTTATACTGTATCATTTTAGATGCACCGTATAATTTGAATTTAACTTATATCCTCATATAAGGGACTTAAAAGACCCTTTATTTGAAGCGGCAAAGATAGCCTGGCTATAGTTTTCATTATAAAAAAAGCCTGAATTACTTTCTTTGAAAACTTTGTAAAACAAACTTTTTTTGATTAAAAGTCCAATACAGGTAAAGATCTTTAAGTTAAGAGTAGAATTTGTACAGTACAATATGCATACACCACCCATTCGATGTTGATATGTCGATCCTTAAACTTTTATGAATATAACAATTCAACTATATTATTATATTGTTAATAATATGATATATTTGGTATTAAAAATTTGGTTTATTATACAATACAAACAACTCCGAGATATGATAACGTTTGCAAGTACAACTTTTTTGGCTTGTCTACGGCAGTGGCATTTTGTATTTAACGTTGTTAGAAGACAACGGTCCAAACCCCTCAAAGTCTTGTGGGAAACATGGGAATCAAACCAGCGACTTCTTGTACCAAAGTCCAAGACGTTAACCGTTAGGCTAGCAAGGCACCCACCACCCTCACTTCGTTAGTAAAATTTTACGTGAGTTTCAAACAGTTATTGTTCTAAAAACCAACAAATAACAATAAGGGAATCATAATGAGAATGATTTTAATAGTTTTTACCGTGGTAATACATGACAGACTCCTGGTGTCTTCCACCGACGCTGATACAAATAGAAGTACCAAACGCACGATTTAATACGAGCAACAACAACTACTGTACGAAGCGATTAGTTCCTAAGCTGCAGCTGCATTGCCGATCAAATATTGAGTTAAGGAGCAGAATGTGCCATCATAAAACAGCTTTTATAGCCTCAAAGTCATTCCATGCATAGCCTCATCAGGTAATATCAGAACAATGTAAGGTAAAGAGTTGGGCTTCAATAATGAATACCACCTTATTTCCAACTGTAATATTTTGGTATATGGCCAAACAACTATTCATAATCAAACCTACCTAACCTAACCAAACAGCCAAAGTACGCTGCCAGTGACTTCATGTTATTGAATCAAAAAGAACTAAGTAAACAGTAAGCTGAAAAATAAAGGTTATTAGAACTGTTGGATCCTGTCGCCGCTTAGTTGCGGCCGAGTCATATGTACAGCGACGGCTCTTTCCCGAAGTCTTAAAGCAGCGTGCAAGCATTTTTATTTGGTATTTGCCAGGTCACATGCCTTCAACATAAACTATGATTGAATGTACCGGGATGCGCAGCAGAATACCTTCCATGAGGTATATTTAGTTTTGTGTTTAATTCTTGACAGTCACGTGATAGTACGGTACCTATTTTCTCAGCTGTTGTTTGTAAATTTCTTTAAAAATAGCCTTCTGCAACTGTTTGTATGTTTATTTTAATAACACGCCAAGTAGAAACTACTAAGAAGGCTTACAATTTAGCTTGTAGGGCCTAAGTCTGATATTGTGTAAAATAATTAATTAATTAAACTTAATGGACATACGAATCTTGACTACCTAATAATTAATGCAATAGGCCGAGCAGCTTAAAACCCAGGCCTCTGGAGGGACCGTAAGAAGCCAAACTCAGTAGGATCCAATAGTTTAAGCCTAACATACGATGTTTTTTTTTATTATGTGCTAGAGTTGGGTAAGGTTTATAAGACAATGTGGTCTGGTGGATTTATTTCAGTATGGCCATTCCAAGTACAGTTTCACTCGGCAAACTTAAGTTTATCACAAAAAGCAAGTGGACATTAGTGACATGTTGTAACTCCCAAACATAAATATAAGCTAGGCCTATTATCAAATTCCCCCCTTATAGACTACCAATGTTGCACTTCCACAGACGCCCAGTGGAACAATCGAATGAAAATAATCTAAATACGTTAATGTTTTGATATTTTTATATAAATATATCGGATCAAATTGATACCCCTGACTTAATATAATCGTAATAATAGATTTTTTTTATCATATATCCCGGTAATTTAAATTTTATTTACATCATATTTTGTTTGGAAAATGGCACATAATTAAAATTAGGCCTACATAATTACTTAACCATAGTATTATTTGTGGGAGGGTTTTAAACAATGAAGAAAATACTGTAGAGTTTTTAAATCGTAGTTTAATTACAAAATCAATTAAATGTAGGATTTGTAACGACGATATCAGGTTGAAAATCAAGGAAGAAAATAAAATTTTGTTTCGATGTTGTAAAACGGTAAATAAAATATAACGTTTCAGTTAGTGCTTTGTAAAATACTTTTTTTTAAGAGCAAAGTTTGGATTAACAAACGTATTAACAATCTCATGTACTGCTTTAATGTTACCGTAACGTTATTGATTATGATTTTTTATTGAGAGAAACAAGTCATGGAGGCGGAGGCATTAAAACCAGCACTGAGACGTGTGATAAATTTACTTGTATTTAAGTTATTGCGAAATGTTAATAATAAATTAAAGTAGTTATTATTTGTACATACATCAATATTTTACATTGATTATTTTCATTCGATTGTTCCACCAGGCGTCTGCGGAAGTGCAACCATTACCAAGGCCTATTTATGGTTAAAATAAATAAATTAACAGCAAGGCTAAAAGTAAAATATGATGTAAAATTGTTCAATTAGGGATGGTTGGCAAACAACAATAGCATTGGCCTAGGCCTACCTAAATTATATTAGGGTTAAACTTAAATAGTCAAAGGCTACTGTCTTCATATTATTGCCATTTAAACGTTGTGGACAGTATTTCAAGTTTATTAATAACATAAAAAGTTAGTATATACTCACATCTATAATCATCTTATGATATGGATTAAACTTAAGGCTAATATACAAAACATGAAGTATTATTCAAACAAACTATCACACAAATTATAGCTTATGACACTGTACCCAAACTATCTGGAAAAAACACAAATAAAAAGATGTACGGTATGGTTGTTTTTTAGTAGTGCGGTATAATGTTGGCATTCTCGCCGATGACACATTTAACGCATTAAATCCAACTTAAACCACAGTCGTGTTTACATAATAGGTGTATGGAACTCGAAAGGAAACTAACTTACAGAAGGGCCATTTTGATTACCGGTATTGCTACAACATTAATGAAATTATTGTTATTGTTGAACTCAAAAGAACGCCACGTTTCGAATTCCTAACAGAAAGGTGTAGGTAGGTAGAGTCTGAGTCATTATAACAAATTAATTAAATAAACTGTTCATTCGTAACGTAACATATCTAACCTAAAAACAAACTTCAACCAACAAAATGACAGCGACAGCAGCTGAGCTGATGTATATTTTGACAGTTCAACAACACGGTACTACAAAGCTCAAAATATGTACTGAAATAATGTTCAATGAAAAAACTGATAATTATTAAAATGTAATAATAAATCGCCAATTATAGTTTATTTAAAGCATTAAACCGTAAAAACGTTATCCTAAAAATTTCATGACAATCCATCAAACCGTTAAAATGTAGATAGCGTCACACTACTTCGAATTCCAAACTGAGTATAAGGATTTCGTTTCACTCAATCCAATAACAAAATAAGAGACAAATTAAATGAAAAGATGGAAAAATCTCAACAAAAGGTAAACCAAAAATCTATAAAAGCAGTCCAAAATAAACACAAAAGCCAAACACTCTAACGAGATAGTGTGGTGTAAAATAATGTTTTAGTGTGCGAATGTACTTTGGGAAAAATGAATATTGATACATAACAGATACACAAAATCTTTCCGATAATCTGGTAGTGTTAATATATGTTTGCAAATATATTTAAATAACTAACCTCGGTATTATAAAAAGCTGATGTACATACAAGCACATTTTTCCTCTCAGAAAAGCACTTAGACACTTGCTCAGGATGGAGAGACCGGATTCGGAAACCAAGCCTCAGTCCTAAGATTACTTCCGGAGGCTGACCTGTGACTTACTTACCAGTAACTCGAATAGAGTTATTAAATTGTGTATATCCCTACTTTTCTTAAATTTATATCGTACCGTGGCTTTGTCTTGAGGGTTAAACTATATACACTGTAATTATACTGATTATGTTATACAAACACAGTTGGGTGTACTGACACATTGGTACTCGAGACATGTGAGTACACGGTATAAGAGTTGTTGATGAGCTTTGACGTGGCATGGTAAAAAAATCGACACGTGATAGATTTGTACACCTGCCCCCTGGACACTGCAGGTAGCAGTGCTGTGGGGGGAGGGGTTATTATGAGCTTCTAGGTGAAAGTGGTAAACCCAGTACGAGTTTAGTGTTATTATTATCCTAGGACAATATATACAATTTTACATATTGGTATTCATGGATGTAGTTTGTTTTACAACTTAGTAATTGGCTTTATATGATTGGAAGGAATTTATATTTGCATATAAAACGTCTATTGTGTACAGCTTGTGCAATCAGCTAAATGCTATTTTTAAGGAGACTTAATACAAATGTTTAGTATCCGTTTTTACATCTAAATTGAATACGCTAATTTTGAATTATTAAAACATATGTATTAAAACGGGAAATGCACCGTATAAAATTTGAATAAGTTATCGTTAACCATAAGTCTGTCTTCACTGCTAGCGAACAAGCCCGAATATTTGGCCGAATACCGAATGTTCGGCGTATTCCCAAATAGTATGGGAACCGCACGAACACTGAATACAGAATTTGTACATTGTTGATAATCAGTGACGAATGTTTAGGAACTTTCAGGAGAATGTTCGACCGAATATTCAAGCGTTGTTCGTGTGTGGGACAGGATTTAGCTTTGTTTGTGGCTTGATGATTGATGGTGGATTAATCTTTGTCAACTCATAATCTGCCGTAATTACCTTCTACTGCATCTCGAATAATTACTTCCCAACAACGAGTTACGCCAGTCTACCATGATCCCAATAAAGGCTACTGTGCTTGACATTATATAATATGTTTGTTTGGTCCAGCTTTTACCTTCTGTTTTAAGTTTGATTTCAAATATTACCTTAGAACAAAATCGTTATGAAAACAATTCAACTGAATATTGAACAATTAAGAAACCAGATTTCAGGACAAGAAGAAGTTAGGAAATTCAGGATTTCTCTTGATCCATTCATTTTATATAACAGTGGTAGTAAGATCTCTATATATGTGTTTAATCTGCCTAAATTCCGTTGAGTAATGCGATTGAATGATTGTCATGTACTGACATATTTTATTCCGATTTTCTTTAATGTTTGCTGGATCCTTCCGTTCTGTAAACAGCTACACAGGTTCGTTGGTCAAACAATCAAAATACCCCATATTTTGAAAATGAATAATCCAAATTTTAAAACTGTTAACATGTTTTTGTTTTCTTCCCCCCGGAACTGTGAATACTTAACTTTTTAAACTTTGGCATACCGTGACCATTAAGTAGTCAACATGGCCTTTGTAGCTGATTGTAGTTTGGAAGTACTGGAGGAGATGTGTTTCTATTTAATTGTAATCTAAATAATATGTTGAAAATTGAATGTAACGTATGGTTTAAATTTTTCATTAAAAATTACCAGAATCAAGACAAGTTTTTACCTTCCCGTCGCAATAACCAACAAGTTTTTAAAATTGGCTCCATATTTAGAATGTATAAACGTATTTATTGTAGCACGATATTACCTATTTGATGCATTATGATGGGAATTTTCTCCCCTCACATCACTGTACGGAGTGACTAATCCTCACTTTTGGAGCTTACGTTTCTTTTTAATGTTTAGCAACTAAATAAAAAAAAAACTAAAATTTAAAACTTTCTAAATAGACCAAAATAAATTATAAAAGTGGGAAACTGAAAGCTCGTACATTTATTTAACAGTTAAAAATTAATAAGTAATCCTATATGATACGATTCCTAAATACGATTCCTAAAATACAAACCCTTTAAAGCGGCCTTACAAAGAAAGTTTGACAGAGCAAGAAACAATAGTTTAAGATCGTAGTACCCTAGTCGGCGTCAAATATCCATGATACTGGTGTAAGTTATCTGAGTGGAAAATGTTAAATGTCCCAGTAGAAATATATAAAAAATAGTTCCCTTTCAGCACTATATTTAGTAACTTCAGTATCACTGCGTGTTTAGTAAAATTAGTTTTCATTACTTATAGTAACGGTAAAATAATACCCAAAGATAAAAGAAAACCTTTGCCTTGAAAAACGTATTAAAAACAACAATTAATACGTTACTTATAAAACTTTTAAAGACACTATTTAGCTCTATTATTACTTAAAGTAGGCTAAACTTGTTTAATTTAAGGTTAAACTAAATGTACTACACCTCCTTAGTGTGTCCATCATAAATAAACGAATATACAACGGTTGCTGCAGGAGTCTCTTACTTTACTTGGAGAATGAATTCTACAACGGTTGCTGCAGGAGTCTCTTACTTTACTTGGAGAATGAATTCTACAAAGATGCAATGGAGTCTAAACAAAAGCATGTTAGAGAAATACCAGTGATTGAGCTATCAAACCTATGTGGAAGGGTCATTTCCACAGTACACAATACAGGTTGAAACGTTATTGTTGCTTCGGAATCGAAATCTCCAGCTTCCTGCCTTTGTAGGTTGTTTATTCTTTGACCTGGTTATATGATTTGTTTTCACTCGATATACAAATTGAAAACTAGACGCCCTTAAATAATTGTATGGACAGATGAAATACAAACTTAGAAAGAAATCATTTGGTGAGTTACAGTATAACTAACGCTAATTTAATCAGCCACTTAAATGAGTACATAATCGTATATGATTTTTTATTATTTAACATTCATCTTCTGATGACCACAAACCTGTTCAGACGAATCAACAGATATTCCCATGGTGGCCCGGACCAAAGTCTCATCTGCTATTTGTAAATTCCATTTTAATTGCAGATCGTTAATTCAGATCGATGATATTGAATAAGCGGCGAAGAGCGACCTGCTTGAGTACGGTGAGCATTGTTACGTTTTATTTGCAAGCGATTAATTAGTAACACTAACAACAGCAAGGATTTAAAAGGCAAATCTAAACTGACAGTTCATATAAACGTTTCTGTTGAGTTTCGGTTTTGTTTCTTTTCGTAAATAAAATTAAAAACAATAAGAGGTGTAGTATCTTCGATTGTATTTTAAAAACTTAGTCTTATATTAATATATTTATTCAACTTAAGTTTTATTCTGGTAGGAGATACGTATACCCTTCAATTCTGAATCTTTTTCAGATACAAAAGGTAACTTTAATTTATTGTAGTGGCAGATGACAGCGTGAAGCGGTGAACTCAATGTTACGGGGACATGGTTGGTTACAACGTAAGGGGTAAACAACATTTTTGACATATACAGGGTGGAATGTACACCTTTTGTTTTACTTTCTGTATACAACAATAAACTTAGTGGGAAAAGATCATCATGACAATGTATGGCAAGTTTATGATAAGCCCATTACGGTTTTAACCTATTAGTGCCGCCGCCGACGATGACTTTGGGCTAAGGTAAAATTACATAGGAAATATCCTATTCATTGGTTATCATCATATAGTATTAAATATTATATATAGCAGCATAATAATAATGGCGTATCTAAACGGTTGCAAATGTTTACATTTGCAATACACAACGCAACTTTAATTACATTTTTTCCAAGCACGGAAGTTTAACAAATGGGCACTTACTTCTGAAACATATAAGATGTGAAATGTGTCGTACAGCAACGCATTAATACATCAACAATCCGACATAATCAATACCAATCAATACGATACAAAGCCTAACCAACCAGGTACTTCAACGTCAAGTGTCTGCAATTTGTAGAATTTATTATTTCTAACACGATGCGTTGTTTGAATAGTGTAAAACTATTAGTTTAACCAAAATAATAAAGAACAGTGTGAAAAATATAGAATAATTTATTACTGTTAGTCTAGAAACCATTATTTTCGTTTTTAGGGAGGAGAAGGAAAATTCAGTTACGCATTCAGGTGCAGTTAAACGCAAGGGTGGGGGGGCATGCCTTAGCCGCACGTTTTAAGTTGTATAGAGCTCATACTAGCATCTCACGCGCAACATATCCTCTACTATTTCCCATTACTGCTATATAGGAATTTTACCTAGTAACGTTCGTCATATTACATCAGGCTCGGCCCATGACTCCAGGCCTTGCACCTTACCCAGACGTCAAGAATTCAAGGATCTAGACCGCATCGTCCGCATCCCAGTCTAGGTCAGTAATTTTTCTGAGGAGGTTGGTATTGGAGACAAGACACACACAGTCCCTTATCTGAGATTTTAGTGGGGACAAAGAATGCGCTGAAGGGAACATAATCGTTAGCAGAAGGTTACTTACAGCTGCGATCACTATGCGTGAGCATTTTTTCACGTGGTACTGAATCACTGTGATGAGTTTTGTTTTAAGTTGACGAGTTCTTTTCGCTAGAACTAAGATTCACTTCGAAAGCAAGCGAAATAACAAGAAAAAGGTCAGATGTATGTAACTGACATTTTTCAAATGTTCTGGAAAGGACTGCTTTTATGTCAAACAAACTTACTTTATGTTGTTAGTATTGAGTTCCTTTGTTGCGAATAAATGTCGTCTTTCTTTTGATAATACGTTTATTTTTTTAACCGTCCTGCATGTACGTGATGTTGTAATGTCCAGAATAATTACACTCAGTACCAATGAGTACAATAATCACTCATCACTCTCTGGTAACCAGCCCTGACTCAACAGTAGTAGTTATAGACGCCTCATTGTATGTAAATCAGCTCGCTAATGGTCAGTCAGACTACAGTATTCTGCCGGTGACATCATCACGGGGGAAATGGGTCAGACTTCAAAGCCCAACTGGAATAACAGTCTGCATCACTTGGCTATTAACATTGAGGGCATCTCGTGTCCTTGTTTTGTTTTTGGTGTATCTACGCCAGTGGCATTTTTTTAACGTTTTGATAGGGAACGGTCCAAACCCTGGTCTTGTTACTATCTAAGATCGACCTGTTTTTTAGGTCGTCATCATTAATTAATAGCCCAATGACAAATGGCAGCTGGGTCCAGTTTTGAGCCTTCTAAAATTTTTGCGATTTTGGGCAGGATCGATCTGGCGAACCTCGGAATGCAAGCAAGATAACTACTACGCTACCCAGCCAGTTCAACAAATTATTTGTTTATGCAAGTAATAAAAAGCAAGTTTTTGATTTACCTTATTAATAAAAATCGGTTCAGAAATCGCAGAGTTAATAAACACGTAAAGGAATTCAGTAAAACTTAATTATTTCGTTCAATAAAAAAATAAATACTTAGTAGTTGCCTTATGTTAGGGATAGAAATAAAGTTGGCCTACTTGTATAACGGTTTATTTTTATTTGGAGTTGGTGCCGTACTTGTGACACAACATTTGATAAACGGCACCAAATCAAAATCAAAACAAACAGTTATACAAGTAGGCCTACTTAATTTCCAGCCATAATATAAGACAACTGCTATGTATTTGTTTATGTAACGATCCTGACACTGGTGTATTTAAATAAACTATTTATTTCATAATTTTTAACGCGTTTTTTTATTGGAGTCGGTTCTACTTTTTGTTAAAAAGAGGATATTTCATTATTTTTAGTAACTGGAAATAATCTAAAAGTAATGCAGTCTAGATTTTAATAGCTATTAGTCACGATAGAAGATGGTAGAGCAATAGCATTACATTCACTGGTTATTTTTACAGCTGATTTTTTTTATTTTTATTTTGTTTATGAAAGGCTTAGTTAATTTACAATTTAATTCAAGAATGAGATCTGCCTATACAGCACATTTTAATTATAACTAGTTAATCAAATTTTTTTAGGAAATCGTTCGTTTTTGACCTAAGAGTTGCAAGCAAGCAATACTTCCCAAATTATAAACGGAACATATTATTATTAACATCTTTTGACTAATCTCAGAAAGTAACAAAAGACACCCAGTAAACGTCATACCTAGAGATGTCAATTACTGTGGTGGCATACTTAATAGTATTGGCTCGGTTAGGTTTCATGGAACATGCTGCGCCGACACATATGATGGAGGGAGGGGATGGGGTGATGGAGGGACAGTCAACATAGTAAATACGGAAATAAAGAACAAATTGAAATGGACAGCCCTACATCGAACTAGGGGATTGGGAAGCTGCTTAAGGCAGTATTAGTCATATTTGATGATTTATCCATAGGATTAGGATTCAAGAACGCATGCATATTTGTTGCCATCAGCCCTGTTAGTGCAATTTGGGTTTAAACAGAATTATGTGTAAAAAGTTAAATATACCCCGTCTCAGCAAACCTGCATACTCAGCGAATTTCCAATGAATATATAACATAACACATTAGCACACTTAACAGGATTCATAAGAAATATAACCACAAACAAGCTATATTTAAAATATTAATTATTCTCCATAAGAATAACATTGGGGATGAGTACGCAGGTTTGCTGCAACAAGGAACACAAAATAATGGGGTTTTATGCAAATATCAATAGAACTCATCTTAGTGAAGTCACATACCAAGTTTCATCCATATACATTCATAAATAAGCGATATATAACATTTTAATTATTTTCCATAAAAATAACGTGGGGACCAAGTACCTAGGTTTGCTGCTACGGGAACCATAGGCGAAAAATTGTTTTTTTTTGTGCAAGCAACAGTGAAACACAACCAGATGAAGCCATATACCAAATTTCGTCAGTTTATGTTCATAAATAAGCGAAATATACAATTTTTCTTTTTCTCCATAAGAATAACATTACACAACGTACTGTGTTTAGCACTTTCAATATCTCAGTAACCAATTGACGTAGAGCAATGATCAAAATACCAAATTGTTTTTTTTTTTAAGCTGAATTCAATGTGAAAATTAAAATTTTATTTAAATAAAAATTACATGTGGAAACCCCAAAACACCCATTTTTGGGGTACAAAACCCCCAAAAAACCCCCTTTGGATGGTGCGATTTGTCTGGTTTTTGAACTCGTTCAAATAAATGGTGCTTTACACATTTGTACCAAATTTCATTAAGATCGGACCTTTTTTAGGAGAGTTATCGTGCTTACGGACACACATATATATATTACATATACATATGTAAAAATTTGAACGAATGGTGTTTTTTGGCATCTGGGGACCTCAAAATGAAAAGTTAACATGGTCTCGGGCTTAAGTCTTACCATGAGACCTACGGTAATAGCTTCTTCCCTACAGAGGAAATTCGCTAAAAAACCCATTTTTGGGGTACAAAACCCCCCCAAAACCACCCTTATAGTAGAGCGTCCAAAAGAAACAGGACGTCGATTTATGGACATAAATAATCTGCTGCCCTTAACCCTAAGCTAGGCTGAAACAGTCTATAATCTGCAGGGGACTGAGCGGAATAGTCGTGCAGGGTTGTCATAGACCTGGTAAAGAACTTTGCTTATGACCAAGCGTGCGTAGCTCTGAGCAGGGTAAAAAATGGAAGTTGACTCGGTGATCTGAAGTCAAGAAAACTTTTCAGGAAATCGCTTAACAATAGGTCAGTCAAAGAAATAACTAGGCCAAGTTATATTTCACGAAAAATGCCCAATTTAAAATACAAATTGATTAAATAAATCCTTCAAATTCCGTTTGTTATCAGTTAATTTTAATCGTATTATCTATAATTATTCGTTGTTATATTTAGTGATAAGCATCACGGTGACTAACCTCAGCCCTCCAGTCTCAGAAATGTTAAGGCAGAGGAATACAATGAGATTTTAGTTTGGAATTTCTATAAAGTATTTTAACTTGTTTAACAATTGTTTATCTTGCTTTCCTTTTGTAAAGAAATGTCCTTTCCTTTACTTATCCTATCCATACTCACAAATATGGATAGGATATTAGCAAAACAATATCGTATTCTATATTCTGAGTTGATGGTCTACATTTACTCTCATGTTCTGTTTAAAAATTGTGTTGCCATTCCATTAGTATTGTTCTTATATTATCATATTGAGTAACCTCGAATTTTACGACAACAGCTGATTAATATGCCAAATTCACTTTAACATCATCCTCCATGAGAATTACACTGAAACTTTAAATTTCTATAGGGTGGAGAGGATATTGGATTAGCTTGAAATTAATGTGGATCCACCCAGGAATCAAGACATATAAAACAAAACCAAATCATCAATATCCGTTGACAAACAACATAGTTATGCGCAAACATATACGAAAAAACAAACCAACGGGTCGAATCTATAACCTCCTCCTTTTTTGAAGTCGGTTAAAAAATATATACCTCACTGCATAGGAAACTTACTATGTTTTTGTTACAGCATTCAGCAACTTAATATATATTTCAAATAGGTACCCCCGTCGCAGCAAACCTGCATACTCAGCGAATTTCCAATGGAGATATAAATGTCTTAATACTATATAAAGCCACTTACCAAGTTTCATACAAATATATTCACAAATAAGCGATATATACAATTGTAATTATTCTCCATAAGAATAACATTGGGGCTGAGTACGCAGGTTTGCTGCAACAAGGAACACAAAAAATGGGTTTTTATGCTAATGTCAATATAACTCAACTAGGTGAAGTCGTATGCCAGTTTTTATTCATTTATGTTCATAATTAAGGGAGACAGAGCATTTAATTATTATCCATAAGAATAACATGGGGGCTAGTAGTGGGGGAAAGGGGCTTTTGGACCGGAAGTGACGTCATCCGGTCACGTGACCGGATGCGCTGAGTCATGAAAGACGTCATCTGAGGCTGAGCCAGTGACGTAGGCGGTTTTGTGACGTAATGAGGTAAAGTTCAAGGTCACGGGGAGGGTGTTTTAAAAAAGTACTACCTCGCACGCGTAAAATCCGATTGTGATTCGATAGTTAATCGATAATAAATATCGAATGAAAATAATCGAATGAAACAATCGAATGATACGAATGCGACGTAGTACTATTACAAAAACAACTTTATTTTATTAACAATGTTTGTTCTTAATTACAATACGAAGCTTCCGCCGATGTTGGTTAAAATCGAAGTTGATGATGCCGACGAGTCGCGATCATCGTGTTTTTTCCTGATGAAAGAAGGTAGATACTTCGATCCCTGTGCAGAGTCCATGTTGTTTTTTGTTGCGTAAAGTTCCAAAGATAAATCGTAACCGGACGCAATGAGAAGTCTTAACTCTTCATTAAAAACCTCGAGGTCTTGGAAAGTCGCCAGATGAATAGAGTCATAATGAATACACCTAATTTTGATGGACATTTCAACAGAGAGCTCGATGTACACTGGTCAAGAGCTGGAGGTGTACTGAATATTCGCTAGCTAGCGTTTTGGTATCAAACCAAATTGTGGGGGTAAAAGTGTGGTGGGGCGGAGCAGATGGCAGGCGACAGGTGGTGCGAGGCAGATGGTTGCTACTACATCCACCATCATTAGTCAAACCCTATTAGAGATAACATTATTGCTTCTGCATCAGAAGATATTGTGCTATAAACTTCATGTACTTGTATTTCATCATTTGTATTGTCAGCTTGCTCAATATTAAAAGAAGAACATGTGGAAGAAACCGTAGTGCCTTGTATTGGCGAATCCATGTGAACTATGCAAGAGCCGCAGGTATACTGAAGTGATACAAGCATGTAGGATAGACACTCGTCTTTACCCCCCACCACACCAGTTTCCCCCACCAAGTTGTCACATCGCACAATAACTACGGGACATGCATTAGTTAGAGTCTAGCTCTGACTCTGTGAGGATCGGAGCTCCGTAACTAAAAACATTAACAATTCTTGCTCGACACTGTTTTTACGCAATCATAACAGTCACTGTGATCTAATTTATTGCATGTACTCATATGATGCATCTTGCGTAGCAGACAACTTGCTAAGAATGTTTCAGCCTGGAGTATTCTACGGTAGATTTCTTGGAAACCGATACGTTAAATGACAGAAACACTATATATAAATTTTCCAACATCTTAACAATACTTTGATTTCAATATTTTCCTTACCCCACAGTAATTTCCCAAGTTATACCGAACTTATATAAACGCTTTTAATATAACTTTCTATCGCCAATGAATATAAGCTTGAAAATGACGTCAAGAAGAGTCTTTAGGAGATAATAGTGACAAATAATCAGTCTTAATATATTTCTGGTGTTAAATTTACATGAATAATTAAGTTTAAATATATAGTGGTTATTGTTCGGGTTTAAATACAAATTTTGTGACATATTTATTTGAATTACGTTTTATAACACTTTGCAATGCTCAAACAACCGTCCAAAACACTGTTATAACTTCATAAAAACGCTTAATGTTAGTCTGATCTACCTCCGAGTCGGCGTATCGGATAGCTAATTTTGATTACAATATGAATATATAAAAACCTCACAACCCTCCGATACAATTTTTTAATCAGTGTACTGGGCTTCGGATAGCCAAAGGCGCTATGTCCCGCGGCGCGCCGCGCCGCCGCGCCGGTGCCGCGCCTGGCATAGTTACTTTAAAAATATATTTCAAATAAAATAAAAAACTAGCCCGGAAGTATGCTTTTCTTCCCAGCCTTATTTTATTTTAGTGTTAGACCTTTTTTATACTGTAATGTGGTTTCTTATGTTAAATATATGTTCGAAATATATATATATATTTTGTTTATTATTATCCTTCTGATATGGGTGAAATCCTTGTTTGCTGAAATCGTATATCACACCCAATGTAAACTGAACTTCAGACATTACCTTACAATTATATCAAATTTCAAACAGGCATTACAGTAATATTATTAATGAAGGTCTGCATACATATAAGGTGAGATAACAACTGAATAATACTGTAATTTCTTTGGGTAAATGAACATTAACTAATGTCTTAAAACTATTTGGACTAAGTTATTTAATACCCTTGCTTGTCTTCTCTATTAGCAAGTGAAACTTCGAGGATATTACAAACCTATAACAAAAATTTCTTCATTAGAACTTTTCTCATTACATAAAACACAATACATGTCATTTTCTGTGCAATGGATTAAGCTATATATTTACTTTTAATTTAAATTTTCGAATAAATAAACACTATCTATCTACCGCATTAATAAAGCGCAATTTAATCCACAAATATTATATACCTTTTCGAAGGTGTATAATAACCAAGCTCATTTTTGTTTATACCCCAAAACAATTATGAATGTTTAATCAGGTGAAAGAGAACGCAGGTAAAACTAACTGTACCCTTGGGTATTAGTCTTTAATACAAATCCTATACCCTAAAGGTCACTCAAGATTATAGCCAAGGTTAAGGGCAAGGTCGCTTGCATATCCAGTTAGAAAGTGGCTACACAACGTGAACTGCACACAAACTCGAGACTAACAAGTCCCCTGCCTGGTTAAAGAGGTGCAGTATATGAATGTAACCGTTAACGTAGATTACGAGACTTGTGTGTACAGAGAGAGACAAAAAAAAACACTTCCCCCTCGGGACTTAGACATCTTTCGAAGTAGAGCTGGATAAAATTGGAGAGAGAGCGAGTGCTTTGGAAGAAGTCACCCGACCTTGAATTAATAACCTACTGTGAACCGCACAAAGATTTAAGGTTGTAAGCTGAATTTATCCTTTGATAATCTACGGTGAACCACACAAAGATATAACAGTTGTAAACTGAATTATTAGACGTTCAAAATAAATACTACAAGGTATATGAATCTAACTGATAATGTAGATTGCGAGACCTGTGTGTACAACTACTTAGACATCTTTCGAAGTAGAGCAGAATGTAACTGTAGATATGGTTTACTTGAAGTTGACTTTGATATTTGTATAAAAAAAAATCTTACAATATTTTACCGAATGAAAATTTTATATATATATATATATATATGTATGTATACAATTCGATAAGTTAATTTTTTACGGAATGTGAATTTTTAAAATTAATGTCACAACTCCATATTCATTTTATATAATGCAATGTTGAATTAAGACGATTCGATCTAACCTCAATTTATATCTGCCATTTTTAAAATGTTGTTCAATTATATAAGTCAATTATTTTATAAATATCTCAAAATGATTGCGACAAGTAAAAGTATTCCATTTATTTTATTATTTACACTACGTAAACGAGACATCTCAATTTTGTAATTACAATCCATAAACATCTTGAAAATGCCTTGAATCTATAAACTAATAACTACAAGTAATTAAGGAACCTCTTCCCAGTACAATAATCGGGAATAAAATAACGAACAAAAATAACTTTAATATTTTCCGTAAATCATGTAGATAAGCACTATAGATAGATCCTTATTGTCTTATCTTCAAAAGCACTTTACCTAGGTTAATAATTCAAAATACCATATTATTTTTTTTTAAGCTCTATAACATAGTCAAAACCAAAGTTAAGTGTTTTAAAAATTTTAGGGTGAAAAATGCAAAAAACTGATTTTTTGAAAATTTAAAACCCTCCATAAACCCCCCTTCCCATGGTTCGATTTTTCTGGTTTTCGAACTTAAAGTCATAAATGTTAGTTGATAAGCTGGCTGTCGGACCAGCATTTAGTCGAGAAAAAAATATTTCAGAGAATAAATCAAGTTAATAAAACAAAACAAAAATGCACATTGCTCTCTGAAGACTAATAAAAAAAAAAAAATAAATATAGCGAGATGGTTTTGGAATAAGTCTTCTAAGAGTCTCAACTCTATTTTTACACACATAAATATTACAAAATTCACAAACAATCATCTTTCATACAAAAAATTAAAACCAGGCTGATCCATTAAAACGAATTTTTGAGCAGAAAAAATTAAATAAATAAGACCCCTAAGACATAATGTCCGTTTAGAGGTTCCTTTACATAAATATATATATATATATATATATATATATATATATATATCTTAGTTCAGAATACCATAACCGGAACGAAGCGGCACTTAAGCTTACACGTAGAAGGTCCAATAAAATGTACACATTGTCATGACACGGAATGCACCACCAAACAAATTGTAAGTCCTTGCTTACAAATTTGTTTGTTTGCTACGTGTGGTCATAAATTGTATTGAATATTCCTATAATTTCTCTATGAAATCTATTCGCTCTACATCTATTAATGATTATTTTTGTGTTGGTCACAAAAAACAACGAAAATTAAAGTACCGGTTATCCTGTATATAATAAATAGTATTTTTATAAATGGGGTAAAAGATACTTGGGATAAATAATATAATAAAATACACATTTTACTATCGTTTACATTTTAAAATCATTTCTTTGTAATTCGTAAATTAAGGGATTGTACAACCTTCTAAAAGTGTGCCGACTTTGCGAAAGATGTTTTAGAAGAGCTACACAACATAATTATTTTAGTTACAACAAAAGGTACCTAAATTAAATATGAATAGAGATAGAGAATCCCAACCTGTACTAGCGTTCAACAAAACGAGTGGGAGAGTTAATTACCTAGTAGAATGCAACCGGTGCGCAACCCATTAAATCAAGCTGTCAAGGGAACGCCCCGCGCCAGCTGTTACACGCGAAATTAAAAACCTCACTAAATCAGCCGAATTTTGTTTTTATGTCTAGAGCTGCATTACACAACAAAATATCCAACCAAATTACCCTGTGTCGGGAAAATTACCCACGCCCTCCCGCGGCCATATAAGCGAGTGCTCCGGACAGTTCCTTACCAGTCGTCGATCTAAGTCGAGACTGCTCCCATGCAAGTGACCTGCGTATTAAAGTGCGAGGACAATTGCAGTAGCGGGGTAATGCGGGGGGAGGGCGCCCCCCTCGTAAGATCTCGCTACCTGGGTTCTCTTTCTCTCTCTTTTCCTTCTCTTTCACTCTGTCTTTTCCTGCATGTTATATTGCTGCTTTATTAGTCCGGCTATAGTAGTTAGTTTCTTGCATGCTAGGGTCGTTGCTTTTGCTTTCAGCTTTTGTATTTAAAATCTTCCGCATGTCTTTGCTTTTCTTAACTGTATTGTAGTATGCTGATAAAAGCGAAATTAAAACCTCATCAAACTCAGCCGAGGTAATTTCGCGTCTCCTATATAAGCGAACCATGCAGTAACTGACATCAGTTGCTTGCTGTACAGTGGAGTGTTAACATGGTACCATCTCCACTATTCAGTGCAACTGTCTAGTTGTTCTTTTTATAAGAACAACTGGAGAAATAAGGGGTTAATACTAAGTATGCGCACACTTTTTATTAATCCCTTATACTTTTGCATGTTGCATGTTGTATGTTTGGTTGAACTTTGCTTGCTTGTTTTCTTATTTTGTATTGTAGATAGTACTAACTCCTTTCTTTAAATTACTTTAAAGTTTGGCTAGGTTATTTATAAATTTTTTTTTTTAATTTATTAACATCTTACACACACACACACACACACACATATTAATGACACCCTTCAACTCCATCTCCTTTCCTTGCGAGTACGGCAAGAAAACCGGCTCTCCTTAGCTTTTAAGAGTACGGCCAGCAAACCGGCTCTTGCTTTGCAGTGTTTACGGCCCGCAAACCGATCACTGCACCTTCTTTGCATACCGGATGGGGTTTCGCATTTCCCCGGTTTTCGCTAAACCTCAGTGAGAGGGGTCCTAAGGCTCCTCACTGACTCCTTTATTTTAGATTAGTACAATTTACATTTATAACTCTTGTTAATTGAAATGAATTATTCATCATACAAATATGTAAGATACCCTTTAACTCCATCTCCTTTCCTTGCGAGTACGGCAAGAAAACCGGCTCTCCTTAGCTTTTAAGAGTACGGCCAGCAAACCGGCTCTTGCTTTGCAGTGTTTACGGCCCGCAAACCGATCACTGCACCTTCTTTGCATACCGGATGGGGTTTCGCATTTCCCCGGTTTTCGCTAGACCTCGGTGAGAGGGGTCCTAAGGCTCCTCACCGACTCCTTTATTTTAGATTTGTACAATTTACATATTTGTGTGACTTTATATTTGTAAAATAATAACTCTTCATTGTGACTTGAACTTTAGCCAGACTTTACTGTAAATTATATCTACTTCCCTTTAGGTTTCCGGGGTGTGAGATTCTGTCAAATCTCACACCCCACCCCCCATTTTGGTCAGAAACGACCTTGACCCAGTTAGAAGATGTGGTAGAAGGGGTGATCACAGGCGGGGAATATATCAGTTTGTGGTTATAGTGAGAATCACTTACTGCTCTATTCCCCGTTTTGGTAATATAATCAGACGGCTTGACCCACTTGCATGATGGGTATTAAAGCGCGATGTTGCAGAGTCAATAATCACTTTGGTTGTGAACTGCATCAATAGAGCATCTACCATGGTATACCTCCACTATATTAACTTTACTACTAAAGCGGATATCTTTACCCAGCGTGTATACCAACTGCTTATGGAGTATCATGATGTTAAGGTCAAAGGATTGGGTATTCGTAAAACTGAAGAGGTAAAAATAGATGTGGAACCAATTCCTTTGAAGAGAGAAATTTACCGATTATTACAAGAGGGGTTTGTTTTGTGTCTTTATTACACTACACGTTAGGTTAGCGACTTTTTCCCGAACAAGACATTGAACCAGCTATATTCATTGTAAAAGGGTGGTGGTAAACATATATAAGGCAGTCGGCTTCGGAGTATAGTTATTGTTCAGCTATGGATAGCCCAGGAGGATCGTCTAACTTAGATGTTAAAGGCAATGTTGACTATTGAATATGTTAAAGATGAATCTACAACTGAAGATCCCTATTATTTTATGAAATTTTTAGTTGATCGAGATGCAATGTGTACAATCCGACTTCACATCCAAGTTTAAAAATCTATCAAATGTTCCTGTTGAAGAAAATTGTCCTTGTTAAATACAGAGCGGGGAATAGATCAATTTATGGTTTAAAATGAAATCATTTACTGCTTTATTCCCCGTTTTGGCAAATATGTTCAATGACCTTGAACTAAATACAAAAATTTTGTAGCCTCCAACTACAATAGTAAACAGAAAATGTAAAATATAGTAAACCTAACCTAATACTTACCCCCACCACTTCTTCTAGGGTATAAATAGAGGTGCATTTGCAGTGTTTTTTATTATTGCGTTGACCCTTGTGGAGAGCACACCTACATTATGAATCGCTGCAATATTTGTAAAGCTTCTTTCAGAGATGAATGGCTTTTAACCATTCATAAAGAATTGAAACATAACACCAATACAAATACAGAAGAAGAAGAACCAAATGAAGAAGAATTAGATTCAATCGACCAACAATTAGCAAAACATCAAGAAGAACAAAATGAAGAAGGAAGAAATGAAGAAGAACACAACGAAGAAAAAGAAGAAACTGAAGAAAAAGAAGAAAATGAAGTTTCAAGACCAAGTGTCATTCATTATGCGCCTGGACCATCAGTAAATGTGGAACTACACGCCCGAGCACTTTCGGGTAATGTTGTAACCCACTTTAAAATTGACAATACAAAATTGAAACTTGAAGAATTTTTAAATAACGCAAAAGGATTGGTTAGTAAAACTCTGAAAAATGAATTAAAAAGATTAAATTTTATTAAATTTGGACTATTACTGGATACTTTATTTACAAACATTCAAAATGAAACCTCACCGAGAGGTTTCTTAACAAAAAACCGAACTATTATGTTCTCGTCAGATATTGATTCAACTGTATCTGAATGTTTTGATGAGCTAATGGTGAAAATACAAGAACATGAAGGAAGAGGTTCTGGATGGAGTTTGTTAAGCATCACAGGGCTAGACTTAAGAGTACACAAACACGGCTATGGAATTCGAGGAAGTAGCTACATCCCTCTACCAACAAAGATTAGAAATACCTTATCCTGCGTCAACGTACAAAATCAAGATACTGAGTGTTTTAAGTATGCTATGTTGGCCAAATATGTAACAGACCATCCGGTAAGACCAAGTCACCATTATGAAGAAGTACAACATAGATATAATTTTCAAGGGATAACTTACCCTGTTGCTATAACAGACGTTTCAAAATTTGAAAAACAAAATCCTTCAGCTTCTGTCAACCTATTCGGATTGGATTCGTCAAACAATGTGTACCCCTTACGTATAACACCAAATGAGCGCAGAGATCATACGGATTTGCTATTGATCACTAAAGGGGACATATCCCACTATGTCTACATTAAAAAGTTTGAAGCTCTTGTTTCTAAACAATTATCTAAACATAAAGAAAAGAGAACAATTTGTAAAAGATGTTTTTGTCATGTAGACAAACCATTAAGAAGGGGAGGTTCAGAATGGTTAGTAGAACATCAAAGGTTATGTAATGGAAACTATGAGGTTAGAGTTAAATTTCCACATCCCAGCAGAGCGCAGATAAAATTTGACAAAGTAAATCAACAATACCCTGTTCCATTTGTTGTGTACGCGGATTTCGAAGCATCTTTACTTCCAATTGAACAACAAGAAGAGGATATCACAAAAAGAAGCAAATATCAAAAACATGCACCAAACAGTTATTGTATACTAACAAAATCCACGCTGTCTGAAGAACATCTTCAAGAATTTGGACTATCATCTGCTCCGAAGATTTATCGTGGTGAACAAGCAGCGAAACACTTTGTAGATGAGTTGTATTACATTGCCTCCAAGGTGGAAGAAATCTGCAAAATTAAAATACCGATGCTGCCTATGGATGAACACCAACTTCAACATCACAATTTGGCAACAGCATGTTATCTGTGTAATAACCTATTTACACCAGATAACGTTAAAGTGCGTGATCACGACCATCTTACAGGAGCCTACAGAGGTGCAGCCTGTAACGCTTGCAACTTAAATTACAAAGTACCATCTTTTATACCCGTTGTTCTACATAACCTTAGTGGATATGACTCTCATTTCATCATCCCGGAGTTAGGAAGAGATGATGGAGCAATAGATGTTTTAGCAACAACAATGGAAAAATTTATAAGTTTCTCTAAAAAGGTTGGTAAAATAAAACTTAGATTTATTGATTCGTTTCGATTTATGCCTTCTAGCCTAATGAAATTAACTGATAATTTAAAAAGAGAAGATCTGATAGAAACAAGCAAAATTGTAGCCAGTAGTAAAATGGATCTGGTTCTTCGAAAAGGAGTCTTTCCCTACGATTACATTGATGGACTTCATAGATTTAATGAAACATCACTTCCTCCACCAGAACAATTTAACAACAAACTTAATGATTCGGAGATTTCACTTGAAGACTATCAACACGCATGTCGAGTATGGAACGAGTTGGATATGAAGACTTTAGGAGAATACTCAGACTTTTATGTAAAACTTGACGTGTCTCTTCTCTGCGATGTTATGGAAGAATTCCGAAGAACCTGTTTTGCTGCATACGGTTTGGACCCTCTACATTCGTATACTTCACCAGGATTAGCTTGGCAAGCCATGTTAAAAGAAACAAAATGCAAACTCCAACTTTTAACAGACATTGACATGGTTTTAATGGTTGAAGCTGGAGTAAGAGGCGGATTGACCCAAAGTGTTACCAGACATGTCAAAGCCAACAACAAATACCTTCCCGATTACGATGAAACCAAACCGTCAACCTATTTAGGATATTTCGATGCAAATAACCTGTACGGTTGGGCAATGTCAAACCCACTTCCTTTTGATAACTTTAAATGGATTAATCCCGACTCTATTGGCGATATTTTACAAATTCCGAAACATGGTGACACTGGATATATTTTGGATTGCGATTTTGAATACTCAGAAAATTTACATGATCTTCATTATGACCTTCCACTTCTTGCTAAAACAGAAATTTCACCAATTGGAAAACACCCCAAATTAATGATGACATTAAATAATAAACAACGCTACGTGGCTCACTTTTGGGTGGTTCAACAAGCTATCGAATTAGGACTACGTCTAACAAAAATTAATAGAGTTTTGGAATTTTCTCAGTCATGCTGGTTGAAACCTTACATTGATTCAAATACCATCAGAAGAGCAGCAGCTACATCAGACTTTCAAAAAGATTTCTTTAAATTAATGAATAATGCGATATTTGGAAAAACATTGGAAAACAAAAGAAGACACAAAAATGTAAAACTTGTTACTGACGCAAAAAAATTACAGAAACTAGTACAGCAGCCAAATTTTGGAACATCTATAATTATTAATGAAAAACTTGTAGCAGTGACCATGAAGAAGACTAGTGTGAAGATGGATCGTCCTTTGTATATAGGCATGTCAATCTTGGACATCTCAAAAACACACATGTACGATTTTCACTACAACAAAATGGTGGCGTTCTACGGAAGAGAAAATATATCTATTACATATATGGACACTGACGCTTTCATATATCGCATAGTAACATTGGACATGTATAAAGATTTACGTACATTTATTTACAAGAACGACTTTGATTTCTCCGATTATCCAAAAGATCATCCAAACTACGACAATGGCAGACACAAAAAAGTACTAGGCAAATTCAAGGATGAGGCTAATGGTGTTCTACTTGAAGAGATTGTTGCACTGATGTCTAAACTATATTCTTTGAAACTCTATAATGAAAAAGAAGAAGAAGAAGAAAAGAAGAATAGCTATATTAAGAAAGCTAAAGGTGTAAAGAGTTTATATTTAAAGAAGAAAGTGCATTTTGAACACTACAAGCAATGCTTATTTGAGGATAACATCATTACAGCTAAATTCAACACCATCAGAAGTTTTAACCATCAGCTGTACAGCGTGACTGAAGTTAAAAAGGCGCTATCCTGTAATGACGACAAAAGACAAACCCTTCCAGACAACATCCACACTTTACCATTCGGTCACTATTCCCTCAACCCTATTGACTAATAACCCTTTCATCGTCCTAGATCCTCTATCCTTTTCCTTTCCGTAAAAAAAGGGGAAACACAGCAATGTTAAGCTGTGTTTCCCCTTTTTTTACACAAGTTTTGAATGACCTTGAACTATATGTATATATATATATATATATAAGCAGATTTATACAAAAGAATATTTAATACCATATCAGCTGCCTTCGTGAAACCATCATGTCAGACCTGAAGGAGAAGATTATTAATGAACTACACAAACCTGCAAGAATAAAGTTTCCAAGAAGAAATACTGTTATAAAAGGGATAAATGATCTATATCAAGCGGATTTAATTGAAATGCGACCGCATAGCAGAATAAACAAAGGATTTAAATATATACTCACAATTATTAATTGTTTTACAAAAGTTGCAGACGCTTTGCCTCTAAAGGACAAGACTGGTAAAAGCGTAACAGAAGCCATGGAAATAGCCATAAAAAGAGATAAAAACAAAATTAAACATTTACAAACTGATGATGGAACAGAATACTTTAATACAAACTTTGCACAGTTAATGAATAAATATAAAATAAATCATTATTCTACAAATTCAGAGAAAAAAGCTGCTATTGTAGAAAGATTTAATAGAACCTTAAAAGGAGCACTGTATAAACAATTTTCAAAAAGAGGTTCTTACGTATGGTATGATGTTTTACCACAATTAATAAATGATTATAACAACAGGTTTCATAGAACTATTGGTATGAAACCTAACAAAGTAAATAGAAGAAATGCAAAAGATGTATTAAAACGCATAAAGAAAAATACAAAGCCTAAAGTAGAAAAAATGCAGCCAAGAAAATTTAATGTAAGTGATAAAGTACGGATTAGTAAATATAAGGGAGTGTTTACCAAAAAATACCTTCCCAATTGGACGAATGAAGTTTTTACAGTGTATAAAGTGCAACCGACTGTACCTGAAACGTATATCCTAAAAGATAACAAAGGAGATTTGTTGCAAGGTGCATTTTATGGACATGAAATGTTAAAGTCAACAGTAGGTGATGTATATCTTGTTGAAAAAGTGTTACAAAGAAAAAAAGACGCAGTTAAAGTGCGGTGGTTAGGGTTTAACAAAACTGAGGATTCATGGATACCTATAAAGGACTTGGTTTAATACAAGCAACTCATTTCATCGTTAACCTTTGAGCAGGATGGAGATTATTCACCATAAAGATCGATTCAATATTAATAACATAGATGATTTAACTGTGGATAACGTTAAAATCAACAATGGTAAACACGGTAGTTTACTTCCAAACACTGTTCGATGTATAGTAAGTGGCCCCTCAAACTGTGGAAAGACCAATGTTGTCTTTAATTTGATCACTAATCCGCAGGGATTAAGGTTTAGTAACCTATATATTTTTTCAAAGTCTCTACATCAACCAAAGTATCAATTGCTGGATAAAATCCTATCTGATGTGTCTGATGTTAATTTTTACAAATTTAACGCTAGTGATAGCATTATGCAACCAAACGAAGCGAAACCGTATTCTGTATTTATATTTGACGATGTATCTTGTGAAAATCAGGATACTATTAGAAACTACTTTGCCATGGGAAGACATAATAACATCGACAGCATATATATAGGACAAACTTATAGCAAAATCCCAAAACAACTTATCAGAGATAATGCAAATATTCTAATTGTATTCAAACAAGATGATACTAACCTAAAACATATATATAACGATCATGTGAATGCGGATATGCCATTTGAAAAGTTTAAAGAGCTTTGCGGAAAAGCATGGGCGGAAAAGTATGGATTTTTGGTTATTATGAAAGATCAAGCTATAAAAGATGGTCGTTATAGAATAGGTTTTGATAAATTCGTTTTAATACACTGATTAGCGGTATTACTGTACAAGTCGTCAAGGTGTGAAGATGGTTAACCAGGAAAAGCTATTAAAGGAAATAAAATCACTTAGTGATTCTATTAGACAAAAAAACCGAGCTTTAAAATCAGGTATAAATGAAAGAGAGCAATTTTTAGAAACAACATTCAAACCTGTTACTGAACCTTTAAAGCGATTAGCACAAAATATGGAAAGACCTTCAATTCGCTTCGAAGGAGACAAAATGCTACCAATTTCCAAATATGAAGAAGAATTTCAGAATGATGAAAGTTCTGACCAGTTACAAACATCTGAAGAAAGCGACGAGTATGAAGAAAGCGGAGATATAGGAGATTTAAGGGAAAAGAACATTGCAGGAGATACAAGTACAGAAGATACAAGTGCGGAAGATACAAGAGCAGAAGAAGAGGATATCAACCCATCCAACTTAAGCAAATTAGGCACAGATATTATGTTTAAAGGAACACTTGGAAGAAAATATACATTAAAAATGTTACATGGCACACATGCTAATCGAAATTATCATACATATGGAGCTAGAATAGAGGATAAAGGATTAATGATTGGAGATAGAAAGTTAGATATAAACGAAAATGATGATATAGTTATTGGTGATAAGAAATATAAAGGTACAACAGGTTTGTTTGAACTCATCTTTAAAAATAATCCTGGTAAATATACTAAAAAGGATTTACAATTGTTTAAAAATATACTAGAGTATACAAATGCACATAGAAAAAAATATTCCAAAGAACTACCTATTCATAGAAACAGGTCAATAAAATACACAAACATTATATCTAGTCTTTTCCCCTCGAAATCAAATAAAGCTCCAATTAAAAGAAGAGCATTATCTTCTGCTGAATTAAATGTTTTGCATAAAAAAAGAAAAACAACTGATCCTACTACATCTGGAAGGGGATTATTAAAAAATTTGTATAAAACCAATATAATATATTACAACGATATAAATAAGTTAGTTGATCGAATGAGGTTATTACATGAAGCTATGGAAGCCGGGCACACTGGTTTAGAAAACGAATGGGTAGCTTTGGTTGATGAACTGCGAAAACGAGAAATAATTGTTCAGTAGACGTATATATATATAGTAAGAACCTAAACGATAGCGATTCAGTTACATCATGAGTGTGGACAAGTTTGGACGGTATTCCGAGTTTGGAGTAAAATCTGGATATAGTGAAAAAAGAGCTGGGTTTCCGTTAACACCTGATGGTAATTATAATTTTGAAGGAAAAGTAATTCAAAATGTTGGTGATCCGCTTTTGTCTTCTGATGCGGTTACGGTACAATACATGGATAAAAGAACCCCGATTGTACACGAAGACCATTGGGGATTTTCCGGTAAAAGGTTAAGCAATATAAAACATCCCATTTATGATGGTGAAGCAGTAAATTTAGCGACTTTAAAATTGTTAACGATTTACAAAAAGAATGAAACTGATACAAGCTATGATGTAAAAAAATTAAAATTGTCAAATGTAGGTGATTGTGAGCAGGATGGAGACGCTGTAAATAAGAAAATATTTGATATAGTACACAAGAAATGGACTACAGAATATGAAAAACATATGGAAAGGTTTGGTGCAGCTTTATTTAATTATATCCATCGGGCTTCAGGAAGAGCTGTAGCTTCAGATGTTGACAGCCACAATTATTTAGACTGGAAAAAGATACACAATCCAGAAAAACCTAATCAATTAGATAAACCGTCTGAGCCTTCTAAAGTCAAGACATTAGGAAAGGGGGATAAAGTGAATGTGATTAATGAACCAACAGAAAACGATGAAGATTATATAAGAGAAAAAATAATTTAAATACCCATGATAAGGGATAAAGCATCAGTCATATTCGAGAGATGATACAGAGAGGATGATGGAATCCAATATTACTGCGTGGAGTTTAATATCTCAAGAGCCGAGATTTCCCCAAGGAGTGCTGACAGATGGTTTTGTTCAACGGTTTGATAGATATATGGATTGGGAACAACTTTCAATACACTACCACTTCACAATGACTATGTTAAGAATTTATTTTCACAGAGTTAACTGGATTCATATTTTACAAAGACAACAGTTTTCAGAAGACTTCCTTGTAGAGATGACATCAAATTTTAATTACTGTTGGGAAGTAATAAGTAAATATCAAAATCTCTCTGAAAATTACATTGACAATTTTAAAGATAAACTAGACTGGAATGTGTTATTTAATTACCAACGATTAAGTGGCAAGTTTCTAAGGGAACATGACAACTATTTAGATTTTATTCATTTTACCGAAAACAACGATACCATCACCAGCGGAGAAACATTTGAAACATCTTCAATTACACCTTATTTCTATTTTTACTACTTTTATTTATTATGTCTACATTTAATTAATTAATCCATTTCTATATAATAAATGGATTTTAAACAGTATATATAATACAAGAAGCCAAGACTAATATTACATTCATTGTAAAACATTTATAGAGTGCACCTACTGATTGTAAGTTTGGCTATAAATAGTCATGCCGAGGGCTAAACGCATCAGTCATAATCGAGAGAGATTACAGAGAGGAAGGGGAATAGCATCAACAGCATTTTCTCTATTAAGTAAACCGGTTGGAGCTATAGTTAACAAGGCGATTGATTTATTACCTGTGGAATTACATTTACCTGGAGGATATCAATATTGTGGTCCTGGAACCAAATTAGAGAAACGGCTTGCTAGAGGAGATCCTGGAATAAATAAGCTTGATCAGGCTTGTAAACAGCACGATATAGCGTATTCCAAATTTGGTGATACAAAAAATAGATCAATAGCAGATAGAGCACTTTCTGAGAAAGCTTGGCAAAGAGTAAAATCTAGTGACGCGAGTATTGGTGAAAAAGCAGCGTCTTTAGCAGTAACAGCAGCAATGAAAGCAAAAACTACGTTTGGAGGAGGAAAGAGAAGAAGGCGTGGGAAAAGACCCGCTAAGAAACAAGGAGGTAATATCAGAAGAAAACGTCGATCTACTAGTGGTAAAGGTAAAAAGAAACCAACAATATGGTCAATGATAAAAAAGGGAGGAGGACTATACCTAAGACCGTATCGTGTGTATTAAATAAGAAAGAGCAATTAATAATTAAAAACAAAGAATTAACCAATGAAGAACTGATTACATATGCTTCTTGTTTGAAAATCCCATTTTTTAGAGGAGTATTTATGAAAGATGAATTACCGGTTAAAATGTGGAAAAATGAGACTGGTATAGTAAATTTGGATAATAGTGAAGGATTAGGCACTCATTGGGTGTGTTACAAGAAACTTGGTGAAACGATTTATTATTTCGACAGTTTTGGAAACCTTCCACCACCGAAAGAACTTCAACAATACTTTCGTGCGGCAGAAAATGTTTTTTTTACAATTATACAAGAAAACAACCTGATGATACATCCATTTGCGGTCATTTATGTTTAGACTTTTTAGCTAAAAGTGTTAGTCAACTTTAAGATGTCTTCGTATACAGTGTCATTAACCGGTAACTCATGTACTTTGCGCAGTATTCTGTTTCCAGCGCTACGTTTGCAAAAAGGAAGACTATGGGAAGCCGCATTATTGGATTTAACAACATATAACTCTATTCCAAACGTTAGTGAAGGAATTAATAACAAAATACATTATTACAAGACAAAAGATAATAAAGGAAAATATTCAGCTTTGGAAGAATTCAGTTTACCAACAGGAGCTTATGAAATTGATAATATAAATGAAGTTATACAAAAACATATGGGAAAAGAAAATATAACGATAAAAGGCAATAACAATACAATGAAAGCCGAAATTACTTCTAAGTATTATATTGATTTTGGCCAAGAACGTTCAATTGGTAGTTTATTGGGGTTTTCTAAGGAAACAAAGGTATTAGAACCTAATACAACTCATTCTGGGAATAGAACTGTGACGATCATCAAAGTAAACAGCATAGACATTACATGTAACATTATACAAGGATCCTACAGAGATGGAGAAAATCGGCATATATTACACACATTCTACCCATCAGTCGCACCGGGTTTCAAGATAGTAGAAAAGCCTCAAAACCTTGTGTACCTACCGTTAAACACCAGTTTCATTTCAGACATCGTGCTGAACATAGTGGATCAAGACGGAAACCTTATTGACTTTCGAGGAGAAGCTATTACTGTAAGAATACATATAAAATCATCCGCTTAGATAATGGGGTTATCATTTAAAAAGAGAGAGCCAACCAGCAAAGAGGTCAGTAGCTCATCAGCTGTAGAAGGATTAACAAGTGACAACATTCGTTTTCTAGAAGAAATTGGATTAAAGGTCATTAACAATGGATATACTGGATATAGCGCAGGGCCCAACATTCGACGAGACCTTATGGGAAAAGGAATATCACACGCACAACCCTTACGCTTCGTCCAAATTAAACAATAACGATGAAATTAGGATTCCTATACAACAACAAGACATTTATACTCTTCCATGCGAAAGTTATTTATATATTGAAGGAAAAGTAACAAAAGCTGACGGTACTGTTGGAACCACTGTTCCGTTCATAAATAATCCTATGGCATTTTTGTTTGACGAGATTAGATATGAAATTTCAGGAGTTACAGTCGATTCAACAAAAAAGGTTGGAATTTCCAGTACATTAAAAGGATTAGCGTCTTTAACACCAAATGAGAAGAATCTGTTAGCTGTTGCAGGATGGGTTGCACCAGACAAAAGTATAATTACTCCTGACGCTTCGGGAAACTTTGATTTTTACGTACCTTTAAGATTACTTTTAGGATTTGCTGAAGATTACCGAAGAATAATAATAAATGTAAAACAAGAACTAGTTTTATTAAGGTCATCAAACGATAATGATATTATTAAAGCATCTGCTGGAACAACTGAAGCCAATTTAGACTGGAAACTAACATTAGACAAGATTGTTTGGAGAGTACCACATGTGCGACTAAATGATGAACACAGGATTACATTATTAAGAAAGTTAAAATCAGATCGAGACATTGTAATGCCATTCAGAAGCTGGGAGTTTCATGAATACCCCGTTTTACCTTCAACACAACGGCATACATGGACTGTAAAAACTTCTACTCATTTGGAAAAAGCGAGATATGTAATCTTTGGATTACAAACAAAGAAAAAAAGTATATTAACTGAAAATGCTGGTGAATTTGACCATTGTAAATTAACAAACTGTAAAGTGTTCCTGAATTCACAATTCTTTCCCTACGACAACTTTAATATCTCTTTTGATAAAAAAAGGTACAGTGTTTTATACGATATGTACGCTAGGTTCCAAAATTCATATTACGGCAAAACAAATACACCTCTACTATCTCCCGTACAGTTTGAATCGAAAGCTCCGATTGTTGTAATTGATTGTTCCAAACAAAATGAATCTGTAAAATCGTCTAGTGTTGATATAAAAATAGAAATGGAATTTCAAGAAAACGTACCTGCAAATACATCTGCGTATTGTTTAATTTTGCACGATAAAATTGTTACATACACACCGTTGACCGGTATTGTAAAGACAGTATTATAAAACGTTGTACCACCACCGGCACCGCCACTGTCGCTAACCTATAAATAGCGGAGCAACAATGCAGGTCTTCAGTTGATCGTCTATCGTCGCATGGGTAACATCTTCTACAAAATGAGTTCTCCATCTGTTGTACAAGGTGATGCAGAGGTAGCACCGTTATTGGAACGTGATAATACTAGTGAAGAAGAAATCATCAAGGAAATAACTGCATTTTTAAAGTTTGGTAAAAGAGATAGAGAGGAGGAAAGTAATGCAGACCCATCAAAGGTAGTACCAAAGAGGAAGAAGAAAGTTGAAGAAAATATTCCTCCTCACATTTTAACTGAAGTTTTTTTGCGAATCTTTTACCCCATCTCAGCATGCATCAGTAAAAGTGTATCAGTTGGATTGATGAAGTCATTGGATTATTCCCCTACAGTAATACTACACCATGGAACAAAAAAGGTTTTATTTTCGCAAAATGCTTGGGAGTCATTTTTGAAACATGTACATTTAATAGAATGTTATTTAACTAACAGTTTGTGTGGAAGGAAAACACATATTCGACTTTTGGATTGTGACAATGAAATCGATATTGTTAAACATCGTGGACAACTACAAGTGCGAATTAGAGACTTGACTCAACATGAAAATAAGATTCTACTGTCACGTGAAGAATTCTACGTGTTAAACTACGCAACAGAACCTATTACAAGGTACATGAGACAGTTGGTATTTGCAAGCGCTATTATTAAAGAATATTTGGTCGATACTTTGGAAAAACAACCTGATAGCACCATCGTGTACGGACCTGTGGATACATCTATTTTTAATAGAATACCTCATGAAGTTTGCATGTGGAGAAAGTTAAAGGATTTTGAACCACTTGTAGAAATCGCTACAGAAGCTACAGAAGAAACAACACAGGAAGAAGAAACGGAGAAACAAGAAGAAGAAGAAAACGAAACACAAGAAGAAGAAGAAGTTAAAAAAGACTAAAGTTTGACTTAGTAAAGAAGAACACACGTGGGGTAGGCCTATTGGGGACGGTGCCCACGTTAAATATACACCAACGCGCCTGCAACTGTACGGCCTGGTATTTAACCTACCGTGGTGTGGAAAACAGTTTAGTTGATCGCTAGGTGCCATGATGAGCGGAGGGGATGAAGAAGTGAGTGTAAAGCCTTGTGTAATAGAATTTCAAGCATTTCGAAATAATGATGATAGGTTTATTATCAAGGAATTAGTAATTTTAGACTTGCTTACATTTGTAGCCTACCCATTCACGTTTGATGCTCCTTTTTCTTTTAACAAACTTAACACCAAAGCAAAAAGTACAAACAAATGGATAACAAACTACTTTCATCACATACATTGGTATGAAGGATTTATAAGCTACAGTAATCTGCACAGTATTATGTTTAACTTTTGCAAACAATATTCACATATATACACAAGAGGATTAGAAAAAAAGAACTGGATACAAAAGTACACTCACGGTGATGTTTTCGATATAACTATCAGTAAGGACTTTAACATTAATCTCGGTAATATTTGTATTGCTGCAAAAGATCTTAAACACGGCCAAACAAACTGTGCATTGTACAACGCGTATCGTTTGGCTGCTTACTTGAAACAAACGCAGGAATGTGGTGGGGGTAGCGGAGAACAGAAATGTGGTGGGGGTAGCGGGGCCTATAAATACGAGGAGACAGCACCGCTCCAGCACGAGTATTATTCGAGACTCCGAAGAGGCAACATCACAGAAGACACCACAACCACCACTGACGAAGATGGCATCACAACAGTTTCTACAAACACTGGTTGATCAATTCAACACTCATGCAAAATCCGACCTTCTGCTAACTAAAAAGTGTTCAGAACTAAAAGAACAAAAACACTACATTATTCATAACATCAAGAAAGTGGAAACCACACATGGAGAAGCAATTCTAGTTTCATTGAGCGAAGGACCTTTCACTCCAGGAGATGAGCCGAAGTTTCAAGTATTTCTTCCAAAACGATTTGTTCAACTGCTACAAAATGAAGATTTGCGAGATATTCAACCGGGGACGTTGTATTTGGTATCACACGGTGTAAGCGGCAACAACTCTACGGAACTCACTCTGCACATCACGCATATTTGTACATAATGGCTCTGTTTGTATTTCTCTGTTTGTATTTCTAGTCATTAATGTTAGACTTAAGCTTATTGTATTGTAAGATGTTTGTTTAATAAAGAAAAGAAAAAAAAAGAAAAACAGCAACACAGCAGTATATTATTTTATATACTGCTGTGTTGCTTTTTTTTAAAATTCAAACGGATGACCTTGAACTTTCATTCAGGGTTAACTTATAAAGAGGTATAAAAGAGAGGGGAGCAGTGAAGTTAGTCTCAGTCTTGTCTAACACACGCTGCAGCTAACATGTCGGTGCCACCGATGAACAATTTATCATTCGATAACAATTTGAATACATATTGTTGCGAGTTACAATGTTTTAAAATACCAGGCGATCAAGTTGACGGGAAAGCTTGTCGTAAGTGCAGGTGTTTCAGCTATTGCATATGTAGATGTAAAACGTATCAAATGAACCGACAAGATAAAATACAAGAATTACGCCGACGGATTGCATTACTGTGGCGGCGAATGTAGTAGCAACCATCTGCCGTCCACCATCTGCTCCGCCCCACCACACTTTTCCCCCCACAATTTGGTTTGATACCAAAACGCTAGCTAGCGAATATTCAGTACACCTCCAGCTCTTGACCAGTGTACATCGAGCTCTCTGTTGAAATGTCCATCAAAATTAGGTGTATTCATTATGACTCTATTCATCTGGCGACTTTCCAAGACCTCGAGGTTTTTAATGAAGAGTTAAGACTTCTCATTGCGTCCGGTTACGATTTATCTTTGGAACTTTACGCAACAAAAAACAACATGGACTCTGCACAGGGATCGAAGTATCTACCTTCTTTCATCAGGAAAAAACACGATGATCGCGACTCGTCGGCATCATCAACTTCGATTTTAACCAACATCGGCGGAAGCTTCGTATTGTAATTAAGAACAAACATTGTTAATAAAATAAAGTTGTTTTTGTAATAGTACTACGTCGCATTCGTATCATTCGATTGTTTCATTCGATTATTTTCATTCGATATTTATTATCGATTAACTATCGAATCACAATCGGATTTTACGCGTGCGAGGTAGTACTTTTTTAAAACACCCTCCCCGTGACCTTGAACTTTACCTCATTACGTCACAAAACCGCCTACGTCACTGGCTCAGCCTCAGATGACGTCTTTCATGACTCAGCGCATCCGGTCACGTGACCGGATGACGTCACTTCCGGTCCAAAAGCCCCTTTCCCCCACTACTGGGGCTGAGTACGCAGGTTTGCTGCTACGGGAGAATTATGCAAAAACAATTTTTTGGAGCAAATATCAATAGAACTCAACGAGATGAAACTGTATACCAAGTTTCGTCAGTATACGTTCATAAATAAGCGAGATAAAAAATTTTTCTTTTCCTCCATAAGAATAACATTAGACAACATACTGTGTTTAGCACTTTCAATATCTCGGTAACCAATTAACGTAGAGGAATGATCGAAATACCAAATTGTGTGTTTTTTAAGCTGAATCGAATGGTCAAAACTAAAATTTGACTTTTTCAAAAATTATATGTAAACAATTCAAAAAACCCATTTTTGGGGTACAAAACCCCCCAAAATACCCCTTCGGATAAGTCGATCTGTCTGGTTTTCGAACTTAAAGTCATAAATGCTGCTTTACATATTTATACCAAATTTCGTCAAAATCGGATCATTTTTACGAGAGTTATCGTGCTCACGGACACACACACATATATATATATATATATATATATATATATATATATATATATATATATATATATACAGTATCGAACGAATGGTGTTTTTGGGGTCTGGGGACCTCAAAACGAAAAGTTATCATGGTCCCGGGCCTAGGTCTTACCATGCCGACTACGGTAATAGCTTCTTCTCTATAGGGGAAATTCGCTAAAAGAAATATCTAAATATAACAATTTATTGATTGAGCCAAGTTTATACGTATTGACCAGTAACTTTAATTTAAATGAGTTCGCTCATCCAATTACGGGAATATTTGAGCGTACCCTTAGTAATACCTATGATTACATCTGAAATTTCCATAACTTTGGGATGTTTCCAAAAATAACAATATCCAAAATCCGTCCTGTTAGGTATATTTTAACCTTTGTGTAAAGTTGGTGAAATTGTCAGCTCTTATACATTTACATAATTTGTAAATATTCAAAGTAGTTCAAAGACTTTCCAAACGTGCTGTATATATTATTCAGAAAACAATATATTATTAAATTAAATGATATACAAATCCTGTAAAATTAAAATAATTCAGATAAAACCCACAAATTCTAAGCTACATGTTTTGTAAAACAACATGTTGAACACGCGTTGTAGGCATTGGACGGTGACGAACAATCGATTGGCAGCGGAAGGCTGACCACATTCGCAGCAATAATTGCATAATTGCGTTGATTATATAGCAGCAATAACTGCAGCGTAAACTTGCCACTAGATCTAATTATATTGTTATAACATCAAATTAACTTATTAAAATTTAGACTTATTTTAAAATATGTAACACCCCATTATAATTCATGTATCAAGCTATGTGATGCGCATCTTCACATTCAGTTGCATGCAGTCAATAAACGGTTAAATTACTATATATGATACAAAATAGCGACAGTAACTAATATTTTTACCAGCTTTTCTTATAATATATATCACGGTATATAATAAAATATATATTACAACACTTAAAACTATATTTACACTTATACTGTGAATACATAACACAGACGGTAAACCTACAGAAAACCTTTGCCATTCTCTCACTGGAGCTGATGATGACCGGTGTGACGGGTCGAAGCCGATAGCCTCGTGTCATAATTTATACTTGTACCGTCTTATATGTGAACACAGTACAGGTGTAAATATTTGTGTAAGTGTCGTAAGACTTCTTTTATTGCATCCTGTTAGTAATAACAACACGTACTATGCTAATCAAGAAGTTGTTTATTTTATATCTATAAAACATACAACTCTTTTTTTGACTGTTTAACTTCAAAACATAAATACCCCCGTCACAAAAACCTGTATACTCAGCGAATTTTCAATGAATATATAACATAACACATTAAAAAACTTAACAGGATTCATAAAAAATATATTCATCAACTAGCGATATTTAAACAAATTAATTATTCTCCATAAGAATAACATTGGGGATGAGTACGCAGGTTTGCTGCAACAAGGAACACAACATAATGGGTTTTATGCAAATATCAATAGAACTCATCTTAGTGAAGTCACATAGCAAGTTTCATCCATATACATTCATAAATAATCGATGTATAACATTTTAATTATTTTCCATAAGAATAACGTGGGGACCAAGTACCTAGGTTTGCTGCTACGGGAACCATAGGCGAACAATTTTTTGTGTGCAAACAACAATGAACCACAACCAGATGAAGCCATATACCAAATTTTGTCAGTTTATGTTCATAAATAAGCGAGATATACATTTTTTCTTTTTCTCCATAAGAATAACATTAGACAACGTACTGTGTTTAGCACTTTCAATATCTCAGTAACCAATTGACGTAGAGCAATGATCAAAATGCCAAATTGTTTGTTTTTTTAAGCTGAATTCAATGGTGAAAACTAAAATTTGATTTAAATAAAAATTACATGTGGAAACCCCAAAAAAAAACATTTTTGGCGGACAAAACCCCCCAAAAACCCCCTTTGGATGGTGCGATTCGTCTGGTTTTCGAACTTGTACAACTGTATGGTGCTTTACACATTTGTACCAAATTTCATTAAGATCGGACCTTTTTTACGAGAGTTATCGTGCTTATGGACACATATATAAATATATATATATATATACATACATAAAAGTTTCAACGAATGGTGTTTTCGGCATCTGGGGACCTCAAAATGAAAAGATATTATGGTCCCGGGCTTAAGTCTTACCATGAGACCTACGGTAATAGCTTCTTCCCTATAGGGGAAATTCGCTAAAAATGTGTGTGCAAAATGTAGAAAATAATACCCCCGTCGCAGCAAACCTGCGTACTCAGCGAATTTCCAATGAATATATATATGTCTTAATATTACATTAAGCCTCTTACCAAAATTCATAAGAAATATATTCATAAATAAGCGATATTTAAAATATTCATTATTCTCCATAAGAATAACATTAGGGATGAGTACGCAGGTTTGCTGCAAAAAGGAACAAAAAATAATGGATTTTTATACAAATATCAATAGAACTTATCTAAGTCAAGTCACATACCAAGTTTCATCCATATACATTCATAAACAAGCGATATATAACATTTTTATTATTCTCCATAAGAATAACATGGGGACCGAGTACCTAGGTTTGCTGCTTCGGGAACCATAGGCGAAAAATTGGTTTTTTGTTCAAACATCAACAAACCACAACCAGATGAAGCGATATTCCAAGTTTCGTCAGTATATGTTCATAAATAACCGAGATATAAAATTTGTCTTTTTCTCCATAAGAATAACATTAGACAACGTACTGTGTTTAGCACTTTCAATATCTCGGTAACCAATTGACGTAGAGCATGGATCAAAATACCAAATTGTTTGTTTTTTTAAGCTGAATTCAATGGTATAAATTAAAATTTGATTTCAATTAAAATTACATGTGAAAACCCCAAAAAACACATTTTTGGGGTACAAAACCCCCCAAAACCCCCCTTCGGATGGTGCGATTCATCTGGTTTTCGAACTCGTTCAAATAAATGGTACTTTACACATTTGTACCAAATTTCATTAATATCGGACCTTTTTTACGAGAGTTATCGTGCTTACGGACACACACATATATATATATATATATATATATATATATATATATATATATATATATATATACATATATAAAAATTTGAACGAATGGTGTTTTTGGCATCTGGGGACCTCAAAATGAAAAGTTATCATGGTCTCGGGCTTAAGTCTTACCATGAGACCTACGGTAATAGCTTCTTCCCTATAGGGGAAATTCGCTAAAAACATGATTAGTTCTTTAGAGTAAGCGTAGATTCTCGTTACTCTAGACATGCCATCCATATAACGCCGTATAATTACATGTCGAATATTTGGCATAACATCATGATCGTGAGGTTGATATTCTGGGAGCCACGCCGACAAGGTACAATTAAAATTGTACATTGTACAATTGTAATTGTACAATTTGTACAATTTCTAAAACTTTGTCAAACAATTTAATTTATACTATCAACCTATTCAGTTTGATATTTTTAAGTAAACATTGATATTGCAATGTGTTGGATGTTATTGCCATTCATTGTAGAATTTGTCTATTACCTGGTCGAACGAAATCAACCTGACTGAGGCCGTCAATCCCACAGCAAGTGATGTTTCTATACAAACATATATTACTATAAGGTATAGAAACAGTAATTTATTCCATGGGGACAAGAAGTAGGTTAGGAAAATTCTTGATGTTACAAAAGGTATAGATTGCTTTAGTATTAGTTAAATTTTTCCCAATTTAAACTTTTATAAATAATAGTTATTAGATCATGGTTACAACAAGAATGTGTAACCCTTTGTTTCGCTCATCTTAATTTAAAAAAAATTATCATTTCATATCTGGAAATCATGCTCCGTTAATTTATCAAGTAAAAGTTAATGTTTTTTGGTAATACATTTTAGTAGTCTATTAGTAATTTGAGTTTAATTGCCTTAGACAATGTTGAATGTCTGCCAAAAAGTAACATCTAATTACAATTATCTGTTTATTTTATATATGCATTTGCAATACCCTAACAACAAACTGCAGTAATTGCTTGAACGTATATAATTACGGAATGAAGTATCATAATAAATAAGAGTAACAAGCTATTCAGTTGTAAAAGATAATTAAATTAAATCAGTGCCAGTTTTCTACCAGGTGTAACCATACGAATAAAAACTTTACGTGGCAACTTTTATAATGTAATAAAAGCGAATGAAAAATCGTTTGTTTTAACATTGTATTTAGCATTAGTGTTATGAAGGATCAGGATGGCTTGGATGTATATAACAAATTTAACAAGATCCACACCGTTATGCACGTATACAAACATCCCGTGAAGAGAAGTCATTGTGTAGTAAATCCATAATTGGCGTAATCATACAGCAATTTAAGCTTGGACATGTGGCGCAGTGGAATGGAACTCTAACTAAACACCTGGTTTTGTTTTTACGAGTGCAACCCATTATATTGCACGTAACACGCGGTTTTTACAGAGTATTTCCACAGGTTCAACCTCAGAATGGTTAAAGTAAGCTAAGCATTTAATAATAATTTGTTCTGGCATTCGTCGGCCCAACCAGTATAAAGCGAACTGTGCCAAGTGCACTAGAATTGCGTATGTGATGCAGCCAGATTGTTGGTTTCTTGGTTACCCCAAAAAGAAAATTATGGAAACATTAAAGTGTTGCATTAGGATCTACAGTATTAACACGCGTTAAATTCTTTGACACTTCAAGGTATTTTAAAATTCTCTGTCTAGGTATTCCCTGAATTTTCTAAACACATTTTTTTAATGCCGTGACTATTCCAGGTCTTAATATAAAAATAAAACTAGTAATAGAATTACGAATTTGACCATTTTGAAGGTATACTAAGAAAGATATACTAAGGGGAAAACTAACTAATTATTTATAATCGTTATAAATTCACAACAATTTCAAATATTTGTTATTTATACTACGAAAATAGTTTACATTACTTGAATTAGATTATTTAATCTAATATTCATCCAGATAAAATTAGTTACGGAAAAAATATCAGCCATTAGGAAGCCATTTAAAAATAAATAAATAAAAAATCAATGTTTGGTTAAATCAAAAATAAGCTTTGAATTAAATTTGTATAAAGATTATTATTTACTAACAATGTACTTCGATAAAAAAAATGGTGAAACTAATTCTAAAGTGATTAAGATTTGCCATAAGTTAATGTCAACTCATTAATCTATAATTATGTTATTGACTAAATCAGCGTACACATTTTCTGAATGATGTCACCTCTGTGGCCCCCCACACATCTAATTCTGCCATACACACTCACTGTATATTAGATTGGATCGATAAAAGATCAGCACAGCTCAATGTAGAATTACCCTGACTAATTAGCTGATGTCAGGGAGATGTCTTGCGTGTTGGTTTGCATAACGCTTGGCATGGAATCAGGGGATTGGAGAAGGCAATGTTTAAAGCCGAGACCGCGGGCGACGCGACGTGATACCTTGACACTCCGTGGCCGTGTTGACACGCGCTCCTGGAGTGTGAAATGAACGATAGTGGAGGAGGAAGTCGGAGATTGTTTCAGCCAGGTGAAAGACGATGACAAAAATTAAAACTAACACCTTTTTGCTTTTGAATATAATGAAGTTATCTTAAAATGTATTAATCTATTGGACCTCGTAGGTTTTGTTATTGAGGAAATTTTATTTTGGGTTCCATGCCACGGTCTAGAAGTGTGTGGTGTGCGGTGTCCGATGTCCGATGTCTAGTACGTCATACTCACCGAACCAGAGGTGTCGCATCATTTTCGTCCCGTCGATTTCTGTTGTAATATGACACCTAAAGACCAAGACTGTAAAGTTAACACCAAATTACTGAAGCAGTTTAGATTAGTGTCTTGTTTCCACTAGAACGTTAGCGCAGGTTATGCGCCTCAGCATCACAAACCCTTGGGCTGACTTGACAGTATCATATCGGCCAACTGAATGGGCAAACACTTGTGTAAGTCCCAAATGGTTTTTTTGACAAGTCATTTGTTTTGATTTGAGTCAAAGATGCATCTCTGCATTTCGAGTCCAACGTCTTGCCGTTATAGTTAAACCGTATCAGCCGACTTCGTTCCGTAACAATAGTGAGTTCAGACTTGTGTCCCGTACCTGTGAGTGTGGTATCTGTACTCACCAGGTCCCCCCCTCCCCCCTAGGTCCCGGACATAACACAGCACGAGAGTAACTGGCCGTGGGCTGAAATGTAAACGCTCGTGTATCTTACTCAAATGTCTTATTCCAAGATCAAAAACTGATATAGTTTAAAAGTCCTGAAATTGTAGCTTAATTATGTTTAAATAGTTTTTAATTAAATAAAGCCGTATTTTGATCTACTCTTAATCATAAGGTGTGGTGTTTCCTTAACTGAATGATTCTTTTTACCATCCTAAAATTTGCTTAATCAATTTTCTCGATTTGTTCATATAGATTTAAAAATAATTAAATACACTACATAAATGAGCATAATTGAAGACGAATTTAACGCAAACAAATTAATTTATCATGTTTATCTGATATTTGGGATAAACTGTCGTTAGATTGTCGTTTGTATATGTGGCCAGTATTGTTAATCCATAAGTAATGGGCACCTCTATTTAAAAAATAAATCTAATGCTAAATATTTGTATGCAGACGGGTATTTTTTTTACAGAAAAAGTTAAGCAAATACTAAACATTTGGAGGGGTTCAGTTAAAAATTGTAAATTGTAATGTCATAAACGCTAAATTATTTTAATTATTTAAAGTAACTGTAGGTATTCGTAATATATGTCTTCGATTTATATAGTAATTTAATCCACATATAGTATTAACAATACTATTAGGACCTTGGCGTTTTTATCGACTCTTCATTTGAGTTTGGGCACCACATCAACCACATCTGCGCCAGGGCCTCGCGTATGCTTGGATTGGTTTCCCGCTCTGCAAGACATGGCTTGAGCGTCCACGCCTCTACGATCCTGTATCGGTCTCTCGTCCTCCAGCTACCCGAGTACGCATCTGTAGTTTGGTCGCCATACCAGCTCAGCCATATTCACCATCTCCAGTCGGTGCAGAGACGATTTGTCAGGTTCCTGGGATGTCGTGCATAACTTAACTATGCTCGACCATGCTGGGACCAACTAATTAAAATCCAATCCCATTCCTCGACTTTTGTAACTTATGCTCCGGGAACGAGATTGGCACTTCAGTCAACCTCTTCCCTGCCACCTTGGGAGTGGTTCGGCGAGCTGCCATAGCTGATGGTGGCCTGTTCACCTCATGATGAAGTTTCTTCCTCGAAAGCATGTATTTCAATAATTCACTCTTTCATTGTTGTTGCTTTCTTGGTTATTATATTGTTAATATTTGTTTAATATTTATTTATTGTTAATAGCTCACATATTAGTTGTTATTGCTTGTTTCTTTTAAACACTTTGTGATTATGTATTCAATGTTCAATATTGTTAATATTTGTTTATATATTTATTTCTTGTTGTTGCTCACATATTAATTGTTATTGCTTGTTTCTTAATCAAAATGTTGTGATTATACATTTATCTTGTCTAATTTTGTTGGTCATCTCTGTATTATGAATATTGTAAAACGGTATATGCCGTTGGTGAATAAATAAATAAATAAACAGAAGATTACCTCTTACCATTGTAATAACAAAATTTCTTGATAAAGTGTTGGCACTAAACTGTGCTGGGAAGAGTCAACAAATAATTTGTCTAAACAGTTGACAATACTGAGTCGTCCGAGAACATTCATGGAGGGAAAATCTATTTGTTTGTCAATATAAACAGGTTAACCTTGACGTCAGCAATTCCTTATAGTAACAAAATGTTGACTATAGTTTCGGCTAGCACGTAGCCATTATCAAAACTTTAAATAAGAACGTTATTCCATTCCTCAGAATGTCGTCACTTTATAAAAATACACTGAACACATACTAACAAATGACACATAACATTGAAAACAGTTCACCGGCCGGCGCACGTCACTGAACTGAGAACAAATATTTTTTTATTCATGTTGAAGCCTTCCGGAATTGTTTTATCAATATAAACAGGTTAACATACCTTGACGTCAGCAATTCCTTATAGTAACAAAATGTTGACTATAGTTTCGGCTAGCACGTAGCCATTATCAAAACTTTAAATAAGAAGTTTAAATGAAACTTTAAATGAACTGAGAGTTCAGTGACGTGCGCCGGCCGGTGAACTGTTTTCAATGTTATGTGTCATTTGTTAGTATGTGTACAGTGTATTTTTATAAAGTGACGACATTCTGAAGAATGGAATAACGTTCTTATTTAAAGTTTTGATAATGGCTACGTGCTAGCCGAAACTATAGTCAACATTTTGTTACTATAAGGAATTGCTGACGTCAAGGTATGTTAACCTGTTTATATTGATAAAACAATTCCGGAAGGCTTCAACATGAATAAAAGAATATTTTTTTGTGCTCTATTTAAACTGATGAAGTTTTAAGGCTAATAAAAATATGATTAAATAATAATCTTGCCCAAACAATCATAGATGAAAAGTATAGATACTAAAGATAATTATAAAATCTTATAAAGCAGATGTAGCGAATCCCTAAAGTATTTTTGAATATTTTATTATTTCTATATTTATTTGATACGGCTCATTTTAAATATGCTTACACATTTTCAAGATTATTACTTTGAAGTATAGAAAATATATCTCTATGTTCGAAAATTCGTTTTCCACTTAAAGTTAGACTTTAATTTAGTTTATGACTGTACGTTATAACTTTGATGGTTCAAAACAGTAACAAAGTGGCGCGTACGTAAAACTTCTATAATTTTGGTGCTTTAATAATTATTTCCAAAAGAGAAAACTAATATAATGGTTAATAACACCATAGCGATAAAAAGCTGTAAATCTTTCTAGTGAGGGGAATAACAAAACAATAAAACCATTTCCAATAGCAGTTCTTATGATTCTGCGCCATCACTGATCACTCGCTTGTTTATTGTTTTTCCTAACGTTATTAAAAAAGTAACAGTTTAATTTTACGAAGTTAAAAGTGATGTATTATAAAAATTTAAAGACTAAAATGTTTAGTATTTTTATTTTGAAATGGTTAAAATGTATAATCTAGAACACAAAGAACATGCCGTTTCAATAAATTAGTTTTCTTCAAATAGGCTAACAGAAAAATATAAAACTTTTCGTAAGCAATACAAGCCGTTTTTGAAAGCATACAGTCGAAGATTACACATGCTACGCAAAATAGATATTGCAGCTTACGGCAATTTCGTGCCAAGTCGTTTTTGGATGGGGCCACCTTCACCCTTCACGCAGTTGGGTGGTCCCTCAACAGAGGCGCTGTGTTAAGTCTCGATCAGCATTACCTATTCAAGTTCGGGTGAGTACGGTAATGTTCGGTCGTGCTCGGGATTAACTCAACTGTACGCAACTACTGCACCGCGCTGGCCGGCCCGTCGTCGTCGTCGTATCTCTAGTTTGAAAGCGCAGAGCTGTCATTAATGTACCATAACTTTATCTTTTTACTACAATTACTATTACTTATTTTAAAATAACAGTGTCTCAGTTAAGCTAAAGGAGCACAGTGTATAAAAAGTTTTATTGATGTTAACATGTGTGGATAAAAATCTTCAAACATTACAAGGTTAAAGTGATATAATAAGCTTACAATGTTATAATATTTTTTCTGCATTGAATTTTAACGTATATTTAGAGAACCCTTTACAATATTACAATTTAACAATCTTACAAGTTTTAGCGAATTTACCCTATAGGGAAGAAGCTATTACCGTAGGTGGCATGGTAAGACTTAAGCCCGAGACCATGATAACTTTTCGTTTTGAGGTCCCCAGATGCCAAAAACACTATTCGTTCAAATTTATATATGTGTATATATATATGTGTGTGTGTGTGTGTGTCCGTTACCGCGATAACTTTTGAAAGAAACACCCGATTTTGATGAAATTTAGCACAAATGTGGAGAGAAGCATTTATGACTTTAAGTTCGAAAACCAGATCGATCGCACTATGGGAAGGGGGTTTTATGGGGGTTTACAATGTTCCAAAAATCGGTTTTTTGAAAATTTGACCCCAACATTCAATTTTGGTTGTAGCTATTTTATAGAGCTTACAAAAACAAATAATTTAGTATTTGGAATCATTATCCTAGGTTAAGTGGTTGCGGAGAAAATCAAAAAAAACGTGTCCCATGTTAATCTTATGGGAAAAAGGTTTTTAGATTTTTCTCAGATAGTTTTACTAAAAACTTCACATTTCTGTTTATTAATGTGTTTAGCTCAAAAAAAACAAACATTTTGGTGTTTTAATCGTTGTTCTACGTCCAACCGTTGCAGAGTTATTCAAAGTGCTAAACACAGTACGTTGTCCAATGTTATCCTTATGGAGAATAAATAAAATTCTATATCTCGATTATTTATGAATGTATATTGATGAAACTTGGTATGTGGCTTCAACTAGTTGTGGTATATTGATATTAGAACAAAATACAAGTTTTTTGTTGATAGTTCCCGTAGCAGCAAACCTGCATTCTCGGCCCCCATGTTATTGATATGGAGAATAAGTAAAGTTGTTCCCTTAATTATGAACCTACATTAAGAGAACTTGGTATGTAGCTTCACCTTGTTCAGTTGTGTTGATAATTGCAAAAAAACACATTACTTATCTTCCTCGTTGCAGCAAACCTGCGTCCTCAACTGTAATGTTATTCTAATGGAGAATAAATAAAATGCTATATATCACTTATTTATGTATGTATTTTGTGAAACTTGGTAAATAGTTCTATGTAGTAGTGAGTCACGTATATATGCATTGGAAATTCGCTGAGTACGCAGGTTTGCTGCGACGGGGGTATTGAAAATTCGTGACTTTTTGTGATTTTGTTGACTTTTCTGATTTCGGAATTCTCATCGCTTTAGATAACCACAAAATTTGTTTCTGGATTTTTAGTTTCATGCAATATCTTATTATGAACTCACGATGAGGACTGTATGGTTAGTCAACTGCTAACCATTCACTGGCTAGTAGAGTTATTTTTTACCTAGCAAGATCCATAAGAGTATTCATTACTCTTAAAAAGTATTCATAAGAGTATTCATAAAAGTAGTCATGTCTACTTTTAATAACGTCAAAGTTTTGTTGATACAAGGTCAAAATTAGGCCAGTGACTTGGACCATAAGGGAGGAGGGCGCGGTTAGGCGACTCATATCATCTTTAGTTTTGAATGAGCGTTTCAAGATTAACAGCTCATTCGGTTCATCAAGTCGCATGTCTTGCATTAACTCCGAGTGGCAGCGTTGGCAAGGAAACTTCTTATTGAGGACGTACACTAGATATCCAGCAACGTACCTGAAATGATCAGAGAGATGTAAACGTTGTTGAAGGCCGTGTTTTGGCTAAAATAAAGCTAGTTTTTATTTGTCTTTAAATGAATCGTGGTTATTAATTTATATTGTGTGAATAAATAATAATTTTTAACTAGACTTTGCCTTCAAAACAACGTGAACAAATAATGTTAATCTTTCAACATTTTCAGTTTTGTGTGATTTAACAGTCAACAGGGTATTTTCATCCCCTGCTTTTAAAGCAGTGAGTTTGTTTCCCTTTGCGCACTTATTTTCTATAGCAGAGAGTTATATATACCACGTCTGGGCATATGTTAGTTTTCAATAAAACCCAGCATGAGCCTATTAACAAAAAATATCCGCTGAGTTCATTAAAAGTGCTTTTCCAATGTGAACATATTCTAACAAGGGTCCGTATGCTCATAAGAGCTAATATAGCTGAAAAATATGCTCACAAGACATAGGATGTCAGTTCCCATACGTACATACATACGTATATATACGCACATACATACACGCACACACACGCAAAACACACACACACATACTGGTCTTGGGACTTAAGTCTCAATAATAATAATATCAATAAATTATAATTAGTTTAAGAGTCATAGGAAATTACTCACCGCACCGAACAGTTTTCAAGTGTTTGCACTGTAAGGTCAGGTTTAGGAGAGGGAGCATGTGGTTCATGGCCGCCTTCATTCTCGAAATCGGAATTAATACCATATAAGTCCGTGGTTCTAATTCTCGCTCCACGTCTTCTTCTCCGTCTGTGTCTGAAAGTCGCTCTTCTTTTATTGGCTTCTGATTTGACTGCGGTGATGGTGTAACCGTTATCAAAGTTTAACAATCTTTTTTTAGACTAACTTCCCTACGGGTTTCAAGTGATTTGATAGCATTCGAAGCCGGTGTTAAAGTGTCATGTAGTGGCACAGTTGTTTTTCCTTTTGGTGTATCAGTTGGAACTCACGTGGTTTCTGTGGATGTTAGTGGAAATTCAAAACCTACTACATTGACAGTAGAAACACTGGTGAGTTTATCGCTAGGTGATGAAGGACCTGCTACAGCGAGGCAGTGGTGATCGTCTGTAGAGGCAGCAGTGAGTGCAGACTGCTGAGTAACAGCCGGTGTATCTCCGTAGTACATAAGTAGTCGTGTTGGCACAGCATTCTTATTAGTCCTTATTCAGTTTACATCTCATATTATTTGTAAAGCAGTCAGGTTAAAAATGCATTTCACACACTAAATGTGAATGTAAAACAGAGTCAGGAAGGCCTTTCAGTTTTTTTTTTGCTGTGTTTGCTATCCATTTATCACATACACTCTTATTTTTCAAAGGAAATTTGAAAAATATCAAACTTTAACTGTTAATGCGAGTAGACAGACAACCAATAAAAGAGCACGTCTATCTGGCATTTTTCAAGAAAAAAATACACATCATAATACAATCATAATTCACTACACACGTTCTTCACTCTAGCTAATCCATCTTTCTAAACCTCTAGTTACTTACATAAGCAAACAAACATAAGCTTACATAAGCAAGTCAAGGTTAACCATAACACAATAAACAACAACGAACCAATACGTAAATATATAACAGCTGATCCATGTCGGCAATGAAGTCTTAGCGGTTGTCAAAACATTCGCTAGTCCTCGCATGGAAATTGACATAAAAAAATGGCTTGGCTGCAATATCTATTTTGCGTAGCATGTGTAATCTTTGATACAGTCTACACCAAAAGAATGCAAATAATGTACAGCGTATTTCTCTTTGCAACTTAAATATAAGTTGGCCACCATACTGGAAAAATGACGTCCAGATTTTGCAATTCAGAATTCATATTTTTAATGGGCACTAACAAGTGGTTTATGCCCCCCTTTTACAGTTTCCTCTAAGCCTCGTAGTTTCTGAGATACCAATGGTGGCCCAGTTAAAATAACCACATTGCATGATAAAAATATAGGGTTACTTACCAAATCAATGAAAAGTATTGATATTGAGCATATGTACATAACATGTAACTTTTACTATAGTAGTATCTTACCTTAAAACTGTTCCATAAGGTAGATACAAATAATTTTGAGGTATAATTGCGTTTTCTTTTGTAATCGAGGAAGAAGAAATATTTTTCTAGATAATAACATTAAATATATGGAGGCCAATTTCAACAAAAATAAGTTCCTTCAGTTGCAAAACAAACTATACAAAGGAATATTTATATTTTTTTAAAATTTACTTATTACTTAATGTGATGATTTTTTAAGAAAGCCACGGAAGACAATGTTATACTTGACTTGCTATAACTTTCACTTCTCTAAACTACTCGAGGTAGGCGTGCATGTTTTCCTCGATAGTACTTTTAATGTTATAGAAAGTACACTTAGAAGTTTTGCAAAATCCCTGTGAAATCCATGTGTAAATTAAACACATTTGATTGGGTATTCATGTTTTATAACTAAACTAGTAGCCTGATATTTTAAACATTCTCAAAGGATGTAGATTTATGGTTTACTTCATTCATCTCAAGGGTCTTCAGATATTTCGATAGCTATTTTTGAAGGGATTAATGTTTAACTTTACGTTAAAGACTTCCAAATAACATAAGAAAGTTAGTTTATCACTATATATTAGTCACATGGATGAATGACATGGGTAAAGTGACCTATCAATCACCGCAAACCAACATTTGTAAGTCTCAGTTTTAAGCCAAATTTCAAGAACATAGAAGAATGTAGAAGAAAACTCTAAATAATAATAATAGAAAACACAGTTGGTAAAACAATATAATCATTAGTGTGCATAAGAGTGTGAAAAATAATATTATTAATGTTAAATATAACGAATTCTGGCTTTAAGAAAACTAGGCTATGAGTTTGTAAAAAAATCCTGTAACAAATGAATTCCCGATTAACAGAAATCACTACTCATTTGAAGACAAAATATATTTGTAAGTAATTTATTTTAATTTTGAAAGAATTTGTTCAGTTTAAAGAGGGACTTAAAATAACTCCCACCGCTATTTAAAAATGCGTCCCTTAATTTTACTGTCACTTTTCATGTAGCATACACATCATAATACAATCATAATTCACTACACACGTTCTTCACTCTAGCTAATCCATCTTTCTAAACCTCTAGTTACTTACATAAGTAAACAAACACCTTACATAAGTCAAGCCTTCCCCAGATCCTTTCCCCAGTTCTTGGCATCGCATCGTTTCTGTTTAACTAAAAAATAATAATTTCCCCTCTACTAAATGTTACCCGTTCTCTTTTATGGAAATAGCACATTCATATTTCCAGTATCATAATTAGTTATGTATTAGCTATTTATTATAAATGTAATCTCAATTATTAAGAAACTATATTGAGGCAATCTGTGATCCGTCAAATTATATTGTCAAAATATCCCGAGTATAACCAGAGGTGTAGACTTCTGTCGTCTGTGCGTGCTTATTTGTTTGGTTTATCTTTATATTAGACACTGATTTAAAAACATATCTTGTTCAATTTTAAGGTGTAGAACCATTTGACAACTAAAACTAATTGTTTGATTCCGAACCAGCTCAGCTAAATCCTTTGTTAATCGAGGGCTATTTGAGCGGAACCTCACAAAATATGAAATTCACATAAAAGTTATAGATACAGGTAGTTTTTGTAGGTTTTTATTTTAGAGGGGGTTTGTTAATCCAGTCATTATTTTAGACTGAGATCCTGTGTGTGCCACACCGTGGACAAATATTCGGCCGAATGGTATTTTAAAATATTTGTTTTATGTGTTGCGTGTGTGTTCGTTTGTTTATTTATTATGTGTTAAAAATTTAATTGAGACAAAGATATTGATTGACATTTTTCGCCTGAAAATGGTCTATTGATACCGAACTGCTGTATCAGTCGGATGATTTAAAACCACTTGACTGAATGTAGGTAAAATAAACCTTCTTTGTACATTTAATCACCAATGGAGGCTAATCGACAGTGAAATTTTACTTTAGTCTCATGTATACATTATCTACATACATTATCTTCCAGAATCGTACATTATCTTCCATATCGTATTAAATTATCAGATTCAGAAACACACTTTCTTGCCCTTTCTCCCTGCACATCACTGCAAGTTTTATACTTTCTCTACAAGTCGGGTGGATTCATTTCGCTTATCCCCCTTCACAAACTACGGGGATTAGCAAGGTACGACTTTGGCAAAAAAGGTTGTATCAATGAGGGTAAGTTTTTTTTAAGTGATATGGGGCCTCTCATTCCTTATAGGCCTCTCGTTGCCTATCTGCATAGGCCTGAGGACTGTGTGTGGAGATTATCAAGCACAGCTGAGAGTTTGAAACAGCGTGCCAAGTTTCTTGACACATGTCAGGAATAAAGGGTTGCCCATCGTTGCCTCGCTAGTTATTATCTTGACAAAAGAGTTGGTAACATTGTGGGTAATGACAGCAGTGTGATGGTAGCCAAGTTTCTTGACACATTTTAGGGCTGGAGGGTTGCCCAGTTCGTTATGAGCTTGGCAGTAGAGATGCTGTTTTGGTTTATGGCCGTCAGTAGGATTTGTATTTTTATATTATGTATTTTTTACGAAATTCTTAAGAACCAAAATTAAACTATCAATAACTAGATATCTATATCAGATTTAATCGTTTATTATTCTCATTGATTACTTCTGTGATGGTAAAAAAGTATTAAAATCAGGGAGTAGAACGGCTCATTGACCACTGTAGCTGCAAACTCCTTTGAAAACAAGTTTATGAGACGCGAAATAACCTTGATAATAAATTTTAAAAACATCCGAAAAGATTATCTTAGAGAAAACACAGCCCAATAGTTAAAAAAAATGTTAATTCCTTGATAATTTTTTAATTGTTTAATGTTACACCAAATATTTTGATTATTGTGGCAGATATGTAAAAATAATTGTTTATGGAAATTATACTAATGTGTATGTTATATAGAGAAATGGTAATTTATTTTAATAATAATATAAATATATGTAGAGTTCAGAACGACATTGATTACAGAATGGTGTACACACGCTGAAACCAAATTAAGGGTGTTGAGTAAATTCACGTTAAATTATTCAAATATGCAAAAAAACCTTCCAATAGAGGGTATTCTATTGGTACTCACTTCAATGATCATTACTTATAATTCCAATTTTATTTGGAGTTTTATCAAATTTTCGATATAAAACACAGAAGTTTATTTGTTTAGTTACTACTCCGTAGGTTTGTGATTTTATAATATTTACAACCTACACACGGATTATTTTCAATGTAATTAAATAAAAATCAACATGACATTAAAAGGGCCTATTAAGAAATTACAATTATTAAAAAAATAAATCTCGTGGATAGAACATGTAAGACTTAAAACATAACAAGTAGCCAGTGCACATAACACAAATAAGAGAAATTCAAGAATTTGCATATAAAGTGGTTATCCAATTTTGCCCCCAGAGGGATGAATTTAAGAGGCTACTGGAAATTATGTGACTATGATTACAAAAATATGTTATCAGCTTTAGGATTATTACGAAAACTATTTTAATTATACTAAAAGATACATACATACATGTTCTAGATCTATGAACATTTGTTACTCAAGTACAGATATAACTAAAATAATGTTACAAAGTTTATTCCTTCGGATTTCCCTACACATCAAGTTATTTTCATTATGTTTATTTTTACTACTGGGTTCGTGACATAAATAAGCAAATAAGCAGTACAAAGCTATTATAAAGCCAGTAACACAAATACAACTGGGAACGAAGACATCAACCTGAATATAAGCTTCATTATCATGACTCTCTTCGAATTAGTTCACCATTGATTGTGTTCTGTACAACACGGATTATTGGCTTTAAGCATGGTTATACTGAAACAGTAATTTCATCACGGCAAATGTAGTATTTTAGAAACTATTTATATTTTAATGTTGAATTTTTAAGTATAGTTTTCACGCACTGATTATTTACAGTACGGTGGCCAACAAACGTCCCCAGCCTGACTCGTATTGCCACCTGAGAAAAACTGAGCATAATACCTAGTCTGTACCCAGCCTTTCACTTTCTCAGCTTTTCGTTTTAGTAAGTTTTTCGTACAGTATAAGTGGGAAAGTTGAGGTGGTTTACTGAACATACGCAACAATATAACAATTTAACAATATCCCCAACATTAACCAATGCAATTTTAAGGGTACCATTCCTTCTTATTTGTTATGTGATTCGTAATTTGGGATTTCCCTTTTTTAGAAGTAGCATACAGTTGTGTTACAATTTCGGTAAATTTAAGAATTGTCATAACATTTTCTCTAAATACCGAAGACACACATATATACAGGGTATTACAAAAAAATTGCCCTGGCTGTATATTTTTGGATTCTAAACTTAAAAATAAGCGAAAAATCTAGAGTGACATTTTTCGAAATTCTGTTCCGTTTATCGTCAGCCGGTTGTTTGCGATTTGACTAAATTTAGTATATCTTTTGAACCGTTAAAAATACTGTTTTGAAACTTGGCATACTTCATGCCTATACTTAATGATGTTTTGGTATTGAAATTCAAGTTTCTATCTTTTACCGTTTCAAAATGGTGGTCATTTTTGTTTTTCAAAACATCTTAAAAACCTTAAAATTAGCAAAAAACCGTAAAAATTCAAAATGTTTTGTCTTTTTGTAAAAAAAAAAAAAATGGTATAAAGATTTTGATTATCGAATAATAAATATCAACTGAGTTGTTGTGATTTTAATAAGTTAAAACATGCGTTTTTGCCATTTCTGGGCTGAAAAATCAAGTTTTAACTTCACAACAACTCAGTTATTTACCATCCGATAATAAAAATCCTTATATAATTTATTTTGGGACAAAGAGACAAAACCTTTTGAATCCCTACGGTATTTTGCTAATTATAAAGGGTTTTAAGATATTTAGCTTTGAAAAACAAAAATGGCCGCCATTTTGAAACGGTAAAGGATAGAAACTTGAAATTCAATACTAAAACATCATTAAGTATAGGCATGAAGTATGCTAAATTTCAAAACAGTACCTTAAACGGTTTGAAAGATATACTAAATTTAGTAAAAAACACAAACACCGACGCTAAACGGAACGGAATTACAATACCCCCGTCGCAGCAAACCAGCATACTCAGCGAATTTCGAATGAATATATAACATAACACATTAAAACACTTCACAGGATTCATAAGAAATGTATTTCCAAACAGCGATATTTAAAATATGAATTATTCTCCATAAGAATAACATTGGGGATGAGTACGCAGGTTTGCTGCAACAAGGCACACAAAATAATGGGTTTTTATGCAAATATCAATAGAATTCATCTTAGTGAAGTCACATACCAAGTTTCATCTATATACATTCATAAATAAGCGATATATAACATTTTAAGTATTTTCCATAAGAATAACATGGGGATCAAGTACCTAGGTTTGCTGCTACAGGAACCATAGGCGAAAAATAGTTTTTTTGTGCAAACAACAATAAACCACAACCAGATCAAGCCATATACCAAATTTCGCCAGTTTATGTTCATAAATATGCGAGATATACAATTTTTCTTTTTCTCCATAAGAATAACATTAGACAACGTACTGTGTTTAGCACTTTCAATATCTCGGTAACCAATTGACGTAGAGCAATGATCAAAATACCAAATTGTTTGTTTTTTTAAGCTCGACCTAATGGTATAAATTAAAATTTGATTTAAATTTAAATTACCTGTGAAAATCCCAAAAAAACCAATTTTTGGGGTACAAAACCCCCCTTCGGATGGTGCGATTCATCTGGTTTTCGAACTCGTTCAAATAAATGGTACTTTACATATTTGTACCAAATTTCATTAGAATCGGACTTTTTTTTACGAGAGTTATCGTGCTTACGGACACACACACACACACACACACATATATATATATATATATATATATATATATATATATATATATATATATATATGATGGATATAGAATATACAATAATATAACCACGAACCACATATAAAATAATGTAACTAAAAGTACAGCTATTTCAAATTAAACACACTGTCAGACAAACACTGAAAATCAACTAATATTAATACCTCATAAGCTACATGGATTTAAAAGTTGTGGCTGATGTAACAGGAGAACATTAGTAGTTATGAAATATGTACTGACGATACACAGCCCAGTACCGCAGGTAGTGTGTAAACGGACAACTCATCCGCGTAATGCTACATCTACTCTGTGTTGGCAAGCTCCAAAACCATATCAGTGCCTTCACAGAAGCCATTCTCTGTTGTTTTAGAGGTGTAAATATGTCAAACCATACAATCAACAATAATCGGTCTACATAGATGAATATTTAAGGGAGGGACAACTTCAACTCGCGGGTCTAACTCATCATCTTAATTGTATTTTTGCGAACACAAAAAAGTGATAATTGACCTTTGTTTCGTTGAAAATTATAAATTTGAAATCATGACTAGTAACAATATAACGTACAATAAACTTCTTCTGTTTTCATCGTTAAAACGTGAATTTACCTAATTTGGCGGTTATGTTATAATGCATGCTATTATTAGATTTCATTTTAGCGAATTTCCCCTATAGGGAAGAAGCAATTACCGTAGTCGGCATGGTAAGACCTAGGCCCGGGACCATGATAACTTTTCGTTTTGAGTACCCCAGATGCCAAAAACACCATTAGTTCAAAACTGTGGTTTTATATATATATATATATAAATTATATAAATTATATAAATTATATATATATATATATATATATAATTTCGTCCAAATCGGATTATTTTTACGAGAGTTATCGTGCTCACGGACATATATATATATATATATATATATATATATATATATATATATATATATATATATATATATATATATATGTCCGTGAGCACGATAACTCTCGTAAAAATAATCCGATTTGGACGAAATTTGGTATAAATGTGTAAAGCAACATTTATGACTTTAAGTTCGAAAACCAGACAGATCGACTTATCCGAAGGGGTATTTTGGGGGGTTTTGTACCCCAAAAATGGGTTTTTTGAATTGTTTACATATAATTTTTGAAAAAGTCAAATTTTAGTTTTGACCATTCGATGGGTTTTTTTGAGTTTTTTACATGTAATTTTTGAATAATTCTATTTTTTTTTCATTGGAATTAATTTTAAAAGACGCACAATTTGGTGTTTTGATCATTGTTCTACGTCATATGGTTACAGAGATATTGAAAGTGCTAAACACAGTACGTCGTCCAATGTTATTCTTATGGAGAAAAAGAAAAATTGCATATCTTGCTTATTTGTCAACTTATCCTGATGAAACTTGGTATATTGCTTCATATCGCTGTGGTCTATTGATATTTGCACTAAAAAATATTTGTTGACCGATAGTTCCTGTACTAGCAAACCTGCGTACTCAGCCCCCATGTTATTCTTATGGAGAATAATTAATGTGTTATCTCCCTTAATTATGAACATAAATTAATAAAATTTGGTATGTGGCTTTAACTACTTGAGTTACATTGATAATTGTATATAACCCCATTTTTTGTGTTCTTGCTTCAGCAAACCTGCATACTCAGCCGCTGTGTTATTCTTATGGAGAATATAATTAAAATTTCATAAATCGGTTATTTATTAATGTACATTGATGAAACTTGGTATGTGGCTTTATGTGATATTAAGATACATACATATGCATTGGAAATTCACTGAGTATGCAGGTTTGCTGCTACGGGGGTATTTATACAGACAATACTGATTATCGCATATTTTGTTCGTTTTTAGCGAATTTCCCCTATAGGGAAGAAGCTATTACCGTAGGTCTCATGGTAAGACTTTAGCCCGAGACCACGATACATTTTTGTTTTGAGGTCCCCAGATGCCACACTATTCGTTAAAATTTAAATATTGTATATATATATGTGTATGTATGTGTCCGTGAATGCGATAACTTTAGTAAATACCCCCGTCGCAGCAAACCTGCGTACTCAGCGAATTTCCAATGCATAATATATGTCTTAATACCATATAAAGCCGCATACAAAGTTTCATAAAAATATATTCATATATAAGCGATATGTACAATTTTAATTATTCTCCATAAGAATAGCATTGGTGATGAGTACATAGGTTTGCTGTAACAAGGAACACAAACAATTGGTTTTTATGCAAATATAAATATAATTTAACTAGGTGAAGCCACATACCAAGTTTAATCAATATTCAATCATAAGTAAGCACTATATAACATTTTAATTATTCTCCATAAGAATAACATGGGAGATGAGTAAGCAGGTTTGCTGCAACAACAAACTAAAAAAATGGGTTTTCATGAAAATATCAATATAACTCAACAAGGTGAAGCCACATACCAAGTTTTATTAATTTAAGTTCATAATTAAGGGAGTCATTACATTTTACTTATTCTCCATAAGAATAACATGGGGGCTGAGTACGCATGTTCGCTGCTACGGGGATAATCAACAAAAAAAAGATTTTTTGTGCAAATATCAATATAACAGTACTACGTGACACCACGTGCCAAGTTTCATCAATATACATTCATTAATAATGGAGATATCAAATTTTATTTATTCTCCATAAGGATAACATTGGACAACGTACTGTGTTTAGCACTTTGAATATCTCTGCAACGGTTGGACGTAGAATCACAATTTAAACACCAAAATGATTGTTTTGTGGAGCTGAGTTGATTGGTAAAAGCAAATGTGAAGTTTACATTAAAATTAACTTAGGAAAAGCCAAAAACCTTTTTCCCATAAGATTAACATAGGAGATTTTATGAGCAGGTTTTTTTGGATTTTCTCCGCAACCACTTGACCTAGCTTAATAATTCAAGATACCATATTATTTGTTTTTTTAAGCTCTATAACATGGTCTAAACCAAACTTAAGTGTTTTAAAAATTTTAGGGTCAAAAATGCAAAAAACTTATTTTTGGAAAATTTAAAACCCCCATAAACCCCCCTTCCCATGGCCCGATTTTTCTGGTTTTCGAACTTAGTCATAAACGTCACTTTACACATTTGAGCCAAATTTCATCGAGATCGGACGTTTTTTACTCAAGTTATCGCATTCACTGACTCATTTATATATATATATATATATATATATATATGAACGAATAGTGATTTAGTCATCTGGGGACCTAAACAAAATTTGTCATGGTCTCAGGCTTAAATCTTACCATAAGACCTACGGTAATAGCTTCTTCCCTATAGGAGAAATTCGCTAAAAAACGACCGATTTCGATGAAATTTGGCTCAAATGTCTAAAGTGACATTCATGACTTTAAGTTCGAAAACCAGAAAAATCGGATCACGGGAAGGGGGGTTTATGGGGGTTTTAAATTTTCCAAAAGTCAGTTTTTTGCATTTTTACCCTAAAATAAAAAAAAACTTAATTTTGGTTTTGACCATGTTATAGAGCTTAAAAAAATAAATAATATAGGATTTTGAATTATTAACCTAGGTTAAGTGGTTGCGGAGAAAATCCAAATAACCTGCTCTTAAAATCTCCCATGTTAATCTTATGGGAAAAAGGTTTTTGGCTTTTCCTCAGTTCATTTCAATGTAAACTTTACATCTGCTTTTACCAATCAGTTCAGCTCCACAAAACAATCATTTTGGTGTTTAAATTGTGATTCTACACCCCACCGTTGCAGAGATATTCAAAGTACTAAACACAGTACGTTGTCGAATGTTATCCTTATGGAGAATAAATACAATTTTATATCTCGATTATTTATGAATTGATGAAACTTGGTATGTGGCTTCACATAGTTCTGGTAAATATACAGATATTTGTACAAAAAAATTATTTTTGTTGATTATCCCCGTAGCTGCAAACCTGCGTACTCAGCCCCCATGTTATTCTTATGGAGAATAATTCAAATGTTATACAGCGCTTATTTATGATTGAATATTGATGAAACTTGGTATGTGGCTTCGCCTTGTTAAATTCTATTTATATTTACAATTGTTTGAGTTCCTTGTTTCAGCAAACCTACGTACTCATCATCAATGTTATTCTTATGGAGAATAATTAAAATTGTATATATCGCTTATATGTGAATATATTTTTATGAAACTTGGTGTACGGCTTTATGTGGTATAAGACATATATTATGCATTGGAAATTCGCTGAGTACGCAGGTTTGCTGCAACGGGGGTATTTATGTTTACTAGCTAAGTTATGCTACCTGTAGCAATCCTGAATATTAATACACAAACTGGATTTTTATAAGAACGAGATCTAAGGGACCAATTTGCATGCTTCATATGTCAAAAAAGTGTCCAATGTGTACGTTTTAAGGATTTAAGAATTCTACGAATTTCCTTATAATTTACATCTATCCTCAGGGATCCGCCCCACAGGCCTTCAAAACTTCAATATAAATCTGATGGAAGAATAGAATTCATTTAAATTGTATATTTAACAGCTGGTGAAACATTCGCAAGCCACAGTACAGCAGCAAGAACATATTTTAGAAATATATTGTAAATAATGACTTCTAGAATGGGAACGAAGAATGCACATTACGGTAGTATAAATTCAGAAGTACGAAATAATTTTCTTGAGTTCGAGATGTATGTCATACAAGTTTAATTTAATTTATAAATATATTACAATTATTATTTCAGTCAAATAAATTGTCTTAGAATATCGGATGCAGCTAAAGGATAGCTATTTACTATTGCATAATGAATAATTAATTATATTACTGTGTTTTACTTTAAAATCGTATACCATATGATAAATATTTTACCATTTTCTTCCACTGGAAATGTTTATATCCAACCTCCAGTGCTTCAATTAATTTTAATCACTGCCATGAAATAACGTACTTGTCAGGATATTAAAACTAAAATGAGAGCAATATGTACATTCAGATGTGAAAATTGCCTACTTCTGTCTATCCAAATTTATTTTACTTGAAATGTAAAAAATACAAAACATACACTTTATGAACCATCTTTTAAAATTGAAAAATTATATTTGAAACTTACAATTCACAACTTGGAGCCTGAAACATACTCCTAATGATGATTGTTCTAAATTAATTTGCAGTTAATTAAGTGTATTATTTTATAAATTTGTATAGTACCCCATATATTAACCAAATAACTTGTAAAAGAGGGTTAGGGATGTAATTAGATAATTTAGAATTTTGGTTGAGTCTCAAATCTTGAAATATCCCAATTATATGAGCACAAAAGTACTGGGGCTCAATCGGTACTTTTGTTGTATTAATTTTATATGGATATATTTGTTTATGAACTTTTTCATGGCCTGAACTGAGACAAATTTTTATTAGATTATTAGGTAAATTATTACCATAAATGAAACTGAATAAAGAGTTACAATAAAATTACCCCCGTCGCAGCAAACCTGCATACTTAGCAAATTTACAATGCATATATATGGATCACAGTAAAGCCAATTACAAAGTTTCACAAAAATACATTCATAAACAGGTGATATATAACATTTTATTTATACTCCATAAGAATAAAATTAGGGTTAGGACGTAGGTTTGCTGCAACGAGGAAGATAAGTAATGTTTTTTTTTCAATTATCAATATAACTGAACCAGGTGAAGCTACATACCATGTTCTATTAATTTAGGTTCATAATTAAGGGAGATATACAACTTTACTTATTCTCCATATGAATAACATGGGGGCCGAGTATGCAGGTTTGCTGCTATGGGGGTTATCAACAAAAACTTGTTTTTTGTGCTAATATCAATATACCACAACTAGAAAGCCACATACCAAATTTCATCAATATACATTCATAAATAATCGAGACATCAAATTTTATTTTCTCCATAAGGATTAAAATTTGACAACGTACTGTGTTTAGCACTTTGAATATCTCTGCAACGGTTGGACGTAGAACAACAATTAAAACACCAAAATGTTTGTTTTGTTGAGCTAAACATATTGATAAAAAGAAATGTGAAGTTTTTAAAAAAAATATCTGAGAAAAATCTAAAAACCTTTTTCCAATAAGATTAACATGAAAACGTTTTTTTTGGATTTTCTCCGCAACCACTTAACCTAAGTTAATGGTTAAATACCCCCGTCGCAGCAAACCTGCGCACTCAGCGAATTTCCAATGCATAATATATGTCTTAATACCATATAAAGCCGCATACCAAGTTTCATAAAAAATATATTCATATTTAAGCGATTTTAATTATTCTCCATAAGAATAACATTGGTAATGAGTACGTAGGTTTGCTCAAAAATAAGAACACAAACAATTTGTTTTAATGCAAATATAAATATAATTTAACTAGGTGAAGCCACATACCAAGTTTAATCAATATTCAATCATAAGTAAGTACTATATAACATTTTAATTATTCTCCATAAGAATAAAATGGGAGATGAGTAAGCAGGTTTGCTGCAACAAGAAACTAATAAAAAATGGGTTTTTATGCAAATATCAATATAACTCAACAAGGTGAAGCCACATACCAAGTTTTATTAATTTAAGTTCATAATTAAGGGAGTCATTACATTTTACTTATTCTCCATAAGAATAACATGGGGGCTGAGTACGCAGGTTCGCTGCTACGGGGATAGTAAAAAAAATCAATTTTTTGTGCAAATATCAATATACCAGTACTACGTGACCCCACGTGCCAAGTTTCATCAATATACATTCATTAATAATGGAGATATCAAATTGTATTTATTCTCCATAAGGATAACATTGGACAACGTACTGTGTTTAGCATTTTGAATATCTCTGCAACGGTTGGACGTAGAATCATAATTTAAACACCAAAATGATTGTTTTGTGGAGCTGAGTTGATTGGTAAAAGTAAATGTGAAGTTTAAATTAAAATTAACTTAGGAAAAGCCAAAAACCTTTTTCCCTTAAGATTAACATAGGAGATTTTATGAGCAGGTTTTTTTGGATTTTCTCCGCAACCACTTAACCTAGCTTAATAATTCAAAATACCATATTATTTGTTTTTTAAGCTCTATAACATGGTCTAAACCAAAATTAAGTGTTTTAAAAATTATAGGGTAAAAAATGCAAAAAACTTATTTTTGGAAAATATATAACTCCCATAAACCCCCCTTCCCATGGTCCGATTTTTCTGGTTTTCAAACTTAAAGTCGTAAATGTCACTTTACACATTTGAGCCAAATTTCATCTAATTCGGACGTTTTTTACTCAAGTTATCGCATTCACGGCATATATATAAATTTGAACGAATAGTGTTTTAGTCATCTGGGGACCTAAAAAACAAAATTTGTCATAGTCTCGGGCTTAAATCTTAGCATGAGACCTACGGTAATAGCTTTTTCCCTATAGGGGAAATTCGCTAAAATAATAAATTATTTGATTTTTTTTAAGCTCTATAAAATGGCTATAACCAAAATTGAGTGTTTTTAACATTTTGTGGTAAAATTTGCAAAATACTGATTTTTGTAAAATTGTAAACACCCATAAAACCCCTTTCCCATAGTCCGATCAATCTGGTTTTCGAAATTTAAGTCATAAATGCTACTTTCCACATTTGTGCCAAATTTCCACAAAATCGGGCGTTTCTTTCAAAAGTTATCGTGGTAACGCACATATATTTATAATTATATATACATACATACATATATGTACATATATATATACAGGGTGTCACAAAAAGTGTGATGGGCTATACAGGACCTAATTCTACATGCAAAAATAAGTTAAAAATGAAGAATAACATTTTTTGGATTTGGGTTAGTTTAGCCGTAATCCGCCATTTTGTTTTTTTTTGGGAAAATATTTATTATTTCAAAAACCCAATGAGATATTTTTACGAAACTTGGCAAAAGTGTTAACACTAAAGTAAGTAACATTTGTAAAAAAATATATTTTTTTACCTTTCCAAATTTCAAAATGGCGGCCATTTGAATTTTTTATGCCAAATTTCATGAAAACCGGTACCTAAATCAAAGTTTTTCAAGACACAACATTTTTTGTATTTATTATAACAAATCCAACAAAAGTAGATATATTCCGCTACACTCGAGAAAGTAGTGAAAGTGCTCGCGGTTTTAGCGACTTGCAGCGGTGTCGGCGGGCTGCCGGCTGCTGTCCTTGACGGCGGTGCGGCGGCGGTGGCCCGCGGTGTGGCGGCACCTGTGGCTGCTCTGGTGTGGCTGCTCCGTTGTGGTGGGTAAATAATAAGAGAAAAATAAATATTATACTTTTTTTATTGAACAAGTAGTGTGATCAGAAGTGTACAAGTAAGTATATGATTAATTCTACTTTGAAGAACATCTTCGAGTAATGCTTCGGACTTCCAAATAGTCAGTCGAAATTGTTCCCGGTCAGCGATGAGGGTTGATTTTCTAACTTCCTCTGGCAGGTTAAGTGAAGCAGTGACAAGTGGATCGTGAAAAGATACTCTTTTCATATTCCTGTAAAACTGAGACATGATTATGCACGACAACACTCGGCCAAATCCGATGCAGTAATGTCAGGAGTATTTCCGTAGCGCAAGTCAAAATCGTCTTCAGGTACGTCTTCCCTGCAACACGTGGGTTTACATTTGTTATCCTTTTTGTCCTTTTGATCCCTCTTCAGCTGCATGTTGAATCGAACAAACTTGCAGTAAGGTGAATTGTAGGCATGGTCTGCGAGGGGATCGTCACTTTCCTCCCACTTGCACAAAATGACACCGCAGTAAACACATTTGGTGCCATCGTTTGTAGAATGCACGCGTACGAAACCGGCATCTGCAAGTTCTTTGACAGTGGGCGACGCTTGTTTCCAGTTGACAAAGGTATTCGCTCTTACAGCAGGTTCATTTATGTCTAGAAGATCGAGGTTGTCAGCACACCATTTAGCAAGACGTTGTGCGTTGTCGAAAGTGCACACGAATCCTGGCGAGTACAGCAGATGGTAGAGACACTGTTTGGGCAAGTCCTCCCTTGCGCAATCCACTTCATCCTGCCCAGCTCCGTCTTCATCTCCATCGCTTATGAGTTCTAACTCTGGAAAAAGTGCTCTTTCTAGTGGAGGGCAACCGAGTGCCTCCAGACTAAAGACTAATCGTCTGGCATTAAACAGTTTTTCCAAAACTCTAGCCTTCTCGAGATCCGGAGCATATAGCACTTGCATATCTGAACAAACCTGGTTCAGTCCGTTTAGCAAGTCCTCATAATCGCTGAATCCATACCAAAAGTCCAGACCGTGATAATGTTTGCTCAGCCATTCGTTACGGCGATCTGCGGTGCAAGTACCTGACCAAAAATGAGGTGTATCCTTTGGCGGTTTGAAAATCCAATGCTGAGCAGATCCCGTCACAACGTCCACCACGGTCAACTCTTTAATCACAACTTCGTTAGTCTTCTTGCTTACAAAAGCGCTAAAATCAATCACAGCTTTTTTGATCATGTCGGTGGAGCGGTGTGACGGAGCACTAGAGAGAGAATGACGACCGACAAGGCAACCGAGCCTTCTTAAATAGGCGACGGAGTGGGCGGAGCTTAGATGTTGAGCCTGACCAAACTATTTGATGGGTTGTAGGAGAACGCCCTGTCATGAATAATGAGACAGTAGGCAGAAGTATTGTCGGGAAAGTCTTCTGATGTCTCAAACTCTAAACGTATGTCTACAGGTGCTGACTTGATCGATTCATTTTGTTTAGAGCAATCGATAACGATTATCGGAGCGTGATGCTTAAACGTATCCTTTGTGAACAAGGGTCGTGGCGCAGTACCATAATAAGACTCTTGAAATCTAGAGTACATGTCGTAGAGTAATGCAAAATGGTTGTTGGTGAAATCCAACTTGAGATCATCGTAAGGATAGCTGACTGAATTGAGATGAAGTTTCATATTGGTCAACTTGCAGTGGTCAAAACGAGAAGCATTAGCCTTCAAGTTGTTCTTCTTGCCGGTTTGAAAAGCGACAATGACGTATCGTGGTTTTTCCAGTTGAGAGGCGGTTTTAACGGTCCACGACTGCTTGCTGGCCTTAGGAAGCGCGGGATACTCGTACAATTCCCAACTCCGGTACTCAACCGGGATACTAGTGCCGCGACTGAGCTGTTTAAGCAACGCGACCCTTTGTTCATCGCTCAGAGTAACGTACGGTATACGCCAACAGAGCTTTTGCAGCTTGACTGTAATATCCTCAACGTTCGTGTCTTGGACTCCCCCAACAGCCGGCCCGGGCGTTCAGTGAACAGCATTCTTATCATTGGCCGACCTAATTAGAACCAACTCGTGGCGTGCGTTGACAACCATCTTTGTGTAGTCTTCGGCAAACCCGAGAAGACTTCCTAAGCGTACACAAAAACTGAAATTTCCATTGTTGTCGACCGCGTCGAGCGACGAGTTTATTTTGTCAGGAGAACTTACCCACCCAGAGTTGTTCATATACTTGAGCGTGTCATCGTCAAAAGACGCGTATCCCTTGATTGTAGTAGCGATCCCGGGATTCCTGACACGATCCACTTCGATACCATTGATTTCATAGCGTATCTCGTCAAATAATTGAGCAAAAGCGTTGTTGACAAATTTGGTTCTGGTTGGTGCAGCCGAGCCGTCTTGCTTTAAAAGTTTACCCTCGACGTACAGGTAGCTCATAGAGGGAATAACACAAATATCTTGCTGTTGTATTGGAATTCGAATTTCATCACTGTTGTTGAGTGTCATACTGGCATAAGGTAGATGCGAGTGCCACGCAACGTGACTTATGCTAGAATCAAAGGGAGTACTCAACAGGATATCTTGAACGTTCATTATTGCAGCACGGTAAAGCCGAGAGAGCGTAAAAACCTCTTGTTTCTTGTTGTTAATCGCCTGGCAGACTGACGACTACTACTGACACGCGACTTTGTGTCTGTCAATAAATAGGCAGGTCCTGAGCACACCGCTGCTGCCCTTCGTGCGCCGTACACAAAACCCATTCTAAGGTCGACGCCTCAAATGTAACCGCACAGTTATTCGTTCGCCGCGAAAATTCACCAAACGTCCGTCTTGATCCACGATCTTTAGCGTGATATTGTCTATAGTGTTCTTGGTAATTGGAAGATAAACCACAGGTGAAGGCTCTTCGATCAACTTAAACCCTGGACCGACACCTGGATAAAACTGGTAAACAGTGTGCGCAGGTTGCCCGTTTATATACGAGCCTGTAACGATGTTGCAGTTCAGTAGAATTGAATTCACCTTGAATATGTCAGTAACACCCGCGGTACCTAGTTCCTGGCCCGCTTCCAGCTTGACGGGTTTAAATCCCAACAGGCGACCGACAGAATCATCGGGTGTTAGGTCTACTGGAAAGTTGCATTTGATATCGGTGTGCAAAGTGTTGATGTTTGGAGTCAACTCGATATGAAGCTTCTTGTCCGCCTTCCACAGCATCTTCTGTAAATAGTCTGCAATATCCACAACCTCATACGAACCTGTCGGTATGACTATTTTCAGACCGTTGTTAAAGTGAAACACGTTATTGCCAACCTCTACATTTGGAATAGAGTTGAAAGATTCAAAGTTTAGCAAGCCTATTTCCCAAGTCGAGTCACTGGCCAGTTCCAGAGCTGGGAAAAAGTCAGCTGACAGAGTAGACTCTGTGCCCGTAAAGGTAAACGTGAAAGACATGACTGACAAAGAAATGAAACGCAATACACCTTTTATTCCATCATGGATAAAAACGCTAAACAAAGTTGTCCACAAGTTTCACTTTTGGAATTAACAAACTGATAAGCGGTCTTGTTGTGGGAAATAAAATTCCCCTTGAGATAGCGTTGAATTTCACACGGAGGTCTTAAATCACCGTAGCTGTCGAAGTAGTCCACTAGATTACCACTTTTTCTAAAACAAACCCAATGAGTACCTTGCCCACTGGAATTGTCCAAATTAACAATGACCGACTCTCGTCGCCACGGTCGTTGAGGTAAATTATCACGCATAAAAACACCCCTAAAGTGTGGTATCCGAAGCTTACGTGCAAAATTTTCAAGATCCACATCGTACAATGCCCTTTTGGGCAGAAGGCCTAGCAGTTTTTTGCATATTGCGTATACGGCATCATGTACAGACCCAACCCCTTCTCGTGCGGTCTCAGAAACAAACCTTTAGCTTTGCGCAACGCAATAGCCTCCATAGTCTCGTTGTGCCTTTGCAACTCTGCCAATTTCTTTCTGGCATCCCTAGTCTCGTTTATTGCTTTTGCCACTCCAGCAGCACCGCCAGCGAGACTGCCCAACGCGCTTAGCCCCGCGAAAATCGGCAGTAGTGGTAACAGTCCTCCAGACTTTGGCAAAGGTAGGATCCGTTCATGTCCACCACGGCGACCAGACCTCACCAACTTGCCTTTTTTAAATTTTCGAACCGCCTTCAGCACCGCCATGGTTGCACTCCGCATGCGACGTCCGTTTGTTTCCAAACTTTTCGAAGACCTAATTCCCTGTCCCCTGATTGCCGCTCTAGCGTGCTTGATCACATCACGAAATGTCACATGTTGAAACCGTTTCCCACCGACCTTTCCTCCACTTCGCCTCGCACGCCTGCGAACGGTGCGCCTCTTTCCACCATCCGGCAATAGTCCTGTTAACATTGTCCGCAATGTATATCAACGAAAGCCTGACTCGGGACTGAGCTCATATAAATGTGTAACGCTATATATGTAGTCAGTCGTCGAGTGACGTGGCTGAAATGAAGTTTAAGAAACAGCGCGAAACGTTTGACATTAATACCGATTTGGGGAGACTGATAGAGCACAGTTCGCAACACAGTTCCAAACACGGTCCTCTGTTGCCGAGCTCAATCAGGTGCATCATTTGTGGACCTTCAAACTGCGGTAAAACATGTCTCATGTTCAGCCTACTTACAGAACCTCGAGGATTGCGATTCGCAAATTTATACATATTTAGTAAATCGCTACACCAGCCCAAATATTTAATACTATCGCAAATAATGAGTAAAGCCCCTGAAATAGGTTACTATACGTTTGAAAACAACGAGGATGTACAAAGTCCTTCCGAAGCGAAACCGAATTCGGTAATTGTGTTTGACGACGTCGCTTGCGACCGACAAGACCATATGCGTGCGTACTTATCCATGGGCAGACACAAATCGATAGATTGTTTCTACCTCGCGCAATCCTACACACGCATACCGAAACACCTGCTGCGCGACAATGCAAACCTTATAATATTATTCAAGCAAGACGAGTTGAACTTGAAACATGTCTATGACGATCACGTTAGCGATAGCGATATGACTTTTAACCAATTTAAAGATCTCTGCATCCAGTGTTGGAACAAAGACCGTCATTCCTTCGTGGTGATGAGCAAAGACGATGAGTTGAACAAAGGACGCTACAGATGCGGTCTAGACACCTTCGTGACTGATATAAATAAAGAATCTTCGGGATAAACTAGTCAATCAGACGAGCATGACGAAACGCAAAGGAGGAGGAAGAGGCGGCAGAAGGGGAAGGGGCATTATAAGTTCTGCTATCAACAAAGCGATTGATTCGTTACCCATCGAACTCCACATAGCAGGTTACAACTTTTGTGGACCAGGGACTAAGTTAAAGAAGAGGTTAGCACGAGGCGATAAGGGTGTCAATCGTCTAGACGAAGCGTGCAAGATCCACGACATAGCCTACTCGAAATTTAAAGACTCTAAAAGAAGACAGCTGGCCGATAAAGAGCTGGCAGAAAGAGCTTGGCAAATATTCAAAGCATCAGACACGTCGGCGGGGGAGAAAGCAACAGCGTGGAGCGTCACTACGGCAATGAAGGCCAAATCCAAGGTTGGAGGTGGTAAGGTAAAACGTCGTCGTAATCCCCTTATAAATAAGATATCAGCACGAAATCCGCCCTAGTATTACCTAGACGCTGTAACACTATGGACAGACTACGCAAACCGAAGAAGATAAGAAAACGTCGAATAAAGAGATCCTATGGTAGAGAAGAGGCTGTGAAACGGGAAATTATTAAGCTTACGAAAAGCGTTCGCGAAAAGTACCGGACTTTACAACGGAATGTAGAAGACGTTGAAAAGTATCTAGAGGCTTCGGCCAAACCGTTGGTCAGCCCATTGCAAAAGACAGTAGTTGAAAGTATTAAACAATCGATGCCACTCCCGCCAATCAAGGAGGAAATTAAAAAGGAAATGAAGTCGATAGGAACGGATAAACGTAGCGAGGGTGAAGGTAGTGACGACGACGAGCTTAACAAAACAGTAGACACTTCGACTCAAACGGAGACCAGTTTGGTGGACAGATATTTTAAAAGACTCCAATCTCCCGCCTACCGTGACAAACTCGATTCTACGTACGGCGTCCGAGCCGATGGAAAAGGTGGCACGTTGATAGGCGACAGCGGAATTTCCTTTTCCAGAACAAAAGTTATAGTAAAAGACAAAAGATTTGAAATGACTCCCGGACTGATGGAACTACTCTTTATGCAAGTGCCAAAAAAGGATGAAATTACTCCTCCTGATTTAAACGCGTACAAACAGAAACTAGTCTTGACCAACGCGCACAGACAAATGTACTCAGCGGAACGCGGGATAAACGCCAACAAAGGCAAAAAGTACACTGTTGTTATACAAAGTCTTTTTCCGCCTAAACACAAAGCACCGTCAACGCCATCGGGCAGTGGATTAAGTAACACTGATGCAAACGCTTTGGTAAATCGCCTTAGACTGTTGTACATGTCCAAGAACGCTGGCCACAGCGGACATTCTAGAGAGTTTAACGAAATAGTGAACCTTTTACGTTTGTATAAAATCATATTGTAGTCGGCATTGTTCATTGTCGAGGTGAGTTTGATACTGACAAGATGGCAGATGATGTTAAAGAGAAAATAGTTGAAGAGCTTCACAGGCAGGCGAGAAAACGTTATCCACGACGTCATGTCTATGTGAAAAGCTTAAATGACCTTTGGCAGATTGATCTCGTTGACATGAAAAAGTACGCGAGGCAAAACGCGGGATTCAAATACATACTCACTGGGATCGATGTGTTATCAAAATCTGGTTTCGCCGCACCGCTACGTGACAAAACCGCTAAGTCAGTTGCAAAGGGTATGGAAGATATATTTGCAAATGCAGCAGAACTGCCAAGAAATATCCAGTCCGACGATGGAAGAGAATTTTTTAACAAAACATTTACCGCTCTGATGGAACGTCACGGCATAAACCATTACAGCACTTTCAGTTCGCTTAAGGCCTCGGTAGTGGAACGTTTCAATCGCACTCTGAAAAATTGGATGTTTAAAGCCTTTGGTGTTCAAGGTTCGTATCGTTGGGCCACAAACGGGCTTCTATCTAAACTGTTATCGACATATAACAATCGCGTACATCGATCTATTGGTATGAAACCGATCGACGTGAACCGCTCTCACGAAATGGATCTAGCCGACAAGTTGAACAAGGCTCCCATTCCCCTTTTGACGAGGAAAAACATGCGACCGCGGTTTAAAGTCAATGACATTGTGAGAATATCCAAGTACAAAACGTCTATTTTCTCCAAAGGTTACCTTCCGAGCTGGACCACGGAACTGTTCAAAGTGCACGAGGTTCGCAGAACCCGCCCGCCGGTATACACGCTACGCGATATGGAAGGGGGCGTAATTCGTGGAGCGTTCTACGAGCCGGAGATGCAAAAAACTGCTTTCCCAGACACGTATTTGGTGGAAAAGGTGTTGAAAAGAAAAGGGAAGAAGGTTTACGTGAAATGGTTGGGCATGGACAGTAAACACAATTCATGGATATAACCGCAGTACTATACAGTGGATGTACCAGTCTGTGACAGCGATAGGATATGAAACGTCATCCCAGGGACAAGTTTGGACGTGTACTCTGCGGTCCACAGCGAATAACGTACCGCCATCACCAACCGCTGGGTCTAGACACGGGCGGAGCTCACTTTAACGTGCGTTACAAAAGGCTCCGATATGTTGCTGAACCTGAAGAGCCACACGATTGTGCAAACAAAGGTTATGTGGAAACTAATTTCGTGTCAACCAAGTCTTTCCAAGACTTAGACGAGCGTCTAAAGCTTTTGAACTCAAAGTTGGATCAATTAAACAGTGTTTGTCTAAAACTAGATGCTACAAACCAGTTCTGGGATGCTAAAGGTTTCAAACTGTCCAAAGTGGGAGCTGGTACATTGACGGACGACGCAAGTGTACTTTCTCAGATATGTCGATACGACGAATCAGGCGGCAATTTTAAATGCGGAACACGAACCTTTAATCTGGTAGAAACCAGTGCAGACGAACCTGTGTTGACAGGAGGAACAAATAAATCTAAACATCTTATAATAAAGTCTTACGGCTCAGACAGGGAATACATCCCTACCTCTTCACTGAGGTGGGCTGAAAATCTTGGAAAAGTGTTTGATTACAGAGGTAGAGAACTGGTTTGGGACCCAACGGGTAGAATATATGCCATCTCAAATTATCCGCCGCAGAGGGAGAGAGAAACTTGTTGAAGGTCGCTGGTCGCTCCCCACCACCGTGCGCGCGTCAAGGTTGTCTGCTTCTACCACCGTCCACCCCCCACTACCTCCCGGTGTTCATCCGCCAGTGCTACAATGGACGTGGTTACAGCCGTACCGCCTGCCGCACCTCGCAAGGAGATCAACAAGATGAAGAGAAAGCGATCAAAGTCTGTTGCATCTTCTGGAAAAAGATGTCGCACCGATTCACCAGCACCTCCGGCGTCCTGCAGCACTGCCGTCACGGATTTAGAAGCGATTCTTGCCGATCTAGAAAGTCCAGCTTATGATCAACCACAACCAGATCAACAAGAAACCCAAGTCCATTACTACTATGTCGATCGTCAGCAGCAGCAACAACTACCGACATTTGAACCTTATGAACCGCCGCATGTCGCCCATCAACCGCAGATAGCTTTCCAGCCGAGTTTCACCAGCGCCACGTCTAGACCTCAACAGCAGCGGCAGCAGCAGGTTAGTCAACGGAAAATGGAGCCAAAGCTGTTAATCCGACAAATGTACAAACTGTGCAACCAAGCCGACGTCGTAATAGGACTAGAATCTTCATGTGACTTTAAAGCCTCTATTTATCTGGTTAGTAGTATTACAAGTATAAACTTTACCATTCAAGACCTGTTGAGTGTACGTAGTGTATCCGTTCTCAGTATATTGGACAAATACTTTATGGACAATAGTCAAACGTTTTGAGCATTTTATTTGGACACAGTTATTGTCAAACCAAACAATGTCGGTGCAGTTTTATTTTCGAACTATGAAGTGACGACTTCGCCTTACAGACAAGTATTGGACAGTGATGTTTTAGTCAAACAACACCTTCGTTAGTGCTGCAGTCATCCGGTTGGAATGCTTTGAAACGTCTATTTGATTGTATGGAAAACTATTTCCGGATTTGTGTCGAGTGTTCTCCCATTTTGCAAAACCTCATCACACGCTATTGTCACTACTTCACTAAACATTACAAGACGTCGACAATGTTGGCAGCAGCTACAAACAGCGGATCCTTCAAAGTACCAGCGGACATTGAACGACACATCGTCAAGGACTTGCCACTTTTCCTGGCGGATTTCAACGAGAGACGTCTACCATACTCACAAGATGGCTGGCTTCAGCCAACACCGATGCAAGAAGCGCTCCTACCCTGGATTGATGCCGAAGTGAGACGTTTTTGTTCTTTGAAAATCTGTGAAGCGGTGCTTCAGGACTTAAAGTATGATTGTGTCAGATGATAATGTTTTTAATTACACTATGATTTTTGGTAGATTATGTCTATTTATTTCGTACCCAGGTAAGGGATATACAATAAAAGATCAGAAATTTTTTCCAAAGCATATATTACACAAGATATAATGTGAACATATTGAGAAATACAAGGATTAACGAAATTGGGTGGACATTACATGTTCTCATTAACGACAATTGTGAGCAATTGTCAAATAATATCAAAAACTAATAGTACAAATACGTTGAGTCAGAATACAAAGACAGTGTTAAAGTAAATATTGACACAACGTCTACAAAAATGTAAACTAAGATACAATGTGAACATATTGAGAAATACAAGGATTAACGGAATTGGGTGGACAATACATGTTCTCATTAACGACAATTGTGAGCAATTGTCAAATAATATCAAAAACTAATAGTACAAATACGTTGAGTCAGAATACAAAGACAGTGTTAAAGTAAATATTGACACAACGTCTACAAAAATGTAAACTAATCGTGTTTGACAGTTTGATCATTTAGTTCAGTTACGGCTATGGCTCTACCAGTGTGACATCTGTAAGGAAGCATTAGTGAATATAAGGATCAAATACCTCTGTGGTATTAAATGTTTTTACAAAAGAGTCATTACTTTCACTATCATAATCGTGGAAATGAGTGAATTGTGTACATTTATCGAAACTGTAAAGTTGAAACAGCGGTGCAAGTACGCACCAGTCGCACCAACTCTTTTTTGATTTTAACACATTATAGACAAACCATCTCGGGGTCACATCGCAATGCCTTACTATGTTAAAAAATCGCCAATTCATACTCTGCCAGTATTCGTGATGGTCAAAATCGTCAATAGCATTGCTGGGGCTGCATCTCTTTTGGAAACAAGCGTAACACAGGTAGATGGGTTTTTGATTACCAATATGAAGTTCGTAAAAATCAGTGGTCAGATGACCGGTTTCACTGTCAGATGGCCAAAACTAAGGATATAAATGCCTTGGATGACGCATCAGCATAATAAACTCGTACTTGTCAAGAGAATTGAAATCAAGATATCGATATTCATAAAGGTGAGGGTTTTCAGGTGGTAGTGTATTTTTCATCCATTTTCTTTTGATTTCTCTTCTAATGTCTCGCTGAAGTGGTATGGCTAAAGTATTCAGTAAATATATCTGTTCGATTGAGTCTACGTTATCGCTAGGATCTAAGGACCTTGCTGTTGCTGCTAGTGAGAGGCTGTACAGCGTCATTCCGTGTGTTCATCACTGCTGTCCTCCTCAGCAATAGTCTCAAGTTTGTAGTGACCGTATGGTAATGTTTTGACGCCACAACTCAATATCTTCCTTTTGTCGTCTTCTGCGGACAAGGACTTTTTCTCAACTGTTTTTGATGTGAGGTTAAATGATTTACAACGTATGAGATTGTACTCCGCCTTTTCTAGTTCTCCTTTGTCAAATAGTGCTTCTTTGTACTTATCAAACGATAAATGCTTTGCTACATAAGAACTTTTAATCCCCTTAGCTTTGGCAATAGGCTTCTTTTCGTCTGATCTGAATCTGTAGGTGTACATTTTTGGTCTGAGGCCTATGTACTCAAGCAGGGCTCTTCCTTTGGTTTCGTCTTTAAACATGCCAATCCTACCCTTGTTTTTCTCACATTTCAGTGGATGACCTATCGGATAGACAGACCCATCCAACCATTTGGAAAACGATGGTTGTTTCATGATTCCGGTAATGTTAAGTTCTGTTTTCAAAGCCCAAAGCCCCCCATCTGTGTCCAGGTAGGCTAGTTCAAGTTCACATTCAGGCGGCTTAAAGTGCTCTTTAAGGATTGAATAATGGAAGTTGTACATGTGGACCTTGGACAGGTCCAACACTACCATGCCTACATATACTGGTTTGTTCATTAAAACGGAGTTTCTACGCATCTGCACGGCTACTACATTCTCCGAAATAATTTTGTGTTCTTTGAACTTTGTTTGTCGCACTAGCTTTTGAAAAGCCTTATCTGAAGTGACAATACGCACGTCCACCCTGTTCCTTACAGATTCTATTGTCTTACCAAACACCGCGTTATTCATGAGCTTAAAAAAGCTACAAGAGAACTCGTCTGTCGATTGCGCTCTAAGGTCGGCGTTACAATTTATAAACTTGCTCATCCACAATGATTGTGAAAACTGAAGGGCTCTGTGAACCTTGGTCACTTTGATTCCCAGGCGAATTGCCTGCTGAAAGACCATGTAATGAGCAATGTATTTCTTTTTATTTACAAGAGTAGCAAGGAGCTTTTTGTTTTTGGCTCCAGGCGGAACTTGGTTTTCAGCCAATGGGGGCAGGTCTTGTAACTTGTCATGAACACTTTCTGGATATTCGGCGTCACATTCTAGAATAAGGCCTTGTGGCGCGTCAGCTGGTAGGTTTGTCCAGTCTAGACCATCGGTGTCTGCCCATTTGAAGTCACCTGTTGGCAACGGACACTGGGCCATTACGGAACCGTAGAGGTTTAGACAGTCCATGTATAGTAGATAGCTCGTTGGTTCGTTTGCATTGTAGTCAGAAGGTAGCTCCAGCATTGGGTTGTTTGCCCTGAAATATTTTAGGCAACATTGAACAAGTCCACCACGCGTTGCCGACTCGACCATCAACAGTTGATCAGGATCGGTAATAAGCTCGAGTTTTATTTTCGTCATAAGGAGCATAGCTTGAAATGCCATGCCTGGGGCCGTGTATTGATGTGCGCAATCGATTTTATATACCTCGATGCATTTTTTTCGAAATGAAGTAAGGATGTCTGCTAGTAGGCACGTGTCCAAACGCAAGTAAAAGTCGTGGTAGTCGGCAAAGGTTTTCATGTCAAGAACACGCCAAACATTAGTCGCGTGTTCATAATCACTGTCAGATATGTGCTCATCGTTGAGCCTATTGTGGAAGGCGTCTTTAGGCGGTAGCTGTTCTTCTTTAAACACGTCTGGCGATGTGACGTAGTCATATGGATACACGCCTTTTCGCTTTATAATGTCCACATGCTGAGAGGGTACCAATTTGGAACTTTCAATGAGCTCTGAGGCTGAAAGGTTTTCCGTTAGTTTCGCTAGGCTTTCTGTCATAAGGCGGTACGAGTCTAGGAATCGAATCCACATTTTGCCTATACGTACTGATATGGAGATAAACTTTTCGGTGTTTGACGGCATAGCGGTTACCTCGCATCCCTTAAGTGCTGCTAGGTTCTTTACTATAAATGCCTGATCATAGTTGCTAAGGTTGTGCAGGTAAACCGGAATAAAATTTGGCGTTTGACAGCGTAGATTACATCTGCTGCAAAGGCTATGTCGGTATTAGCCAGTAATGTGACAATGATCTAGAGGTTTTGTGCAGCTAGCTTCGTTAAAGGATTGCCCACATAAATCACAAGCAGTGGCTTGATCGTGCCGTTGTATCTGCTCGTCTGTCAGAGTGGTCAGCGGTACTTGACGTAGGTACAAAGATTCGACACGCTGGGCCAAGTCTTTCATGTGAAGTAGGAACTCGTTTCCTGCGTTTTGGGATCTGCACAGAAAGGGCGTAAGCGAAATACCTACTTCATCGAGTATCTCTTTCGGAAGTGTACTCTTGATGAGCGTGCAAAAGCTGTTGGGTGAGTGTATTTGGTAGGAATTGTTTGTGCTAACAGTTGGTTGTAATGTGGCTTCAAAGTCCGCTACTACAATAATTGGTACGGCTATTAGTGATTCATACAATTCAAACTTCACAAAATTCCTTCCTTCTTTTGGAAGTCGCACATGGGTGGGCGTATACCTCGTGCAAAGACGCGTGTGATCTTCTAGCCAAGTCTTAGCATCCGGTGTGCAGTACCGCGTTTGTTTGTATGTTGAACACCTTTTACAAATCGTAATTTTATTACGTCCTTTAGTGATTTGTGGGCGTACTAATTTGGCAAAGTCCGTTATCAGCACGTAGTGAGATTCTCCAGAATCTTTGTACAACAAAAGATCGGTATGATCCTCTAGCTCACGATCTACGACCTTTAGAGGTATTATGTCTCCTTCAGGACCACTTTCAAAGACATTTACAGAGCAGTTTTGGTTTTGTTTTTCAAACTTTCTTATACCGCTAATTGTTACAGGGAATGTAATACCAGCGAGGTTGTAGCGATCGGGATTGACGCCAACAAAGGACTCTTCTGTTAATGCTATATTGGCGTTATAGTTGGGTAAATGTTTTACTAAGATGCAATAGAGGAAACATTTATTATCTGAATTGGCTATATTAATTGTAGCTTTGCGATTTTCCAATTTCTTTGGCAATGGAGTATGCGCGCTTCCGGATGGTTGCCTATATGTAAAACGACTTACCCTAAGAGTCAGTGATGTTGGTGCGACCAGACGCCAGCCAGAGCCCTTCATCTGCGACTCGGATTCTTCTTGAAGCAGCTTCGCCTTGTCCGCCCGCAGTATTTCTAGAAGATCGTCGACTTCTGGTGAGGACAGCATTTTAGAACGGGTCTTGAAGTTGAAGGTCTCGCTGAGCCCCTCAGGATGGATGTATTCTGCCTCGAGGACTGTGTTGTACTTAAATGATGTAGAGTTATTCAGTTCGTCTAGGAGAATCTCAGATGCGGCAACGAGCAATGCTTCTTCGAGGAATGGTTCGAGGTCCACAAACGTGCCTGGATTAGGGATCAAGTAATCCCGAGCACTTGAAAGAGCTTTCTTCAATTCGTATTTAAGAGATGAACCACCGTCTTGCCTATCGAGTCTTCTTCTTTTCGATTTCTGTACCGATGTGCGTTTGGGAGGTGATCGGATAGAAGATGGTGCAGGCGGATCGGCCTGCTTTTTTGGAGGTGATCGGACAGAAGATGTTGAAGGTGCAGGCGGATCGGTCTGCTTTTTCGGATGGCGAGAGGAATGTTTGCTCAGATCAACTGGTTGCTTGTCGTCAGGAACATTCTGCGAAGGGGCACGCAGGTCCATCGGTCCGTGTGCTTCGTCTGATGCGGGATCGAAGAATGTTCTCACAGCCGAACATATCTGCCGGTGTCTGCTTCTGGCTTCTGTAGATAGGAAAAATGCTTCCTTGCAGATGTCACACTGGTAGTGGTAAGCACTCATGACCCGTGCGCAGGACCGGGGCGAGTGTGCCGACCGTCGGGCACGGAGCGGTATTTAAAGGGTCTTGGGTGTGTCGGGCGTGTCACAGTGGACGGCTGGGTGACCTCCACCCGAAAGGGTAAAATGTAACCAGGTTAATGAGTTTCACTCCAAACTTGGTTTGGTTGCTCAAGGTGTTTGGGGTGGAGCGGTCTTGAAAAGTGAGTTGCTATATATACACCAGCTTGTTCCAAGAGCACCATTTGCAGTCTTGACGCCAGTCGGTGAGTAATATGACCTTTAATATTTTACATGCTACTTGTTAATCTTGTTACAACTACTTTCCACACGTTAGGGTTGGTATCGATTCCACGTTTACTTACTACTAATATTGACGAGGTTGACCGTTTTGCGGGGGTTTAGAATTTTTCACTTTATTCGATATATCGGCTTATATTCCTAAGTTCTATGCGTCGATAGCAATGTTTTTGAACCGCTGCACAGACGTATTGCACGTGCTCACGGGGACGTGTTAATTTTATATTTAACTGTTCAAGTTAATGGTTAGCTTTCACTTTTTCTCATGGTGAAAGCTTTGAAAATTCCACTTTACTGACTCTTGTCCTCTTACCACTATTGACGAGATACGAACTTAAAATACATGTTTGTGTTAATTTTGTTTACTGCATTTTTTTCGTATATGTTCACGAAGACTAGCGTGTTTTTGTAATGTTAATATTTACTCACGGAATAGCCTAATAACCACTATTGGCGAAAACTTTTCATAAAATACAGGTTTGTGTTAATTTGCTAATTTATAGTTTACTGCATATTTTCGTAAATGTTCACGAAGACTTGCGTCTTTTCGTAATATTTACTATTGGCGAAACTTTTCAAGTCTCGTTTTTCTCAGTGCTATGACTTGCGTTCCGTGGTAGTGACGACATATTATTTGTCCCCCGCCCTTGCAGTTGGATACAATGTTAGATCCAAATCACGTTGTGGAATTTCGTGAAGTCATGACAAGTGTAACTATTAAATTATACTTATTTGGTCAGTTAGTGGTTACTCAAATATTTGCACTCGCTCTAGTCTTGGTGTTAGGATACATTGTTGCCTCCGTTCTCGGGACAATTTATAAAATGTAATTCTTAATCGAGTCGAGTGCTTTAATGAATCAGCAAAACTTTGTATATATTCATAACTTACTGAGTTTTATTGCTTTAAGTTACAAATGTTGTATTTTATCCATACAACAGCATTTTGTTTTTAGCATGATAAGTATTGACATTGTTTTTCACTACAGGGTGCACGTATAACTAAGCAATTGTGGGCAAAGCCTTCTAAATATTTGCACTTGCCCTCGGTTGTTCATAACTTACTGCACTGAGTTTGGTAGAAAAACATTCAGTTACAAATGCTGTGTTTTATTCATAAGAGCGTCCCAAAAGACAAAAGCATTATAATCTAAGTATTGTCATATTATTATTTTAGTTCACTACAGGGTGCACGTATAACTAAGCAATTGTGGGCAAAGCCTTCTAAATATTTGCACTTGCACTAGATGCATCTGCGCTCGGCTTAGACCTTTGGGATATTGAAAATAGACATATAGGTTTATTTTTTTTTATTCTTCCTCATCCACCTCTCCCTCCTCTCCCTCCTCCTCCCCTTCCCCTTCATCTTCCTCTCCCTCCGTCTCCTCTTCTTCCTGCAATGGTGGGGAATATTCTGGCGAGCGTGGTGAAAATGGTGGCGAGCTAGGAGGCGACTGGAGCGAGGCCCTCACTCGCTCCTGGATAAACTCTTCAATTTCTCGTATATACGAGAGGTCTTCTGACCGGTCGTAGACCTCCCGCATATATATATCTACGGGCTCGGCGAACCGTCTTGCAAAGCCAGCTGAAACAATAACAAATATATTAGTCACACAACAACACTCACTTAGCGTCAAACCGGTCGGACTGGTGGCCACTAAACGCGCGCCGGCTGGCGTTTGACAACAGGTATTCCCACGGATTTCTTTTGCCGCCCGCGGAATGAATGTAAACAATGACGGCCTGTGATTTACTCCGGAATTTTATGACCCTCTCCTCCATGTCCCTTGGACCTGAGGGCATAGGCACCTATGTGACACTCCTGTTAACTTGAGCCCAAATAAATGTAACCGTGAATTTGCACAGGTTGGCGGAATAATAGACAGAAACACGTTAGCTCGCTTTTTGTACAGATTTTTCAATCGATACTTCCCACTGGAGAATTAAGACGTAGCTCAGAAATGGATTGAATTGCAGTATTTCGTAATTTTATTTATCTACAATTCTTTTTCTATATTTTATTTTAGTTTATCCTCACACTAAATGTATACTTAAACATGTCAAAGTTTACGTACCAGATAAAGCGTGTATTTTAGAGAGCAAATTACTGTTGAGCTTTACGGCAGCGCTTAGGATGTAGCCGGCACATTAGTCACGGACCAGGTTTCGCACAAATTCTTACAGCATTTACGGTAGCCTTGGTGGTACACAATGACCGTAGATCAACGGCTGTTAAAAAACACATGTGCATATAACTCGCCTCCATGGAGACGGTAAGGGGGCACTCTAAAGCTACACAAAGGCGCACGTTGTGGAGGAGACCTTTTTGCTTGTAGCGATACTGTTTATATATAACCTATCTAAAACTATGTCTAATACTGTGTTTTTTTTTTTTACAGAAATGAGTCTGTCAAACAAATTGAATACGTTGGTAAGCCAGCCTCACCTTCCCAAGGTCTATTTGTATCATCTGACCAGGGACGAAGGATATTCAATTTTGACTGCAAGACGGGTTACAACAAAGTTTGGTGACGCTATTATTTTGGAGTTTATAAAGGATGATGGGGAATCGGCAATGTGTTTTCTACCGAGGCGATTTTCAATCAGTCTTACCAAGGAGGAGGTAGGCGATTTGGCGGTGCCACACAAGTATCGCTTTAAATGCCTTGGGAAAACGGGCAATTCCTATGATGTAAAGGTTTGGGAAAATTGAAGGAATAAACTTATTGAGCTCGAATATGTGTTTTGTCCTTCTACCTCTCTTGGACCTGTTGTACATTGCGTTGTGCTATATTGCTCTCATCTGCGTTATATATTAGTAACTCACCTCGGAGGTAACCTCCATATTAGTAACTAACCTCCTGCAATTCACCGTCGATGGGCAAGGATTCCCGCACCTCCTCGCGATATTACCGCCTATAGTAACTCACCTGGCGAATTACCTCTTGTACCCCATCGATTAGCAGGGACTCTCGCAACCTCCTTAGTACACTGGCATATAATGACTCACCTGGCGCTGGAGGCACCCTCCTGTAGTTCCCCGACGATGGGCAAGGATTCCCGCAACCACCTCGCGATATTACAGCCTATGATAACTCACCTGGAGAAATACCTCTTGTACCCCGTCGATTAGCAAGGAATCTCGCAACCTCCTTAGTATGTACGCTGGCATATAATAACTCACCTGGCGCTGGAGGTACCCTCCTGTGCTTCCCCGACGAAGGGCAAGGATTCCCGCGACCTCCTCAGTATGTACTATAAGACATAACTCACCTGGAGGTAACCTCCTGTAACTCCCCGTCGATGGTCAGAGCAAGGTTTCTCACAGTATCTCACGTACTATACTGTTAGTAACTCACCTATACTCGTCGGAGGTTCCTCCTGAGACTCGCCGTCGTGAACCCAGTCCTCGAGTCGCAGGAACTCTCGGAGTCGCCTCAGCCGCCACCGGAAACCATCGGGGCCGCAGGGTTTTAGCTGGATATTGAGCCACACCTTGGAGGCCTGGGGTCGAGGCATGGTGACTGAACGATCAACAGTTTGCATGGGTTTTATACTGCATTTTCGGGTGTGGTCATTCTCGATTTGGTCCGCAGTGCAGTTGCTCCTTACGCAATGGCAGCGAAGCTGCTCATACTCGATTTAAGCCGCAGTACAATTTCTCCTTACGTAATAGCAGTGAAGCACATGCGCGATTTGGGTCGCGGTGCAGTCGAGTCTTGTGTAACCGGATGATTTACCGCCGCACCAACGGAGCCGCCGCGGGGTCGCCGCCGCCGCACCGCCGTCAAGGACAGCAGCCGGCAGCCCGCCGACACCGCTGCAAGTCGCTAAAACCGCGAGCACTTTCACTACTTTCTCGAGTGTAGCGGAATATATCTACTAACAAAATAAAAATGAATAAAATCGGTTCATAAATAAAGAAGCTGTGTTTATTTTAGTAATTTAGACTGAAATTACTTAATTACATTACATAAATTATTACTTTACATTTAATAAATTTTAATATTAATAATAATCATTTGTTGTTTAAAACAATGGAATGAAGAGGATACACCACATGTAGGTAGGCAATCAATCTACTAATCAATCTTGATTAATTTTATTTCTCCTTTTTACTCCACTTTAACAGCTGATATGCATTTAATCAGCTGTTATAACAAATCCATTGTTGACCTGCCACACATTATTGCTGTTTTGTTCACATCCAATTGCTGCTTAGACGTTTACGTAACTAGCTCATAATGCCAGTAGAGTTTATTGCTGTTTTGTTCACATCCAATTGCTGCTTAGACGTTTACGTAACTAGCTCATAATGCCAGTAGAGTTTACAAGCGCGGAACTAGCTGATATCCACTTAATGTATGGACTGTCAGATTGTAATCGAGCGCTAGCTCGACGTTTGTACTCTGATCGTTTTCCAAATCGCCGACTGCCTAGTGAAAATACGTTCTTAACAGTGCACGACCGCCTCACACAGTATGGTTCATTTATCAGTAGTAGTGATACGTTCCCTTTGGGCCCTAAAAGTACGAAGGTCGAGTATGAAGGTCGAGTCACGTGACCTGGATTAAGTTTTGGATTAAAACGCATTCAAACCTAACTTAAGCTTTGTTTTTCTCACCATTCGACTGTTTATATTGAAAAAAATAAAATATACACTTATTCTTCAAAATTGTCTATAAATAGGACCCGGCAAAACGGCGGGGTTAAAATTTTAATTTTGTCATAGTTTTAATGCATTTTAATATAATTCTTATTCACGTCGTAACTGAATCCCGTCTCCGATATCACGACCACGTAAGCCGTTGTACCCTGATCCGCAACCGTGATAAAGATCTAGTAAATTTTAATATTTTTTCAAAATGTACAGTTACAAGAATTAATTACCTATATTTTCGTTTACATAAGAGATGTTCACCTATATATTTCTTCCTATCTGATGCCAGCCCCAAGTTAGTTCTATGGAACCGAGGTTTGACCTCAGGCGTCTTTTCTGTCGTGACCTCATTTCTCTCATCATCTTTGTCTGGCGATGTTACAGGTAACCCCATGCCTAACTTCTGTTTTGCCCACATCGCTGTTCCTGTAGCCAAAGCTAAAGGAGTAGTGTGGGAAGGGGACTTCTGGGCCAAGTGATTGACAGCTTCCGGTCACGTGACCGGAAGCGCTGAGTCATTAAATACGTCATCTGAGGCTGAGCCAGTGACGTAGGCGGTTTTGTGACGTAATGAGTGAAAGGTTAAAGTTCAAGGTCACGGGGAGGTAATTTTAAAAAAGTACTACCTCGCACGCGTAAAATCCGATTGTGATTCGATAGTTTTAATTCGATAAAAATATCGAATGAAAAAAATCGAATGAAGTAATTGAATGATACGAGTGCGAGGTAGTACTATTACAAATATTACTTTATTTTATTTACAATAATTCATGTTTACAATAGTTCCCCGTTGTTGGTCGTCATCGATGTTGTTGATCCGGACGAGTTGCGGCCATCACTTCGCTTTCTGATGAAAGACGGTAGATACTTCGATTCCTGCGCAGAGTCCATGTTGTTTTTTGATGCGTAAAGTTCCAAAGATAAATCGTAACCGGACGCAATGAGAAGTCTTAACTCTTCATTAAAAACCTCGAGGTCTTGGAAAGTCGCCAGATGAATAGAGTCATAATGAATACACCTAATTTTGATGGACATTTCAACAGAGAGCTCGATGTACACTGGTCAAGAGCCGGAGGTGTACTGACTATTCGCTAGCTAGCGTTTTGGTATCAAACAAAATGGTGGGGGTAAAAGTGTGGTGGGGCGGAGCAGATGGCGGACGGCAGATGGCAGGCGGCAGATGGTAGGCGGCAGGTGCGCGGCAGATGGTTGCTACTCCATTCGCCGCCAAAGTAATGCAAGCCGTCGGCGTAATTCTTGTATTTTATCTTGTCGGTTCATTTGATACGTTTTACATCTACATATGCAATAGCTGAAACACTTGCACTTACGACAAGCTTTCCCGTCAACTTGATCGCCTGGTATTTTAAAACATTGTAACTCGCAACAATATGTCTTCAAATTGTTATCGAAAAATAAATTGTTCATAGGTGGCACCGACATGTTAGCTGCAGCGTGTGTTAGACAAGACTGAGACTAACTTCACTGCTCCCTCTCTTTTATACCTCTGCATAAGTTAACCCTGAATAAAAGTTCAAGGTCACCCATTTGAATTTTAAAAAAAGCAACACAGCAGTATATAAAATAATATACTGCTGTGTTGCTGTTTTTCTTTTTTCTTTTTCCTTTTTTTTTTTCTTTTCTTTATTAAACAAACATCTTACAATACAATAAGCTTAAGTCTAACATTAATGACTAGAAATACAAACAGAGAAATACAAACAGAGACATTATGTACAAATATGCGTGATGTGCAGAGTGAGTTCCGTAGAGTTGTTGCCGCTTACACCGTGTGATACCAAATACAACGTCCCCGGTTGAATATCTCGCAAATCTTCATTTTGTAGCAGTTGAACAAATCGTTTTGGAAGAAATACTTGAAACTTCGGCTCATCTCCTGGAGTGAAAGGTCCTTCGCTCAATGAAACTAGAATTGCTTCTCCATGTGTGGTTTCCACTTTCTTGATGTTATGAATAATGTAGTGTTTTTGTTCTTTTAGTTCTGAACACTTTTTAGTTAGCAGAAGGTCGGATTTTGAATGAGTGTTGAATTGATCAACCAGTGTTTGTAGAAACTGTTGTGATGCCATCTTCGTCAGTGGTGGTTGTGGTGTCTTCTGTGATGTTGCCTCTTCGGAGTCTCGAATAATACTCGTGCTGGAGCGGTGCTGTCTCCTCGTATTTATAGGCCCCGCTACCCCCACCACATTTCTGTTCTCCGCTACCCCCACCACATTCCTGCGTTTGTTTCAAGTAAGCAGCCAAACGATATGCGTTGTACAATGCACAGTTTGTTTGGCCGTGTTTAAGATCTTTTGCAGCGACGCAAATATTACCGAGATTAATGTTAAAGTCTTTACTGATAGTTATATCGAAAACATCACCGTGCGTGTACTTTTGTATCCAGTTCTTTTTTTCTAATCCTCTTGTGTATATATGTGAATATTGTTTGCAAAAGTTAAACATAATACTGTGCAGATTACTGTAGCTTATAAATCCTTCATACCAATGTATGTGATGAAAGTAGTTTGTTATCCATTTGTTTGTACTTTTTGCTTTGGTGTTAAGTTTGTTAAAAGAAAAAGGAGCTTCAAACGTGAATGGATAGGCTACAAATGTAAGCAAGTCTAAAATTACTAACTCCTTGATAATAAACCTATCATCATTATTTCGAAATGCTTGAAATTCTATTACACAAGGCTTTACACTCACTTCTTCATCCCCTCCGCTCATCATGGCACCTAGCGATCAACTAAACTGTTTTCCACACCACGGTAGGTTAAATACCAGGCCGTACAGTTGCAGGCGCGTTGGTGTATATTTAACGTGGGCACCGTCCCCAATAGGCCTACCCCACGTGTGTTCTTCTTTACTAAGTCAAACTTTAGTCTTTTTTAACTTCTTCTTCTTGTGTTTCGTTTTCTTCTTCTTCTTGTTTCTCCGTTTCTTCTTCTTCCTGTATTGTTTCTTCTGTAGCTTCTGTAGCGATTTCTACAAGTGGTTCAAAATCCTTTAACTTTCTCCACATGCAAACTTCATGAGGTATTCTATTAAAAATAGATGTATCCACAGGTCCGTACACGATGGTGCTATCAGGTTGTTTTTCCAAAGTATCGACCAAACATTCTTTAATAATAGCGCTTGCAAATACCAACTGTCTCATGTACCTTGTAGTAGGTTCTGTTGCATAGTTTAAAACGTAGAATTCTTCACGTGACAGTAGAATCTTATTTTCATGTTGAGTCAAGTCTCTAATTCGCACTTGTAGTTGTCCGCGATGTTTAACAATATCGATTTCATTGTCACAATCCAAAAGTCGAATATGTGTTTTCCTTCCACACAAACTGTTAGTTAAATAACATTCTATTATATGTACATGTTTCAAAAATGACTCCCAAGCATTTTGCGAAAATAAAACCTTTTTTGTTCCATGGTGTAGTATTACTGTAGGGGAATAATCCAATGACTTCATCAATCCAACTGATACACTTTTACTGATGCATGCTGAGATGGGGTAAAAGATTCGCAAAAAAACTTCAGTTAAAATGTGAGGAGGAATATTTTCTTCAACTTTCTTCTTCCTCTTTGGCACTACCTTTGATGGGTCTGCATTACTTTCCTCCTCTCTATCTCTTTTACCAAACTTTAAAAATGCAGTTATTTCCTTGATGATTTCTGCTTCACTAGTATTATCACGTTCCAATAACGGTGCTACCTCTGCATCACCTTGTACAACAGATGGAGAACTCATTTTGTAGAAGATGTTACCCATGCGACGATAGACGATCAACTGAAGACCTGCATTGTTGCTCCGCTATTTATAGGTTAGCGACAGTGGCGGTGCCGGTGGTGGTACAACGATTTACAATACTGTCTTTACAATACCGGTCAACGGTGTGTATGTAACAATTTTATCGTGAAAAATTAAACAATACGCAGATGTATTCGCAGGTACGTTTTCTTGAAATTCCATTTCTATTTTTATATCAACACTAGACGATTTTACAGATTCATTTTGTTTGGAACAATCAATTACAACAATCGGAGCTTTCGATTCAAACTGAACGGGAGATAGTAGAGGTGTATTTGTTTTGCCGTAATATGAATTTTGGAACCTAGCGTACATGTCGTATAAAACACTGTATCTTTTCTTATCAAAAGAAATATTAAAGTTGTCGTAGGGAAAGAATTGTGAATTCAGGAACACTTTACAGTTTGTTAATTTACAATGGTCAAATTCACCAGCATTTTCAGTTATTATACTTTTCTTCTTCGTTTGTAATCCAAATATTACATATCTCGCTTTTTCCAAATGAGTAGAAGTTTTTACAGTCCATGTATGCCGTTGTGTTGTAGGTAAAACGGGGTATTCATGAAACTCCCAGCTTCTGAATGGCATTACAATGTCTCGATCTGATTTTAACTTTCTTAATAATGTAATCCTGTGTTCATCATTTAGTCGCACATGTGGTACTCTCCAAACAATCTTGTCTAATGTTAATTTCCAGTCTAAATTGGCATCAGTTGTTCCAGTAGCTGCTTTAATAATATCTTTATCGTTTGATGATCTTAATAAAACTAGTTCTTGTTTTACATTTATTATTATTCTTCTGTAGTCTTCAGCAAATCCTAGGAGTAATCTTAAAGGTACGTAGAAATCAAAGTTTCCCGAAGAGTCAGGAGCGATTGTACTTTTGTCTGGTGCAACCCATCCTGCAACAGCTAACAGATTCTTCTCATTTGGTGTTAAAGACGCTAATCCTTTCAATGTACTGGAAATTCCAACCTTTTTTGTTGAATCGACTGTAACTCCTGAAATTTCATATCTAATCTCGTCAAACAAAAATGCCATAGGATTATTTATGAACGGAACAGTGGTTCCAGCAGTACCATCAGTTTTTGTTACTTTTCCTTCAATATATAAATAACTTTCGCATGGAAGAGTATAAATGTCTTGTTGTTGTATAGGAATCCTAATTTCATCGTTATTGTTTAATTTGGACGAAGCGTAAGGGTTGTGCGTGTGATATTCCTTTTCCCATAAGGTCTCGTCGAATGTTGGACCCTGCGCTATATCCAGTATATCCATTGTTAATGACCTTTAATCCAATTTCTTCTAGAAAACGAATGTTGTCACTTGTTAATCCTTCTACAGATGATGAGCTACTGACCTCTTTGCTGTTTGGCTCTCTCTTTTTAAATGATAACCCCATTGTCTAAGCGGATGATTTTATATGTATTCTTACAGTAATAGCTTCTCCTCTAAAGTCAATAAGGTTTCCGTCTTGATCCACTATGTTCAGCACGATGTCTGAAATGAAACTGGTGTTTAACGGTAGGTACACAAGGTTTTGAGGCTTTTCTACTATCTTGAAACCCGGTGCAACTGATGGGTAGAATGTGTGTAATATATGACGATTTTCTCCATCTCTGTAGGATCCTTGTATAATGTTACATGTAATGTCTATGCTATTAACTTTGATGATCGTCACAGTTTTATTCCCAGAATGAGTTTTATTAGGTTCTAATACTTTTGTTTCCTTAGAAAACCCCAATAAACTACCAATTGAATGTTCTTGACTAAAATCAATATAATACTTAGAAGTAATTTCGGCTTTCATTGTATTGTTATTACCTTTTATCGTTATATTTTCTTTTCCCATATGTTTTTGTATAACTTCATTTATATTATCAATTTCATAAGCTCCTGTTGGTAAACTGAATTCTTCCAAAGCTGAATACTTTCCTTTATCATCTTTTGTCTTGTAATAATGTATTTTGTTATTAACTCCTTCACTAACGTTTGGAATAGAGTTATATGTTGTTAAATCCAATAATGCGGCTTCCCATAGTCTTCCTTTTTGCAAACGTAGCGCTGGAAACAGAATACTGTGCAAAGTACATGAGTTACCGGTTAATGACACTGTATACGAGGACATCTTAAAGTTGACTAACACTTTTAGCTAAAAAGTCTAAACATAAATGACCGCAAATGGATGTATCATCAGGTTGTTTTCTTGTATGATTGTAAAAAACATTTTCTGCCGCACGGAAGTATCGTTGAAGTTCTTTCGGTGGTGGAAGGTCTCCAAAACTGTCGAAATAATAAATGGTTTTACCAAGTTTCTTGTAACACACCCAATGAGTGCCTAATCCTTCACTATTATCCAAATTTACAATACCAGTCTCATTTTTCCACATTTTAACCGGTAATTCATCTTTCATAAATACTCCTCTAAAAAATGGGATTTTCAAACAAGAAGCATATGTAATCAGTTCTTCATTGGTTAATTCTTTGTTTTTAATTATTAATTGCTCTTTCTTATTTAATACACACGATACGGTCTTAGGTATAATCCTCCTCCCTTTTTTATCATTGACCATATTGTTGGTTTCTTTTTAGCTTTACCATTGGTAGATCGACGTTTTCTTCTGATATTACCTCCTTGTTTCTTAGCGGGTCTTTTCCCACGCCTTCTTCTCTTTCCTCCTCCAAACGTAGTTTTTGCTTTCATTGCTGCTGTTACTGCTAAAGACGCTGCTTTTTCACCAATACTCGCGTCACTAGATTTTACTCTTTGCCAAGCTTTCTCAGCAAGTGCTCTATCTGCTATTGATCTATTTTTAGTATCACCAAATTTGGAATACGCTATATCGTGCTGTTTACAAGCCTGATCGAGCTTATTTATTCCAGGATCTCCTCTAGCAAGACGTTTCTCTAATTTGGTTCCAGGACCACAATATTGATATCCCCCAGGTAAATGTAATTCCACAGGTAATAAATCAATCGCCTTGTTAACTATAGCTCCAACCGGTTTACTTAATAGAGAAAATGCTGTTGATGCTATTCCCCTTCCTCTATGTAATCTCTCTCGATTATGACTGATGCGTTTAACCCTCGACATGACTATTTATAGCAAAACCTACAATCAGTGTTTTACAATGAATGTAATATCAGTTTTGGTTTCTTGTATTATATACTGTTTAAAATCCATTTATTATATAGAAATGGATTTATTAATTAAATGTAGACATATTAAATAAAAGTAGTAAAAATAGAAATAAGGTGTAATTGAAGATGTTCCAGATGTTTCTCCGCTGGTGATGGTATCGTTGTCTTCGGTAAAATGAATAAGCTTTAAATAGTTGTCATGTTCCCTTAGAAACTTGCCACTTAATCGTTGGTAATTGAATAACACATCCCAGTCTAGTTTATCTTTAAAATTGTCAATGTAATTCTCAGAGAGATTTTGATATTTACTTATTACTTCCCAACAGTTATTAAAATTTGATGTCATCTCTACGAGGAAGTCTTCTGAAAACTGTTGTCTTTGTAAAATATGGATCCAGTTAACTCTGTGAAAATAAATTCTTAACATAGTCATTGTAAAGAGGTAGTGTATGGAAAGTTGTTCCCAATCCATATATCTATCAAACCGTTGAACAAATCCATCTGTCAACACTCCTTGGGGAAATCTCGGCTCTTGAGATATTAAACTCCACGCAGTAATATTGGATTCCATCATCCTCTCTGTATCGTCTCTCGAATATGACTGATGCTTTCACCCTTATCATGGGTATTTTAAATTCTTTTTTCTCTTATGTAATCTTCATTGTTTTCTGTTGGTTCATTAATCACATTCACTTTATCCTCCTTTCCTAATGTCTTGACTTTAGAAGGCTCAGACGGTTTATCTCGTTGATTAGGTTTCTCTGGATTGTGTATATTTTTCCAGTCTAAATAATTGTGACTGTCAACATCTGAAGCTGCATCTCTTCCTGAAGCCCGATGGATATAATGGAATAGAGCTGCACCAAACCTTTCCAAATGTTTTTCATATTCCGTAGTCCATTTCTTGTGTACAATATCAAACATTTTCTTATTTACAGCGTCTCCATCCTGCTCACAATCACCTACATTTGATAATTTTAATTTTTTTACATCATAGCTTGTATCAGTCTTATTCCTTTTGTAAATCGTTAACAATTTTAGAGTAGCTAAATTTACTGCTTCACCATCATAAATGGGATATTGTATATCGCTTAACCTTTTACCGGAAAACCCCCAATGATCTTCGTGTACAGTTGGGGTTCTTTTTTTCATGTACTGTACTGTAACCGCATCAGACGACATAAGCGGATCACCAACATTTTGAATTACTTTTCCTTCAAAATTATAGTTGCCGTCAGGTGTTAACGGAAACCCAGCTCTTTTTTCACTATATCCAGATTTTACTCCAAACTCGGAATACCGTCCAAACTTGTCCACACTCATGATGTAACTGAATCGCTATCGTTTAGGTTCTTATATATATATACGTCTACTGATCAATTATTCCTTGTTTTCGCAGTTCATCAACCAAAGCTACCCATTCGTTTTCTAAACCAGTGTGCCCGGCTTCCATAGCTTCATGTAATAACCTCATTCGATCAACTAACTTATTTATATCGTTGTAATATATTATATTAGTTTTATACAAGTTTTTCAATAATCCCTTTCCAGATGTGGTAGGATCAGTTGTTTTTCTCTTTTTATGCAAAACATTTAATTCAGCAGAAGATAAAGCTCTTCTTTTAATTGGAGCTTTTTTTGATTTCGAGGGGAAAAGACTGGATATAATACTTGTATATTTTATTGACCGATTTCTATGAATAGGTAGACCTTTGGAATACTTTTTTCTATGTGCATTTGTATACTCTAATATATTTTTAAACAATTGTAAATCCCTTTTAGTGTATTTACCAGGATTATTTTTAAAGATGAGTTCAAACAAACCTTTTGTACCTTTATATTTCTTATCTCCAATAACTATATCATCATTTTCGTTTATATCTAACTTGCTATCTCCAATCATTAATCCTTTATCCTCTATTCTAGCTCCATAGGTATGATAATTTCGATTAGCATGTGCAGCGTGTAACATTTTTAACGTATATGTTCTTCCAAGTGTTCCTTTAAACATAATATCCGTGCCTAATTTGCTTAAGTTGGATGGGTTAATATCCTCTTCTTCTGCTCTTGTATCTTCTACACTTGTATCTTCTGTACTTGTATCTTCTGCAATGTCCTTTTCCTTTAAATCCTCTATATCCCCGCTTTCTTCATACTCGTCGCTTTCTTCAGATGTTTGTAACTGGCCAAAACTTTCATCATTTTGAAATTCTTCTTCATATTTGGAAATTGGTAGCATTTTGTCTCCTTCGAAGCGAATTGAAGGTTTTTCCATATTTTGTGCTAATCGCTTTAAAGGTTCAGTAACAGGTTTGAATGTTGTTTCTAAAAATTGCTCTCTTTCATTTATACCTGATTTTAAAGCTCGGTTTTTTTGTCTAATAGAATCACTAAGTGATTTTATTTCCTTTAATAGCTTTTCCTGGTTAACCATCTTCACACCTTGACGACTTGTACAGTAATACCGCTAATCAGTGTATTAAAACGAATTTATCAAAACCTATTCTATAACGACCATCATTTATAGCTTGATCTTTAATAATAACCAAAAATCCATACTTTTCCGCCCATGCTTTTCCGCAAAGCTCTTTAAACTTTTCAAATGACATATCCGCATTCACATGATCGCTATATATATGTTTTAGGTTAGTATCATCTTGTTTGAATACAATTAGAATATTTGCATTATCCCTGATAAGTTGTTTTGGGATTTTGCTATAAGTTTGTCCTATATATATGCTGTCGATGTTATTATGTCTTCCCATGGCAAAGTAGTTTCTAATAGTATCCTGATTTTCACAAGATACATCGTCAAATATAAATACAGAATACGGTTTCGCTTCGTTTGGTTGCATAATGCTATCACTAGCGTTAAATTTGTAAAAATTAACATCAGTCACATCAGATAGGATTTTATCCAGCAATTTATACTTTGGTTGATGTAGAGACTTTGAAAAAATATATAGGTTATTAAACCTTAATCCCTGCGGATTAGTGATCAAATTAAAGACAACATTGGTCTTTCCACAGTTTGAGGGACCACTTACTATACATCGAACAGTGTTTGGAAGTAAACTACCGTGTTTACCATTGTTGATTTTAACGTTATCCACAGTTAAATCATCTATGTTATTAATATTGAATCGATCTTTATGGTGAATAATCTCCATCCTGCTCAAAGGTTAACGATGAAATGAGTTGCTTGCATTAAACCAAGTCCTTTATAGGTATCCATGAATCCTCAGTTTTGTTAAACCCTAACCACCGCACTTTAACTGCGTCCTTTTTTCTTTGTAACACTTTTTCAACAAGATATACATCACCTACTGTTGACTTTAACATTTCATGTCCATAAAAAGCACCTTCCAACAAATCTCCTTTGTTATCTTTTAAGATATACGTTTCAGGTACAGTCGGTTGCACTTTATACACTGTAAAAACTTCATTCGTCCAATTGGGAAGGTATTTCTTGGTAAACACTCCCTTATATTTACTAATCCGTACTTTATCACTTACATTAAATTTTCTTGGCTGCATTTTTTCTACTTTAGGCTTTGTATTTTTCTTTATGCGTTTTAATACATCTTTTGCATTTCTTCTATTTACTTTGTTAGGTTTCATACCGATAGTTCTATGAAACCTGTTGTTATAATCATTTATTAATTGTGGTAAAACATCATACCATACGTAAGAACCTCTTTTTGAAAATTGTTTATACAGTGCTCCTTTTAAGGTTCTATTGAATCTTTCTACAATAGCTGCTTTTTTCTCTGAATTTGTAGAATAATGATTTATTTTATATTTATTCATTAACTGTGCAAAGTTTGTATTAAAGTATTCTGTTCCATCATCAGTTTGTAAATGTTTAATTTTGTTTTTATCTCTTTTTATGGCTATTTCCATGGCTTCTGTTACGCTTTTACCAGTCTTGTCCTTTAGAGGCAAAGCGTCTGCAACTTTTGTAAAACAATTAATAATTGTGAGTATATATTTAAATCCTTTGTTTATCCTGCTATGCGGTCGCATTTCAATTAAATCCGCTTGATATAGATCATTTATCCCTTTTATAACAGTATTTCTTCTTGGAAACTTTATTCTTGCAGGTTTGTGTAGTTCATTAATAATCTTCTCCTTCAGGTCTGACATGATGGTTTCACGAAGGCAGCTGATATGGTATTAAATATTATTTTGTATAAATCTGCTTATATATACATATAGTTCAAGGTCATTCAAAACTTGTGTAAAAAAAGGGGAAACACAGCTTAACATTGCTGTGTTTCCCCTTTTTTTTACGGAAAGGAAAAGGATAGAGGATCTAGGACGATGAAAGGGTTATTAGTCAATAGGGTTGAGGGAATAGTGACCGAATGGTAAAGTGTGGATGTTGTCTGGAAGGGTTTGTCTTTTGTCGTCATTACAGGATAGTGCCTTTTTAACTTCAGTCACGCTGTACAGCTGATGGTTAAAACTTCTGATGGTGTTGAATTTAGCCGTAATGATGTTATCCTCAAATAAGCATTGCTTGTAGTGTTCAAAATGCACTTTCTTCTTTAAATATAAACTCTTTACACCTTTAGCTTTCTTAATATAGTTATTCTTCTTTTCTTCTTCTTCTTCTTCTTTTTCATTATAGAGTTTCAAAGAATATAGTTTAGACATCAGTGCAACAATCTCTTCAAGTAGAACACCATTAGCCTCATCCTTGAATTTGCCTAGTACTTTTTTGTGTCTGCCATTATCGTAGTTTGGATGATCTTTTGGATAATCGGAGAAATCAAAGTCGTTCTTGTAAATAAATGTACGTAAATCTTTATACATGTCCAATTTTACTATGCGATATATGAAAGCGTCAGTGTCCATATATGTAATAGATATATTTTCTCTTCCGTAGAACGCTACCATTTTGTTGTAGTGAAAATCGTACATGTGTGTTTTTGAGATGTCCAAGATTGACATGCCTATATACAAAGGACGATCCATCTTCACACTCGTCTTCTTCATGGACACTGCTACAAGTTTTTCATTAATAATTATAGATGTTCCAAAATTTGGCTGCTGTACTAGTTTCTGTAATTTTTTTGCGTCGGTAACAAGTTTAACATTTTTGTGTCTTCTTTTGTTTTCCAATGTTTTTCCAAATATCGCATTATTCATTAATTTAAAGAAATCTTTTTGAAAGTCTGATGTAGCTGCTGCTCTTCTGATGGTATTTGAATCAATGTAGGGTTTCAACCAGTATGATTGAGAAAATTCCAAAACTCTATTAATTTTGTTAGACGTAGTCCTAATTCGATAGCTTGTTGAACTACCCAAAAGTGAGCCACGTAGCGTTGTTTATTATTTAATGTCATCATTAATTTGGGGTGTTTTCCAATTGGTGAAATCTCTGTTTTAGCAAGAAGTGGAAGGTCATAATGAAGATCATGCAAATTTTCAGGGTATTCAAAATCGCAATCCAAAATATATCCAGTGTCACCATGTTTCGGAATTTGTAAAATATCGTCAATAGAGTCGGGATTAATCCATTTAAAGTTATCAAAAGGAAGTGGGTTTGACATAGCCCATCCGTACAGGTTATTTGCATCGAAATATCCTAAATAGGTCGACGGTTTGGTTTCATCGTAATCGGGAAGGTATTTGTTGTTGGCTTTGACATGTCTGGTAACACTTTGGGTCAATCCGCCTCTTACTCCAGCTTCAACCATTAAAACCATGTCAATGTCTGTTAAAAGTTGGAGTTTGCATTTTGTTTCTTTTAACATGGCTTGCCAAGCTAATCCTGGTGAAGTATACGAATGTAGAGGGTCCAAACCGTATGCAGCAAAACAGGTGTTTCGGAATTCTTCCATTACATCACAAAGAAGAGTTACATCTAGTTTGACATAAAAGTCCGAGTAATCTCCTAAGGTCTTCATATCTAACTCGTTCCATACTCGACGTGCGTGTTGATAGTCCTCAAGTGATATTTCCGAATCATTAAGTTTGTTTCTGAAGTGTTCTGGTGGAGGTAGTGATGTTTCATCAAATCTATGCAGTCCATCGATGTAATCATAGGGGAAGACTCCTTTTCGAAGAACCAAATCCATTTTACTATTAGGTACAATTTTGCTTGTTTCTATCAAATCTGTTCTTCTTAGATTTTCAGATAATTTCATGAGGCTTGAAGGCATAAATCTAAATGAATCAACAAACCTTAATTTAATTCTACCCACCTTTTTTGAAAAGCTTATAAATTTTTCCATTGTAGTAGCCAAAACGTCTATTGCTCCATTATCTCTTCCTAGTTCGGGGATTATGAAGTGCGAATCATAACCACTCAGATTGTGCAGAACTACGGGGATGAAATATGGTAGTTTGTAGTTCAAGTTGCAAGCGTTACAGGCTGCACCTCTGTACGCTCCCGTAAGATGATCGTGGTCACGAACTTTAACGTTATCCGGTGTAAAGGTGTTATTACACAGATAACACGTTGTTGTTGAATCATAATGTTGAAGCTCTTCTTCTTCCATAGGTGACATGGGCGCCTTTGTTCCATACAGTTCTTCTACCTTTGCAGCTATGTCATACAGATCATCGACAAAGTATTTGGCTGCTTCTTCACCGCGATAAATCTTTGGAGAAGATGATAGTCCATATTTTTGAAGATGGTCTTCAGTCAACGTGGATTTAATTAGTATGCAATAACTGTTTGGTGAATGAAGTTGGTATTTGCTTCTTCTTGTAACGTCCTCTTCTTGTTGTTCAAGCGGATGTAAAGAAGACTCGAAATCAGCGTAAACAGCAACAGGTACACGGTATTGTTGTATTACTTTGTCAAATTTTATCTGCGCCTTGCTGGAATGTGGCAAATTAATTCTAACCTCATAGTTTCCATTACATAACCTTTGATGTTCTACTAACCATTCTGAACCTCCCCTTCTTAATGGTTTGCCTACATGACAAAAACATCTTTTACAAATGGTTTTCTCTCCGTGTTTTTTTGATATTTGTTTAGATACAAGAGCTCCAAAGTTTTTTATATAGACATAGTGGGATATGTCCCCTTTAGTGATCAATAGCAAATCCGTATGATCTCTGTGCTCAATAGGTGTTATGCGCAAGGGGTACGCATTGTTTGACGAATCTAAGCCGAAAATGTTGACAGAAGCTGAAGGATTTCGCTTTTCAAATTTTGATATATCAGTAATTGCAACAGGGTAAGTCATTCCCTGAAAATTATACTTATGTTGAACTTCTTCATATGCTTGACTTGGTCTTTCAGGATGGTTTTTTACATATTTAGCCAACATAACGTATTTAAAACATTCATTATCTTCATTTTGCACATTAATACAGGATTTGGTATCACTAATCTTTTTTGGTAAAGGGATATAGCTACTGCCACGAATTCCATAACCGTGTTTGTGCACTCTTAAGTCTAGCCCTGTGATGCTTAACAAACTCCATCCAGATCCTCTTCCTTCGTGTTCTTGTATTTTTGTCATTAGCTCTTCAAAACATTCAGATACGATTGAATCAATATCTGACGAAAACATAATAGTTCGGTTTTTTGTTAAGAAACCTCTCGGTGAGGTTTCATTTTGAATGTTTGAAAATAAAGCATCCAGTAATAGTCCAAATTTAATAAAATTTAATCTTTTTAATTCATTTTTCAGAGTTTTGCTAACCAATCCTTTTGCGTTATTTAAAAATTCTTCAAGTTTCAATTTTGTATTGTCAATTTTAAAGTGGGTTACAACATTACCCGGAAGTGCTCGGGCGTGTAGTTCCACATTTACTGATGGCCAGGCGCATAATGAATGACACTTGGTCTTGAAACTTCATTTTCTTCTTTTTCTTAATTTTCTTCTATTTCTTCTTTGTGCTCTTCTTCATTTTGTTCTTCTTGATGTTTTGCTAATTGTTGGTCGATTGAATCTAATTCTTCTTCATTTGGTTCTTCTGTATTTGTATTGATGTTATGTTTCAATTCTTTATGAATGGTTAAAAGCCATTCATCTCTGAAAGAAGCTTTACAAATATCGCAGCGAATCATAATGTAGGCGTGCTCTTCACAAGGGTCAACGTAATAATGAAAAACACTGCAAATGCACCCCTATTTATACCCTAGAAAAAGTGGTGGGGGTACGTTTTAGGTTAAGTTTAAGTTTGTAGCTGGAGGCTACAAAATTCTGTATTTGGGTCAAGGACATTGAGCATATTTGCCAAAACGGGGAATAGAGCAGTAAATGATTTCATTTTAAACCATAAACTGATCTATTTCCCGCTTTGTATTTAACAAGGACAATTTTCTCCAACAGGAAAATTTAATATATTTTTAAACTGGTAAATATTTTCTGTCTTGTAACTGGGTCAAGGTTATACAACGATATTACCAAAACGGGGAATAGAGCAGTAAGTAGTTCTCACTTTGACTACAAACTGATCTATTCCCCGCTCTGTATTTAAAGTTTGACAGTTGACAAGAAAAAAACAACACTTAATCAGACTCATTTGATGAATCGGAATCAGTTGTATCAGAATCATCGGAAAGAAATAGTCGTCGACGAATATGATATACCCCTCGTGCGCTATCTAAAAATAACCCATCCAAACTACTACTACTAGTGGTTGGAGTTTCATCATGTATTTCTTCAGAACAGAGAAGATGCTGATAGATTCTATAGGTTTCAGATTCCACGTCACTTAACGGTTCAATTTGTTCCATATATCCTGCTTCAAGATCATCACTGTCCATATCACTTAATAATTCAAGATCTTCCATTGCATCCATATTACTTAATAATTCAACATCTCCCAATTCGTCTTCATTTTCATCCTCACTTTCAATCACAATATGTTTTATATTTCCCACGATTGATTTTGCAGAAGGAAATATATTATCCTTTGGTGACATAGCTGCTATATATCCTAGTGCTAACACAAGTAGCAGAATGAGATAAGCACTGATGAAAAACCTCTTTTTATACGCCCCGATTTAAGTGGTGGGGGTAATTAGTGATAGGGAAGGGGTATTGTTGGCCTTGTATGTAGTTTATGAGGTTGTGTAATAAAGACACAGGATGTAGCCTTCTTTTAATAATTGGTAAATTTTGTTCTTCAAAGGAATTGGTTTCACATCTATTTTTACTTCTTCTGTTCCACGAATACCCAATCCTTTGATCTGAACATGTTGATACTCCATTAGCAGTTGGTACACACGCTGGGTAAAAGTATCCGCTTTAGCAGTAGAGTCAATATAGTGGAGGTATACCATGGCAGATGCTCTCTTGATGCAATTCACAACCAAAGTGATAACCGACTCTGCAACATCGCGCTTATATATCCGCGCCTATCTAGGTCAAGGTCGTCTTAAGATTATAAAAAAAGTGTGGACAACCTATTTACCTTCTGCAGCATGCTACAGAATTTAAATAGGTTGTCCGCACTTTTTTTTTAATTTGGAAAAGAAACAAATATTTACTTAAATTTGGAAGATAGGTTTTTGAACTTTGATTTTACGGTAATGATTTCCACACAGTGACTCCCTTTTCATTTCGAATTAAATAGTCTCGTCTGGTAGGGTTTTCAGGGTGGAACATACCCTTAAGTAATGCTAAATAGAACAGTTGGTCTGCGCATTTTAGAATCACCTTTAGAAAACCTTTCTTTTTAACAAAAAAGTAACGTTCGTTTTTACGAAGCCTATTAATTCGAAGTTTTTTGGGGTTCACTGTTGATATTGGTGAAGATCGAGAAACGCTAGTCTTATGTTTCAGTTTTAAATGATACCCGCATATTTCTTCATTTGAAACACAAGACCTGTGACAGCGTTCACCTTTCTTCGGACCTTTTTTGAAGATATATATATACATTGACATTTTAATTGTTTTAAATTCTCAGAAGGAGATTGCGGGTTATTAAAAATTACAGACGGACGTGTAGAAGAGCCTGATGTAGAAGGTGGGTTCTCATCTCTGATTGGCTTCGGCTCCAGTGGAAGAATATCTGTCAGCGCCTGCTGAAGAATGGAAGGAGCTGGTGAAGCCAGAGATGAAGTAGGTGGTGTTTGTCCAACCTTCCTCGGCGATGTAGATAATTTGGAAGAACTTGAACTAGCCGGAGAAGGTGGGCGAGAAGTAGCCGGAGAGGATGAAGAAGATGACGATGAAGACGATGAAGAAGATGAAGACGATGAAGAAGATGAAGAAGCAGACGGGGGAGCAACAGGGTTTGCTTGAAGTGGTGGCGATACGTCAAGAGCTGGCATCGAACATGGTGCTGGCTCCGCAGGAACAACGCATGCCAGCATCAACGCCTGCCGAAGGATGGAAGGAGCTGGCGGAGCAGGTGGAGAATGTTCAACCTTCCTCGGTGAAGATTGTTTCCTACGGCTGGACATGACGGAAACTGAACTGCGCTCGGAAAGTGTAAGCAGCAGAATGATTTTACCACTGGTGGAAGCCCTCCTATATACCCGTTTTACGGGGGGGGGGGAATTAGTGATAGGGAAGGGGTATTATTGTAAGAGTAAATGTTTTTACCAAACAATAATTTTCTCTAAGTCCCGAAGTGGGTCAAGGTCATCTGAACATGTTGCCAAAACGGGGAATAGAGCAGTAAGTGATTCTCACTTGGACCACAAACTGCTCTATTCCCCGCTCTGTATTAGGAGAAGAGGACTAGTTTAAAGCTCGCAATTATAGGCAATAAACCTGATAACGGAACACTAACCTCTCCCCCGAAAAATTATTCACCCAACAAACAAACGATATGGTCAGTTTACAACAGTCGCGCACTCTGAAACCGCAAGGACGTTCATCACTGTGTAGGCGCCAGAGTACTACGAACCGAAGTACAATAATACCTGACCAAGGTCCCCTTAAGTTTATTTCCCCGAAGATGTATCCCCCCAAGATAAGCAAAATGGTCAGTTAACAACAGTCGCGCACTCTGAAACCGCAAGGACGTTCATCACTGTGTAGGCGTCAGAGTTTTGCGAACCGAAGTACAATAATACCTGACCAAGGTCCCCTTAAGTTTATTTCCCCGAAGATGTATCCCCCAAGATAAGCAATATGGCCAGTTTACAACAGTCGCGTACTCTGAAACCGCAAGGACGTTCATCACTGTGTAGGCGCCAGAGTACTACGAACCGAAGTACAATAATCACCTTACCAAGATCCCCTTAAATTTTACAGATATTTAAACAAGATTCCCTTAAATTTTACAAAATATTTAACCAAGATAAGCAAACTAACTGAATCTGTTTCTCGTGAGTGAGGGCTAAGATAGGTAAAAAAAGTCATCCGGTTTTCATGCCGTAATGACTCAAGGTCGGTTTTCGTGCCGTACCTTTTTGTAAGGGGTTAGGAAAGGTGTTTATTTGAGAAACATAATCCCCCTTGAGATATTTAAAGACATAAGGTCGGTTTTCGTGCCATACCTTTTTGAATGGGAGCGTGAAAGAAAAGTACATATTTCATTAGTAAATAAAAACACTTCAAAGACACTTTAAAACCAACACCAAACTAACTACAGTTAAACTAACTACATTTACTAGCAGCAAACTACAAGCGTTATTCTAACATGCTTAATAATAAACAGACATGCCTTAAGCTAAGGTAGCATCTCTAATATACAGTGGTACCAACTCTATACTAGAGATACTATTGCGGACAGCGCGGGCAAACAGCTAGCTAGGCTGTCGGCCTGCGACTGCGAACCCTCTGCGGGCTGCTCCCGCTTTTATAGGAATATATCATGGGGGGGGGCAAGGACTTCGACAGTAGTTTGTTCCAACACTGTATCACATACTCTGAATTGCTCCAAGTCCGGTAACTGGGTCAAGGACACGTTAAAATATTTTGTAAAATAGCAAAGGTGTTACCTTTGCTATTTTACTTTGGAAGCAAGCTGTACTACGTTTAAACAAGGGAGACTATTATCCGTTTTACATAAAACTCCTTGCACGATCTTTTGATAAAATGGAAAAGATTAATGCCGGAGGGCGATTCCCATTCCACCAAAATACAATGCATATCATTTCTATGCAACGGTCTCAGCTCTATTTTTACTTTTAATTTAATGCCTCGGAACTCATAAGTAAGGATGGACAGAAAGGCTTCTGAAATAGCATGCTCGGAAGGAACAAGCCAAGTGTTTACACCTACAGCTTCCATAGCGATATGATGATTTTTACCACGCTGTTGCAGTATATAAAACATTTCCCCCTCCAGTTTTTATTTTTAATACAACATTTTTGTGTCAACCTTGTCCGCATGAAATATCTCTAAGTCCACATTTCTTCCAATATTTGATCAAACGACGGTTTTTCTAAGTCCCGTCAGTAGGTCAAGGTCATCTGACATAATGCCAAAGCGGGGAATAGAGCACAACATACTGCTCTATTCCCCGCTCTGTATTGGGGAAGGGGACAAAAGACAACAAACAAGAGACTGATTTTAAACAAGAGACTGATTTTAACGTTTCTCATGGGTGAGATAGGTGGTGTCAACCGGTTTGCATGGCCGTATTGATCTTATTGACAAGGCCGGTTTTCAGGGCCGAACCTTATTGTCAGGGGGTTAGGAAAAGGATGAGAAACAAGATACATTACTTTGAAAATAAAGACTTTACCAGCAACTATGTAAAAGAAACAAATTAATCAGTTAACGTTATTTTTACAAAAACAGCCGAGGTCGGTTTTGCAAAGGTCAACAGTATCACTGAAACCCGGTGGGACGTAGACCCAAACACCCGGCGTCAGGCTGCTGCGAACCCAAGTTTTGACCAAGGTTGTTGAGGGACCTGTAGGGCCGGGAGTACATATGTTATTAGTAAATAAAACACTTCAAACCAATACCAAACACTAACATATATATTAGACTAACTACATTACCTAGCAGCAAACTACAAGCGTTATCTAACATGCTTAAACAAACTAACTAAACATGCAAGGGCGCGGATCTCTTAATTGCGCGTCGGGCCCAACGCACACTTAACAGACCTACGCTGCAGCAGGCACTGCAACCCAGTGGGACGTTCATCGCAACGGGCGGCAGGCTACTGCGAAGAGACGCTCGAAATCTCGGGTTATATAGACGGAGAATGGGAAATCGGGATATTAAGGGGAAAGCGGGATAAGGGATAACCCTGCTTCGTTGCGGGATTTTATCCCGCACTTCCAAGAACATTTTTCCCTCGACCTTGACCTTGACCTTGAACATGACCCAAATGGGGGGGGGGTGCTCGAGGGGGGGGTGCTGCTCGAGGGGGGGGGGTGCTGCTTGAGGGGGGGGGGTGCTCGGGGGGGGGGGGTGCTCATGCTCGGGGAAGGGGGGGGGGATTGACGTAACCGGTTCTAAACCAGTCCTCAGCTTTCTACCCATGTATGGATAGGGCAAGGTTTCACTTTACGACCTGCTTCACTCTGTCTGCCACCTCATTCCAGCTTTGGTTTGCAACCAGTACACACGTGCTCTATCCAACTCTATCTTATCCATTTTCTCTTCCATCCTATTTACACCATGTCTTCTCCTCTGACTCCCGAAAAACTCCAGCGCTTAAAGGAATCTTTGAAGAGGTCGACGGAAAGAAGGAGCGGGTTTAAGAGACCTTCAACTTTGAAGTCTCTCAAACGGAATCTCCGTGGCCATCCGCTGTATTTTGAACAACGACCCTCGACTCAGCCTCGGCCTTCTACATCGGCTCAGCCTCGGCCTTCTACATCGGCGGCTCAACCTTCGTCTCCAACACTGACTGTCGATGAGGTGATGCAAAGGACAAGGGTGATGGGGCTGAACGACTTGGTGACGCCGTTTGAAGTCTCCAAGGTCGAGTTTCGAAATCTGAAGCGGATGACGGAGTATAAATATGTGGCAACCAACGGGGACCACGTGTTCCTGTTTCAACACACCATCCACTACATCGAGGTGCGTCTGCCGCAGTCTCTCCCACCGCCACCTCCTCTGATACCTGATACACAGGAGTTATTCTTAACCAGAAAAGATGGGAGGGTAAAGTGGGTTTTGAAGAATAAAGTTTGAACTGATCCTTATCCCGACCATCCCTATCCCGACCAACTTTCAGCACGCAAACGGTCCTTTTCAGGACCACCCTAAGCATTTCAAGTTAGGGACTTGGCCTGTACATAGGCAGGAGATTTTGTTTGTGCAGCCCACTTTGTGAAAATTTCTAAGTCCCAAAGTCCTTGGACTTGACCTTGACCTTGAACATGACCCATGTTGGGGGGGGGTACAAAGTTTTTCCAAAGTATGTCATGTGGGTACTCAAATTACGCGAATTGATCAGACGAACAAGGAGGTGCAAACAGAATTTTGATCCGGCCAAGGGTATAGTAGCAGAAGCGAAAAAACTACAAAGTTTGTCCAAAGTATGTCATGTGGGTACTCAAATTACGCGAATTGATCAGACGAACAAGATGGTGCAAACAGAATTCAGATCCGACCAACGGTATAGCAGAAATAGCGAAAAAACCAATGTTTTCAAGGTTACATACTAATAGCTTCTTTATTATTGGGTTAAAGTATAGCGAGTGGGTACTCAAATTACGCGGGTTAATCAGACGAACAAGATGGTGCAAACAGAGTTCAGATCCGACCAACGGTATAGCAGAAATAGCGAAAAAAACAATGTTTTCAAGGTTACATACTAATAACTTCTTTATTATTGGGTTAAAGTATAGCGAGTGGGTACTCAAATTACGCGGGTTAATCAGACGAACAAGATGGTGCAAACAGAGTTCAGATCCGACCAACGGTATAGCAGAAATAGCGAAAAAAACAATGTTTTCAAGGTTACATACTAATAACTTCTTTATTATTGGGTTAAAGTATAGCGAGTGGGTACTCAAATTACGCGGATTAATCAGACGAACAAGATGGTGCGAATAGAATTCAGATCCGACTGAGAGTAGGGAAGAAATAGCGCGAAAACAACACTTTCAAGGCCTGACATAAATAAATACTTTGTTTATGGATCAAACTACGACAAGTTATTTATAGTTTAAAGTATACCGAGGTAACGTTGTGGTGCGGGTAGGTCGGGTGGGTATCATACACGCTAGCGCTATATCATTATACTTTCAGCTCTTGCAGGATTAACATCTACCTATAGAGTTTGTGTTATTCTAAAGATGTCACAGTTTTACAGAAATATGACGAAGGTGTCCTTCAACAGTCCGCCTGCCACCACCTTCTACTTCTCCGACTGTGAAGATAGAAGGTCTACGCTGTTAGTGGATTGTGAGCGATTTCGCCGTAGAATACTCCATGCTGAAACATTCTTAGCAAGTTGTCTGCTACGCAAGATGCATCATATGAGTACATGCAATAAATTAGATCACAGTGACTGTTATGATTGCGTAAAAACAGTGTCGAGCAAGAATTGTTAATGTTTTCAGTTACGGAGCTCCGATCCTCACAGAGCCAGAGCTAGACCCTAACTAATGCATGTCCCGTAGTTATTGTGCGATGTGAAAACTTGGTGGGGGAAACTGGTGTGGTGGGGGTAAAGGCGAGTGTCTATCCTACATGCTTGTATCACTTCAGTATACCTGCGGCTCTTGCATAGTTCACATGGATTCGCAAATACAAGGCACTACTGTTTCTTCCACATGTTCTTCTTTTAATATTGAGCAAGCTGACAATACAAATGATGAAATACAAGTACATGAAGTTTCTAGCACAATATCTTCTGATGCAGAAGCAATAATGTCATCCCTAATAGGGTTTGACTAATGATGGTGGATGTAGTAGCAACCATCTGCCTCGCACCTGCCGCCTACCATCTGCCGCCTGCCATCTGCCGTCCGCCATCTGCTCCGCCCCACCACACTTTTACCCCCACCATTTTGTTTGATACCAAAACGCTAGCTAGCGAATAGTCAGTACACCTCCGGCTCTTGACCAGTGTACATCGAGCTCTCTGTTGAAATGTCCATCAAAATTAGGTGTATTCATTATGACTCTATTCATCTGGCGACTTTCCAAGACCTCGAGGTTTTTAATGAAGAGTTAAGACTTCTCAATGCGTCCGGTTACGATTTATCTTTGGAACTTTACGCATCAAAAAACAACATGGACTCTGCGCAGGAATCGAAGTATCTACCGTCTTTCATCAGAAAGCGAAGTGATGGCCGCAACTCGTCCGGATCAACAACATCGATGACAACGAACAACGGGGAACTATTGTAAACATGAATTATTGTAAATAAAATAAAGTAATATTTGTAATAGTACTACCTCGCACTCGTATCATTCGATTGCTTCATTCGATTTTTTCATTCGATATTTTTTTCGAATTAAAACTATCGAATCACAATCGGATTTTACGCGTGCGAGGTAGTACTTTTTTAAAATTACCTCCCCGTGACCTTGAACTTTAACCTTTCACTCATTACGTCACAAAACCGCCTACGTCACTGGCTCAGCCTCAGATGACGTATTTAATGACTCAGCGCTTCCGGTCACGTGACCGGAAGCTGTCAATCACTTGGCCCAGAAGTCCCCTTCCCACACTACTTAAAGGTCTCTCATAAAGACTGGCATCAGGTGCAATAACACGTTCAAATGCCTTATCCTCTAGTATTTTGTCTGCTTTCTACTGCTTTCCATCTTTTCCTCTGCTCTTTTGTGTTTACTATACCATATATCGTGTTCTTTTGCTGCTTCATCAAGAGGATTTATTCCTTTATCACCTCTAGCTAAGCGTTCTTGGAGTTTCGTCCCAGGTCCTAGAAAATTCATACCCGGCGCGTGAAGTTCAAAGGGCAATTTGTTGATAATATCGTTTAAAATTCCAGATCCTTCTATTATTTTCTCGGGTAAAGCAGCCAAACATCGTGCCAAATACATCGGGCCATCTGGAAGGTCGATCTGTTGTTCGAGAGTGTCCCTGATAAAATTAATAATATCAGTTGCGTATTCTTTGGTGTCATTTTTGTCTTTTATTAAATCAATCACGTATTTCGCAGAAGGTTTCGGTAGAGCAAGCACACATCGCATAATGTACTTGTGCCCTTTTGGTTTTGCTATTAATTCTACCAATCGATCGTAAACAAATTGAACAATACCCAACTTTTCATTGTGGAAGTTGTTATTGCCAGCTCTCTCTTCTGCCTGTAGGAAATATAACCTTTTGATAAGGTCCGCATATTGTTTTATATATTTATATTCAACTGGATTGTTTGTTTCTTCCAGCAAACCGGATCCCACAGCTCTCACTAATTCAAGTGTTTTGCTATTTTTTAAGCCGCTTCCCGTTGGTTTTCCGCGTAAATTCTCCAATCGATGCTCCTCCCACATAGGTCTAATCATTTTTTTCCACTTGTGCCCATGACTGGATTTGGGACGTCCCGATGAAGGATCATTGCTTTGAAATATCGCACCAGTGTCGATTAAAATCTTTTTATAAGCATCTCTATCACTTTTCGTATATTGTTCACTCCCAACATCTCCAGACTGTGTTAAAAGTCTCCATAGGCCTGGAGTACCGCTATATTTTTGGTTTGTCTTGTCGATAATTATATCACCATTTGAAATAGTGACACTGGAATTTCCTACTTTGAGTTTTCGCTCTCCGATATCATAGTTAAGGCCAAATGTTCCATCGTTAGCTCTAGATAAATATTGTTTCGCCAAGGAGCCCAACTCAGTACCGCTTCTTTCAACGATAGCTTGAATCGATTTATCAAAACGCATATCGTCATTCTTGTCGGGCAACGGTGTGCTGGCGGCCTCTACTATCGTTTCCTCTTCAAAAATACCCTTTTGTTGTGGTAAATTCTGTTCCGGGAACATTGTTTCTTTTCCAAAAACGTCTTGTTCTGGCAAATTTTCATCATTTCCCGGTATTATCGTTCCCTTTTCAAAGACTTTACGACTGGGTGTACTCATTGCACGCGGTCTAAATAAAATGGGTCTGTTTTGTTTATTTCGCAGTTCTTTTATCTCTTCTTCCTTCTTTTTTAATTCATTTGTCAGTTTTTCCAACGCATTGACAACTGGTTCGTGTTGCCTTTCGATCGCTCGTTTCTCATTGAATTCTCGAGTGCGATATTCTTCCGCTTCACCTATTAGCTTGTCTTGTAATTTATCTATTCGTTTTGCTTCTTCAACTGTTAAAGGTGTGTTATCGCGTTTTGGTAAAAGTATCATTTGATTTTTAATTTTTCCAGGTAATACAACTGGGTGTTTTCTGCGAAACTCTGCTTGCTCCTCCGCTTGCTCCCTTTGAATTCTCTTACTATCCTCACGCCACCGCTCTTGCATTTTTTCAATTCTTTTAGCCGCTTCGGGCGTCATTTCATCGGGCCAAATTTCATCAGCCAACTTATGTTTTTTAACTAAAGAGCTGACTATATCGCTACCACTAAAACTTCTTTTCACCATGTCTAAGTATAGATTTTGAAAGTTTTTATTTGTATATTTTTAACGAAATTTTATTTCACATTTAATAAATAAATTGGAAATTACAAGTTTAATAAATAATAATAATTAACGTCTAGACGTGCGTCAAACGATTCGTTATAAAGTGCGTCCGTACGAAACTCACGCAAGTCACGCGCGTCACGGTAAAACGACCAATATCAACGTGCGTCAGACGAACGTCACGGTATAACGATCATTGTTAACGCGCGTCACTATTCAGTGTCACTATTTCAAATGATGATATAATTATCGACAAGACAAACCAAAAATATAGCGGTACTCCAGGCCTATGGAGACTTTTAACACAGTCTGGAGATGTTGGGAGTGAACAATATACGAAAAGTGATAGAGATGCTTATAAAAAGATTTTAATCGACACTGGTGCGATATTTCAAAGCAATGATCCTTCATCGGGACGTCCCAAATCCAGTCATGGGCACAAGTGGAAAAAAATGATTAGACCTATGTGGGAGGAGCATCGATTGGAGAATTTACGCGGAAAACCAACGGGAAGCGGCTTAAAAAATAGCAAAACACTTGAATTAGTGAGAGCTGTGGGATCCGGTTTGCTGGAAGAAACGAACAATCCAGTTGAATATAAATATATAAAACAATATGCGGACCTTATCAAAAGGTTATATTTCCTACAGGCAGAAGAGAGAGCTGGCAATAACAACTTCCACAATGAAAAGTTGGGTATTGTTCAATTTGTTTACGATCGATTGGTAGAATTAATAGCAAAACCAAAAGGGCACAAGTACATTATGCGATGTGTGCTTGCTCTACCGAAACCTTCTGCGAAATACGTGATTGATTTAATAAAAGACAAAAATGACACCAAAGAATACGCAACTGATATTATTAATTTTATCAGGGACACTCTCGAACAACAGATCGACCTTCCAGATGGCCCGATGTATTTGGCACGATGTTTGGCTGCTTTACCCGAGAAAATAATAGAAGGATCTGGAATTTTAAACGATATTATCAACAAATTGCCCTTTGAACTTCACGCGCCGGGTATGAATTTTCTAGGACCTGGGACGAAACTCCAAGAACGCTTAGCTAGAGGTGATAAAGGAATAAATCCTCTTGATGAAGCAGCAAAAGAACACGATATATGGTATAGTAAACACAAAAGAGCAGAGGATAGATGGAAAGCAGACAAAATACTAGAGGATAAGGCATTTGAACGTGTTATTGCACCTGATGCCAGTCTTTATGAGAGACCTTTAGCTTTGGCTACAGGAACAGCGATGTGGGCAAAACAGAAGTTAGGCATGGGGTTACCTGTAACATCGCCAGACAAAGATGATGAGAGAAATGAGGTCACGACAGAAAAGACGCCTGAGGTCAAACCTCGGTTCCATAGAACTAACTTGGGGCTGGCATCAGATAGGAAGAAATATATAGGTGAACATCTCTTATGTAAACGAAAATATAGGTAATTAATTCTTGTAACTGTAAATTTTGAAAAAATATTAAAATTTACTAGATCTTTATCACGGTTGCGGATCAGGGTACAACGGCTTACGTGGTCGTGATATCGGAGACGGGATTCAGTTACGACGTGAATAAGAATTATATTAAAATGCATTAAAACTATGACAAAATTAAAATTTTAACCCCGCCGTTTTGCCGGGTCCTATTTATAGACAATTTTGAAGAATAAGTGTATATTTTATTTTTTTCAATATAAACAGTCGAATGGTGAGAAAAACAAAGCTTAAGTTAGGTTTGAATGCGTTTTAATCCAAAACTTAATCCAGGTCACGTGACTCGACCTTCATACTCGACCTTCGTACTTTTAGGGCCCAAAGGGAACGTATCACTACTACTTTTATCACTCCGTCTTTAGGTCGAGGTAGACCTCGAACAACAAGAACGTTGGAATTGGAAGAAAGAGTGTTGCAAGCTGTCGAAGACGATCCTTCATCAAGCACAAGAAGAATTGCATCTGCCGAGGGAGCTGACCACTCAACGGTGTGGAGGATTTTGAAAAGCAATCTACTTTATCCTTACCATGTCCAACGGGTTCAAGCTCTTTTAAAAGAGGACTACCCAAACAGACTGCATTTTAGTCAACAGATAGAAAATAAATGTACTAGGAGTCCGCAATTCCTGTCTTCAGTACTTTTTACAGATGAAGCTGGGTTTAACCGAAATGGAATCTTGAACTTCCATAACACCCACCAATGGGCGGACGAGAATCCTCATACAATAGTGCAGTCGAGGTTCCAGCATAACTTTTCATTGAATGTTTGGGTGGGCATTATTGGGAATAATGTTATTGGTCCAGTGTTTTTACCAGCAAGGCTGAATGGACTTACCTATTTGCACTTCCTTCAGAATGATTTAGATGATGCCATGGAAGAAGTGCCCCTAAACACAAGTCGAAACATGTGGTTTTTGCACGACGGTGCACCTCCTCATTTCAGAAATGAAGTAAGGAATTACCTGGACCAGCGATTCAGAAATAAGTGGATCGGTCGTGGTGGCCCGATAGCATGGCCAGCAAGATCGCCCGACTTGAATCCCATAGATTTCTTTGTATGGGGACATTTGAAAACAATGGTGTATGCAACGCCTGTAAACAATGTTGAACAGCTGAGGGAGAGAATTGAAGATGGATGTCGGAGGATAAGAGAAATGCCTGGAGTGTTGGAGCGGGTACGAGAGTCAATGGGACGACGATTACGGCAGTGCGTGATCGCCAATGGAGGTCACATTGAACACCTACTATGAAGGGCAAGTGCCTACCTACATGTGGTGTATCCTCTTCATTCCATTGTTTTAAACAACAAATGATTATTATTAATATTAAAATTTATTAAATCTAATGTAATAATTTATGTAATGTAATTAAGTAATTTCAGTCTAAATTACTAAAATAAACACAGCTTCTTTATTTATGAACCGATTTTATTCATTTTTGTTTGTTGGATTTGTTATAATAAATACAAAATATTTTGTGTCTTGAAAAATTTTGATTTAGGTACCGGTTTTCATGAAATTTGGCATACAAAAATTCAAATGGCCGCCATTTTGAAATTTGGAAAGGTAAACAAATATTTTTTTACAAATGTTACTTACTTTAGTGTTAACACTTTTGCCAAGTTTCGTAAAAATATCTCATTGGGTTTTTGAAATAATAAATATTTTCCCAAAAAAACAAAATGGCGGATTACGGCTAAACTAAGCCGAAATCCAAAAAATGTTATTCTTCATTTTTGACTTATTTTTGCATGTAGAATTAGGTCCTGTATAGCCCATCACACTTTTTTGTGACACCCTGTATATATATATATTTTGAACTAATAGTGTTTTTGGCATATGGGGGGGACCTCAAAACGAAATGTTATCATGGTCTCGGGCTTAAGTCTTACCATGACACCTACGGTAATAGCTTTTTCCCTATAGGAATTCTGCAAAAACTAAATAAATTAAACACTTAATGCAACATAATCTGACGAAAAACTTCCTATTTTTAATAAGGGCTATTCGGGCTAACTAATTTGAAACAACACCTTTTATAAAATTATTTGTTTTATTATTGTAGTACAGTATTTGTTGTGATTTACTTTATTCTCAATTCAACAATAACTTCTGCTAGCTAAATATCGATGTACTAATGAATAAAATAGTTTAAATCATTTAATGCACTAAAGAACTGTACAAATTTATAAGATATAGTAAATATTAAAGTTTTAAATCCTTTCAAGATCATCCAAACAGCTTTTAGAATTTACTAGGCACGACATATTTCTGAAATTGCCGGTCTGTTGCTCTTCTCTCTGTGTAAGTAATCTAGTAAGAATAATTCTATTATATATCTTCCATCATGGCAATTTATATTCAACTTGCAATTTACAGTTAATATATTTGATTAACTGTACGCATACAATAATAAAAACTCGTGTTCTTTAATAACTCTACCTAAAGCCCCTTACTTACTAACACATGATTACTTCAACCTTCGGTCTATTAACATTAGGATACACGTGAGCGTTTTTTACTCTCAGAGAGTTTGTGAGAGTAATTGGTGAGGGAACGAAGTGAGGGAATCTAGTATTAGTAGAGACAAAAGTTCGTTGTCCGTCAGTGTGTGGGTTATTTCGTTATGGACATACACTCTCAGACACACGCACACCCACGCACTGACGGACATTTCAAAGCAATCCAAACTAATTTGTATCTGTCATACAAATGTCAATGTATTTGCAACCCTGCTTTAATACCAATTTAATTTCTTGGAAGTCGAGTAGCACGGAGAATAAAACTAGTTAGAACATCTCAATGTTCTAAACAAAGGTATATTGAATAAAACAAAACTACTTAAATTTAAAAAATATACTGTTAGTTTTGGAATAAGTTCTTCATATTCTATTAAGTTTGCGGATAGTGGGCCTCCACCGTTAAAAATACCAAAACTATCACAGTTTTTTCGCAGACTAGATTCCGGCAAATTATGGAGAACAACTCGCGTTTCTAAAAAGCGCGTCCGTGTCATAAACCAGTAGAAAGGTATTCATGACACCCCTCTCAACATGTAAAAGATGCATGCATGAGCTAGATTCGTCCAATACGTACAAAAGGTTTTAAAATTCTGAACGTAATACAATGCACTAAGATGGAAGGATGGAGTTCAAACGTTTAACTTAATTTGCTTCCTCTACGCTTGATATTGAATTAGGCTGCTTTTACCTTTAGTCAGTCCTTTATGTAGTTCAGTATGCAATGTAAAAATCCAAAGTAATATTGTAGTTCTAAAACGACCCATTAATTTAATAATATTATGCGTATTACGCGTTGATTTTTCCATATATTTCATATGCTGTCGCAATCTGGGGTTCAGAACGATCTATAACCAAACCCATTTTTGTCCTCCAAAAGAGGGCAGTGCGAATTGTTGCTGGTCTTCGAAGGAGGGAATCATGCAAGACCGTTTTCAGAAAACTAAAACTTCTCACGTTCCCTAGTATTTATATTTATCAAACTTTGATTTTTTTTAAGCAGAACCACAGTATTTTCAATTCCCTTGTCCCTCAATCTAAATATGGCCTCAGAAAAAGAAACAAACTAAATATTCCTTATCACAGTACTTCCTTCTTTAAAATCCACACATACTATAATGCAACAATATTATTTAATGCTCTACCTGATGTCCTTAAAACTGAATCGGATGGCATTCAGTTTAAAAGAAAGCTTAAGTCCTTTTTGTTGGAGAAGTGTTTTTATTCTGTAGATGACTACATTAGTGGTACATATGATACTTCCTGATTTTACTTGTATGGTCCTTACATTGTTATTGTATACTTACTATAATTATCTTTGTGTGACGCAAGCCAATGCATGTTATTGTGTTTCCATGGCAATAAAGAATATTTTGATTTGATTTGATTTGATATTATTTATTAATAACATCCGGACCTGACAATCCCAGTACATCGGAAGACTCTTGATGATTAAAAGAATTTGATTAACTTTTACGACTATAATAATAAAATCATCGTATGCCACAAATGGGGCATAGCTCTAGGAATGTTGGATATTTTCTTATTTTTGACACACTTGGGAATCCTAACGATAATTAAACACATAGAAACACGCACAGGGTTTGGACCGTTCCCTCTAAAAACGTTAAAAAATGCCACTGGTGTAGATATACACAACACAAATTACAATATGTTACGGTTTTATTACGATAATTCCTTCAACTTCTTCCCAATGGATTTCTCATTTGATAACATTTAATACAAAATTAGCGTTTGAAAGCTAGATCGATATAGATAAATAAGTTTAACCTGACCATTTGTGATTGAACACAAGAACACAAGTGTAGTCGCCTTTATTTAGGGCGATTCATGGTGGTGATTTTATTCCAAATACAAATGCTTCTTACCATACCAAAGGACGGGTTTTTGCACAGGTACCAAATACAGCAGTGCAGAGTATGAGATTGTGATACTTAGCCCGGTCGGTCATTCATCACACCAATTCACAGTGGACCTGCAGAGGTGTCTGCATGTTTTGAGTTAAGGAGGGGGGGGGGTGATGGTATGTGATTGTTCTGGTTATGACACTTAGTGTACAATAATAGAGGTATGCTATTTCAACCATGATTACAAACGGTATAACACACTTCTAAATGGATGTTGATTCCGAAAAAATAAATAAGCATTTTGATGAACCACTTGGTTTGTTACTAAACTCATCCAGGTGAAATTCAATGCTGCTGACTAACACAGTTGTAAAGCCTCAAAGCTTATAGACGCGGTTTCATTAACTATGACATCAATGAGATCAGTTGGTATTTAATCACTTTTATCAATCAAATTTCACATTATATGTTAACAATGTGTGCGTAAATAGTTTTATAATTAGTTTATTATAACATTATAGTCGTTGTCATTGGTTCATATATCCTTCCCAAACATTATAGATTCATAATAAATTCCTTGCAGGAGCGAGAAACAAATTGTTACTAACTATCAACTACAGTAATTATGCTAAGAGGCCAGGCAGATTGTGGTTGGCAGGGAGTTGTCAGAAGCCGTTGCTGTCGCTGTCAGTCTTGCTCCCTCAGCAGGTAGCCGGCAGTCATCGCGCTTGGCGGTGTGAGAACTGCTACTGGCATGTATGTAGTTTATGCTAATAAATCGACAATTACAGGGTGAGTTTTAAATGAGCCCCCCTAATCTTTTCTACATATCTTAATATATCGACTCCGGACCACCCCCGATCATTGTTGACCAACGTAAACTTCATTTTGACTTAGTTAATATTTTTGACCGCCATCCAAAAAATACTAATAACAAACATATTGAACAACATTTTAGGTGGCAATACTTTTTTTTGTATGGTAGGATACGCCATATCGGATTCAACTATTTCTTTTTAAAAGTAAAGGTAGGGTTGTGACCCATCATATAAAAGTACTTTTTTAAGGTGAACACAATCGTGCAATCCGTTTTTAAAAATCATTGTTCGTTCTCAAGATAATGGCGAATAAACTAATTAAATTTTGAGATAGTTTTAAAGGTCCAAACCTTAAAACATGTCCATATTCTCATCATTACATCAGATAATGACCAGGAACTACCACCAATCATTGTTGAGTGACATTTGTTTCATTTTAACAGAATTAAAATTATCGGCCGCCATCTTAGATACGCCATTTTGGAATAAGATAGTTTTTTTAAATATAAAGGTAGGGTTGTGACCCATCATTTCCTACTGTTTTTCCACGCTGAAATCAATGTAGCAATCTATTTCCAAATATCACCTTTCGTTTTCATGATATTGAAAGATTTCTGTTTAACATTTCAAAAGTGACAATATCATGAGAACGAAAGGTGATATTTGGAAACAAACTGCGGCATTGATTTCAGCGTGGAAAAAAACTGGAAATTATGGGTCACAACTCTACCTTTACATTTGAAAAAAATTATCTTATTCAAAATGGCGGCCGAAAATGTTAATTCTGTTAAAATGAAGCAAATGTCACTCAACAATGATTGGTAGTATTTCTTGGTCATTATTTGATGTAATGATGAGAATATAGGGATGTTTTAAGGTTTGGACCTTTAAAACTCTCTCCAAAATTAATTTGTTTATTTCGCAAATATTTTGAGAACGAAAAATGATTTTCAAAAACGAATTGCGCCATTGTGTTTACCGTACAAAAGTACTTTTATATGATGGGTCACAACCCTACATTTACATTTAAAAATAAATGGTTGAATCCAATATGGCGGATCCAAGATGGCGGCCAAAAATATTAACTAAGTCAAAATTAAGTATATGTTGGTCAAAAATGATCGGGGGTGGTACAGAGTCGATATCTTAAGAAATGTAGAAAACATTAGAGGGGGACATTTAAAACTCCCCCTGTATAATGCCGAGTTAATAACTATGAAAATTTACTTTTAAAAGTAAGTGATGTACAACTCATACTTGATATACGTGTCATCACATTTTTAATGATAAATCTAGGGTCTATGAGGACCCTATCGTAGTTAACACAAGTCTGTCCATTACAGTCTAAAGCAATGCAGTTTGACTTACCTTTGATTTGAACTATTCACATAATATTACTCTTTGCCATAATGAGTCACGCTTCAGTGCGCTTGGCGGTGTGAGAACTGCTTGAGCTGGCGAGGCCGCAGCCAGGCAGTTTGTGATTGGTAGGGAGGTGTCGGAAGCCGCTGCTGTCGCTGTCAGTCTTGCTCCGTCAGGAGGTACGCGGGCATCCAGTGTGCGGGCAGTGTCGTGTGGGGTGTGTTGTGCTGCGTTGTCATTGAATATTGTGCACGACATTGCTAACCGGATATCACTTCAGAGGTAGTAATCACACTTATATCACGTTTTAGGACCTGGTTTTATTTGGTTAAATGTCATAATTAGTTAAATAATTTGTCCTGGGAATTAGAATTTGTATTTTCATTTAAAATATTTGATTTATTTTGCACTCTCCGAGAACAGGACAAATAATTGTCGAATGCAATATTTGTAATTAAAAATATTACTTTAACATTACTTAAATATATCCTACCTGGCCTACAAACTTGGCGGTGTACCTAATCAGAAAAGGAACGCAAGCATCAATCGCTTACAACAATTGACATTGTTTGTCTAACCACTTTATGATTGCACGATCGGTCAGGGTCTCCTGTCTTTAAGTACCTCAGATTGAAATACCCAGAAAAAGAACACAATGTGATATCATTTATCATAAGTGACACTGATTGTTTGTACAACCCACGAATACGCACACGATCACACGATAATACACACGATCACGGGTATCAGGTTACTTCTCTTCATGATATAACGAAATGCCAAAGTATTACTTCTTTCAATGTCAGCATATCAGATCAAACTAGCCAGAAAAATAGAGCAAGAACAGTCGTTTTCTTGTTACAGAGTGATTACAAGGTTATCGGTCACTTGCCTCCACTTAAATGATTACTTAAATGATTAAATGTTTAATCCTTCCAATGCCAACACGGGACACAATGTAACATTTCCCAACTCTTTACATGCCTTTTACTTTGTTGAGTCAGAAAGCAATTCGTTATGAGGTTTCATAGAGTAGTTTCAGCAAGTAGTCAAACTGTGCTCTTTACGCTGGCGCTGGTTTTCTAGAACTTGTAGTGGCTCCTCAGGTACTTTCCCTTTGGTAACAGTCATACTAGGATATTTTGCTCCCAATCAAATGGTAATTTATACCTTTTGATAGGGAATTGTCTAAATTTTGGTCTTATTACTTTATATAACTAAATATTCTTAGAAAGTGGCAATAATTATGTTATTATGTATTAACTACCTATTAACCGCAGGCTTCTCCCTGCAAATGATTTATAAAAAATATGATAGTTGTGTGTGCTGCGTTTTGTAGCTAGCCCGTGGAACTACTCCGAATCAAGATCAGCTGTTTTTATTTTCATTAGCTCAAAATAAAACGAGTTCGCACGCAGCACGCTGACGTGAGGGAAGTGAATTTCCACATAATAAACTTTTTAAACTCAAAATAAGTGTAAAAACATACATTTATACCAATTTTTATTGAAATCTGAACACATTGATTTTTTGGCTGTTCTGATGCTCCTGGTTACATTTACCTGCAATGCTGTGAATACAATTTTGCGCATTATAAGGTTAGGAGAAGGTCCAGTCAGGCTTTAAAGTAGGCGTGAGGTTGTTGGGGGTGATAAAAGTACACCAACAAATGAATAACAGGCTTTTATAATGTAAAATCACCGAAAGACAACGTACTGTGTTTGATCGATACTAATTTTCTTTAATGAATCGGTAAATATATATGCTAGAATGACGAGAGAGGGCTTAAAAGTTTCGCCACACTAATTCCCATCTTTTTACATTTGTTAATTTCACATCCGGGGCTGTTCTGACCCGTCTAGGGCCCAAAAACTCGAAATTTGAAAGATAAATCCCCAAAAAAGGGGTTTAGAGTTTTCCGATTGTTTTTCCCACCAAACGTGTCCAACTGGTTATAGAAAGGAACGTTCCTACCAAATTTGAAGTAAATCGGACAAAACATGCGACCGCTAGAGTGCATACACACATATATACAGGGTGTCACAAAAATGCGTAGCGCGCTATGCAGAACCGGATTCTACATACAAAAACAAGTCGAAAATGTAAAGTAACATTTTTGCGATTTCGGATTAGTTTAGTCGTAATCCGCCATTTTGTATTTTTTTGAAAATAGTTAATAATTCAAAAACCCTTCGAGATATTTTTTTGAAACTTGGTATAAACTATAAGTTTCTGGTTTTTAACAATTTCCAAAAATAATTTTTATTTAACTTATCAAATTTTCTAAATGGCGGCCACTTAAATATTTCAAAGTTAAATTCCATGAAAAATAGCAACTAAAACAAAATTTTACAAGAAATAAAATTTAAAGCACTTTGTAATCCAAATCTAATGACATTTTTACTGTAAAAATCGGTTAATAAATAAAAAAGTTATTTTAATTTTTTTGTAATAAATTTCAAAATGGCGGCCATATACAAATTTCAAAGTAAAATTCCTGGAAAACTAGCAACTAAAACAAAATTTTACAAGACATAAAATTTCAAGGACTTGGTCAAATGCACTAAGGAATTTGACTTTGAAAATTTTATATGGCCGCCATTTTGAAATTTATTATAAAAAATTGCCATAACTTTTTTGTTTATTAGCCAATTTTTACAGTAAAAATGTCATTGGATTTGGATTACAAAGTGCTTTAAATTGTATGAATGTAAAATTTTGTTTCAGTTGCTAGTTTTCATGGTATTTGACTTTGAAATATTTAAATGGCCGCCATTTTGAAATTTGATAAGTTTAATAAAAATTATTTTTGGAAAATGTTAAAAACCAGAATCTTAATGTTTATACCAAGTTTCAAAAAAATATCTCGAAGGGTTTTTGAATTATTAATTATTTTCAAAAAAATACAAAATGGCGGATTACGCCTAAACTAAGCCGAAATCAAACAAATTTTACTCTACATTTTCAACTTGTTTTTGTATTTAGAATATGGTTCTGCATAGCGTGCTACGCATTTTTGTGACACCCTGTATATATATATATATATATATATATATATATATATATATATATATATATAGTATATATAAAGTATATATAATATATAAAGTCGTTTGGCATCCATGCCGCAATAAATATACATATATAAAATTTTGAATGAAACCCCCAAAACGTGTTCAGGGGGTCAAGTTAGGAAGTTCTATGGTGGTCCCGGGCTTAAGTTTCACCGTGCGGGTCATGCTAATAGTTCACTTTCCATAGGAAATTCACTAATGAATGTCCATAAGGTATACATGGGAACTTTGTCGGGGTCTCCCTAAGGTCATATCAGGATGAAAACCATGAGTTTTCAGTTTACACCTGAAGAGTCAGTGTACGAAATTTCAACTCTCTGTGTAAATGGGAAGTAGGATAATTCATGATGAGTGGAGTGAGTCACTCAGTGAGTGAGGGCTTTGCCTTTGATAGGTATAGATAATTTAATCATAATTAATTTATAATACCCCAATGTAAAATAACCGATGGACCCCGTTTCTAACTTTTAAAATAAGATTAACTTTTTCTAAGATTTGGCTCAGGGTTGTTTTTACAAACCTCTCATTATGAGAATAACAAAAAAATACCACTAGGCCTATAAAAACGCCAACTATTAACGACACGAAACAACAAAAAGTGGAAAAATCGCATACTGTTAAGAGTGTTGACTTTATTTTGGACCCTTAAACATAAATTATAACTAGTTATTATCGTTTTAGTGAAACGAATATTATGCTTAGCAACTTCATTAGACCTTTCCTAATTGTGTAGTTTTGGAATAAAACCTTTACATTGAAAGCAATTTTCTTGCAATTTTCCGAGATTGTTGGTGTTGCCCAAGTGGGTATTTTTGGGAATTCTCAGGAAGTAATAGTGATCATATTTTCTACATATTTTTAGTTTTGATGTGATATAAATATTCATTCATTTATGGTTAATTATTTAAATTACAATTTTAGGTTCAGCCGCTCAGCGAAAAAAAAACAACGTTTAGTGTTGACGATTTCCTTGTCCAAAAAAGTTTTATTATATGCCATGGATATTATAGATGCCATGGATATTATATTATATTATAGTCATGGATTTGATGCAGAATTTAAAGGTTTACAATCGTTTTAATTAATAAAAGTTTCACATTTAGAGTAATAATGACGTGAAATAAGAAAAAAGCACATACTATTATTTTTGCAAAGTTTCAAATAGGGCCTAATAATTTAAATAGGTACCCTCGGCAACAAAATATCACTACTTATAAATACAATATTTTCGTGTAGAAAATCGTATAGTGAATAATATAAAACTTATTTTATTTTTCTAAAGCGTTAGGTTTTGGAATAATATAGTTTAACGCTAAACATGTGGTATTCTAAACTTCCCCACCACCATCTGAAAAATGCCGGGATCAGGTTTGGGTTTCGGAAAAGTGTAGCTTTAAAAGTTCTAATATTAATTTGTTTGGATTTGTCATAAAACCATAGACTTGAAATGCAATTTTTTCACCTATAGAAGAACTGAAAAAAATCTTGTCTGAATGTATAACAACTTAGTAAAAGCTACTTTGTGCAATAAATCAAGTATTAACATTTCACAGAACTGCTGAAGCATTCTAATTTATATTTGTGTATGTGAGGTTACTACAACTAATAACAAGTAATGAAGCTATTTTTATTGATTTATTTTTGTGTTTACTTGATTACTAGTCCATACCAAGTATAGGTGTTGTGAATGCCCCTTTTAAGTGTAAGAATGATATAAGAGGCATAATCTATATTATAATTGCACAAGTGTAATCCCGATAAGGACTTGCAAGATAGAGCCGTAACAATGCAGTGACTGCATGTGGATGCTGCTATGGTGGGCGGGGTCCATTGTATGTAGATGTGTGGCCGGTCAGCTCTCCATTTGCTCTGCAGTAGCTTAAAAACAACTTTTAGGTCAGATACGAGTATATGATGGTAGTGAGACATAATACATTGTAAGTCTTGTAATAAGTAGTACAATTGGAGAACTCGTTCACTTTCCGGTTCGACTCTTGGCATTTTAAAATTAAATATACATTTAATCTAAATATGCTTAGATTAATAATATATTTATTTTAGAGTACCTAATATTTTGTTTATTTATTACTTGTTACCATTTGGTCAATCCTTATAACGTTGATATTAACGGGTTATTTCCTAGTAAATTGTCCCTGTCGTAAACTGTGTTGGTTATTTTGTATAATTTCAAGCACAATATTTATAATTTTGTGAAGAAATTCTTGAAGAAATGTTCAAGATTTAAAAAACCCTTAAAACTATCTTTTTATTAACATTAGTTAATTTTAAACAAATATATTAGGTTATTGTCAAATTCGAGTTATGTTTAATATTTAAAAAAAACTACCTTAATTTCATGCAAGTTTGATTTACTATTTCAAAAAAATGTAGCTGAAATATTGGAGGTGCATTTCAACTGGTATAAGATTACATCACGAATAACATCCAAACAAACACAAAATCAAAACAAGAAGGCCAAGTGCATGAAAAAGCGGGCAGTGGATTTCATCTTAAGAACGTTTTCCATTTACAAAACAAGGTATTATGAAAATGTTGTTCGTCATATTCAGTAACATTACCATATTTAGCATTAACACGTAGTAATAAAGGTATAATTAGGATATGTAACATACAAAAACTTAACAGTAAACAACCTGCAGCTCACCTTATATCACGCTCTCTTTTTTAGACAGCAATACATCGCATCAACATCACAACGCTACTCCATAAATACAGCGAATTTAAGAAAAGGTAATGCTAACATCGTCTTCCATATTCCTGAAGAGCCTCTGTCTTCTATAACCGTTCCGTACCATTACATATAACTATTATAACCCATAGTTTGCTAGACAGGTGAAATAACCCAGCAGATGAAATGACCTAGCAGGTGAAATCTTTAGATGCAACTTTTTATGTGCTCAGATACTCATTATAGCGTTAGGTGAAAATATTTTTTTAACATAATTGTTTCCCTCATCAATAAATCCTACAATATGCAGACAAATATTTGAAAATTATAGTAATTTTAATATTTAATTTTTTTAAATTATGTAAAATTAAAATTGGATGAGACTAGATAAAAAATGTATAACACTCTTTAAAATTTTCTCACTTAAATATTCAATACAACGTTTCAAGAAAACGGGTTGCGCTAGTTTTTACCTAAGGTTCAATATGTCCGTCTGCTAATATTACACATAATCTTTTAATTTGTATACACTTAATTAACTTTTAATGATGGTTTTACCTTCATAAAGTACCTGGGGGGCCGATCTTTGCTCGGGGCAGGCTATTCAGGTTGTTTAGATGGAGTAATATTTTACCATTTCCCCCAACTGATTATCAGATTTGTATAGCTCATTTGCCTCTTTTCTGCATTTTTAAGATCACTCCTGTTGTTATTTATAGCTCAATGTCCCTTTGGTTCTTATACTCTTTGCTTGCTTGCTTGCGACACTGATTTCAAAAACGGCTCCAACGATTTTCTTCAAATGTTCGAAATAACTAATTTCTGGGATAAAAAAAGTTCTAGACAGGTCTCATCCACAGAAAAAATCAAATAATGTAAAAATGCTAAATTAAAAGTTAAAAAAATTAACATTAGGCTTATGGAGTTTCAAATCAAAACAAAAGAATTGTAACAGCTGTTCATAATCAACCAGGGAACTGCCAAAGTAATACTCATGTTGTTTATGATTATTAACATGTGGTTTCCTGAGAGCAGAGATTAAAAGATTTGAGAGAAGATTACATATATAGAGTAGTAAAATAAATCAAAGGGACATTGAGCTATAAATAGCAACTGGAGGGACCTTAAAAATGTAGAAAAGAGGCAAATGAGTTACACAAATCTGATTATCAGTAGGGGGAAGTGGTGAAATATTACTCCAAGTTATCTGAACAAACTGACTGGCCTTCCCCCGAGCAAAGCTCAGCCCCCCAGGTACTTATTTCTGATATGACTACAACCCGTGATTTCTGATATGCAATCTTCACTCAACAGTTTTAGTCACTCCTCTCAGAAAACCACGTGTTAACAATTATAAACAATCTTTGACAGTTCCCAGGTTGAATATGAACAGCTGTTACAATTCTTTTGTTTTAATTTGAAACTCCATAAGCCCAATGTTATTTTGTATAAATTTTAATTTTAGTTTTTTTACATTATTTGATTTTTCCTGGGAATGAGACCTGTCTAGAACTTATTTTTATCCCAGAAATTAGTTATTTCCAACATTTGAAGAAAAACGTTGGTGCCGTTATTGAGATCAGTGTCGCAAGTAAACAAGCACGGACGCACGCACGCAAACCTTACTCATATTAGAGTATAGGATTTGCTCCGTTGTATTTCGCTCTAACTTCACCGGGAGACACAATTTTTATTTAATTTCAAACTTACTACTACACGTTTGTGATTCATGTAATAAAAAATAAGTGATATAGAGAAAGTTATGGTGATTAAATAATTTGACGTTACTATAGTTTATATTTATTGATCAATGGATATCGCTTTATTACTGCAAGATAATGTTTAGGAGCAAAATACTATTATTAATAAACAGTTTATGCTATATTTAAGGCTTAAAGTAGCCTGTTCCGGTGTTAGGCGTGATGGCCAGAAGCAGAGGAGCTGGTGTCGCTTAGTGATTCGGCGAGACATCCAACTACCCAACTACACAACAAACACTTGCTCTCAGATCTACAAGTTGACTTAATCATACCAGACGTCCATGAGACAAGTTGGTAAAACTGTTACTGTAGTAATTACCAATTGCAACCTTGACATTTAGCTCAATGAGGTGTAATCCGATTATTAACCAGCGTGGCGCCGACGCGTCGTAGAGAAATAATCCAGTTTTGTTTTTACAGGTGCGGGAAGAAATTATACCAACAAACGTTATCCATTTAGCATAGCCAATGAATTGTAGCCTCACACATTTTCAGAACTTATAGAATGTTGACCAACACAATTATTTATGTTGTCAAATATTTACCACCAAAAGTTTATAAGCAAAATATTATTTAATTTAATTAAATTCATTGATTACAAGTGCATATAAATACTATATGAAAGTTTAAATTATGCACTTATAACTTAAGCTTAACAGTGAGGACCATTTTTTAATAGGAAATATTCACAAATAAATAATATAATTCAAACAAAAACTTACTTGGAATCAATTAGTATAGCTAAGAGAATTTATGGAAAATTGTAAAGAAACAAATATTTTAACTCTGTCATCATAGAAGTCTTTTTTGTAAACGTAGAAATACAGAACTAATCGTATTTTTCACTAAGGGTAAAATATACTTAGTCATTGCTGTACAATGGAGTTTTCAAGTGGCAAACTTTTAACTTAATATACCTTTTTTGGAGTAGAAAAATATTGATTGTAACCAATGGCTGCAGTTTTGCTGCAGTAATGCCCAAGCCATTTAACAATAGTACGGGATATTACTTTTGCGTTATTGACCAATACATCAATAGTAGTGATCTTAGATGACGGAGACAAAAATGTTGTTAATTTTAGGGGAATATAGGCTCATGGAGCCTCTTTATAGGATTAGTCTAGTCGAGCCTGGCTGAGGAGACAATACGGATTAGTAACAGTCTAATAAACTGAACTGCAGCAACTTAAAATAAACCTGCGATTTAAAGCATTTGAGTTTCTGTATTGTATTCTTTTTTTAATGTATAAAAGTGTCATGAAGATTTTTTTGAAATATAGTAAACGTAAACAAAGTAATATATGTGAATTCTATGTAAGTACATTACGTGTATTATTAGTAATACACTTACTGTAAGCACTTGATTCCACAGGTACACTTCGTTTATTTAAAATGAAAACGAAACAAAAACATTTAAAAACACTAAACACTACTACAAACTCAAGGATAACCGAATTAAAAAAGAATTATACGATTAATTAAACACGTTTAATAGTCATATTATAGTTTCCATATAGTTTTAGTGACACCACAAAATGTATTTCAGTTAAGCAATTTTCAAGATCATAAAAAAATTGAGGAAATTAAACCAGCAGATTATCGACAACAATTCTTTGAAGCCTGTGCACAGCGTTATGGCTAAACTTTCGGTGTTAGCAACGAATATTGTGTTTTTGTAAGAACACTTTGATGTTGTAAGGTTAGTTTGCAAACTAACGCTTGGTAGTGGTCTTAAGAAGTTATACTTTTATGATGTTTACTAAAGTTCAAGGATATCTTGGTGAAAACAATGTTTATAAAACCAAGTCTGGAAAGAACTAGTTACTTAAAAACTAAAGCCGAATTTTTGTGTAAATAGTAGTATATTAGTGTTCGAATTTATAAGACTTATTTTATGTTTTTACAAAACAATTTAGCTAATAAGGACATTGTTTAAGACCTTTGTTGTTTTCACAATACACACCACTCTAGCCCCCAGCCTTCAGAACCAGAGGTATTATATAGACCGAGTTTATTCGCCTCAAAACTATTGGAAATTATCTGAATTTTTTATGTTAGAGACAATTATGTTTTAAGTATTTAGAATCTCATATTTTTATTCATCATAATCTGTCAATCGTACAGTGACAACATTTGCATTAATTTCCATCACGACAATACATTAGTATTTCCATTAAAACGATGAGGTTCCAGCACAAAGGAAGGAATTCCAAGAGCTTATTGTAAATGATAATACCTAATTTTACACAATCAAGTCAAGGCAGTCTCGTTTTCTTCAATTACGTTTACTAACATATCTTGGGAAAGTAAACAACGTAGCATGCTAATCCAAAAGTGTCTGGCTTTTAATCTGAAAAGGGTTCATAATTTAATCTGCATAACTTTGAAAAATATTTGTCCGATTTTAGTTTGCAACTATGTTACGAATAAACCAGGGAATCAAAATTATTCCAGTTATTTATATATTTTGCAATTTAAGAATACCGTCGACTTTTATGCGTTATGTATGATGAATACCAATGAAAATTAACTGACGTCAATGACTTCAACGTCATTGGTAAAAACATTGTTACCATGGAAACTTACATGAAATCATTACTCCATAAGGTTATCATTGATAATTAAAAAAAAATATGTTGAATGCCAATGGGGCGGAGCCCCAACAGATTTTCAGAACGGGTCCTGTTGTTGTTGTTGTTATTGGCGGATTAGGAAACCCCAGCTTTGCTGCTAGTCACCTCTTCCACAAGCGGGAATATTGCGAAGGTTACCGGAAAGATAGGATATAGCAGGAAAGGAAAGGGTGGGAAGGGACGGCAGCCAAATCGACCCCTCAGAGGGCCAATTCCCGTGCCCCTGTGACAGCTGGGATGAGGCTCTCAACAGGGGACCCTCATTTTGCCCTCCAACAGGTCAACTCAACTGACAGGGTATCCATGTACAACAGCCAGGGACCATTCATTCTCAGGTTGGCAGAAGGAACCAAACCCGGAGACTCTGTCCCTAGCCGCTGCAAATGGAGGGAACAAAGGTGAAAGGGAAGTTAGTCATAATGGACAGCCAAAAGACTTACCATATGTAATGAAAACTTAATTTGCTGTACCCAATGTCAGCCTCAAAATTGGCATAGACCAGTTTTAAGGTAGTCCTGGGACGAACGGGTCCTTATCTTCCAAATTCATTTCAGCTTCACCCGTTTGGTAATTGGTTATTGATTGTTAATATTCTTGTGTTAACAATCAATAACCAATTACCAAACGGGTGAAGCTGATATGAAGTTGGAAGATAAATAATAAAAAAGTCCCCAAAATCCCATAGGAGCATGAGAATCAAAAATAAGGAACAGGTCCTTATGTTTGATTCTCATGCTCCTATCTTGTCCTATGGGATTTTGGGGACTTTTTTATTATTTATCTTCCAACTTCATTTCAGCTTCACCCGTTTGGTAATTGGTTATTGATTGTTAACACAAGAATATTAAAGGAGCAGAGCTCTAAATAATATTTTGATCAGAAGAATGCCTATACATGCTTTGACGGTATTCGCTATCTTCCTACCAAACTACAGCTCCGTGAGTCCAGCGAGATGCGTGATGCGTGTTGCGAGGTGGATAATCTAGGTGCCAGAGGGGTAGAGCCCCCAAAAATATTCGCATTGGGGAAACGTTTATGTTCAATTCCGGTGTATCATCTAGTCGCCTAAAAATTTAGCTTCATTGGATCAGTAGTTGGGTTGTGAAAATTACAATTGGTATATTTAAGCCCAGTGGGTCAAATCCCTAAAGAATATTATTAGGAGTAGGCCCAACTCTGATTTTAGCTATCAGCTACCTTTTTACCGAATTTCAGCTCCATCAGTCCACTAGTAGGTGCGACATAGTTGCATTAAGTATTTTGAAGGTTAGGGAGGTGGAACCCAAAATAATTTGCTGAGCGGGAATATACTCAGGCGGATAATCTTTATTACTATCGAGTTAATAAAGGTCCATTATAAACTAATGCCAATAAGATTACCATAACAGTCCAGTGGGGTGGATCCCTAAGGTTTAGGACTTTGATTAAGGTGGTAGAAACTTTCCTAGGGTTGACGTTCAAAGTTTCATTGCAAGTGACTGTTTAGTATAGGAAAGCAGAAAGGGCAAAATACTAAGATTAATTTATACATAGAGAAAGATTATATCTTCCAGTTGATTTTTTGGGTGGCAACCCAAATAATGTATAGTTTCATGTTAATTTGTTTTGCTACTTTAACAAAAACCAAGATCTATACGATTTTTAATACAGCTTGATTCCTAAATAGATTGACAGCTGTTTAAAATGGTTTTAATTATTCATCTGTGAAAATCATAACAATTCTTTTCTCCCTAAGAATGACGCAGCAACTTTAAAGTCCAGTGAGGCGAAGCCCTAAAGTCCTAGGATCTTGATTTGTGGCTATAAACCTTCCTAGGGTTAACATGAATAAAAAATGGCAAAGTTTCATCAAAATTGGATGAGTGGGATAGGAGCGCATAAAGGTAATCAGGCAGAAAAACTTAGATTGTTATACGTAGAAATTAAATCCTTCTTAAAGACAATAACATAATTTCACGAGGTAAAAAAAAATAATATTAACTGTTTATACAAGTTTAAAAACATATCAATGTATTTGAACATACATCAATGATGTCACATAATTGTAAGGTGAAATATAATTTAGTACGAGCCACAAGAGATAATAAAAAAATATTGCACTGCTCTTCAAGTTAATCGTTAAGTTGGCTATGTTGATAGCTGAATCTAAATAATTAACCTTAATCAACAGTGTCATTTTTAAACCTAATAGGCATTCTATGACGATATCAGCACAATTTTAATCAAAATCAAAATCTCTTTATTGCGTTTAAGGAAGTAAGCAATCGACATTGTCAATAATACATTTTAGCTTACAACTAATATTTTGCATTTTTAGCGAATTTTCCCTATAGGGAAGAAGCTATTACCGTAGTCGGCATGGTAAGACCTAGGCCCGGGACCATGATAACTTTTCGTTTTGAGGTCCCCAGACCCCAAAAACACCATTCGGTCGAAACTGTATATATATATATATATATATATCTATATATATATATATATATATATATGTGTCCGTGAGCACGATAACTCTCGTAAAAATTATCCGATTTTGATGAAATTTGGTATAAACGTGTAAAGCAACATTTATGACTTTAAGTTCGAAAACCAGCCAGATCGCTCTATCCGAAGGGGTATTTTGGGGGGTTTTGTACCCCAAAAATGGGTTTTTCGAATTTGTTATATATAATTTTGCAAATAGTCAAATTTTAGTTTTTTTCATTGGATTCAGCTTAAAAAAACACACAATTTGGTATTTTGATCATTTCTCTACGTCAATTGGTTACCGAGATATTGAAAGTGCTAAACACAGTACGTTGTCTAATGTTATTCTTATGGAGGAAAATAAAAATTTTATATCTCGCTTATTTATGAACGTATACTGACGAAACTTGGTATACGACTTCATCTGGTTGTGGACCATTGATATTTGCTCAAAAAAACAATTTTTTACCAATGGCTCCCGTAGCAGCAAACCTGCGTACTCAGCCCCATGTTATTCTTATGGAGAATAAGTAACGTGTTATCTCCCTTCATTATGAAAATAAATTAATGAAATTTGGTATGTGGCTTTACCTACATGAGTTGTATTGATATTTGTATAAAACCCCATTTTTTGTACTCCTTGCTTCAGCAAACCTGCATACTCAGCCGCCATGTTATTCTTATGGAGAATAATTAAAATGTCATAAATCGTTTATTTATGAATGTATATTGATGAAACTTGGTATGTGGCTTTATGTGGTATTAAGATACATATATATGCATTGGAAATTCGCTGAGTATGCAGGTTTGCTGCTACGGGGGTATTTCTTCATGCCGTCCTACTTCTGACAAATATTTAGTCTTAATTGTAATATATAAAGTAAATCAGGAACAAAGAGTTGAATTACACCAAAATTTTAAAAATAAAATAAAATTACACAGTAACATTGTTTCTTTGATTTTTGCTTTACAAATTTATATCAACAACCTCTAAGGATAATAAATCATCAACTGAATAAAAAATTTTGATTTCAGCCATGAATCAAAGAAAACTGAATTTATTAGTTAGAATCGTTGCTGCAGTTGGGGGTAACCTATTAAACAAATGTATACTGAGATATTTATAGCTATTATGGGTAAGCGTAATCTTGTTAATGGGAAATTAAAATATTTACTATTTCTAGTGTAATGAGTGTGTATATCGGATCTTTTATTACATTGATTTAGGTTTTCTTCAAATTGTAGTAAGCAATTGAAAATATACATACTCGGAAGGGTAAAAATTAAAAATTGTTTGATATATTCTTTGGAAGATACCAGGGCTCTATCCCCACAGTACACCTAATGACCTTATTCTGCCATTATAATTGTTTTTGGCTCCCACGGAGTTCCTTCATAAGAGGTTACCGTAATGCAGGTGGGAATGAAAGGATGCAAAATAAATACCCCCGTCGCAGCAAACCTGCGTACTCAGTGAATTTCCTATGCATGAATATATTTCTTACTACCACATAAAGCCAATTACCAAGTTTCATAAAAATACTTAAATAAATAAGTTATATACAGCATTTTATTTATTCTCCATATGAATGACATTAGGGCTGATAACGCAGGTTTGCTGCAACGAGGAAGATAAAAATGTGTTTTTTTTGCAATTATCAATATAACTCAACCAGGTGAAGCTATGTACCAAGTTTTAATGATTTATGTTCATAATTAAGGGAGATATAAAGCTTTACGTATCATAAGACTAACATTAGGGATGAGAATGCAGGTTTGTTGCTAAGAGGATAGTAAAAAAAATCAATTTGTTGTGCAAATATCAATATACCAGTACTAGGTGAAGCCACATACCAAGTTTCATCAACATATGTTCATAAATAATCGAGATATCAAATTTTAAATATTCTTCATAAGGATAACAATGGACAACGTACTGTGTTTAGCACTTTGAATATCTCGGCAACGGTTGGACGTAGAACAACAATTAAAACACCAAAATGATTGTTTTGTAGAGCTAAACTGATTGGTAAAAGCAAATGTGAAGTTTACAGTAAAATTAGTTAAGGAAAAACTAAAAACAATTTTCCCGTAAGATTAACATGGGAGATTTTATGAACACGTTTTGTTTGGATTTTCTACGCAACCACTTAACCTAGGTTAATGATTCAAAATACTATATTATTTGTTTTGCAAGGGGATATGGCACTGAAACTGCTAATTTCTTTAATATTAACACTAAGCATTTGAAACTTGTTCAAAGTGATTTATATGCATAAAAATACACAAATACAGAGTAAAAAAAAAAACTTTCACCCGCAACTACCTAAAATGATTTTTTGTGTGTTTTTTTGGTAATTAACAAAATTAGATATAACTCCAGTTCTACTAGTTAGATTTTCATAAATGAACCATCATTTTGTAACACATAACTACCTTAAAATATTTAGGTAGAACTATGATTGTAACTTGATGATTAAAATTTGTATTTGTTTCTAAAATATATATATATATATTTTTAATTTGTTCCGATATAAAAAAATCCTGTTTTTTATAAATGAATATAAATTCATAATTCTACCTAAATATGTAGATAACACTACCCTTAACACTTCATATAAATTTGAATACTGTAGTACAAATAGTTTCTGAGTTATATCAATTTTAATGTTAAAAATTGCTAAAAAACGCGTTTTCGGCAATCGCTAGTTAAAGATTCGACTCATTTCGTTTATTCATCATTTTCAGTGCGATTTAGAAAAATCTGATAAAAATTGTGAAATTAAAAATAATATAACTCAAAAACTATTTGAACTACATTGTTCAAATTATTACACAATGTGTAGGCTATTGTAATCTAAATATTTAGGTAGAATTATTCAAGTATAATCACATTTGAAGTAATAAAAAAAATAAATATATCGCAAAACCAATTTTTACGTAGGATTTTCATTATTTCAATAAAAAATAAAAGTAATTGAGATACAGCTATAAGCCTACTTAAATTGATAGAGGACATAATATCCTACAAATTAACGTTTGAATCATTCTAATCAAATAAATAGAACTCAAGTTATATCAAATATCGTATTTCAAATAAGTCGCCCGATAAACTAATTTAGACATCAGTGGCGCACTCTATAAAAAGTGTAAAAAAAATATTTATTAATTTTTTTTGCTTTTTGAATGTTTTTTTATGATTTTCAACATTATAAAGAACAAAAATTCATAATTTTAAAAAAATTCATTTTTTGGCCATTTTTCAAGAGTTTCAGTGCCCTTGCTCTATAACATGGTTGAAACAAAAATTGTGTGATTTAAAAATTTCAGGGTGAAAAGTGCAAAAAACTGATTTTTGGAAAATTTTGAAACCCCATAAACCCCCTTTCCCATGATCCGATTTTTCTGGTTTTCGAACTTAAAGTCATGAATGTCACTTTACACATTTGAGCCAAATTTCATTGAAATCGGACGTTTTTTACTCAAGTTATCGCATTCACGGACACACACACATATATATAGATATATACTGTATATATATATATATATACATATATATATATATATATATATATATATATATATATATATATATATACATATATATAAATTTGAACGAATAGTGTTTTTTCCATCTGGGGACCTCAAAACAAAAAGTTATCATAGTCTTGGGCTTAAGTCTTACCATGAGACCTACGGTAATAGCTTCTTCCCTATAGGAGAAATTCGCTAAAAAATAATGACTTTTTCACTATCATTATGTTTTAGTTTTTTCAACAAAAAATTGTTCTAGCCAATTTACTACATGGGAAATTAGTATGCTCATTCCGATCCAGCCGCTGATCAATGTAGCAATTGTAGCAATCCCTAGCAATTTAACTGATTTATTTTCTTGAGCATTTATATTAAGATCAAAATGAATTTTTTCTGTCTGTTAGTGGGCAATTTTTAATTAATTTCCTTAAAACTATTTTTCAGCCAACCTTGTAAATTCAACCCTTTTCTCAAATGCTTTAATTAAATTTGGACCACTTGTGGGGAATGTTGTATCATCAGCGTAAAGAGTCGCCTTACAAGGAATAAAGTAAGGTAAATCATTTATGAAGACAATAAAAATAAAGGGCCCAGGACTGATCCCTGAGGCATGCCAGTTTTGACTTTCAACAGATTATATTTTTCATATTTTAATTGTAATAATAATTAAAAATTATTGAAAGCGGTTTTTCAAATATGAACTTAAACGATTAAGCGACCATTCAACTACACCATAAAAAGCTAATTTTTGAATTAGAAATTCATGAGAAAAAGAATCAAAAGCCTTAAATAACTAAATTAATGTAGCACAAGTATTAATTTTAGTGTCGCAACCTTCAAACATATCTGAAATGAGACTTTCTAAGGCCTTAACTAAATAAAAAAAAATAAAAAAAATAAAAAAAAATTAATTTGGTAAATTTGATAAATTTGATTAATTTGATTTGATTTTGATAAATTTGATCTAAAACCATACTGACTTTCACAAAATAAGTTATTTGTTTCAAAGTATAAACATATTTGTTGATGAAGACAGTGTTCAGCATAAAGTTAATGTTTGGTTGTTGATTTATCCTCTTAGGTTATTAAACAATATTACTTGTTAGGTTACCGCTCTACCTCTATGCTACCGCGTGGGATATTTCTTCTGAAAGACAATTTACATCCGTACTCCAGGTTCAAAATTGTAATAATCCGTCAAATATGGAAAACGGGCATTCACACACTATCCTATATCCATTATGTGTAACCTTCATGCGTATAATATATGTTTATACACATTTATTTTACCAGACGTGGTAGTTCAGATGTAGAGCGCTGGCCTCGCAAGTCAGCCGTGGTCAGACGTAGGTTCGATCCTGGCTGGCAACTGTGATACATTTTTACGAGCGGTCACCGCTGGCTTGCCCAAGTGTTGACTTGGGCAAGCACTACATTTCCGTTAACGGTAATTCGCTGTCTTTGGATCGCCGAACAGACCTATTGGTCCATGGTGAAGGGCAATTATGTTTTTTTTAATAAATAAAAATTAAAACTAATTGACAGTATTGGTGAATTTTAAAACATATTATTCCAAATATGTATTCTATGAATTGATGTTTTATAAAGTATTTTTAATTCTTACACACATTTTTACTTGGCGATTGTATACTTTAACTTCGGAAATCTCACAATATAAGGCGGTAATCTTATCTTTTAAGACGGTAATGTAACTCTGACAAATGTGTTTTAAACTACATTACATGAAGGTGAGAGATCCATCACCAGGTGAAAAAGTGGAAGAAGTCAGAAAGTTATTGCAAAACTTATCATACAAGAAATATATCTGAATTATAAAAGTACATTTTTTCAAACTTTAACGTTTGAAAATCAAACTTTAACGTTTGAAAAATGAATTTTTATAATTCAGATATATCTCTATAATTGCAGAGAGAACCGATCCTTTACCGATTTCATTGTTTCACTTAGATAATAATTTATAATTTCAACTCTCTGCTGACTAACTCCTGAACCAATTCAAAATATTTCCCCATATGTTCCCCATATGTTGCGTGTTCCAATTTGATCAACAAAATTGCATGGTCGATGTTATCGAACTCATTGGAAAAATCTGTAAAACCTCAAATGTTTTTAATTATTTGCATTAATGTTATTCTAAACCTCCCTCATACCTTCAATGGCTGACTCTGTAATTCTACCTTTGGAAAATCCAAACCGATTACAATTTTCTTATTTAAAATCTCAAAAGATTTATTTTTCCTCACCTTCTCCATGATCTTAAACAATATTGACAACAGACAGACTGATATATACAGCAGTGTTATATACACCATTGTCCTTTAATTTTTCTTATAAAGGTACTACGATATTTTCCTATAATTTTGTAGGGAACGCCCCAGGAATAAAACTTAAATCATAATTGTTGCCAAAGCATATGAAATTACTGTTTCTACATGTTTTATCAGCTACACCGTCAGGAAATCAGAACCCGGTGACTTGGTTTTTTTATAGAAATAAATTGTTTAGATAGTTCTGTTAAATTCAAAAATATTAAATATTTGAGATTTTTTTCTATGATAACTATATGCAACACAAAAATTGTGCTCCTGGAATCGCTAGGATTTTTGTCTTAAAGTACTGGTCATTAATTAAATTATTCGAATAACCTTACACTTCTTGACCGGTAGCACCAGTCTTGAGGGAGAAGCATATAGAAGGGCGAAAAGCTTCGTCACTGGAGCCACCTCTTATTTTACTGATCTGTCACATCTCAACGTTTTCACACCTGCAATTTATTTTTTCTTTACACATTGTTCGTAGAATATATGCCTAGCGACATTGTTGTGGGGTCCTAATCCAACATGCCAATGTATAAAATACCACACCAATTAAGCACAATTGTTGCATGACATATATAGAATTATAACATAAAATATAGGCAACCTCTTACGTGCATGTAGCAATCAAAACTATGAGACCGTTTAAGGAAGGTCTAAACATAGTTAGGTAATAATATGACATGCAAGCACATGGTAATCTAGGTAAAATAGTAATATTCCTTCGTGAGGTATTATAGTGAAGTCCAGTGCACCAGTTATTTGTCATTTTAGTTGGCCGCGTTGTAATCGTGTGTTTCCCTTATGAGAGAGACTGATTTACGTTTATTGCCATTAATATTTTGTTTATATACGAGCGAGTAATGCGGCCCAGAGATGCGAATTAACTATTGGTCTATTTTTATTGTAATTGTATGTTTAATCTCTAACAAGATAATTTCAGAAGCTGTTGATAATGCGATTTTCTTAAAAGCCTAAATTGTTAATTAAACCAAAGCAAGCATACGTCGAACGACACATGAAGCCACTTACCAAGTTTCATCATGACATATCCATAAATATGCGAGATATGACGTATATATTGATTGTTATAGATATATATTTGTATATGTTCATAAAAAAGCAAGGTATAACATGTGTCATATTTTCCGTAAAAATAAAAATATAGCTGAGTACGTAGCTTCGCTGCCAAGGCTTACGGCTAGGTTTAATAATCGTAAGGACAGTAACTTTTATAATTATTATAACACAAAATTGAGGGATTTTAAGTTGCTTAGTTATATCCTAGTGAAACTATTAATACACACTATTGATAATTGGATGGTTGGTTCCTTTTGTTATTTTGCATGAGATGTGATTTTAGCCTATGTTTCACTGTATTTTGTAGTTGTTTAATATAGTATTGATTGTGCTTGGAGACTTTTTAATAACGCATGAACATTTCAACTTGTTTAATAACAGCTAAATAAAGGAATAAATAACTTTACATAATTAATGAGGCTAAGAAACAAAACTGAAATCGCCTGCAAGTGTTTTTTATTTTATTTTTATGTTAATGCCACTTCAGGAAGCCGTTGAAGTAAGTAATTTTAGTGATTTTAGTGATAATACTGATAGTGGCTATGATAATAACATAAGTTCGGAATCAGACGTTGATGAGAGTGACAAAGATCCAACCTAAAACCCCACCAAAGATACAAGCAAGTTGGCCAAGTTAGGAAAAGTATGTAAATAGGTTAACTATTAGAAATAACATAGCCACGAATTATTTCAATGTTGACTCAGATACATCTAGAAACACACTCACACACATCTGATTCAGCTTACATCCCGTGTTTATTTCCGTGGTCACGAATCCATGAGCATTATAACAAACTAAATCATACAGACTCCAGTAAAGGGTCTAGACTTATGGCAAATTACAGACACAAACCTGCCTGCCTTGCCTGTTATGCGTTTTTTTGTGTCATTGTAATATGCTTTTAAGCTCCACCACACACCACATAAATTATTTGTATATGAGTCTCTTATTGGACCAAATGATACCTGTTTATGTAATAATGTTGAATTCATGATGTCATATACTTATACGTCAAAAACTATCATGCAAGTAACAAAAATGAATATATAATTGTACAACATATAGTTTATTTACGATTATAATATAATATATCATCAAGCATTATAACATTATAAATTGAACATTATAAATTTATCTTAAAATGGCTTAAGCGTATGTTTACTGTCTAAACTGTAAGGGTAATTAGTATATGTAATGGATTGTAATAATACCAATTACTCTTGCGTCAATGAGTAAATTAATCGTGATTGTAGCAGGTTAGTGACGAAAAACAGGTACCCATATCGCTACTTTTTTGCACTTAATAAAATATTACATTTCACCACTTTGTTTTTGTATGGTTCAGACATTATCAGATTTGAACTGACACACTTAACATGGTTGTTGTTGTTGTTGTTGTTGTTTGGTTCTCAGAATTACGCACAAAGTGAATAGGTATAACTCAAAATTACAATATATTAAGAGTATTTTAATTTCGTGTAGGACCTTTAAAAAGCTTTCTCGCATAAATAACTTATTTAATGGGAAAATGTTTTACGTTGGTGTAGTTCAGGAGACAAGTGACAAAAATACTGAATATGTGCACAATATTAAAAGTAGGTATTGTATAACTAATTATATATAATTTGGTACGGCGGATTTCTCATTGATTACATTGATTTCAAACAAAATGTTTAAATATAAAGTAATAAAGTAATATTTTTTAAATATTACTTAAAATTTCGATTAACGTTAAAGGTTTATAGTGAATGCATATAAGGGAGGGACACTTTGAAATTTGTTTTTCTAGCCAGACTAATCTCTACTTTATTAAGTAAGTAATAATCAGTCATAGTCTATATGTCATTTGTTCACACTCAAGAATTCCAACGCCCAAAGTCAGCTCCACTTTTCTAATTATCTCAAAACTAAGACTTAACTTCCATAATCGAGTGTATGCTCAGGCAATTTATAGTTGCGATGGCAAATAAAGATTCTCAATTAAACATTAACACTTCTCGTAACTTCAATGTGAAGTGACTTATTGTTATAAAATTAATTTTAGAGTAATATTTTCGGTAAAGCTAGGTTTTGACACTTTTTTATATGCTGGAATACTCAACTATTACAAAATCCTATAAACTTTCAAACGATTTGAACTAAGTACCCACTACTTCCCTAAAATATTCTAACTGTGCTAAACTTAAAATAAAATGAATTACAATTTAAAAAAAAGAATTACAATTTTTTTAGTAATTTGAACTAATTACTATCATTTTCAGAGTTAATCGACATTATAAGTTGTAGTGAAAACGTAAATGCAAATATACGCACATCTCTACGCATTTATAAGTAAAAATGTCAGTTATTTTGACAATTTAGTCGGACATTTTTAAATAAGTTAAAAAGGATGTTAACTTAAAACAAACTAAATAATTGTCTTAAAGGCACATTATTTATTTCCAAACAATCTGCAATTCATAGTATTGAAAGTTCATTAATGATAGTAATCTTCATTCAATACTATTCCAAAATAATTAGTATTTGCTATCTTTATGCGATTTTGATTAATGATATCAAAATTCGACTTACTCAATCACTAGGCATTCTTCTTCTTTTAAAAATGATTCATAAATAAATGTGTTTCGCAATATCCTTTAGAGGAGGCAGAACTTGAACGCTAACATTGATATTATAGGAGTGGCAGGTAAAATCGAGAAATTTATTGGGGCTAGAGTTCTGCCTTAAATAATAATTTAAGAGGAGTCGGAGACCAAAACAAGCATGAAGGTCACGTACGTTGTCAAAAGTACTGTTGCCTGAACATCTTGTCAAATTGTGTGAGACTACTGAAACAGTCTGTCGATTTCAATATTTACATTTCCATGTTTATGTCAAATAGTATCCTGAAAGAAAATGTTCCAAATTTAAAGATTATTGGGGGTTACCAAGCGGAAAAACTATTGTTAAACTTTAAATGATTCAAACTCGTTACCTCTTTACCTACTTGAGGATGATTATACTGTCTTTTACTGAATGTCACAAATATTTATAAGTTTAAAGTTTAATAATTTGTTTGTATCACCAATTTATAAAGCCTAAGAGGTGTGTCACGAATCTTGGTTGAATCATCGTTCTTTCATTGCCAGTTTAGGGGGAATAGTACGCTTTGTATGTAAATCATCGCCTAAAATGGATTGGTAACACGCATCATGGAGCTATTCAGCTGCATTTATAGTCGCTTGTTTAACTAAGACAATAACTTTTATACGAGGGAGTTTGAAGCCAATTACATTCATGAAACGAGGTTGGTTTAAACTGAATATGGATAGTTATTTATTTTGTGAATTTCCGGTCAGTACTGGCACTTGAGAACTACTGTAAAATTATTTTCTATGAGGGATATATTATGTATAATATGTATTCTATGAATTGATGTTTAATAAAGTATTTTTAATTCTTACACACATTTTTACTTGGCGATTGTATACTTTAACTTCGGAAATCTCACAACTGTTTATAACATTCGTATATTTTGTCACATATTTTATATTCTGTTCATTATCAATATACTATGTAATCAGTTCAATGGCGACATAGTTGCTTATGACGATGATATTGTGCCACGTTACTAAGCACATCATATGGACGAAAATTTTGCAGGACCTGAGAGGTATCCAATCATGGTTCAATAACATCTGATTTATAGGTAATGCAACAAAGGCTAAATTTATTAATTTTGGTTTTAAGGGATTTTATTTTGACTAAGGGTTCAATTTTCATAAAACTACAGACATTGTTACTTTTATGTTGTGTGACTATTTTTATGTATCCAGTGTTAACTAAATCAAAGAAATTAAATATATATGTATAGGCTTATTCTAAATGAAAAATTGTCATGGAAATCAGACATCTCAAAATGTCTGTTGAAGATACGTAAAAATATCGAAAATTTTAATGCTTAAGAAATTACATAAGTAATGAAATATGACATGCGCTATATATTTTCCACTAATGCATTAAAGGCTTAGGTATGGGATTGGAATTTGAGGGAGGGTAACAATGTAACTCTAAGATCTAAAGCCATTTTATTTGCATAATTACATTTTAAAATAAACAGGAATCATCTCAGCCAATCATTTAAAGCAGTCTAAGGATATTATCTTGAAGTCACTTATTTGTAATCAATATATTACAAATCTTTGATTTCAGAAGTGTTAACACAGACAATGATAACATTATTTACCACCGTACGAGGAATGAAAAACAGGTTTTTGTTAGACCTAAAAATAAAAATAAATATTTAAGCAATGTTTGGATTTTTAGGTTTAGAAATGTTGAATGAACTACTTTTGTGCATAAATACATAAAAAATTCCAAATTAAACAAGTTTCTTGAACATTTGCTGATGAACAAATAAAACGTAGATAATTTTAAATGTAAATAATTATTTTTCTTTTATGATAAAGTGACAAATAAAGTGAAATAAAAGTGACAAATAATCTCAAGAGATATTTTGTAAACTCAAATGAATTTAAGTTGTAAAGAAAAGGTAAACAGAGGTTTAGTAATAAAATATATAGTTCAAGTACCTAGTTAACTAACTAGGTACTTTACTTGAATTGGTTCTTAAAACGAAACATAACTATGTTTCGTTTTAAGAACCAATTTAGTGAAATCAGTGTGACCTGTGGACTAGTGATACACATTACGGACGAGCTATACACAGTGCTATGAACCGTCTGATCTAAATGGTAAGTTTTGTACAGACTTGAAAGGAAGTTAAAATATACGTTAACCTGTGCTAGTAATTATTTCTTTAGTTAGTAGTTATTTCTTTAGTACGGGCTATACATTTCTGTAATGTGCCCGTACCTGTAATGAATAATATTTTCGTTGATAAGTAATACAGATATTATCATTCTTACCATTATTTGTCTTCACACTGGAATACAACTTGTAACGTAATATGTGTTCGGTATGGCTCCTTTGTTATTTAAAATTGGTTTCAATCGAGGGTGTAAATGACACAAACGTTATAATTGGTTTTAAGCTATAAAAGCGATATATTTCGTAAATTAGGCCCTCCTCTTAAACCCTTTCGAGGGGGCAACCTAAGAAGGCTGCTCATAAATCCTTAAAAAAAACGCTTAGACCTGCCTTTTTAGGACAAGTGCATTAGGCATTTCTATTTCAGAATAAGTTTCACGTAAATGTTGATTTTGTTCTTAATTTTAATAAAACAATTACAAAAACTATAGCAAAGCATAAATAAACAATTGTTACCCAGTATCCATCTGCTGTGGTGTGCAAAATCTACTACAGAACAAAAATACTCTTGTAAAAGTGGTGAAGTTAATTTTGTAATACTTGTAATAATTGTTTGGTTATAATTTAAGCCTTGAAACTTTAAGATTATATTACACAACCGCATACAACATAAAATTAATAACATTATAAATTATTACTAATTATTTTCGTCCTAAGATTATTTCTATGAACAAAACTATTAGTTAATTAGTGAACATAATGTACTAACTATAACACATAACTATATGTATAAAAAAACTTGTTATGCTTTGTAAAACAGGTTTATTTATGTGTTTGATAATGTATACTTTTTAAAATTTGTAATTACATATTTTATTTATTTTAACAGGAATTAATGTTGAACGCAATATGCTTTTCAAAATATTTGTCTGACTCTGAGACTATAATAAGATAATAGAGGTTTACGTAATTTATAACCCAAGCGCATATGCGTATATCTTTAAGGTGACCCTACTTCTGACCAGGGTTCTGAACGATTGGCACTGTCAGGCCTGCTATATCTCGACTGTGACTGCGTGGTTGTGAACTTTGCGGTGGAATATCCACTGGTAAACGAGGGGTGGATCGGGAACTTTGCATTGGACGAATTTAAAAATCCCGAAGTAGTGACTTGGCCGGAATCGATTGTCTATGTCGCGATTTGGGTAATATCAATTTTCGCAAACGCTAAAGAAAAAATTGGCTTCAGCAACTGAGGAAACCTATTACTCACATTGCGATGATGCGGCGTGGACATATTACTTTGTCGGCATTTCAGCATAACATATATAAAATACATGTTTACATGTTTATTATAGATAGTAACTATTAAGGAATGCTATTAAACTAATGAAGATCGATTAAATATGTTATTTATCAGTGTCCCTACTTACACCAGGGTTACTCCCACTCGAAAAACAATGTTCATCTAAATAATTTATGCACAAGATAAACAAGATTGAGAATTACATAACAAGAAACATTATATAAGAAAACTGTAAATTTGTGTACGTACATTCTTCAGACACTGTGAGAGAGAATAAACCAAATCTTAAGTACTAATCTAAAAAATTATACGCTCTTAAATGCTGTATATTGTGGACTGATATGATATTGTTAATTTGCAAATAATAAAATAAGATCTTCATATTAAACAATTTCTACAAAGGAAAGGAATGACAACTGGTGCAGTAAAGCCTGCATTGCGTTTGGCACATGTGTTCATAGAGGATAATTACCACTCTAACATCTTTTATTTCTGGACAACCGCGGAATGCTAACACTTTTTCATTTACTGTAACGGTCTATTATTAAAACATTGAAGGACTTTAAAGCAAAATAAGTGCCACATTTATTTGTTATGTTTTTATTCGCTATAAAAACAATTATGTTTCCTATGGACGTTCAATGAATACACATTGTCTATGATTTGAATAAACTGCGTTCTGTGATTTTATTTCAGTGTGATATAAATCAATACATAATATATTATTTTTATGCAATTTATAGTCTACTGTACAGTAACAGGTGACAATTTTTATATTTAATAGATCTAACTGTATTTTTGAAACTCATAATAGCGATGGATTTGAATTTATTTTTGTGTTAGTGTAGTTAAAAGTGTAAAAGAAAAAGATTAAGAAAATCCAAAAAACTTTAGGTTAGTTAGGTGTAAGAACTTGATATTTAGATGTAAGTAGGGTTTACTTGATAACGGGAGGAGTTTCGTTACCTCCCGAAACGTAGTGTAGTTTTAAACACTAGAAGCGATAGGCAAAGTAAAAATAATAGATCTAACTCATATTTCCTATTTTGTGATATAATATCTAATATTGCCCCGTTACTTATGATGTATTTTTCCTTGATCCAGTGCTATAGCTTGTATCAATAACGACAACTAACTTGTGCCTTAGTATTACATACTGCACAAAAAAGGTTTCTCACTTGAGTAGCGTGGTTTTCAACCGGTCATGTCGATCTTTTCTTACCGGTCAGAATTGGATTCTAACCACTGAGAAAAATAAGGAGCTTAAAGGAGCATCAGATCAGCGGAAAGCCTAAGAAATTCAAAACTGAAGAATTATATTTAAATAAGGAGCTTTTAAGTCTTGGTAATCAACTAAACGATAAAATTCATTTCTCAAATAAATCTTAGTTCTGGATTGGTCCCTAAAATAATCAAGTGCTTATTAAAATGGTTGACCACCTTGTGTTATTTGAAAGAAAAAAAAATGGGAAATGATGAAAGTGGTAGTAAGCCAATAGTATATTATTGGTTTTGAAAACGCGGATTAAAAGCATTACATAAATTATATCGATCTAAAAAATGTTGGTAGCTCGTTTATACTCGTATCACGTGTAGTTCACTCGGACATGTGGCATTTATCGGCATTCAATTCCTTTATTGTTACTGGTAGTTAAATTAGTCCGTTATTGGCCTAAATCCATGGATATTTTTATGAATTGTCACCATAATTTTATGCTAATAACTGGCGCTGTAGAGATCTTCAGGTTTTTTCATCAGACTTATCAGATGTAAAAGGCTGCTACGGCAGAAAACGTAAAAGACAAAGTAAGTGTTAAAAGTAACAAATTTGATTTCAGTTTGAAACCTATGTACAGTAGCACTAAACCTGTCCTTGCAGCAACTGATAAAGAAGTCTGATGAAGCTGAAAAAATTTACGTTTTTGTCCACGACTATTTATTATGTTATTTAATATGCTATATTAAATAAAAAGCTCAGTAAACAAAGCCAGGACACAAAGCTATTGAGATAACATAGTGCTAAATGTTCTACGTATTCTACATTATTATAACGAAATACCTGTTAATTAATGGCTTTGTTATGGTATATAATGAGCTCTAGAGGTGTTTTTAAACACTCCACCGCAAGAGGAGGTGCCTCAACTAAAATCTATGCCGTTATCGTGGCCTTATCTAGATTAAACCATCCAATTTGGCTCTTAGCCCTATTGTAATCGTCACTGATCTTTCTGCATACATTACGGTAAATCATAAAAACTACGATTTCTCTTAAACATTTATAACCAAGCAGATAATGAGTCTCAGCGATGAAAAGTAAAAACTATGATTTTATTTGTAAATATTATAGTAAATCTGTTACATTTAGTCGTATTAAACATAATTAATAGCATTCAGTTACAGCATAAAATGTTATAGCTTCCACTCCTTTAGTGAGTGGTATTTACATTAAATATACCATAACGACCATTCAATCACAACTCAACAATCAAGCCACTAATGTGATTGTCACTGAGTCTATCATACGTCCAATGCGACAACTGGCTGTCCTCATTGATTTTTGAATTGTTAAATAATATCAGAAAAAAACAATTGGAGATAACTAAATTATTATTGGAGAAATACAATCAACAAAAGTAATTACTTTCATAAAAATGAAGTTTGTGTGAAACCTTTTGTCAACCAATAATTGACTGACGTTTTCCCGATCATATTTATTTAGCCCCTAGCTCACCTGTAACAACTTAATTTTAGTCATGCAAATTTTAATTACTGTATCAATAATAAATGTATAGGAAGTTATTACTGGATTTCGTAAATACTTTAAGTACATATTTTTAAAACGCCCACAACGAATAATACTTAAAATGTGTGTGCAGGAATAACATTACAAGAATAATTTGTAGTTATTGTATTTCCTATTTAGTGTGACAATAAATATATTTAGTGTGTAACAATTGTGAATTAGAGTATTTTAAAATCTTTTCCAAATAAACTGCTAATGTCAACAGCTATATACAATTTAATGTCTTAGGTTATATAACTTTTTCCTTGTTTACTTACTTTCAATCATTATGACTAACACTTCATTCACTTTTATGTTTAGTTTATTGAGTAGAAAGTAAATGTCAAATCAAAAAATGCTAACGATTAAAAAGAAAACCTCTGGTTTTAACCTCTGGTTTTAACCTCTAGCTAAAAACTATATTCCTAGGTAGTATTCCAAATTTGGCATTCAAAACCTTAGTCAGTACATTTTTGTACCTGAAACAAAGCTAATCAATCAGATCTGTCGTCTTGGCACGTGGCTTCGGAAACGGGGAAGGCATAACTACTTATTTTACTGTAGACAGGTTTAAACATTTATTTCGCCAGAAGGGTCGTATTTTCATCTCTAAAATTATTCCTAGCTATATTACAAATGTCCAAATACATACAACAAGATTGCACTTTGCCTGTTATATCTGTCTAATATCTGTCTGTTGGGCCCCATTTCGTCTGTTTCCCTTCAGGCATAACTGTATTTAATAAAACTACGATTTTAAATTACCATTGGCAGGTGGGCTAGAACAATCATTTAAACATTTCTTATGAGTTTCTAATTTATTTTAATATTTTACGTTTTTACTGCATTTCTAACGAATTTACTATGTATTTCTTATGGGAAACATGTTCTGATCTTTTTCCTTATAAATAATAAAACTTGTTCAACTTTTATAATAATTTGGCCATCTGCACCTGTAGAGGTTTCCAATGAGGAATCAATTATGAAAATCGACTCACTGGACCTCTAGATTTTAGTAGTACAAAGACATTCATTACCTAGTTATATATAAGATAAAATCATGCCAGAATTAACGAGTGAGGTGCAGTAGTGAAGTAGTGACCTAATAGTTACTCGTAACAGATGAGACTGTTAAAGCTGAGATTCTGCCCAACTGGGAGTGTGACGTGTATAGAGCCGTTCCACTACTGAGTTTCACATCCGTGACTAATTTTATGATCCCGACCCACAGCAGACGAATAAATGCCTTCGTAACTTGGTTATCTGACACAACCGACTCAGAACAAAACATAGAAGCCATCAGGCTAGTTTTTAAATGACGGTTACATCACTAAATGATTTTATGACGTTATTATAGTAAACACGAGTTGAAAACATGGATGTATTTTGGGTTAAAGTAAACTTTCAATTCATTCACAAAATATAAAATTTATCAAATTTACTTTTCGAGGACAGTTTGTCTTTTTTTATCTATGACAAAGTATATATGTTTGATGTTTCGTATTTAATTTGATTATATGACAGGTGGTGGATTTCATGTGGAAATGTTTTGGTGTTTTGACAATGTTAAGAAATATATTTGTAAAGTGCTTGCAAAAAGTCATTTATTTACCATTTGTGCCTTTGTTATTACTACCTTACTAAACAATCTTGAACATCAACCTAAAATGATTGGCAAGAGGCCTGATTCACACTCACTTGGTATTTCATCTGTTAGACCATTACGACTAAATTTGACACGCGAGGAGGATTCACCAAAACATAAATTTCATCAATATTACAACATAAAGATTAATTATGATCTAGTATGTAAGTCTACAAGTCAGATATATTATTGTTCTTTGGTTTTAGCGAATTTTCCCTATAGGGAAGAAGCTATTACCGTAGGTCTCATGGTAAGACTTAAGCCCGAGACCATGATAACTTTTTCTTTTGAGGTCCCCAGATGCCAAAAAAACTATTCGTTCAAATTTATATATATGTATATATATATATATATATATATATATATATATATATATATATATGTGTCCGTTAACACGATAACTTGAGTAAAAAACGTCCGATTTTGATGAAATTTGGCTCAAACGTGTAAAATGACATTCATGACTTAAAGTTCGAAAACCAGGAAAATCGGACCATGGGAAGGGGGGTTTATGGGGGTTTTAAATTGTCCAAAAATCAGTTTTTTGCATTTTTCACACAAAAATGTTAAAAAAATTAATTTTGGTTTCAACCGTGTTATAGAGCTTAAAAAAACAAATAATATGGTATCTTGAATCATTAAGCTAGGTTATATGGTTGCGGAGAAAATCCAAAAAACGTGTTCATAAAAGCTCCCATGTTAATCTTATGGGAAAATGGGTTTTAGCTTTTCCCCAATTAATTTTACTATAAACTTCACATTTGCTTATTCCAATCAGTTTAGCTCTACAAATCAATCATTTTGGTGTTTAAATTGTGATTCTACGTCCAACGGTTGCCGAGATATTCAAACACAGTACGTTGTCCAATGTTATCCTTATGAAGGATAAATAAATTTTGATATCTCGATTATTTATGAATGTATGTTGATGAAACTTGGTATGTGGCTTCACGTAGTACTGGTATATTGATATTTGTACACAAAATTGATTTTTCGTTGATTATTCCCGTAGCAGCAAACCTGCGTACTCAGCCCCCCTGTTATTCTTATGGAGAATAAGTCAAATGTATTGACTCCCTTAATTATGAACATAAATTAATAAAACTTGGTATGTTCATTGGTTCACTTGGTTGAGTTATATTGATAATTATACTAAAACCCTTTTTTTTGGTTCCTCGTTGCAGCAAACCTGCTTTCTCAACTCCATGTTATTCTTATAGAGAATAACTAGAATATTATAAAGCGCTTATTTATGATTGAATATTGAATATTGATGGAACTTGGTATGTGGCTTCTCCTAGGTAAATTCTATTTATATTGGCATAAAAACATATTATTTGTGTTCCTTGTTTCAGCAAACCTACGTACTCATTATTCTTATGGAGAATAATTAAAATCGTTTATATGTGAATATATTTTTATGAAACTTGGTATGCGGCTTTACGTGGTATTAAGACATATATTATGCATTGGAAATTCACTGAGTACGCAGGTTTGCTGCGACGGCGGTATTTACCAACACCATAATCTGTACTTCCACGAAAACAAAAAATCTGTGACAGGCTGGTTTTATAATATAAATGTTTATGTTTTAAGTCCTAATACTGATTTAACATTATTTTACCTAAAATATAAACACTAAAATTTGGTTTTCCTTTTTCTTGTTATTGCCCACATGTTTCCTTCGAAAAAAATGTTACCTTAATTTTTGTTAAATATACCTTATTAGTAGTTTTCGTGACGGGTACTAATGTTGTTTAGGTTTTTATTTTCCGAAGTTCGTTAGGTTGATTTTTTCCCATGTCTTTAATAATAACGTAGAATATATACATCTTATACATTAATACGCTAAGCCGATTTTTGTTAAGAAAACTCTCCCGTTATTTTAGAACCGATTTCAACGACTAATATACCAAAATATTCGTCCGGATTCGGAGTTTTGCATTCGAGGTTTTCATTTTTCGATATTTTCAATTTGAAGGGCACGGATTGACCTCAAAGTTAGTTTTTCGTCCATAAGATTAACATGGGGAATAGTTTTATTTGAATTGCAGGTGTTAATACATTATGGACAGATTATTAGCAATACCAGATGTTACAGGTAAGGAATTTATTTATCTATATCTATAAACGGCATAGCCCTGGCTGACTCACTGACTGAATCCCTCACTCATCACTAATTCTCCACCTTCCCATTTAGGTAGAGAGCTGAAATTTTGTACACTGATTCTTTAGGTATAAAATAGAAAAACTAATTGGATTTCATCCTGATCTGACCTTAGGGCTCCGCCAGAGACCCCGACAAAGTTCCCATGTATTCCTTATGGACATTCATACGTGAATTTCCTATGGAAAGTGAACTATTAGCATGACCCGCACGGTGAAACTTAAGCCCGGGACCACCATAGACGTTCCTAATATATATAAAATTTTGAACGACCCCCCAAAAACGTGTTCAGGGGGTCACGTTAGGAACTTCTATGGTGGTCCCGGGCTTAAGTTTATATACATATATATACATATATATATATATATATATATATATATATATATATATATATATATATATATTTATGTCTTTGCACTCTAGCGGTCGCATTTTTTGTCCGATTTACTTCAAATTTGGTAGGGACATTCCTTTCTGTAATCAGTTGGACAAGTTCGTTGGGCAAAACAATTGGAAAACTCTAAACCCCTTTTTTGGGGATTAATCTTTCAAATTTTGAGTTTTTGGGCCAAAAAAGGGTCATAAAAGCCCCGGATGTATAATTAATCCATGGATAAAGATGGGAATTAGTGAGGCTAAACTTTTGAGCCCTCTCCTGTCATTCTGGCATAACTATTTACCAAGTTATAGAAGAAAATGTGTATTGCCAAACACAGTACGTTGTCTTATGGGGGTTTTACATTAGAAAAGCCTGTTATTCATTTGATGGTGTACTTTCATCATCCCCATCAACCTCACACCTACTTTAAAGCCTGACTGGACCTTATCCTAACCTTATAATGCGCAAAATTGTATTCCCAGCATTGCAGGTAAATGAAACCAGGAGCATCAGAACAGCCAAAAATCAATGTTTTCAGATTTCAATAAAAATTAGAATAAATGTATGTTTTACACTGATTTTGAGTTTTAATAGTTTTTATGTGGAAATTCACTTCCCTCACGTCAGCGTGCTGCGTGCGAACTCGTTTTTGTTTGAGCTGATGAAAATACAAACAGCTGATCTTGATTCGTAGTAGTTCCACGGGCTAACCACAGAATGCAGCACACACAACTGTAATAGTTTTTAGCGAATTTCCCCTATAGGGAAGAAGCTATTACCGTAGTCGGCATGGTAAGACCTAGGCCCGGGACCATGATAACTTTTCGTTTTGAGGTCCCCAGACCCTAAAGACACCATTCGTTCGAAACTGTATATATATATATATATATATATATATATATATATATATATATATATATATATATATATATATATATATATATGTCCGTGAGCACGATAACTCTCGTAAACATTATCCGATTTTGATGAAATTTGGTATAAACGTGTAAAGCAACATTTATGACTTTAAGTTCGAAAACCAGCCAGATCGCTTTATCCGAAGGGGTATTTGGGGGGGGTTTTGTACCCCAAAAATGGGTTTTTTGAATTGTTTACATATAATTTTGGAAAAAACCAAATTTTGGTTTTTTTCATTGGATTCAGCTTAAAAAAACACACAATTTGGTATTTTGATCATTTCTCTACGTCAATTGGTTACCGAGATATTGAAAGTGGTAAACACAGTACGTTGTCTAATGTTATTCTTATGGAGGAAAAGAAAAATGTTATATCTCGCTTATTTATGAACGTATACTGACAAAACCTGGTATACGGCTTCATCTGGTTGTGGACCATTGATATTTGCTCAAAAAACAATTTTTTGCCAAAGGCTCCCGTAGCAGCAAACCTGCGTACTCAGCCCCATGTTATTTTTATGGAGAATAAGTAACGTGTTATCTCCCTTAATTATGAAAATAAATTAATTAAATTTGGTATGTGGCTTTACCTAAATGAGTTATATTGATATTTGTATAAAACCCCATTTTTTGTTTTCCTTCCTTCAGCAAACCTGCATACTCAGCCGCCATGTTATTCTTATGGAGAATAATTAAAATGTCACAAATCGTTTATTTATGAATGTATATTGATGAAACTTGGTATGTGGCTTTATGTGGTATTAAGATACATATATATGCATTGGAAATTCGCTGAGTACGCAGGTTTGCTGCTACAGGGGTATTATAAATCATTTGCAGGGCGATGCCTGCGGGAACAGCTAGTTTATTTATATAAATAAAGTAGGTTTATTGTCTACGTCGCTTTGAGCAGTGAAATGTGTGTTCAGCGGAGGTATTTAAATTAGTGTTAAATGTTTGTATCCGTCTGTGTTTATTAGCCACGTGTTCACAAAAAAAACATCACTACACTTCGCTATTTTCGTGTGAAGGAGGAAACTTTGGCTGTTTTAAATCATAGTTCGTCATTAGGGTATGCCTTTAATATTTTAATTTAATCATCCCTGACGTAATTTAACTGGTCCGATTGCGCATACATTTGTTAGAAGGATAGTTAGTACATTATGGTAAAACCTTTGCCTACTCCTGCTCCAAAAATGCTTAACTTTAGGGCTCTCCAAATGTTGGAACTATCGAATTGATGGGTTCATAAATGTGTTCTAATGAGGTCTCATCCCTGGAAAAATACATAAATTATGTACATCGAATTAAAAAAACTCAGATTGGGGTTGTGGTTAAGATTTGTAAATAAAAACAAAAGCATCGCCAAAAACAAAAGAATTGGTTCAAAAGCAACCAATCAATTGTAAAAATTACACTCAATTGCTGGTAAAGTATCATCTGATTTTTGTGATAATAGTGGTTAAAACTAATGTATACATAACATTAATATACATGATTAAGTGATGTATAAATTGCAAGAATCATTAAAGCTGAAGATTTAATATAAAGCGGTCAGGTCCAAAATGAGAAGAAACAAGCAAATAAGCGAAGCAAACATGCTCGCCTTGGAGAGGAACCGTGAATATGAGTAGGCCTACTCTAGCCATTTTGAACAAACTGACTGGTTTCTCGAGCAAAGCTCGGATTCCCAGTTAGTTACAATAATTGTAACTAACTTCTCAAACATAATATTGTACTGTGATTGCGAGCGAAGCTGCGACGGGGTACTAGTCCTATATGAATATTATTGATGTAAGCTAAAAATTGACTTATACTAAGTTTTTACTGATTATGTTATTAAACTACAAGGTCAACGCTTTAGAAATAAAGTGTAGTGTTGATGAGCTATCCAAATAAGAAAAAGGTAAGTGATCATAATATTTAAAATAATTGATTTATGCAAGGTAAAAAGGTATACAGTACAGAATATGCGCTTTGGCACTTGGCGGGAAGGAGAGACCGGATGCGGATACCGAGCCTCAGTTCTGAGATTGCTTCCGATTGGACGCCGACTTGCATCTTACATAACGGAGTTGCTAAATTGCAGGTACCATTATTTTTCTCAAGTTTGTTATTCGTTGTAGCTCTCTATAAAAACGTAGTAGCATAGCAAGGTGTGTACTAACCTACGCACTAAGGCGTGACTTAAATAGTTAATTGACAATCTGCCTTACAAAACCAAAGGAAATTATGTTTGCAACAGACCATATTACGATTTATCACTTAAACGGTATTCAATTATAAAGCAAAAATATACAAATTATAAACTTCAAATAGCTTCTAAATAGCAAGGTGACATAAAATGTAACTATCCATAAATATTAAAAAGAATGCAATAGTCACTTCACCTACACCTTATTGTAAAATAATGGAATGCATAACAGTTTTCAGGAAAATCACGAATTTCTTGGAAAGAGTTAATTTTCTACTGAACATGGCCATTTTAAATTTTCTATATAAGAACATGCTTTATAAAATTTCAAAATATGTTAAATGATTTACAGTATTATAAATATACACATTGTAGATCAGTCATCTAATTTCCGTAAAGTAGAGGCTACCAGTTTCAATTGAACCCGTTGTTTTTCCAAATGCTGATGAACTAACACACCAAATGCACGTAGATCCTACACAGATTCTTTACATCTGTTGGTTAATTATAATGAGGCTAACCACGTCAAACACAACAGACGCATTAGCTTTGTGTTTGGTGCGATGATTGATGATGGATTAATATGTTTGTCAACAAGTAATCTGTCGTAATATTCCAGTTTATCTCATTTATAACCTCTGTTCGGCAAGTTATAACCGAACTTTCATTTAGTTATTTAGGGTTACTGTAACAACTTATAATATTCATTTTTGTTCTATATATTGTTTTTAAATGTTGCCTTATTTAGTGAGTCATTTAAAAATATAATCAAATTTTGAATCATTACTGAGCTATATTAAAAATTCTAGGAAAAATTACATTGCAGGTTTTTTTGTTATGTAATAATGCTAACTATATAATAATGATAAATGTTGGCAACTCCAATAATTATCTCAAACTATCTCGCAAACGGATTAATGCAACTTTTAAACGCTATCTATGAAATTATTTTATCCTTTCAATGTTATAAATAGTTGTGCAAAATACTGGAAACCTTTAAATCTTAGGAATTATCTGTAAATCTTCTGTAAATAATAATTATATATCTATTTAATTATAATTTGATGACCCCAATGCGACAGCGAAGCATGTTCATATGGGTGCGTGAGGAAAAATCACAGGCTCGTACTCATTTGATAGGGAGGACAGTTTGTCGATGTGCAATCCTCTGCGTCATCATTTCAGGTGTCACTGTTGAGTTTTATGGAACACATTCATTAGTCATTGAATATAAATTGGACTAGAGTATATGTGAAAATACTTCGCTTTGTTATGATAGAATTTTACTTCCCGTTGATAAAATAAGTAACATTGCTGATTTGCAAATGTTTTGATTATGTTATATTATTTTGTATAAGTAAAAAATATAACGCTTAAAACTGGTTTATGTTAATTTGATAGAAAATCAGTTTTGCATTATTAGTTTTGTTACAGCTATAATAAAATAAAAAAACAAACTAAAAGACATCATAGATTTTGGTTAAACTAATCAATTTAAAACGATTTTTAGAACTCAGATATATGCTCAACAGAAACATACGTATACACAAAGCATACAATCATCGTTTGCCGGCAGAATTATCTTATATGGATATAAGGATAAATAAATCCTACAGAGGTTTAATGAAGTAGACAAAAGAAAGTAAGAGAAATCCCAGTGATCAAACGTGAGTGCGACCAAACGTATGTGGATGGGTCATTTTCCACTTCGATACCGTAACAATACAGGTTGAAACGTCATTGTTGCTTTCGAATTGAATCGAAATATCCAGCTTCCCACCAGCGGTTTGTAGGTTTTACATTCTCTGAATGGTATTTACGAATTTGGTTACCGTGGAACGTAAACCTCATTTGTTTGCCAATGACTAATTTGTATAGCTTTAAATCACTCTCTAATGGTTGGGTATTGTGATGAGAACTCCGTCAACATAATGTTACGGATTTAAGAGCCTTAGTTCAAACGTCAAACATTTATATCAATTGTTATTTAATATGGCAAATTGTATTTGGAAGATCACTTTATAAACTTGAATAGGTCTTATGTCTCACCGTGCGGGTTATACGAGAAACTCTCTTTTTTATGGGAACAAACAGAGTATAATTTATTCTACGAAGTGGCATATTTTGATTGGAGTGATCGTTGTTTCTTTGTTTGGAAGCATTTGCAAGCTAACTATGCGTTTTACATACCGATAAACATTTTAAACCAACGGGTTATATGTAGCTTTTTGCAAAGTATTTAATGTTATATCCACTTAAAAATAAAAAGGTTTAGCATTATTTTAATACTTTTATTGTAACAGACATAAAAAGTACCTTCCGTGGTAATACTTACACTTTTTGTTGGTTCATTCAATTAAATAAACTATTATTATAAAATTATCATGGTGTTGTACCAAAGTGTGATATGTAAAATGGCAGTGGGAACCAACAATTTGTAGCACTATTGTTGGCTTTATACTGCACGACAGTAATAATTGTGTTTTACATGCAAAACTCCAGGAGTATCCAGTTAGTGCCATTTTTATTATGTTTTACGTCTGACACCACTTTCGTAATTGGTAAACCTATTAAGATGTTTTAAACGCTCTTGCAGATACTAAAGTGTGTAATTTTAAATAATCCAATGTAATTTAGTTTAAACAAAAATGACCGCCTTTTACACTATGACTCAACAGTAGTAGTTAAAGACGCCTCATTGTATGTAAATCAGCTCGCTAATGGTCAGTCAGCCTCCAGCAGTCTGCCAGTGACGTCATCACGGGGAAATGGGTCAGACGCCATTTCAAAGTCCCACTGGAATAAGTCTCTATACCACAATACTTGAGGTTTGAATATCCTCTTATTCATATTTGTTAATTAAACTGTTTGACCACATTGTATTGCACTTTCAATTGGTTTTGTGTTACAATCACACAGGTACCTTGTTGCTGGAAACCGGGCCAAGATATGTCTCACGTTTTGCCATTTGATTTTATGTCTGTTGGCATTATTTGTGTTTGAAATCAGCCTTAGGTATATAATATCAGTTATACTCCAATTGTTAAAATTTTCTTTGAAATAACAGAGTTCTGATATCCAAATAGCCTTAATTATTTAAATATAAGAGTATTAGAGACCTCTTTCCAATAGCTTTTGTGTGAGCAGTTATTTAGCCATCTCATTAACTATCTAGTATTGAGCACTACCTCTTTTAAAAGCAAGGTAAAAACACATCCAATCAGTATAACCACTGACTATAAATATTGTCTATCTATAGTCAATGGTATAACCAAAATTAGACAGCAAGACAGCAACATCTTAGCCTATATTACCAGTTGTTAAAAAAAAACACTCACAAAACGGGTTTTATAAACATACAAACACAACAGAGTCAGTTAAAAACAAAGTCCATAGGCACAAATTATACATTTCTAACTATGGGGTTTGACATACTTATACCGTTATTCAGGGCTACCTTAGTGTCAGGAAAGAATGAGTTAATATAATTAAAAAGTGCTTTAAAAATATTTCAAATTAAATTGAGGAGTATCTTTGATAAAATATAGCGTTTATGTGAACTGGACTACCATCGCAGCAAGGTGGCAGAGTTTGTAGCTGAACCCCACAAATCGTGAGACAACATGTCTTTCACGTATCAACTATATCATATGGAAAATAATTGCGGATTGTACTGTAACGGTTCACCCCTTGCTTTGGTGGATACGCCCCACGCTCAGAAACTAAAAGACTATGTAGTCGGGCAAAGTAGGGCAAGAAGAGGCTGCTAACCTCTTTTTTTAAAGATGTTCTCACCTGACTAAATTTTGCTCCAATCATCTGAAATTTTTGTATTTTCTTGCATTTTATTAAATCGTTGTTTCATATAATAAAGATTGTATAATATAAAAATAAGTCATGGTGAGGTCAAGTGAGACAGAACAAGTTAATGTTATGATGCTGATGCAGTGTTTTGAAAAGTCCCGGAACAGCTTAATAAGTCTAAACATATCATGGATCATAATTTAAAGCTTTTTAAACCATGATACAATGTTAATAAACCTATTTAACAGTAAACCATACAAATCTACAGATAATGTCGTTAATTACATTATTTTATTTTAACGCAAACTTCAGCAGGTTGCCATTGCTAATTCAGTCGTCGTTTAAAGCATTGCGGTGATGTGTTAAGCTAATCAAGACCTCTAAAGTAACGTATAATTTGACGTATGCTTACTTTTAAAATGCCATGACTTTTATTCCAGGACAAACATAAAGATCAATTCCATACCAAAATTTAACAATTTTTCAGAGTTGTTCTCTGTGTTCTTGTAAATTATGAAAAGCCGTTCCGAGACTTTTCAAATTCACTTTATATACATTTATGACGTTAGTAAATCACAAAGACAAATTCTCACGACAAAGAGAACCTACATATATTTTGTTTGTAAAATACCATGTTGAACTTACCCACTCGGTGTTGACATTGAGTAGGACATACCATCGATTGGCAATCGGAAGGCTGACTACACCCAACGTTGATTATAGCAACGTAGGATAACATTTAAGAACCTGGGGACCGAACTTGCTCCGGGAAGGTCAATAAATTTGTTTAGATGACTCGGAGTAATTTTTCACCAAGAACCCCACTTTTTAGCTCCTTTGTCTCTTTTCTGCATGTTTAAGGTCACTCCAGTTGTTATTATAGCTCAATGTCCCTTTGATTCATTTTGGATATGACCAATCTGTGATGTAATCTTCATTTAATGGTTTTAGTCTCATGTAGTTTAAGTACGTGGTTTCCTGAGAGCAGATTCTTACTTTGACAGCTTATATGATTCTTTTGTTTTGATTTTAAACTCAATAAGCCAAATGTTAATTTGTTATAATTTTCATATTAGTTTTTTACATTATTTGATTTTTACTGTGTTTGAGACCTATCTGGAGCTTGTTTTTATCCCAGAAATTTGTTATTTCCAAAATTTAAAGGAAATCGTTGGAGCCGTTTTTGAGATCAGAGTTGCAAGCAAGCAATCACGCTAGCCACCAGCCAAGCAAATCTTACTCATAATAGAGTAAAAGACAGGATTACCTTTGAACAAATTAACTATATTGTGAAATAATTAAAACCCAAATCTAGTTTATTTATGCAAATTTACACTATGCATTCCGACTGTTTAACAATCAAGGAATACAAGTCAGAATGTAAATAGCCACAGTGATTAATAGTTTTCCGGTTCTCCTAGTAATCATTAACACCTAACCCTAATGTTTTTGCCATCACAACAAAAATTTAACACTCAATAAGATGAGGCACAAAAAAACATTCCTAAAAGAACATTTCATAAACATAACATAAACATCAACATAAAAACACAACATGTCTGAAAAAAGTGACAAGCAAATAATTGATTTAATATACTCAAATTAAATTATTTTCAGTTCCAATAATGTTTGTTTGTATTTTTTTATTTGGTTAGTTGGTTTTAATGTGTCTTTATATGTTTATCAAAACTTACTAAAAACACGAGGAACGATATAGAAAGTTGTAACACTGTTGTAGCATTTCCCTACAGGAAGCACAAACTAGTCATGCAATAGCATTTCACTTAGAGTCTGTATAGCTAGCCCTCCGAAACATGATCGTGATACTGACATACCGGGAGCCATCTAGTCATTGTACTGTTTCTAAAATCTGTTCCAGCAACTTTATTTATGCTATCAACCCCCACAACCCAATAATGTGGTTAATCTTAAAAGAAAAACATAAAGTAAACATAAACAAAAACATAAAAACACAAAATGTATTTGAAAAAGTGACAAGCAAATAATTAATTTAATATACTAAAATTAAAGTATTCGCAGTTCCACATAATTTTTGACTGTTTAAAGTATACAATTGAAAAATTCATAACGTTTTAACAGCGTAACAAAACAATTAATTTTTAATTATAGCATATTGTTCAGGAGTAATGTTTTTTGACTAACAGTATAACTTAGCTATGTTTTGTTACAAATAAATAAAATAATATGTTATTTCCAATTCACAATGTCGCACACTAATGTTCCCATTCTACAAGACGAGTCATGGTGCAGTGTAACGGCGTAATCACACGACAATTAAAACCTGAAATTGTGGCGCAATTTCTCTTAACTACAAATCTGGTTTTGCTTTTATAACTGCGTCTAGTACTGTAATTATATTGCTTGTAAAACATGGTTTTTGTTGGCATATTTCTACAGACTCAACCACAGAGTATTTATTAAAAGGATTCTATGAATTCACTATTTAGTCATTTTACGGCGCAATAAAACCTAAACCAAGCCAAGATCATAACAAAGTCTGAGATTAGTAGTTGGATTCTGGCGTTTCCCGAACGAGATAGCAAAGGAAACATGAGTTTGAAAATCATCGTGTCCTAAAGTAGTCAATATTTGTATTTTAGCAAATTTCCCCTATAGGGAAGAAGTTATTACCGTAGTCGGCATGGTAAGACCTAGGCCCGAGACCATGAAAAATTTTCGTTTTGAGGTCCCCAGACCTAAAAAACACCATTCGTTCGAAACTGTACACACACACACACACACACACACACACACACACACACACACACACACACACACACACACACACACACACACACACACACACACACACACACACACACACACATTTATATATACGTGGTGTGTATGTGTGTGTCCGTGAGTACGATAACTCTCGTAAAAATGATCCGATTTTGATGAAACTTGGTATAAACGTGTAAAGCAACATCTATGACTTTGAATTCGAAAACCAGCCAGACCGCTTCATCCGAAGGGGTATTTTGGGGGGTTTCGTACTCCAAAAATGGGTTTTTTGAATTTTTTACATATAATTTTTGAAATAGTTAAACTTTAGTTTTTACCATTGGATTCAGCTTAAAAAAACACACAACTTGGTATTTTGATCATTCCCCTACGTCAATTTGTTAGCGAGATATTAAAAGTGCTAAACACAGGACGTTGTCTAATGTTATTCTTATGGAGGAAAAGAAAAATTTTATATCTCGCTTATTTATGAACGTATACCGACGAAACTTAGTATATGGCTTCATATCGTTGTGGTCTATTGATATTTGCTCAAAAAAGATTTTTTCCCAAAGGCTCCCGTAGCAGCAAACCTGCGTACTCAGCTCCCATGTTATTCTTATGGAGAATAATTAAATGCTCTGTCTCCCTTAATTATGAACATAAATTAATAATACCCCCGTAGCAGCAAACCTGCATACTCAGCGAATTTCCAGTGCATATTAATTTATCTTAATACCACATAAAGCCACATACCAAGTTTCATCAATATACATTCATAAATAAACGATTTACGACATTTTAATTATTCTCCATAAGAATAACATGGCGGCTGAGTATGCAGGTTTGCTGAAATAAGGAATACTAAAAATGGGATTTTATACAAATATCATTATAACTCAACTAGGTAAAGCCACATACCAAGTTCTATTAATTTATGTTCATAATTAAAGGAGATAACACGTTAATTATTCTCCATAAGAATAACATGGGGCTGAGTATGCAGGTTTGCTGCTACGGGAACTATCGGGCAAAAAAATGGATTTTTGTGCAAATATCAATAGACCACAACCAAATAAAGCCATATACCAAATTTTGCCAGTTTACATTCATAAATAAGCGAGATATACAATTTTTCTTTTTCTCCATAAGAATAACATTAGACAACGTACTGTGTTTAGCACTTTCAATATCTCGGTAACCAATTGACGTAGAGCAATGATCAAAATACCAAATTGTTTGTTTTTTTAAGTTGAATTTAATGGTATAAATTAAAATTTGATTTAAATTAAAATTATATGTGAAAACCCAAAAAAACACATTTTTGGGGTACAAAACCCCCCAAAAACCCCCCTTCGGATGGTGCGATTCATCTGGTTTTCGAAATCGTTCAAATAAATGGTACTTTACATATTTGTACCAAATTTCATTAAGATCGGACCTTTTTTACGAGAGTTATCGTGCTTACGGACACATTTATATATATATATAAATATATATATATATATATATATATATATATATATATATATATACATATATAAAAATTTGAACGAATGGTGTTTTTGGCATCTGGGGACCTCAAAATGAAAAGTTGTCATGGTCTCGGGCTTAAGTCTTACCATGAGACCTACGGTAATAGCTTCTTCCCTATAGGGGAAATTCGCTAAAAACTGGTATACGACTTCACCTAGTCGAGTTATATAGATATTAGCATAAAAAACAGTTTTTGTGTTCCTTGTTGCAGCAAACCTGTGTACTCAGCCCCAATGTTAATCTTGTGAAATTCAAATTATTACTGTGGCATAGAGCCAATAATTAAATGTATACCATCTGAATTTATGGAGCAAAATCTGGTCAACTATTAATCTAGTGCTAAGAATTGAGTAAGAGTTGATAATATCCAAATTTGTATAGCGTTTCAAAGCAGATCAGCTTGTTACTCTAGGATCATCACTTCTCTGTAAGGTTACCACTGTTGCGGGGACAAAATATTTGTCTTAAATGCTAAATTTTGGGTTTGTCGAGTAGTTAAACATATTGAACAATGAGCGTTGCCTGGCGTTGCTATTGAACAATGAGCGTTTACACATAGTCCCTGTTTATAGCTCGTCAAGTTAGAACAGAGAGAGAGAACAGTCAGTTTACTCTGGATTTCTCTTTTCTCTTTGTAACAGTTTCCAGTCAAATCTATAATGATACTTAATCACATGACTGTTAATTTGATTCTTCACCGTTTTTTTGGACAGCTGTTATGACTAATTTGTTTTGAGTTGAAATTCCATAAAATCCCATAAGAATGAAAAGTGTTCTAATATTAATTGTCTGTTATTTTTACAAAGTTAGATTTCTTGGAGACAAATTAAAAGAAATTTTGGACTGAGAAATTAGTAAATTCCAACATTTTACAGACATTTCTAGTACCATGTAGATGATTGGGATGTCTCAAAGAAAAGAAAACATCTTTTGTTAAAATTTATCTTATGTCAGGATATTCAAAAATTGTATGCGTAAATGATAGTAAAAGGCTGCAAAAGTTTAAAAAACCTGATGACCTTCAACCACGTAATATAAGATTTTATTATTTTAAAGTAACATCATTATAATATTACTAGTCGACCCGTGCGGAATTCCGCACTGCGAACCAAATATCGTCAGCTGATCAGATGTTATTTTGTTTACATTTTCGCTCCTGTCAAAACAAACTATTCCCTTTATTTATCTTTCATATTACTCAAATTTCCGAGAAGCGGTACATCTTTAGACTGTGGGTCTATTTTTCGTCAATAGCCGGCACGATAAGCTTTAAAATGAGGGGTAAATCATGGAATCATTTGATAAAGGAATAAGGAAGATCTCGCGGTCTGACAGAAAAACAGGCTAGAGAAATAATTGGATGAAGCGAGCGAAGCGAGTTGAATCCTTCATACTCATGTTTAGTCACTTTCTTGTTACGCTAACTCCTTTTTAACGGTTTGATGAATTGCTTTGAAATTTTCAGGGTAGCTGTTAGGTGTAAAAAGGGTGGTAATAAACTATAATTGGATTAGTATTTTGATATATTTCTATTTTTTAATTTTCCGGAAATATTCAGATGTGTCTTGGGTTGGGTAGTATGTGGTAAGCAAATAGTCGCTCAACTGATTTTGCGGTCAAACAGACTTCGGCCGGATGTTGACAATGATAGCAGCTAACCCAAACTGCCGATTATGTCGTTTTTGGTATCCTGGCCGGTTAGTTTAGTAGTTCAGTTAATAATGGCGTTTGCGAAAAAAATAGTTTTGATTCAAGAATTTTTAATAGAACCATTCCACATTTATTCGTTTTTAAAACAACCAAAATTATGTATTCAGTATTAAAGTGAAAGTACCTATAAGATGTAATGGAAGTTGTAGGCCATGTGGAAAGGCTACACACACAGTCTGTGTCTACTCGGTTACGACTTTAACCTGTACGGTACATACGATGTAATTGTATGGCGCAATAGATTTGAAAAATTCTGATAGCCTATCACACAAAAATTACAAACTGTCTCCTTTAAAAATTGAATGGGTTGATTTTTAAGATGTAATTTTCAGTAAGTAGTACAGTAAGTTTGTGTTAGCTCTACTAATCGTTAGTGGCGTATTTATTCAGAATTCTTTTTTTTGCGGTATAGGGTTTGGCCAGGGTGGATAGGGTTTGGCCTTACCTACATCCCACTCTTTCTCCCGTTTTTCACATGTATTTTTGAAATTTCTGGGGGATATTCCCCACTGTATACGCCCCTGTTACATGTTGGTTATTGTTTATGAAAAATCTGGTTAGGCCTAGGCGTAGTCTAATGTTATACATATCTAATTATTATGACTTATTGTTTAAATAACTTAAGTCGTGACTTTGACACTAAAAGAAACTGTGAAATGTAAAAAAATGAATGCTAGCCAACAACAAAACTAAAGTCACCAAACAGCCTGAGGCTAATGTATCGTGGTTCTATGCCTACGCTGTGGTTTAAAATTGTTACTTAAAACATTATAGGGCCTATTTCAGTAAGAGATATAGATTTTTAACCTACTACATTTCACATTTTTTAAGCGCCTAATTAGGTTATTCATAAGTTAGTTATTGTAAACATAATTTCATATTTAACTTTTTCTTCATTTGTAATTCTGATAATTAATTAACCCTGGGACTGCCTTTTGTTGGATATACGGCAATTGCATGTGTGCGCTGGATGGCCTATTGCCGGAATCCGGCAACTAGGGTAACTTTGCTAACTGCTTATAACACATTGCAAATGATTCCGGAACGTAGCAATATTGATACCATTTAAAAGAGGAAATTCTTAACTTTCATTTTCATATAAAAAATTACCTCGTAGCAGTAACAGATCAATATAGCCTAATTATAGTTATAATTTGAACACAATTTTGTGCGTGAGACTTGTAAGTGGTGATATCTTGTCTTAAAAATCGTAGTGTCAGTTATTTTGATTAAATCGGAAGCATTTGGTGCCATTGGAAAAACGCCATTAGTTGTTCTTGTTTTTCGTAACAATTATTTTTTTAAATCAGCTGCCATGTCATGTGTTCAAATAACATCATTTTGGCTTTAGGCTTATAGTAAAATTATCATTACCTTCTAAGGTATTAACGGATCCCAAATTGTTTAGGCTGGGTAGACTTTCATAAGCGGAACGATATTAAAAACCGAATGAAATTGTTCGATACGCTGTAACGATTATTTAGGTTATTCGGTTATGTCTTCGGTTAAGTTATGTTTCAATTTAAGTGTTTTGAATTTTTTCAGATAATACAAGTTGATTCCTTTATTACCTAAACAAACATGTATTGCCAGAAACAACATGATCATTTCGTGTCATTGTCATGTTTATTTTATTTTATTTTAGTTTTAGATTAAGTGAAAAACAAACTAATCAAAACAAACATTACTTAATAACTAATATACAATCGATAAAATATGTTGCAATCGACCTAATCAATATACCGTATCGAACAATTTCACTCGGATTTTTATATCGTTCCGCTTATGAAAGTCTATCCTTTAGGCTTGCTTTTATTTTTCCCTGGAACCTAACATTTATATTTAACCTTGTAAAATTTGTTAACAGACTAGGCCGATTGTATACTTTCACAGATTGAATTATATTTACAATTGGCTTAATGTTGCCTATTTTATTCGGTATAAGTTATTGAATGATTCAATAAGGTTAATCTATTTCTTACCTACAGTATTTTAGGGCTGTCTAGAACCAGCATCTAATATTGATTTTTGACCATTTTATTAGTTTAAAATATGTGTAGTTTATTTCTGATATTATTAACCAACAAAACGTGAAACGATTTAACAATAATAATAACAAATCACATAAGTTAGCCTTTATTATAAAACAAATATTATAGACTACATTCCTCATTACTATAGGCTATATTTCATTTCACTGCTTACTGTCAATACAAAATCCAAATTTCACCTTTGTACAAAGACTGTTTTGGAGTTTACTTTATTGGGAGTTTTCTCTCTGAACACTCAACTAATTCATATTGCAAAATGTAAAACAGTTTCTCCATTTTCACTGTGTTACATATAAAATAAGTAACATATAAAATACACATTGAACAAACACTACAAGAAAGAGCATTAAAGAGCATGTACACGGCTTAAGCAGAATGGTTTGCAGCTTACAATGGTCTGAGGCGTAATTCGTGTACGTGCTTTGAAATGTTGCTTTCATTTTGTGTTTGTTCACTGTGTTTTTTGTTAAATGTTATTCACTCTGATGCAGGGAAAATATAACAAGTTCTAACAACGAATGTTAGTTTAATGTGCTACGAAGAGTACCGCTGCTCGTGGATTAAGTAAATTTGTCTCGGCAATTGTACTAGTACTGAATTTCTTGGTAAGCAGTCAAACAATATGATCATATATCTGCATACTGTCCGCCGCACTTAAAGATGATTTGTCAAGGCTTTATCGAAATCAGTCTCACCTTTAACCAAGAAAAGATCATTCAAAATTATTAATAATTATTCTACCAGTATTTTTCACCTATTGCAAAAATCTAAAAGTTGGCTAATATCATGTTCAGTCTCAATTGTATTATTCATTAATTTTCAGTATTTATTTGTTTTGTATTAATATTATTGTATATTATTTACAAAGCTGTAACCCAAATTTTATAAATATAATTTTTGTTGTGAGAGCCTTGTTTAAAAAACAAGTAGCCTTTTGTTATTCTTTATTCTCAAATTGTACTTGACACCCTAAGTTATATCTTTGAGAAAATTTTGCATTGACACTTCAGTTTGTACTCGTCTACACGCATAATTTGAAGTCAGTCCTCTCTAATCTCACTCCTTCAAATAGGCCTATGTGTCTGAACACATAAAAAGTTTAAATAACTAACGAAAATGTATTGAAACTTTCTAGGCCTGAAATAACAGTAATTCATTTTTTTAGACTATATACGGTAGGTACTTTGTTTCCATATATATATTGCACACTTATGTTTTTGTTGTTTACAGACCTAGAGTAGCCTTTTTAAGATAAACTAATAAAATATTTCAAATGTTGACAACTTCATTTTGTGTTTTATACCCAAACCTAAATTAAAGTTTATTGGTATTAATTGGTTTGTTTATGATCTGTTTCCCTAGACACCATGAGGATAATAAACAGTTAAGCGGTATGTATTTACCATTGCTTTGTACTTTATTCGGATCATTTTAGGCTAGGCTACTTAGGTTAAAAATTTGGATTCCACCAATAGGGTAAGAGCCACGACGGAAAGATCTTCGTTATTTTATAAAAGCTGAAAGTTTTCTGAGGGTGGTCTATAACGTTGCCTACAAGTCATTTACAATAATTTATTACCTATACTGCCTATGGTGGTATTAAAAATCCTCGCTTCAACCTATTACGGGACATAGGAGCATATACCTAGTTTATAAGATATATATAGATACAGATATATTATAATCGTATTTTGGACTAATTCAGCTTACATGTTTGCTGAATAATGTGAACTCTATGGCCACACGCACATCCAGTTCTATCATACACGCGGCTGTATACTGGATCGATAAAAGATCACCACAGCTCAATGAATTTGTCAATCAGTATTCAAGCACTCATGGGTTTGTCTGAGTGCCAGCATAACACTTGGCATGGAATTAGGGATTGGAGAAGGCAAAGTTTAAAGCCGAGACCACGGGCGACGTGATCCCTTGACACTCCGTAGCCGTGTTGGCACGCGCTCCTGGAGTGTGAAATGAACGAGGATGGTTGAGGAAGTTGCAGTTTGTCTCACCCAGGTGAAAGACGATGGGTAAAAAGTATCATAAAATTAACCTTATCTCAGATATACATATATCTGTAGGAGTAGGATTAAAGTTCATTCCCCTGTCCTCAAGGTCGGTCATTATTAGCTGGTATTTGTCATAGATGACTTAACATTTTCCTGGCACTTTGTGTTCCATGCTTCGGTGTCCAGTAGTGTGTGGTGCCATGCATTTATCTCCTGCGTGTTTCACATATGTTTATTTCGGTCGTAATATGCCTCTTAATAATACGAATGACATTATAAATGCATATCCTGTTGAATTTAGTATTGTTTTCATTTGGAACTTCAGCGCAGGAGAGACGTTTGGGCTTACACACCATTATGGTGTCAGTACAACACGGAGTGTTATGAAAACATATGTGTACGTAAAATGTTCAGCTCTATTTGTTATTTAATACTAAGCTCAATTATCTTGAAATAGTTAGTTATGATTATTGTCTTCGGATATTGGTGATGATTAATACTGTGTCCATGCATGTGTAAATGCATAGTGGCTTGGGTTGCTATTGTTAGTAGCTCACTAAACTATGGTGTACTGTATTAAGTACCTACGATGCCTGAGCTATTAGTGCTGCAGTAAGGTGTACAGCCGTACAGTGTATGCTGCCTAGTGGATCCAGGTCACGCTCCGTAGGTCTCGGACGCAACATGACACGAGATAACTGACCGTGTGCTGTAATGTAAATGCTCATGTACTTTACAAGTGTCTTATTTCACCGTCAAAAGGTTATAACCTCTTTAAAATACATTCTTTCCAAATATTATTATATTTTCATAATTTATAGTGAAATAAGAGCTGAAAATTTAACCACAAGATAGTACCCCGCGTTAAAATAAAATATTCATATTTCTGTGTTATGATCGTTTAACAGATTAGAGATCCTATCTTGGCTGCTTAAAGAAGTTTTCAAATCAGAGTTTATTACAAATTCCATTCAGAATCCGAATGTTTAAAACTCGTTGTGCTGCCTCCCTGCACAACGAGTTTTAAACATTGACACATTTGGTTTTAAATATTATTTTTGAGGTATTTGAAAAAATTGGTTTACAAATTAAATTAAATTCGTAACTGTAAAGTTGAGTTGAGTATTCCTAAACGGTGTTTAACACCATTGTTTTTAAGTAATAACCTAAAACTAATGTAAGTGTTAATAATGCTTTATCGACAAAACACTGTAAACCTGTCTAGGGAGAAGAGTCACAGAGACAATAAAACCATTTTCCGATCGCAGTTCTTATGATTTACGCCATCTTTGTTCCCTCGCCTTCCCTTTATTGCTTTTCTATCTTTATTAAAATGTAATAGTTTTTTATTGTAAGAAAGATTAATTGATGAATTTTAAATACGAGTTCAACCGTTTCAAAGACAGAAAAATAATATTTTTGATTTTAAAGAGTTAACAGATCCTATACAAACTCTTAACTACGTAAACACCAAAACTAATTTTGGTCATTTTTTTACTTAAAATTTAAACAAATGTAATTATTTGGTTAGTTTGCATTATTTTAATAAATAAAACCTAATACATATATACACTCCAAACCTTCTATATATGAATAAGTTTAGTTTAGTAAACATGTATTCAAGTATTATATTTATACTAAACGTATTTTATTACTCAAAATACAAAAATATACTAAATGGTTTAAGAAATTAATCCGACACATGATTTTAGGGTGGAGTGTTTACACAATACACGACATACACGTCAAATATGTTTTCTCTACAAAATATCCATATACGATTAATAACTTAAATTTTACACTACAGATTGTTTTTAGAGAATAACATGACATATTTTGCATTTTTAACAATAGTTAAAGAATGATTTCAGCGCACGAGTAGGTTTGTTACGATGATGCCTTAACTGGCATGAAAATAGTTTCAACAGGTTTAAGAAGGCGGATTGTAATTTTCAAACTGCGCAAGGAAAGCGATAATACAAATGAAGTTAATGAAAGACAACTTTATACTTCTTGTAATCACAATTTCTCTAAAGCATTAATTTCTCTAAAGGAGGTTATCCATTCCTTCTTGTTAGTTTTTTATAAAACTAAATTTGTAAAGGCAATAATAGCTTCCTTGAATTGAAAGCCTATGCAGTTAAATAAAAAAATAATAATTGTTATAAATATTCAAGCAACTAAAATAGTTGCCGGTAACTGCAAACAACATCTTTGGATTGAAAATTTTACTTCACGAAACTCAAAGAAAATGAGAAAATGTATCTCAATTAATTATAATTTAAGTAGATAAAATTATATTTTCGAGGTTGAACGCTAAAATTCCACAACTTCACAATAAAATCTTCCAACTACTATATGAATGTTAATCAAACATATTGATAATTTACTATAATACAAAATATTCGTGATTCTATTACACTACCTTTTTCGTTCCTTTGTAAACAGGTCATTAAAACACATGTTTATTTATTCAAAACTAGAGTGACAAAGAAAAAAATGTCCACCCTGCAGAGAAATGTCCATATTTTTAGAATGAGATGACTCAAACAAACAAAAATTACATTGAGGTAATTGTATCAATCACTTAATTAAATTGAATCAGGAAGTAGTCAGTGCCTAAATTATTCTGATAGCATTAGGCCCTTAATGTACCTATTGCAAAGTGCATTGCTACCTATTGCAGTTGGTCTGAGATTGTCACAGTAAGATCTAGATTCCTTAGCTATGCACGGTTTTATTTTGTTTTTCATGCAGGTTTAGAAGACGATGCAATTTGCTCCTGAAAGGTATCAAATAAGACTTTGCAACCAAAGACGTATTCATACTTTGTACAGTTTGGAATTGAAAATCCACATTTAATTTCCTACAGTAAAACAACTATAAGTAACCTTAGATTTACAGGATACACCAGTCGTTATAGGCTTATACTAGAAGTAATCTATATTACTAGTATTATAAGAATTTCTTGATTTGTGTTTTGCCTCTTACACTAATATTTTGGATATATGATTGGTATCAATCAAAAAGTCTTACTTTCTAGATGTACCTTTTGTGGGTTTGAAAATAAATAACCTCCAGGGCTCCACCCCATACGCATTCAAAGTTCCAATGACGGAGTTATTTGACTTAGGTAGTCAGCTGATTGCATTACACAATTTAAAACACCCGATCCTATGCCTGCGAGATTCCCGTGCGATGCATAAACTCAATGTTTATTTTATTTATATTGCAAAACGAACCTCTTCATCTTTCTGAGAAATATTAAAATTCTACTTATGTGTTAGCTTCTGGTATTCAATTACATGAATAACTGTCATTTAACTGTTATCAACTGGAGTAAAAAAATATAGTTTCCATGAAAATGTTTTTTATAAATTTAGCAACAAATTAAAACAATAAAATCGGGCTGGCATCACTGCGATGGCGGTATAGTTTTAACGTTTTTCTGAGCCTAACAGTTTAACGGCAAGTTATGACCTCGTCTGTTGGGTCTATGAGAGGATGGGTGACAATTGTGGTATGATAGTAACTAAATGTATTAATACATTTCGGTGCTTGAAGGTTGCCCAGCTCGTTGATGTCGTCAATAGAGTATGTAACAGTGAGAGACTCTATTCTTATATTTGTTAAGAGATCGACTGATTTTTTCCGTTCACTTTGTCCGTTGGCATATGCCTCAGGCAAGAGAAGAGCCGTTGCAGGACAGGCTGAACAGTACTGATACAAATTAATTAATACTCAGGACCTGGGTTCGAACCCACGATATGACATACCTACGACTGGCAAAATATAATAACAGCAGCAGTGTTGTGCAAGATGAACATGTAGGCACAAATCTGCAATGGAAGTTTGCCCATTTAGTTATGACGTTGGCAAGAGTTTTTAACAATGCGGGTAGTGAAAGCAATGTGATGGTAGCCAAGTTCTATGACACATTTCGGCGCTGGATGTGTGCCCATTTAGGTATGACCTTGGCATTATAGATGCTGTTATGGCTTATGACCCTAAGTAGGATTTGTATTTGATCCTAAGTAGTAGCAGTATTAGTATACAAAAATGCCTAAGAAACTTAATAAACCCTCAATTAGTAGAAACTTTATATTTTCATTGTATACCTTTTTACGGATGGCAAATAAAGTGCAATTGAATATACTAGCTTTCACTCGTAAGATACTTCAAACAATTACAGATGAACATGTTAACCTAACGTAATGGAACAAAAATATAGCCCTAAATTAACTTCTCCATTTTTATACTGGGTACGTAACACGTAAAATACTTGTAAAATGTTTAATTGATTATGCTGGTAATTAAAAAAACTGATAAAGGTAATTGAATATTATTGTTTTTGCAATTAAATTCCTAAATTACTTTTGTAATTGAAAAGAAAAAAGAAAATCGTTCTGGCGAGTGGAATATAAATATTATAAAGAGTTCAGTAGAAATAATGTGACTATCTCTATGTAAACAATGCGTGGTATTCCTGGCTAGATTGCTCTCTTCCTGGCTGAGAGTAAGAAAATTAGCGTTGCCGCAACAGGAAGTTCTCAGTGCATATTTTGTTAACAACTCAATCGCTGAGACTTATATCCATCATACACACATTATGTACATGACGGGTTAAAAAGGAAGAGGTTATAGATTTAAGCTGTCGCGACGTATGTTTTTCTAGTATGTCTGCACATATCTTCTCAGTTTTTAACGGATTTTAATGATATTGGTCTTAATTTATGGGGCTTGTTTTCGTGATGGTCCTACAGTAATTACATTTGCTAATCCAACCAGGGACCAGGGATCCACCCCGAAGGTCTTGGAAGTTCCGTTGTAAATCTTGTGAGGAATGGTACTCTGTTGATCTGTGTATATTTATTAGCTGTTGCTTAGAATCAGAGAGAAACAAATTACGTCAATATAAACAAAACGAAACTACTGGAACGGAAATGCATTTTTAAAACAAATTATGAGGGTAAATGTAAGACCATCGACACAGAATAAAGAATAAGAAAACATATTTCCATTATCCTATCCCAACCTATGACTATGATTACCAATGGGCAAGACGATTAAAATTATTTAAACCAGATACAAATCTATAAAAACACTCTAAACACTAAAGTTATGACTTAAAACCTCTGCCTGAACATTTCTGGGACCGAAAGGCCGAGCAGGTTAGTCACCAAAAGGCTTATCACTAAATATAATGAAGAAAAATTACAAATAATATAATTATAATAGAACTAATATTACAATAGTAACTTAGGAATTTAATTGCAAAAATGATAATATTCAATTACCTTTATCAGTTTTTTAAAATTACCATTACAATCAATTAAACATTTTATATAAGTATTTTACGTGTTATGTACCCAGTATAAAAATGGAGAAGTTATTTTAGGTTTTAAGTTCTACATTTAATGTTTAGAGTGTTTATATAGAACTGTATATGTATATATACAGTATATGCATATACATATGTGTGTGTGTGTGTGTGTGTGTGTGTGTGTGTGTGTGTGTGTTTGTTTGTGTGTGTGTGTGTGTGTGTGTGTGTGTGTGTGTGTGTGTGTGTGTGTGTGTGTGTGTGTGTGTGTGTGTGTGTGTGTGTGTGTGTGTGTGTGTGTGTGTGTGTATGTGTGTGTGTGTGTGTGTGTGTGTGTGTGTGTTTGTGTGTGTGTGTGTGTGTGTGTGTGTGTGTGTGTGTGTGTGTGTGTGTGTGTGTGTGTGTGTGTGTGTGTGTGTTTGTGTGTTCGTGGGTGAAATAACTCTCGTAAAAAGATCAAAATTTAATTAAATTTGGTACAAACATCTAAAGCAACATTTATGACTTTGAGTTCGAAAACCAGCCAGATCGCTCCATCCAAATGGGTATTTTAGGAGGGTTTTAAACCCCAGACTTTTTTGAGTTTTTTAAATATAATAATTTAGTAAATCAAATTTTATTTTTCACAATTGTATTCAGCTTAAAATATCAAAAAAATTGGTGTTTTGATTATTGCTCTACGTCAATTGGTTACAGAGATATTGAAAGTGCTAAACACAGTACGTTGTCCAATATTATTCTTATAGAGAATAAGAAAAATTGTATATCTCGCTTATTTATCAACTTATCCTAACAAAACTAGGTATATTGCTTAATATTGTTGTGGACTACTATTGATATTTCCACAGCAAACTTTTTTTCCAATAGTTCCCGTAGCAGCAAACCTACGTACTCACCCCCCATGTTATTCTTGTGGAGAATAAGTAAAATGTTATCACCGCTAACTATGAACACAAATTAATAAAACTTGGTACATATGTGGCTTTACCTAGTTGAGATATATTGACATTTGTATAAAACCCCATTTTTGTGATCCTTATTTCAGCAAACCTGCATACTCAACCACCATATTATTCTTATAGAGAATAATCAAAATGTCATAATTCGTTTATTTATGAATGTATATTTATGAAACTTGGTATTTGGTTTGTTATTAAGATACATATATATGCATTGGAAATTCACTGAGTACGTAGGTTTGCTGCTACGAGGGTATTTATTCTGGTACGTTGTCAGTAATTGTCATGGAATAAATATTATCATTAAAGAAACTTATATTTACAATTGGTTAGTTTGACGTAAAATAGACCCTAACCGATTAACTCCCGAGACTGAACATTTATCATGGCATTGCTGAGCACTTAATCGATTTAGGTCACATATAGCATAAACAATTAGCATTACGTTTTTGCGTACGCCTACGCGTACGTACGCCTACTATTTAGCAAAGGCCTTATTGGCCAGGTCGATGACACCCTGCTTATCGTGTGGCACAATGCAGCTTATGAACTGTTTCAGTCTAGCTTTTAAGGGCAACAGCACATTTATATCTTTCAGTCCCCGTATTCCTTGAGCGCCTATAACGTGGCACTAACTGGCATGATGGCAACGACGTCTGCGTTCTCGAATGGCAACCAAGACTGTCTCAAGCAGCTTCCCATCCCCCTAGTTCGTTGTACGAGTGACCATAGCTATAACATCGTTCTTGATGCCCGTGGCTACTGCCACGACAACCAATAAAGAAACTTAACAGCACAAACTTAAGTAGGCCTACTTAATACTTGGTCCTAGTACGAGTATAAAACAATTACCATGTATTTATTATTTATTTATAGTACACTCCTGACATTAGTATTATATATTTTAAACACATTTTATTTATTTCACCCCTTTTAGCGCGTTTTAACAATAATTATTCTTAAAAAGTGTTTTATACATTTTATTTGGAGTTATATGAATTTTAGAAACTAAAAAACTCAATAATTTAATTTGCTTGATTACTACTTATTTTTAACTTACTCATATATTCTTTTTAAAAACACGTTTTTCACTTACACGCATTTATATATATTAATTCGCTAGGGATTTTTCTTCACAGTCATAACTCGATAACGTTGGACGGATTTTAACGTTTGAGGTAACAAATGAAAGGTATTTTTACGTATATTTGTCAATAAGTCTCAGAATTTTAACAAAGGGCATCACTTAAATACAGTAAAGGGCTGAATTTTCGGAACAGTAGCGCTATCCGATGGCGGAAGTCTAAACTACTTGTTTTTTATCATCCGTTTTAATATCAGATGTTTTGTTATGTTTGTTTACAACTGAAGTAACCTTTCGTTGGGTATACACTTGCTCGGATTCAAGCAACAGGACAGCTAGTTATTTTTTAATAGCACTAAATAATCAAATTAAATCAATAACTGAAAATTTTAATTTAAAGGGCCTGTAACAATTAACGAACTAAAACCAACTAAGTATAAGATCAAAGTAAAACAGTTGTAAAATAAACAAGATAAGACTCGTGGATGTTCCGTGTAAGGCTTAAAACCAAGTAAGTGGCCAGTGCACATAACACGAATAAGAGAAATCCAAAAATTTGCATGTAAAGTGGTTCTGCCAATTTCATCCCCAGTGGCCTGGTGGAATGTACGTGACCGTGATGACAAAAATATTAGCTTTAGATTCAGTTCAGAAAACGAATTATAATTGTTCTTAAAAGTGCATGCTGTATTTATATATTGAACTAAGAAAATTCAAAACTAGTGGCAGCATTCAACAATTCAATATTAATGATAACTTGCGACAATTCGACCACGTATTTATTATTTATTTGAAACCCATTTGAAAAACAATAGAAAAAATAAACAAGCAAATAATATGTGTTAACCCTTAAAGGGCATTTAGTAAATCATTCAGGATAAACAGTAAACGTTTTACTATAGCAGAGTGGTGTTTAAGTAACGTAAAAATATAAATTCATATTATTGAATTGTTATTCTTGTGTTATTTATAGCCGTACTACTCTTGTGTGTCATTACATCGTAGGTGATGGATTCAACTTTCAAAAAGGCAGAGCTCCTTAAATTAAAAGCATTAATATTTCTGTATACGTAACAACTAAATTGCAGTGGAATCACGCTAAACCGTTGTATTAGACTTACGGCAGCACGCGATAGTTGTCCAAACTTGATATTTCTTTGCAATTTATTTATCTTCAGAGGTAAGCTAGCTAACTTTAACATGTAATGCTAAAAATAATACGATTGTTATGATAAAAGATCTCGTTAGGTTTATACTCTCAAAATGATTTGTGTTTTGTTAAACAAACTTACACAAATTTATATAATGAACAACTTATAGGTGTTCAAAATCAAAATTAAATAAATTTGATTTGAACGTTCATAACCTAAAGAGTCAGCAAGACATATTTAAATACTCATCTTAGTAAATGAAGGAGAGTTTGTGTGTACTGAAGTGCAAATGTATCTGTTCCTAGGAATAGTGTACAGGAATCTGCTAGGAGCTGAACAATGTCATTTTCGGGAAATATTCCTTATTTAATGCAAGGTTAGTGGTGCCTTACTCTCAGTTTTAGTTTTCCATTAAACTAGGGCTCTGAAAGTTTTAATACTACTAACACATTTACTACTGCTACTATTTTCTGGAATTAATTTTATTTTTTTACTGTTTGTTTACTATATTTAACTTGGCTAAAGATTGATTTTTAAAATATAAATAGATTAAAGTATATATATAGACAACAATACCCACTATTCTTATGGCAGATTCCGAGTCTTACAAAATGCTGTTAAAGGCGAATAAGCGGATGACAAACAATGACTAGGAATTAAATTGCTATTCAAAAGAAACACTGTTACACATTTATTTGTAATCCTGGGGTCAACATCTAGTGATGAATATAGCATTTATTTTATCATATGATTTTACTGCGACCGAACCTGGAAATGGGTCTTGGCTCCACTATCCCAATTCCTCACCAGTCCAGATTGAGACCTGATCAGCCCAGGACATCTGGACCAGGTGTATCAAAACAGACTAGGCCATTTTACGATAACTATACATTCTATTCTATAGATTACTATTGTTTTATGAGTATAGAGTTATATTTATGTATTTTAAATTATGTTCGTGGGTTTACTGGTCTATGTGTAGTAATGTATCGACTATTTCATGCACCAAGGGCCGAAAGTGGGGTTTTTTCTGGCCCGAGATCGTGTCGTCATAAAAACGTTCGAGGGCTATGTAAAACCCTTTCGGCAGAGGTGCGAGCGTTATTTTTCACCATACTACACTATAAAATAAACACTATAAATAAAAATGTAAATATTTATTTGAAAATTAACATCCTATAAACGAAACTATGAGGTTAGGAATTAGTCTCAATATATTTTACTTTTTGTCACTATTTACAAAAAAATTGAAAGTAAAGCTGTGATTATTTGAAACCATAAATCCTTATCTCGGATTAAAAACAGTTAACCAATAAACAAAACATCGATAGTACAATGTTTTGAATTTTGTTGTTATTTTTTCCAGTGTTTCAACCAATGAACACACAATAGATTAACCAGGTAACTCGTGTACGCTTGAAAATAAGTTGGCAACACTGGCTAAATAGATCAGATGACTTTCGGCCCTTGGACGGAAAAACTCTACTTTCGGTATCAAATGACGTTCCGAAAACAGGTGATTACAGCGTAGTATGGTGAAAATAATATATAATTATCTTTTTACATACTGTATATTAAATTACTATCATTGTTAGAAATGATATTTAACTTCCTAAAATAACATTTAAATACAATATAGACTTAGTTAACACGTTTAACTACAAAATTTCCCAACTTAACAACTCTTCTTTAGTTATAACATAGCATGAATATGTAATGTATGAACATAATAGTCATCCCACAACACAACTTTAGCGTAATCATTGTGTATATAGTAAACGAACATATTTATGTGGTAGTAAAGTGTACAGTTCCAGATTGTTAACTGTTATACTTTTTAATAACATTGATACCTGGGTTTTGTTTAATATTAAAAAATTAAATAAATATATTAAATTAAGATAGCTACGATGTTTAACAGCTTTAAAACTTATCTCCACCGCATCTCCACGTATATGGTTCCGTGAGTCGTTAGACTTTGGCAAGATGCAAAATTATGTTCAAATCCTGAAAATTGCAAATCTCTGCTTACTTATTTATTGCATTTTTTGTGTTGTTGCTACCTTTAGAAAATATCATTATTTTAAATGCAAATTAATCTAAAACAATACTTCTTTAACCAGAAACCGATTGCAAATAGAGATCTACAATATTACAAATAGTGGAGTAAATCGGTCATATCAACAACGAAAAGAAAACAAATAATAAACAATAATTATGCTAATACATATTTATTTTCAGCAGAAGATTATACTATAACCTTTTATTTATCTATAAATAAAGTTTGTTTATTTATGATTAAAATTAATACGCTTACCATATATCAAATTAAGGATTTAAGTTGAATTATTGCAACAGCAAGTTCGTATTTACGGATCCATCAATAACAGTAATATTTAATCAAACACAAGTTTAAATAGCAAATGTGAAGACGTTGAACGCTTTTGTCACGATAAAAATAGTGTATTGATGAAGAAGTGGCTAGCACAATATTCGCTTTACATCCCGGCTAAGTAATTGCTACCGCGTTGCAGATGCGATGATGACGCAGGCCCGCCGTCGCCGTCGCGTGTTGACGTGTTAGGATTGTCAGGTGCGCTTGTCAGTTCCCTCTCACTGACAGTCAATCACAGCCTTCTGATTACGCAGCGCACGTTAGAAACGGGATAGTTGTTTTAACCCGTTCATCATCTCAGTTTTAAAAGTGAACAAAATTAACAATATTATTTAATTGTAGTGACTTACTCACAACTCCAACATACTCATCAAGGTCATATTGGGTCACTCGATTTGTATTAAATAACTAAATTAAACCCCGATGTTGTGCTTTTTAATAAGGCGGGTTGGGTAAAGCCAGTTATAAATAGTTGTAATTATATTTTACCATCAGGATTAATAATGTAATAATATTTTTCGGTCTTGAATCCATATTGACTGTATTCTGGTCCAAAATGTGACTAAACGATAGTCATATCTGGTTCAAAATGTAGCAGAGCCACGGTTCATTCGGTTCAAACGTAATTATCAGTTTTAATAGTAGTACATGTGTAAATTTAAACGTGGTTGCGAAATACATATTTCTTGAAGTAGCACAAACCAAGTAGTAAAAGTTGGTGCACCAGTACTGCAGTCCAGCGTTTCATTACGGTGCACTGCAGTGTGTGTAACAGCTATAACAACTAGCTCTACAATAATACAGCCGCAGATATGTAGTCTATAGAACTTGATGCTGTATTATCTAGGCAAAACTAGTACACTTGTTCACTAACCATATTTTGCACCAAACCAAATTACAACGGTGGTCTACGGGGTCAAATTTATGACCTCGTAGACTTAAAATGGAAATAAATTAATATTTTGTTAACTAAATAAGTATTAAGGGCAGTAAAACTTGCTAAAGCGACTGAAAAGTACATACCGACCACAAGCCAAAACTTGAATATCAATTTCAGTTCCATTGTATCAACCACAATCATGTATTTTGATGGTTTAAATGGCATTGAGCAATCTTAATCTATCCTTAACACCTTTATTTAATGAATCGGAAACGCTTTCTGTGATCATGTAAACGGTCTGCAGCGGACGATGAGGAGCGTTAAATGGAACGACGCGGCGGGGGTTAAACATCTGAGTTAGTTGGAAGATGTTACTGAGGTTTGATTTTAGCCTTATTGATTTCTAGAAATCCGTACAGTAGTGGAGAAACCACAAAGAGGGGCCACTTCCGGCGCTTTTTTCCCATGTTATTCTTATGGGGAGCCGTTTTTGCGCCGACACCAGCTCCCGCCTTACACAAGTTTCCTTGTTAGCCTATACTAACATCCAACCCTTGCCTATATTAAATATATTTTCCCAATCCCCATCCCTCCTCTATATTTTTAAAAATTAATTTTCAAATTCTAAAAAACTATCTTTAGTGTTTATGGTCTGATTTGTTTAAAACTTGGATATAATATTGTCGTAGGCAAGTGTTTTAATAAATTACACTTACATTTCCCAAATTCACTATTACAGTCAAATTAAAAATTATTTTTGAAAAATACTGCCAATTGCCAACTTCTTTATTAAATGTCCGATTTGTCTACAATTTGGATATGTTATTGTCCTAGGCAAGTGTTTTAATAAATTTCACTTACATATCCCAAATTCACTATTACGGTCAAATTAAAAAATATTTTTGAAAAATACTGCCAATTGCCAACTTCTTTATTTACTGTCCGATTTATTTAAAATTTGGATATGTTATTGTCCTAGGCAAGTGTTTTAATAAATTCCACTTACATATCCCAAATTCACTATTACGGTCAAATTAAAAAATATTTTTGAAAAATACTGCCAATTGCCAACTTCTTTATTTACTGTCCGATTTGTTTAAAACTTGGATATGTTATTGTCGTAGGCAAGTGTTTTAATAAATTACACTTACATTTCCCAAATTCACTATTACAGTCAAATTAAAAATTATTTTTGAAAAATACTGCCAATTGCCAACTTCTTTATTTACTGTCCGATTTGTTTAAAATTTGGATATGTTATTGTTGTAGGCTAGTGTATATGCACCATCCACATTTTACAAATTCAATATTGCGGTTAAATTTTAAAAAATTTGGAAAAATACTGCCAATTGGCAACTTCTTTATTTATGGTCTGATTTGTTTAAAATTTATATATGTCATTATTCTAGGCTAGTGTATATGTACACACCATCCACATTTGACAAATTAACTATAATGGTCAAATTAAAAAATTATTTTGAAAAATATACTAACAATTTCAAACTTCTTTATTTACTGTCTGATTTATTTTCGGATATGTTATAGCTCTTATATAGGTAACAAGACCACACTACCACACGTTCCATTACCCCCTACAATACAGTATTTTGTCTTTTTTGTTTGTTTATTTTGCTGTAATCCCAAAACTGACTTTGCTGTTTATTGTCCGATTTGCCTACACTTTGGATATTGTCCTAAGCATTTATTGTCTGATTTATTTTTGGATATGTTATAGCCCCCAACTATTATATCTAAAATTACAATATTATTTCCACCTATAATACAGTTGATGTGTTGTTTGTTTTGCCGCAACCTAAAAACTAACATTGGTATTTGTGTTTTTACAAAACTATATTTTGCGGTTGGATAAAAAAAAATAAATGCAAGCTTATTATATTTGCCACAAGCTTATTATATACATCCAGCTGTTATATTTGCCACATTTCCAATATTGTTGTGACCCTCTCAACTACCTCTCATTGTAATATAATAAGTAATATATATCCACAAAATATTTATGGTCAGAACTGCCTAAATTTTGGATATGTTTTAAGCCAATGCGATAACAAAAAATAAATTTTTAAAACCCAAAACAACTAAACACAAAACACTAATCTTTCTTTGTGCTTGTTTGGAGTAGTCTTTATTTTATCCAACTTAATTTTAATTTTGTAGTTAAAATCAAACTTCCCACATTCTAGCTCCCTTTCCAGCCAGTGGTTGGAGACATAAAGGTTACGAATATTTTCAAACTGTACAATATATCTTTTTCTACCCCTATGTTGGACTTGTTTAATAGCGCTTATTAATAATTCCGCACCACATTCCAAATCCTCCAGTCTACTACATTCTTTAAATTTAACATTGCCTTTAATATCTTTTATCTCTATGTCTTCTTGTCCAACATCCCACTCATTGTTACGGAAACTTAGGTTTTCTATTTTTGGAAAGGAATTGCCATAAAATGTTGCGGTTCCGTTAGTGTTAAAGCTTGCAAGTGGCTCGTTGGTAGGTAGATAAATAATGTCCAAATCACCACTGTATGGCAACACGCTATAACCTTGCCTATTCTTATTTATCTCTATAAATACAGTTTTACAGACACCTTTAACATAGTATACACCCCTCCGTCCATCCTTTTCTGCCAACACTCCCACAAACTTGTTTACTACAAACGCATACACTATATAATGTCCATAATGCTCTAGATCCTCCCAACGTCGCAGGAAGTAATCTTTTAATTTATCCTCTCTTTCCCTTCTTTCTTTAGCCAACTGTGCTTTGTATTCCTCTGCAACAGTATTTTCCACATATTCCAATTTACGCTTATTACTGTCAATGTCTTCTAATTCCAATTTCCTCTTTTTGGAACAACTCTCTAAGAAAGGCTTGGAAAGTGGCTCTATTTCTTTAATAGTGTATGGGTACAGTTTATTGGTCCGGCTTCTTAAAACGTAGGGAGTAAGGTTAGGACTTTCCACTAAGCCTAATTCTTCTAAATTGATGTGTTTAGGTATAGTGGAGAAAGGTGTATTTGATTTTGTAAAACATGTGCCCCCAGATTTGATGTAACACTTATGCTTTACACTTATGGCATCAGGAAACTCCTCTATTACCTCTACATAGTTAGTTGGTAAACAGTTAAAGCTAAATGCAGATAGAGCATACTTTATTAACTTTTCCCTTTGTGTACTATCTTTTGGCAGTTTTAGTTGTACTCCAGTTATCTTCTTCGTATTACTATTACCCCAATATGCGTATTGTAATAAATCGTTAAACACTAAACAACAACTGTTTTGTAATTGATTGGCAACTTTCACCCACATCTTATGCAGAGGTACAGCATAGAATGGAGCATTTTGAAAGTACCGTTTGTTGTCTTCTATTAGACTTAAACAATCTCTTAAAGGTTCAAACCCTTTACCAAAACCTCTACAATAGTTATAGATTGTTGCCTCTAACCTTGTTATTCCATTCTCTCTAGCTAGTTTAGACGAGAACGTTTCTTTTAGTCTCGCATCTGGACAGTTTACAAAGTTTATTATATGGTTTCCTATACTTTTAATTACTCCAGGACTTGTAATCCGGCATATAAATTTATTATATATTTTTACCCTGCTATTTACATTAAACCATGTTAAACAGTCTTTACTAACATTATCTACAATAACATTATATCCATTCTTGTACGCCCCTTGGTAGCAAAAGTTAAAGTTTTCTGTAAGATATTGGCACATTTCCTCTTTATTAAATATTCCAGCCAAATCTAGTGTTATATCGAAATCCATAAGATAGTACATTTCTTTTTCCAGATCTTGCAGTATCTTTGGAAGATCTTCCAACAAATCCTTAATTTTAACATTTGCAAGCTCTATTTTATAGGGAATTGCTGTAGGATCATCATACTTTTGTTTAATTTGGTCAATATCTTTCTTTATTATTTGTAACACACCCTCGCTTTGGACCCCAGAGGACCTCTCCAAGGAGAATGGTAGTTTGGCCACAACACCATGTCGAGCTAAAGAGAACTTTTTAAATATTCCTCGTAAGTAGCTATTAAACGAGCCACATATTTCCTTCTTAACTTTAAATTTATTCCGAACGTCCCCATCACAATCCGTAACATTGGTTATCTTAACTAACATTATGTTATCACAAAACGCATCCGTTATAGATGTTAAGTTATTTAATTTTGGTTCGCCCTTGCAATAGTTTATATTACCTATGTCTGTAAGAAGGTTATTATTACGTAGATTTTCTAATAAAAACCATATACCGAATCTTTCGTTAGTAGGTTTAATACAATTTCCCAATAAATGGCTAACAGAGTACATTTCTTTTATACAAAAAAAGTAGCGGAAACATGTAAACAACAGATTACACTATAGGTATATATGTGTTGTAAATATATGGATATTGTATATAAACATAGGCGAGCGGTAAGTGTAACATGTACGTGGACACCCATATGCAAATATGGAATACCCACTATTAATATAATTCCAAATTCGACTAAATAAGTTTATAGTCTCAATATAATTAACATATTAACATTAGTACCCAAATTGTCGAAATTCTATAATTCTATTCTTAGTCCTTGTATTAGGTTTTGTACTATTAAACCCTACATCCTGTGCACTAGAGTAATATATGTATTTAATACAGATACGCACATTCTACAAGACCTGTAAATCTGTTGTATAAGCAGCAGAATAGACGTCTCATTGTGTTGTTGTAAAGTAAAACATAAATGTAAATTGTGCTGGATACAACCGGCCAGATATTAGACAGGAAATGTGTTGGAAGTGTATTGCCAAATAGTAAGACAAATCACATAGTGCAGCATGTAATCAATCCATTACTATTTAGACAAATGTATAAGGTCAGTATTGGTACAACATCCGATATATTAGCCAAACCCACAATCAAACTTGGAAAACAAACAGTAAAAATTAATATTATAGTAACAGAAATAGTAAGAGTATAAGGACATACTAATATTTAAAGTTTATAAAACAACACAAATGCAGAGACACAATGACACACTCCAACACATTACGACACAGGCACAGATACTGGTTTACAGCCATTTTACACAACTTTACAGGTTCTGTCAACTGACACAAAAAATAGTTTATAAATTGTGTAAGAAATATATGTAATATAAACAAATTTAACACAATCATAACATTTTGAGGACACAATGTTTGGACTGGGTTTGGCTAATATATCGGATGTTGTACCAATACTGACCTTATACATTTGTCTAAATAGTAATGGATTGATTACATGCTGCACTATGTGATTTGTCTTACTATTTGGCAATACACTTCCAACACATTTCCTGTCTAATATCTGGCCGGTTGTATCCAGCACAATTTACATTTATGTTTTACTTTACAACAACACAATGAGACGTCTATTCTGCTGCTTATACAACAGATTTACAGGTCTTGTAGAATGTGCGTATCTGTATTAAATACATATATTACTCTAGTGCACAGGATGTAGGGTTTAATAGTACAAAACCTAATACAAGGACTAAGAATAGAATTATAGAATTTCGACAATTTGGGTACTAATGTTAATATGTTAATTATATTGAGACTATAAACTTATTTAGTCGAATTTGGAATTATATTAATAGTGGGTATTCCATATTTGCATATGGGTGTCCACGTACATGTTACACTTACCGCTCGCCTATGTTTATATACAATATCCATATATTTACAACACATATATACCTATAGTGTAATCTGTCCTGTTTACATGTTTCCGCTACTTTTTTTGTATAAAAGAAATGTACTCTGTTAGCCATTTATTGGGAAATTGTATTAAACCTACTAACGAAAGATTCGGTATATGGTTTTTATTAGAAAATCTACGTAATAATAACCTTCTTACAGACATAGGTAATATAAACTATTGCAAGGGCGAACCAAAATTAAATAACTTAACATCTATAACGGATGCGTTTTGTGATAACATAATGTTAGTTAAGATAACCAATGTTACGGATTGTGATGGGGACGTTCGGAATAAATTTAAAGTTAAGAAGGAAATATGTGGCTCGTTTAATAGCTACTTACGAGGAATATTTAAAAAGTTCTCTTTAGCTCGACATGGTGTTGTGGCCAAACTACCATTCTCCTTGGAGAGGTCCTCTGGGGTCCAAAGCGAGGGTGTGTTACAAATAATAAAGAAAGATATTGACCAAATTAAACAAAAGTATGATGATCCTACAGCAATTCCCTATAAAATAGAGCTTGCAAATGTTAAAATTAAGGATTTGTTGGAAGATCTTCCAAAGATACTGCAAGATCTGGAAAAAGAAATGTACTATCTTATGGATTTCGATATAACACTAGATTTGGCTGGAATATTTAATAAAGAGGAAATGTGCCAATATCTTACAGAAAACTTTAACTTTTGCTACCAAGGGGCGTACAAGAATGGATATAATGTTATTGTAGATAATGTTAGTAAAGACTGTTTAACATGGTTTAATGTAAATAGCAGGGTAAAAATATATAATAAATTTATATGCCGGATTACAAGTCCTGGAGTAATTAAAAGTATAGGAAACCATATAATAAACTTTGTAAACTGTCCAGATGCGAGACTAAAAGAAACGTTCTCGTCTAAACTAGCTAGAGAGAATGGAATAACAAGGTTAGAGGCAACAATCTATAACTATTGTAGAGGTTTTGGTAAAGGGTTTGAACCTTTAAGAGATTGTTTAAGTCTAATAGAAGACAACAAACGGTACTTTCAAAATGCTCCATTCTATGCTGTACCTCTGCATAAGATGTGGGTGAAAGTTGCCAATCAATTACAAAACAGTTGTTGTTTAGTGTTTAACGATTTATTACAATACGCATATTGGGGTAATAGTAATACGAAGAAGATAACTGGAGTACAACTAAAACTGCCAAAAGATAGTACACAAAGGGAAAAGTTAATAAAGTATGCTCTATCTGCATTTAGCTTTAACTGTTTACCAACTAACTATGTAGAGGTAATAGAGGAGTTTCCTGATGCCATAAGTGTAAAGCATAAGTGTTACATCAAATCTGGGGGCACATGTTTTACAAAATCAAATACACCTTTCTCCACTATACCTAAACACATCAATTTAGAAGAATTAGGCTTAGTGGAAAGTCCTAACCTTACTCCCTACGTTTTAAGAAGCCGGACCAATAAACTGTACCCATACACTATTAAAGAAATAGAGCCACTTTCCAAGCCTTTCTTAGAGAGTTGTTCCAAAAAGAGGAAATTGGAATTAGAAGACATTGACAGTAATAAGCGTAAATTGGAATATGTGGAAAATACTGTTGCAGAGGAATACAAAGCACAGTTGGCTAAAGAAAGAAGGGAAAGAGAGGATAAATTAAAAGATTACTTCCTGCGACGTTGGGAGGATCTAGAGCATTATGGACATTATATAGTGTATGCGTTTGTAGTAAACAAGTTTGTGGGAGTGTTGGCAGAAAAGGATGGACGGAGGGGTGTATACTATGTTAAAGGTGTCTGTAAACTGTATTTATAGAGATAAATAAGAATAGGCAAGGTTATAGCGTGTTGCCATACAGTGGTGATTTGGACATTATTTATCTACCTACCAACGAGCCACTTGCAAGCTTTAACACTAACGGAACCGCAACATTTTATGGCAATTCCTTTCCAAAAATAGAAAACCTAAGTTTCCGTAACAATGAGTGGGATGTTGGACAAGAAGACATAGAGATAAAAGATATTAAAGGCAATGTCAAATTTAAAGAATGTAGTAGACTGGAGGATTTGGAATGTGGTGCGGAATTATTAATAAGCGCTATTAAACAAGTCCAACATAGGGGTAGAAAAAGATATATTGTACAGTTTGAAAATATTCGTAACCTTTATGTCTCCAACCACTGGCTGGAAAGGGAGCTAGAATGTGGGAAGTTTGATTTTAACTACAAAATTAAAATTAAGTTGGATAAAATAAAGACTACTCCAAACAAGCACAAAGAAAGATTAGTGTTTTGTGTTTAGTTGTTTTGGGTTTTAAAAATTTATTTTTTGTTATCGCATTGGCTTAAAACATATCCAAAATTTAGGCAGTTCTGACCATAAATATTTTGTGGATATATATTACTTATTATATTACAATGAGAGGTAGTTGAGAGGGTCACAACAATATTGGAAATGTGGCAAATATAACAGCTGGATGTATATAATAAGCTTGTGGCAAATATAATAAGCTTGCATTTATTTTTTTTTATCCAACCGCAAAATATAGTTTTGTAAAAACACAAATACCAATGTTAGTTTTTAGGTTGCGGCAAAACAAACAACACATCAACTGTATTATAGGTGGAAATAATATTGTAATTTTAGATATAATAGTTGGGGGCTATAACATATCCAAAAATAAATCAGACAATAAATGCTTAGGACAATATCCAAAGTGTAGGCAAATCGGACAATAAACAGCAAAGTCAGTTTTGGGATTACAGCAAAATAAACAAACAAAAAAGACAAAATACTGTATTGTAGGGGGTAATGGAACGTGTGGTAGTGTGGTCTTGTTACCTATATAAGAGCTATAACATATCCGAAAATAAATCAGACAGTAAATAAAGAAGTTTGAAATTGTTAGTATATTTTTCAAAATAATTTTTTAATTTGACCATTATAGTTAATTTGTCAAATGTGGATGGTGTGTACATATACACTAGCCTAGAATAATGACATATATAAATTTTAAACAAATCAGACCATAAATAAAGAAGTTGCCAATTGGCAGTATTTTTCCAAATTTTTTAAAATTTAACCGCAATATTGAATTTGTAAAATGTGGATGGTGCATATACACTAGCCTACAACAATAACATATCCAAATTTTAAACAAATCGGACAGTAAATAAAGAAGTTGGCAATTGGCAGTATTTTTCAAAAATAATTTTTAATTTGACTGTAATAGTGAATTTGGGAAATGTAAGTGTAATTTATTAAAACACTTGCCTACGACAATAACATATCCAAGTTTTAAACAAATCGGACAGTAAATAAAGAAGTTGGCAATTGGCAGTATTTTTCAAAAATATTTTTTAATTTGACCGTAATAGTGAATTTGGGATATGTAAGTGGAATTTATTAAAACACTTGCCTAGGACAATAACATATCCAAATTTTAAATAAATCGGACAGTAAATAAAGAAGTTGGCAATTGGCAGTATTTTTCAAAAATATTTTTTAATTTGACCGTAATAGTGAATTTGGGATATGTAAGTGAAATTTATTAAAACACTTGCCTAGGACAATAACATATCCAAATTGCAGACAAATCGGACATTTAATAAAGAAGTTGGCAATTGGCAGTATTTTTCAAAAATAATTTTTAATTTGACTGTAATAGTGAAGTTGGGAAATGTAAGTGTAATTTATTAAAACACTTGCCTACGACAATATTATATCCAAGTTTTAAACAAATCAGACCATAAACACTAAAGATAGTTTTTTAGAATTTGAAAATTAATTTTAAAAAATATAGAGGAGGGATGGGGATTGGGAAAATATATTTAATATAGGCAAGGGTTGGATGTTAGTATAGGCTAACAAGGAAACTTGTGTAAGGCGGGAGCTGGTGTCGGCGCAAAAACGGCTCCCCATAAGAATAACATGGGAAAAAAGCGCCGGAAGTGGCCCCTCTTTGTGGTTTCTCCACTACTCCGTACATTGTTCAAGATAATGTACAGTTTCAATCAAGTGATTTTAAATAATTTGTTACTAATCCCTAAAATAGTGGTTTAGTCCATGTGAACTCGCCCTAAAGGTCTCTCAAGAGTCGATTAACGCCAAAAACAATTCAGCACGTTGTTAGGCCATGTCAACGTCTCCTACTGCCTTACAAGTACATTATTATTTTTGATACCACGGGGGTATTGTTAATACTGCTATTTTTCCCGAGTCCCTGGGATCAAGACCTTTAATTTGAGCCGCCTCCCAACATCCTGCGGTTTTCCCACCTGCCACAATTTTTACTTAAAATTTTCGCTTACAGAAAATAAGTAGATACATATATGCAGATCCTGGCTCACTTTGTATACCAACAGAAAACCAATGTAAAATCTGCGTTAAACTAACATAAACGTGATTATGTTTGTAGTACGTTCCGTTAACACCCCTTTGGATAGAGCGATCTGGCTGGTTTTCGAACTTAAAGTCATAAATGTTGCTATACATGTTTGTACCAAATTTAATCAAAATCGGACCATTTTTACGAGAGTTATCGCACCCAAGGACACACACACACACACACACACACACACACACATATATATATATAAAATATGTGTATATATATATATATATATATATATATATATATATATATACAGTTTTGAACGAATGGTGTTTTTGGCATCTGGGGACCTCAAAACGAAAAGTTATCATGGTCCCGGGCATTGCAATTACTTATTTAGGTCTTACCATGCCGACTACGGTAATAACTTCTTCCCTATAGGGGAAATTCGCTAATTTCCTATAGGGGAAATTCGCTAACAAGTTACCAGCAAACGAGAAATTACTTAAAACATTTCCCATAAGTAAAGCATGGGGATTAAAAAAGTCTGCTTTATTTACATTACAACATGTGATTAAGTGTCTACTTTCTTTACGAACAGACTTGTGTTCCTACTTGTATCGTTTTATTTTCCTCAGCATGTAAATAGTAAACAAATCAGATGAGACAGATAATTAGAGTAAGGTTAGGGCCTATTGCCCCTTCAAGCTTACTCTAATTAAATTTTATTATTATTGTAGATGTACATTTACATCTAAGAGAGTTCGCGTTCCTAAAAAAATAAATTCCATATGTATAAAATAACAAACCTTTTTAACCTTTCGTGGTCCAAACCCAGTAATCTATGCCCAGTGTTCTAAGTTATTGATTATTCTTGAAGGGCAGCAACATGACTGTAGTTCTGACAAGTGACTAGTCAAGATTGCATTGTCTTAAGTGCAGTTGAAAGCACTAATATGTATATTGGTGCGACTCAATTAAGATGGCTGACTCTTATTTAATTCTAGGAAAACAAAATTATAGGTCACGTATATACAAATTTCATAAATATTTATCGGTTTAATAACCGTTATAACAGAAAAACAACTTAATTACATAGTTAAAAAACCGCTCTGATATATTACGGTTACAATCTAAGCGTGTATTTCTACACGCGTTCACAAAGATAACACACAATAAATGTGGTAAAATTTTTTTATATAATTAAAAGTATATATTCTTACTGATAAAAAGATACTATGTTGATTAAGATTATTTTACCTAAAGTTTCATTTGGAGTTCCTAAATGAGTTTTTATATCGCACACAACTTCTGACACTTTCGGTCACAATCGGTCCTGACACTTTATGTGTCTGCAACAGATTAAACATAAAATAAATCCAATCTAACAACATTCCCATAATTTCACATTACAATACGCAGCGTCTATCTACATGTGTTATATAATCTATATATCTATGGGTAGTAGAGACAGGTTATATACTGAAACAAATCTCCACTATTTTTCCCCTGTTTCTATGGAACATTAAGTTTTCTGCTAAAAGAAGATTGCTTTGAAAAATGTTTTCGAGTTTTTCTAAACCTCCAACCTTTATGGTATAAAACAGCTGTATTCATTAATCTTGATGTAGAATTCTATTTCAGAAAAGCTCTTCAGTTGATGAAAATCAAATCGCAGCATCAAACCTATAAATAAATGGTGGTTTGGGTTGTTTGTCGTAATAAACAAGCTAACTATATTGAATACAACCGTCATTTGCTTTGTTTGTGACGCGATGATTGGCGGTGGCTCAATTTGTCTGCCAGCTCTTAATTCTCCGTAATCACATTCCACGTTATTGGGATAATGTTGTTAACATACACAGATTCAGCTAAATTATTTTAAAATACTTATTTACTACGTATATAAATTAGAAGTCAATGCTTCTAACGAAATCATATCTAATCATATCTATTTTAATCTTAGAAGTTGACGAAATACAATAAAATAAAAACGATTGGTTTTTGGATATAGAATATTTGTTAAGCTATTGCCGTCTTAAATGTTGGTCCATTATTGAAATAAGACGAGTTTTTACCATAACAAATTACACAAACGCAAATATTACAACAGATGGATCTAAATTTATAAAGATTATTAGCGTAATTCTCATTAATCAGAAATCCTCAAGTTGTAATCTTAGTTAATTACTCTAAGCTATTTTTAAGTTAGTAGACATAATTAGGAGACAAGGGTTTTAACGCGTTGTCAGATAGCTGTAGTACGTGTTATCAAAGCTTTCAATCTTAACGACCAAACTTGGCATAAAAGCATATTTGGAGCAGAGAGAGCGCTGCCTTGTAGATAGGCTAAAGCTACATCAATATGGTCGACCAACGCACACCTACCTAGTCTGTGTGAGTGATACAAGTCTTTAGGTGCAATGTTGAAATGGAAAGAGTAAAATGTATTTGTGAATTACCATAAACAATATAGTGTACATGATGGAAATAACAACGATGTGTGGTGGTTGCAGTATGTTTCTTTTACATATACATGTACATATAAAGTGATTTTTTACAATTTACCAGGTCAGTAGTTAGGCTGAGCGCTTTGGGTCTAACATGGGTTCTCATGAGGAAAATAATTCAAACGCAGGATGTGCACATGTTACAATAATTAGATATATGATGGGGCTGGAAGGCGATATTGTAAACGCAGAAGGAAGTGACTAAACCGTTTGAATTATATCCCCCACAACAGCCCATATTAGACCCAAAGCGCTCAGTCTAACTACTCAGGTCCACTTAAACTATGTTGCGTAATAATCTTAAGAAAATCTATGCAAGCTTAATCTATGCAAAACATTGTTTTAAACCCTGAGGGCTTACATTAAACATGTGATAAAGGTGATATGTTTCACTTTAAATTGAAAAAAAAAAAAAAATACCCCCGTCACAGCAAACCTGCATACTCAGCGAATTTCCAATGAATATATAACATAACACTTAACAGGATTCATAAGAAATGTATTCACAAACAAGCGATATTTAAAATATTAATTATTCTCCATAAGAATAACATTGGGGATGAGTACGCAGGTTTGCTGCAACAAGGCACCCAAAATAATGGGTTTTTATGCAAATATCAATAGAACTCATCTTAGTGAAGTCACATACCAAGTTTCATCCGTATACATTCATAAATAAGCGATATATAACATTTTAAGTATTTTCCATAAGAATAACATGGGGACCAAGTACCTAGGTTTGCTGCTACAGGAACCATAGGCGAAAAATTGTTTTTTTGTGCAAACAACAATAAACCATAACCAGATCAAGCCATATACCAAATTTTGCCAGTTTATGTTCATAAATAAGCGAGATATACTATTTTTCTTTTTCTCCATAAGAATAACATTAGACAACGTACTGTGTTTAGCACTTTCAATATCTCGGTAACAAATTGACGTAGAGCAATGATAAAAATACCAAATTGTTTGTTTTTTTAAGCTGAATTCAATGGTATAAATTAAAGTTTGATTTAAATTAAAATTACATGTGAAAACCCCAAAAAACACATTTTTGGGGTACAAAACCCCCCGAAAACCCCCCTTCGGATGGTGCGATTCATCTGGTTTTCGAACTTGTTCAAATAAATGGTACTTTACACATTTGTACCAAATTTCATTAAGATCGGACCTTTTTTACGAGAGTTATCGTGCTTACGGACACATATATATATATATATATATATATATATATATATATATATATATATATATATATATATATATATATATATATATACAAATATAAAAATTTGAACGAATGGTGTTTTTGGCATCTGGGGACCTCAAAATGAAAAGTTATCATGGTCTCGGGCTTAAGTCTTCCCATGAGACCTACGGTAATAGCTTCTTCCCTATAGGGGAAATTCGCTAAAAAGATAGAATATTAGACAAAGATAGTTCTTATAAGCAAAATTGACAAGCCTTTAGGGGCCTAAACCTCTTGGAGACGCTTTATTACTCGGAACCAGTACAGGAAGATTAAGCTAATTAAATAACTGAAAAATAAATATTGTTTATCGATTTGATATTTAAGACTCTATTCATATATTTTCTAATTAGTTATGTTTATTCTAAACCTATATTATATATTGACAGTTTTATTTTATCCTTTTCAATAATAAGTATAAGTAATAAATATATGCTATGGAAGAATCCTATGCAGATTGTAAGGAAATTATAATGTAACGTGCGTTCTGCGGGAGAAACAACTTGGACCCACAGCCGAAATGACTGCTGCTACGGAGCTGGCTACTCACAAAGCCAAAGCCGTAGACGATCAGTAGTGTGTGGGCTGTGGCAACTGCGACATGCGTTCACTGGTTATGTTGTCTCCCGCAGTATCACCCACAGCCGAAATGACTGTGCCGCTACGGAGGTGGCTACTCTCAAAGCCAACGCCGTAGACGATCAGTAGTGTGTGGGCTGTGGCAGCTGCGACATGCGTTCACTGGTTATGTTGTCTCCCGCAGTATCACCCACAGCCGAAATGACTGCCGCTACGGAGGTGGCTACTCACAAAGCCAACGCCGTAGACGATCAGTAGTGTGTGGGCTGTGGCAACTGCGACATGCGTTCACTGGTTATGTTGTCTCCCGCAGTATCACCCACAGCCGAAATGACTGCCGCTACGGAGGTGGCTACTCACAAAGCCAAAGCCGTAGACGATCAGTAGTGTGTGGGCTGTGGCAGCTGCAACATGCATTTACTATTAGTGGGTGGTTCGAGTGGTTCCGTGGTTGCCGTGGGAGTGATTAGTTTCACATAGTTGTTAGAATGGATTCTTTCCCAGGAAATGTGCAACATTAGATGTTACAATATCTAGGATTATAATGGGCTGTGGGATAGAGGTAATTATATATTTTTTACTGTTATAGAATTCTTCTCACTAAAAGTGCCATCAAAATAGTGTTGATGAATATCTTAGATCGTATGTGTATAACTAATTATAGACCTAATTTACTCTTTATAAATTATGCACTCATGCCATTCATGATATTTTAATGTATTTATTAATAACAGCTCCTCAGAAAAGGCGCTCCTCCGTTTTATTTATTGAAGAACATATGATCTGAACAATATGTTCAATTGGCCTGGTTGCTCTTGGGCTTGCTTAGTACAGATTAACGTGGGTTATAAGTTTATTAGTACTTGTCATATATATTGCAACTGCAATACTTTTACTTACTCTTTACTTTCTCCCACTATTCGTATAAGTATTGATTTCGACAAAATGTTTGAATTTAAATTATCAGTTGATAATTCCTTTTGGTGCTCCCTAAACCCAAAGCAGTGGTTTTTGAGGTCACGTATGTCTGTTTATGTGCCTGTAATGATTTGTACAGATCTAGAAACAACACCAATAGGCTGATTTTGATCAAATTTAGTATGTAGGTTCTAATATCTTAAGACATTTAGATAATAGGTAGTATCCCCGGACATGTTTTATATTTAGAAGGGTCACTATCTCCCGAAAACGACTAAAAAACCTTTTATAAATTTCTCAAAATTGGCCCAAACTTTTTATTTTTATTTAGTATCTATTGTGCTTTGGGTATATAATGAAATGACACCACTCGAATTTCTACAAAGAATTCGGGTTCAGTCATTACAATGCTTAAATGGTCCCGAAATTCATATTTCGAATTCGTAAAAGACCATAAGTTTGAAATAAAATGTACTTATCACCATTATAAAAAGCTTAAACAACTAAATAAATCAGCATTCTGAATTATCATCCTACACTAATGGCTGCGGAGAGAGTTGAATTTTTATCTAGCGGTAAACGCAGTACGTTGTCTAATGTTATTGTTATTGGAAATATTAAACAAATTTTCTCTTCTTTACTGATCACTTTTATTAAAACCTGGTACATTGGACAAGTTAGCATTACCCAATAGTGGATCTTCGGAATATGTTGCCACCGTACTCTGGGGCTGAGTACCCGGGGGCTATTTTTTTATCTCACATATGTGTTAATGTAAAACTAAAAGCACACCACAGAAAACTTGCGCATTTATAAATAAATGTTTTAATATTCACTCGCGAACAAAGCATTTGTGCTGAATTCTGTGGTGAACTCAGTAATCCTACTCCTAATGATGCGGTTAGTCAGAATATGTTTGAATGTGTTTGAATATTCCCTATAAAACTAGCATACAAATACTGTCTTAATGCATTTTATAAACGGCTTGACATTTTGCCAGGGGATATGACGTTAGGATTCATATTTTTGAACGCAAGTTAAATATTTAACCAATAAAATTCCCATAAAAAATTAATGACTCACATATATCCTAACTTAATTTGAATCGTGCAATAAGCTCGCCATGTCCCTGACACTGGACGTACAACTGATTGTCCAGGTCTTGTCGTATCAGCAATTATTTCTGTTTCTCAGTTCATTCCCATTAAAGGAAGTCGATGGTGCCAATAGGAAAGTATAGATGATAGTTCTGCTAATATAAATACCCCCGTCGCAGCAAACCTGCGTACTCAGCAAATTTCCATTGAATATATATGTCTTAATAACACATTAAGCCACTTTCCAGGATTCATAAAAAATATATTCATAAATAAGCGATATTAAAATATTAATTATTCTCCGTAAGAATAACATTACGGATGAGCACGCAGGCTTTCTGCAACAAGGAACACAAAATAATGGGTTTTTATGCAAATATCAATAGATCTCATCTAAATGAAGTCACATACCAAGTTTTATCCATATACATTCATAAACGAGTTCGACGCAGCACGCTGACGTGAGGGAAGTGAATTTCCAAATAAAGACTTTTAAAACTCAAAATCAGTGTAAAAACATACATTTGTCCAATTTTTATTGAAATCTGAAAACATTGATTTTTTGGCTGTTCTGATACTCCTGGTTTCATTTACTTTCAAAGCTGGGAATACAATTTTGCCCAATATAAGGTTAGGAGAAGGTCCAGACAGGCTTGAAAGTAGGTGTGAGGTTGCTGGGGATGATAAAAGTACTCTAACAAAGGAATAACAGGCTTTTCTCGTGTAAAACCCCCATAAGACAACGTACTGTGTTTAGTCAATACACATTTTCTTTAATAACTCGGTAAATATTTATGCTAGAATGACGAGAGAGGGCTTAAAACTTTCGCCTCTCAAATTCCCATCTTTTTACATGCATTTATTTTACATCTGGGGCTTTTATGACCATTTTTGGGCCCAAAAACTCGAAATTTGAAAGATTAATCCCCCAAACAAGGGGTTTAGAGTTTTCCGATTGTTTTGCCCAACGAACTTGTCCAACTGATTACAGAAAGGAACGTCCCTACCAAATTTGAAGTAAATCGGATAAAAATTACGATCGCTAGAGTGCAAACACACATATATATATATATGTATATATATATAAAATTTTGAACGACCGTACATATATATAAAATTTTAAAACGTGTTTAGGGGCTCACGTTAGGAACTTCTATGATGGTCCCGGGCTTAAGTTTCACCGTGCGGGTCATGCTAATAGTTCACTTTCCATAGGAAATTCACTAATAAGCGATATTTAACATTTGTATTTTCTCCATAAGAATAACATGAGGCACGAGTACATAAGTTTGCTGTTACGAAAACCGTAAGCGAACAATTTTTTGTGTGCAAAAAACAACAAACCATAACCAGATGAAGCCATATACCAAGTTTCATCAGTGTATGTTCATAAATAAGCGAGATATACAATTTTTATTTTTCTCCATAAGAATAACATTGGACAACGTACTGTGTTTAGCACTTTCAATATCTCAGTAACCAATTGACGCACAGCAATGATAAAAAAACCAATTTAAAAAAAAGTTGAATTCAATGGTAAAAATTAAGTTTGATTAAAATAAAAATTACATATGAACACCGCAAAACACCCAATTTTAGGGTACAAAACCCCCCTAACCCCCTTTGGATGGTGCGATTCGTCTGGTTTTCGTATTTTTTCAAATAAATGGTGCATGTTTGTACCAAATTTCATTAAGATCGTATATTTTTTACGAGAGTTATCGTGCTTACGGACACAAACACATATACACACACAAATATATATATATATATATATATATATATATATATACATATATACATATATACAAATTTGAACGAATGGTTTTTTTGGCATCTGGGGACCTCAAAACGAAACGTTATAATGGTGTCGGGCTTAAGTCCTACCATGAGACCTACGGTAATAGCTTCTTCCCTATAGGGGAAATTCACTAAAAGGAACAATGATTCCCACGGTCTTGTTCCACGTTGTCATAAGGAAAGAATTGTCTTTGAGTAACAACTATTACGATGAAGCATTTTGATTCGAGCCTTGTAAACATGGCTAATTGTCTAAAGTTCACAATCTATAAACCTCAAAACAACGTAATAATCAAGATGATTGTGTAGCATTATTCCCATAAGGATGTCCGACGGCCTTGGTTGGCAGATCTGATCGTCTAATTGTAAGGTTATCGTCTCGGTTCGGTGCAGGATGGCGGGAAATAAGGAACAATTCATACCAATCTATGTTTAAACTGTACCGAAAAGTTATAGTTTGATATTGTTATCCGGATTAAATAAATATTACTAAATAGGGGGCGAGTTTTGCTCAAGGAAGGTCAGTCCGTTTGTTTAGATAGCGTAAGAGTAATTTCACCACTTCCCCCTACTGATTAGAAGACTTTCTTAGGTCATTTACCTTTTTTCTGCATGTTTAAGGTCACTTCAGTTGTTATTTATAGCTTAATGTGTATTTGATTTGTTTGGATATGACCTCTCTATATTTTATCTTGACATTGCATTTTGCTTTACATACCTTTTGCAACTTATTAACTCAAAATTGAACTTAAATCCACAGGTTAATTCCTGTCGTTGGAGATTCATTTTATTTTTGTTAAGTGTCTTCTCCGAAAAAAAAAAAAAATAGGTTGATGTGAAGACGTCTATTGTTTCAAAAGTATGCAGGCGCTCGCCAAACTAAATGCAATGGTGTTGGCCCTCGACAGCATCGTTTCTTGGCTTCCGATCGATATTGGCAGGGTGATCTATTATAAATGTTGTTTATACTTTCACCTAACAACAGACAAAGGCGAGGTTCAGCAGGCAGTTTTCAGCTTATGTAGACTGCACTAAACAATAATGATTTACTAGCTCTCTAAACAGTTTTTCCCAGGCATATTTCTTTACAAATAATTATTCTGTGTTCTATACATTTCATACTGAAATTTTAGAGATCAATTATTTTAATTCAATGAAGATTTTTTTTAAGTAAATGAAAGTGTTTAAATTCCACGTTTACATGTTTAGCTACAGGAACATAATGTTACTTGGTCATGGAATGTTTTAAAGAAGAACAATGTACACGGTATTGTCTATGCACAACGTACGTACAATCAACGACACAAGACGCAGGACAGTTTGACAGGAAAGGGACCAGAGATAGTATTGAGCACACAGGCAGCCAGGTATTGTGTTTAGGTTAAAGATCACTATTAAAAGAATACCGGACGGAGTTTGTTAGAGATTAATCTCACCTAAATTCAAAGGCCTGATGGAAATAGTAAGACAGCTAGTTTACGTCGTGATGATAACAGAGAACATTAATATGTTAAGCCTCCGAAAATAGCCGGAACTAACCGAGGCCCGCCGGATGTACGCGCTGCCAGCGTGTGAGCTCAATTACCCTCCGTCTGATGTATGTCGTCAGGTGCAACTCTTACAGTTGTCAAGGCATGGATGAACGAGTGAAAACTTTTGACAAATGTTTTTAAAACAAAATTTTAATATGTCTTCAGTTCGTACACTTTCAAACTGCTTACTGTATTACGACTCTAACTTTATTATAAATGCGAATTTTTCTAGCTGGATGCCCAATTACATTCAACGATTTCTATGTTCACCTATTAAGGGATACTGTTATTGTTTTAACTATTAATCTAATATAACATAATACCCTTTTATTTTTGTAACCTCACATTAAATATCAATGACGCATGAATGACATTCAATGTGGGGTTAAGAAAATAACCTTGAAGATGAAAAATTAAATAGAAAAGCGTAATGTGATCTGTTCTTTTAATATTTATTTATTTATAATATAACAATTTTAAAATAGAACACGTAAATAGGATATCAAGGGTGTTAACTTGTACATGCTATTATGGCAAAACTCTGTTACGTGTAATTTAAATGTGATTGGTATGCCTGTGCCAACTGTTATTCTAAAGTATTTAAATAATAACAATTTTATTTTGATCTTATAATAATGTGAACATATGTTTATTAACAGATAAAGGTAATTAGTTGGTTATATAATGGAGCAACGACTGATTTACATTCGAACAGGTGGAATATTTTCCCTCTATGTGAAGATGGCCACTTTTCAGTTACCGAAGACCATCAGCAATGTGGAGAGAGTTACAAAATAAGTATAAATCAAATTAAAAAGTATAGTATACGTCCCTAAAAATATGCAATATAATGTTTTTAATCCTAAGTAATTTAATATTTAAACTTTGACACATTAACATTTATTGTGTTAAAGCCTATTTACGTTATTACTTTAATTAAAGCTTGGTTTTGAAGCTTAATATTGTATTTTATGCTGATTAATGTGTAAAATATATGTGTGACACTAAACCAATGTGTTGCTGTAACAATAGCAACACATAGTTTTGAATAGTTAAACATGTACAATTCAAAATTTTAAACATGTATGCTATTAAATGTTATTTTCCCATCAAAATGGGTTTCATAAGTTTTGGGTACTAAACGGAAAAAATGTCTACATCATCTCATGATACTGAAAATAAATCACATCAATAAAACTAACAGCAAACCCACATTCACGCCCGTGCCCACGTGACCGGCCCAAGACACTCGAACTAAAGAAAGAAAGAAAGAAAGAATTTATTTCTCAAATTACACAAATTACAAAATAGCATATACATATACAAATTTACAAAAGGCATATAACAATGATTGTCACGTTTTACTATAAAATACCAAGCTGACCTTTTTTGTTTATAACTGAGAAATATCAAATTCCTCCAAGGCTTAGCCTGTTTGGAGGCTTTATTAAAACTTAACAATTCATTATATATTTAGATGACAGCTATAACTAACTATTTCTAACTATAATTGTCACAAGAATAACAAACATAATAAACTAAGTGTTTTATAAAATAAATAAATTAACAACTTATCTTCCAAAAACAGCAATAAAGACAAACAAAAATAACGAATTTGAGTACAATACATTACAGTTAAGCTTAATTTAATAGGAAATCCTTCTAAAACAATCCATATACATAATACAATTATATTACTCTACAAATAAATGTAAAAAAATAACTAATGAACTATATACGAATATTCTTACAGCCTATGTTGTGCATAAATTATTATATAATAATATGAAATAAGAAGTCTTCAATATCCTGAATTGTAAAAAGCCATACCCTTAGATGTCTTAAGAAAAACGTTTACATTATTTAATTCTTTTATATAGTTTGGTAGTTTGTTGTAAATCCTAGGTGCTAAAAAACTGTAGGTTTTGGTAAAATATGTATTAGATGGTTTTGGTACAAGCACATTTCTACAATTAATTCCGCAGTCTTTTCTTATAACCACCAATTTCCCTACAATTTCTACTTCTCACATAAAAAATCTTCAGTACTTTGTATACATATATATACCTTAAAGAAAGTACTTTCAAGGAACAAAATATTGGAAAAGATCTTTCAAAACGATTGCTTTTTGTTATTAGTCTAATGAAATGCTTTTGAATTGTATATATCGATTTTAGATTTGTGACATATGTACCCCCTAACACACAATACCATATTATAACCTGCTATGAACTAATGAAAGATACAATGATCTCAATAAATTGTGTCGACACATACCTCGAATAAAATAAAACAATCTTACAGCGTTGCAAATTTTTTGTTTGAGATTTGATATGTGTTCCTTCCAATTTAAACTTTCATCCAAAGTGACTCCTAAATATTTTATGCTAGTTACACCTTTTACTTCAACACAATAGTCACTACATTTATCACCATTATATAGACATTTAATACATTTTAAAATTATTTTATCTTCATGCTTAAAATTTCCTCTAAGGGTAAAGTTGATGAGTTTAGTTTTTTCTGCACTTAAAACCATATTAATTCTACAGAACCACCATTGAATTGACATCAAGTCGTTGTTAATTTTTCTAGACTCTTCATTCCAAGAGTCTCCAGTATAAGACAAAGCGGTGTCATCGGCAAAAGAGGTTATACTTCCATTTAGAGTGGCGTTGCAAAGATCATTGATATATACTAAAAATAAAGTTGCTCCCAAAACTGATCCTTGAGGAACCCCGTGCTTAATTTCTCCCATTCCACTTACAACTCCATTAACTTTTACACACTGCATTCTCTTTTCCAAATAACTTCTAAACCAATTATACGCAACCCCCCTTATTCCATATTTAAATAATTTATCTAACACAATTCTATGATCTACGGTGTCAAAAGCTTTTGTTATATCTAAAAATAGTCCACTAACGTTTTTGCCATTGTTTAACCCATTCGTTAACCTATCCATGAATTCTAATAATGCAGCTTCTGTATTAATTCCTGCCTTGAAACAAAATTGTTTTTGACTAAAAATTTTATTTTTTTCAAGAAAATCAACTAGCTTTTGTTTCATAACTCTTTCAATAATTTTGGCAAAGGTAGATAGCAAAGATATTGGTCTATAGTTATTACAAACGTCCCTCATGCCCTTCTTAAAAATTTGTATCACCATAGCATTCTTCAGTCTTTCAGGAAAAACACCAGTTTAAAAACTCAAATTAATTATATATAGTAGTAAATTGATAATTTCCTTAAAATGTCTTTTGATTAAACTAGAATTAACTCCATCAAGACCAGGTTTTGTTCCATTCTTTAACAAATTAACTGCTTTTTGCAAATAATTTTCGCCCACAGGGGCCAGAAACATTGATTTTGCTAATGACTGATTAGTAAAGCAATCCTTGAAGTTCATTAAACCTAAATTTGTAGGTTTTTGAATGTGACTGACTAGTTTCATTAAGCCGTGACAGCTTGGTTGACTCCTATGCAAACAGGAGTTGTGAATTAGCACTAGTTACAGCGTTGTTGCGCCTTGGCGGGTTGTCGTTTAACGCTTATTGGGTATGTACAACAAATATGTAATATGTTTCACACGATGTGCAAACTTATGCATGTATGCAACGTTGCATGTTAAATAAGCCTTTAAACTTCCTTACCCGCTGTGATAGTAACGTTAGGTACGTTAGATAACTGATATACCTTTTGGTTAATTAATGTACGTGGTAATGCTCACAAGTATTTTATCTCCAGAAACGTGCTTGACTACACACTAACTAAATTTCTACTATTGTTTTCCCTTACTAATACGTACTACTTGATGACATTTTTACTTATGAACATCTAAATTTTATTGTAATTGCTATTTTGTATCTGTATGTAAATAAGATAGTGCTTAATGGCAACGAGGGTACAATTGAGATCATTGCGGATCCACCTTGTTCCTGCTGAGTCCGCTGAGAGGCGAGTTACCGTTGTGATTTAAGCTCATCAAGGTGTTATACCTTGGATTGAAGTCTGACCATTACTGTTGTAGAGGAGCTAATTTTGAATAATTTTGATTAATACACTTGTTACAAAATAAATGCTTTTAAGTGTGTCGTTTGAATGCAAACAAGTATTTGGTGGTCATTATCGTTTTATTTATATGATTTATTGTTTGATATTTTAAATAATATCAGTACGTTTGATATAATCATATCCTAGAATAAACAAACGTTATAGTTAAATCTTCTTAAATGTGCTTAATTATTCCAGAAAATATGTTATTTTTGATCAATGTAATTAATACTCAACTCGAAATAGTGTTTTTAAAAATCGTGAGATAATGTAATACCAATATCAATCGAGTTTATATTCATTTTAATAGTCTTCTGTTGCAGCTATTTTTATATATCTTAATTCTATCACAGAACGTTTCTAGCAGCTAATTGATGTTACTGTTGAAGAGCTGTTCAACGTTTATAAAACGAAGGAGGAAGAAATAAAGTTTCAGATTGGTCAACATCAAAGTAAGTGCAGCGGAACTGTTTGACTTAGAGCTATTAAAAAGTTTGAATGGTCTGTAATTTGCCAAGTTTTTTAAATATATTTCAGGCACATATACCCACTGGTAAAATTACTTAATTCCTTTGATGATTGTTTGTTCCCTCATAATTACCAACATAAAGTTTTTAGATTATATATATATATTACTGTAGGTTATTTTATTCACGTGTAAGGTTACTCAAACAAGCTATAAGTAATAAATTCAAGGCAATATAATTCATTTAAATGCTTTTTAAAATGATCAGCGTTAAATTGAGTCCTATTTTCAAACAAAATGAATATACTTCTTTTTTGTTTATAAAAATATACTTAACTGATTTCTTTAGTTAACATTACTTTGTTATTTGTTACTTGTTTGTACTTTGTGGAAGTTCGAAGCATAAATTCAATGAAAACAATTGTATTGCTGATAAGAGAAATTAAATAATAAAATTGAACAAACTAAAAAACAATTTAGGAAATGATTTTTGTCTGTTGTTGTGCTGGCACTCAATACCACCTCGGCCTTCAGCCGCCATGTAAACCTTTCACGGGACGCTTAACTAACTTCACAGGTCTACCACGTAGGTCTTCGCACATCAGGGACTATGTTCGGCCTCGCAATTCTACGTAAAAATGTTATTACCATTTTTGTTGTGCATTATGTAGGGTCTTTTGTACTTCTATATCAACTGCCAGTTAAGTATGAAATTCAATTAGGCCTAACATAATATATTAATCACACAATATATCATTGTGTCACAATTTATGTTTTACTATCACTGTTTATTCTATTAATTTAATTGTATCACTACTCCAAAATTAGATCCGATTGCCTTGGGGTTCTCATAATTTGAAACTCCGAACAGAACATAGTTGCCTGGCCTTTGACAGAATATTATTACAACTGTTGCCCAAACCTTAGGCCCTTTATTGCTATAATTTACCGACCTAACACTAGAATGTAATACACAGGGTGACTGAAAATTAACTTGCACCCCCCCTTAACTTTTTAACTATTTGAGATATTTGAAATCGGTTTGCGCCAACCTTCTTGGATATGAGGGGCTACAATAATTATGGTTAGTTTTAAAATTTTTACCCTTAGGGGTAGTGGGGGTAGGGGGTAGCTCAAAATTTTCAAATGGGAAGTATGGTTGACTTTCATATCATTTTATAGGTCTTGATGAAACAAAAAAATTGACATAAAGAAAATAAAAATCGGATCACTAATAACAAAATGGTGCCCTTAAATGATTCAAATCTAATCAACCAGGACAACAATAAACGAGTTCGCACGCAGCACGCTGACGTGAGGGAAGTGAATTTCCACATAACAACTTTTAAAACTTAAAATTAGTCTAAAAACATACTTGTATTCCAATTTTTATTGAAATCTGAAAACATTGATTTTTTGGCTGTACTGATGCTCCTGGTTTCATTTACCTGCAAAGCTGGGAATACAATTTTGCGCATTATAATGTTAGAAGAAGGTCCAGTCAGGCTTGAAAGTAGGCGTGAGGTTGCTGGGGATGATAAAAGTACTCTATCAAAGGAGTAGCAGGCTTTTCTAGTCTAAAACCCCCATAAGACAACGTACTGTGTTTAGTCTAAACACATTTTCTTTAATAACTCGGTAAATATTTATGCTAAAATGACGAAAGAGGGCTTAAAACTTTTGTCTCACTAATTCCCATCTTTTTACATGCATTAATTTTACATTTGGGGCTTTTTAGACCCTTTTTGGGCCCAAAAACTCGAAATTTGGAAAATTAATCCCCAAAAAAGGGGTTTGGAGTTTTACGATTCTTTTGCCCAACGAACTTGTCCAACTGATTTTAGAAAGGAACGTCCCTACCAAATTTGAAGTTAATCGGACAAAAAATGCGACCACTAGAGTGCAAACACATATATACATATATATGTTTATATATATATATAAAATTTTGAATGACCCCCCAAAACGTGTTCAGGGGGTAACGTTAGGAACTTCTATGGTGGTCCCGGGCTTAAGTTTCACCGTGCGGGTCATGCTAATAGTTCACTTTCCAAAGGAAATTCACTAAAAACCATGACAACATTAATTAACAAATCTTAACCAACACACAACAATCAAAAAGTAACTAGGTGTACAGTATGGACATAGCTATCTTTCAAATCAGCTGTTATTCTCAGCTGGGAAAATCCAAACAGCTGTTCCAAGTGCTGCTGAACTTTCACCCAGAGATAAGAACTGATTACAAGGAAAAAGTCAGAGATTACTGATAACAATATGGGGAGTTGGGGATTTTCCAGGCACTATTTACTAACCATTCAGATCTTATTAGCAATGATCTGAACTAAAAAAAGTTGCATTGATACAAATTAAAAATTAATAAAATAATAATTTTTTTTGACTACCACAATAAATGCTGTTTAAGACGCGGGTTATTGAAGGTAATTTTTAGTTGCCATTTTGTTATTAGTGATCCGATTTTTATTTTCTTTATGTCAATTTTTTTGTTTCATCAAGACCTATAAAATGATATGAAAGTCGACCATACTTCCCATTTGAAAATTTTGAGCTACCCCCTACCCCCACTACCCCTAAGGGTAAAAATTTTAAAACCAACCATAATTATTGTAGCCCTTCATATCCAAGAAGGTTGCCGCAAACCGATTTCAAATATCTCAAATAGTTAAAAAGTTAAGGGGGGGGTGCAAGTTACTTTTCAGTCACCCTGTATAACATGTTAAAATACGTTTCGCCATTGTCGGGTAATGAGTTCGGAAATATTCGCATCGCCTAATTAATGTAAGGATTTGGTTATTAATTTGAATCCTTACTTAAACTTTTTAAATATAATAGCAATAATTGTTTTTGGGCCTAGAACAAAAACGCGGACTTGGTCTGATTTTATAATGTTTTACAACATTAGGTGCCGTGTTTTCATCTTTCCTACCCAAATATATAAAAGAACAGACAATCTATAAGTTAAGTGTCGAAATAAACTGTGAGTTACCACAACCAATCGTCATTCCATTTCAAATTTCATTTCCCGTGCAGGGTGCAGAGGAAGTTGAGTGGTCAGGACAGGAGTGGTGCGTCGTGTTTCAACGAGCTATCAACTCATATTGCTGTTCGACTGCTACTACAACGCAGCTCATTGCATCGGCTGAAATTGTATAGGGTTAAAGTAGCTGTTCACTTATATTTTTAATGGTTTCTATCTTTCAAGGTAGGATTACAATAGTTAAGTTATGAATGGATGTAAATGTAGTGATCTAAGATGTTATGTTCAATTCTTCTCTGGTGAGCCAGAAGGATAGAACATTCTACTGGAACATAGAGGTGTTATTAAAATGGTATTAAGGTATACCTATATATTTTAATTATTAACAATTTATAAAAAGTTATTACTCATACAAATATTTAAATTTATTTGTAGTTATACAACATTTTAAAACAATATGTTTAATGTTATGTCTAACAAAAATAATCCTGTTTGTTGTATTAATGTATCACGATAGAACAGCCCATACAAACATATACTTTTATGTAAACCTCTAGAAAATATTTCCATTATAATTATACAGTACATCTGACAATAAGTTTTTTAACATCCATTTTTCGTTTTAACTAAAGGAAACATTACAAATCAATGTTGAACTGCAAATGGTAACTGCGTAACTAGTAACAATATAAGTAGGGGGCATTGGGGCATTCAGAACCAGCAAAGGCGCGGTGAGGAGCAAGTGAGGAGCCCCCCCCCCCGTCACGTGACCCATTAACCTAACTTAAACCTGGCACCTGGCGTGAGGAGCCTGAGGAGCCCCCCCCCCGGACCGAAATCAGCATGTAAGTGAGGAGCCCCCGATGACGTCATTACCTGGAATCAGCATGTAGGTGAGGAGCAAGTGAGGAGCCCCCAGCTGGCAGCACGCAAGTGAGGAGCCCCTGGTGACGTAATCACCCGGAATCAGCATGTAGGTGAGGAGCAAGTGAGGAGCCCCCAGCTGGCAGCACGCAAGTGAGGAGCCCCTGGTGACGTAATCACCCGGAATCAGCATGTAGGTGAGGAGCAAGTGAGGAGCCCCCAGCTGGCAGCACGCAAGTGAGGAGCCCCTGGTGACGTCATCACCCGGGATCAGCATGTAGGTGAGGAGCAAGTGAGGAGCCCCCAGCTGGCAGCACGCAAGTGAGGAGCCCCTGGTGACGTCATCACCCGGAACCAGCATGTAGGTGAGGAGCAAGTGAGGAGCCCCCAGCTGGCAGCACGCAAGTGAGGAGCCCCTGGTGACGTCATCACCCGGAATCAGCATGTAGGTGAGGAGCAAGTGAGGAGCCCCCAGCTGGCAGCACGCAAGTGAGGAGCCCCTGGTGACGTCATCACCCGGAATCAGCATGTAGGTGAGGAGCAAGTGAGGAGCCCCCAGCTGGCAGCACGCAAGTGAGGAGCCCCTGGTGACGTCATCACCCGGAATCAGCATGTAGGTGAGGAGCAAGTGAGGAGCCCCCAGCTGGCAGCACACAAGTGAGGAGCCCCAAGTGACAGCGCGTAAGTGAGGAGCCTATTTACTACTATATTTTAATAACTAGCCTATTTACCCACCGATTCCCACGGGACTTTTTCCAGAGTGTAGGCCTATCTCAGAGAAAGCGAATGACGAAAGAACCCCATAGATCCGCCATCAAACAAGGCTGCTATTAATTTATAACCGCGTTTTCCTTATGGGATATCAGCTGTTTACCGACCGATTTTGATGAAACTTCACCATATGTCGGGCAGCGACATAAGTAAACCATCCCGTAAAGAAAATTGAAAATCCAACGTTAAACGGACCCGATATTAATTTTTGAACGCGTTTTCCTTATTGGATCTCAGCTGTTTACCGACCGATTTTGATGAAACTTCACCACATGTCGGGCAGTGGTCTAAGTAAACCATCCCTTAAAGAAAATTGAAAATCCGCCATCAAACAAGGCTGCTATTAATTTATAACCGCGTTTTCCTTATGGGATATCAGCTGTTTACCGACCGATTTTGATGAAACTTCACCATATGTCGGGCAGCGACATAAGTAAACCATCCCTTAAAGAAAATTGAAAATCCACCGTTAAACGGACCCGATATTAATTTTTGAACGCGTTTTCCTTATGGGATCTCAGCTGTTTACCGACCGATTTTGATGAAACTTCACCACATGTCGGGCAGTGGTCTAAGTAAACCATCCCTTAAAGAAAATTGAAAATCCGCCGTTAAACGGGCCCGTTATTAATTTTTAACCGCGTTTTCCTTATGGGATCTCAGCTGTTTACCGACCGATTTTGACGAAACTTCACCACATGTCGGGTGGCGGCCTAAGTAAACCATCCCTTAAAGAAAATTGAAAATCCACCGTTAAACGGGCCAGTTATTAATTTTTAAACACCCACGGGCTCATTCTTGTTCAGGAGTTTGAAGTGTGTGTTTGTGTAATAGTGTTGCTGTGTGACGTTCTGTCAGAGTGTTCACCCGACGTTTTGATCTAAGCTATAAAATGAACCACTTAACCGCCTATGTGTTTAATGATCAGCCTTTGTCTGTACTGTTTGACAGCAGCGATAATCCATGGTTCAAAGCTAAGGATGTAGCTACAATATTGAGCTACGCTAACCCTAAAGAAGCAATCAGAGTACATGTTAGAGAAAAATATCGCAAAACAATTCCTGAAGTATGGGGGAGCGAAAATCTCCCCCTAACCTATAATGAGAAACATTCAGGGAGTTTGAAGTGTGTGTTTGTGTAATAGTGTTGCTGTGTGACGTTCTGTCAGAGTGTTCACCCGACGTTTTGATCTAACCTATAAAATGAACCACTTAACCGCCTATGTGTTTAATGATCAGCCTTTGTCTGTACTGTTTGACAGCAGCGATAATCCATGGTTCAAAGCTAAGGATGTAGCTACAATATTGGGCTACGCTAACCCTAAAGAAGCAATCAGAGTACATGTTAGAGAAAAATATCGCAAAACAATTCCTGAAGTATGGGGGAGCGAAAATCTCCCCCTAACCTATAATGAGAAACATTCAATCTTTCTTAAAGAGCCGGGATTATATTCGTTACTTATGAAATCTAAAATGCACATTGCCGAGAAGTTTCAAGATTGGATCTTTGAAGAAGTTTTGCCATCCATTAGAAAAAAATGGTCAGTACAGACTTATAAACGAGAACCAAAGGCTGCTACAATCACTTACAAAGTCGCTAACAAATGACCGAAAGCTAGATCAAACAAATTCCGAGTTTAAAACTACAAATGATATATTGTGTATGGAAAAACAATCCATGAATCAAACGCTGATCGAACAGACACCTAAAGTGGCAGTGTTGCCTGAAGATGTAAATCTGAAGCATATATTTTGTGTGATGATTAGGGAAACCCTTCTAGAGCAGTACGGAGTTTGTGAATACAAGTGCATTCGAACACAGAGGAGGAATTTCAAACAAGCCTTGAAAAAAGCAAAGGAAGAAGGATTTACAATGTGCTACTGTAGAGAAAATGTCCCCAACGGCATAAACATAGTGAATAAGGCTAAAGAAGTGATGAATAGTTACGGCATGCACATTGACTGCAGATACAACAACATCCTAACCTCGCACAATTTCATGAATATAGCTGAACATAACATTGACAATGTATAGGTCTGCGCTTGTGGACACGTTCCAGAACCTTCAACGCTTGTCAGGTAGTAACAGTCGATACGTGCTTCAAAGATGACCAGTGCGGATGATGCAAGAAAAGTAATCACCATATCAATGAACAAAATACGTTATAAACGTAACAACATCCGAGAAAGGCTCGCAATCAAGTTAGTTTTGGATAGAGCGAGAGATGTGTTTGAGAGAAAATATCATACGAAACAGCATACTTATGAAGAAAACAAAAATATTGAATATCATGTAAAAGAATATAACTATGAAGAAAACAAAACAGACTGTTAAATTTAACGAGGAGCTAAATACACAGTACACTTACGAGCCCTGTGAGGATGTACAACAATTATCGTGGACTCAAATCGCAATAGATGAAATAAGATTCCGCAGACCGTTGGAACTGATGTTGGGTGAAAAAATCAAACATCTAACCTATTGCAACAAGATGTGTCACAGCGAGTGCATACAGTTTACTTCAAGGGTGAGCAGACGCACCACCAGTCCGTAGTACGGTTGAAGTCACACGGTAAGGACGTGAACATGGACGCTTACGCTTCTGCGGACGACTATATCAAATCGTTTATTCAGGAGATTGAGGTTATGAACAATAATGCTAGTGATCAGACATTGGCATCACCTCAGACGTCATCTGTAAAACCGATCACTGCCTGCAAGAGAGAAAGGAGGCTGAGGACGAAGACAACGGATCAAAGGCGATCAAGCGAGCCAAGGGAGTCGCTAAGGGGGTTGTTAAAAACGTCCTAACCCCCGACGACTACAGGGAATGTCTGTTCGACGGGGTGTTGAAAACCACCGTCAACACCCGTTTCCATTCGTACCTGCACCGTGTCTTCACCGTACAAGTAGAAAAGCTATCCTTGAGCCCGGCCGATGATAAACGCTACATCTTGGCTGATGGTATCAACACCTTACCTTGGGGGCATAAGGACATTCCACCACTGTCCGCAGCAAGAAGGCGAGGTAATCCCGAGGAGGAGCAAGGCGGGCCTATGGAGGTGGACGAGGAGGAGGAGGACATGGACGAAGAGTTCCCGGTGTAGATTTAAGTGTAAATAGAACTAGGTTAACTTTGTAAATATTTTGTAAATAGTATTCGTAAGCAAATATAGTCAAACAGTTTAGTTTACAGCATACATCTGTGTTGTTACTACCCCTTGCATTTCCCTGACATTTACTTTCAAAAGACTCCTCTAATGCAAACCGAATTTGTCGAAACTACTTTCAAAATTAACCTTTTATGAAATTGTAAAACTATCATGTTTTCAAAACAAAACATTTATTGAAACACAAACATATTACAATCAAGAACTCAAAAGGTATTTACACAAAAGTAGTCTTAAGCGAAGATGGAGTCGAAGAGCCTGCGAAGGCGGTGGACAATTCTCGAAATCGCGGCAATTATCGCTAATGAGTAAACAGCCTGGGGCAGTCACGTAGGCACGGGATGATGACGTCACCGCGGTCCACGACTACACTATTTAAGGTAGGTCAATGCGTGCGTGCGTGCGTGCGTGCAGGTTTTAGTTAGGTTTACAGACGCAGGTTTAGGTTAGGTTTACAGACGCAGGTTTAAGTTGGAGTCGAAGAGCTGCACGTAGTCGCTGAGTGGTATACCGAGGACCGCCCGACAGTACAGGTAGGTGAGGCAGTAGTGGTCATAAACAGAAGTACCGTAGCCCTGGAGTCGATACCTGTTGTAGAGACCTCCATGTAGCTCAGTCCGGGGATTGCCACCAGGCGCTTCTCAATCTGGGTGGTGTTCATCGCGGGCGGAAGCAGTCCCCGCCGATTGTGTGATACCCTCATTACTACCAGTTGCACACTTTATCACCACAGGCTTCACTGTATGTGTCAAACCAGTGACTCTGGGGACTCCTGAATAACGGTCCACCCAAAGGTTTTCCAATCGCGTTATGATGTTCATAATCATAATGTAGATTTCATAGTCTTTATTTTCATCCAAATATAAGTTGCAACCATGTGTATACTGACCTCTATGATGTAACTGGATGTTCAAGAACACATTACCCTGATTGGCGGGATTATGCACTGTATGTTGATAACCGGAATCGACCCAACTGACAGTCGGTGGTGAATCGTTGGAATCTTTTTCCACAAGCTCCAAGTCTCCAGGTAGTTCCGGGGGATTGACACTTCTACTGTTGTCGTTTATGCAACTGCTATCGGCACATATGCTGGCGTTCTGGGAACCTCCCCCTTCGGTTATTTGGTTGGATGATGGTGATGCGAAGTCTCCAGATATCTCCGGAGCATTGTCACTTTCAATGTCGTTTATGCAACTGCTTTCAATACATGTGTTGACTTTCTGCAGACCTCTTCCTGCCGAGGTTTGTATGAACGATCTCGGTTGTGAGGAACGATTGTTTCTTCGCTTCTTTCTAACACAGAGGTGGTGCTGACGATGATGGCGACGAAGTCTATCTCGCGACGTGAATGACTCCGCGCAGTATGGACATTTCCAGGTCACCAGCTTCGATGGTGTGGCGACTGACCGTTTCAGTGATAGTGCTGGCGGTGGTTGTTCAGGACTTCGTGGAGAAAAGTACATGGTGCTATAGCCTTCCATCGCTTCCAACTCCTTCAACAACGTCTGGACTGATTCATCCACTTCGATTGCACTAGTCATGTTTGTGTTTACTCTACAACATCACTAGACAAACTGAAGGACAGGTTTAAGTTAGGTTTGAGGATGCATGAACGTCGCGCGAAGCGATCACAATCACTGAAGTAATAAAGCTACGTACCGTACAGTAGAAGGCGGTGGACAATTCTCGAAATCGCGGCAATTATCGCTAATGAGTAAACAGCCTGGGGCGGTCACGTAGACACGGGGAGATGACGTCACCGCGGTCCACGACTACACTATTTAAGGTAGGTCAATGCGTGCGTGCGTGCGTGCGGGCGTGCAGGTTTAGGTTTAGAGACGCAGGTTTAAGTTAGGTTTGATCCCGCACCTTGAAACACAATGTAATGAGCATGCGACCTTCTAGAAGTTTCTAGAAAGTCGTGGACTGCGGTGACGTCATCCCCATGCCTACGTGACCGGCCGGAGCTGTTTACTCATCAGCGGTTAGGTTTAACAATGCGTGTGTGCGCGTGCGTGTACGTGCGTGAGCGTGCGTGCGTGTGCATGAGCATAAGTGCGTGTGCGTGTGCGTGCGCGTGCGTGTGCGTGTGTGTCAGCTGCAAGCCTGGAGTCTGCAGACAAGTGCACGCAGGTCTAAGTTAGGTTTACAGACGCAGGTTTAAGTTAGGTTTGAGGATGCATAAACGTCACGCGCGCGAGGTCTAAGTTAGGTTTACAGACGCAATTGCGCGCGCGCGACGTTTAGGCATCCTCAAACCTAACTTAAACCTGCGTCTGTAAACCTAACTTAGACCTGCGTGCACTTGTCTGCAGACTCCAGGCTTGCAGCTGACACACACGCACACGCACGCGCACGCACACGCACACGCACTTATGCTCATGCACACGCACGCACGCTCACGCACGTACACGCACGCGCACACACGCATTGTTAAACCTAACCGCTGATGAGTAAACAGCTCCGGCCGGTCACGTAGGCATGGGGATGACGTCACCGCAGTCCACGACTTTCTAGAAACTTCTAGAAGGTCGCATGCTCATTACATTGTGTTTCAAGGTGCGGGATCAAACCTAACTTAAACCTGCGTCTCTAAACCTAAACCTGCACGCACGCACGCACGCATTGACCTACCTTAAATAGTGTAGTCGTGGACCGCGGTGACGTCATCTCCCCGTGTCTACGTGACCGCCCCAGGCTGTTTACTCATTAGCGATAATTGCCGCGATTTCGAGAATTGTCCACCGCCTTCTACTGTACGGTACGTAGCTTTATTACTTCAGTGATTGTGATCGCTTCGCGCGACGTTCATGCATCCTCAAACCTAACTTAAACCTGTCCTTCAGTTTGTCTAGTGATGTTGTAGAGTAAACACAAACATGACTAGTGCAATCGAAGTGGATGAATCAGTCCAGACGTTGTTGAAGGAGTTGGAAGCGATGGAAGGCTATAGCACCATGTACTTTTCTCCACGAAGTCCTGAACAACCACCGCCAGCACTATCACTGAAACGGTCAGTCGCCACACCATCGAAGCTGGTGACCTGGAAATGTCCATACTGCGCGGAGTCATTCACGTCGCGAGATAGACTTCGTCGCCATCATCGTCAGCACCACCTCTGTGTTAGAAAGAAGCGAAGAAACAATCGTTCCTCACAACCGAGATCGTTCATACAAACCTCGGCAGGAAGAGGTCTGCAGAAAGTCAACACATGCATTGAAAGCAGTTGCATAAACGACATTGAAAGTGACAATGCTCCGGAGATATCTGGAGACTTCGCATCACCATCATCCAACCAAATAACCGAAGGGGGAGGTTCCCAGAACGCCAGCATATGTGCCGATAGCAGTTGCATAAACGACAACAGTAGAAGTGTCAATCCCCCGGAACTACCTGGAGACTTGGAGCTTGTGGAAAAAGATTCCAACGATTCACCACCGACTGTCAGTTGGGTCGATTCCGGTTATCAACATACAGTGCATAATCCCGCCAATCAGGGTAATGTGTTCTTGAACATCCAGTTACATCATAGAGGTCAGTATACACATGGTTGCAACTTATATTTGGATGAAAATAAAGACTATGAAATCTACATTATGATTATGAACATCATAACGCGATTGGAAAACCTTTGGGTGGACCGTTATTCAGGAGTCCCCAGAGTCACTGGTTTGACACATACAGTGAAGCCTGTGGTGATAAAGTGTGCAACTGGTAGTAATGAGGGTATCACACAATCGGCGGGGACTGCTTCCGCCCGCGATGAACACCACCCAGATTGAGAAGCGCCTGGTGGCAATCCCCGGACTGAGCTACATGGAGGTCTCTACAACAGGTATCGACTCCAGGGCTACGGTACTTCTGTTTATGACCACTACTGCCTCACCTACCTGTACTGTCGGGCGGTCCTCGGTATACCACTCAGCGACTACGTGCAGCTCTTCGACTCCAACTTAAACCTGCGTCTGTAAACCTAACCTAAACCTGCGTCTGTAAACCTAACTAAAACCTGCACGCACGCACGCACGCACGCATTGACCTACCTTAAATAGTGTAGTCGTGGACCGCGGTGACGTCATCATCCCGTGCCTACGTGACTGCCCCAGGCTGTTTACTCATTAGCGATAATTGCCGCGATTTCGAGAATTGTCCACCGCCTTCGCAGGCTCTTCGACTCCATCTTCGCTTAAGACTACTTTTGTGTAAATACCTTTTGAGTTCTTGATTGTAATATGTTTGTGTTTCAATAAATGTTTTGTTTTGAAAACATGATAGTTTTACAATTTCATAAAAGGTTAATTTTGAAAGTAGTTTCGACAAATTCGGTTTGCATTAGAGGAGTCTTTTGAAAGTAAATGTCAGGGAAATGCAAGGGGTAGTAACAACACAGATGTATGCTGTAAACTAAACTGTTTGACTATATTTGCTTACGAATACTATTTACAAAATATTTACAAAGTTAACCTAGTTCTATTTACACTTAAATCTACACCGGGAACTCTTCGTCCATGTCCTCCTCCTCCTCGTCCACCTCCATAGGCCCGCCTTGCTCCTCCTCGGGATTACCTCGCCTTCTTGCTGCGGACAGTGGTGGAATGTCCTTATGCCCCCAAGGTAAGGTGTTGATACCATCAGCCAAGATGTAGCGTTTATCATCGGCCGGGCTCAAGGATAGCTTTTCTACTTGTACGGTGAAGACACGGTGCAGGTACGAATGGAAACGGGTGTTGACGGTGGTTTTCAACACCCCGTCGAACAGACATTCCCTGTAGTCGTCGGGGGTTAGGACGTTTTTAACAACCCCCTTAGCGACTCCCTTGGCTCGCTTGATCGCCTTTGATCCGTTGTCTTCGTCCTCAGCCTCCTTTCTCTCTTGCAGGCAGTGATCGGTTTTACAGATGACGTCTGAGGTGATGCCAATGTCTGATCACTAGCATTATTGTTCATAACCTCAATCTCCTGAATAAACGATTTGATATAGTCGTCCGCAGAAGCGTAAGCGTCCATGTTCACGTCCTTACCGTGTGACTTCAACCGTACTACGGACTGGTGGTGCGTCTGCTCACCCTTGAAGTAAACTGTATGCACTCGCTGTGACACATCTTGTTGCAATAGGTTAGATGTTTGATTTTTTCACCCAACATCAGTTCCAACGGTCTGCGGAATCTTATTTCATCTATTGCGATTTGAGTCCACGATAATTGTTGTACATCCTCACAGGGCTCGTAAGTGTACTGTGTATTTAGCTCCTCGTTAAATTTAACAGTCTGTTTTGTTTTCTTCATAGTTATATTCTTTTACATGATATTCAATATTTTTGTTTTCTTCATAAGTATGCTGTTTCGTATGATATTTTCTCTCAAACACATCTCTCGCTCTATCCAAAACTAACTTGATTGCGAGCCTTTCTCGGATGTTGTTACGTTTATAACGTATTTTGTTCATTGATATGGTGATTACTTTTCTTGCATCATCCGCACTGGTCATCTTTGAAGCACGTATCGACTGTTACTACCTGACAAGCGTTGAAGGTTCTGGAACGTGTCCACAAGCGCAGACCTATACATTGTCAATGTTATGTTCAACTATATTCATGAAATTGTGCGAGGTTAGGATGTTGTTGTATCTGCAGTCAATGTGCATGCCGTAACTATTCATCACTTCTTTAGCCTTATTCACTATGTTTATGCCGTTGGGGACATTTTCTCTACAGTAGCACATTGTAAATCCTTCTTCCTTTGCTTTTTTCAAGGCTTGTTTGAAATTCCTCCTCTGTGTTCGAATGCACTTGTATTCACAAACTCCGTACTGCTCTAGAAGGGTTTCCCTAATCATCACACAAAATATATGCTTCAGATTTACATCTTCAGGCAACACTGCCACTTTAGGTGTCTGTTCGATCAGCGTTTGATTCATGGATTGGTTTTCCATACACAATATATCATTTGTAGTTTTAAACTCGGAATTTGTTTGATCTAGCTTTCGGTTATTTGTTAGCGACTTTGTAAGTGATTGTAGCAGCCTTTGGTTCTCGTTTATAAGTCTGTACTGACCATTTTTTTCTAATGGATGGCAAAACTTCTTCAAAGATCCAATCTTGAAACTTCTCGGCAATGTGCATTTTAGATTTCATAAGTAACGAATATAATCCCGGCTCTTTAAGAAAGATTGAATGTTTCTCATTATAGGTTAGGGGGAGATTTTCGCTCCCCCATACTTCAGGAATTGTTTTGCGATATTTTTCTCTAACATGTACTCTGATTGCTTCTTTAGGGTTAGCGTAGCCCAATATTGTAGCTACATCCTTAGCTTTGAACCATGGATTATCGCTGCTGTCAAACAGTACAGACAAAGGCTGATCATTAAACACATAGGCGGTTAAGTGGTTCATTTTATAGGTTAGATCAAAACGTCGGGTGAACACTCTGACAGAACGTCACACAGCAACACTATTACACAAACACACACTTCAAACTCCCTGAATGTTTCTCATTATAGGTTAAGGGGAGATTTTCGCTCCCCCATACTTCAGGAATTGTTTTGCGATATTTTTCTCTAACATGTACTCTGATTGCTTCTTTAGGGTTAGCGTAGCCCAATATTGTAGCTACATCCTTAGCTTTGAACCATGGATTATCGCTGCTGTCAAACAGTACAGACAAAGGCTGATCATTAAACACATAGGCGGTTAAGTGGTTCATTTTATAGCTTAGATCAAAACGTCGGGTGAACACTCTGACAGAACGTCACACAGCAACACTATTACACAAACACACACTTCAAACTCCTGAACAAGAATGAGCCCGTGGGTGTTTAAAAATTAATAACTGGCCCGTTTAACGGTGGATTTTCAATTTTCTTTAAGGGATGGTTTACTTAGGCCGCCACCCGACATGTGGTGAAGTTTCGTCAAAATCGGTCGGTAAACAGCTGAGATCCCATAAGGAAAACGCGGTTAAAAATTAATAACGGGCCCGTTTAACGGCGGATTTTCAATTTTCTTTAAGGGATGGTTTACTTAGACCACTGCCCGACATGTGGTGAAGTTTCATCAAAATCGGTCGGTAAACAGCTGAGATCCCATAAGGAAAACGCGTTCAAAAATTAATATCGGGTCCGTTTAACGGTGGATTTTCAATTTTCTTTAATGGGATGGTTTACTTATGTCGCTGCCCGACATATAGTGAAGTTTCATCAAAATCGGTCGGTAAACAGCTGATATCCCATAAGGAAAACGCGGTTATAAATTAATAGCAGCCTTGTTTGATGGCGGATTTTCAATTTTCTTTAAGGGATGGTTTACTTAGACCACTGCCCGACATGTGGTGAAGTTTCATCAAAATCGGTCGGTAAACAGCTGAGATCCCATAAGGAAAACGCGTTCAAAAATTAATATCGGGTCCGTTTAACGGTGGATTTTCAATTTTCTTTACGGGATGGTTTACTTATGTCGCTGCCCGACATATGGTGAAGTTTCATCAAAATCGGTCGGTAAACAGCTGATATCCCATAAGGAAAACGCGGTTATAAATTAATAGCAGCCTTGTTTGATGGCGGATCTATGGGGTTCTTTCGTCATTCGCTTTCTCTGAGATAGGCCTACACTCTGGAAAAAGTCCCGTGGGAATCGGTGGGTAAATAGGCTAGTTATTAAAATATAGTAGTAAATAGGCTCCTCACTTGCGCGCTGTCACTTGGGGCTCCTCACTTGTGTGCTGCCAGCTGGGGGCTCCTCACTTGCTCCTCACCTACATGCTGATTCCGGGTGATGACGTCACCAGGGGCTCCTCACTTGCGTGCTGCCAGCTGGGGGCTCCTCACTTGCTCCTCACCTACATGCTGATTCCGGGTGATGACGTCACCAGGGGCTCCTCACTTGCGTGCTGCCAGCTGGGGGCTCCTCACTTGCTCCTCACCTACATGCTGATTCCGGGTGATGACGTCACCAGGGGCTCCTCACTTGCGTGCTGCCAGCTGGGGGCTCCTCACTTGCTCCTCACCTACATGCTGGTTCCGGGTGATAACGTCACCAGGGGCTCCTCACTTGCGTGCTGCCAGCTGGGGGCTCCTCACTTGCTCCTCACCTACATGCTGATCCCGGGTGATGACGTCACCAGGGGCTCCTCACTTGCGTGCTGCCAGCTGGGGGCTCCTCACTTGCTCCTCACCTACATGCTGATTCCGGGTGATTACGTCACCAGGGGCTCCTCACTTGCGTGCTGCCAGCTGGGGGCTCCTCACTTGCTCCTCACCTACATGCTGATTCCGGGTGATTACGTCACCAGGGGCTCCTCACTTGCGTGCTGCCAGCTGGGGGCTCCTCACTTGCTCCTCACCTACATGCTGATTCCAGGTAATGACGTCATCGGGGGCTCCTCACTTACATGCTGATTTCGGTCCGGGGGGGGGGCTCCTCAGGCTCCTCACGCCAGGTGCCAGGTTTAAGTTAGGTTAATGGGTCACGTGACGGGGGGGGGCTCCTCACTTGCTCCTCACCGCGCCTTTGCTGGTTCTGAATGCCCCAATGCCCCCTACTAATATATGTCCCTCAGTAACATAAAATCTCTTCATCGAGTAAATGATCATCAACGACTACTAACTGCAATCACACGCCTAAGCGACTTTGAGGCGAATATTATTGAAATATCAGTTTAAAATAAACATGGTTCCTTGCCTATCTTTAGTGTCATTATTCTTAGTATTAATAGGAATTATTAGTACCGCTATTGTTTAGGCCAGGAATATAGCCTGAAAGACTCATCGTAGTCAAGGGATTATAGTTTAGTGTAAAATAAGTGCACACCCCACTCTCTAGTTCATTAATACTTAATTGCTATCAGAAAAAACTACTCGAAGCTGAATGATCGCCTCCAATTTCCAATAACACGTGTCATATAAATAAATAATAAAAATACTGGCTGATGTCCCGTTCTTCGCTCGGGTATATCAGAGAACCAGATGATTTGAAAACTTTACATTATAATCAGGTGACTAACTAAAAAAATAACTGCATAAAATTAACATAGGGTATTTAGTAGCCCATGGGGAAACCCCTGGAGCCGGATGTTTTTGAAAATCCAAAAGTCACACCTAGAGCTTTCAATTGATACTAAATTATGTTTTTAGAGGTACAAAATTACCTAACAATACAATAAATACATTCTTTTAATAATAAATATTTGTTCTTGTGTTTTTTATATTACATTTTATTTTGTGACCACTCTTGTCAGCACATTATGCCAGCTGAAACAATATGTAAGGAACATACTATAAATGTTTACTGTGATGTGATGATATCTAATATCCAACCACGACGTATTAGAACTGGTCTGTTCGTCTCAGGGCCCAACGTGAGAGTGAATGTAATTTCCTATTATTAGGATTATTTCGCTGCAGGGCCTCTTTTATCAGGAGGTGGCTGTCTGGGGCTTATTCAAATAGTAACCTTGGCTTGATTATTCTCTTAAAACTAAAGTACTTAGTGTCGCATTTTAAAGATGCGCTTCGCTGGGAAGCCTTCTCCGTAGACATAGCTGAGGACAGCGATCCACAATACGCCTGGAAGGTTGAGAAGCCCCGTACACGATGGGTCAGATACTGGACAACCCTGGTTTACAGTATAGTTTACATCTCGCGGCATCCGTTGGCACCTTTGGATAGTTACCAGTTTATTCGCGAAACATTCGTAGGAAGTGCAGGAACTCGTAAACCAAAGGAAATTTCAACAGCAAGGAGTCTTCAAACGCTATCTAAATCTGCTGCACCTATCAACCCTGCCTCAATAAAAAAACTAGTTGTGTTTTCAAATGTACTTATTTAAATATATTACTCTAGTACATAAAATAAAGTTCTTGTGAAGGTCTAATTTAAAAAAAAAAGTTGCGTAAAATAAAATTTAGTAATCAAGTAAATTTCTCATTGTTTTAAGTTGTTAAACTCTTAAACAAAGTGTCTTTAATACTTTGAGTACGATTTATCAAGATGATTTAAAGGGAGTATTACTTTAAATTTATATTTGAAATAATTGGTCCATTGTTGAATTAATTTATGTCAATGTCAATATCAGTATATAGCAATATGTTATGCGATGTCACTGGATGGAAACCAATTAATATGCACTCGTTCATATGAGGCGCTAATCTAGGCGAAAGTTAATCATATAATAATCCAACTTATAATAGTTTGATGGAATAACTTGTTATAATTTGAATATTTAATTATACTATTAAATGCGATAAATGATTATTAAGTTATTGACCATTGCTTTAAACACTACAAATATAAATGTATATGATTTTAACGGACCTGTGCAACAATTTTGACTAATCCTTCAACGTTAGATCTCTCTGAAAATCACATGATTAATTTATTACAATAAACCGTTACCATTTTAATAACACATTACTTTATATAAAAACTATAGTATCACACCATTAGGACGGTAAAACTTTAATGATTGTATTATTTTGAAAAACTGCAATAAACTGACGTTTAAAAAACCTTATTCTGTAGTTAGTGTAATCTTATGTTAATAATTTAGAAGAAAAATAAACAAAAAACCTCAAAATATATTACATTGCGTGTTGTTGACGTTGTGGTAACGACAGACTTCGAAACCAAGGCAGTGCCCCTGTGGTGGTTTGGTTACTAGTACTGACAAGTAAACATTATCAGTACTAACCAATTTGCACGTAACGTCACATCCCTTGCTTTGCTGGATACGGACAGACTTGTAGACAGAGTAAGATTAACAGGGCCGCCAACCTCTTAAAAAATATTTATACAATTGCAAATATATACTATCAAAAACTTGTAAAAGTTATTGATTATGAAAAATCAATTGACGTTTTTTGTTCATTAACTAAACTATTTTTACTACAATACGTGTTAGATAGTTGATATTTAGTGATAATTTATTATATATTTAATTATATTACGATTATTCTAACAATTTCATAGCAACACTTATTTTGAACTGTAAATTCTTTTCTTGAGGTAATTTTCACGTTTTGGAATACTATTTGGATTTTAGGAACATTTTCAAAAAACTTTGTAAATAATTCTAATTAGTCTCTAAGATATGTTATGACACTGTAAATATAATACATGTATAATAAAATAAACTTTGATTAACAAAGTTTAAATTATGGTTGTAGTTGAATAGAACATTTATCAAAATATGTTTAATGATTACTACCGATTAATATGTATTCATTAAGTGTGTATTCATTAAGTGTGGTATTTGAAAAGTAAACAAATCAGATTTATGTTAACCGTTTAAAATGCCAACTTATGGCTGAAAGATATTGCTATCTAAACGACAAAACTTGGCACATTAGTGGCCTTGGGACTTTAAGACAGCCTTGCTTGGGGCATCTGCTCAACTTTGCTCTCAAAGCAGATATAAACATATTGAATTATACCTGATATGGGTCCTGGCAGGTGAAGAAATTGCTCGTATGAGTTTAGATATCTATTATGCAGAAGTTTGATTTTGTAAAGTATCAGTTGTATACTATAAACCTTTGGGGCATCCGGTCACTTTTAAAAGCAATTAGTATCAAAACACATTTCTACTTAGCCCCTGAAGTTTGGATTTCGCAAGAGACAAATACTTCTTCACTGAAAACCTAGTATTAAATTTTCCATGCAGTTAATAGGAAGCTAATTAAACTTTGCGCTAAAATATTATCATACTAGGTCAAGGGCACAATTAATTATTATACCAAAATTCACTTACATAATTGTTACTTAAAACGAATTTAAGTAAATTAATTCCAACTTAATGAAAGTAAAATTATGTACCACCTATACTTATAAAGCCTTCATCCCCTTCCAAACTAGTTACAAAGACAAAATAAGCAAGAATAGTACGCAAAGATGACCCAGAAATGAAACTACTCCTCAGACCACAGCCCCTCAGATGATTACCTAACACGTGCTTATTAATAAAGGTTCTACACCAGGAGCACGCAGTACCTAACTGCTAACACTGCAAACACTGTTATTGTGTGGATACAGAAATATCAAAGTACAGAGGCCCGCCCTAAAGGGTAATACGTAAGGAATTCGCTTTCACTCCAAAAAGTAGCTCAGCGTGATCCGGTGAATCCAACAGATAAGCGCATTCTTGTATCCTAGTAAAAACAAACAACCATCCTCCTAGTCTTAACCAAAATAACATTTCTTTTAGAGGATTATCCAAGATTCAACATTACTGGATTCGAAAAACTTAATTTACATTTATTTCATTATTAGGATGACGAAAGTTGAGGAATCGAATAAATAAATGAATGAGTGGGTTAGTTAAATTCTTATGCTATAAAATTCTTTCGCGGAAGAAGAAGAGCACATCCATTTCTTATGTCATACCGCACAAATTGTTGTCAGCTTACAGAGACTTATTCGGATATTGGAAGCTGAAAATTGTCCCCAATGGTATACGATTCAGTTAGAGTATCGGCCCACTCTGCCGGCCAGAGGTGTCGGTAGTGTTGGTATGTAGCCAGTAGTGTGCGGGCTGCTGCTGCCGCGGTCGGTGCGGCATGACGACGGACGTAGTGAGCAACACTGGGAGACGTAGAGGCGTAGTGTGCCGTGTAGGGAGACGCCAGTGTCCGTGTTGATCACATATTCATGGATTTCACTTGGAATTTCACTAGGCTGGTTTGAGACGACTTTTAATTTATGTAAGTAAGGATATGTTTGTAGAATATTAAGATATGTAGGTTTACTTTCCTGACCTAGTTTACTTTTATCATATATTTTCACTGAAATATGTATGTAGATATTAGATATGATCTGGAGTTATGAAAAGGGTTGTGTTATCAGCGACGCATGTTTTACAAATTGGTAATACCTAGTCATTTATGAGCATACAACGTGTAGCATTAAACACCTTCTGTTCAATAACATAAATAACTAATAAATAGAGCGGTAATAAACAGTTTAAAAGGTTTTCCCCAGATTTTATATAATTATTTCATAATAATTATGTCCGCAAAATCATTGCCGTGCTTTAGTACCCAATTTTCTGTATAAACATATTATATAAGTAATTTTTCCTCCGAAGTTTGCGCAGAGGAGGGCTAATATTGACTAATTGTCCCTAGATTCTATTCATTCAATACTGTATATAAGCACAATAATTGCTAAAATATGTTGATTTTTACTGGGGTTCATGAAAGTTATAGTGATTGTTAATGTATACTATTTCAACAAATATATGAGTAAATACTTCTTTTAAACTAATCTGGCCAAAAAAGTGTTATACATTTCTAATATGTGTATATTGTTTGTTTCCTAAAATTGTTCTTGTCAACAGTTACAACTACTAAAAGCTGCATTTAATATTTGTTAAAGTAATCATTTATAAAGGGGACCATTTAGCCTCACTGATAAGCCAGATTGTCTTCTAAGTAAACAGGAATCGGCTTAGTAAGTTTAAAGCCTTGAGTTATATTAAAATGTTTTAGTGCCCCTTGACGAGAGAAAGGTTTTTTCTCGAGCTCAATTCACACATTTTAAGGAATACAAAATAGGAATACCATTCAATTCACATTCCACCAAGTTTTTAAGATCTAAGTAACATCTAACATTGTAAAGCTAAGTTTTCAACTTTATTTAATTAACTTAAAAACTACGATTTAAATAGCCTACTCAGTTTGTGGAGATTTTAAAACGTACATAACACATTTTCAATTTTAGCTGATAATAGAAACCCACTTTATTCTGAATATCATATTTCTTGATACTACTATCATAGTAATATTACCTTATTGAGATTTACTTGTAAACCACACAATTAGGATTGAACCCCGCATTTTAGGATATTCACGAGTTATCCAAATATAACTAAAAAGTAAATAAGTAGGCAAACAATTTTAGGAAAACTATTACCAAACAAACCCCCATTATAAAAACGATATACAACTCATTGTCATGATCGCCCGTCGAAAAGTTAGGCTAATCATTAATTAGGTGTAGATCTCATGTGACACCAAGGACCGGTTAGACATTACAGTCAGTGTCAGAGATGTAGGAATCTCAGGCAAGGTAAGACTCCTCGCTTTGCCTTGAATGAAGGGAGGACACTAATGATGTTTTGGTTAAACTTTGTAATTCAAATTACTGTACAACAAATTTGATTTTTTTTTAATGAAGATAAGGTATTGCCATGAACGATCAATACTAATATATTACGATGAATCATCTATTTCTGATAATCATTTCTCTATATTATCGAACAAACGGCTGCTTAATTGTCTGCACGGATTGCTCAACAGTGTTTTGGTGCACATTCTTGTCTGTACAATGTCACATACTCTGTGAAATAGCGTATTATGGTTCAATTATTAACGGGTCGAATCTGCATACCAATTGGAAAAGAACTGAGATCTTAAAAGCCAATGCGGTGGAACGAATGGGATTTCGTGACTTACGAAAAAAATAATGTTATGTTCCATCTCATATAAGTTTATCTTTTACAAAACTATTTGGTTCAGGAATTCTATTTGATACCTAAATGTTTTTTTCGAAATACATATTCCAACACGCATAGTTCAAAAATTGTTTGGAATATGACTTATGATAGTTTTAATGATTTATATTTATTCATAACTCACTACTTAAACTTACGTTTTATTTATTTATTTTTTACTTTCCAGTTGTATTTATTAAATTGTCTTTTATCTTATTTAATTTTCAAGAGCTATTCACTCAACTTTGAGTTTAAGTTTGATGAATACTCCCATAACACAGGATATTGAGCAGAGCAATCTTATGAAATGTTGGTTACTCAAGTTACCAGCTGGCACGTCACATAAAAGGGGCATTTTTTGTAAATCCTCGCATTTTGTCAGTTTCTGGCACCTACTCAATTAGAATGCGAACGCTGTCAACCCAAGTAAACAGCAAAATGCCACGTCAAACAAGCCCCTGTTTCCGGTAGTTAATAGAATTCTAAAAGTAAGCTCGTGCCCCTCAGTATGAATTATGCTACGCAATTTTAACAGGCGTCATTATATACAACATGGTATAAGTTTAAATATATTGTTTTTAAGCGAATTTCCCCTGTAGGGAAATTTTAGGGAATACTATTACCATGGTAAGGCTTAAAACCAAGACCATGATAAACTTTTGTTCTTAGATTCCCCAGATGCCAAAACCACTATTTGATCAAATTGATACATAAATATTTATATATAATAGTCTTCAATAAAAAACGAGTTCGCACGCAGCACGTTGACGTGAGGGAACTGAATTTCCACATTGAATACTTTTAAAACTCAAAACCAGTGTAAAAACATACATTTATTCAAGTTTTATTGAAATCTGAAAACATTGATTTTTCGGCTATTCTGATGCTCCTGGTTTCATTTACCTGCAATGCTAGGAATACAATTTTGCACATTATAAGGTTAGGAGAAGGCCCAGTCAGGCTTGAAAGTAGGTGCGAGGTTGCTGGGGATGGTACAAATACACCAACAAATGAATAACATGCGTTTCTAATGCAAAATCCCCATGAGCCAACGTACTGTGTTTAGCCGATATACATTTTCTTTAATAACTCGGTAAATATTTATCCTAGAATGACAAGAGAGGGCTTAAAACTTTGGCATCACTAAGTCCCATCTTAATATAAGCATTAATGTTACGTTCGGGGCTTTTCTGACCCTTTTTGGGCCCAACAACTCGAAATATGAAAGGAAAATCGCCAAAAAAGGGGGTTAGAGTTTTCCGATTGTTTTGTCCAACGAACTTGTCCAACTAATTACAGAAAGGAACATCCCTACCAAATGGGACAAAAAATGCGACCGCCAGAGTGCATACACACACAGTGCATATATATAATTTTAAACGACCCCCAAAATGTGTTCGGGGGTCACGTTAGGAACTTCTATGGTGGTCCCGGGCTTAAGTTACACCGTGCGGGTCATGCTAATAGTTCACTTTTCCATAGGAAATTCACTAATAAAAATCAAGAACACAGTAATTCAGTTTTTGTTGTGATAACTATAAAATTACTAGTCCTATTCAGTGAACTTCATTCCAATAATATATATATATATACCGGTGTCCCAAACCACCCGTCCACCCCATTTAATTTTTTAACAGTTTGATCTAGAATTACCAGAAAAAAATCTTAACCACTAAATCGCATATGGAGAGTCCAATAAAAGTAGTTTCATTATGAAATATGTACAGGGTGTTCCAGAACTAATGGTCACGAGCTCAAATCTCGAAGATTTGTTATGTAAACATATAACACATTTCATTTCGTTTTAAAGGTCTTGTTAAAAGAAACACTTTAGTGCAAACAGAAATCAATTATCTCAATCCGTTCCAAAATGGCGGCCATTTAAACATTTTTGTAGAGGTATTTTTGACACACTGTATCTCGTAATCCACTGAATATTTTTTGTTCTGATTCAAAACATAAATTCCTCTTACACTTAGCAATACTACGATATGAACATAGCAACACTTCAAAATATCAATTTCTTCAAAAAACCAAAAAAATACAACAAAAATTAACGTTTGGAATCCAAAATATCAAAATTCGTTAACCGGTATCAAAAGTCAAACAAAATATTATAGTAACAATCTTTTTTTTATTGCGAAAAAAGTAAAAAAAATTGGTAAATGTACATAAAAAAGGTTAAACGTATTTAAAAGATTGTTATTATATAATATTTTGTTTGACTTTTGATACCGGTTAACGAATTTTGATTTTTCGGATTCCAAACGTTAATTTTTGTTGAATTTTTTTGGTTTTTTGAAGAAATTGACATTCTGAAGTGTTGCTATGTTCATATCGTAGTATTGCTAAGTGAAAGAGGAATTTATGTTTTGAATCAGAACAAAAAATATTCAGTGGATTATGAGATACAGGGTGTCAAAAATACCTCTACAAAAATGTTTAAATGGCCGCCATTTTGGAACGGATTGAAATAATTGATTTCTGTTTTCACCAAAGTGTTTCTTTTAACAAGACCTTTAAAACGACATGAAATGTGTCATATGTTTACATAACAAATCTTCGAGATTTGAGCTCGTGACCAGTTCTGGAACACCCTGTACATATTTCATAATGAAAATACTTTTATTGGATTCTCCATATGCGATTTAGTGATTAAGATTTTTTTCTGGTAATTCTAGATCAAACCGTTAAAAAATTAAATGGGGTGTACGGGTGGTTTGGGACACCCGGTATATATATATATATATATATATATATATATATATATATATATATATATATATATATATATATATATATACGTGTGTGTGTGTGTGTGTGTGTGTGTGTGTGTGTGTGTGTGTGCGCGCGCGCGTGTGCGTGTGCGTGCGTGTGCGTGCGTGCGTGCGTGCGTGCGTTGTGTGTGTGTGTGTGTGTGTGTGTGTGTGTGTGTGTGTGTGTGTGTGTGTGGGCGTGTGTGTGTCTGTTAACTCGATAACTTAAAAAACATCCGATTTCAATGAAATTTGGCACTAACGTGTAAAACAACATTTATGACTAAGCTCGAGAACCTGAAAGATCGGGCCATGGGAAGGGTGTTTTATGGGGGTTAAAAATTTCCAAAAAATCTGTTATTGCATTTTTCACGTCATTTTAAATGTGTCATTCATTTAAGTGGTTGCGGAGAAAATCCAAAAAACGTGTTCATACAATGTTTATTGTTAATCTTAAAGGAAAAAGGTTTCTAGCGTTTCCTCAATTAATTTTACTGAAAACTTCAATGTTTTCCAAAATGTTCAGCGCTATAAAAAACCATTTTGTTGTTTAAATTTTGATTCTACTCCAAACCATTGCAGATATATTTCACTTTAAGTGCTAAACACAGTATGTTGTCAAATGTTATCGTTATGGAGAATAAATCAAATTTTATATTTTCTGAATGTATATTGATGAAACTTGGCATGTGGCTTCACCTAGTACTGGTATATTGAAATTTGCACAAACATATTATTTTTTGTTGATTGTCCCCGTACCAGCAAGCCTGCATACACAGCCCTATGTGTTAATCTTATGAAGAATAAGTAACGTTTTATATCTCCCTTAATTATGAACATCAACTTTTAAATACTGGGTGTGTATCTTACTTAACCTGGTTGAGTTATATTGATAATTAATTGCAAAAACACAGTTCTTATCTTTCTTGTTTCAGCAAACCTGCGTACTCAGCCCTAAAGTTATTCTTATGGAGAATAAATAAAATGCTATTTATTACTGATTTATAAATGTATTTTTATGAAACTTGGTAAGTGCCTTTATGTGGTAATGAGAAATAAATACATGCATTGAATTTCGCTGAGTACGCAGGTTTGCTGCGAAGCGGATTATTTTTTTACATAGCTGTTTACATAACTTTAGACAACCCTTTTAGGCAATTATGGAGCCTTATTTCTTTATTATATCATTATTGCCAATTTTAAAATAACATGATTTATATTATTTGAAATATTTTTGGATAGAAGAGAGGGTAGGAGTGATAATCAGATAGAATCTTTAAGGTAAAGTTATGAAAGGACTTGAGTCATTGTGGAATTTAAGATTATATTATTAAGAAAAATATTTTTTACCTGTTATATATTACATCAATATATAAATTTCTTCTGAAACCAGGGGTTTATAATCAGGCAGTATAAATCTTGAATTTTTAATGAAAATTCCTATTTAAAATGTTAAAGAAAAATTACTTTCTACATTTACAAGAAGATGAGATTATAAACATTTCAGCAATTGTAATTGAATTTTGCGATCGTAATGTCATAGAAAACCATTTTTGTAATAGCTCTATTGCATTATATTATAAGAGCAGAATTACACTATCAATCAAAGCAATATAACCATTAATGATGACCTGAATTATCATGTTTTTGTTGTGGTTAGACTGATTTAAATGTATTAAATCAAGTTCTTTGTTCTTGTAGAGCAAAAGTTCATGGTTCGTTTGCCAACAAAGCTAAATACATTTTATTAAGTGGTTATTACTGACCAAGTGGTTAGTGATGACATTTTGAGTGAGAATAATATTAGTAAAAGAATTACATGTTAGTAGTGAAGTTAGTATGAAGTTTGTCTTTTCCTATTTATTATTTAACAATTGGCTCGTTAATATTTAATATTTAAAATTGACACTGGTATTTTTACATTCTTCATTGAATACCACGGATTGAATTTCGTACAAATTTTAAAATAACTTGATTTATATTATTTGAAAGATTTTTTGGAAAGAAGAGAGGGTAGGGGCGATAATCAGATAGAATCTTCAAGGTAAAGTTATGAAAGCACTTGAGTCATTGTGGAATTAGAAGGAATTTATGAACTTCATGTCCAAGTTCAAAAATTCACAGGACAAAAATAAACAGAGTTCCCAAAGGTCTGCTGCTTATTTAAGAGCTTTTAAAGAAAGTCCAAGAACGCAACACTATAGAAAGGTAGTAGAACGCAGTTGGAAGTTTGTAAAATAATAGTCAGTTTTTAAAATAATAGTATAAAATATTAATAGAATAATTATACTATTCATCGTTCCCTTGTTTATATATTTTAGATTTAGAAAACTTTGAACAGGTTTCTGCTTATTTGCTATCTCTTTCAAATTGTTCAATTTAATAAAATTGAACTAATGTTACGAAAATCATTGGGAGTTATAATTTGAACATTTATTTTTATTTTTCACTATGCAGTCTTTATTATATTTAATTATAATATACGGATATGTATTTGAAATGTTCGTTTAAATAAGTACGAGTGGCTTAAAGAGGCTACAGCCCCTAACATATGGTTTTTGTGTAAGTGGATAATCACAGCTGATCATTAGTTCATTTTGCTTATTAATAAAAACACTGTAGTGATATTTCCACAAGAAAATAATCGGATCTTTGAAGTCCAGTGGGTTGTAGCCCACGTACGTTTTGACAATTCTGATATTTTTCCCACCGTCCTTGGCCCTCAAGCTTTAAAATGAATTGTCATAACCTAACTTAACTTCTTCGTAGCTCGAGATATTTCGTGGCGACCGATTCGCTTACGGAATTAAATATATAGATGCTTAGATAAGATAGGCATACAGATAATGTTTATAAATCATAAAATGCAGAAATCGCTCACACTTGGACAAGAGTGACGGTTGTTGGATATCCACGGTGATACTGTACCTTCTACGTCGCGTCGTTTACATGTCACACGTCACTTCGCCAACGCACTGATTCCCTGATGAATCGCTCACACTTGGACAATAGTGACGGTTGTTGGATAGCCACGGTGATATTGTACCTTCTACGTCGCGTCGTTTACATGTCACACGTCACTTCGCCAACGCACTGATTCCCTGATGAATCGCTCACACTTGGACAATAGTGACGGTTGTTGGATAGCCACGGTGATATTGTACCTTCTACGTCGCGTCGTTTACATGTCACACGTCACTTCGCCAACGCACTGATTCCCTGATGAATCGCTCACACTTGGACAATAGTGACGGTTGTTGGATATCCACGGTGATATTGTACCTTCTACGTCGCGTCGTTTACATGTCACACGTCACTTCGCCAACGCACTGATTCCCTGATGAATCGCTCACACTTGGACAATAGTGACGGTTGTTGGATAGCCACGGTGATATTGTACCTTCTACGTCGCGTCGTTTACATGTCACACGTCACTTCGCCAACGCACTGATTCCCTGATGAATCGCTCACACTTGGACAATAGTGACGGTTGTTGGATAGCCACGGTGATATTGTACCTTCTACGTCGCGTCGTTTACATGTCACACGTCACTTCGCCAACGCACTGATTCCCTGATGAATCACTCACACTTGGACAATAGTGACGGTTGTTGGATATCCACGGCGATATTGTACCTTCTACGTCGCGTCGTTTACATGTCACACGTCACTTCGCCAACGCACTGATTCCCTGATGAATCACTCACACTTGGACAATAGTGACGGTTGTTGGATATCCACGGCGATATTGTACCTTCTACGTCGCGTCGTTTACATGTCACACGTCACTTTGCCAACGCACTGATTCCCTGATGAATCACTCACACTTCATTCTGTTGTTACGAAGCCGAAGATAAGTTGATGCGTTTAATTTTGATGCTCTCCAATTCTTAATTTGTATTTTCATTTTGTAAACTAATTTAGGAATACAATAATTACAGAATACGTTAAATTGAAATATTTTCGCGTCCCTACCCATTAAAGTCCAGCTGGTTGTAGTTGATGTTGATGTGTGTTGATGTGAGCTGAGTTGAGCAGTTGATGTTGTAGTTGTACAGTATAGGCCATTATAATATTGTTTAACATTATTGTAAAATAGTGTTTATTATAAAAAAGCCTCATTGGTCATTAAAATAACTATAAGTGTTAATAAATAAGTGTTTATGTGCAATAATTAGCGAAACAAATACAAGCCAGAAACCTCAACTGCACTGGTGCGATAGGCAGACAGCTACGGTTTGCGCCGACATGATAACAAGTACTCATTAATATACCCGCCAAAAATAGCCGGAACTGACCGGCTGCCGGAAGTACGCGCTGCCAGTTCAGCAGGCTCCATTACCTTCTGCCTAATTTGTCATTCAAGTGAAAACATAACGACTCGTCTGATTTCATCGCTTGAGTGATTATGGAATTACCTGTATAAAATACCCTAAAATGAAAACAGGAATATAAAAACATTAATTTATATTACATTAAAATTTTTCCTGTTATAATATCACGTATTATTGCACTAACAGATTCTCATTAAAATATGAGAGTTACAGATTAGGCTCATAGTTAGTACATAATCCAGAATTAACAGTTATAGCCAAGCATTAAATGTTTTAATTTATCTTATAACTAAGTTTAAGTTATGTCCAAGCAAGACCTTTAAATGCCTGCATATTATTAATGCAGAGATTTTAATTTGAATAAAATTTAAATAACGCTGTGAATTACGTGAGAATATTATATATCCATCAGTTAATCTATTTAGAGTTATATATAATAATTAAATTAAATGTATCATATATTAACTTAATGCTGAAATTGTCCTTTGGAGATTGTGATATATTTTTCGTAAACAAAATCAAGTTACTTCCACCGAAAAAACTTTAATTTCTTCACATATTTTCCCTCTGGGAAATAGATATCGATTCAACAGTAAATCTTATTAACTTACCATTATAATTTGACCGCTTTTTTGGCTTTCTTTGAAATTTGTCAGGAGGATTTAAAGCTATTCTATCACATGGGTTTTTGTCAAACTGCATAAATTTTAATGCAGTTGTGTAATATTTTGTTCCATAAGTTAAATTGTAAGTTTATTTTCCTGCTACTTCTACCAAGTTAGTTATTAAAGGCGGTTTCCTCATTCGTTGCTTGCCTGCAGAAGTAAATATATGTTCTCAAGTGTTAATACGACATCACGCTTAGTCATGTGATTGTTAGCTGCTTGTTTTACACCTCTCTCAATTGATATCGTTTCACCGAATCACCACCAGACTAATGAGAGTTTTCTCGTTTTAAACCCAGTTAAAAACACACATTACACATAAACTACTTTTATCTGAATAATGTTTTTACCTACAATAGTTAATTAAAAACTTGAACCGAAACAGTTGAACGTTGAAACACTAAACGAGTTTGGGGTTTATGAAACGAAACATAATATATATTGGTACTAAAAGTATCTGTAATATTAAAACACACATCCTGAAGAACATAAATCAAATAAGTAGAAGCTTTGAGGTTACTTAAAAATACATGATTAGTTGTATCAAAAGAGGTGGTGAACATTGTATTAAGTAATGCATGCCATAATATGTTCATATAGGTAATATGATTTAAGCTTGGCCTTGATGAAGCTTATGTTGATTTGAACTTTATTATAATTATATACGATAGTATGTATAACGCTGCTTATAATGAGGCATGATGTATTATATCAATTACTAATGGATACAACGCAGATTCCTGCAATTAATTGGAATATTGTTGGTCTCCTAAAAAGGCATTTATTTAAAGTAGTAGACAAATATTTCAAACCTAAAAGCTAAGAATTCGTGTGCATTCAATTATTAAAGCGTAGTATTTAAAACTATCTATCGTAAAACTCTATTTATCCACTAAAACACATTATAAGTAACTGAAACCAAATACTCGCGGTCAGTCGAAGGGTCCGGTTTCACCCATCTGTCACCTCGCATTAGTGTTCAACTGGTGGTTCCAGATATTGGGTGAAACGGGAGAGTTTGGCATCAATACTCTTTCTAGCGAGGAAACTAATATGGTTAGTTTGATACATCTACTCGCCTATAGTGTGTTAGTTAAAATGTCTTTACATGTATTGTCTTATTATATATAATTTTTTGTTGACTGTAAAAATTGTATGCAACGGAAATTAATAACTTTATATTAATCGTAAACAATTCATGAAGTTAGCTGATCCGAGAGTCTTTGTTTAATCTTGTTTGTAAAGTAAACAATAAACATTTATTAAAATAAATTTGGTTTTATAATTAGTAGTTTGATACCTAGAATCTGTTAACCCAAATTGTCTTACAATTTATGAATTTAAATACAACAATATTCAAAATATGTAATGTACGTAGAGTTCGATTTAATTGATTTTCTCTATATCATGAAATTATATATTGAGACAGAAATCCTTAGAAATGGGCAAAATAATGAAACTTGGTACCGGTCTAGCACCCTTAATCGATTTATTTTAGAATTTTTTTACATTTTGGATTTTTTTTAAACGAAACTCCATTTTATGTTTGATGACATACAAAATTTACCAAGGGCCAAGAGTTTGAATGTAAAAGAAAAGTTTTGCTGCAGACGCAGTTTTCTGCCAAATAGTGTTCTGCGCTTATTAGTGAATTTCCTATGGAAAAGTGAACTATTAGCATGACCCGCACGGTGTAAATTAAGCCCGGGACCACCATAGAAGTTCCTAACGTGACCCCCGAACACATTTTGGGTGGTCGTTAAAAATTATATATGCACTGTGTGTGTATGCACTTTGGCGGTCGCATTTTTTGTCCAATTTGGTAGGGATGTTCCTTTCTGTAATTAGTTGGACAAGTTCGTTGGACAAAACAATCGGAAAACTCTAACCCCCTTTCTTGGCGATTTTTCTTTCATATTTCGAGTTTTTGGGCCCAAAAAGGGTCAGAAAAGCCCCGAACGTAACATTAATGCTTATATTAAGATGGGAATTAGTGATGCCAAAGTTTTAAGCCCTCTCTCGTCATCCTAGCATAAATATTTACCGAGTTATTAAGGAAAATGTATATCAGCTAAACACAGTACGTTGTCTTATGGGTTTTTTTACATTAGAAAGCATGTTATTCATTTGTTGGTGTATTTGTATCATCCCCAGCAACCTGGCGCTTACTTTAAAGCCTGACTGGACCTTCTCCTAAACTTATAATACGCAAAATTGTATTCCTAGCATTGCAGGTACTTGAAACCAGGAGTATCATAACAGCCAAAAAATCAATGTTTTCAGATTTCAATAAAATTGGAATAAATGTATGTTTTTACACTGGTTTTGAGTTTTAAACGTTTTGTATGTGGAAATTCACTTCCCTCAGCGTGCTGCGTGCGAACTCGTTTTAGTAAGGAGTCGCTTTTTAAAACAGTAATCAGTTGTCCATTAATTATATTAACTGTGTTGTTTAGCTCTTTCATTGCGTAGGCCCCTACACTTAACTGCACCGGAAAAGAAAACATACTAAAACATACTAATAAACATACTAAAATTAAGTACGGTTAATGATCCCGTCACTGTCAGCCTGGCTATCTATGAGGCGTCAAGCTCTCAACTGCGACTGAAAGTTATATCAAATAATATACATACTCTAGAGTATATAATGGTTAAGGGAATCTCAGACGGTGTTCTCCCACATGCTGTATTGATTGACAATTCTGTGTTACTGCTCCTGAGGATGGATAACATGCATACGTAACTTCGAACTGTGATTTAGAGGAGTTAGGTGCATGTAATATCTGTAATCGGAGTTAGTCTTTATCGCAGTCCATTACCGTCAGCTTCAGGTGAGCGTCAATAGAGCTGGTGATTGGTGTTTATAAAGGCGATCCTTTGCCTCCCTCGTCTCCCTTCCTTATCACAAAGCTATGTAGCAAGCTGGAGAGCAAATTCGACACCGTATAGATTACTATTAATCGTAATGTTCCGTGTTTAGGAACGACAACATTTGCTCTATCAACATGTAAGGTTTTTTCCAAGCAGTACATGTTCCTTGTCAGCAATGACTGCAAATTTATGTCAACGTCTATAATCAGTGCCTTTGTAAACAAACAAATAGGAAATTAACAGTAAATAAGTAAAGTAAATAAATTACTGCATAATAATGATAATAGACTAAAAAAACACACTGAAACATAAATCTGCTAACTGCAATAACGCGTATGTTCAGTAGTTGCAGCCAGTTTGTAAGGCGTGATGGGTGGGTCTAGAGGTATTCCGAGTTAATTAAGAAATGTAACACCTTGGCGAGCAACTACAAACGACGGCCGACTTACAAACATTGCTTTGCATCTTATCCGTACATATTTCACAAAGGTGTTTTTTGTCAGTGGGCTATACCTCCCTTACTTCACCAAAACCAGTAATTCAGCTAATATTTTGAAGATTGCTTTTACTGCTAAATTCGAAGAATAAACAAACAATACAAATTATAAAACTTATAATTCAATGGGTGATCTTCACTTACTTATTAGTCAACTTGCTGATGGCTCCATATTACAGAGACAAGTTAAACTAACTCGAAACAGGTGTTGCAAGCTGCTCATGGACATTTTTAGTAATTATACCCTAAAATACATGATCTATTAACACCTCAAGTTCTTCTACCAACAAGTTCGACCCCCTTTAATCAAAGATTGACCCCAAGGTCTTTCGTAGCCAAAAAATAAATACATCTGTATTACTAAAATATTTCTCTGGTTGTGTTTATATTCACTAATTCCTTTTCTGTAACGTCTAAAACTAACTAAACTCTATAGTTATAAAATACCCCCGTAGCAGCAAACCTGCGTACTCAGCGAATTTCCAATGCATATATATGTATCTTAATACCACATAAAGCCACATACCAAGTTTCATCAATCTACTTCATAAATACACGATTTATGACATTTTAATTATTCTCCATAAGAATAACATGGCGGCTGAGTATGCAGGTTTGCTGAAGTAAGGAACACAAAAAATGGGGTTTTATACAAATATCAATATAACTCGTGTAGATAAAGCCACATACGAAATTTCATTAATTTATTTTCATAATGAAGGCAGATAACACGTTACTTATTCTCCATAAGAATAACATGGGGCTGAGTAAGCAGGTTTGCTGCTACGGGAGCCTTTGGTAAAAAATTGTTATTTTGAGTAAATATCAATGGTCCACAACCAGATGAAGCCGTATACCAAGTTTCATCAGTATACGTTCATAAATAAGCGAGATATAACATTTTTATTTTCCTCCATAAGAATAACATTAGACAACGTACTGTGTTTAGCACTTTCAATATCTCGGTAACCAATTAACGTAGAGAAATGATCAAAATACCAAATTGTGTGTTTTTAAGCTGAATCCAAAGGGAAAAACTAAAATTTGACTATTACCAAAATTATATGTAAAAAATTCGAAAAACCCATTTTTGGGGTACAAAACCCCCCCAAAATACCCCTTTGAATAGAGCAATCTGGCTGGTTTTCGAACTTAAAGTCATAAATGTTGCTTTACATGTTTATACCAAATTTCATCAAAATCGGATAATTTTTACGAGAGTTATTGTGCTCACGGACACACACACACACATATATATATATATATATATATATATATATATATATATATACACCCCCGTAGCAGCAAACCTGCGTACTCAGCGAATTTCCAATGCATATATATGTATCTTAATACCAAATAAAGCCACATAGCAAGTTTCATCAATATACATTCATAAATAAACGATTTATGACATTTTAATTATTCTCCATAAGAATAACATGGCTGCTGAGTATGCAGGTTCGCTGAAGTAAGGAACACAAAAAATGGGGTTTTATACAAATATCAATATAACTCACGTAGGTAAAGCCACATACCAAATATCATTAATTTATTTTCATAATGAAGGCAGATAACACGTTACTTATTCTCCATAAGAATAACATGGGGCTGAGTACGCAGGATTGCTGCTACGGGAGCCTTGGGTAAAAAATTGTTTTTTGAGCAAATATCAATCGTCCACAACCAGATGAAGCCGTATACCAAGTTTCGTCAGTATACGTTCATAAATAAGCGAGATATAAAATTTTTATTTTCCTCCATAAGAATAACATTAGACAACGTACTGTGTTTAGCACTTTCAATATCTCGGTAACCAATTGACGTAGAGAAATGATCAAAATACCAAATTGTGTGTTTTTTTAAGCTGAATCCAATGGGAAAAAATAAAATTTGACTATTTCCAAAATTATATGTAAAGAATTCGAAAAACCCATTTTTGGGGTACAAAACCCCCCCAAAATACCCCTTCGAATAGAGCGATCTGGCTGGTTTTCGAACTTAAAGTCATAAATGTTGCTTTACACGTTTATACAAAATTTCATCAAAATCGGATGATTTTTACGAGAGTTATCGTGCCCGGGCCTAGGTCTTACCATGCCGACTACGGTAATAGCTTCTTCCCTATAGGGGAAATTCGCTAATAGCTACCAAAGATGTAATAACCCCAGAAGCACCTGATACATCAGAACTTGTAGGATAACGCTTTTGTATATTTAAAATTGGATTTTTTATATTGTTCTAATAGCTTGTTTGTATTTATCTTATAAATATAGGGATTTATTTATAAATGTATGTTAAATACCTTTTCACGAAGAATAACAACATTTTATTAGACGGATTAATCAGGTGGAATGTATATACTTTTACAGTGTATAGTAGTTCATTACGTTATTATGATAGTTAACTGATATATTTTTCTTCGGTTTGTTGTTTACATTGGTTTGGTATCATGTTGCTAAATTAACAGTCCGCTTTTTAATCGTCATTCAAGTAGTTGATTTACTTGAAAAATATCAATTAAATCAGAGCCAGGTATGGTTTTACTTGTATTTGGGTATTTTATCCATCACAAATTGTTAAGGATCAATTCTTAGATAAACACGGTGGGCAAATGTTCACATTTGAATTTTATATACATTTTTCAAGTAACAACGAATTATTAGCCTACTGGCCAATACAGAAAGTAGTACAGTCAAATCGGAGTCTTCCTCTTTGAAATGTCTTTTAAATTTACACTGACACGGTAAATGTCAATTACTCAGTAAAAGAAACGAAACTGTATTTTACTTGGATTTATAAATTGTTTTGTGTCAGTGAAGAAATTCGTTAACACGTATTCCCTTTGAGTAGATATTTATAGTTGATTTCCCGTATCATAGTTCTGATATTGACAGCGCTGTTTGGCCATGTGTCAGTGTATCCATAGGTCTATTAACGTCCACGTCAGGTTGTAATAGACAGCTTCGTATTAGCTTTGGCATATTACAACCAAATTAAGTTTACACTTAATGCAAATAATACCTCAACTAACTGCATTATTGAGGTGTATAAATGCAGGTGTATATTGAGGTGTATATGTATAAATGCATTAATACACAACTAACTGATAACTAGTAACCTTTTATTTTTTGTGGTTGACATCACTTACATTCTAAGTTTACAGGTTGTTTTAATATAAACAAAAATACCCCCGTCGAGCAAACCTGCATACTCAGCGAATTTACAACATAACACATTAATACACTTAACAGGGTTCATAAGAAATATATTCACAAACAAGCGATATTTAAAATTTCAATTATTCTCTATAAGAATAACATTGGGGATGAGTACACAGGTTTGCTGCAACAAGGAACACAAAATAATGGGTTTTTATGCAAATATCAATAGAACTCAAATTAGTGAAGTCACATACCAAGTTTCATCCATATTAATTCATAAATAAGCGATATATAAAATTGTAATTATTTTCCATAAGAATAACATGGGGACCAAGTACCTAGGTTTTCTACGGGAACCATTGGCGAAAAACTTTTTTTGTGCAAATAACAATAAACCATAACCAGGTGAAGCCATACACCAAATTTCGTCTGTTTATGTTCATAGATAAGCGAGATATACAATTTTTCTTTTTCTCCATAAGAATAATATTAGACAACGTACTGTGTTGAGCACTTAAATATTTCAGTAACCAATCGACGTAGATCAATGATCAAAATACCAATTGATTGTTTTTTTATGCTGAATTCAATGGTAAAAATTAAAATTTGATTAAAATAAAAATGACATTTGGAAACCCCAAAAAACCCAATTTTGGGGTACAAAACCCCCCTAAAACCCTCATTTGGATGGTGCGATTCGTCTGGTTTTTGAACTCGTTCAAATAAATAGTACTTTACACATTTGTACCAAATTTCATTAAGATCGGACCTTTTTTGCGAGAGTTATCGTGCTTACGGACACACACACACACACACACACACACACACACACAAACATATATATATATATATATATATATATATATATATATGTATATATATATACATATATATAGAAATTTTAACGAATGGTGTTTTTGGCATCTGGGGACCTCAAAATGAAAAGTTATCATGGTCTTGGGCTTAAGTTTTACCATGAGACCTACGGTAATAGCTTCTTCCTTAAAGGGGAAATTCGCTAAAAATTAAATTAACAACCATCATATACTTTCATTATTATTATAATTATTATATCATAGGCTTTAAGGGTGCGTCCTACCTCAGATTGAATGATCCGCCCGATGTTGTTTCGCGCCGCGCCGCCACCAAGCAGGGCCATGCATGTTTACACTTGAAGACCTTTTTGTTCTCCTCAATCGCACTGTTATTTTACAGATTTATACCAAACTATTTGCAGTTACACACTTTAGTGAATAAAACATAGATACAGAAATAAATTTATTATTTTAAATACAGAAACAAGCGCTTTTATAAATTCTGTAATTAAAAAAGTGTATAACCAAACTCGCTTCGCTCGCTGGGGGCTCCGCCCCCAGACCCCTGTGGGGGGCTTCGCCCCCAGGTCCCTGTCGTGAATTATACCCTTAACTGATGTATAATGTAGCCTTTAAAAGGCGTATTTTGAACCTTATAAGGGATACGACCACCGTTAACAACCTGAAATACTATGACTTTGTTTAACTAAAAGCCTTCTGCAACAAATATGACATGATTTATAAGGGATTTTACCCTCGACAGTGCGCAACATAAAAAATGTACCCGAAAAACACGAAAAGTCTACAAGAGCTCAAAAACTTTGATTTTTTTGGGTCTTTAAGATACTTAATCTGGGCGTGGGAGTATTTCTTAGTACTAATTGTAATGTAGGAATACTGTGTGATACGTATTAGGCCTCTAAGTTCTATATTAGAGCGACAAACCATTAAAAACCACAAACAAATTTGTGAAAAAGTTTAAATTTAAAAAATCTAGCGCTATCTAAGGGTGAAAGGGGTGAGATACGGCAAAATGTCATAGGACTAAAGTTGTAGTTCGTCTGAAATCCGTGGCACATAGTGGTCTTCGTTTTTCGATAGGATAACCCGTTCGGCCGCTAGAGCTTAAATAAAAAAATACTACATTTTGATTTTTGTATTCACAATTATTTATTTTATTGAGATAGTTCAAACTTAAAATAGTAGGATTTGGAAATAAAAGGTGGAAGGCATATGCATGCCAAATCTCACGTCTCTAGCTCAAGTATTATTGGTGTCACGTGTATATACAATAATATAAATTGGGACAGAACCCCCAATACACCACTACTTATACTAAGAAAACGGTCATATCTAAAGATATTTAGATTTTTTCATGTTTCGACAGGTTTAATTAATAAAAACTGGTCATATTTCTGCTGCTATTTACTAAGTGTGATGTAGACATACTGCGTGCCCAATATTAGGCCTCCGTCAAGTATATTAACGTGATAGGAAATAAAAAACGGCCAAAATATTTCGAAAATATGACGAAATTTGAAAAATCTAGCGCTACCTAAGGGTGAAGGAGACGAGATACGCCAAAAACCATAGGACCAAAGTTGTAGATCGTCTAAAATCCGTGGCACGTGGTGGTCTCCGTTTCTCGATAGGACCAACCGTTCGGCCGCTACAGCTCAAATAAAAAGTCACTATTTTGGACATGTTCAAAATTTCCTCCATTTTGAATTTTTTTGAGGAGGTTAAAATAAAAAATTGTAATTTTTTGGAATTTTCCTGGGGGTTACAAGGTACAAGCTACATACATGCCAAATTTCAGGTTTCTAGCTCTTCTAGAAGTGGCCTAGAATTCGTATACCTCAGTCAGTCAGTCAGTCAGTCAGTCAGTCAGTGAGTTACCATGCGGCTGTATATATATTAGACATGCGGCTGTATATATTTTAGACTCGCTTCGCTCGCTGGGGGCTCCGCCCCCAGGCCCCTGTGGGGGGCTTCGCCCCCAGGTCCCTGTCGTAGTACCTATGGCACATGTTTTAATTACGCTAATAATCCGAGGTGCTATGTATACTCAAAATATAAAGTAGACCTATTGAGTGAACAAATTTAGGTCTAGCAGTGCAATATTAGAGTATATAACAATTTTAAAATAGCTCCGCCTGCACCACGGGGCCATTTGGGGGGCTTCGCCCCCAGGTCACTGTTTGGCCACAGTTTAATTTAAATTGGTCCAAATTCTATTGAAGACCTAAATTCTACAACTATTCCAAAGCTTTGATTATTTTTAAGGGTTTAACCTATAAAATACGGCCATATGCCTGTTGATGAATACTACTTGGTATGGAGACGTAGTATGTTAAATTTTATACCTCCATGTATTATCTAAGTGCTTGAATAAAATTATACCCTTAACTAATGTATAATGTAGCCTTTATAAGGCGTCTTTTGAACCTTATAAGGGATACGAACACCGTTAACAACCTGAAATACTATGACTTTGGGTAACTAAAAGCTTTCTGCAACGAATATGACATGATTTATAAGGGATTTTACCCTCGACAGTGCGCAACATAGAACATGTACCCGAAAAACATGAAAAGTCTACAAGACCTCAAAAACTTTGATTTTCTTGGGTGTTTAAGATGCTTAATCTGGGCGTGGGTGTATTTCTTAGTATTAATTGTAATGTAGGAATACTGTGTGATAAGTATTAGGCCTCTAAGTTCTATATTAGAGCGACAAACTATTAAAAACCACAAAAATTTGTGAAAAAAGTTTAAATTTAAAAAATCTAGCGCTATCTTAGGGTGAAAGGGGTGAGATACGGCAAACTGTCACAGGACTAAAGTTGTAGTTCGTCTGAAATCCGTGGCACATGGTGGTCTTCGTTTTTCAATAGGACAAACCCGTTCGGCCGCAAGAGCTTGAATAAAAAAATACTACATTTTGATTTTTGTATTCACAATTATTTATTTTATTGAGATAGTTCAAACTAAAAATAGTAGGATTTGGAAAGAAAAGGTGGAAGGCATATGCATGCCAAATCTCACGTCTCTAGCTCAAGTATTATTGGTGTCACGTGTATATACAATAATATAAATTGGGACAGAACCCCCAATACACCACTACTTATACTAAGAAAACGGTCATATCTAAAGATATTTAGATTTTTTCATGTTTCGACAGGTTTAATTAATAAAAACTGGTCATATTTCTGCTGCTATTTACTAAGTGTGATGTAGACATACTGCGTGCCCAATATTAGGCCTCCATCAAGTATATTAACGTGATAGGAAATAAAAAACGGCCAAAATATTTCGAAAATATGACGAAATTTGAAAAATCTAGCGCTACCTAAGGGTGAAGGAGACGAGATACGCCAAAAACCATAGGACCAAAGTTGTAGATCGTCTAAAATCCGTGGCACGTGGTGGTCTCCGTTTCTCGATAGGACCAACCGTTCGGCCGCTACAGCTCAAATAAAAAGTCACTATTTTGGACATGTTCAAAATTTCCTCCATTTTGAATTTTTTTGAGGAGGTTAAAATAAAAAATTGTAATTTTTTGGAATTTTCCTGGGGGTTACAAGGTACAAGCTACATACATGCCAAATTTCAGGTTTCTAGCTCTTCTAGAAGTGGTCTAGAATTCGTATACCTCAGTCAGTCAGTCAGTCAGTCAGTCAGTCAGTGAGTTACCATGCGGCTGTATATATATTAGACATGCGGCTGTATATATTTTAGACTCGCTTCGCTCGCTGGGGGCTCCGCCCCCAGGCCCCTGTGGGGGGCTTCGCCCCCAGGTCCCTGTCGTAGTACCTATGGCACATGTTTTAATTACGCTAATAATCCGAGGTGCTATGTATACTCAAAATATAAAGTAGACCTATTGAGTGAACAAATTTAGGTCTAGCAGTGCAATATTAGAGTATATAACAATTTTAAAATAGCTCCGCCTGCACCACGGGGCCATTTGGGGGGCTTCGCCCCCAGGTCACTGTTTGGCCACAGTTTAATTTAAATTGGTCCAAATTCTATTGAAGACCTAAATTCTACAACTATTCCAAAGCTTTGATTATTTTTAAGGGTTTAACCTATAAAATACGGCCATATGCCTGTTGATGAATACTACTTGGTATGGAGACGTAGTATGTTAAATTTTATACCTCCATGTATTATCTAAGTGCTTGAATAAAATTATACCCTTAACTAATGTATAATGTAGCCTTTATAAGGCGTCTTTTGAACCTTATAAGGGATACGAACACCGTTAACAACCTGAAATACTATGACTTTGGGTAACTAAAAGCTTTCTGCAACGAATATGACATGATTTATAAGGGATTTTACCCTCGACAGTGCGCAACATAGAACATGTACCCGAAAAACATGAAAAGTCTACAAGACCTCAAAAACTTTGATTTTCTTGGGTGTTTAAGATGCTTAATCTGGGCGTGGGTGTATTTCTTAGTATTAATTGTAATGTAGGAATACTGTGTGATAAGTATTAGGCCTCTAAGTTCTATATTAGAGCGACAAACTATTAAAAACCACAAAAATTTGTGAAAAAAGTTTAAATTTAAAAAATCTAGCGCTATCTTAGGGTGAAAGGGGTGAGATACGGCAAACTGTCACAGGACTAAAGTTGTAGTTCGTCTGAAATCCGTGGCACATGGTGGTCTTCGTTTTTCAATAGGACAAACCCGTTCGGCCGCAAGAGCTTGAATAAAAAAATACTACATTTTGATTTTTGTATTCACAATTATTTATTTTATTGAGATAGTTCAAACTAAAAATAGTAGGATTTGGAAAGAAAAGGTGCAAGGCACATGCATGCCAAATCTCACGTCTCTAGCTCAAGTATTATTGGTGTCACGTGTATATCCAATAATATAAATTGGGACAGAACCCCTAATACACCACTACTTATACTAAGAAAACGGTCATATCTAAAGATATTTAGATTTTTTTCATTTTTCGACAGGTTTAATTAATAAAAACTGGTAATATTTCTGCTGCTATTTACTAAGTGTGGTGTAGACATACTGCGTGCCCAATATTAGTCCTCCATCAAGTATATTAACGTGATAGGAAATAAAAAACGGCCAAAATATTTCGAAAATATGCCGAAATTTGAAAAATCTAGCGCTACCTAAGGGTGAAGGAGACGAGATACGACAAAAAGTCATAGGACCAAAGTTGTAGATCGTCTAAAATCCGTGGCGTATGGTGGTCTCCGTTTCTCGATAGGACCAACCGTTCGGCCGCTACAGCTCAAATAAAAAGTCACTATTTTGGACATGTTCAATATTTCCTCCATTTTGAATTTTTTTTGAGGAGGTTAAAATAAAAAATTGTAACTTTTTGGAATTTTCCTGGGGGTTACAAGGTACAAGCTACATACATGCCAAATTTCAGGTTTCTAGCTCTTCTAGAAGTGGTCTAGAATTCGTATACCTCAGTCAGTCAGTCAGTCAGTCAGTCAGTCAGTGAGTTACACATGCGGCTGTATATATGTTAGATTTTGATTAATAGTAAAGGCTATTTTATAAATTTGTAGGCCCTTTTACAATTAATGGTTAAAAAACTTAATTACATGCTTTTAATTTAAAATACATTAATCAATATTAAAAGAAAATATGTAATCACTAACTAGCTATTGACTATGCAGGTTCGATTTAAAAAGTTGTAATTTCTTACTGTAAGACCAACTGCAGAATAGATATCTCAAATAATTTTTTTATTAATAAATACAGTAATTTTGGAAAGCATCAATTTCATGATAAAGTAACTGCAGGCCACAGTTTTATTCCCAAGTAAACAAGCCACGAACAGATTGTAACTCGAATGTTTTGGATTCAGTATAGACGAGGAATCCAGTTGCTCGAATGCAAGAATTTGTTCATTATGATACACGGCTGAGTAGAGGAGAACTACCGGTTTAACATCAATTTCGCCACTTTTTTCCCATGTTATTCTTATGGGGAGCCGTTTTTGCACCGACACCGGCTCCCACCCTATAAAAATTTCCTTGTTGGCCTGTACTAGTACCCAACCCTTGCCTATATTAAATACATTTTCCCAATCCCCATCCCTCCTCTATATTTTTTAAAATTAATTTTCAAATTCAGGCTAAAAAACTAACTTTGGTGTTTATGGTATGATTTGTCTGCAATTTGTATATGTTATTGTCCTAGGCAAGTATTTTAATAAATTCCACTTACATTTCCCAAATTCACTATTACAATCAAATTAAAAAATATTTTTGAAAATACTATAGTGCCAATTGCCAACTTCTTATTTGACTGATTTCGATTTGACTGATTTTTGGATATGTTATAGCCTTAAACTATTATATGTATAGTTACCATATCTAAGTTCCAAATTTTATACTTTGTATAGTTTATATATATATATATATATATATATATAATGTATATACAGGGTGAGTCAGACCACCCGTCCAGCATGTATAACGAGAGAACGGTTTGATCTAAAGTCGTCAAACAAAAATATTCCCGACTAAAACGCATATGGGCTATCTATTAAAAATATTTTCATCAAAATCTATGTACAGAATGTTCCAAAACTGAAGGTCACGGGTTCGAATCTCAAGATTTTCTAATGTAAACATAGGAAATATTATACATAATCTTAAAGGTCTTGTTAAAAGAAACACTTTGGCGAAAACAGAACTCACTTATCTTTATTTGTTTCAAAATGGCGGCCATTTTAATGTAAAATATTGACATTTACGGAATACCCTGTATTTTATAAACCACTACGCGTACCTTTTTCCGACTTAAATTTCTTACTCGCGATAAACTCAGCTTTACTCTGGTATGCTACATGACAGGCTTTTTTGAGAAAATCTATATTTCAAAATAATATTTATTTTGAAAATAACCACATGCCCAAAATTCAAAAAAGTCAAATGGTAGCATATATCAAAAAGCATACCATTGAAAAGGTCTTGTAAATCCTAGCAACTTTCTAATTTACACTAATCTTGTATCTTTTTTAGTTTTTCTGCAATCAGCAAAAAACATTATTTTTCCATATGAAATGCATGTTAATTGTACATAACACATAAAACGAATGTGGACAGAGAATACATGCAAGTGTTATGCAAATTAACATGCATTTCATATGGGAAAATAATGTATTTGCTGATTGCAGAAAACCAAAAAGAGATACAAGGTTGGTGTAAATTAGTAAGTTGCTAGGATTCACAAGACCTTTTCAATGGTATGCTTTTTGATATATGCTACCATTTGACTTTTTTGAATTTAGGGCGTATGGGTATTTTCAAAATAAATATTATTTTGAAATATAGATTTTCTCAAAAAAGCCTGCCATGTAGCATATCAGAGTAAAGCTGAGTTTATCAAGAGTAAGAAATTTAAGTCGGGAAAAAGGTACGCATAGTGGTTTAGAAAATACAGGGTATTCCGTAAATGTCAATATTTTACATTAAAACGGCCGCCATTTTGAAACGATTAAAGATAAATGAATTCTGTTTCCGCCAAAAGTGTTTCTTTTAACAAGACCTTTAAAATAATGTATAATATTCCCTATGTTTACATTAGAAAATTTTTAGATTCGAACCCGTGACCTTCAGTTTTGGAACATTCTGTACATAGATTTTGATGAAAATATTTTTAATAGATAGCCCATATGCGTTTAGTGGGGATGATTTTTTTTTGACGACTTTAGACCAAACCGTTCTCTCGTTATACATGCTGGACGGGTGGTCTGACTCACCCTGTCATCTAATCCATAACAATTCAAATTCGTGTTTATGGTCCGATTTGACTGATTTTTTGATATGTTACTATGCTAAGCTAATGCATTAAACGATTCCCCCTACATTTCCCAAATTCAATACTACAGTCAAATTAAAAAAAAATATTTTGAAAAATGTACTATCAATTACCAAATTCTTTATTTATTGTCCGATTCGATTTTTTTTGATATGTTATTCCCCCCCAACTAGTATATCTAAAATTGTCATATATTATTTCCATTAACCCTACAATACAGTCAGTCGATATGTTGTTTGATTTGCCACAATCAACCTAAAAACTAATTTTAGTATTTGTGGTCCGATTTGTCTGCAATATGCTACTGTCCGAAGCCATTGCATAAGTACATAACCCATTTCCAAATTCACTATTACGGTTGGATTAAAAAAATAATAAATGCAAGCTTATTTACCATCTTGCTGTTATCATTGCCATATTTCCAATACTTTGTATTGTTGTGGCCCTCACAACTACCTCTGACTGTAATATAATAAGTAATATATATCCACAAAATGTTAATAGTCAGAACTGTCTAAATTTTGGATATGTTTTAAGCTAATGCATAAGTAAACACCTATAATTTCCAATATTTCGCAAATTTGACTGGATATGTTGTTGCATATTCCCAATTTTTAAATTATAGCACTAAACAAATTTTTAAAACCCAAAACACCAACCTTTCTTCGTGCTTTTTTGGAGTAGTCTTTATTTTATCCAACTTAATTTTAATTTTGTAGTTAAAATCAAACTTCCCACATTCTAGCTCCCTTTCCAGCCAATGGTTGGAGACGTACAGGTTACGAGTATTTTCGAATTGTACAATATACCTTTTCCTACCCCTATGTTGGACTTGTTTAATAGCACTTATTAATGATTCCACACCATCTTCCAAATCCTCCAGTCTACTACATTCTTTAAATTTAATATTACCTTTAATGTCTTGCATTAACATCTCTATGTCTTCTTGTCCAGCAACATCATCCCACACATTGTTATGGAAACTTAGGTTTTCTATTTTTGGAAAGAAATTACCATAAAATGTTGCGGTTTCGTTAGTGTTAAAACTTGCAAGGGACTCGTTGGTAGGTAGGTAAATAATGTCCAAATCACCAGTGTATGGCAACACTCTATAACCTTGCCTATTCTTATTTATCTCCATAAACACAGTTTGATAGACACCTTTAACATAGTATACACCCCTCTGTCCATTTCTTTCTGCCAACACCCCCACGAACTTGTTTTTATTGATTACTAAAAACGCATATATTATATAATGTCCATAATACTCTAGATCCTCCCATCGTCGCAGGAAGTAATCGTTTAATTTATCCTCTCTTTCCCTTATTTCTTGTTCTTTAACCAACTGTGCTTTGTATTCCTCTGCAAGGCTTGGAAAGTGGCTCTATTTCTTTAACAGTGTATGGGTACAGTTTATTGGTCTGGCTTCTTAAAATGTAGGGAGTAAGGTCAGGACTTTCCACTAGGCCTAATTCTTCTAAATTAATGTGTTTAGGTATAGTGGAGAAAGGTGTATTTGATTTTGTAAAATATGTGCCCCCAGATTTCATGTAACACTTATGCTTTACACTTATGGCATCAGGAAATTCCTCTGAGTATTTTTTTCCGATGAGCCAGAAACAGTGAGAGTTTCTAAAAAATAACCTGAAAACAAAGTAAGTTACTTTAAATTAGGGATTAATTAATACCCGCGTTACAGAAAACCTACATACTCAGCGAATTTCCAATGCATATATAATATATTCTATATACAGCCACTTACCAAGTTTCATAGATACATATTAAAAATGGGCCATATATTAAATTTTAATTTTTCTCCATAAGAATAACATGGGCGCTGAGTACGCAGGTTTGCTGCTACGGGAAACATCTACAAAATGTTTTTTAACAATTATCAATAGACCACAACAAAATGAAGCCATATACCAAGTTTCATCCGGATATGTTTATAAATAAGCGAGATATACAATTTTTCTTATTATCCATAAGAATAACATTGGACAACGTACTGTGTATAGTACCTTCAATATCTCAGTGACCAATTGACTTAGGGAAATGATAAAAACACCAAATTGTTCGTTTTTTTAAGCCAAATCCAATAGTGTAAACTAAAATTATATTTCTTAAAATATTGTTTGTAGAAAGCTCAAAAAACCTGTTTTTAGGGTACAAAGTACCCCTAAAATATCCCTTCGGATAAAGCGATCTCTCTGGTTTTCGAACTTAAAGTCATACATTTTGCTTTACACGTTTGTACCAAATTTAATCAATATCGGACCATTTTTACCTAAGTTATCGCGCCTACGGACACACACACACACACACACACACACATATATATATATACAGTATTGAACGAATGGTGTTTTTGGCATCTGGGGACCTCAAAATGAAAAGTTATCATGGTCCCGGGCCTAGGACTTGCCATGCCGACTACGGTAATACCTTCTTCCCTAAAGGGGAAATTTGCTAAAAACATCTCATATTTTAACCCACTGATTTAAAATTCAAGAGGATCCATTTTTTAAGGCTTTAATTAAATATACTCATTTACTTTATCGATGTCTTTTCAAACACACCGGTTACGTTAGTACAGCGACATCTATAGAACAATAGCGTAATGAGGTGAATTCGTGGTCAGATGTATGTTAAAGTTGGATTCCAAACCGCATTACCTCATTGCCAACGTTATAATGAGTAGTTTAAAAACATTATTATGACTACCTGTCATAAATTTATGAATAATAACAACGTATTTATTATCACTTACATTCCTTCACATATTTATTTAAACAAACCGCTATATTTGCGATGGTTTAAGACGAGCTGTCCTATATAACAATGTCCATTAGTCCATTAAACGTTGTTATTTAACCGTGCATTTGCTTTTTAAAACTGTTTTTATCTCGTGAAAAGTGTAAAAGAACAAAAATTAAAACAGTGACCGTTCTGATCGATATCTCTCCTATTCATTATCGGGCGTCTTTCCTGACTGAAATTAATGAAGCCGGACGCCAAAGTAATTTACTTTAACTTCAGTTTTATATAATCTAACATGATTACACGAACATTAAACTTTAATTTCGGATTAAAAGGTCTCAAAACTTGTTGATTGCCTTTTGTCTTTTGGGTATGTGAATAATCAAATAACCATGCATATATGGTAAAGAATAATGATAGAAACAGGGATTGTAATCACTATTACAAAAATGTTCCCACCGCGTAAAATTAGACTCCAACATGACTACAGGCACACGTGTAATTCGTTGATAGAAAATATTTTATGCAAAAGATAATTTGAACCTGACAATACTTGCTTTGAGTGACTTGTCGATTTAAGATGATTCAACCTGAATGTTGACACTTAAATAAGTGAGAATCGCCCATTAAATTATAGTTATGATGATTTTTATTTGTTTGTTTATTTTTCGCATTTCGAGGTTCAGGTGATCTTAAAAAAGGCAGCTAATTTACGAACAATGAATAGTTCAAATATTGCCAGTATAATCTGATACCAGATGGACTCAGATTATACATGATGGACAACAAGGTAAAAGAGCGTTGACTTTTCTAGATTTATTGTGAAAACACTGCATCCAAAAACAGAACATCATTATGGATATTTATAAACGAATTATTCGGAATTAGTAAACGCATGAATCGTAACTCCTCTATATTATTGATGCAATTAAAGAAAATAAATTCTTACCTGTTGGATCTGGACATGTTTGGTGTTGCTAGCTAATATAATAACTAGATTTAGGTACTGTATAACCTATGAAAGGTCTTCGTCGCCTATTATTTATTTGTTATAAGTTATAGTATTTGTTATTTTTGTTTAATTTTTAACATCGCATCTGAATTTAGTTTATAATCCAACATAACGTTCAATAAAAACGGTTTTAAAAACAGAATCTATAACAGGTACGTGTGTTAAACGTTGGTAACAGTGTAGAGTAGCCTACCTGATTGTGGCTCAGCGGCGTGAAATTGGGTCGTAAATCTCAGATAACTACATTAAATGGCGATCGATTCTTTTAGCGCAGATTACGCTACAATATTATCGCGTGCATGGTATAAATACACTGTGAATAGCCAAGGTTAAAAGTTATTTTACACATTTTATTTTTAGAACATGTCAAGTTGAGATGTCTCACCAAATAACAAATATCTAAACTCAGTTACAAACCGTGTATATTTGAAAGGAAACCCGTGTTTTTTAAACAAAAGTAAAGTGGAAGAGAGCTCAGAGAGGAGGATACATGGCGTGCAGAAATAAAGTCATTATTAGAGAAAAGAGCTATTTTGTACAATCATTAAAACTAACAGAGTTTGACTTAAAATTAAATAAATACGCTAGTTCTTTAATCACCCAAAAATACGCAAGAATATTCAGTCCCTTCTTTAACCTCAACACGGAACACAAATCCACCCTTTAATCCCCCCTGATTTCCTGCTACGTCCCCCCCAACATAACCCCCACAGGGGTTTAAACAGATTGTAAAATGTATGTTCTTACTCATCCATCGGAGCATTCCTCCCGGGGAAATATCACAGCGTGCTCCATTATACAGAGGCGCCCGATGGTGCAGATTACGTCTTCAGGAAGGTGGGAATCATCTGTTAATTGGCATGTTCCCAGATGTGACTGTGATGAGGAACAGGCCTTCGAAGGGTGGTTCTCTCCTCCCGCAGGAGCCAGTTCCAGAATGTTTGCTCTCCCCCTCAACGAGACCCGTGTCCTCCAAATACTTACTTGAGCCCCCAAATTGGGGCCACCAAGAGGTCTGATCAAAGCTGCGGCATCTCTATTAGTGACATTCGCTTCTTTGCAAAGTAAAACACTCTAGAACAGCCCACTGACAGAGAACGCTCGCTTGAAAATCCTATCAAGTATAGTTGTATCCCTCCTCTCAACAAAGAAAACAGCTAAACGAGTTCGTATTCACCTTGTTACGAATACGGATATTTTGGAATAAAAAATAGTCTCTTCATATTTAAACAACTAAAATAATATTTATGCACGTAACTTTACAACACTTGTTACCTAACGTGTCAATGTTTCAAGGCATCACTAATTTGAATTGGTGTTTTACTCGACAAACTATTCTGCGATATTTAATATTTTCTTATAAAACTAAAGATTATTTAAAAATTAATATGGTTTATAACGAATTTTATATAATTTTGTAACCTTCATAAATTATTAAACTGGAATAAATATCAATACTTCTACGAGGGTTCTTAAAAAAACGTGATTGGAGTGGGCGGAAACTCCAGAACAATCTTAGGAGTTTAATAACTTAAAGGAACGGCTCTGAACGTTTATTTCAATACGTTTTATATTTTGATTCTTTTATGTTCTAGAATTTTAATTTTCTAAACGTTTTAGTTTAATACAGCTTTTAGTCTTATATTACAACTGCCTTCGACAACAGATCTCCATTGTATTTAGCAACAATTTGCTGTAACCTAAGAACCTCATCTTGTGCTGCAAAACTGTCGACAAGAGCTGGCAAACCTAATATAATATATATAATAGCAATTAAAGATTGTGTAACCATGACTGGCTGTGTTAGTTTTAGATCATTGCAACCACAGAATTACAGTGCGAAAGGTTTACGACGTGTCCTTGAGTCATCTACTTAGTGCTTGCTGTTTAGTCAAACTGTAAACTGAAATTCACAATAATATGAAAATGTTTTCATTTTTATAAGAGGATTCTTGCAATTCTTTTTAAAATACAAAATTATTATTAAAATACAAGGAGGTTGTAATGTTTGAATTATTTGGAAAGTGTGCCTTTCTGATCTCTTCGTACAAAATTTATCCATAATGCGTATAGATTTATTTCCCACTTCAAATATATACACAATTATAAGTTTAACGTCAGTAAACTACATTAGCGGTTAGTTGTCTATTTAAAAACGAAAGAAATTAATCTAATGACTAGAGAGGCTGAATTTAATCATAAATCATTAAAAGCAGCGTTTATTCATTGAACACAATTACTTTTAAGATTATGTGTTTTCATGGACGATATTTCACTAACTTACGTCATTAAAAGATTAAAGAGATTATGTAAGAATGTGAATACACGTTTATGTTATCAAAGTAAGACATTTAACTGCCATCATTTAATTTAGTACCAGTAGCTGCTAGTACTTCAATACCAATTCTAATTAACGGTTATTCGGGAAAGAATTACGGTCATTTTCCATCACCGATGAACGATTCTCGGGATCCGGTAAAATCTGATCCGGTACCCAGATGAGAATAATAGGTAAAACATAACAAAATTGTTGGGAAAATTCAGGAAAATCTGGAAAAAATCATAAACAACTAAAACACAAAAAATAACTGTAAAAGATGAAAAAAAACTTATGTATATTTATACTTTTTTAATTTGTTGAATTGAGTTGCATTTACAAGTACATTAAAATATATAGAAAAGTGATTTTTAAAATTGCAAATACCTAAGTCAGAAAAATTTTTTGATTAAAAAAACTGGCAAAAGTAGCTGCTGCAACTTTCTTGTCTAAATGTAATCGTGTGTGACAAAGAAATGTTCGTGACCGTAAACTGATATTTTGCAAACCTCTGCAGCATTCTTGTTCCAAACCTTAGAAATGTATTTTCACCCGGCGACGCAGATCTTTCTGTATGGTAGACCTGAGCGATAACATAACAAACATTATGTATTATCTCTACTACAATCGCCATCTGTTGGTATAAACTCTTTTATTTAACGTATTGCATGAATTTCTTACTTGAACTTTTCTTAGAATAACAAAGTTGTTATAATGAGGAATAATAATTATTCCATTACAAATTTACAAATAACTGTTTCATCTGGACTAAGGAGTTCATGAAGAACGTTTTGCAGGATAATCATTGGTAAGACTTTGATCACAGTTTAGCAGCGTCGGATCAGCTCAAATTGAACTGGTGATTGAGTACTGATAAAGGCAGTCCCTTGCTTTCCTCTCCCCTCCCCTTCAAGTTGCATGTTCATTGAGCGCCGTTAATATAGGGCAAACTAATACTGGTTTAAAATTGTATTATATACTTCAATTCGATTTTCGTGTTTTCAATCCATTACCATGCCATTTGCTTGGTAACTTACTGACATTTCCATACATAAATTTGCATGGTATTAGATAGAGGGATACGTCAACATTAAAAAAATCTTGTTTAACTAAATATTTATTTGATGTTGAAAAAAATGCTTATTCATCAAATGTTGATTCAACTTTCTAAACCTACATTTTCTCCTTTTAGGATATTTATTTATTCATTTATTATTTCATCATTAACGTAGTGTTTTAGTAACTGTTAAGTACTTTATTCGATATTTTGTTTTAATGTCTTTTCGGATTGATTAAGTAAGGGATATCCATGATCAGTGGTTTCAAAATCATAATTAATTAATCATGACCACCGTTTATTCAGCCCTCTTTACACAATTATACTTATCATGTCAACTAGATGACCACACTAAAATATTTGTAAAATATTTATTTATAAAATATACACAACATTCCAAAAATAACGTAAAGAAGTTTCTTAGAATAGCTTATCAGATTATTTATTAAAAGTCTGTAAAACCGTCTATGCAAAGGCAGCGGCAGTGCCTTCACGTCCTGCAGTGAGGGTGCAGGAGGTATTTAATACAGTATGGTTGCTGGTCGTGGTCTCTTTGGTTGAGTAATGTTTGTCAATTGATAAGATTGGGTCTCAGGAAAGCCCGACTGTCATTTATCATGCACACCAGTAAAAATGCCTTGGAACAATTTACCAAGAATACCGTAGCATCTTGCTAATTGTCAACTAAGGCCGCAGTGATCTATAACAGTAATTTAATAAAGTAATTTTTATAGTATTTAGCAAGTAACACATGGTCCAAAACACAACGGGACTATAACTGTCTCTGTGTATCAAAGTTTTTCAAACTGGCCGGGACTGTCACACCCGAACCAAGATTACTAAGTTATAACCTGAGACCTGGTGATAGCTTTAGTTTACTTCAAGCATGCTGTTTTAGAATAAATATAAAAATATCTAAGTATATGAACATTTTAACCACATACGGAGTACTAATGAAAGTGGATAGTAGTAAATATTAAAATTTGATAATTATAATCAAATATCCATAGTTAACAAGTTTTTTAAAAAGTATAACATTTTGTTTTAACTTACGTCATAAATTCAATTAAAAATATTCAGTACTGAAAACAGCAACTGGCAACGTTGCAACGTATTGTGGAGGGTGTTGATGGAGTCGTCTATTAAATGCAGTGCAGCCATACCACAATGAAGCTCTGGACTGCGGGTCGAGTACACAGAGTCGCAGAGGTGCTTTGTGTTGTGGTCAATATTCCGATAGTTAAATACAATGTCTTTTTATATAGCGAGTCAACAAGGTAAAATGAAGTATATAATATAACATATTCAGGGGAAAAATCCTGTAATACTAAACGTATTTGAAAATATCTTTCTACTAATGTTTGAGGCTAAATTGAGATATACCTGGTTTGCTGTCCCATCACGCATCAGCTACCGAACCGATGCTGGTAATGAAAGATAACAGTAAATCTAATGTGTCTTTTTTTTATATTTGGCTAAATTTCGAGATTTCCATGCAAAAATCAGGAGAAAAGCTAAAATTATTACTGTGCAATTATTAAAAATGCAAATGCTTTTACTGCTGGGACCCTTTTAACCTCGTTGTGGGTTTATAACATTTATACTACATAAAATTAAGAACCGTGTAGTGCCGTCTCTAAGAGTATTAAATTTTTGAGTCAAATGTAAACATTAAAATTGTAATGTTTATGTTAAATTTCGCGTGACCTATAATTTTAAAGTAGTTTTCAATGAACACAATGGTGCAAACCGGAGGTGGATATCATGCTCTTGTACAAAGTGGTGGTCATCTAAACATGTACAAGTGTTTTATTCAAAGAAGGAATTCTCAGGCCAGTTGAATAACTTGCAAACTAAAGAGTGATGAGCACAAACAATTTTAACATGAAACCAGAAATAGCAACAAGAAAACCTCATTTGGTTGTATACGCCTTTATTACCGCTCTCCCAAAATCATATTTTAGTGGGTTGCCTGAACTTAAATCTAGTGATCATTCGTTTTTATGGAATAATTGAGTAAAACAATTGAGAACATACGTCTATGGTAAAATACAACCATGCATATCTGAAGTCAATACCTTGCTCCTCCTTTTAAAAATGTCTGCCTTTTTATTGAATTATTTAACTGATAAACCATTCTTATTATAACAAGGCATGTGAAAACTTGTTAGTAAATTACATATATTAATTGCTTGGTACAAATATTTACCTTTTTTATTCCGTATTTGGTGAGTTCTTGCTCAGTGTATTTGATTTCCAACATGAGTTTTGATATGCTTAACTAATTCTACTGGCCTGAGAATTCCTTTCATTGATAAACGAACAAAACTTTTGTATTTTTAAATACCCACCATTTTGTAGAGGAGTGTGATACTGACCTCCGGTTTGCACTGTTGTGTTAATATTTTAAGTCTAGATAAGTTGTTAAGTGTTGTGAGATAAGTTTGTATTACATCCCGTAGCTATAACAACATGTAACATGCTAATCCAAAAGTTGTTTAACCAAAGTCTCCAAACTTGACGTACACATCAGCTTTACAAGAGTACTAGTGACTGTTACTCTCAAAACTCACTAAGTAGCCTGAAGTCTTTTGCAGATAACTAACAAAACTAGTTTTGCCATACTTGGAATATCTAAAAATGTTTAGAGGAAATAACTTTTTCTATTTAATTTGTAAATTATGTAAACCCTAACACTAAACCTAATATTATATGTGTATACTTCCTTCCATTACCAAATCTTTCTCTCTTTTGCTGTTAATCACTATTACAAGAATATACAAAATATTTATCACTTAACAAACACAATTATAATATACTCTCATATTTTAATTTACAAAGCAGTTTATCAATCTTTAATTATCGTTCCTATTTACTACTAGGTTATAAATAAAATTATCACAATTTTAATTTTACAGTTGCACACATGTTGCAAGAATTCGACAAAATAACAATAGCATAAATTCCTTTGAATATTTGTTCAGATCTTCAGTTAATATTTACTTGTATTTCTTAAATTCTTTCTAATCCTCATTAAAATGTGTCTTAGTTTAGCTTAAAATTTAAGTAACATACAACGTTAGTTAAAATATTCTGTACGGTAAAACTATTGATTTAAAAAAAAAAACTATTGATTTAAAGAAAACTACCCTTCTCTATTTTTTAGCTTTTTAGTACTTAAAGTACATACAGCTTCATTTGAATCCTAAACTGCCACTTGCGTCCGCAGTCGTCACTGTGCCCATTATGAGGTAGGGAGTCAGAGACTCCCACCTACTTCCTGGTCGAGTGATAGCATCAGGTTTTAGTACAGGACTCAACTGATGTGAGTTAAATTACTTGCACAACGAAAAATATACATACTATTCATTATTTTATTAAAAACATTTATTTTATTAAATTTCAATAAAAACAAACAGGTAGTTGTGCCTGAGTACCATATCTTATTTTTTTAGGATTCTCATTGTACAGGCAAATTATAGACGAAAAACATACATTGTTCAACATACAACAATACGATTTAGTTATTTAGTTATTATAGTGAGGTTTATTAGAGGAAAGTAACAGTTGAATTTTGCATATCGTGATAAAAGCGAGAACACTCTAGAAGTACCTTCTTAAAATATATCGGTATTTGACCACCCAAAGCGGGGGTTTTGGAGGAATAATTCAAACCAAAATAACTTTTAAGTTTATTTTTACAGTGTATTTTGAACATTATTTTGAAAATTATACAAAAAACAAACGTATAGCATTTTTACTTTTTTCTGTAAGCTAATTAAAATTGTGGATTGTCTCAAATAGTTAATAAAGTAATTTTTCCACGATTCTTATGAGAAATAAATAAATACAATTAAATATCTCGGTTATTTCTGATCAGATGTTGATCTAATCTGTTTCAGACATATTATCTGATATCTCTAACCAGACGGGGGTATTCAGGGATAGACACCAATTTAAAGGTACAATATCCCCCCCAAAAAAGGACCTTTTTATGTGCTCTTTATTTAAGGAATAGGACAATAGTATTGTCTTTGCCGAGCGGCGTTAAGATCGGTTTACAAATAAGCGAGAACACTCTGAGTCTGAGAACACTAGCGGTCTGTAGTCTACCGGCAAGAGTTTATTTATTCTCTTTATTTATTTTTTACAAATGTTTGATTTTACAGAACTTTGATTTTCGATTATCAATCGGTTAAAACTTCACAGTGATAAACTAATGTTTTTAAAAACAAACTTCAGTAGTGATACAAAAAGCGAAGGATATTTTCAAAATAAATTTTCAACAAACTCAAATCCTCGTTAGTAGGGTAAATTGGACAGTCCGAGGGCAGGAGGGACAGGAGGGACGCCCCCCCCCCGAGCCCCCCCCGAGCCCCCCCCGAGCCCCCCCCGAGCCCCCCCCCTCGCGAATTTTTTTTTTCGCGAAATTTTTTTTTTGCGAATTTTTTTTTTGCGAATTTTTTTTTTTTGCGAATATTAACCTAACCTAACCTAACCTAACCTAACCTAACCTAACCTAACCTAACCTAACCTAACCTAACCTAACCTAACCTAACCTAACCTCGGATCAGATTTCTGATTGCAGATTCTTGTTCGTCTAGTCGAGCCGAGAAATTTGCATACCCACAAGGTACCTTTGGACGATGTAGAGGGGGGGGGCTATCTCGGTTACCATAAGTCGGATTTGAATTCTGATTGCAGATTCTTGTTCGTCTAGTCGAGCCGAGAAATTTGCATACCCACAAAGTACATTTGGACGATGTAGGGGGGGGGGGCTATCTCGGTTACCATAAGTCGGATTCGAATTCTGATTGCAGATTCTTGTTCGTCTAGTCGAGCCGAGAAATTTGCATACCCACAATGTAAATTTGGACGATGTAGGGGGGGGCGGGCTATATCGGTTACCATAGGTCGGATTTGAATTCTGATTGCAGATTCTTATTCGTCTAGTCGAGCCGAGTCATTTGAGTACCCACATCGTACACTTTGGATGATGTTTACAAAAAAGGGGCCCGCACCACACTTTTGACCTTTTTTTTGCATTTTTGGATTCTCCTCGTCAAGCCGAGTATTCTCAGTACCCACATGACATACTTTGGATAATTAATACAAGAGTTGATCAGGGTAACGCTACAACCAACAGAGCTAGCCCATCAGCGCTTGCGGTCAATTGAACTAACAGTGAATGCAAATTTTAAGGAGAATATAATTGCAATGCTTTGAACATATACTGCAAAGGGAGGTGTATCGATACACCCCCCTTCAAGTACTCTGCACCGAGGCAGCTGTTCGCACAAATAACCGTCGCGTCCAGTCTACTGTCTGGGAATGCGGATGTTGTAAATTGATACCTCGACTGGAGGGTGCAGGTGTTCACAAAAAAAACCGACAAGTTGAGACCTGTCTGGGAATGCGGATGCTGTAATTTGATACCTCGACGGGAAGACGGCTGACCCTTCTAGGAACCCATAATTATAGACCACCCACGTCGAATTCCATTAGAGCAGGGTGGTCTTTACCCCAGACAGCGGTTGAGAGTTTTTGCCCCGACCTTCTCCGAAATCCATTAGTGGGGAGAGTCACCCACATCACCAGCCCTCCTTCAGTTCAGTTCGAGAGTTCAGTGCGTGAAGACGTGTTAGTCCGATCCTGTTCCGTTCTACGCGATTTGTGTTAGTTGCTGATTATCATCATTTGCGATTTGCGATTTGCGTAAAGCACCTTTGAACTATTTAAAACGTACGTGTTGTGCTGTATTGTTTGTGATTATCAAAACTTATAATCCATATTAAAGATGAACGCCACACACGTTTGTACCATTTGTGGTTGTATTTTCGTGCGTAGAAACAATTTGGTGCAACACCACATCAGATTCCACGGCTTGAGACCACAACTACTACCACCAACACCAACGCAGCAAGGTACGTTTTTTGCGTTGCATTATTGTTTTAATCAGACCTAAATGTTAGTAATATAGGAATACGTTATGCAATATAACCGCAGAGTGATACAATTATTCTTATTTAACGGCTTTAACTATTTAGCGCGAATAGAGAACTCTTTGTTTTTTAATTTAAAATTACATGACTATATCAATATAATTTAATTTTAATAACTTATGTTATTGCTCGCCCCATCAAGTCAAGTCATCAGAGTACCCACATTACATACTTAAACAAAATTTTAACCCCCCCCCGACCATTTTGTGGGGGGGGGCACTGAGAATTTGAAAGTACTCTAAACAAAGGTAGGTGTTAAACATTTCGCAATCTAATCGTTTTGTGCGTTTGCAGATGGAGAAGCTGCATGTCGAGCCACATTCGTAGACCGGGGAGCTTTAGAGCGTCACATGGAAGCGAACCACCGAGTCATTCCACCCCGGCAGGTGATTGATGCTCCGCAGACGGCTGCCTATGTCAATCAACACTCCGATGAAGGTGAGAATCTACATTAAAATAACTTTTTCCCCTTGAAACTAATTACCTTTTTTATAATTATTTAACTAGGTACATGAAGAAGAAGAATGAGACCGTGATAACTGGTGTACTATTGATTTAATTGCTAGGGGGGAGATTTTCGCTCCCCCTAACACATAATAGGTTAGGGGGAGATTTTCGCTCCCCCATACGTCAGGAATTGTTGAAGACTAGAACAAGAATGAGACCGTGACAACTGGTGTTCTGTTGATTTAATTACTAGGGGGAGATTTTCGCTCCCCCTAAAACATAATGCTTCTTTAGGGTTGGCGCAGCTCAATATTGCAGCTACATCCTTAGCCTTGAACCCCGAATCATGAATGTAGACAAACAGTATAGAAGATTACATTCCCTGTTTGAAAATTGATATTTTTAATTAACAACTACATTTTGAAATGTGATTCTCGAGAGAGGGGAATTTGTATCTTTAGTTATCCTAATCTGTTTTTTATTTTTATTTTCAGATGAAGGACCGGGTCCTGGCCGCCACACCTGCCATGAATGCGGTCGCCGTTTCCGTCGTGAAATACACCTGCGTCGACATGTGGATTCGGTACACAGCAGAGTCCGCAGGTTCATATGCGGCACATGCGGCGTCGAATTCAAGAGGGAAGACAACCTGCGTCGACACACCATGCAATTTCACGGTGATGGTCAAGAACGGAGATTCCCTTGCGCATACTGCGACCGGGATTTCAACACGGGGTTCAACAAGGACCACCATGAGCGGTTCTCTTGCCCGATCATGAAGGACCTGATCCTGAACCGAGTGGCTATGGTACAGGACGAACCCCAGCCAGGACCCAGCACGGAGCCACAACCTGGAACGAGCACACACCCGCAACCCGATGATGTTGAGATGACTGGAGCAGGACAGTCAAGCCCCGTATTCTCACTCATTCAACGGGGTTTTCGCAACCGCCTCCTAACTTACCGTCTGCAGCGACCAATGGAGAATCTCGTCACAATCGGAGAAGTGATGGCGCTGTTGATTGTGAGCCTTACGGAGTTGCTTGAGAACACCTTGGCGAAACACCGCAGCATTAAGGTCAACACAGGTCAACACCTGCCTGCGCAACTTCAAAACGAAGATGACTCCGCTGACGACGACCTCGGACCTGAACCATTACATCACAACAGCTTTTGCGAAGCTTATCAGAGAGAAGGCTGAGTGTGATCATATCGGCTCCGGGTGGACATACCTTCGCGTTCGTGATTTGGAGGTCGGCATTAACGAATACACTCCTCTAGGTGAAGGTGGTCGAGCTTGGCTCCCACTGCCTATGTCTCTGGAGAACACCCAAGCTGTTGTCAACGTATCGAACACCGATGAGCAGTGTTTTATGTATGCAGTCCTGGGAAAGTTTGTTCAAGAGAACCCTAAAAGACCGGCATCGTACACCGACGACATCATCGCCCGATACGATTGGACCGGCCTTCAATTCCCCGTTGCTCTGAAAAGTATCAAGACGTTTGAGCGGACAAACAACATCAGCATCAACGTCTATGGTATTGATCACACGTGCGTGGGTCAGAAACCTGACGGACGACCAAAGTACCAGGACACCGTCTTCCCCTTGAAGATTTGTAGGCAGGAGCGTGAAGACCATTGTGACCTTTTGTACGTGACAACGGACGGTGATAGTCACTACGCCTACATCAAAGACCTTAGTCGACTGATCCGTCCCCAACTCACAGCACATATAGGCAGGATATTCATCTGTAAGCGGTGCTTCGCGCACTTTGACAACCGTCCGAACAAACTCGGTCTGACGGGTGCACAGCGTCTGGAGGAGCACAGGCGATACTGCTCCGCTTCGGCCCCTATTCGCATGGATACGCCGAAAAAGACAGAAATCAAATTCAGCCATCCAGAGTTCACCCGACGCGAGCGTTTCACCATCTACGCGGACTTTGAGTGTGCTCTACTGCCGACCGGGGAGATGGATGAACAAGTGGATGAACCGCACGGAGGAGTAGCCACCCACATCCACATCCCATACGCCTTTGCGTACCAGATTATCGACTCGTACGGACTTGAGGAGTTCGAGCCTCGAGTCTACTTCGGGGATGATGCGTCAAAGACATTTATGGAGATGTTGAAAACTGATGTTGAGCGATTGTGGAACTTCCTGTACGAAGCAAGAAATCTGCGCCCTGTCCTGACCCCAGCGGAAACGATGCAGTACAACTCGACAGCGAATTGCTACCTCTGCGGATCGGCATTTTCAAGCGAAGACCCAAAGGTTCGTGATCACAACCACGCGCCGCCCTACGAGTTCCGTGGCGCTGCACACAGATCATGTAACCTACGCTACAGGGAGCAGAGAGTAGTCAACTGCTACTTCCACAACCTCTCCAACTACGACGCTCACTTCATAGTGCGGGAGTTGGCGGTCGACCCCGGTGATGTTGAGGTGTTGGCTCACACGGAAGAGCGGTACATCGCTTTCATGAAGCGGTTCCTGTTCGACCGAGCAGCGGCACCTGTTGGGATGCAAGGGCGTGGAAAAAGACAGCCAGGATTCAGAGTCAGGTTCCTCGACACCTACAGGTTCCTGGCTTTGAGCCTCGCCAGCCTCGCAGCCGCACTTCCACCAGCTCAACTCTTGGAGACGAGGAAGAGATTCCCCGAAGACCACCTCTTCGATCTAGTCTGTAGGAAAGGCGTGTTCCCGTACAACTTTGTAACGTCGAACGCCGTATTGGAAGATACTACGGAACTGCCTCTGCAGCGAGATTTCCACAACGACCTGACCCTGGAGGACATAACGGATGCAGACTACGAGCATGCTCGCAACGTGTGGGAAACCTTCAGTTGTATGAACCTCAAGGACTACGCCGAGAAGTACCTGCGCTGTGACATTGTGCTGTTGACTGACGTCTTTGAACGCTTCAGGGACACGTCGATGGCTGAATACGAACTAGACCCTGCGCACTACTACACCCTACCGTCATACGCCTGGGATGTCATGTTAAGGACCTGTCGAGTGGAGCTTGATACGATACAGGACTTTGATATGTACCTCTTCTTCGAGCAAGGCATCAGAGGAGGTATTTCCCAGGCGATCACCAGACACGCCAAGGCCAACCATGATGGATGTCGCCCTGAAGATCGACGACCTGAAGAGCCAACGAATCACCTGCTATACTTGGACGCCAACAACCTTTACGGTTGGGCCATGTCCCAGTGTCTTCCACAGGGAGACTTCCAATGGCTCAGCCGCGAGGAGATCGCGTCCCTGGACATTGCAGCGTTGGACCCCGAAGGACCCACCGGCTATGTCTTGGAAGTTGACCTTCGCTACCCCGCCCACCTGCACGACCTTCACAAGGATCTCCCCTACTGCTGCGAGACCAAACGTCCGCCAGGAGGGAAATTCAAGAAGCTCGTTACGACTCTGGATGACAAGAAGAACTACATCTGTCATTACAGAATCCTGCAGCAGGCGCTGGAAAACGGACTGGAGCTTGCAAACGTGCATCGCGTCATCTCGTTCCGTCAGTCTCGGTGGTTGGAGAGCTACATCCTAATGAACACCGAACTGAGGAAGAAGGCCAAGACCAAGTTTGAGCAAGACTTTTTTAAGCTTATGAACAATGCGGTCTTTGGCAAGACGATCGAGAATGTTCGCAAGCGAATGAACGCTAAACTGGTGTGTACGCCGGAGATGTTCAGGAAGTACGTAGCCAAGTCAAACTTCCTGGACCGAACCTACTTCAACGATGACGTCGCCATTGTCCACATGTCGAAAGTCAATATCGTCCTGGACAAACCGCTCTACGTCGGAATGTGTGTCCTCGATCTGAGCAAGTGGCTCATGTACGACTTCCTTCGAAAGATGAAGAACCGCTACGGCGACCGTCTGAAGGTTGACTACATGGACACTGACAGCTTCGTGTTCGACATCCAGACTGAAGATGTTTATAAGGACATGATGGAGCATCTGGACGATTTCCACACCAGTGCGTACCCCCGAAACCATCCCTGCTACAGCCCCGTCAACGCAAAAGTCATCGGAAAGTTCAAGGATGAAGCAAACGGACTTCCTCTGCTCGAGTACCTCGGTCTTCGCTCGAAACTTTATTTCATGGACATTGTCGAGTTCGAGGAGAGGACCGAAGATGACGAGTTGCAGGTCATGACAGTGAAGCGCGCCAAGGGAGTCGCTAGAGGTGTTGTAAAACACAATTTAACCTCTGACGACTATCGGGAATGCCTCTTCAACGGCGTGTTGAAGAGAACCATCAACACCAGGTTCCAGTCCCGAAACCACCGCGTCTTCACAGTCCAAGTCGACAAGCTATCCTTGAGCTGTAACGATGACAAACGCTACATCCTTCCGGACGGTGTAAATACACTGCCTTGGGGGCATGTTGACGTTCCACCTCAGCCCGAAGACATCCCTCAAGACGATGAAGAGGCGGAGGATGAGGAGCGTTGAGTGGTTGTGTCATATTAACAAAGACCATGACTTGACTTGTAAATTATTTTGAAAAATCTAGTCATTAGTTTGTATCGAGTCTCGTAAAACTTAGAAATGTGTTCCTTTGTTCTAGTCGTTAGTTTGTGTCGAGTCTCGTTTTTGCTAGCCAAACACAAATGTTCAGGAGCACATACTCGATGTAAAATATATATATAAGGTGTGTAAATAAATAGCCAAATTGTTCGTATATACATTTGTCTTTTTTTCTCCCCTCACATAGTCTTAAGATACTAAAGTAAAAAAAAATTATTCAGGAATATGTTAATTCATATAAACCAGGTTCAGATATGAATGTTACTTTACAATCATTGTATGATAGGTCTGTCCCAATTTGTGGTTGACAACTGTTGTTCAACTGATTTAATTACCAGGGGGGAGATTTTCGCTCCCCCTAACACATAATGACTTAGGGGGAGATTTTCGCTCCCCCATACTACAGGAATTGTTGAAGACAAGAATGCACCTGCTAATGTCATTGTATGATAGATCTGCCCCACTTTGGGGTAAAGGAGGCGAGGATGGAAAATAATAAGAATGTTTCTTTTTTTATTCTGAGTACACAACTAGTTTATTGATAAAAATGCAAAATTTCAAAACTCAATTGGTATACATTTGTGCAAAGAGTCTTCTGATCAGCGCATCGTTGTGGCCGACAGAAGAGTGTTCAAAGAGCTGCACAAAGTCCTTCATCTTCATGCCGTAGTGGGTGCGGCAGTACAGGAATACAAGGCAGTATTGACCGCAGACCAGAGTGTTGTCACTTTGAAGGCGATGTTCGTTGTACAGGTAGCGACGAGCGTTGCGTCTCAGGAATCCTTGGTAGAATTGAAGATGTGGCGGTTGACCGTAGCTGTCAAAGAATTCAATTATTCCTCCTCCTTTGTTAAGGTAGAAAGCGACCCAGTGAGTGCCGTCTTCATTGTGTGGATCAGTGTTCACAATCATAGCAGTAGATGGTGAAATATAATGGGGCAATTGATCCGCAGCGTAGACACCAACATTCTGTACGGGCAGTTTAGCCATACACTTTTGTATCTCTAAGGTATTCATTCTACTGTGTCGACGCCACAGTCAGTAGTAGGAGTAGTAGTGCTAGTAGCAAAACAAAAGCAGGAACTGGTATCACTCTCACCATCGTCAGCGTAATCATCAGCGTCAGCGATATTTGTACTTAGATGTAACCAACTGCGTAATGTGATGCAATTGGCTAGAGCGCATCGTGTGTGAGCTGTTCTGTGGTGGCGACATCGCACTGCGTTTGTTGATAGTAGACTGTTGATTGACGATAGTGATCCGCAGCCAATATCGTTGATATCCATGACATTAGTAGTACAGTGATCCGTGATGAAATTGTATCGTACAAACTCTTTTTTCTCAGCACCTTTGACGTAGACAATCGGTCGTTTGGCGATACATGCACGTAACTTTTCCTCTAGCACATGATACCAGATATCACCTTGGTCCCATTCTAATCCGTGACAGTGTTTTGTGAGCCAATAGCTTTCACGCAGTTTCTCTTGTGATAGGAAATCTCGACTGAATGGTGGTTTGGCGATATGATGCATTAGCAGTGTTCCACTGACCAATTCCAAGACACACACTTCCTTCAGAATGTGGTCATTTGCAACATTGAAACATTGAAAATCTACAATAATTGGAGATGCTAAATTTTTACGCGGTACTCTGCATAAACGATCCATCTTGTGCGAATGTTGGTTGTAGACTGAGGAGAAGGACGATGACGCCACTGCCAACGATCTAACCACCAAAGTCCGCAGACACGTTGCGATGACGATCGATTTCTATGACGTTGTCAAACTCTGCGTATACCAGACAGTTGACAGTCTCTGTAAGCCCCGTGTCGAAAGCAATCTCCATACGCACACTGCCGTTGCGCACTAGGTTCCAATGAGTCGTGTCGCTTGCTGACATATCAGGTGTTAGATCGAATGCCATCAGACAGTATCCATCGTCGTAATCGTCTCTATTTATGAGATTACCTGCATCGCTAAAGTGTATGCCGGAGCCTGAAAACAGACTGTGATACGCCATCACGTATTTTCCCTTGCCGGTTTCGTAGTGTGGTTGTAGCGGTTTGGACGGCACTTGTTCACCGTCCACGTACAGCGAGAAGTAGTTGGTTTTGAAATTTTGAAAGTTAAATGGATTCTTTTTTAAATCGCCATTATAAGCGGCGTTGGTGACCAGTCCGACAATGATTCGTTTCGGCACTTGACCTAGAAACACATTGTCCAAAGTTTTGCTCCTCACTCCAAACGGCAGTGTGAATGTTTTCAATTCCACTCTAGTGATTGGGTATTTAGCTGTGCCGGTCTGAAGCGTCTTGCTGTGCGCCAACAGTACCGTGGGGCTAACTTTACACCTTCGTATCCAGTGATTCGCATCAACAATGTGCACCTTGTAGTCACCATCATCCGACATAATGGAGAAGGAATCTTTTGAACGGATAAGTTTAAAACGCAGTTCCACACCGTTCAACAGGAACTTGTTCTGATTACACATGTCCACATGTAGGCGACCGAGCATATCGATTTCACGACTTTTATTTGTCATTTTTCGTCTCGCCTTTAGTCCATCGTTATCGTCCAGAGTATTGTCCATGTGGCCGGCATCGTCCGCGTTCCACAATCCACATGTTAAATGTGATTTCCTAGCATCATAGCCGTAATTCAGCAATGTTTCAATATACGCTCGATATGCATAAGTGTTGTTTTGTGGTGTGACCAGTTTCTGATTCATACTCATATCGACTTGACTGAATAACGTGTGCAGCCAATTGTTGACTGGGCCAATTTTGTTCGATTCATCGGCATCTGCGATTGCCGCTCCTGTCGACTTGACAATAGACGCTGTAACTTCCAACATTGTTTGCGAAAGATCGGTGTATTCTTCGCCGTTGCCGGGCACAACAAACTCGATGGGCGAATCATCAGTCAGTGTGGAGATTGGTTTGTACTGAATCCATTTGCCACTCTCGATACTGGTCTGCGTCGGCGGTAGGTAGAATAAGTCCAATTCCGTCTTGACGCATTCACACGACTTTTGATGTAGAAACGACATTGCTAGCGTGTGTGTTAATTGAATATATCACATACGGAAGTTCTCCTCACTGCTTTCCTCGTCTTCCTCGTCTTCTTCCTAACTGTCCTTCTCTTCTTGCTGCTGCTCTTGGATGACGACGGCGACGACCTTCCTCGAAGGAGTTTCGTCAAAGACTGCGGTGTGACACGACGGCCGCCGAACATGGCGCACTTCGCGTTCCTCTTACGCGAGAGTCTCGCGTTAGTCTTTCGCGCAGGAGTAGCGCGTCGGTGTTTCGCGGTATTCTTTCGCGTTACGCGACGGTGTTTCGCGCGAGAGCTGCCGCCGCCACTTAGCACACGTTGAAGTTTGCCATCCGCCCTGCGTTTTAGCGAGTCTGTAAACTGGCTGAAATGATCTCTAGCGGCTTCTTTGGGATCCCGCTGGTGCATGGCCATGTCGCCCAAGAATCCAACACCGGATTTCAACGCCTCTTTGGCCACAGCAGAGGCTCCCGACTTGAGCAGTGGTGTGATGGTGCGGAACATACCGCCTAGGAAACTACCAATTCCATGTCCGCGCTGGTAGGGTGCACCGCGAAATACCCTATCGATACTGCCGCCGGTCTGCTGCAATTGTTGGCGACGGTAGTAAGCCAAGTAGGGATCGTTTGTATTCATAATTGCTGAGCTACTCTTTTGAAATGAAGCTTCACGTACGACGTCCCAAAGAGGAATGACGCTTTTTTACTAGCGTGATCCCTTAGGTCAATATCGATCGTTTCAAATGTTCCTTTCATAACTGGCGCATAATGAGGACTGATGAAATGCACAGTCTTATGCGTGCCGTGTGTGTAGTTATCTCTATCAATGTTGATAATCTTCAAAAGCGGCGCTGTAGTGTCGCCAATCAGCTGCGGTTCAATCAGATCACAATACACGTACAAGTGTGTCGGCAGTCCCATAGTCAGATTTGGTGGCCATATCGCTGTGAGGTCATTTGTCAAAACGTTCTCGTACGGATCGAAACCCAACTGGAGAGACAGCGCTTCGGTGAAATGCACTTTGCTTATACCGTCCACCATTGTCGTGATCTTGACTCTGTCCTGCTCTTTGTCATACTCAAAGTACAAGTACTGGGTTACATCCTTCGCTTTATTGATCATTTTCAATAAATCGGTTATGTTCTTGTAATAACCGGGTTTCATCTTTAGCATAATGTGCTCGACACTGAGTGTGACGGGTATACTAGGCAGAACGAGTTTATAGTCGAGCCAAATACACGATTCATCGTCCACAGTCATAAAGGAACATGGATAATGCGCTTCGACCAAAGCCATCTCCCACTCGCCATCGCCTTCTAATCGAATTTGTCTCGGCAGATGTGTAGTGTACTTGGACACTGTGTTTTTTGGAAAATAATCCTTTGAGCTGTTGCTGGGCAATGTCAAATAGAACTGGTTGCTATTAGGCATTTTGCAAATCTTGCGCTCCTACCCAAGAATTGAACTCGTCTCCGTAACCTGCCCACTTGACGAAATAACGCTTACTGCGACCACGACCCTTAGCGGCTAGTATTTCAGCAATCTTGAACAGATGGTCGTTGTATATTGTCACTTTTTGTAATTCGTATTCGTAAAACTGACCAGTCACTTGTTCACCGTTGAGATCCGACAAAGTGTACATTGGCAGAGGCATCAATGTGTTTACACGACGCACCACAAACACTTCTTTACTCCAATTAGTCTCGTAACCTTTTGCGAATGTGCCCTTCTCCTTAGATATGCGCACTGTGGTGCCAACTTTCAGTTTTGCCTTAACACGACACGGTATCTTACCGAACATGCGACGCCATACCTGATGCAATATTCGCTTGTTGTCGACAGTCACATCGACTGGTCGTATTCTGTTGCCTAGACTCTTGTGAGCGCTGTTGTTGTATGCGCTAACCAGTTTGTCCAACACATCTACGTAACGATATGTGTTTTTGTAAGTCAAATATCGCCACATGCGCGTTTTCAAAGTGCGATTCACGCGTTCCACTACGGCCGCTTTAACATCTGGGTTTTGTGTAGTGACATAGATGATTCCGTATTGTTTGAATAACCTTTTCGTCTTGGCACCGGTGAATTCAGTACCTTTGTCGGTTTGTAAACAGCGAGGTGTATCGGTCGCTTCGGCAAATATCTCCTCGAAAGCGTTGGCCACTTCAGCACCTTCTTTCCGCCTCAACGTTCGCACATACAGGTGTTTGCTAAACACGTCTATTACAGTCAGTAGGTAGTTGACGCCGTCGTTGTGTTTACTAAGACCACGCATATCGTTCAAGTCCGCTTGCCACAATTCAAATGGACCATACACTATGTAAGGATTGCGCGGGAAACGCTTGCGTGCCGGTTTGTGCAATGTGTAAGTGTCCTGTGTTTGTAACCATTCAATCACTTTGCGTTTTGAAACTGGTTTTGCAGCTCGCGCTAAAGGAGCTACACCGCCATACGACGAAGGTTCGATGGGATTGTAATACAAACGCTCCATAATACTGAAAACCTATCCTGTGTACGGTTCCCAATTGTCCAAATTTGTTCTAGTTAGAAGATCAAACTGCTCTGTCGGTGTAGATGTTACACGTTTTCCTCTAGCCGATCGTAGTCGATTTACTAGCGGTGTTCTCAGTATTGATTCAGTTGATGTGTCTACTTCATCGTCTGATCCTTCTCCTCCTGTGAATGATGATCGATATTCGGCATTTATTTCCTTTAGTGCTCTTAGATTATTCATATAGTCCTTTGGCACGTTCATCGCTTTCAATGCGTTGAGCACTTCCCGCCATCCTGGCGGTATGTAATCACGCATACGCACCTTTACTATGCAATTTAAGATATCCACTAGATTTGAGTCTGGGATTTTTACACCGTTGATGTACACTGAATAGCCACTGTCCCAACTGATTAAGCTGCCATCACGTTTCATGAAACGTAAAAGATTGCGGGCATCAGATCTGTAAGTTTTTGAAAACGTTTCCACAATCTCTTCCACTGGACCACCTTCTGCAGCGGGGTGCGCTCGTCGACTATGTTCAATCCCACCCGTCTCCACGATTGGTATGCTAATCGGTTGGCGTCTATTCTCTGCAATATGCAAGAAGCGATGTAACGCCTGTTTGTACAATTTCCACTTTTCACTATCGTCCATGCGTTTGTTATTCAATATTTGTTGCATCTCCGCGTCGAGGCTGTTTTCACTGGATAGATTAGTCGGTCTGTTATCCGTAGCATTTGATTGCAGTCGATCAATCAACTCTTGCGGCACAACTACCATCTTCTTCGCATGTTCCATTTCTGTGCTAATGGCTAGCTACTTTTCTAAAGTGTAACTTCACGCACGACGTTCCAAAGTGGAATGGCAAATGATTACCAATGTTATCTCTTAAGTCAATTTCCACACTGTCAAAAGATCTATTCATAACAGGCACATAGTGCGGATCGATGAATGATGTTGATTTATGCAATCCGTATACATAAGTAGACGTGGATATATTGACAATTTTCAATAACGGTGCGACTGTATCGCCAACCATCTGCGGCTCGACTAAATCACAATACACGTACATGTGTGACGGTAAGCCAAGACGAATGTTGGGCGAACGGATGCTTTTGTTAACTGCATCACCTTCCAGCGTCAATTCATTCGGATCGAACCCCAATTGAAGCGCTAACGTCGGACTTAATGTAATTTTTCCAACATCAGTCCCCATCGATACTTCAATGAATTTGTTGTATGAGTTTTCAACGGTGAACTTTACACCAAAAGTAATCGCTAGTTCTTGTGAATTGATATGATCACACAATTCTTGAATATTTGCGTAATCACCAGTCTTCAATTTAATTCTGTGGTTTTGTTTTGGAGTAGCAGACACTACCGGTGTTACATCGGCAGTGCTGTCCATAACCCGCGCCAACGCTTCTATGTTCACTTTTGCTTCCTCTTGCGGTTGTATGCAAATGTCAATTGTTTCGTCATTACCGACAGATAGAAATGTCATTGGATAGTGCGCTTCCACAAGTGCAATTTCCCAGTCGCCAGCGTCCAGTTGAATAGCTCTCGGCAAATGTGTTATATAATTTGCAACTGTATTTTTCGGATAATACTGCATCGAACTGTTGCTGGGCAGTGTCAGATAGAACTGATTGTTGATGCCAGCCATTTTTATCTACTCAGTGCTGCTTGTAGTACTGCGCTCAAAAGTAATGGTATAAAGATTCCACCGCCTTTTTGTATGAGATACTTTCGTTTCTTTGACCAGCCTTCGCCGCGTTTCACCAATCGACGTAGCGTCGCCTTGTGTTTGCTTAGCTGACTTTTACTCTTCTTCGCCAGAGGAACGTTACCTCGCAACACGTTGTATGCGCACTCACACACTGAGTGAATTCGGCTCTTGTCACACACCTTTAACAGTGCCTTCCGCTCCTTGGGTGTTGCGTGTATGAAAGCCGTAAGCAGAGCTGCGTCCTTCCGCAAGCACGACATGATTACTACTGATGGCGAAATTACCTTTTCTTTGGCAAGTACACATAGTTGGTAGAATCGTCTGGAAATATGCAACTTCGTATTCGCATATTTTCGTCTGTTGATTGTTTCAAGTCTATCAGTAGGTAGCCGTGTGGATTCCTAGTAGCGTCAGCGTACGCCTCCTCGATGGATTTCGGGCTGTCTGGATATATTTGTCTGGCCAAGTACCTAATCTGAACTCTATCTCTAGGATTCTTAAAACACACAATGTAATGCGCATTCAGTGAGATGTCCCTCTGCCCGCGTCCTTGATGAAACAAATTTTGTGTAATGAAAAACACACTAATGTTGCGATGATGGCAACCTTTTGTGAAAAGATCCACCACACGGTTGTCGGCCTCACGCATCATATCGTCTATAATCACAAGTATCGGCTCGTTACCAGAAAAATCCTCCAAGTTTGGTAGACCTTCTACGTGGTTAATGGTGACATTTTTCGGGTCACCACCACCACCACCACCACCACCACTACCATAATGCCAGTTTATACTGGTAAATGGTGTGACACACATTTCTGTAATGTGTTTTATAAACTTTGACACAAACTGAGACTTGCCACAACCCGAAGGTCCCGCCACAATGGCTGAGAAAGGATGTTTCCACATCAAGCCCATGATTACTACTGAGCTACTAAACACCTCACAGTTACCATACTCACACTCTTAAACTTACTACCAAAGGACATTTTTGGGGTTAAGTGAAATAAATAACACAGTGGTTATGTTCTGAACGTGACTGTAAGTATTGACTACGAAAACTAATTTACAAAGGTATTAACATAATCTTCAAGTCTTGCTTTACATAAACTCCAACGGTGTGAATCTGCTATTGGAACCCCTCGGGCTGCGCTTCACCAAGCGAAGGCGTTCTCCAAACCCGCTGTTGTAGCGCTCGATGTCGGTGTTGCTCAGGACCTCGTTGAAGCGCCTAGGCAGGTAGACTCGCAGAAAGAAGTCGTCCCCGACCTGCCCCTCCAGGATCACGATGATCGTCTCGCCAAAGGGTGTGATGGCTCGCTCCATCGCAGTGATGAGATAGCCGCATTCCTCTCGGAGATCGGCTATCCTGGTGTAGAGCGGAGAGTCAGACTTGCAGTTGTTGAGGGTAGCTCTCAGGTCCGCGGTTGTTGCAGTGCCGTTCAAAATCGAAAACTCTGGCTTGGAAGTGCTGCTGCTCGACATCTCTAGTAGTAGTAGTTGGAGTAGGTCTATGTGAGGCGGCGGTCTGGTGGCGAATGATGCTCAATCGGGCGGGGCCCCGCCTTATAAACCCTCGCCGCCATTTTCTTCTACGTGGGTGGTCCGAAGGGTCGGGCGCAGGTGTTCACACAAAAAACCGACGCGTCGAGACCTGTCTGGGAATGCGGATGCTCTAGTTGAATGCCGGCGCCACTCGGTGTTTCTTCCTCACAGCTCGCTTCTTAGGCGTTGGCTGCGAAACTGCACTGCGTTGTGTAACAGTTTGAGTTAAGCCTGTAATTTTCGGTACTCCTGTTGATTTATAGATCCACATGTTTTCCACTTTATCAACTACTTGTTTGACATTTTGGTGCATATCACCATCTTTGTCCAAAAATAAACCACACATGAACACCATATCTGTACCATCGTACATTTCCATTTTCAATAAAATTTGTCCTTTGTTTCCCGGGTTTTGAACAGCAAACGTATTCCCATCGTCCATCCATGACACTATGGGACAATCATCTGTTGGTTTTGGTACCCATCCTGGTTTCTTGGTTTCCACTTCGATGGGAGTTGGTCTCCTTCGTCTCTTGCAGGCAGTTGTCGGTTTTACAAATGATGACTGAGGTGATGCCAACGTCTGATCACTAGCATTATTGTTCATAACCTCAATCTCCTGAATAAACGATTTGATATAGTCGTCCGCAGAAGCGTAAGCGTCCATGTTAACGTCCTTACCGTGCGACTTCAACCGTACTACTGACTGGTGGTGCGTCTGCTCACCCTTGAAGTAAACTGTACGCACTCGCTGTCAGACAATATTTCTGTTTGGCGTTCGCTTTTATTCACCCGCTGAAGTCAACTGTTACGTTACGGTGACGATCGATCTCGATGACGTTGTCCAGTTCGGCGTACACTATACAGTTGACGGTCTCGGGCAACGCTTTGGAGAATCCAATTTCGATACGTAGATTACCGTTGCGCAGGAGATTCCAGTGACTCGACTCAGCCGCGGACATGTCCGGTGTCAAGTCGAACGCCATAAGACAATTACCGTACGGATAGTCACCTCTCTTGATCTCATTACCTGCGTCGGAGAACTGGATTCCGGTGCCGGTGACCAATGTGTAATAAGAGAGTATATATGTCTCACTGTTCAATGTGTAAACGGGCTGTAACGGTTTGGCCGGTACTTGTTCACCGTCCACGTACAATGCGAGATAATTCATATCGTAGTGTTGAAAGTTGTAGGGATTCTTCTTGAAATCTCCGTTGAACGCAAGATTACTGACCAGTCCAATTATCACACGTTTCGGTAACTGACCGAGAAATGCGCTGTCTAAAGCTTTACTCATTATACCGGAGGGTAGTGTGAAGGATTTCACTTCTACACGCGTGATCGGATACTTGGCCGTGCCGGTCTCGAGAGTTTTGCTGTGCGCCAACAATACGCTCGGATTGATCTTACATCGACGTACGAAAAGACTAATCTCTTTAATTGTCACCTTGTAGGTAGTTAGCGTTTTGGACATTATACAAAACGAGTTTCTGGATCTGTTAAGTTGCAATCGCATCTCGACACCGTTCAACATGAATTTGTTCTGATTGCACAGATCGATGTGCAATCGACCGACCATATCGCAAACATCGCTTTCTTTCGTGTGATCGCGACGCTTTTTCAATCCCTCGTTCAATTCGTCACAATCGTCCATTAGTCCGGCCGAATCTTCAAAAAACAGCTCGCTAGTCAGGTGCGAATTCTTCGCACTACATCCGTAGTTCAAAAGGTTTTCCAAGTAGGCCCGGTAAGCGTACGTGTTAGTTTGTGGTGACACCAGTTTATGATTGAGATAGAGATCCACTTGACTGAATATCGAGTGGAGCCAATTGTTCACCGGGCCCACCTCTTTAGCAGGTTGCCCACCGTCCGCTTTAGTGTCGTCCTGTTTCACAATAGCGGCTTTCACGTGTAATAACGTTTGTGTCAGGTCCGTGTACTCGTCACCGTGACCGGGTATTACAAACTCTATTGGCGAATCGTCCGTCAGCGATGAGATCGGTTTGTATTGAACCCATTTACCGCTCTCGATGCTGGTCTGCGTAGGCGGTAACGAAAACAAGTCCAGTTCAGTCTTCACACATTCACACGATTTCTGATGAATAAACGACATTGTTATCGAATTAATGTAGACGTCCGTCTTCGAAGAAGTCTATCAAGAGACTGTGGCGTGTCGCGACCCGCGCACCGCTTAGGGGGAGATTTTTGCTCCCCCTAACACATAATGGCTTAGGGGGGAGATTTTCGCTCCCCATACGTCAGGAATTGTTGAAGACTAGAACAAGAATGAGACCGTGACAACTGGTGTTCTGTTGATTTAATTACTAGGGGGAGATTTTCGCTCCCCCTAACTCATAATGGGTTAGGGGGAGATTTTCGCTCCCCCATACGTCAGGAATTGATGAAGCCTAAAACAAGAATGATACCGTGGGTGTTTGACAACTGGTGATTTATTGCTCGGAATTCGATACTGGCGGACTATAATGGGTTCCTGGAAGGGTCGCGTCGCCCTCCCGTCGGGGTATCAAATTACAGCATCCGCATTCCCAACCAGGTCTCGACTTGTCGGTTTTTTGTGTGAACACCTGCACCCTCCAGTCGAGGTATCAACTTACAACATCCGCATTCCCAGACAGGTCTCGACTTGTCGGTTTTTTGTGTGAACACCTGCACCCTCCAGTCGAGGTATCAAATTACAACATCCGCATTCCCAGACAGTAGACTGGACGCGACGGTTATTTGTGCGAACAGCTGCCTCGGTGCAGAGTACTTGAAGGGGGGTGTATCGATACACCTCCCTTTGCAGTATATGTTCAAAGCATTGCAATTATATTCTCCTTAAAATTTGCATTCACTGTTAGTTCAATTGACCGCAAGCGCTGATGGGCTAGCTCTGTTGGTTGTAGCGTTACCCTGATCAACTCTTGTATTAATTATCCAAAGTATGTCATGTGGGTACTGAGAATACTCGGCTTGACGAGGAGAATCCAAAAATGCAAAAAAAAGGTCAAAAGTGTGGTGCGGGACCCTTTTTTGTAAACATCATCCAAAGTGTACGATGTGGGTACTCAAATGACTCGGCTCGACTAGACGAATAAGAATCTGCAATCAGAATTCAAATCCGACCTATGGTAACCGATATAGCCCGCCCCCCCTACATCGTCCAAATGTACATTGTGGGTATGCAAATTTCTCGGCTCGACTAGACGAACAAGAATCTGCAATCAGAATTCGAATCCGACTTATGGTAACCGAGATAGCCCCCCCCCTACATCGTCCAAATGTACTTTGTGGGTATGCAAATTTCTCGGCTCGACTAGACGAACAAGAATCTGCAATCAGAATTCAAATCCGACTTATGGTAACCGAGATAGCCCCCCCCCTCTACATCGTCCAAAGGTACCTTGTGGGTATGCAAATTTCTCGGCTCGACTAGACGAACAAGAATCTGCAATCAGAAATCTGATCCGAGGTTAGGTTAGGTTAGGTTAGGTTAGGTTAGGTTAGGTTAGGTTACGTTAGGTTAGGTTAGGTTAGGTTAGGTTAGGTTAGGTTAGGTTAGGTTAGGTTAGGTTAGGTTAATATTCGCAAAAAAAAAAAAATTCGCAAAAAAAAAATTCGCAAAAAAAAATTCGCGAAAAAAAAATTTGCGAGGGGGGGGCTCGGGGGGGGCGTCCCTCCTGTCCCTCCTGCCCTCGGACTGTCCAATTTACCCTACTCTCGTTTTGAAGAAAAAAACTTTCTAACCCCCTCCCAATTTTATATAATTACATAAAGCTCCCCCAACTTAGTTATAATTTCAATAAATAAATTATGTGAGAGTTCCAAATTGTATTCGTTGGCCTATTAGACCATAAATTAAAAACAAACTTTTCATATTACTTTCTTGTATAAAATAATACATTATTTATTTTTGAACAGAAAAACATGGTGAAACGTACTATTGTAATCCAAATATAAGATAATAAGGTACTAAGTACAAACTGAAAATGTGGATTAATAAGCTGCCGTTACTAGCTATCTAAATATACACATGTAAACGTATAATTGGGTTATTATAACTGAGGATGGCTAGTTGGTTTATTAAATTAATTACGATTATGAGACCGACCACCAAAGCTAGTACACTGGAGCTATTATGCATTTAAAGGTTATTACAAACTAAAAACGTTAGTGTTAATTTTAAATGTAGTTTTAAAATATGTCAGGGAAACCAAGGTTTTAGACAAACATATTATTTTAAAACATACAAGACCCATAAAGCCATGTGTTAAACCCATTAAATAAAAACGAGTTCGCACGCAGCACGCTGACGTGAGGGAAGAAAATTTCCACATAACAAATTTTAAAACTCAAAATCTGTGTAAAAACATACATTTATTTAAATATTATTGAAATCTGAAAACATTGATTTTTTGGCTGTTCTGATGCTCCTGGTTTCATTTACCTACAAAGCTCGGAATACAATTTTGCGCATTATATGTTAGGAGAAGGTCCAGGCAGGCTTGAAAGTAGGCGTGATTTGCTGGGGATGATAAAAGTACTCTAACAAAGGAATAACAGGCTTTTCTATTTTAAAACCCCCATAAGACAACGTACTGTGTTTAGTCGAAACACTATTTTTTTAATAACTCGGTAAATATTTATGCTAGATTGACGAGAGAGGGCTTAAAACTTTCGCATAACTAATTTCCATCTTTCTACATGCATTAATTTTACATCCGGGGCTTTTCTGACCTTTTGTTGGGGCCAAAAACTTGAAATTTGAAAGTTTAATCCCCCAAAAAGGGGTTTAGAATTTTCCGATTGTTTTGCCCAACGGACTTGTCCAACTGATTACAGAAACGTCCCTACTAAATTTGAAGTTAATCGGACACAAAATGCGAATGCTAGAGTGCAAACACACATATATATGTCTAAATATATATATATATATATACACATATATATATACATATACAACACACATATATATATACACACACAGATATATATATATATATATATATATAACATTTTGAATGACCCCCCAGAACGTGTTCAGGGGGTCACGTTAGGAACTTCTATGGTGGTCCCGGGCTTAAGTTTCACCGTGCCGGTCATGCTAATAGTTCACTTTCCATAGGAAATTCCCTAATAATAAAGGAAGGAGCTTCTCCTTAAAAGTTCCGTCGTAAAATGTTTTTGTAAAATTGCGTTTAGGAATTTGAAGTCCTGGGCTTGAATTTCATCATACAATAATACAAATAATAACTAATTTATACCCTAGAAACCTTTGAAACCCTAGCAAAGTTTCGTCGGCTGGAAAGGCCGAGGTTTTAGACGAGCCCTGAGGGCGTACGTCTAAAGTAGGCCTAGCCTGAAACCATGTGATAAACAGTTCCCAGGTTAGTGTCTGAAAGAGTAGAAGAGGTTTTTTAATTGGTAAATTACGTTTGGTAGGAGTCCCACTCTTCAGGCTGGCCGCGTGCATAAACTCAATTTTCTGCCTCTCCGTTAAAATATTAACTTTCGAAACTATAAAATGAATGTGGTTGGATATTAATACTGAATGTATTTCTTGTCACAATTATCTGGAGATATTTTAACTCCATATTTTAATAATTTGACTAGCCAAGTGCTCTTGCAAAATAATTTAATTCGGTGATAGTGCACCAACGAATGGAATGTTTTGAAATTATATTATTGATATAACGGCTACAATCCTAATCCTACCAAAGTAGTAATTTTTAGTTGTTACATTAAAACGTCTTTAATATAGTTTAGAAGAGATAGAACGTAGATAGTTTAACTTGGTACTATTCTTAATAGTCACTATTTCAATGCATTAAAAAACTATTCTGCTATTGAATACAAAATGCTCCCAATAATGTTTTTAAGCATAGCAGGTGTTCCACCATGGGAGTATTCCATATTTATTCAAATTAAATGTCAAAGTCAGTGATTCATGATTAATCAAGCTGGATTATTTTTCGTTTATTTAAAATATTGCTCCATAGTATTTTTACACTTACACATTAATATAGACTTTAAGTTTATAGGTAACATAATGTTGTTGAATTCCTTTTATTCACAAATCTCCCCAATATTTATGTAGGTTTATACACCTTGGAAGGATTCTAAACTATATTAATACTCTTTAATAATTTGTAGTTTATTTTTATTATTCCATCCACGTTATGATTCTGCTTTAAAGTTTTACTGGTATGCATTTTACACCTAACTGTCACAACAAAATAGGATGGAGAGGGAATAATCAAATAAATATATGTAGTATTTAATACAATATCTATAATCGCTGTGTAATAAATGAGTATACAGAATTATTAGATAGGCAATTTTGTAGAATATTCTTATTATCTCAGAGACTCATCAGTCATTTTATAGGGCCTGGTGGATTGTGAAATTCAACGTTTAAGAGAGCATAATATTTTAAGTAACTAAAGATCTTATTAATTTAGAACTAAAACGTTCGAACTTTATTTTGACCAATCAGTCAATAACTTGTATCAGCTGTTGTATTCAAGTAATTGATTCTAACTTGTGCACAATAGATTCTAACTTGTGCACAATAGATTCGTACTTGGTGATTAAAACATATTCACTTTGTTATTTGACAAACGTTGAGTTAAATTATATACTTTTTAAACATTTTCGAAATATTGTATTCTCCATCATATGATGCGAATCATTAAATAAAAACCAAAGTGTGAAAATCATTGTGCAAGTTAAATAACAATTCGATCTGTAGCAAAAAATCTAACAAACACGTATAACCATCGCGTAAAAAGTACTACACGATTTAGCTGACTTTTATCTCGTCATCTGTCAACGGATGTGTTTCCGTTTCATACACATACATCGTCAATCATGCATCATACACTCAGTTACTTTGGGTCACTGACTGGACATGCATGAATACACAAAATAGTTTATTCATTAAACTATTATAAAATGCTTGAAACAACTGGGATTTTTTGTAATATAAAAACATATGGGTTTAAATTTTTCCAAGGACATATCGGTTGTTGTCCGGTAAAAAGTAGTATTATCTCCTAAGAGATTATATATTTTGTATAGATTACATGGGACTATTGGACTGATTTCATGTATAATAAGATCATTCGTAACATGTTTCTAATTTGTAACCGATAAATGCAACGAATTTAATGGACTGATTGGTCTCTGAATAGCTTATAAATGTTTTCCAAATAATTTCATAAGACTGGGTTTACCTCAAAACTTATGTGCTGCGTGCTTTTATTGCCTCTTACTAAAAAAAAAAAAAACCGTTTGCAGCAAACCTGCGTACTTAGCAACTGATTTATGATATCAGTTGATTTATGATATTTATGATAAGTATATATATATATATATATATATATATATACTTATATACCTCACTTTCACATAAATGCACTTACCAAGTTTCATAAAAATATATTATAAATAAGAGGGATGTAACATTATATTATTCTACAAAAGAATAATGTAGGACAGAGTCTTACACAAGTTTACTAGACAAGTTGCTGGTTAATAAATCACTGTTACTAATAGACTATAATTACATAAATTCGCCAATTCTCATCAATATAATACTTTCATAAATAACCTAGATACAAGAATTTACTTCTTTCGTCATAAAAAAAATTGGACAACGCACTTTGTTTAGCAGTTTAACCTCTGAGAATGATTGACGTAGAATAAACATTTAAACACCATAGTGCTTGTTTTTAGAGCTCAATTAAAAAAAGTTAGGTTAGGTTTTGTTAACAAAATGAACAGTAAGAAGCTTAAAATATTTTTCCCATAAGAATAATATGGACAAGAACATTACACTATTTCAAAATGTTCTCTTACATATATTTTTACAAATATTTTACTTTCATCATAAAAAAAACTCTTAAAAACCTTTCACATAGTATGATTTTTCTTCTCTGTAGCATCTTCCCAAACCATTCAAACTTACTAAAACCTTTATCGGTACGTAATTGTTTTATTTTAGATCTTTTTGTGACCTTAATTGTTTCCATCATAGTTAACTCAACAGCAAAATACATTATCATCAGCATAATCATAATTATATTTATAAAAAAACGAATTTAATTATAATTGTCCAACTGTCTTTGCAATATTGATCACGGCCACATATATATCTTATTTTACGAGATTGTATTTGAAATTACTGCCATAAGACCTTACTGTAGTTGGTTTGGACTTGTACTAAGCTCGTGATTACGCTGGGATCAAGATGAGCGAGGGATATTCTCGACGATAAGCTAAACTGATGAATTGTAATTTCCATTTAGCGGCATCATTCTCCTAATTTACACCCCTATCAGCATTCATCTTTACAGCCTTGGTAGAATATATGTTTATTTGTAAACCGTTGTCTTTAAAACCTATGCACTAGTAGTTTAAAATACAAACGTGTTGATACTTTAGTTTGACAAATGTTGTGCTTGTAGAATCCTAACCAAAGAATATCACACATTATTTTGCAAACAAATGATAAATCTAATGAGCTTTAAAATTAAGGAGATTATTGCTAAGAACTTTGTTTCAGATTTGTTCTTTTTGCTAAATCAAAATGTTATGATTATGCTAACGGCCGGAGCAGAGAAAGGCGAATAGACAAGGGAAATCTGAAATATATGAACTAGAAGAGAAACGTGATTAACTACAGGTGATATTCCCACCATTAGGTGCATTCGATTATAATAAATTGCAGGAATTTTACATATATAAGAATGTATCATCATCAATAAATGCTCAAACCCTTACTAAGATCACGCGTGGAGTTTGTTACTACATTATCTTTACATATTGGTATGTTTATACACAACAGCTGACCTCAATTTTGTTGTAATCTTTATATAACTTAATTAAAATAACCTGCTCTGTATGATGTTACACATCATCGTTTTGGTTAATTTTTATTTTTCAATATATCGATTTGTGAAAAATAATGTTGTGTTCTTGTTTTACACAAATGAATATTGGACTTTTACTATGTCAAGTATTAGTGACTCGGTTCCTGCACACAAGTATTGCTTTTCAGGTATATATTTCATATTTGTTAAATGAATGTATCTTTTGTATAATCTTTCGCGTGAATAAACTAATTTGAATTTGAATAATTGTTATCCTTGCTAACCTTTCCATTACTGACAGTCAGGTAAGTGTAGAGAGCATAGTTTTAGTATGATTTATTATATTTCTTATTACATTATATTTATTATATTACAGCATATACAAACGTTAATATAGTATGTTGGTTGTTAACGCACTAGTTTTTGTTGAGTGTAGGTTGAATTTATCCAAGCAAAGTTTGAATAACTTTGTTAGCTCAAAGGTTTTTTTAGAGTTTAAAATTTGTAATAGAGACTCGACTTTCTTCTGCCAAATGAGTTAAATAGCACAGTAATAGTGTAGGGAAGACCAGAAGATTCTGGTATAAGTTTCTGTTCCTGGTTATAGTAGGTCATTAATGGTCTACATAATTTATTACAGTAGGTGTTTAACCTGTACTTATGAGGGTACACAACAGGATTTTAAACATAAGGGATAGCTAACTAATACTTAAATACGTCAAATAAAATATATATTAATATTAACATTAAAAGTTAATGTTTGAATATGGAACGTCTTTAAAGCATCCAACTGCGCACATTACATTCATCACTACTATTATAAAAATGAGGTGGTGTCTGTCTATTGTTCCATCACGCCAAAACCACTGGACCAATTCTGCTGAGATTTTGCACAAATATAGTCTATGTGTCTATATTTGTCAAACGGCTGTAGGCCTAGGAGTGTCATAGTGTCATAGGCCTACAGCCGTTTAAAAAAGTCCTCAGGGCTCTGCCCCACGGGACTTCCAAGTCCGCATATTACTCTTATGAAGGAGAGTTTGATTCGGTTAATTTAATTAATTTAAATAAAAAACCCCGTTACGAAGCACGGACATAGCAGCTAGTAACAACTAAGCCGCGTGATATTAGGTTTCCCTTGTAAAATAACTTAAAATTCATTGTTGTAGCCCCCTGAACTGTGCGTATTAGACTAAAATAGGTACATACCTCGTCGTCAACAGTTCAAATTGTAGCGATTAAACCCACTACATGTTTCGCCGTGCATGCGGCATTTTCAAGTGGTCCATAAAGAACGTATTTTCAAAATAGGATACGTCAAAATTTAAAAGAGGTACAGTCACAAACACAATTACAAACACATTTACGAACAAATAAGAAGCAGACTAGTAGTGGTGAAACCAGAAAGAGGCATACTATTCGGCGCTTTTTTCCCATGTTATTCTTATGGGGATCAGTTTTTGCACCGACGCCCGATCCTACCCTACACAAATTTTCTTTTTGGCCCTTGCCTTATTTTCCCCCATTTAAAATTTGCATTAATTTTAATACATCCTTTGCAGAAATCCACGAGTTCAAAAATAACTCCACACTAAATAAACAACACATGTAAACAACTTAGAAGTTATTGTGTAGTAGTGGTGAAATGGCGGTTTAACATCACTTCCGGCGTTTTTTTCCCATGTTATTCTTATGGGGAGCCGTTTTTGGACCGACGCCAGCTCCCGCCTATAGAGCTCCCGCGCGTTGGCCAATACTAATGTCCAACCCCTGCCTATATTAAATATATTGTCCCCATCCCCATCCCTCCTCTATATTTTTAAAAATTAATTTTCAAATTCAGGCTAAAAAACTATCTTTGGTGTTTACTGTCCGATTTGTCTGCAATTTGGATATGTTATTGTCCTAGGCAAGTGTTTTAATAAATTTCACTTACATTTCCCAAATTCACTATAACGGTCAAATTAAAAAATATTTTTTGAAAATACTGTAGTGCCAATTGCCAACTTCTTTATTTACTGCCCGATTTGTCTGCAATTTGGATATGTTATTGTCCTAGGCAAGTGTTTTAATAAATTTCACTTACATTTCCCAAATTCACTATTACAGTCAAATTAAAAATATTTTGGAAAAATACTGCCAACTGCCAACTTCTTTATTTACTGTCCGATTTGTTTAAAATTTAGATATGTTATTGTTATAGGCAAGTGTTTTAATAAATTCCACCTACATATCCCAAATTCACTATTACGGTCAAATTAAAAAATATTTTTGAAAAATACTGCCAATTGCCAACTTCTTTATTTACTGTCCGATTTCTTTAAAATTTGGATATGTGATTGTTCTAGGCAAGTGTTTTAATAAATTCCACTTACATATCCCAAATTCACTATTACGGTCAAATTAAAAAATATTTTTGAAAAATACTGCCAATTGCCAACTTCTTTATTTACTGTCCGATTTCTTTAAAATTTGGATATGTGATTGTTCTAGGCAAGTGTTTTAATAAATTCCACTTACATTTCCCAAATTCACTATTACGGTCAAATTAAAAAATATTTTTTGAAAATACTGCCAATTGCCACCTTCTTTATTTACTGTCCGATTTGTTTAAAATTTAGATATGTTATTGTTGTAGGCAAGTGTTTTAATAAATTCCACCTACATATCCCAAATTCACTATTACAGTCAAATTAAAAAATATTTTTGAAAAATACTGCCAATTGCCAACTTCTTTATTTACTGTCCGATTTGTCTAAAATTTGGATATGTTATTGTCCTAGGCTAGTGTTTTAATAAATTCCACCTACATATCCCAAATTCACTATTACGGTCAAATTAGAAAATATTTTTTTGAAAAATAGTGCCAATTGCCAACTTCTTTATTAACTGTCCGATTTGTCTTCAATTTGGATATGTTATTGTCCTAGGCAAGTGTTTTAATAAATTTCACTTACATATCCCAAATTCACTATTACGGTCAAATTAAAAAATATTTTTGAAAAATACTGCCAATTGCCAACTTCTTTATTTACTGTCTGATTTGTCTTCAATTTGGATATGTTATTGTCCTAGGCAAGTCTTTTAATAAATTCCACTTACATATCCCAAAATTCACTATTACGGTCAAATTAAAAAATATTTTTGAAAAATACTGCCAATTGCCAACTTCTTTATTTACTGTCCGATTTGTTTAAAACTTGGATATGTTATTGTCGTAGGCAAGTGTTTTAATAAATTACACTTACATTTCCCAAATTCACTATTACAGTCAAATTAAAAATTATTTTTGAAAAATACTGCCAATTGCCAACTTCTTTATTTACTGTCCGATTTGTTTAAAATTTGGATATGTTATTGTTGTAGGCTAGTGTATATGCACCATCCACATTTTACAAATATTGCGGTTAAATTTTAAAAAAATTTGGAAAAATACTGCCAATTGGCAACTTCTTTATTTATGGTCTGATTTGTTTAAAATTTATATATGTCATTATTCTAGGCTAGCGTATATGTACCACCCACATTTGACAAATTAACTATAACGGTCAAATTTAAAAAATATTTTGAAAAATATACAATCTCAAACTTCTTTATTTACTGTCTGATTTATTTTCGGATATGTTATAGCTCTTATATAGGCAACAAGACCACACTACCACACGTTCCATTACCCATTTGTCTTTTTTGTTTGTTTATTTTGCTGTAATCCCAAAACTGACTGTTTATTGTCCGATTTGCCTACACTTTGGATATTGTCCTAAGCATTTATTGTCTGATTTATTTTTGGATATGTTATAGCCCCCCAACTATTATATCTAAAATTACAATATTATTTCCACCTATAATACAGTTGATGTGTTGTTTGTTTTGCCGCAACCTAAAAACTAACATTGGTATTTGTGTTTTTACAAAACTATATTTTGCGGTTGGATTAAAAAAAAATAAATGCAAGCTTATTATATTTGCCACACGCTTATTATATACATCCAGCTGTTATATTTGCCACATTTCCAACATTGTTGTGACCCTCTCAACTACCTCTCATTGTAATATAATAAGTAATATATATCCACAAAATATTTATGGAACTGCCTAAATTTTGGATATGTTTTAAGCCAATGCGATAGCAAAAAATAAATTTTTAAAACCCAAAACAACTAAACACAAAACACTAATCTCTTTGTGCTTGTTTGGAGTAGTCTTTATTTTATCCAACTTAATTTTAATTTTGTAGTTAAAACCAAACTTCCCACATTCTAGCTCCCTTTCCAGCCGGTGGTTGGAGACATAAAGGTTACGAATATTTTCAAACAATATATCTTTTTCTACCCCTATGTTGGACTTGTTTAATAGCGCACCATATTCCAAATCCTCCAGTCTAATACATTCTTTAAATTTAACATTGCCTTTAATATCTTGCATCTCTATGTCTTCTTGTCCAACATCGTTACGGAAACTTAGGTTTTCTATTTTTAGAATTGCCATAAAATGTTGCGGTTCCGTTAGTGTTAAAGCTTGCAAGTGGCTCGTTGGTAGGTAGATAAATAATGTCCAAATCACCACTGTATGGCAACACGCCTTGCCTATTCTTATTTATCTCTATAAATACAGTTTTACAGACACCTTTAACATAGTATACACCCCTCCATCCTTTTCTGCCAACACTCCCACAAACTTGTTGTTTACTACAAACGCATACACATAATGCTCTAGATCCTCGTCGCAGGAAGTAATCTTTTAATTTATCCTCTCTTTCCCTTCTTTCTTTAGCCAACCGTGCTTTGTATTCCTCTGCAACAATATTTTCCACATATTCCAATGTCTTCTAATTCCGATTTCCTCTCTAAGAAAGGCTTGGAAAGTGGCTCTATTTCTTTAATAGTGTATGGGTACAGTTTATTGGTCCGGCCTCTTAAAACGTAGGGAGTAAGGTTAGGACTTTCCACTAAGCCTAATTCTTCTAAATTGATGGAGAAAGGTGTATTTGATGTGCCCCCAGATTTGATGTAACACCTATGCTTTACACTTATGGCATCCTCCTCTATTACCTCTACATAGTTGGTAAACAGTTAAAGGTAAATGCAGATAGAGCATACTTTATTAACTTTTCCCTTTGTGTACTATCTTTTGGCAGTTTTAGTTGTACTCCAGTTATCTTCCCCCAATATGCGTCGTTAAACACTAAACAACAACTGTTTTGTAATTGATTGGCAACTTTCACCCACATCTTATGCAGAGGCATAGAATGGAGCATTTTGAAAGTACCGTTTGTTGTCTTCTATTAGACTTAAACAATCTCTTAAAGGTTCAAACCCTTTACCAAAACCTCTACAATAGATTGTTGCCTCTAACCTTGCCATTCTCTCTAGCTAGTTTAGACGAGAACGTTTCTTTTAGGTTTACAAAGTTTATTATATGGTTTCCTATACTTTTAATTACTCAAGGCTTGTAATCTGGCATATAAATTTATTATATATTTTTACCCTGCTATTTACATTAAACCATGTTAAACAGTCTTTACTAACATTATCTACAATAACATTATGGGGGTCCCTTCGCCCCCCCCTGGTAGCAAAAGTTTTCTGTAAGATATTGGCACATTTCCTCTTTATTAAATATTCCAACCAAATCTAGTGTTATATCGAAATCCATAAGATAGTACATTTCTTTTTCCAGATCTTGCAGTATCTTTGGAAGGTCTTCCAACAAATCCTTAATTTTAACATTTGCAAGCTCTATTTTATAGGGAATTGCTATAGGATCACAATCCGTAACATTGGTTATCTTAACTAACATTATGTTATCACAAAACGCATCCGTTATAGATGTTAGGTTATTTAATTTTGGTTCACCCTCACAATAGTTTATATTACCTATGTCTGTAAGAAGGTTATTATTACGTAGATTTTCTAATAAAAACCATATACCGAATCTTTCGTTAGTAGGTTTAATACAATTCCCCAATAAATGGCTAACAGAGTACATTTCTTTTATACAAAAGTAGCGGAAACATGTAAACAGGACAGATTACACCATAGGCATATAGAGGTTGTAAATATATGGATATTGTATATAAACACAGGCGAGCAGTAAGTGTAACATGTAAGTGGACACCCACATGCAAATATGGAATACCCACTATTAATATAATTCCAAATTCGACTAAATAAGTTTATAGTCTCAATATAATTAACATATTAACTAACGGCGCCATCCCGCATTAGTACCCAAATTGTCGAAATTCTATAATTCTATTCTTAGTCCTTGTATTAGGTTTTGTACTATTAAACCCAACACCCCGTGCAGCAGAGTAATATATGTATTTAATACAGATACGCTCATTCTACAAGACCCACACATCTGTTGTATAAGCAGCAGAATAGACGTCTCATTGTGTTGTTGTAAAGTAAAACATAAATTGTGCTGGATACAACCGGCCAGATATTAGACAGGAAATGTGTTGGAAGTGTATTGCCAAAGACAAACACCACATAGTGCAACATGTAATCAATCCATTACTATTTAGACAGTATTGGTACAACATCCGATATATTAGCCAAACCCACAATCAAACTTGGAAAACAAACAGTAAAAGATAAATATTATAGTAACAGAAATAGTAAGAGTATAAGGACACAGTAATATTTAAAGTTTATAAAACAACACAAATGCAGAGACACAATAACACACTCCAACACATTTGGACACAGGCACAGATACTGGTTTACATCCATTTAACACAACTTTACACGTTCTGTCAACCGACACAAAAATAGTTTGTAAATTGTGTAAGAAATATATGTAATATAAACAAATTTAACACAATCATAACATTGTCCACAATGTTATGATTGTGTTAAATTTGTTTATATTACATATATTTCTTACACAATTTACAAACTATTTTTGTGTCGGTTGACAGAACGTGTAAAGTTGTGTTAAATGGATGTAAACCAGTATCTGTGCCTGTGTCCAAATGTGTTGGAGTGTGTTATTGTGTCTCTGCATTTGTGTTGTTTTATAAACTTTAAATATTACTGTGTCCTTATACTCTTACTATTTCTGTTACTATAATATTTATCTTTTACTGTTTGTTTTCCAAGTTTGATTGTGGGTTTGGCTAATATATCGGATGTTGTACCAATACTGTCTAAATAGTAATGGATTGATTACATGTTGCACTATGTGGTGTTTGTCTTTGGCAATACACTTCCAACACATTTCCTGTCTAATATCTGGCCGGTTGTATCCAGCACAATTTATGTTTTACTTTACAACAACACAATGAGACGTCTATTCTGCTGCTTATACAACAGATGTGTGGGTCTTGTAGAATGAGCGTATCTGTATTAAATACATATATTACTCTGCTGCACGGGGTGTTGGGTTTAATAGTACAAAACCTAATACAAGGACTAAGAATAGAATTATAGAATTTCGACAATTTGGGTACTAATGCGGGATGGCGCCGTTAGTTAATATGTTAATTATATTGAGACTATAAACTTATTTAGTCGAATTTGGAATTATATTAATAGTGGGTATTCCATATTTGCATGTGGGTGTCCACTTACATGTTACACTTACTGCTCGCCTGTGTTTATATACAATATCCATATATTTACAACCTCTATATGCCTATGGTGTAATCTGTCCTGTTTACATGTTTCCGCTACTTTTGTATAAAAGAAATGTACTCTGTTAGCCATTTATTGGGGAATTGTATTAAACCTACTAACGAAAGATTCGGTATATGGTTTTTATTAGAAAATCTACGTAATAATAACCTTCTTACAGACATAGGTAATATAAACTATTGTGAGGGTGAACCAAAATTAAATAACCTAACATCTATAACGGATGCGTTTTGTGATAACATAATGTTAGTTAAGATAACCAATGTTACGGATTGTGATCCTATAGCAATTCCCTATAAAATAGAGCTTGCAAATGTTAAAATTAAGGATTTGTTGGAAGACCTTCCAAAGATACTGCAAGATCTGGAAAAAGAAATGTACTATCTTATGGATTTCGATATAACACTAGATTTGGTTGGAATATTTAATAAAGAGGAAATGTGCCAATATCTTACAGAAAACTTTTGCTACCAGGGGGGGGGGGCGAGTGGACCCCCATAATGTTATTGTAGATAATGTTAGTAAAGACTGTTTAACATGGTTTAATGTAAATAGCAGGGTAAAAATATATAATAAATTTATATGCCAGATTACAAGCCTTGAGTAATTAAAAGTATAGGAAACCATATAATAAACTTTGTAAACCTAAAAGAAACGTTCTCGTCTAAACTAGCTAGAGAGAATGGCAAGGTTAGAGGCAACAATCTATTGTAGAGGTTTTGGTAAAGGGTTTGAACCTTTAAGAGATTGTTTAAGTCTAATAGAAGACAACAAACGGTACTTTCAAAATGCTCCATTCTATGCCTCTGCATAAGATGTGGGTGAAAGTTGCCAATCAATTACAAAACAGTTGTTGTTTAGTGTTTAACGACGCATATTGGGGGAAGATAACTGGAGTACAACTAAAACTGCCAAAAGATAGTACACAAAGGGAAAAGTTAATAAAGTATGCTCTATCTGCATTTACCTTTAACTGTTTACCAACTATGTAGAGGTAATAGAGGAGGATGCCATAAGTGTAAAGCATAGGTGTTACATCAAATCTGGGGGCACATCAAATACACCTTTCTCCATCAATTTAGAAGAATTAGGCTTAGTGGAAAGTCCTAACCTTACTCCCTACGTTTTAAGAGGCCGGACCAATAAACTGTACCCATACACTATTAAAGAAATAGAGCCACTTTCCAAGCCTTTCTTAGAGAGGAAATCGGAATTAGAAGACATTGGAATATGTGGAAAATATTGTTGCAGAGGAATACAAAGCACGGTTGGCTAAAGAAAGAAGGGAAAGAGAGGATAAATTAAAAGATTACTTCCTGCGACGAGGATCTAGAGCATTATGTGTATGCGTTTGTAGTAAACAACAAGTTTGTGGGAGTGTTGGCAGAAAAGGATGGAGGGGTGTATACTATGTTAAAGGTGTCTGTAAAACTGTATTTATAGAGATAAATAAGAATAGGCAAGGCGTGTTGCCATACAGTGGTGATTTGGACATTATTTATCTACCTACCAACGAGCCACTTGCAAGCTTTAACACTAACGGAACCGCAACATTTTATGGCAATTCTAAAAATAGAAAACCTAAGTTTCCGTAACGATGTTGGACAAGAAGACATAGAGATGCAAGATATTAAAGGCAATGTTAAATTTAAAGAATGTATTAGACTGGAGGATTTGGAATATGGTGCGCTATTAAACAAGTCCAACATAGGGGTAGAAAAAGATATATTGTTTGAAAATATTCGTAACCTTTATGTCTCCAACCACCGGCTGGAAAGGGAGCTAGAATGTGGGAAGTTTGGTTTTAACTACAAAATTAAAATTAAGTTGGATAAAATAAAGACTACTCCAAACAAGCACAAAGAGATTAGTGTTTTGTGTTTAGTTGTTTTGGGTTTTAAAAATTTATTTTTTGCTATCGCATTGGCTTAAAACATATCCAAAATTTAGGCAGTTCCATAAATATTTTGTGGATATATATTACTTATTATATTACAATGAGAGGTAGTTGAGAGGGTCACAACAATGTTGGAAATGTGGCAAATATAACAGCTGGATGTATATAATAAGCGTGTGGCAAATATAATAAGCTTGCATTTATTTTTTTTTAATCCAACCGCAAAATATAGTTTTGTAAAAACACAAATACCAATGTTAGTTTTTAGGTTGCGGCAAAACAAACAACACATCAACTGTATTATAGGTGGAAATAATATTGTAATTTTAGATATAATAGTTGGGGGGCTATAACATATCCAAAAATAAATCAGACAATAAATGCTTAGGACAATATCCAAAGTGTAGGCAAATCGGACAATAAACAGTCAGTTTTGGGATTACAGCAAAATAAACAAACAAAAAAGACAAATGGGTAATGGAACGTGTGGTAGTGTGGTCTTGTTGCCTATATAAGAGCTATAACATATCCGAAAATAAATCAGACAGTAAATAAAGAAGTTTGAGATTGTATATTTTTCAAAATATTTTTTAAATTTGACCGTTATAGTTAATTTGTCAAATGTGGGTGGTACATATACGCTAGCCTAGAATAATGACATATATAAATTTTAAACAAATCAGACCATAAATAAAGAAGTTGCCAATTGGCAGTATTTTTCCAAATTTTTTTAAAATTTAACCGCAATATTTGTAAAATGTGGATGGTGCATATACACTAGCCTACAACAATAACATATCCAAATTTTAAACAAATCGGACAGTAAATAAAGAAGTTGGCAATTGGCAGTATTTTTCAAAAATAATTTTTAATTTGACTGTAATAGTGAATTTGGGAAATGTAAGTGTAATTTATTAAAACACTTGCCTACGACAATAACATATCCAAGTTTTAAACAAATCGGACAGTAAATAAAGAAGTTGGCAATTGGCAGTATTTTTCAAAAATATTTTTTAATTTGACCGTAATAGTGAATTTTGGGATATGTAAGTGGAATTTATTAAAAGACTTGCCTAGGACAATAACATATCCAAATTGAAGACAAATCAGACAGTAAATAAAGAAGTTGGCAATTGGCAGTATTTTTCAAAAATATTTTTTAATTTGACCGTAATAGTGAATTTGGGATATGTAAGTGAAATTTATTAAAACACTTGCCTAGGACAATAACATATCCAAATTGAAGACAAATCGGACAGTTAATAAAGAAGTTGGCAATTGGCACTATTTTTCAAAAAAATATTTTCTAATTTGACCGTAATAGTGAATTTGGGATATGTAGGTGGAATTTATTAAAACACTAGCCTAGGACAATAACATATCCAAATTTTAGACAAATCGGACAGTAAATAAAGAAGTTGGCAATTGGCAGTATTTTTCAAAAATATTTTTTAATTTGACTGTAATAGTGAATTTGGGATATGTAGGTGGAATTTATTAAAACACTTGCCTACAACAATAACATATCTAAATTTTAAACAAATCGGACAGTAAATAAAGAAGGTGGCAATTGGCAGTATTTTCAAAAAATATTTTTTAATTTGACCGTAATAGTGAATTTGGGAAATGTAAGTGGAATTTATTAAAACACTTGCCTAGAACAATCACATATCCAAATTTTAAAGAAATCGGACAGTAAATAAAGAAGTTGGCAATTGGCAGTATTTTTCAAAAATATTTTTTAATTTGACCGTAATAGTGAATTTGGGATATGTAAGTGGAATTTATTAAAACACTTGCCTAGAACAATCACATATCCAAATTTTAAAGAAATCGGACAGTAAATAAAGAAGTTGGCAATTGGCAGTATTTTTCAAAAATATTTTTTAATTTGACCGTAATAGTGAATTTGGGATATGTAGGTGGAATTTATTAAAACACTTGCCTATAACAATAACATATCTAAATTTTAAACAAATCGGACAGTAAATAAAGAAGTTGGCAGTTGGCAGTATTTTTCCAAAATATTTTTAATTTGACTGTAATAGTGAATTTGGGAAATGTAAGTGAAATTTATTAAAACACTTGCCTAGGACAATAACATATCCAAATTGCAGACAAATCGGGCAGTAAATAAAGAAGTTGGCAATTGGCACTACAGTATTTTCAAAAAATATTTTTTAATTTGACCGTTATAGTGAATTTGGGAAATGTAAGTGAAATTTATTAAAACACTTGCCTAGGACAATAACATATCCAAATTGCAGACAAATCGGACAGTAAACACCAAAGATAGTTTTTTAGCCTGAATTTGAAAATTAATTTTTAAAAATATAGAGGAGGGATGGGGATGGGGACAATATATTTAATATAGGCAGGGGTTGGACATTAGTATTGGCCAACGCGCGGGAGCTCTATAGGCGGGAGCTGGCGTCGGTCCAAAAACGGCTCCCCATAAGAATAACATGGGAAAAAAACGCCGGAAGTGATGTTAAACCGCCATTTCACCACTACTACACAATAACTTCTAAGTTGTTTACATGTGTTGTTTATTTAGTGTGGAGTTATTTTTGAACTCGTGGATTTCTGCAAAGGATGTATTAAAATTAATGCAAATTTTAAATGGGGGAAAATAAGGCAAGGGCCAAAAAGAAAATTTGTGTAGGGTAGGATCGGGCGTCGGTGCAAAAACTGATCCCCATAAGAATAACATGGGAAAAAAGCGCCGAATAGTATGCCTCTTTCTGGTTTCACCACTACTCAGACTCCACTTCATACCGGTGCCTTGGCGTGATGGAAAACATGCGTGTGGTAGGCCTACCGTTATGTGTTCGTAAATGTGTTTGTAATTGTGTTTGTGACTGTGCCACTTTTAAATTTTGACGTATCCTATTTGGAAAACACGTTCTTTATGGACCACTTGAAAATGCCGCATACACGGCGAAACATGTAGTGGGTTTAATCGCTACAATTTGAACTATTGACGACGAGGTATGTACCTATTTTAGTCTAAATAACTTAATAAATAATGTTCACTTATGAAATATAATTGTAACCCTTAAACAGGTTACATTTTATCCTGATAATGTTATATTTTATCTTATCAATATAAAACTCGTGATATAAAAGAAAATTACCAATTTAATACACACATATATGATAAGTGATTTATATCGTTAAAGCTTAAATGTATATAATTCCTGCAACAACCACAGAAACGTAAGGACAAAGTAATTTTTTTAAAGCTCATTCATCAACTCATTCGTGATTACATGTTAAAATCACAGGTACAATTTTGAAAATATTTGCATATAGGGAAAAATTAAAATTTAAGTCGTAACCCCCTGGTTTGCTGAATTATTTAATGGGATTAATTGTAAAATACAATATTTATTTAGTTTAGAACCTTGCATGAAATGTTATTTCAATTGATGTTAATATCATTAGCATATAACTGTTAACTAGGTTAAACTTGCTTTTTAAAACGCTTTACGCCATAGTTGCCAAATGTAAAAGTATGTTTAAGATATGAAACGTTGAATAACATAAAAATATCTAACTTGATTTGACAGATAAGAGACAAATGATTACTCAGTGTAATCATGGACTTACAAAACCCACTTATTGACTGGGATATTCTGCGATCAGCTTTATTCCCATCCAATCATCTGTTCAATTTTAGTTGAGCTGGCTTAACAACCCCTTTATCAAAGCACAAAATTATCTAAAGTTGGCCAAGAATAATCGTAATACTGATACATTAATTTATATTATGAAGCTATAAACTGTCCTCAGCCCAGAACACCCTTAATAATAACATGACTAAAACAAGAAACAAAACGGTGTCTTGAAATGATGAAAGGAATAAAATATTATATAATTTTAATACATTTTGAAACATTTTTTGAGCGTATTAAATGAAAATATATGAAATATATATATGAAGTAATATATATACAATTTTTCTTTCTCCCCATAAGAGAAATATTAGGTAAGAGTTCGCAAATTTGCTATTACGGGGACCATTGACCAAATAGTTTTTTGTGCAAAAATCAATAGGCCAAAAACTGGTGAAGCTATATATCAAGTTATACATTCGTAAATAAGCGAGATATATATACTTTTATTTCTTCATAAGAATAACATTAACATAATATGCTTGCCAATTCTAGTATCCCGGTAACCAATTGACGTAGAGCAATAAATCAAAATACTATTGTATAGTACAATAAAAGTACACAATATTAATCGCTAATTAATCGTCAGTTTTTTAAAGCTGAATGCAATGGTAAAAAACTAAAATTAGATTGTTAAAAATATTGTATTCATCTAAATCTGACCATTTACACGACTTTAATAAATACAAGTATTTATTGTTGGCCACTGCCACTTTCCATTATAATTATTCTCAGTAAAATATCTACTTTGATACGGTTATGCAGTTGAATAACCTTTCAACTGTTCATAGTAAATTGCTGTATAATATTACTTGCTGGTGTTTACTTTTCATACATAAATGCAACCTACCTACTACCTATAACACAAAAGAAAGTTTTTAGTGTAATTGTTGATGACTGGAGAACTGAGCATACCATTAATCAATCAGGCATCTGATTGATTTACCCCTAAAATATTTTGTTTATTTATCGCATTATAAGAATTTTTTTATTAGTGGAGACCATATACGTGTTTATCGTAATATTTATTTTAGTAGGTTAAGGTTACAACATCGTTTAAGTAAAATATTAAAGCTTATCATTGTTTTTTTACGTTTAGCTCTTTAAAATTATATAATCATTTTTCCCTAAATGTAACCTTATATTAAAGCCTACATAAGCTTTTAGAAAAATAGAATCCTGGTTACCTTTACACGAAGATGTTGATTTTTTCATATAGCCTCAAGGTAAAGATTATTCTTTGGTTATTATTTCTGCTATTGTTGTTGTTGTTATTGTTTTAGGAATAATATAGATTACTGTCCCAAGCACTCTATACTTTTATTTTAAAACTAACTTGGTACAAATTTAAAACTACAACTAAGGGTGAGAGCTCAGCACTAAGCTTTTCTAATATTCTTCGAGCGTGATAATATCTCAACACGTTTCTAACGAGGTATCCACACACAATATTTCCCCACTTGTTTTGTTGTAATTGTTTTTTATAATTTATCTGCTGTTATTTAGTTTTGATATTGTTTACTGTAAATTAGCAAATATCTGATTATTTTCAATAGTTACTCAAACGTTTACCGGACACACAAAATAAAACCAACCTAATTCACTCGGCCAGTTAATGGAGGTATCATAAACGTGTATATCAGTGCAATAATATTACAGCTGCCTCCCCACAACTTACCTTAAGATGGCAAGTGAGGCAATAAGGAAAACGCAACCAAGGAACGTTACCATATTGGTCGAGTTTATAATCGTAGATCAGAAGAATAACAGAAGAATAACAGAAATACACTAATTTAAATAGTATCCATCCGTCCTTGGTCAAGAGATTTAATTTGCACTACAATAACGATTCAACTTGTGTCGATAAATAGACGATGACATTTCATATAAACGATGATAGTCTGTGTTTAGAAAATTAATTAAATATATTTTATTTTAATCATTAGAAATACGTAACTAATTTTTTCAGTGATAGAATTAGAGAATGCTCTATTGCGCACTTTACTGTAACACGACACCAGTCCACTGTTTAATTTCCTAAGCAAACAACCCTTACGGAGACTTCCACATGAGCAAGCACCACATTACGTTCCTGCATTAGGAAAATAAGATAAATATACTTCTTTGCGATTTACAGTCCTACCCTTGAGAAATAAAAGCTCTGTTTCTTATAAGGTGATATTTTAACGTACATTACTGTTATTACACTTGATGAGCAATGCATATTTTTAATTAATAGTATTATTAGCAGATTCCTGGAGACTGTCTGTAACGGTAGCATATCACATTAAGACCAAATATTCGTATACGAGATCCCCTTAAGTTTGTTTAGAAACCAGAAGCATCGATCGCCATTTAATGTAGTTATCTGAGATTTACGACCCAATTTCACGCCGCTGAGCCACAATCAGGCTGGCTGGCCATCTGTACACTGCTGTTTAGTTGTGTAAACGTAGAGGTTTTGCCCAATATATGTAAGTTTTATGTTGTTTTTTTCGGGCACCAGTCATACTTTCCTTATTTTGCCGATGAAGAAAAATGAGTTACGAGTTAAACTACCTGTACTACCAATTCGGAGAGAAATTTTGAAAGATAAATTGTGGACGTTTTGTTAACGATAATTGGAGATGGTTTGAATACCATAATAAATACCGAGCCCAAGAGACTCGGAAATAATAATATATCTTTTGAAAATTGAGTTTGTTCGACGAATAGGGACAGATTTTAACCATAAGAAAAGCATGTGGGACTACATAACGTCTGCTTTGTTGACATTTCAAAATGTGTATTCACTTTTACATGCATTTATCTTCCTCAGCATGTAAACAGTGAACTAAACAGAACAGGCAGATGCATACCCCTTATAAGCCCCTCGTGTAAACCAGAAACTTCGTCGTGTAAGTGAAATAATTCTCGAATGTATCGAAGGGTCAAATATCATACCAAGCTAGCCAACTGCTTTACAGCTTAAATTAAAATTTCTTTATTGAAAAGCCTGTAAAATCAAGATGCCAGTTACATAGTTGCGGTTCATTAATAAAACATTGTTGTATATGAAAAATACAATCCCATCACAAGAATAAGTTCATAGCAGCACAACTTGTATGAACGGCCACAGTTTACGTGAAAAATATGGACAACTTAAACAATAAAAAGATGCACAACTTATTGCTTATATATTTGAGTTTATGCACTGTAGTATAGCGAATACCATGAATAATTAAGAATGCAAGTTATAATAATATAACAATAAATATATCATTTCAATAATAAAGTATTGAACAAAAAGGACTAGAAGAGAACATTAAGATTAAGACAACAGATTTTAACAAAATTAAAGACAACATTAACAGATCTAGGCTAAGCAAAGACATTGACCTATTAAAATGCAAATAAACAGAATACTATGGTACAACAATATATTAAATATACATAAGAATAACAATAACGATAACTAGTAGCCTGTCGCGGATTCGCTCCCGATCACAGTACAATGTTATGTTTGAGAAGTTAGTTAGATTTGTTAAAGCACCTGGGGGACCGCGATTTGTTCAAAAAGCTAGTCAGTTTGTTAAAAATGCCTACGGTACTTATTATATTCACGGTTCCTCTCCTCGGCGAGAGTATTTGATTTGCTTATTTACTTGTTTCTTTTCATTTTGGGCATGTCTATTTTATATTTAACCCTCAGTTTGAATGGTTCTCGCAATTTATGCATAACCTAATCATGTATATTTAAAGTTATTTACTCATTGGTTCTACTTACTATTCTCACAAAAATCGCATACTATACTTTACCAAGTGAGTGTGTGTTTTCCAATTGAATGGTTGCTTTTGAACAGCTGTTATTATTCTTTGGTTTCTATTTATTACATATGGTAGGTCTTTTGGCTGTCCATTATGACAAACTTCCCTTTCACCTTTGGTCCCTCCATTTGCAGTGGCTGGGGACGGACACTCCAAGTTTGCTCCCCAGCCTGAGAGTGTGGTCCCTGGCTGTTGTACATGGATACCCTGTCAGTTGAGTTGGCCAGTTGGAGGGCAGAGGGGGTCCGCCTGTTTAAGCCTGATCACAGCTGTCACAGGAGTACGGGAGGTGGTTCTCTGAAAGGTCGATTTGGCTGCCTGACCCATACCACTCTTTCCTTTCCTGCTATATCCTATCCTTCCGATAACCTGCGCAAAATTCCCGCTTGTGGAAGACGTGCTTAGCATTTAATGCTGGGGTTTCCTAATCCAGCAATAACAATAACAATAACAATAACAGCCATTTAGACCAAGAACTACTGAAGTAGTTATTTATACCTTCATCTAACTAGGGGGCTGTGCCCCCAACCCTCCCCCCTCATTATTATTGTACATTTATGATATTGTTCAAATGTATACAAATTCAGAACTGGAAGAACCACAATCTTGGATTGGACATTCAAAAAAAGTTATTCAGGTTTACGGTCACTCCAGGTTTTATTATAATCCAATGTCCCTTCAGGTAGATCATTCTATATGCAATCTTCATTCAATGGTTTTAGTTACTAATCTCAAAAACCTGAACATAATTACATTTGAGTATTACTTTGACAGATCACTGTTTGATTGTAAACATTTGATTTTCCTGAGGATGAGACCTGTTTATAACTTATTTTTACCCCAGACATTGATCATTTCCAACATGTTAAGAACATCTTTGGAGCCGTTTTTGAGATCAGAGTTGCAAGCAAGCAACCAACTAACCAAACAAACCATACTCATTTTAGAGTAAACACACACAAAAAAGAGTATGTTATCAGAGGATGCCAGTATGTTTGTTAGGCATTGACTATAGGGCTGTATTTATAGTAAATGGTATAGGATATTAACACGTGGTTTCCCCAAATCAGAGAATAAAACGTTTGAATGAATATTAAATATAGAGTGGTCATATCCAGGATGAATCAAAGGCACATTGAGCTATAATAGCAACTGTTGTAACCTCAGACGTGCTCGTTAGTAAGGGACGTGGTGAAAAACTACTCCAAGTCATTTAAACAAACTGATTGATCTTCCCCTAGCAAAGATCGGCCCCTGGGTACTACTTAAACTGAATGAGTATAACTTTAAAAGTTCGCTAATTGATTATAAACAGCTGTTATGATTATTTTGTTTTTATTTTAATCTCCATAAGCCTAATGTTATTTTTTTAATTTTACATAGTGGTTTTATAGGAGTTGAACAACACAAGTAGTTGTTGTAGGACACATTAGTTATTTTATTTAGGAAATCGTTGGAGCCGTTTTGGAGATCAGATTTGCAAGCAATCAACCAAGCAAGCTAGCATGCAAACCTTATTCATATTAGAGTTAGGTTAGGATTAAGTAAAAATAAGTCTGTTTTTGTATTGCTTTACTACAACACATTCTTACTCTTAGGCACATAGCGTGTACACGAGACAGGGACAATTATTCTGGATTTAACATTTTTTTGTAACGGTTATTACATTAGGGCATCCCTTTACACGATAATAGAAAGTACTCCTTATATTCTATGTTATTATGAACTTTTAACAGCAGTTGTTAATACTAAAAAGACACAGTACAGAAGAAAGAACAGCTGTTTCAAGTTAACATCTAGAATGACATCACAATATAGACTAACTAGTGTCTTGAAGGGGCGATAGCCCCTAACCTTGCTTCAATATTCTGCCTCATCTGATTTTTTTACTCTTTTAATGCTGAGGAAAATAGAACAATGTGTAAGTAGGAACACATGTCAGTTTGTAAACAATGTAAATAGAATGTTTGTTGAATGTTTGTTTGTAATGTAAATAAAACAGACGTTTTTAAATCCCTATGCTTTTTTTATGGGGGTTGTTTTACACTATTTCTCGTTTGCTGGTACATTTTTAGAAATACTGCTATTTTTCCCGAGTTTCTGGGATCAAGACCTTTAATTTGAGCCGTCTCCCGTCATCCTGCGATTTGCCAAACTCCCACAATTTTGACTTAAAAATGTTGATTGCAGAATTATGTATAAAGATTAGTGGCTTGAAGGGGCCATAGCCCCTAACTTTGCTCTAATGCACTGCCTCTTCTGATTTTGTTTGATATTTACATGTCAGTTCGCATATAAAGTAGTCACTTAATCACATGTTTTAATGTAAACAAAGCGACGTTTTAAATTCCCATGCTTTTCTTATGAGGGATGTTTTACGTTATTTCTTGTTTGGTGGTATTTTTTTGAAATACTGCAATTTTTACCGAGTCCCTGGTATCGAGACCTTTAATTTGAGTCGTCTCCCATCGCTCTGTGATTTTCCAAACTCTCACAATTTTGACTTAAACATTTCGCTTTCAGAATCTTATATTTACTAGTGGCTTGAAAGGGCCGTAGCCCCTAACCTTTCTCTAATACTCTGCCTGCTCTACTTGATCTGATTTTTTTACTATTTATATGCTGGAGAAAATTCGTAAACAAAGCAGACACGTAATCACATGTTTTTTAAGCAGACGTTTTTTTAATCCCCATGCTTTTCTTATGGTGGTTTTACGTTATTTCTCGTTTGATGGTAACTTTTTAGAAATACTGCTAATTTTCCCGAGTCCCTGAGATTGAGACCTTTAATTTGAGCCATCTCACATCATCCTGTGATTTTCCAAACGCCCACAATTTTGATTTAAACATTTCGCTTACAGAATTATATGTAAAGATAGAACCCATGATATATTGGTATTTACATCATGAATAGAACCAAATATGAGGTGGACAATCACTAAATAAGATTTTTGCTCAGTTCGAGCAATCGGATTCACTCGTAAATCTAAAAATGTTAATAAGCCTTTTTGTTTTAGCGAATCTCCTCTATAGGGAAGAAGCTATTACCGTAGGTCTCATGGTAAGACTTAAGCCCGAGACCATGATAACTTTTTGTTTTGAGGTCCCCAGACGCCAAAAACACTATTCGTTCAAATTTATATATATATATATATATATATATATATATATATATAAGAGTGTGTGTCTGTGAATGCAATCATTTGAGTAAAAAACGTCCGATTTCGATGAAATTTGGCTCGAATGTGTAAAATGTTATTTATGGTTTCAAGTTCGAAAACCAGAAAAATCCGACCATGGAAGGAGGGTTTGTGGGGTTTTGAGATTTACCAAAAATCAGTTTTTTGCATTTTTCACCCTAAAATAAAAAAAAAACTTAATTTTGGTTTTGACCATGTTATAGAGCTTAAAAAATAATATAGTATTTTGAATTATTAACCTAGGTTAAGTGGTTGCGGAAAAAATCCAAATAACCTACTCCTAAAATCTCTCATGTTAATCTTATGGGAAAAAGGTTTTTGGCTTTTCCTCAGTTTATTTTAAGGTAAACTTCACATTTGCTTTTACCAATCTGTTCAGTTCCAAAAAACAATCATTTTGGTGTTTAAATTTTGATTCTACGCCCAACCGTTGCAGAGATATTCAAAGTGCTAAACACAGTACGTTGTCCAAAGTTATCCTTATGAAGAATAAATAAAATTTGATATCTCGATTATTTATGAATGTATGTTATGAAACTTGGTATGTGGCTTCGCGTAGTACTGGTATATTGATATTTGCACAAAAATTTATATTTTGTTGATTATACTTGTAGCAGCAAACCTGCGTACTCAGCCCCCATGTTATTCTTATGGAGAATAAGTAAAATGTAATGACTCCTTTAATTAGGAACATAAATTATTAAAACTTGGTATGTGGCTTCACCTTGTTGAGTTATACTGATAATTGCATAAAACCCAATTTTTTTTCCTTGTTGCAGCAACCCTGCTTACTCAGCCCCCATGTTATTGTTATGGAGAATAAATAAATTGTTATATACCGCTTATTTATAATTGAATATTGATGAAACTTGGTATGTGGCTTCGCCTAGTTAAATTCTATTTATATTTGCATAAACACCAATTATTTGTGTTCCTTGTTTCAGCAAACCTACGTACTCATTACCAATGTTATTCTTATGGAGAATAATTAAAATCACTTATATGTGAATATATTTTTATGAAACTTCGTATGCGGCTTTACGTGGTATTAAAACATATATTATGCATTGTAAATTCGCTAGGTACACAGGTTTGCTGTGACGGGGTATTTTAACAATATTTTAAAGTTTCAATAACATAGGCAGTGGCATAGCCCTTCAGTGGACCAAAGTTCAAATAACTAGGGTACTCTAAAAAAATGCCCTGACTTTCCTTACTGATTGGATGATGTGGACCTCGTTTTTCTCCATAATATTCTATATTGTTATGTACCCTCCCACCCCCCAACAAAATTTAAAAACATTATAATTATAAGAAAGAGGGTCTGGGGATGAGTAATTCTATCCTTGAAGTAATCGGCTTAAAGAACGTGATTTTATCCTTTTCAATGTTTAAGCGTTCAAAACAACTTACAATTAAAACGGGGGACCTGGGGGGGGCACAGCCCCGCAGTGAGACCAAAGTACAAATAACTAAATCAGTAGTTCTTGGTCTGACTGATCTGACCTGACTTGACGGATTCTGGACGTCATTGTCCTCCAAATGATTTATATGTTTGTATTTTAACATTATTTTGAAATTACTACAAAAAGGTCGGACCTGGGTGGTATGGCCCATTCGAGGGGCGGAATAGTTAGACTAACTGTGTGTTGCTTGAAGTACGTTTTTCAGTGCCTGAAATTTTAAGGACTTCAAACCCAATTTAAACCTTATTAAACCTTAAATTTCCGTATTTATATAATTTTGAATAATAAAATAAATCTGCGCCCCCCAGTAATACAAATTTAAAATAACTATTTTCAATATCACCTGGACTGACAGAACTCATGGTTCTCTTTTGGGGCGTTTATCCCCCCCCCGTTTGAGCCCGAGGGGGCGAGTAAATACTCTGATTTTGCTTGGTCTGACTGACTTACTAATTTCAGACCTCACTGTTCTTCAAGGGCTTTGAATATTTGTGTGAAATACATTGTAAAGTTGAAACTACAATGGGGTTGGTGATTTCAATGAGGACATGAGGTCTTGGTGATTTCAAAATTTTTGTTCGTAGTGACATCTGAGCTCAAAACCCTTACGCGATAACAGAGTGGATTCTTATAATCCTATCCTATCCTATAATATGAGTAAGGTTTGCGGGCGTCCGTGCTTCTTGCTTGCGACTCTGGTCTCAAAAAACGGCACCAATAGTTTCCTTCAAATGTTGGAGATAACTAATTTCTGGGATAAAAATTAGTTTTAGATAGGTCTCATCCGCAGAAAAAGTTAAATGATGTAAAAAAAACGAAAATGAAAAGTTAACAAAAATAACATTGGGCTTATGTAGTTTAAAACCAAAACAAAAGAATTGTAACAGCTGTTCATAATCAACCAGGGGACTGTCAAAGTAATACTCGTGTTGATTATAACTGTTAACATGTGGTTTCCTTGCGAGTAGTGACTAAAACTGTTGAGTGAATATTGCATATATAGAGTATTCATATCTGAAATAAAGGGACATTGAGCTATAAATAAATACCCCCGTCGCAGCAAACCTAAGTACTCAGAGAATTTCCAATGCATAATATGTATCTTAATACCATATAAAGCCACATACCAGGTTTCATACAAATATATTCACATATATACAATTTTAATTATTCTCTATAAGAGTAACATTGGTGATGAGTACGTAGGTTTGCTGAAACAAGGGAGGAAAACAATTGTTTTTTATGAAAATATAAATAGGATTTAACTAGGTGAAGCCACATACCAAGTTTCATCAATATTCAATCATAAGTAAGCACTATATAACATTTTAATTATTCTCCATAAGAATAACATGGGAGCTGAGTAAGCAGGTTTGCTGCAACAAGGAACTAAAAAAATGGGTTTTTATGCAAATATCAATATAATTCAACAAGGTGAAGCCACAAACCAAGTTTCATTAATTTATGTTCATAATTAAGGGAGTCATTACATTTTACGTAATCTCCATAAGAATAACATGGGGGCTGAGTACGCATGTTCGCTGCTACGGGCATTATCAACAAAATCAATTTGTTGTGCAAATATAAATATACCAGTACTACGCAAAGCCACATACCAAGTTTCATCAACATACATTCATAAATAATCGAGATATCAAATTTTATTTATTCTTCATAAGGATAACTTTGGACAACGTACCGTGTTTAGCACTTTGAATATCTCGGCAATGGTTGGAAGTAGAATCACAATTTAAACACCAAAATAATTGTTTTGTGGAGCTGAGTTGATTGGTAAAAGCAAATATGAAGTTTAAATTAATATTAACTTAGGAAAAACCAAAAACCTTTTTCCCATAAGATTAACATGGGAGATTTTATGAGGAGGTTTTTTTGGATTTTCTCCGCAACCACTTAACCTAGCTAAATAATTAAAAATACTATATTATTTGTTTTTGTAAGCTCTATAACATGGTCCAAACCAAAATTAAATGTTTTGAAAATTGTAGGGTTAAAAATAAAAATAAACTGATTTTCGACAAATTTAAAACCCCCATAAACTCCCCTTTCCATGGTCATATTTTTCTGGTTTTCGAACATAAAGTCACAAATGTCACTTTACACATTTAAGCCAAATTTCATCGAAATCGAACGTTTTTTACTCAAGTTATCGCATTCACGGACACACACACACACACACACACACACACACACACACACACACACACACACAAATTTATATATATATATATATATAGATATATATAAATATATATAAATTTGAAGGAATAGTGTTTTAGTCATCTGGGGACCTCAAAAAAAGTTGTCATGGTCTCGGCCTTAGTCTTACCATGAGACCTACGGTAATAGTTTCTTCCCTATAGGGGAAATTCGCTAAAACAGGAGTGACCTTAAAAATTCTGAAAAGAGGCAAATGAGCTATGAAAATCTGATAATTAGGTAGGGGAAGTGGTGAAATATTACTCCAAGTCATCTAAACAGACTGTCCTTCCCCGAGTAAAGCTTGACCCCAAGGTACTAAAATTAAAATATAAAATGCTGGACACATTTTTTAGTTAGGCATTATAATAGTGGTTGAGCATGCACCAACGGTGTAAACAATAATATAATCAAATAAATAAACTCAAAATCTAAAATACAGAACACATATTTTAGTTATCATCTGATCCAGTAAATTTTAACGCCCATCAGATTAAAACGGGAATTTTATTAGTAAGCCTGCCATTTTTTATTTTACTTGGACCCTCCCACCAACGTTGCCACAGACCGATTAACTCATTGAGAGTTTGCACGACTGGACAGTATTAGTCGTGTGCGGGAGCCATTAGGGCTAAACCCTAAAGGAATTTTAAAACGTGAATAGGCCTATATGTTACTTTAGGATATTAGCTATATTCTTACCATAATTCAGCTCAATCGGTTCAGTAGTTGGAGCGTGATTGAGCCACAAGCTAATAAATAAACAAACAAACAAACTCACAAACTTTCCGCTTTATAATATTAGAATGATTAGTATGATATCTGGTACTTCGATTTTTTTGGCTCTCACTTAAGTATCTCTTAATGCTGTAACATATTTTAGTAGACACATTAACGTTTGCTTGCGGACCTTTGCAAAGCTCTTTATTTTTATAATATATCAATAAAAACTTTCTCTAAGCATTTAAAAATACAATAAACTGTTGAAATCATTAGTATTTGTACTCGTACTACATTTATACTACACATTTGTGATCTTTCTCTGTTAGATTACAATATAAACAAATTATAATTATTTAAATATGTTGCATATGATCTAGGTATTTGTTAACGTATTGTAAAGGTGTTTGGCTAAAAAAGGTGTATGCTAACAAAGCTAAATACGTAACATGCCATGTCAGATGCATGACAATACAGAACACATGGTTTAGTTAGGCATTATATTAGTGGTTTAGCATGCATCAAAAGTGTAAACAATAATATAATCAAATAAACAAACTGAAAATCTAAAATGCAGAACACATTTTTTAGTTATCATCTGATCCAGTAAATTTTAACGCCCATCAGATTAACACGGGAAGTTTATTAGCCATTAGGGTTAAACCCTCAAGGAATTTTAAAACATGAATGGGCCTATATATTACTTTAGGATATTATCTATCTTCTTACCAAATTTAGCTCAATCGGTTCAGTCGTTGGAGCGTGATTTAGCCACAAACTAATAAATAAATAAACTATCTGCTTTTATAATATTAGAATGATTAGTATGATATCTGGTACTTAATTAGTGCATTGAGTTTTTTAATGAGGCATACCGAATATTTCAAGAAGTTTTTCTTAAATATCCCCTGTGGATAATTAAATAAATCATAACTGTATGTTCATACGAATACATTATTCAGCTTGCACTTGTTGTTTATGGGTGAAAGATACACCAAGTTTTGGATAATATAAAATGCCCTTGAAAATACCAACAACCAATCAAAATATGTATCTATAAATACGAAAAACCGATCATCCCCCAGGCCAAACCTCTTCACCTACAACTACGAAATTTGGCACATATACTATTTCCATAACGTAGGTAACCACTAAGAAAAAAAGATTTTAAGAATTTCTAATAGGGCGAGTCAAAGTTCCAATCCTGTGTTATTGTTATTGACAATTTATAAACATGAAAATCCGATTATCCCCCAGGCCGAACCTCTACACCTACAACCACGAAAAATCACACATGCACTCTTTCCGAAACGTAGGTAAGCACTAAGAAAGCATTTTAAGAAATTCCTATAGGGCTCCGCCCGACGGAGATTCAAATTTTAAATCCTGTGTTATTTTTATGGGCATTCACTTTAGTTTGAGCTGGTGAAAATTCGAACAGCTGATAATGTTTTGTAGTAGATCCACGGGTCATCCACAGAATGCAGCACACACAAATTTTGTATTAGCGGGTGAAACCGGGTACGATGGCAGCTAGTCTGTATATATGACGAGACAATAATTTGAACGGAAACCCCTAATTCAAAATAAAGTGGTGTGATAAGCAATACATTATCTTCTCTAGGAGGTCCTACTGCTCGTGAACTGGAAACCAAGAAATATCAGGTTATACAGTTAATTTGGTGTTACAGGGTTTTAATCTCAGTGGTTGAAGAGAATCAATAAATACATTTTATTTCGTTAAACACATTTTTAATTACAAATATGCTAGAATTCGCTTATTAATATGGATTAAACTACCATTCATCTCAATACATATACACTATATCATATACTTGATTAACAGTTTATCTCAACTGAGTTGGCGTCGCGAAACTTGTCTGATTTAGAGAGTGTCATGGTTTCCCCATGTTTTCCATGAAAGGTGGAAAACAGCCATCGCTGCCAAATTCAGCTCAACCGCCCTACGTTTGCCATCTTTTTGCCTCGTCTGTCACCTCAGTTCCGAGCGGTCGTGGTTCGGTTCGTTTGCCGTTATGTTATAGTATTGGCATGTCATCTCCAGCCCAGAAACAATACATTCCATGCAGCCAATCCGAAAGAAGTACGGTTGCTTAAGCTAATTTAGCACAAGTATAAATTATAACAAATTTGGTTTAACGTGAATACAAATTTAATGCATAATTATTTGCGCATATATTAAAAACACTATCTGTAGTAGTTGCTATATATTATTACAAGATGCGATAATATATGCAAGGCAATATATTATCAATAATAGATAAATAGTTTAAACTTACTTGTTTTCGTTCATTATCGCATAGTGAAATTCATAAAATAGCTCCTAGTTCAATACATGACAACCAACTTAAAGTAAGGTCATTCGGCTATTAATTAATGATCCTGGCTAAAGAATCAGTCGGTCTTAGTCAGTAACAAGGCTACACAAGGCAACTCACCCATTCTACACTCATCATCATTCATTCGCCTTAAAATACGCCAAGGTTGTGGTTAGGCAGTGATTTAGACAGAAACAACTTAGAAAACTATTTCCAAGAAAGTGAGTAAAGTTAACCACTACATGTATGCTTAAATTTAAGGTTTTTAATTTCCATGCTTATTTGGTGTTAGTAGATGTATGTATACAGTTTAAGTATTTGATTTCCTCACTAAATTACCAAAAGCAGAAGTGTATACTCTTTTTACGCTTCTAATTACTTCTCTATACAGAATAGTGCTAGAGAAAAGTCGTCGCGTCCCCACTTCTGTTCGATTTCCGCAGCTGGACTATTTCTTTACAGTTACAGAAAAGTTGTGTTGGGTACGAAAGCGTGGCTGTCACTTGCACGTGGTGCCATGGCAGAGAAAGAAAATAAACTTTTATATTACACTAGCTGTGAACCCGTCCTTCGTATGGGTTGTATGTATAAATAATAAATCAATTAAAGAAAATAACAACCCAATTGGTTTTAAAATATTTAAATTAAATTTTACACTTTTACTGTAAAATTAATAAAAGTTAACGAAATATACTGGCAAATAGGTTGACAACATGACTTCAATACAGACGTTTATGTGACCAGGTTTGGTTTTCAATTTCCCGTTCTCAACTTTTAAAAGAGCATAAGAAAACTCCTCAATCCCTCAATCTTCTCCAAAATACAATTTCCCATTTTTTACTGTTAAGTTGAGACGCTCAGTGGTCAGCTACATAAAATATCTTTTTAGAGAGGCGTAGATCTCGTCCACCCATGTCCCGCAAGACAAAGGGTATGTATGAAATCTCCGGAGAACAAAACTGTGACTCCCCATTATAGACATGATGTTGTTTCTGATGTCCGTTAAGGTATCAAATTTCAGCTCTATTGGTTGGTGTGTGATACGCTTATATTAAGGCCAGTGGGCCAGAGCTCTTGAGTATATTTGTATTTGGAATAGATTTATGACTGAATTGAGCTATCATTTATATTCCTACCTAATTTAAACTCCATCAGTCCAGTAGTATTTGAAATAACGTTAACAAATATATTTTGTAATTCCGGGGGGCAAAGGCCTTAAACATTGTCGTAACGGAAATAGGCTTGTGTTTTGTTCTGATGTATTAGTTTATGTTCCTACCAAATTTCAACTTTAAATGCCCAGTAAATACTAATACTCATAAGATTGCCATAACAGTAAATTAGGGCAGAGCTCTTTAGGATTTTTAAACGGATTATTTTCTGTAGCGTAAAGGGAAAAACCATGCAAACTTTAATCTTCATAGACATTGCCGTTTATAGATAAAGTGATCACTATGCCAGTGAGTGAACGAGTATGACAAATACAGATTTAGATAATATATCCACTATGTATACCTATGTTATTTATTACCAATCTTCACTCAACGTTTTAAATAAGAATAGGAGGTTGTTTTGGAGTATAAAAGAAAATAATATGACTCATAAAACTGACATTAAGATTTACACTAATATTGAAGACTACTTATGTGATCCACCTCCCTGTGTTGTAGTAATGACTGTGCAATACAGAACATAATACTAAGTCACAACACTATACAGACACTATATAGACACAATACTAAGTCTTAGTTGGTGTACTTAATTAATGCACTGATGAATGAAACAAAATATATTTATATAAAACTAGCTGTAACCCTTTCAGCTAGTTTCTCTAGATAGAATTATCTAGGGGACCCGGTGGGATGGCGGGGTAATGGGTGGGGAGATTTCCCGCGAACACGGTAAAAAGAGGATTTAAGGAAACTTTAAGGAAAGTAGTCGGAATTGGCGAATAATGGGTTTTATGTGAGCTTATGCCTTTTGAACTAGTTAAATAATATTTAAAGGAATAAATTAAACCCACCTTCATATAAATTAATGTGGTAATTTTTAATTGTAGTCATGACCAAAGTGGTAGGCCTATGACGTTTTATGTGGTTATCAGTTATGCTAAACCTGCTAAACCTAATCTAATTAAGGGTAGGAGAATAGAGTTACATGTTTTATACTCTATTTGTTCAACAGCTATTGAAAACCTGCCGAGCCTAACCTAACTAGGGGTATGCGAATGAAAATAGTTATTTACGTTCGGGTGGTTGGTTGTTGGGGTCAGTATGGCAGCCATTAGTTTAGGTAGCTTGGGTTAGGTTGGGTTTTCAAGTTTCAGAAAACTTCTTCTGGGTCTTCTGGGTTTGTTCAGTTTTGTTTTTATGGTCCATGTTGTGTTTGCCGGCTGACCCCACCAACCAACCATGCCAATAAATACTTTATATATGTACTATTGGTAGTAATATTATTCGTTCTTTAAATGTTGCCTTGCCACATTCAAGACAGTTCATGCTGTTGTATAACAATAATGATCCAACAAACAGAACTAAATTATAGCTAAAAATATACACAACAATACATATAAACATTACAATTGATGATAGTTTGAAGTACTACCCAGAATAAATCACAAGTTTTAACAAAAAAAAGAACGAAAAGTTAATCAAGAACGAAAAAATAATCAAGTTAAAATTTCACCTGTTAAATTTAAGTAGAAGCGCCAAACAGAACAGTAATGGCCGTAACGCTTGCTTAAACAAGGAATTATGGGGCTGTTTTAATAATTCACAAACCCCTATACGTAATAGGTATTCGATTTAGACTACATTAAAAAGTGTCAATAAATAAAATGAATAACATTCACACTAATTACTTTACATAAACAATAATGTAATATGACACTAAAATTTTGTTTAAATTTATATCAAATAAATAGCATGGCATGGCACGGCTTTCCCGCGGCTAAATACCTCTTGAAAAAATAGAATAATGAAAGGAATTAATCAAATCCAATTTTAACAAATCCAAGAGTTTTCCGTATATTAAACAAATACTTTAATCATTATTGTACTTAATAATTGAATTTATTGTAGGTATTGTGTCTGTGTACGGGTTTGGATATAATGCCTTCTCATAGGTAGGGTTTTGAAAACATTCTTGAAAACTATTAAAGTTTCTGACTTTATTTTTGGATAATATGATTCTTTAAAGGTCAGGTCAAAAAGCTTTAGTGATTTATTTGCCTAAAAAGATTTACTCGGATAAACGGGATTTGTTTTATTATTTCTTCGGTGGATAATATATTCAAAAAAAACCATCTATCTATCTTAGGAATTCAGGGTTAAGGATTCATAAAAATAGCATGTGTATTCAATTGTAATCATCGTTATCTACATTGTACATGAAATGAGATGAGAATAAGAATATGAATAACGAAAAGTTGGCATGTAATATCGATAGGCCATCTTCAAATTCATTAGGCAATAATACGGTAAAAAAGTTAGAAAAGAGTCTATTCAGGCGTTATAATAAATATATGCATATTACATAAACCGACTTTATATGAATTTTAATTAAAAATATTGACTTCAATTAAACAATGGATATCAACGAAGATTTGAAAAGAACGAACATCAAAGAACTAGTCGCTCCAATCAACCTCACGCCTTCGTTATCTATTGTTTTTACGATTTTATGAAAACTGGAATAGACTCAGTTTTGTTTTATTCAATATTTTCATAAAGCAAATTAAAAATGTATCCAAAATAGAGCTGCAGTACCCTTCTTCATCCGGAATACAGCAATGGTATGTGTTATATTCTATATGAACCTTTTGCACATTTATAAAAACTTTCAAAGCCGATAGGACAGAGCCATAAAGCAGATTCCACTTGGAAATAAGCTTATCCGTGCTCTGTATGTATAAGCTATCTTCCTACCAATTTCAGCTAAATCAACCGAACTGTTTAAGCCTGATGAAACTACATACTTACATTCCAATTGTTTTGTAGGGTTTATTTAGTAGGGTTGTTATTAGCTTATTAACTTATTAAGTAGGGTTGTTTGTTATCATATACGATTTTGTTAATACATGCAGTAACTTAATCTCTTCAGACAATAGTTGTGGCTGTCCGCTATGAAATAAATCAAGATAGGTGATCTCTGTTGTCACTCACAAACTGCCTTCAGCAATAAATTGTAATCGGCCACGACGAGTTACCTCTCGTTAGATGATCTGTTGTCGATTACAATCTCCATACAGCGAGATATTGTAGTAAGCAGCAACTAGTTGCCTCACGTTAGAATATCGGTTATCGTTCAAAAACTCCCTCCAGCGAGACATTGGAGCCGGCCGCAACGAGTTTCATCACGTTAGAATATCGGTAGTCGTTCACAAACTCCCTCCAGTGAGATATTGTGGCCAGCCGCAATGATTTGCCTGACGTTAGAATATCGGTAGTCGTTCACAAACTCCCTCCAGTGAGATATTGTGGCCAGCCGCAATGATTTGCCTGACGTTAGAATATCGGTAGTCGTTCAGAAACTCCCTCCAGTGAGATATTGTGGCCAGCCGCAATGATTTGCCTGACTTTAGAATATCGGTAGTCGTTCAGAAACTCCCTCCAGTGAGATATTGTGGCCGGCCACAAAGATTTTCCTATCGTTAGAATATCGGTAGTCGTTCACAAACTCCCTCCAGTGAGATATTGTGGCCGGCCACAATGAGTTCCCTCACGTTAGAATATTGGTTATCGTTCACAATCTCCCTCCAGCGAGACATTGTAGCCGGCCGCCACGAGTTGCCTCACGTTAGAATATCGCTAGTCGTTCACAAACTCCCTCCAGTGAGATATTGTGGCCAGCCGCAATGATTTGCCTGACGTTAGAATATCGGTAGTCGTTCAGAAACTCCCTCCAGTGAGATATTGTGGCCAGCCGCAATGATTTGCCTAACGTTAGAATATCGCTAGTCGTTCACAAACTCCCTCCAGTGAGATATTGTGGCCAGCCGCAATGATTTGCCTAACGTTAGAATATCGCTAGTCGTTCACAAACTCCCTCCAGTGAGATATTGTGGCCAGCCGCAATGATTTGCCTAACGTTAGAATATCGCTAGTCGTTCACAAACTCCCTCCAGTGAGATATTGTGGCCAGCCGCAATGATTTGCCTGACTTTAGAATATCGGTAGTCGTTCACAAACTCCCTCCAGTGAGATATTGTGGCCGGCCACAAAGATTTTCCTATCGTTAGAATATCGGTAGTCGTTCACAAACTCCCTCCAGTGAGATATTGTGGCCAGCCGCAATGAGTTACCTCACGTTAGAATATTGGTTATCGTTCACAAACTCCCTCCAGCGAGACATTGTAGCCGGCCGCAACGAGTTTCCTCACGTTAAGAATATCAGTAGTCGTTCACAAACTCCCTCCAGCGAGATATTGTGGCCAGCCTCAATGAGTTCCCTCACGTTAGAACATTGGTAGTCGTTCACAAACTCCCTCCAGCGAGATATTATGGCCGGCCGCAACGAGTTGCCTCACGTTAGAACTTCGGTAGTCGTTCACAAACTCCCTCCAGCGAGATATTATGGCCGGCAGCAACGAGTTGCCTCACGTTAGAACATCGGTAGTCGTTCACAAACTCTCTCCAGCGAGACATTCTAGCCGGCCGCAACGAGTTGCCTCACGTTAGAACATCGGTAGTCGTTAAAAAACTCCCTCCAGCGAGATATTTTGGCCGGCCGCCACGAGTAACCTCAAACTCGCTCACAAACTCAACTTCCTCGTGCATGAGTAGCAGTGGCCGGCTGCCAAGAGTTTCCCCAAGCTCTTTTTACACGTTTAATCTCATTACTTATTTCGTGGATCCCGAGAGAGTTCTTTTATCACTATCTATTAGTTGAGATATTGATATCGTACCTTTGAGCTTGGGTTGCATACATATTTATCAAATTTCGCTCCAAATTATTATGGTGTCCAAGGACTTGAGACTTGCAATACATTGAAGGGTAAAACATAAATTAGCTTATTAAACTACTTAAGGGCTCTCTTTACAGCCTGCTCCCCAAATTATAAATCAATCAGTCCATCCGAAATATCTTAAGTAATAAAAATGTTAAAGTATGTAGTAATTAAATTTGTTAAACGTGGGTTTTCAGAGGTGGTCAGCAGCATATGCACATCCCAAAATGAGTTCCCTGTTGATTTAAAGCAAAAGCCGATAAACTGACGTATTTATTTCACCACTATATATCCAAGATTTTATGATCAGTCATCAACTGAAGCGAACAAAAATGCGTTGCTAATAGTACATTAATTGATATGTTTGATTTTTATTTTTTTCCAATTTAAATAAATAATTATGAACTTCGAAGATATTTTTTCAGGAGTGACGTTTTAGGTCATAATTTATATATTAGTTTGAATACTTCACTATGTTATGTGGTCAGAAAGTTCCACAATGGTACACCGAAAACCTCAGAGTTTAACCGAGCCTGGGTTAAAATCTGTTAGGTCAGCAGTAACCAATTATTGGTTACTAGCAACCAGTGCTGCATGGTCTTTAGTAAACTTAAGTTAACTTAAGTATATACGATTATTTGTAACTGAGTGGTTTGTTACTGCTAGCTAACTGTTTATTTGATCTACTAATGTTGGTTAAACAAACCTTGCAGCATGATAAACACCAACCGAGTGTCCTCTGGGTTAATTTCTACTGAATAAAAGTAGTTGCCAATAACCCATGCATTTTTAATATTTGACCCTGTACTCGGTGAAAATTTAACCAATACATCGGTGGAAACTAACCGATGGTAGTGTGATGCTCATAACCGTCTTAGCTAGGTTAGCAGAATAGTTAAATTGGTTTGATCTAACTTTGCGATGTTGTCAAAACTGTTTCTCTGCAGAGAGATCAGATCAGAGCAGAAGTGAGTGGCGAGTGCGTCGTATAATATACGCAGGTCATAGGTTACAAGTTAAAACACCTCATGTCTCGTGGTTTTATCCTTTACTATGTTCTTCTTCAATGATTATGAAGTGAGGAACCTTCTGACCAACTGGGGTCTGGGCTCATACATTTTATCATTTGAAGGTACGTAGATAATGGCCTTCATAATTCTGTTGTTTCAGGTTAGAAATTCAACGATTAATGTTTGTCTAGTGAATATGGTTTCAGTTTAGATTTATTAATTCAGCTCTATTTGAAAATTAACCAAAATACAGTTGTTAAAAACATATCAATGAAGTTGTTAAAGCATGTTTTTTCTTAGGTTAGGTAGGTAGGCGAACTCCCCTTTAGAGTTAAGGTAGGGCTTAGAATATCCAACTTTAGGGGCATTCTGAAATTTATATTTATTTTAAAATCAGTCTTTTAGCTACATTTTCAATGGAGTACGATTGATAAAACCAAATTGAAACCATAATCGATAGACCAAAATAAAATGTTGAATTCCTAACCTGAGTCACCACAATTAAGAAAGTCCTTATCAAAGTAAATTCAAATTATGAAATATATGAGCGAAGGTCCCAGTTGGACAGAAGATTCCACATATCTTTATGATCATCGAAGTCGAACATGGTAAAAGTTGAAACCACGAGGCGTGAGGTGTTCTAACTTTTAACCCAGCTGCTCAGTTAAAATTACCTACTTGCTAGGTTAGAGTGACCCTGCTGATCGGTTGGAGTAACCCATTAACTTGGTTACTTGGGTTATTGGGGAACCCGTTAGCTCAGTTAGAGTAACCCAGAAGATTAGTCAAAGTAACCTAGCTGCAAGGTTAAAACAAGCAAATTGATCAGTTAAATCAACTAAAACACTCGGTCATTTATGACCTACAGTACTTGGTCAATGTTTTGACCTACTTAGTCGGTCATTACTAACCCATATTCACTGACCCATTTCACAGGGTTACTGGTAACCAACCAACTCGGTCGGTGCTATATTGACCCTACAACTCGGTAAATATCAACCTTTTTCTCAGTTAAGAATAACCTTTTGGGGTTTTCAGTGTACCCAGATTAGATCTGTAGTTCATATTTCTGTTGATATAGTTCTGTTCATTATGTTACTGTCTAACTTTAACAGAAATCCTTAGAAATAGCAGTTAAACCTATTTGAGTTTTAACTAGATAAGCTACGATAAACAATGGTGAGTGCTGACAAAAAAAAGAAAAGTTTGAATTTTATCCTGAAAGCCAAACTGATTTAAAAAAATACAGTGATGAGGGACATTTTTACGAATTTTTAAAATCAAAAATAAAACTGCAATGGGAAATGCTGCGACATACTTAAAATCTATATATCGAGAGAGAATGTTGGTAAAACTTGTAAGATACTCGATTTCATATAAACATATTCCATGTTAGAGAATCTTTTTTATTATACTTCGGTTAATTTTAAAAGTTGTTTTATGAACGTACATTCCTATTTCAGTTAATAATGTTGGTGATACATTCAAGAGAGTTTTATGGATATGACTTTGATAAGAGTTTGTTTGGGAAGGCTCAGAAGGGATTGAGCCGGTGATTACACTAGGATAAAGGCGATCATCGGACGTGATGCTCTCGCCAATGAGCCGCTATGATCAACTGCATTATCTACTTGCGCCATTACTCGCCATGACGACATTCACTTTATGATCGTGTATACTATAGTAAACTATCATTAAATAATCCAAGGAAATATTTTGACGTGTATTATGGATTTTTATATTAGTTAATTATAACTTTATTATTTTTAATGTAAATTAATATATTTATATGGCATATAAGAAATTCCGAAAAGAATATAATCCCCTTCCTTTAAATATTTTTTTATAAAATTAGGTAAATAAAATAAAACATGTATTACAAAAGAAAACAGTTATCTAACAAAATATTAGCAATAGAGTTTAGAAAAAATTTATAAACAAAATCTCTACTGTAAAAGAAAGACGTATTTTTTGCTCAACCAAATACTCGTCTTTAATTTTGCAGGGAAATATATGACAATAATATCCCTTCAAACGCCTTGTTGTTTCTAATTATCTGTTAAAAGTATGTAAATAAAAACATAAATACTGTGAGCCTATAATAATAGGCTAAACTAATTGTTCGTAGCTCATTTATTCAGTTTAGGTTGGCATTAATTCAAAGCATATCGAGTAAACGGAAAATTAAGACACGCGCCCGTTCTTGTTTTATGTTATAAACGACAGCCTACGCAAATTGTGTTTATATGTATCAGCGTCTAACGGTACGTACTAGTAGTCAACCTATTTAATCCTTTATTCGAAAGTTTTGGCAGTTAAAACATTTTATAGTAAATAAAAGAGGTTACAACAATTATTTCAATGTTTCTGAGATATTTTCTCCAAATGTATTACTCTTCTTCAAACGCTTTATTTTATTAAGCTGTTTTTTTTCGAAACAATTATAATTATTTATTT